>OX276462.1:29203289-30539289 GCA_946251905.1 Cryptocephalus moraei | reverse complement strand
AGATCCTGGCTTGAGAAAATGAATATCATGATTATTAGAATTTACTTGATTTAAAAGAACCAACAAATCAATATCTTGACCCACAACAATGACAGTTAATTGGTTGTTAATTATAGTAGTATATTTCGATTAGCAATTTTTTTGTTTATCAATGTAACATGACATCTCACGTTTTTCGAGTAATTAAAGTGTAAATTTTAATAAATAGCTCAAAGTTATACATAATGATTAAAAAAATTTTGGATTCGAGTTTTTTTCATTATTTGCATTTTCTGAGAACATTTTCCATAGTAATGTATAATTTTTTTTACCATCAGAAAGTAGAGATTTCAACGAACAAAAAACACACAGACTTTTTTAAAAAAGCAGATATTTTGACGTGAGAATTTTCGATTGAAAATTAGAGTGCTTTTTCGATATAAAGTCAAAATAAGGTGAAATACTGAATATTTAAAATCAAAAAATTACTGTATATTTGGGACATAAAAAGGGAAGTTTTCACAAAACTTGGTTATTTGAATTTTTCACAACAATTTCGAGGTTATGTGAAAAAAGTGTTGATACAAAAGTTGTAGACCTTTCTATTACCTACAACTCTGCTATTTAACTTTTTTTCATAGGGCTTGCAGTTTTGCCGGAAATCGAGCTAAACCGTTTTTTATCCTTAAATACGCACCCCAGTCCCCTTCCCGACCTCAGATCGCCCGTAATTTATTTTTCCTTTCATTTTTGTTATATTCTCTACCTTTTCCAATGGGTTTCCTCCTACTATAATTATTTTTGGTCTTAAAAATTATCGACCCTGGTCTAAAACGAAATTTCACGAGAGAAAAATGTACATAAAAATTAATTTACACCTATATACAATAAAATAAACAAATATGACACACACTATGACACATAACCCACAATCCACAAAACACAACAATAGGCATGAAACAGGCATTGTAGCTGTAATCCGCCATATTGTGTCCGAAAATGTACTTCTCTCTCTAACACGTTGGGACATTGAATTGCGGTACTTTCCACATTTAGTGACTTTATGTCTGGCTAAAGTCACTAAATGAGGAAAGTTCCGCAATGGGCGGCCATATTGTGTCCGCGCCGCGCCGCGCGAAATTCAAAATAGAAAACAAAAATTTGCTCGTTTTAAAAGATAAAACAACTTGGCATTTTTATTCCCAAAAAGTAAAAACGAAATTTCGCGAGAGAAAAATGTACATAAAAATTAATTTACACCTATTGCGGGCGAGCGCCGCCACTGAACGTCGCATCGGGACCACGAACCGCGCAAGTTGGTTGTCCGTGCATTTCGAGGTCCCACGAGTGACACCGGCGAAATGCAGGACGACGTGCGCGCGCATATGTAGAATAGATCAACACGCTTGTGGACACGCTAGTTCATATGTTTATATGTTTATATAACGATCGACACAAGTCATTGTATTTTATCAGTATAAACCCAATATAAATCCATCAAAACCGACTACCGTCTACACTATATACAATAAAATAAACAAATATGACACACTATGACACATAACCCACAATCCACAAAACACAACAATAGGCATGAAACAGGCAGATTGTAACTGTAATCCGCCATATTGTGTCCGAAAATGTACTTCTCTCTCTAACACGTTGGGACATTGAATTGCGGTACTTTCCACATTTAGTGACTTTATGTGTGGCTAAAGTCACTAGATATATAAAGTAGCGCAATTGGTAAGGACAATGTGTTAGACAGAGAAAACACTATTTGGAATCAAAATGGCGGAGTTACAGTTGTCAAACGCTTGTCAATTGCCATTTTAATTTGTCACGGGAGGAATTTCAAATTCAATCGTAATAAATAAAACGTTGCCATTACAAGTTTTCGTTTCGATTTCTCCTACAAATTTCACAAACTACTCCACATACTAATCCACAATTGCGGTACTTTCCACATTTAGTGACTTTATGTGTGGCTAAAGTCACTAAATGTGGAAAGTACCGCAATTCAATGTCCCAACGTGTTAGAGAGAGAAGTACATTTTCGGACACAATATGGCGGATTACAGCTACAATCTGCCTGTTTCATGCCTATTGTTGTGTTTTGTGCATTGTGGGTTATGTGTCATAGTGTGTCAAATTGTGTTTATTTTATTGTATATAGGTGTAAATTAATTTTTATGTACATTTTTCTCTCGCGAAATTACGTTTTTACTTTTTGGGAATAAAAATGCCAAGTTGTTGTTTTATCTTTTAAAACGAGCAAATTTTTGTTTTCTATTTTGAATTTCGCGCGGCGCGGCGCGGACACAATATGGCCGCCCATTGCGGTACTTTCCTCATTTAGTGACTTTATGTGTGGCGAGCCCGCAGCGCCGCCGTGGCAGAAAGCAGAACCATAGACATTCGACATCGACATCCCTGGTGCTCCACCCGTCCATGCGAATGAACGCGTTCCGACGGCTGGCGGAAAAACTTGTTCTGTGTTCTCTGATACACAACCTGACCCAACGATTATAGACTACCAGGATTGCTCAGTTCGCCGAATCTGCCTGGCAAAAACTCTGTGACGTCATCACCAGTGCTGGACAGAAGATAGGGATTTATTCATTTTACTGTAGTAAACAGTAAGATTTATCACTGTAAACTTTACGGTTTACGTACGTACTCTACGTAATCCATATTTACGTACGATATCCACATCACATCATCCAGAAATCAACACGTAAACGCACTTCAGCACCGGTGGTGACGTCACAAAACTGTCCAACATTGGTCAAATGTAAGTGAGCAATCCTGGTTAGTCTATAATCGTTGAACCTGACCTGTCACTATTTTTGTCATATCACTCATTTGGTTATCGAGGAAATAAAAGTTAAATCCAGTCGCATCCTTTCTAATTGTGGTACGAATAACACGAAACCCACAGTGGGGTTGCCTCCAACGCTAACCTGACAGGTGTCCCGTGCTCCGTGTCTACTGTCAAATTTTGGCGCCCGGGAGAGTAGGCTCGGCGGGAAGGCTGGGGGCCTGGGGGGAAGGCTGGGGGGAGTAGCCCTACGCCGGGCCCGAGCTGAGGGACGCTGGGGGCCCCGGGGCCGCACGCCGGCAAAAGTGAGGTTATGTACCTGTTGAAGTCTCCCACAATATCTACTGTGGGGGTGGGGAGTAGCCCTGGATGAAGGGACTGGCGCGAGGGGGCGCGCGCATCGCTAGGGTTTGGGTGGTGGTGGCGCGAAATTTAAATTCTTAAAATGGCGGCATAAGTTTGGTTAGGAGCGCTCGTTTGACGTGGAAACGGCCCTATTATTCCACTTTGATGATATGTTCGAAAATATTTAAAAGCCTATCGGTTTGAGTTCTTGAAGCATAACAAATACGATCGAGGGGAGCTCGAAGAGCCCTAGATCTTAACATGCAGAGGGCCACGTCCGCGGGATTAGATATCTTAGAATCTTGGGGCCCGGGGAGCCCTAGATCTTAGCATCCGGGTCGCCCCATACGCGGTGTCAGAGATCTTATAATCCGGGGCCCGGTGATGTTAGGCGGCCATTTTGCGTTTCGTGAGAAGCTATCAAATTTTGGTGCCCGCCTAGACTACCATCCGGGGGCTCCCAGTGGAGGGAGGAAGCACGGGCGAGGAATGGGACTTCGGGAGAGGAGCCCTACCCCGGTCTAGCACGCCGGCGATGCACCGCCAAAATTGAGGTTATGTTATCTACTAAACACTATTCCGAGAAAATTCGCATAAATACGCCAAGTGGTTTCAGTGACAGAAGGTTGTCCAAGTTCTCGAAGTTGACCATGGTCTTATGTATCCGAAGAAAAACACTAAGTCTTCGCCAACAAATTTCAAAAAAAAAAAAAACAAAAAAATTGGTTACGAAGACTTAGTGTTTTTCTTCGGATACATAAGTGGCTTCGGTAAACATTTACCGGTTTTTTAGTAACAGACATGACATGCAAGCAGTGACGCAATTATTTATTAACTCTTTCATATTTCAGAACTAATATTTTAAGCGTATTATTTTCAAATGATAAGATGTTTCTGATATTTCGCGAGCTATTACACCCCAAGGTCGCAGCGCGCGGAGCGAGCTTAACTTGTTATCTTAGGAATCCTGATGGATGCCGCAAAGGGTGTAGAAAATATTATTTACTTTAATATCGCGTTGTTCCATTACACTACTTGAATTAACGGCTAAATTAGCTTTTAAAAATGATTCTAAAACGATCTCAGCAATTTAGGATTAAACGCGCGTTTAAGTTAATATATTAAAGTGACAAACGAAATAAATTAAAGGGGTGTTGAGTGAAATATTGATGAGAAAGGCTTAGGCGACCATGAACGGGAACGAGACCCTCCCTTAAAAAAATATGCAACACATTTTCAAACGATGTGCAATTAAGGTACACCTAGATTTTGATGACAGAAGACTAACGAATATAAAAATATAGTAAAAACAAGTAGTAAGTATATACAACTTTGAAAGAAGTCATACAATTATAGGATACATAGATTCCTAAGATGCATTGTATAAACAAGACAGCGTAAAAATTATAAATAATAAAAAAAAATAAGAAATAGGGATACAATATGAGTATGCATGTGCTACGTATACTCATATAAGAGTATACGTACACATAATCTCATACGAGTATGATATCCTGTGAACAAGAAACATATCACACATCACATATATTGAAAATTTCTATGTATATAAGTGTCCACTGTATACGCTTGTAATTGTTAATTTGATTTTACCGGCGGGCGAACTTTCGACGAAAAATATTGAGGGTAGACTCCATTTTACTTAAGAAGAACCGTGGCCTTGAGTTCTATGAAGGCCGCATCTCCGTTACGAAGTCGCCCGTTCGGAATCTGGACAGTAGCGGTGCGAGTAGGAATCGTATTAGGGGATAATGCGGGAATAATATTAATTTGTATGAAACAAATGTAAGAGAAACTGAAAATGAAATTTGTGGCTCAGCCGGGATACGAACCCGGATCTCCAATATCGCGTCAGGTGTTCTACCAATTGAACTACCGAGACACCTATCAATTTCATTTTCGATGTTCGTGTTAAACGTTTTTGAGAGGATGATACGGAGGACGTATTGGTTGTACGCAACACACCGTACCCCTCTCACGTTAATAATGTGGTCTCTTACGTGTTCTCTGATATACAGAAGTACAGGGTGTTAGGGGTTTGACTGCCTTTTTTTTAATAGGTGATAGTATTCATCAAAACAAAAAAAACCTTATATAACGGGGTCCTAACACCAACCGTTTTCGAGAAAAGTCGAATTATTTTGTCAAGGTATTTCAGCACAACTTGGCAACACCGACAAGAAAGGAAACGTAAACTTGACGTTTTTGGTGTTGACTCTCGGTAAACATGACACATGACGTGTACACAGCTGATCGTGCGAGGCGTATTTGCGAACTCGTCCTAAATGCCGTCTTTCCGCTGTACGTAATAGTAAACGAAATAATTGTAAGTGATTCCAATTGATTCAATTATATAATTATTACACTTTTATAAATGGTAAATCAATAGCGATCAGTAATTCAGGGCCACTACCAGCATTAGAAAAGGATCATGCTGTTATTGATATGTTGTAATTTTCAATATTTACCTGGTTATTACAGCATATGTTCAAAATGTCCACCGTTGTTCTCGATGCACGCTCGACACCTCTTGATCCAATTTTCGCGCACTCGCTGAAATATTCCCGGATTCGTTCTAATGTGACGGGCAGCGGCAAAAATCCTCTCTCGCAAGTCTTCTTCACTTTCCACTTCCGTAGCATAAACTAAGGTCTTCATGTGCCCCCATAAATATAAATCCAGTGGATTTAACTCTGGTGGTTTCTACCTATCCACCGATTCTCAAACTTATCGTTTAAATATTGCACTACGCGTCGACTCGCGTGTGCAGGAGCTCCGTCATGCAAAAACCACATATTTCTTCTTACGTCCAGAGGTATATCTTCGAGCAGTTCTGAGAGGATGTTCTTTAACAAATTTAAATATGCCTCTCCTGTGAATCTGGCTGGCAAAACAAAAGGACCCAGTAGGTGGTGTCCTAGGATTCCACACCAAACATTAATAGAAAAACGATGTTGGAAATTTGATCTTTGTATGGCATGTGTATTTTCCTCTGCCCAGTTATGGATGTTGTGGAAATTTAAAATGCCATTTCTACTAAAGCATGCCTCATCAGTTGCCAAAATTCTTGAAATAAACAGGTGGTTGAGGACGGATTTAGTTAGAAACCATCTACAAAAATTTAATCGGGGGGCGAGATCTTGTTGTAACAATGCCTGAACCCGCTGTAGGTGGTAAGGGTATAATAATTTTTGTCATAGAGTTCTATGGATGGTCCAGTTCGACACTCCCATTTCTTGAGCAAGATCTCGTGTACTACGTCTCGGATTCCTTTCAACTGCATCCAAAATATGTTCCTCGATGTGTATTCACATCGATCTGCCGATCTGGACCATGGTTTTCCGGACGAGGAACAACACTTCCAGTTTCACGGAGACGTTGAGACATTTCAACAAATGTTCTACGGTTAGGCAATCGCCGTTGAGGAAATCGTTCGTGATAGATACGACGTGCATTTGTAGAACTACAACGTGCCTCCCCGTAAATTAATAGCATATCGTGATATTCACGTATACTGAACATTTTAACAACCGAAAAATTTACACGCACCGAAAAGAAACCGTAACGATCACACTTATCTTTCGAATTCAAAAATGCACACTGTCACTGTCACTAGTGTCACTGTCTGGCTCTCATGTCACGCCGCGAACGATACCTTCGCGGTGTTGCCACACCACATCGTAGCCATTTTATCGAGATCTACTGATTGGGAAAAAAATGTATTCTTTAAAGAAAAGATTGTTTTGTTACAAATTAAACATAAACACATTAAAAGAATACATCTTATAGTCATTTCATGTACAAAATTATGAGACATTATTTAATAAAACTGAATTTTCACACCTTAATATTAGAAGTTTACTATTTTTTTTCTCGAAAACGGTTAGTTTTAGGACACCTGTTATATAAGGTTTTTTTGTTTGTTTTGATGAATAATATCACCTATTAAAAAAAAGGCAGTCAAACCCCTAACACCCTGTATATAAGTAAGGTAGGTAGGATCGGTTCAAGTTCAAGTCCTTTTAATGTAACATTTATGGTAATAGTTTGTATACCTATTATGTATTATTTAGATACTAATACCTATTTTAAATTTTTGATCCTCCGTATCATCCTCTCAAAAACTTTTAACACGAACATCGAAAATGAAATTGATAGGTGTCTCGGTAGTTCAATTGGTAGAACACCTGACGCGATATTGGTAGATCCGGTTTCGTATCCCGGCTGAGCCACAAATTTCATTTTCAGATTCTCTTACATTTGTTTCATATACACCATCACTTTGAATTAATTTCGAGAACATATTCCATCTGTTTCAAATATTAATTTGTGTATTGTTAGTTGCCTATGTTGTGTAATCGACAAGAATAATTTAATCTGAATCATTTCGCTTTAGCCAAAATACGCAATGCACAATGTACAAAACTGTAATAATAAAAATAAACGACCATTACATTACGTTTGATACGCGAACGCCGGGCGACAAGCGACAATGCTGAAAAACACCAACGCGCCTACGCAAAACCTTCACCCTCCCGCCACTGCTTATACACGAATTACATGAAACTATGGAAACCGAACATAGCCGACGGAATATGCCGTTCCGTGTAACTCTAGCCCACGGTTCTTTTTAAGTGAAATGGAGTCTACCTGCTTTAATCGGAGGGTCAAATAAGCTTACAAGAAATTTCGATGACGGCTTAAGACAAGTAGGTAGGATCGGTTCAAGTTCAAGCCCTTTTAATGTAACATTTATGGTAATAGTTTGTATACCTATTATGTATTATTTAGATACCAATACCTATTTTAAAATAATAAAAATTATAGTACATATGCATTTAGAAAAAACTTTGGACAAGAAATGTCATATTGTTCCCAAACCTAGTAACAAATACCTACATTGTTTTGAAGTATATATCCCCTTATTTTCATTCCTAATTCAACTCAATACACGGGCTTGTTAAATTCCTTTACCGTCGAAAATACCTGTACAATAAAACCACCTTTTCGATCATGTCGTCGAAAATGCGCATCAACCCGTCGTAAAACACCTGGTCGCGTCGAAACTTCTTCCGCCCGATTTTACCATTTTAACTATGTTATACATGTGTTTTTAAACTTCTGCGTCGACAACAAGCGTTCGATACAATATTCCCTCGCCTAAAAATTTCAGTGTGTCTTGAAAATGTTGATAAAGTCCAACGGATTGTCAACAATTAAAGCTTCTTGAAGAACGAAAACCTTGTCATTTCCGTGTTACACCCTTGGCATTGTTCCCGGACAGAACGGTAAAGAGAACTTCTCCTAGCCTGTGTACTGTAAAGTTTTACGAGTTCTAAACGACTTACACCACGCGGTGTATTAACTAATTTACTTCCGTTAAAAACTAACACTGAATACCAAATTTACATCACATTTGTTTATCTACTTTACGCGCACGGCCGTTCCGGTCAGAGGTTCCACTTATTCCGCTGTTTGTGACTAACTACCTCGGTTCGGCAGCTTCCTTTATTTATTATATATAATAAGTAAATAATAGTGGACCTTCCTTAAACAATGATAATAGGTGTATAATATTTATCTGTATATATTAGGTACATTATTTTACTCCTATGTGATTTTTTTTATCTTTACTAATTGTAAGTAGTTATCTCCCAATACTCAAAATCGATGGACTTCAGCCCTGTTCGTTTGCAATTCTTCTCAAAATTTCAAAACTGAATTTCAATCAGCCCTGTGCCAATTGAATTAATCCACTCTGAACGCCATAATTCCCTTTATTGATTTTAGCATATAGTAATGTATTTTCAGAGGGTCTCGGTTACCGACATATCCAGTACGTTCTACTCTTCACAGGAGCAGTGATCGTGTATGGAATGAGGACAGTGCTTATAGTGGGAATAGTCGCCATTATGGACGAAGACGACACCAACAAAAACTATCCGGTAGGATATCATTTAGACCATTTAATTTAAATCCCCAATAATCTAAACTCTGAGAAGGGTTGTAGTTATGAGAAGAAATGAAGTAATCAAACGCAATGTCATTTATGTTTGAATGAATTGTGAAGTAATCTCTGTAGAGAGTGGACTGTATGTAGTCTCTCTTGTAGATAGTGGCGGCTGCGGAGATGGATTTTGTCTCCAGGTTGTAAGGCTGAAGACGGTCTCGTGGTTTGGAGATCAGGGCGTAACGTGATCTCTGGGTTAAAGGTCTGGTCGAATGGAGAGAGGGCGTAACGTGCTCTCCGGGGTTCCTGTTCCGATTGGAAACAAAGATCATTAGAAAATGTATTCAACAATCTATATACAAGAGTTAATTTTATTTCTATTAAATTTTCAATTAACAGATGATTAATAATCAAATAGATGAAAGCGCCCTATCAACAGGAAATGGGGAATTCCGAATCAAGGAGCGTGAAACTAATAATAAATACTTCAAATTCACTGTTATAAATAGGAAGCAATCCGAAACAACTAATCCCATGGCTATAACCTTTCAAGGCATTAAATTACACGGATTGATTTATATTCTCTCAATACCAGTAAAACATTCCCCGCTAAATAAAATTGTTTTTGAAGACGGATGTTCAAAAATTACTGCACCATAAATTGAAAAAAACTTTTTCAAAAACTGTCGAAGCACCTGTTGAGACTTAGTGACCGGCATTGTTAACTTGTTAATATCGAGTTTAATCTTACTTGTAAATTAAACGGGAATTTTAAAAATAATAATTCCCATGCGATAGTATAATACTGCAAGATTTTGTCCAAAGTCTAGTGATGGAGAGGAGTTAATGACACATAACATGTTTCACAACGTTGAGAGCTAATGGCCCCACGTGTATATAACGTGTAACGGTAAAATTTTCCAATACGCCCCTGGATGTCGAAAATTGGCAGTTTGTTAGCGATAAATAATGCTTAGCTAATTACTCGCCCTCTCGTTAACGGATCAACTCAGAATTTCACCTCTAGTTAGCCCCGGAATAGCCCATTCATATTATACTAAGATCAAAGTTGGGGATGAAATATTAATTGAGATAGTCGCATGTAAAGATAAGTTTAATTGCTCTTCCCCTCGGGGTAAAGGACGAAGGTTAGAGTCAGATGTTACCTTGGTAGAAATTTGCACACGACCCGAACGGGTGACGATAGAGGGAGAAACGCGAAACCAATGAGAACGCACTACGTAGCGGAGGTACCTGTTGAAAGGGTAAATTTCGAGAGAGAGGGAGAGAGACGAGGTAGTGTGGTGTAATAATAACAAATTCCGTTGTATATCGAGTATGTCAGAATCGCTAAGTAAGCAGTGCAATAACCTATTGGTGCGTTTGCCGAACGACTATTCGATATGCAACGTAATGACAATTTTTATTAGTTAGGTTGTTGAACTTAAAAAATTAAATGAATTAGTGTCAAATTTTGCCAAGAATTTAGGTAAAGATAATATTGATAGGAGAACAGATAAAAAAGTAACGGATGCAAAATTTGATCAAATAGCAAAACTTGATTTAGAATTAGAGAAGATCAAATTAAAACTGTCAAAAGTAGAGTTAGAAGATAAGTTAAGTGCTCAAGTAAAGATATATATTGATGATACTATTGCTACTTTAAGCGACGCTTGGAAAATTTTACAAGACAGGTCGGAAGGTCGTCAGAATATTAGCGAATCAGTTGAAATAAAGTCTGAAACAATGTCTGAAACATTTGATTTAAGAACCGCGGCTAGTTTGCTTCCAATCATGGATAATACGGAAGAAAGTGTTAAACAGCTGATTGATGCAATTGAATTATATGACGAGCTTCTTAATCCTGCTGGGAAAAAACTCTTAACTAATTATGTTTTAAAAACACGCCTAAAACAATCAGCAAAATTGAGATTGCAGAAAAGTTATGATACAAATAAATCGCTTGTTACCGATATGAGAAACCATTTAATCAGTAAAAAATCTGCTGTCGCTCTATCGACTGAATTACATAACACTCTGCAAGCCCAAAGCTCGATTGAAGACTATGGGAAAACTATAGAAAATTTGATGGTAAACTTAACATTGGCACAATCCGATGGTAATGATGAAAGCGCTAAAATTCTTACAAAAACCAACGAAAAAATTGCCATAAATGTTTTTACAAATGGGTTAAAAGATCGTGACCTAAAAACTATTGTTAAAGCTCGAAATTACGTTACTTTAAAAGATGCAATACGAGGTGCTAGAGATGAAGAAATTAACAAAAAACAACAAGCTGCGCCAGTATTTTCTATGAAAAAACAGAATCAGCGTCAGTTTAGGGGAAATTATTCAAATTCAAATTTTAGAAATCAATCAGGTCGCAAACCAAATAGGTTCCAATCACAAAATAGAAATGTTACCAATAACACTGCAACTACCACTAACAATCATTCCTATAATGGATCAAGACCATTTCGAAATAGAGGTTACTTTAGAAATAGGGGAAATAACCGAGGAAATTATCAAAACCAATATAACAGACAATGTAATCACAGAAATTATCATATGCAAGATGAGCCCATCTCACCAGAGGTATCTGATCAACCAAATGAACCATTAGAGCAAACATTTTTTCGAGACCAACAGTTCTAAAGATTTCGGAAATGCTGAAGTGTTAAGTGTGAATGGACTAAATTTTGTGCGTTTGAGAAAAGGAATGAAAGATTATATGTTTTTGTTAGATACAGGTGCGTCAATAAGTGTGATTTTCGGAGAATGTTTAACCGGGAATGAATTTATAAATCGTAATAGGAAAATAAAAATTCGAGGTATTTCAGGATGCATTATGTCTCAAGGAACGGTTGATATTTCATTTGAATTAAACGGTTACAAAATTATGCATGAATTTGTAGCAGTAGATGGATTTGGAAACGGAATGGATGGAGTATTAGGATCAGATTTTTTTTCAAAATTTTCTTCTATAATTGATTACGAACAAAATGAACTTACTCTATGGAAAGATGATAATAAAATTAGGGTACCACTATTTTCAAATTATAATTATTGCACAAAGATCCCACCTAGATGTGAGATAATAGCCTATTTTTTAGTAGATACAGATGACGAATGCGTGGTGACAACAGAAGAAATATGCAAAGGTATGTTTACGGCGGCGACAATCGCGAAACCGGAAAGTAAAACAATTCCAGTAAAAATATTAAATACAACAGAAAGAGAAGTCAATATTAGAAATTTTACACCGCGTACGGACAGTTTAAGCAATTACGAATCATTTAATTTTAAGGAAGTATTAAAATCGGTTGATCGGGTAGACAGATTACTGAAACTAATTAATACAGAAAATATGTTACAAGAAGAAAGAGATTCTCTTCATAAAATATGTGCTAAGTTTGCTGATGTTTTTTATTTAGATGTTATTTATTTATCCATTAGGTGTAACAAATGTTTATAAACAAAAGATCAGATTACAACAACATGAATCACCGGCGTACGTTAAACCCTACCGTATTCCACATTCGCAGAAAGCAGAAATTGATGCACAAATTACCAAAATGTTAGATAATGGTATTATAGAACCCGCACGTTCAGAATGGTCCGCACCTATTCTTTTAGTTAACAAGAAATGTGACAGTAAAGGAAATAAGCGTTTCAGATTAGTCATAGATTATCGTCAATTAAATAAGAAAATCAAAAATGATAAATTTCCATTACCTGCAATAGAAGAAATTTTAGATGCATTATCGGGAGCAATATATTTTAGCCATTTAGACTTATACCAAGGTTACTATCAATTAGAACTAGATAAAGAATCACGTCCTTTTACAGCATTCACAACAAATCAAGGTCAGTATCAAATGACACGAACTCCGATGGGGTTAAAAACTAGCCCAAATGCTTTTTCACGCGCAATGACTATCGCTATGTCAGGCTTAAATTACGAAAGTTGTTTTGTATACCTAGATGATTTGATTGTTTTTGGAAATAATTTAACAACACACAACAGGAATTTAATAAAAATACTAGCTAGATTACGCAAAGTAAATTTAAAATTAAATCCAAGTAAATGCAGTTTTTTAAAGAAACAAGTTCTATATTTAGGACATGTAATCTCAGAAGACGGCATTTCGCCCGATCCTGAAAAAATTTCTGTAATGCAAAATTATCCTGTACCCACCGATGCAAAAGAAGTAAAACGCTTTGTAGCATTCGCAAATTATTATCGCAAATTCATAAAAAACTTTTCAGAAATTGCATATCCATTAAATCAACTCACAAGAAAGGGAGTATCCTTTGCTTGGTCCGATAAATGTCAACGAGCGTTTGTAAAATTAAAAGAACTACTCATAAACCCGCCTATATTGCAATATCCAAATTTTACGGAAAACAATCAGTTTATTTTAAGAACAGACGCATCAGGTTACGCATTAGGTGCAGTATTATCCAACGGAAATGATAAACCTGTAGCGTATGCAAGTAGAACTTTAAATAAAGCTGAAATAAATTACTGTACAATTGAAAAAGAACTTCTTTCAATAGTTTTTGCAGTCAAAAAATTCAGACCATACTTGTACGGGAGAAAATTCACTATATTAACTGACCATCGTCCTCTAGTTTATTTATTTGGTATGACTAACCCAACAAGTCGTTTAACGAAATTTCGCTTATTGTTAGAAGAATTCGACTTTATAGTCAAGTATGTGAAAGGTTCCGAAAATGTAACGGCAGATGCTTTATCGCGAATAATAATCAGTTCAGACGAATTAAAAAATTTAAATCAAGGTACTGTTTGTGCCATAACGCGTGCTCAAAGTCGACATCGAAATAGTGACGAGGGAGAATTGAAACGTTTGTGTAACGAAAGGACTGGCCATCCGGGAGTCATAGAACTTTTAAAAATACCCGACACGTCAATTGAATTAAAAATTCTTAACGATACAGAACTAAAAAACATTCTAAAACGAAAAACAAAATTGCATTTTCACGGCATTGCATCTTACGATAGTGATATTAAAATATTATATATAAGTCAGGATTCCTTGTCAAAGAATGTACTTAGGGCATCTTTGAAAGACCTGAAAGAAATATGCGAAAAGCATAATATTCCGGAATTAGTTATAATAAAGAATGGAGAAAATGCGCATTTAATAAAGAAACTACTAGGAGCTCCTCAAGAAATACATAAGTTACAATTAAAAATATCTGTCGTAAGAGGCGTGCAAAGTATTACCTCACCAGAAATGAAACAACTAATAATTAACGATTTCCACATGCTTCCAACAGGAGGGCATGCTGGTATAAACAGAATGTATAATACTATACAACGATATTATTTTTGGACAAACTTAAAGAAAGATATTGAAAATTTTGTTAAAAAATGTACCGAATGTCACAGATGCAGTGGCGGATCTAGCGGTTGGCGGTCCTGGCGGACGCCAGGGGCCCCCAGCTTCCAGGGGCCCCCAGCTTCCAGGGGCCCCGAGCTTTCAGGGGCCTCGAGCCTTTGTCATAACAAAATAGATCACTTTTTAACCTTTATTCACGAAAACAAAGATAACATGAGATCCGCATCTCAAATTTATCGGGCTGCAAGAGAAATTTTTTCTACTTTTCCTAACGTAGAGATTATTTTGAAAATATTTTTGACAATACCAATATGAAATGCATCCGGTGAAAGATCTTTTTCAGTTTTAAAACGCGACTTTATAACATGACTATTTTTTACTGTTTTTTGAGGTTTGCTTCTAAGGGCCCCGCAGTGGTTACCGCCTGGGGCCTCCAAACGGTTTAATCCCCCACTGCACAGATGTAAACATTTCAATATTGCCAAACAACCCTTAAACATTACCACCACTGCCACAAGTGCATTTCAAAAAGTATTACTAGATTTAGTAGGTCCTTTAGAAACGGACAATAATGAAAATAAGTATGTGTTAACGCTTCAGTGTGATCTAAGTAAATTCGTAGAGTGCTATGCCTTGCCAAATAAAGAAACAAGCACCGTAGCACGTTCATTTGTTGAAAATTTTATCCTCCGGTATGGAATTCCTGAAGAAATACTTACTGATCAAGGAACTGAATTTATGTCAGCTACATTTAAAGAATGTTGCAAATTTTTACAAATTAAAACGTTAAATTCCACAGCTTATCATCATCAAACTTTAGGTTCTTTGGAAAATTCACACAAAAATCTAGGAACGTTTTTAAGAATTCAAATTCAAAATCAAAAAGAAAGTTGGAGTACTTGGCTTCCATATTGGACATTTGCTTACAACAACACAGTCCATACAGAAACTAAGTATACTCCACACGAATTAGTTTTTGGTAAAAGAGGTAGAATACCATCAAATTTGCCAAACAGAGTTGATCCATTATACAATTTCTGTAGTTATCCCCTGGAATTAAAATATCGTTTACAAACAGCAGCTAATGACGCTAGAGAAAATTTAATTAAAGCAAAATGTAATAGAAAAAACTTTTATGATAAGAAAAATAGATGTAAACATGTTAGTTATAGGTCAGGTGACAAAGTGTATTTAAGGAATAGTGCTTCGAACAACAAAAGTGAAGTGATATTTAAGGGACCTTATAGTGTTACAGAAGATAAACATCCTAATGTAGTGATTCAAATTGACAATAAATTAGTTGAAGTTCATAAAGACAGAGTTAAAAAGGATCCTAATTAAGAAAAAAACTGAGAGAAACAACAAGACGTCTTGCTGGAATGTATTCTCGAAATCAATTCAAAATGAAGCCTTGTTTTCATTGTATAAACCTGTATAAGAACTGTTTTAAAGATTAATTTTAGATACAACTGCGTAGTAGAGAAATATTTCAGAGTTATGTAATAATATGTATTTGGTATTAGTTTTTTTTTTGTATTCGACAACAAAACATATTTTCCTTATAAAAAAAAGGTTATTGACATGAAATACGGTCATAATGTTCATGAAAAAAAAATCAAATTTGCAACTTGATTTTTTTTTCATTCCCGCGGAAGGTGTAATAATAACAAATTCCGTTGTATATCGAGTATGTCAGAATCGCTAAGTAAGCAGTGCAATAACCTATTGGTGCGTTTGCCGAACGACTATTCGATATGCAACGTAATGACAATTTTTATTAGTTAGGTTGTTAACACGAAAAAGAAATGTATTTTATTCATTCACATATTAGACTTAGAAATAAAAGCATTAATTAAGTATGTAAGACGAAATCTTTTTACCAATCGCCCGACAACCATCACAGTGGGGGAAACGTTCAAACCGACTGAACGTCCAAAGTTAGCCCGAATTTAAGGTTAAAAAGGACGACTGTTGTAAATTGGGAAGGTCAGATTAACCACACTGATTTTTGGAGGTTAGGTAAACAAGAAGTCTGTTTACTTCTGTTTAAGAGTTCGATTGTAAATTGGTAAAGTGAAGTGTGACCCAACAGTGACGTGCGAACGTAATCGCGCTGCGCTCAATGAATCGTTTCTGTTAACGACTCACTACTCCTGCGTCAACGTCTCCAGGATCTGGGGTGTTGCTGTGAACCCGCCTGGGACGTGGCCCGTCAACAAGTCGAGCCAGTACCCCTCCGGATATTTCTACGCACAAGAGCTACCGAGCCTAAGTGAATTGGCACCGCCTCGACGACGCAAAATAAATCCTGATCAGGTATCGTACGTTTTTAACTATTGGCCAACCAATGTATATTGACACTTTCGTGGTTTATTTTGACAGTTGATTTGTTTCTTAGTGTGAAGGATTGTATTGATAACTTTCTTTTTTCGCTTGTTTACGTTGCCACCAGTTAACCTTAAAACCGTTGTTCGGTAGGTTCTCCCTGTAGTATAATAATTATATACAGTTTTCTTTTTTCAATTACTTTTTACTAAACACAATTGTTTATCCTTGCTCTTTAAGAAGCGATGGCGAATATAATGACGCGTGCCCATACGAACTACCTATAATTATTCAAAAATTCGTAATTATTATTCAACGAAATAATCTATAAAATGTTTAACTCGACGAGGTATTTACCTACAGCGAGTTGTCTCTCCGGTGAGTTGTACCGCCGCCGAGTTGGACCTCCGGCGAGTCGGCCACGGTGAGTCGGCGACGGCGAGTTGGCGACGGCGAGTTGGCGACGCCGAGTTGTCCTAGACCCCTGTGGATGGGAGGTGCACACCCTTAAAAGAAGTAGTAACCTGATTTTCACCTTCAGTTTTCGATGAAGGATGAAATCGAAAGAGATTCTCCTACCACCACCGACACTTCCCCCTCACCTTCTATAGTAGAAAACGAATTTCCATTTGTGTCTGAGAAGTCAGCGACGAGTAAAGAAAGAATAAGCCTCCTAAACGTAATCCGTCCCCCTCATCGCTCAACCCAAGGAATAAGAAGAAAGAGTGAAGACCTGCCGCCCCCACCGCCGTCGCCCCCCGCAGAATTCCAATTACCATCCATAGATGAGGAGGAATTGGGTAAAAAAACTTAATGGGAACTGTTAATACGTCGATCCAATCACCCATCACCGTCAACTCAGGCTCACATGACCCGAGGAGAAGGTTTAGTTGAATTTCACATTTTCTTGTGACGAGGGTGGATTTTCCTTGGAAGTGGGGCTGTTACCTTCGAGAAATTTCGTTGTTCACACTAAAATAAGGATAAATGATACAATTTTCATGCTGTTCACCTGTGATGAGTGGGGAAAGTTCATAGACTATTTGTGTTGGTTGGCGAAATATTTCGAGTGTGAAATATCCGATTTGAGATTCGTGTGCGCGAACACCATCGTGATTTCTAATGTTACCAATACAGTGACAGAAGGTTGTCCAAGCTCTCGAAGTTGGCCATGTTCTTAAGTCTCCGAAGAAAAAAAAAACTAAGTCTTCGCCAACGAATTTATTTGATAAAGATTAAGCGACCGGTTTCGACTGATTAACAGTCATCATCAGGCTTCATAATAAAAGTTTCTAGGGCTCCGGGTGTGCGACATGTGGGACGTCAAAAAGTAAAACAACGTGGACAAATACAGTTAAAATTTACACATATCGAAACACGAACTAAAATTGTATGACGGATTGACCCTACTATGTTAACATCCTCTTTGTGCAAAGGTTGAAAGACCACTTACCAATACCAATACAGACATCAAAATGATTTCCATAGTGAAGGATGCTGTAGAATTGTATTTAACTTTGAATAATATAAGGGAAATTTGTAGAATATACGAATCGTTTTTAGCAAAGAAAATCGAACATTTGAAAATGTTAGACTTTGTAAAATATTATATAAATTATTTAAATATTATATCTAAGCTCATTACTACTAGTAATTATAATGTTGATGAGGTCATTTTTGCTTTTTGTGACATCTCCGATTCCTTAGAGAGTTACTGTATTAAAGAATGTATGTATTACGATAAAAGTACATTATTAAGCGAGTTGAAGTTTCCCGATTACAATTGAGATGTATACAGGGTGTTAGGGGTTTGACTGCGTTTTTTTTAATAGGTGATAGTATTCATCAAAACAAACAAAAAACCTTATATAACAGGTGTCCTAAAACCAACCGTTTTCGAGAAAAAAATTAGCAAACTTCTAATATTAAGGTGTGAAAATTCAGTTTTATTAAAGGATGTCACATAATTTTCTACATGAAATGACTATAAGGTGTATTCTTTTAATGTGTTTATGTTTAATTTGTAACAAAACAATCTTTTCTTTAAAGAATACATTTTTTCCCAATCAGTAGATCTCGATAAAATGGCTACGATGTGGTGTGGCAACACCGCGAAGGTATCGTTCGCGTCGTGACATGAGAGCCAGACAGTGACACTAGTGACAGTGACAGTGTGCATCTTTGAATTCGAAAGATACGTGTGATCGTTACGGTTTCTTTTCGGTGTGTGTAAATTTTTCGGTTCTTAAAATGTTCAGTATACGTGAATATCACGATATGCTATTAATTTACGGGGAGGCGCGTTGTAATTCTACAAGTGCACGTCGTATCTATCACAAACGATTTCCTCAACGGCGACTGCCTAACCGTAGAACATTTGTGAAATGAGAGGACAACGGTGGACATTTTGAACATATGCTGTAATAACCAGGTAAATATTGAAAATTACAACATATCAATAACAGCATGATCCTTTTCTAATGCTGGTAGTGGCCCTGAATTACTGATCGCTATTGATTTACCATTTATACATGAAAGTGTAATAATTACATAATTGAATCAATTGGAATCACTTACAATTATTTCGTTTACTATTACGTACAGCGGAAAGACGGCATTTAGGACGAGTTCGCAAATACGCCTCGCACGATCAGCTGTGTACACGTCATGTGTCATGTTTACCGAGAGTCAACAACAAAAACGTCAAGTTTACGTTTCCTTTCTTGTCGGTGTTGCCAAGTTGTGCTGAAATACCCTGACAAAATAACTCGACTTTTCTCGAAAACGGTTGGTGTTAGGACCCCCGTTATATAAGGTATTTTTGTTTGTTTTGATGAATACTATCACCTATTAAAAAAGGCAGTCAAACCCCTAACACCCTGTATATAAGCGGGCTTGTGGTCGGCGATGATGATTATTATTAGACGGAAGCCGCGAAAGTAAACAAGCGAAATAGCGAAAGCGAGAGCGATTGAAGTGAAATAAATTAACGATTAAGAGTGTGATATAAATTAATTATTTAAGTGTGTTATATAAATTAGTTTAGTAATAGTGTAAATAAATTAAGTAGTGTCTAGTGTACAATTAGTATTAGTGTAAATAAATTAGAAAATAAACGTTACATTGGTGTCAGAAAAGCGGATCAATAAGAAGTTAAGCGAATTAAACGAGAACTGGAAGCGGGAGGGAAGAAGACAGAACTCTAGGACCGACTCTCGGCGTTTATGAAAGCAAACGGCCAGGACCCGGATGTTTTCGAGTTCGAAGACGACGACATAACGAAGCAGATCGCTGCCCAGAGGGAGGAAATCGCCGGTCAGAGGGAAGATATTATTGCTTAAATCACCGCCCAGAGGGCAGAAATCGCCGCCCAGAGGGAAGAAATTGCCGCTGAGAGAGAAGATATTACTGCTCAAATCGCCGCCCAGAGGGATAATATTACCTCCCAAATTGCCGCCCAGGGGGAAAATATCACTGCTCAAATCGCCGCCCAGAGGGAAGAGATAACCGACCAGATTGAGGCTCATCGTAATGAGATTGAACAGAGGATTAGGCAGTTGGAAGAACGACTAGAAAAGATCAGTAGCGGCGAGGGGAAAGAAGATGAGATGGAACAGAAGGTGAAGCAGTTGGAAGAACGACTAGAACAGGTCAGTAGCGGCGAGGGGAAAGAAGCAGTAAAGGCGGACGTTCAACAGAACTCGATCTCTATCAATCGAGTAACACCACCAACGTTCGATGGAAAAATCCCGTGGGCCAGCTACAGGAAACAATTTGAGCCAGCAGCGGAGGCTAACGCTAGGTCCCCTCATGAGAAAGCTGTCTCTCTAGCGGTAGCCTTGCGTGGAGAAGCTTTGGAAGTTCTGCAGACGCTATCCACCGAGGAAGCTGGAAATTATGAGGAGCTGCTGAGGCGACTGGAAATGCGGTTCGGCCATACACATTTGGAGCAAGTCCATCAATCCCAGATGTCCAACCGCCGTCAGAGATCGAACGAGACCCTGCAGGAGTTCGAAGCGGACGTAGCCAGACTAGTAAGGCTAGCCTATCCCTCGGCACCGGGGCAGATGATGGAGTGCCTCGCAGTACAGACGTTCGTGAGCGGGCTGCGGGACCAGGAACTTCAGAGGGTCCTGAGGCTAGCTCGACCAAAGACGCTGATGGATGCGCTCGCCATCGCATTAGAACATGAGGCAGCAGTGGAAGCCTCCCGCATCACGGTCGTGCTCGAGCTCTTACCGAGGAGTTAAGCACAGAAAAACTCATAGAGAAAGCCGTTCAGCAGATCTTGGAGGTACTGTCAACAAAGAGGACGCGGCCCAAGACAGCGGTGCCGGAAAAGGCCCAGAAAAACTCATGCGGGTCGATAAAAGGAAGGGGACGTCGACCCGTAGTAGTGGAAACCCCCGGGCCAGTATAGCCTCGTTTTCCCACCAAATGGGGGAGCGCGTACGTCGATGGCACTATCGACGGGAAACCCCACGCCATGCTTGTTGACACGGGAGCTACGAAGACGATCGTACGCCCGGAAGTTGTGAGGGACCGTAGGAAGATTAGGCCAAGTAGGTGGCAATTAAGAACTGCCACTGGGGAGAAGGCAGTAATTCACGGTGAAGCAACAGTTAGCAGGACGTTGGGACGAGTAAAGTTTGACCATCCTGTTATCATAGCCGAAATTGAGTAAGACTTCATACTGGGAATGGACGTCATGAGGAATCGTGGATTCCAGTTAGATTTCGGACAGCGAGTTTTGAGGATCAGTCAGGAAGAATTGCTGCTACACAATCGTGACAACTTTGTGTTAGATGTAATAATGGCAGAAGATGTGATTCTCCCGGACCGAAGCGAAACGATCACCTCTACTTGTCTGAGGGGTGTCGTTGAAGAGGGATTTCCAGTCGTAATCGAACCAGAAAACGATGACAATCGACTGGCTCGGGGGGTACTGGTAGGGAAGGCGCTCGTTACTCTCTCAAGCGAGGTGCCTGTGCGGCTACTTAACATCAATCAGTACCCGGTTACCATCAAGAAGGGTACGAAGCTGGGCACGCGTATAGCCGCCTCGGCCGTCGTAAGGGGAGTTAGAGAGGAAGAAAGGTCCAGACACATGCCGCGGGATTTGAAACAAATTCTTTCCCAGACCAGTGCGTTTCTCTCGCCAACACAGACACAAATGGCCAACGATTTAACAAATACGTACCAGGACCTATTTACCACCGAGAATGTGAAACTGGGAAAGACTAAGGTCGAGACACGTAAAATTGACACGGGCGAGACACGACCCATTAGACAAACAGCAAGACGACTACCCTTGGCCAAACGGGAGGAAGCCGAGAAAATCATTAGGGACCTAGAGCGGGACGGGGTCATCGAGCCGTCAAGCAGTCCATGGGCCTCGCCGGTAGTACTGGTGAAGAAAAAGGATGGGACCACTCGATTCTGCGTAGACTACCGGCAGGTAAACAGTGTCACCAAAAAGGACAGGTACCCGCTACCACGTATCTACGACACACTCGATACCCTTGCTGGATCCACGATATTTTCGAACCTTGATCTAAAAAGCGGCTACTGGCAAGTCGAAATGGACCCTGCCGACAAAGAAAAGACGGCGTTCACTTTCCGTAACGGCCTGTGACACTTTACAATAATGACATTCGGACTTTGTAATGCCCCAGCGAACTTCGAGAGGCTGATGGAGAGCGTGCTAATGGGTTTGACGTGGAAAACCTGCCTGGTCTATTCGAACGATGTCATCGTGGTGGACAAGACCTTCGAAGGTCATCTGAAAAACTTAAAGGACGTCTTCCAGAGACTGCGAGGTGCGGGGCTAAAACTGAACCCTAAGAAATGTCAGCTCTTCAGAAGGAAGGTCTCGTACTTAGGGCACGTAGTGAGCAGAGATGGAGTCGCCGTTGATCCGGACAAGATAAGTGCGGTAAAGGAGTGGCCAATACCGGCAGATAAACACAAGTTGAGGAGTTTTCTGGGACTCTGCACGTACTACCGACGCTATGTCCGGATGTTTTCCGACGTTGCCAAGCCGTTGACGAGGCTCACAGAAGAAGGACGAAACTTCTGTTGGGATGAGGAATGCCAGTCTGCCTTCGACGAGCTAAAGAAGAAGTTGACCATTGCCCCAGTGTTGAGTTTCCCTTTGCCGGAAGGACAGTTCATCCTAGACACCGACGCGAGCAATGTGGGAATTGGAAGTGTTCTGTAGCAGCGTCAGGAGGGACAAAAACGTGTCCTTGGATACTTCAGCAAGGTACTCTCCAAACCGGAGAGGAATTACTGAGTCACCCGGCGTGAATTATTGGCCATCGTTAAGTCCATTGAACACTTCCATAAATACTTGTATGGGAGGAGGTTTCTGGTCCGGAACGATCATGCTGCCCTTAAATGGCTCCTGCAGTTCAAGAATCCCGAAGGACAGATAGCTCGTTGGATCGAGAGGCTTCAGGAGTATGACTTTGTCATAGAACATCGCCCTGGACAGAGTCATGGAAACGCAGACGCACTCTCGAAGAAGACCATGCCCTGATGAGTGTCCTCACTGTCATAGAGCCGAGGAAAAGTCGGAGAAAGTCTACCGAACTACCGTGGTCGCCGAGGAATGGACACCATCCTCGTTACGACATTAGCAAGAAAAAGACCCGGCTTTAAAAGAAATCCTAGCGTGGAAAGAGGGAGGACAGCGTCCGGAGTGGCAGAAGCTATCATCTGGCTCGCCGAAATTCAAGAGCTACTGGGCACAGTGGGACTCGTTAATAGTTGAGGATGGACTACTTAAACGCGTACTGGAGAGCCAAGACGGAACGGAGGAAAGACGGCAGTTGGTAATACCCTCCAGTAAAATCCCGGAGGTGTTGCGGCACCTTCACAACGAATCGTCTAGTGGACATTTAGGGACCAAGAAAACGCTGCAGAAGGTACGGGAGCGATTTTACTGGATAAATTGTTCAGACGACTTGAAGGACTGGTGTAAGAAATGTACTACCTGCTTCGCAAGTAATGGGCCACAAAGACGACCGAAAGCTGCCATGAAACTATATAACGTCGGAAGCTCCTTCGAAAGGATCGCTATTGATATACCAGGACCCTTTTCTGAGACCGAAAAGGAGAACAAATACATCCTGGTCATAATGGACTACTTTACGAAGTGGGTAGAAGCGTACGCTCTCCCTAATCAGGAGGCAGAGACAGTGGCCGATGTGCTAGTGAAGGAGATGATCTGCCGGTTTGGAGTACCCATGGAATTTCACTCGGATCAAGGAAGAAACTTCGAGAGTGGTCTATTCCAGAGGATCTGTGAAAAGTTTGGGGTACGAAAAACAAGAACCACGGCCTTTCACCCTCAGTCTGACGGCATGGTAGAACGAATGAATCGCACACTCAACCGCTATCTGGCGAAAATGGTCTCGTCACATCAACGAGACTGGGACGAACACGTGCCGTTCTTCCTGATGGCCTACCGCTCGGCCGTTCATGAGTCGACAGGACAAACTCCAGCCAAAGTCCTGTTCGGGCGAGAACTTAAACTGCCCTGCGATCTAATCTTTAACGCTAGACCGGACGAGGACATTTCGGGAGAAGATTACTTCTCCAGGATGCAGAAAAGGATGAACTACATTCACGATCAAGTCCGGTACCAACTAAATATCGCCAGTGATCGCATTAAAGTGCGTTACGACATCAACGCTAAAGAGGGTGGCTACCAAATGGGAGATCGGGTTTGGCTGTACAACCCACAGAAGAAATGTGGTTTGTCCCCTAAGTTGTAGACCAATTGGGAAGGTCCCTATGTCGTAAAGAAACGAATCAATGACGTGGTCTACCGGGTAAGTAAATTACCAAACGGTAAGTCGATAGTGGTGCATTTCAATCGTTTGGCACCCTATGAGGGGTCGCACCATGAGTCGGAGGTTCCCCGGGTAAGAAACACGTTGGCGCCGGAGAACGAACTTTCGTTCGGGAAATTTATGAGCGCCTACGGGGGCACCGGAAAAGCACGGTATGGGGTAACCTGTGAAAAACAACAGGACTTGTTCAGTGTACCTGAGGAATACTCTTTGGCACATTGTGTGTCCGCTGACCTGGTAATGTCACGAGGTATCGCCACAGTCTTCAAGAAGAAGTACGGGCGCTTGGAAAAACTCAGAGCGCAACTCCCGGAAATTGGCAAGGTTCTGGAACTACGTGACCACGAAAGACACATCTTTTATCTGGTTACGAAGGAGATCGGGTCCCTTAAACCATGTTATCACGATGTATGGCGAACCTTGCATAGGCTACGAGACCGATTGCTGGAGCTCAACATCAGGAAGCTAGCTGTCCCCAAGTTAGGTGCTGGACGAGATCAGCTGGACTGGAGGGTTGTCCGGAATATGCTGGAAGTAGTGCTGAAGGATACCGGAGTGTAAGTTTTAGTCTGCTGTTTTGGGCCTGCACCATGTCAACTCGGGAAGACGGTCCCCTGTTATTTTGACACCACGTCCCGCTGTAAGCGGGGGGCTAACTGCAGGTTCCTGCATGGGCCTACCAGGGATACGTTCCGGGACGAAACGTCTCTAAGGCGGGGGCAGTGTAATGCGAAAAGTAAACAATAGCGAGAGACGTGTTTACTCGTATCGGACCTGGGCGGCTTGCCATAAAGGAATTGCCGCGACGCTTAATTGAATTCTATAAATACATCTTATTAAAGAAGAAACCTCCCGGATTATTATTTAAGGAACGGTGATTTATGACCTTCTGGACCTTTCTACATAAAAAAGTTATTTCGAATAATTTCAAGAATACGCCATAAGGTTACCGATTAAAATTGAGATTTATATATAAGCGGGCTTGTGGTCGGAGATGATGATTATTATTAGACGGAAGCCGCGAAAGTAAACAAGCGAAATAGCGAAAGCGAGAGCGATTGAAGTGAAATAAATTAACGATTAAGAGTGTGATATAAATTAATTAGTTAAGTGTGTTATATAAATTAGTTTAGTAATAGGGTAAATAAATTAAGTAGGGTCTAGTGTACAATTAGTATTAGTGTAAATAAATTAGAAAATAAACGTTACAGTATATTTTAAAAACCGGACGGAGATATTTTGTTGAAATAATTTGTGTCGAGTTTCCTTCGAGTACCCCGGTAGCTAAAGTTATTCCTCAACCTGAAATGCCCGCTAGCAAGCGTTAAATTATGAGGAGTGATATTTTGACAAATATTTGGGGAGGTACATATTTATATTTGTGTTTGGAAATTATTCCAGGTTGATAATGAAAAATAAATAATTAAAAATTTCGAATGTGCGTGCCAAATAAAATGTTGGTTTTATATAATTTAGGCATTGATTCGACCTGTATATTTATAGATTATACTCGAATATATTTAAAAAAAATATTGAACGGCCGCAAAATAGATGAACAACGAATATGTTTTTACACCGTATAAGTTCACTCTTCAAAGAAAATTAATTAAGTTTAATTTTCAGTTTTCAGATTTCCTAAATTAGGTAAGACACAAATTGTTCGCGTAGACAATGATTCGGAAAACCTCTTTACGAGAATTAAAAAAAATAAATGTAAATCGAACGTAATTCTCAGGACTAGAGATCTGAAACCGATCCAAAACTAGATTGTATTTGGTCAACTTTAACAGTCCCATATGGAACAGTCCCATAGGGGGTCAGCTAATCCTACCATATATTTTTGGTCATATTTTTTGAAACTGTTAAAATTTTTAATTGGTGTTTTATGACCGTACTGTAATATAAGAGGGATAAACAGGTGCAATTAAATTATATTTTACGAAGTTATAAAGCCATGAATAAAGGTGTTGATTCGCTTGATGAACGCGTTCAATTTTTTTTCTAATTGCTATAATTGCCTATGCATACACATAATATATACATATGCATAACGCATGTGTGACTTTTCCCAAATCAAACTAAAATTGAAACCCTGAAAATTTCACGCACGACTTGGGAAGTAATGAATTGTCAAAGGAACTCGGAAAAGAACTTTCTAACCTAATTGTAAAACGCCGTCTTCAACGTAAAGCAATACAAAATCTATATTATGTTAGTGCATTACATATTTTTCTATTCGATTGCAATAGGAAAAGAAATGTTTGAATGGGTAACATCAAACCAACAGGAATTACAAACCGTAGGGCCGTTTACAAGTTATCTGGGTAAGGGAAAGGTTTTCTATGTCGCAGATCAGCAAATTACAAATATATTTGTGACAACTTGCAGTGAATGCGCAAAATATATTTACCCTAGGCATACCGCAAGCGAAAAAAATATATTGCAGGAAAATGCCCAAATTTCTGAATAGAAATAGTTTTTTATTTGAGGTATATATTTTCTAATTTTTTGGTGATATGAGAAATAAAACTTTCAAAATTTAATATATTTTTTAAATGTCATAGTAACTAAGCAATATAAGAAAAAATGAGGCTGAATAGAAACTTAAATTTTGGGATCATTAGCAAAGCCCCCCCGCCGTTCCAGGTTTTCGTAGTACACGCACATGCGCGTTACACCTGCGACTCTGAATTATTGTGATTTAGAACTTATTTTGTGATTTTTATAATTTAAACTGTTTAAATTACCGCTAGAACTAGTTCCTTTCAGAAGAGAACCCCAGGATGATAAATTAACGCTGTGAAACTTTTTGCTTTTTTGAATGGTGACTGCAGTGTCAAACTGGAGTTGTAGAGAAACCCTTTCCGTTAAACTACTGTTATTACTAAGAGGATGTACAATAATTACAGAAATTCATCTTCACGCAACGTTTCAAGGAAAAGAAAATGGGTTTGGTCTAAATCTCAGTTGTTTATCAACACGTGCATGTTTACATTTATCTGAAAATACGGGTACCGTACTAATGGGTTAAATCATATTTAACTCGAACAGCCCTTTACTGCTCCAAAGCAAATATTCAGCGGTAGAGCGTATTTTCTGCAACCCGGTTTGTGTCTGCAGTCAACATTTCAAGAACAAAAGTTGCAAGCCATTGTTCTAACAACCGAATATCATTTTGAAAAAGAACTATGTAGTTCTATCTTTAGTCCAAATTATAAAGTTGTAAAAATTATAAATTGAATCCTTCCGTCTTTCAATAGATTTTCAGTTTAATATTTCATACAAATGTTTTTAATGATACTAAATAATACAAAATACTAATATTTTTAATAGGCAGGTACAAAGAATAGATTGGAGTAAGCATGTCGTTTGTATATTAAGTCCTTCATTTTGGAAACGTATGCAGATCGCATTTTAATACTTTTAGTGTAATATCTGTAACTCTGCAACCATATCTTGAATTTATGATATTTAAAATAAGGGTCGAAGTTACTAATATTCAGAATAGAAATATCCACTTCCGATTCAGTCATTAATAATTGCACAGCGATTTTTTTTATTCCGATTGTAGGTTTTACAATCACGGGTGTGAAAATAGCCACATCCACAAATTCTGTCGTACTGTAAAATAGGTGTAACTTCTTAGGCCCGGTTGTTCAGTTGGCGGTTAACTTTTGGGTTAGTAAAACGGGTTTTACTTTAACCCGCAAAATAGACTTGGGTTAATCTTGTAGGTGTTGTAGGTTCAGTGTACAAATCCAGGTGACGTTAACCGGGATCTGCTAACCCTTTTTTTAAAGTTGGTACTTCCAGGTTATGTTCTGCGACCGCTTTACTCTATGTAATGTCGTTCTATGCCTCTTTAAACAACTTGTGTTTTGAGAAATTGATATATATGATTATGTGAAGTCAGTTTTGCGCGTTGTTTTTTAAAATTTACTTGAAATTTAAAAATGAGTTTGAGTACAGTTCCAGTATTACTGTTATACCACCTATAACACATTAATTTTATTATTTCAAAGCATAAAGAAAAAATGTAAATAACAGGACTTTGAGTCTTCACATGGGTACAATCTAATGCCCCAATCACTCTTGTAAAACGAGCAAGACGGTAAAATTCCGTTTGAAATTGTCGGCGTCCCTCAGCATTATTGAGAAATTTTATAAACTTTTCTCGCACGTTTGCAATGGCCTGTGTTACCTAACAAATATATACCTTTGTTAACGTCAATACTATTTATGTAACTACTTTAATACATATGTGTACCATAAAGTACTCTATAGTGCCTATCGAGATCCCGTCTCATTTGCACCCGAGTAATTTTTCTAGGTCGACCTTCTCGCCTGTTCATATTTGCCACAACTACGACGACCAGCTCTTCATCAGATGACTCACTACTCGATAACCACATATTATCCTCGTCGTCCTCGCTACTACTGCTGATACTGCTACTGCTACTACTTCAAGTATCCATTTCCATTTTTCCTCACAGATCACCCATATAGTTCTAGATGGCCTACTCCCATACTGCGAAATTGGTCCACGTGTCAGCGCCATCTAGCGTAAATACTCGCGTTAAAGGCTAGATTGGTAAAAAGAAACCTGTAATCCTTAAACAGGAATGCGCGGGAATTTTGAAATTAATATGTTTTTATTTATATCATAAACAAAGCAATTTCTAAATGAAAAATATTTAACTGTAATCGAGATAATCACAAATCTTAATTGGTTGAAATCGTCCGATCGTCCATTATCTCGATTACGATTAAATATTTTTCGTGTTGAAATTGCTTCATTTGGAAAGAGACAATAGTCGAACCAAGCATTACCTATCCTGGAAGTAATAGTAACAATAAATATAACGTAATCTTTATTAAGAAGTGTACGTGACAAAATTCATACAAAAAAATAACTATCCAGATATTAGAATGTATCGCTAAAACATAATTTATTATATCATTCATCCAGAGAGACAAAAAAGAAACACGGTTTGTTAGAACCGTTACAAAAGCTTAAAAAATGTTAAATATGTATTCCTTCGAAAAGAAATAATGGTATGCCTTTATATCATGCCCATAATATTAAATATTTAGCTAATGAGGTATGCTTAAAACTGGTAAATGTTAAATTTTGAGATGTAATTTTATTTTGTGCTGGATGAACGACATGCACATAAAATCATTTATGTAACGACTAATGATAGATCCTGGACATTTCATCAAACATCAAAATGCAGTTCCCATCTATCGGTTTAAGTTTAAGTTAATGCCACATTGAAATTCAACTTGTCTCACAAGAGATGACACAGTTTTGCTGGATAGAAAACTTAAAATTTTAAATAGGAATGACAGAAGGTTGTCCAGGCTCTCGAAGTTGGCCATGTTCTTAAGTATCCGAAGAAAACACTAAGTCTTCGCCAACGAATTTGAATTTTTAGATAGGAACCGATATGCTTTCGGACCTTGTTTCAATAAAGCAAGTGCTAACACCTTATCATACAAAGTGTAGCGTCTACCTTGTGGCAAATGTTTTTGGTTGCGCGTTTGGCATTCGAATAATTTAAAAGTGGTTTCATTAACATCATTAACATTGATTCAAAAATACAAATGTATGACGTAAAATTGATTGTGATATACGTACTCGTTGGTTGTTGAATTCTTGATGATGGCCCAGGGTGTTCGTCTTCTTCAATGCTGAACAGCCTCTTTCTTCCATATACCCTGTTAGGAGGTATAACAGATAATTTCCCTGGAGAGAGACTGCTCTGCTGAGTTCCATCAACGTTTCCTATATAGCAATTCAATTCAATGAAAATAAGTTATGCGATAATATAAGATATCAAAGAATTGCCAATAATGCTATGTAATGCAGCTCTCCTAGGCGGGGTAAGTTTTGAAAACCTGTCCTCAAGGAATCTAATAGTATAACCTGAACAAAAAAACCGTAATCACTGCAGATAAATTAAAACGAAAATAATCTTACCTGTTAAGTTTTTTGTGGGTAAGGCCACACTCGATAGCCGCAAGCGGCCGGCTACTCCTGTGAAACAATCCGATTCAAAATGGCTGGAACACACCTTGCACTCCTGGCGCAGCTGAATCGGGTTCATGGCCGATAGTCTCGGGTCGTTGATGCGTTCCAGCCTTCAGAGTGTGAGAATCCACAGGAGATGATAGCCTATACAAATCACATCGTATTATAATCCACATGTAACAAGTTCTGAATAACTCCTTTAGAATGTTTTATCTCATGATTTAAAATGCTCCTACCTTCTGGTATCTTCACCATCACATCCAGGAACTGAACAATTTTTAGGCATCACAAAATTCACAAATATTTTATAGTCTCACCTGAGAAAACATGTGATCTGACATCTGACGGTATGAACTGATGCGATTCTGTCATGCCCGCCACGGCTACCCTGATTGTGTACACGGATTAAATAATTAAATATCGGACGAGGTGCCACCTCTTGACATAACATTCTAACTTTCGCATTTTCGTTTCCAACATTTACGCCAGATGGCGCAGTAAGTTGCCCGACCATAAAGTCACTAAATGAGGAAAGTACCGCAATGGGCGGCCATATTGTGTCCGCGCTGCGACGCGCGAAATTCAAAATAGAAAACAAAAATTTGCTCATTTTAAGAGATAAAACAACAACTTGGCATTTTTATTCCCAAAAAGTAAAAACGAAATTTCGCGAGAGAAAAATGTACATAAAAATTAATTTACACCTATATACAATAAAATAAACAAATATGACACACTATGACACATAACCCACAATCCACAAAACACAATAATAGGCATGAAACAGGCAGAATGTAGCAGTAATCCGGCATATTGTGTCCGAAAATGTACTTCTCTCTCTAACACGTTGGGACATTGAATTGCGGTACTTTCCACATTTAGTGACTTTACCCGACCCTTTACCCGACCATGTACGGCTATTCAAGTGAACAGGCCCTGTTTTTCCTAACGCTAAACTACAAACGTCAAAACGTCAACAACTCTGCTGTCACAGTCGTCACTTTAAACTGAAACTTTTGGGTTAACTCGCCATACCGACACAGGTTAACTTTTGGATTAAATAAAATCCGTTTAAGCCATAACCGCGTACAGGTTACCGCGCAACGCGGTAACCTGGAACCCAAAATTTAACCGTTATTATTTGGTTTAACCCGACACTGAACAACCGGGCCTTAGTCTCAAAACTTGTGCAAAATACGTACTAGGAGAGACAGTTTATTACTAAAGAAATGTATCCAATACGACTTACCACCCTAGCTTTCGTTTGGGGGTTGATATATCGGGTAAATTAACAAAAAATCGAAAAAATGATGTTTTTAGCACCCCAACTATTTTTTCACAGAAAATTTTTATCGGAAAATATTCATTTTTCAAAAAGTATCCCCCTGAAACAATTTCAAGTCGAAAATCATGGGATGCAATAGTCATTCGGAGGTTCATAAGTTACATATGGATAAAAATTAAATATCTAAACCAATTTTTGCATCAAAAATTTTTATCTGGAATTATTCGTCTATACGTAAACTATTCCCCTATAACAGTTTCAAGTCGAAAATCAGGGGATGCAATACTCATTAGGGGGTTCATAAGACACTTACATAGAAATTTCGAACTCCTACGTACGATAAATTTTTATGTGTCTATACCAATTTTTACATCGAAAATTTTTATTCGGAAATATTTCTTTCATAAATTATCTCCCTGAAATTATGTCCCCTTTCAAGTCGAAAATCAGGGGATGCAATGGTCATTCGGGGGTTCATATAAGACTTACTTCCAAATTTTGTACTCTCACAGATGGAAAAAAATATTTAATTATCTAAACCAATTTTAACATCGAAAATTTTTATTTGGAAATGTTGATTTATGCATAAACTATCCCCCTGAAACAGTTTCAAGTCGAAAATCAGGGAATGCAATGGTCAACAAGGGGTTCATAAGACACTTACTTAGAAATTTCGAACCCTTACGCATGGTAATATATTTAAATATCTAAACCAATTTTTACATCGAAAATTTTTATCATAAAATATTCCCTTATACATAGACTACCCCCCGAAACAGCTCCAAGTCCAAAATCTGGGGATGCAATGGTCACTCGGGGGCTCATATGAGACTTACCTCAAAATTTCGTACTCTCACAGATGGAAAAAATTATTAAATTATCTAAACCAATCTTAACATCAAAAATTGTTATCTGGAAATGTTGATTTATGCATAAAATATTCCCCAGAAACAGTTCAAATCAAAAATCAGGGTATGTAATAGTCAACAAGGGGTTCATAAATCATTTACCTAGAAATTTAGATTTAAGTATGGTAATTTTTTTAAGTATCTACACCAATTTTGTACATCGAACCTTAATGCCTGGAAGCATTCCTTTGTACATAGACTACCCCCCTGAAACAGTTTCAAGTCGAAAATCAGGGGATGCGATAGTCATTCGGGGGTTCATATGACACTTAACTTAGTAATTTCGAACTCATACGTATGCAATTTTTTTTAACTATCTAAACCAATTTGTACATCGAAAATTTTTATCTGTAAATATTGCCTTATACATAGACTACCTCCCTGAGATAGTTCCAAGTCGAAAATCAGGGGATGCGATAGTCATTTTGGGGTTGATACGAGACTTCACCTCGAAATATCGTACTCTGACGTATTCAAAAAAATATTTTAGCATCTAAACCAATTTGTACATCGAAAATTTTTGTATGAAAACATTCCTTTGTCCATAGACTACCGCCCTGAAACAGTTTTAAGTCGAAAATCAGGGGATGCGATAGTCATTTGGGGGTTGATCCGAGACTTCACCTCGAAATATCGTACTCTGACGTATGGAAAAAACTATTTTAGTATCTAAACCAATTTGTACATCGAACATTTTTGCCTGGAAGCATTCCTTTGTACATAGACTACCCCCCTGAAAAAGTTTCAAGTCGAAAATCAGGGGATGCGATAGTCATTCGGGGGTTCATACGAGACTTCACCTCGAAATATCGTACTCTGACGTATTCAAAAAAATATTTTACCATCTAAACCAATTTGTACATCGAAAATTTTTGTCTGAAAACATTCCTTTGTCCATAGACTACCGCCCTGAAACAGTTTTAAGTCGAAAATCAGGGGATGCGATAGTCATTCTGGGATTGATACGAGACTTCACCTCGAAATATCGTACTCTGACGTATGGGAAAAAATATTTTAGTATCTAAACCAATTTGTACATCGAAAATTTTTGTCTTGAAATATTGCCTTATGCATAGACTACCCCTGTGAAATAGTTTCAAGTCGAAAATCAGGGAATGCAATAGTCATTCGGGGGTTCGTATGACACTTAACTTAGTAATTTCGAACTCATACCTATTCAACTTTTTTTAACTATCTAAACCTATTTTTACATCGAAAATTTTTGGTTTAAAACAAATTGGTTTAGATACTAAAAAATTTTTTTCCATAAGTCAGAGTACGATATTTCGAGGTGAGGGCTCGTATCAACCTCCGAATAACTCGCATCCCCTGATTTTCGACTTGAAACTATCTCAGGTGGGTAGTCTATGTGTAAGGCAATGTTTCAAGACAAAAATTTTCGATGTACAAATTGGTTCAGATACTAAAATATTTTTTTCCATACGTCTGGGTACGATATTTTGAGGTGAAGTCTCGTATCAACCCCCGAATGACTATCGCATCCCCTGATTTTTGACTTGAAACTATCTCAGTGGGGTAGTCTATGTATAAGGCAATATTTCCAGAAAAAAAATTTCGATGTACACATTGGTTTAGATACTAAAATATTTTTTTACATACGTTAGAGTACGATATTTCAAGGTGAAGTCTCATATCAACCCCCGAATGACTATCGCATCCCCTGGTTTTCGACTTCAAACTATCTCAGGGGGGTAGTCTATGTCTTCTCTTCTTCCCTTCTTGGTCAGCCCTCTGTTGTCCACTGCTGGACATAGGCCTCCCTCATGCTTCTCCATATTGATCTGTCCTGTGCTATCTGGAACCACCTCCTTCTCGCATATTGCTTGATGTCATCGAGTCATCTTCTCTGTGGTCTTTCTATGCTGCGCTTTGTCAGTCTTGGTCTCCAGTGTACGAGCTTGTATGTCCATCTCGACTGATCTTGTCGTGCGACATGACCCACCCACTGCCACCTCAGGTCTGCAATACGGGCTATAATATCTCCGACCTTAGTTCTTCGTCGAATTTCTTCGTTTCTTATTTTATCCCTAAGACTGATGTTAAGCATTGTTCTTTCCATGGCTCGCTGCATTACCCTCAATTGATTAGCGGTCTTTTTTGTCATCGCCATTGTTTCCAAGCCATAAGTAGCCACTGGCAATATTTTTTTTCGAATTGCGCACTACCTCAGGGCGGGCAATAAACACCGCCCCGGGTAAATTCACCGGGGGGCGGGGTCCTGCGTCGCGTGCCCCGGCTCGGAGGTTGGTCGGTCCCTTCGGAATTGCGAGTCCCTACTGGACCAGGGAGTGGGATCAGTCCGATGAGAGCCCTTACTCCTCTCCCTGTCCTATGTAACTCGAACCCAGGGTGATAGCTGCCAGCTGTTGGAAACACGGCGAACTTACTCTGAAGCCCTACGTCCCCCATCCTGACGCCGCCAGATTAGGGGTTCGGACTCCAGTACCTCACTGTTTGCTGCATTGCTTCTATGAGGGGGGGGGGCTGTCACGCGGAGAGGTGACTTAGTGGTGCCGTGACTTCCCTCCAGAGGGGGCAGGAGAAAAGCGTGTGTTCGGGACTGTCTGTCTTACCACACATACAGCTTGTAGTATATGCATACTCACTGAACTATAATAAATATGTTATTGTTTATTTTATACGATTATACTGTATTAGCAATAATCGAGTAGAGTACCTATGATAAGTATAATTTGTAAAGAGTAACCAAGCGGCAGTCGACACAATAAATGTATGAATAGAAGAATCTTTCGTCTCCTTCTTCACCCTACAAATCCCACGATATTACATGGCGATCCTGCCAGATTGAAATCTACAAAGAAATACTAGCAGGAAGGAATGGGCGGCTCTCAATCCAAGGAAGAGTTGGTGATTACTCAAGCGGCCAACGGTCAAGCTAACTCCTCCATATCCCAAATGTTAACCCGGACGGACTGGCTCCTGATAGCACTGGTAGTCGTTGTCGGATGTGGAATATTGTACGTAATGACAAGGAAATGGAAGAAATGTCTAAGGAAAACCATAAGGCAAGAAATCAACAGAAGTGTCCTTCAGTCAGCTGCATCCCAGGAATAGGTATAGATCATCCAGTTTGTTTTAGCTACATCATCAGGCGGACCAATACGAAACAGTCTCGAAATTTGGCGGAAAATTCCAAAAGGAAAAGAAAACTATAGGATCATCAAATACCGGAGGTTAAAAAGTAGGACGAATGTATACGAACGACGCAGGTGACGTTGTTGTGTAATAATGGTTACAATTTTTTTTGCTTACTATAGAAATAGCGCGTATGTACGGTATCAACATTAGTATTAAGTATTGACCTAAATTTAAATAAAATATTGATTAGAAGGGAATGTAATGGGAAAAGATAAATTAAGTGATATTTATAATCAGTTAAACAATATTAAAAGTTATTTAATTAAAATAGGCCCTGGAAGGCGTACGGGGCAGACATTATTAAATAAAGTTGAAGAAGCAACAAGTATTTTCAACCGATTATCGGTGATCATTAAAGTAATTAATGAACAAATTGCTCGCTCTGAAATCGATGAAGCCGAGGTTGCAACTGTTCGAAAATTAGCTAGTGATATCAATAAAGTATATTCAGATATTATATCCTTTCAGAAGTCTGAAAAAGTAGTATCTTAATCTACCTCTGAAACATCCCTAAACCCTTCTAAATTTGAATCAAAAATGGCGGCATTCGATTTAAGAATAGCTGTAAATTTATTACCGGTTATGAATGGTAATGAAGAAACCACTAAACAACTAATAGACGCTATAGATTTATACGCTTCAATGCTCGATGAGATCAGTAAGCCTCAACTAACTAATTAATTTCGTTCTTAAAACTAGGCTCTCTCAGAATGCGAAATTAAAATTAGCTTCAACTTATGACTCAACGGAGTTGTTGATTAAGGAAATGAAACGTCTTCTTTTAACACAGAAATCCGATACAGCTCTTCAAGCTAAATTATTAAGCTCAAAACAAGGTAACAAAACGATCGAAAATTTCGGCAAGGAATTAGAAAATCTACTTGTTGACCTGACTATTTCTCAAGCGAAAGAAAATAACGCAGCAATTGCTATTTTACGCCCTATTAACGAAAGGGTTGACGATGGGTTGAGAGATCAAAGAATAGGAATTATAATTAATGCTAGGAATTTCTCTTCATTAAGTGACGCTATAAGAGCAGCACAAGATGAGGAAATATCGCAAAGCGACAGTTCCCAAATTATGTCCATGAGACCGAGAGGTAACGGTATCATTAATTATTTTTCAAACCGAGGCCGTTCATCTTACAGACGTGGTTATCACAACCGTAATTCTTATTTTAACGATTACACATCAAATTCTTTAAATAATAATTACAACAATTCTAATTTTTATAGACAATCGCAAGACAACATAAATAATAGGCAAAATTGGAGAGGTTCGCACAATCAACGTCCGCCGAGGAGTCAAGGTCGTAACTTGAGACAAGGTACAGACAGGCGAGAGGGGCATAATGTGCACTATGCCAATGCGAATAATATAGATATAGAGGATGGTCAAGAGCCCAGTGGCTCAGGTAACACGAACTATTTTTTTCGAGATAACTAATCATATATATGCGAGTCCAAATTTGTGTATGAGTTGGGTAACTTTCGAAGTGCAAGGAGAAAATTTGAAATTTCTGCTAGATACGGGAGCTTCTTTATGTGGCATTAAGAGTGAATTATTGAGTGAGAGCGCAATAATGCAACATCAACCAATTGAAATAAAAGGTATTGGAGGATATATTCGTTCTTTAGGGTATACTTACTTAGATTTAAAATTAGGACATAAAGTATTTAAACAAAAATTTTATGTATTTAATAAATTACCGTGTGATACAGATGGTATATTAGGTCATGATTTTCTTAGATTGTATAATGGTATAATTAATTTTGAAACAAATAAGTTAGTTTTGAGCAATCACGCTACAAAGGTAGTTGCCGATTTAAATTCTAAAGTGAATAATTATTTGACAATCCCACCGAGAAGTGAAGTTATTAGATATTTATCTACAAGTATGAAAGAAGACTGTGTGGTTAGTACAGCTGAATTGTGTGAAGGTGTGATCATGGCTGGCGTTATTGTGAGACCAGAAAATGGTACAATTCCAGTTCGAATAATGAACACACGTAACGAAGAAGTGTGCTTAACCAACTGTATGCCTCAACTTAAAACATTAGATAAATACAACTGTCAGTACATTGAAAGCATCAAAATTTCAGTGGAGAGAATTAAAAATTTATTTCAAATTTTAAATTTGAATCACCTAAATAAAGAAGAGCAGATTGCAATAGAAAACATCTGTGCAAAATACGCGGACATTTTTCACTTACCCGAGGATAAACTTTCTGTAACAAATTTGTATAAGCATTCGATTAAAGTTAGAGAAAATGCCACTCCTTCTTATGTTAAACCATACAGAGTTCCTCATTTTCAGAAAGCTGAACTTGATAAACAAATTCGCAAACTTTATAATGACGATATAATAGAAGAAGCACGAAGTGATTGGTCATCTCCAGTACTCCTTGTTCCAAAAAAAATCGATGCTAGTGGTGAAAAAAAGTGGAGAATGGTAGTTGATTATCGACTACTAAACACAAAAATTCAAGACGACAAGTTTCCACGGCCAAATATAACAGAAATTTTCGATTCACTTTCTAACTCAATATATTTTTCAAATTTAGATCTTAGTCAAGGTTACTATCAAGTTGAATTGGACGAAGAGAGCAGAAAATACACGGCTTTTACTACAGCTAGTGGGCTAGTGGGTTTGAAGACGAGCCCTAGTGCATTTTCACGGTTGGTAACAGTAGCTATGTCAGGTCTAAACTACACAAAATGTTTTATTTATCTAGATGACCTAATTGTTTTTGGCAGAAATTTGACAGATCACAATAAAAATTTAGTAAGCGTATTTGAAAGATTGCGACAAGTGAATTTAAAGTTAAACCCTCTAAAATGTAATTTTTTAAAAAAGGAAATTTTATATTTGGGACATACTATTACATCAGACGGCATTTTGCCTGATCCCGAAAAAATTAGAGTCTTAAAAGAATATCCAGTACCAAAAAACACCGATGATGTTAAACGATTCGTGGCTTTCGCTAATTATTATCGAAAATATATCCCTAATTTTGCCGAAAAGGCTTATCCTCTTAATAGACTGACAAGAAAAAATGTAGAATTTTCGTGGTCAGCGGATTGTCAAAATTCGTTTGCAACTCTTCAAAATGCACTCACCCAACCACCTGTTTTACAATATTGTGACGATCCTAACAGCCGCGAATACGCCAGAAGTTCTACGTTACTCTCGAACTAACTCGTTCCGTCGAGAAGCCAGTACGGCGGCGAACGCGAGCCGCGACCATTCCAGTCAAGTGTAGAAAACTGGCGAAGTTTCGGGAACAAACGATCTACCCAATATATACGGAGCTCTCGGCCGCCAGTGGGCAGTTCGGTCAGAATATTGGGGCGACGTTGAAGCCGACATAAATAGTAGAAATAAATACAGCCACGATACAGCATAAATAAATGCTCTTTTAGTAGTCTTAAGAGTCTACCATTCGTTTAAAATGTATCCCGTTTTTACGCCAAGTGCATAACGTTTTTCTCCTAAACGGATTAACTTAGAGACTTGCTTTAAAAAACAATTGAAAGTAGTCTTTGATGTCTATGTCCGTCTAGTAATAGTTTTTTTAATTTTGTTTTTGGCTTTTTGGCAAACGCATGTAAATACGCTAAAAAACTCCCAGTTTTACATAATTATTTATTAAATTACGAGATGAAAAATAGAAAATCCCTTACTAGAGGGACATAGAGCAAACTCTTAGCTTCGCGATGATACCAAATTTTTTACTGTTGTGTGAAAATTACTCAAAATTTTATGTAAAATTCCGAATGAATGCACTGCTCCACGAAATATATTAAATGTTATGTTATTATTAAATGTAATTATTAAATTATTAAATGTGCGTTAACATTGCACTGGGAGGAGCATAGCGATTTATCTTCCGGTCAGGGCTGCATTTAGCAGATCAACTAAAAATGACAGAAAGTATAACATTGTAGTGAAATGTTACGATATTCAGTCTTGATTGGCATTAATGCCGATCCGGAACTCCTGCAGTCAGAAACATGAAATTTGGACGGAAGATTTCTTTTGTGATTTATGGGGCCGATAAGTAGAAATTTTCGAAAATTTAACCTCGAAGGGTGCAAATTTGGGTGTGCAAGTTTTGTTTTATTTTTCTTTCAAAAATTATAGGTTCAGTTATAGGAGTTTTGTTATTACTGTGAAAGGAAGTTATATATTTCGTCATTGCACATTTTGCTCAGTATTGCTCAGTGCAATTGTACAATAAATAACTAGTTGGGTCACCGATACATGCAAGTGGGATTTAAATGAAATTTTACCAAGTTGTCAAAAGAAATTAAGGAATAGGAAAACAATGTAATTCAATTTTTTTCTATAATTAATTGAGCATTGAGCAATTGAGCAAACTACGAGAAATATCTCAAACCAGTGGTGTTCCTGGTGTTATAAGAAATATTATTGCGAGCAATATATGTTATCAAGCACGTTGTTTTCTTGCCGCTGTCTCCAAAAACACAAAAGCACAGTTATACAGGATTCATATACAGTTGAGCGGGGGATATAGTCCTGGAAAAATTGTCAAAAAATTGGAAACAACAAAACGGCAAACGAAACAATGCAGACCCAGAAGGAAATTAATTTTCACGACAACTAACCCTGATATGGATTATGGAGAAAATTGTGAAAAGCCCGACCTCGATGAAGAAACTTACATGGAATTAAAAAATGATTTTTTAAAAGAACTACACAAGACTGACATCGAATATAAAAATATCGAAGCAAACACGCGACTTCAAGCAGATTGAGCTGTGTGGAAGCTGCACAGAAAGGAATTATTAACATCATCAATATTTGGCAAAGTGTGTAAAATGCGTCCATCTCAAGTTGCTCAGGGACTGTTACAAGTTTTGTATAAAGTTTTTTTTTCTAAAGCAATTGCATGCGAGAAAAACAATGAAAACAGGGCCAAAGAAGCACTGTAACTCAAATTCGGTTTTAACATTTCGAATTGCGGTTTAATAATTAATAAAAATTGGCCATTTCTCGGTGCTTCTCCTGAAGACATTGAACAAAATTCAGGATACATCCTCGAAATTAAATGACCCTTTGCATCAAAAAATGTAACCATTAAAGAAGCAGTTTCTAGAAAATTAATTTCCTATTTAGAAATGGATGGTTCAAATTTTAAATTAAAAATTCATGTAAAACAAATTACTTTTTTGTAGTGTGGACTCTACAAGAAATAATTTTTATAGTAGTTCCTGTAGATACCGAATTTTTTCACGATGCAATGTTGCCCAAGTTGAAAAAGTTTTATTGTAATTGTCTTTTACCAGAAATTATTGATCCGCGGCATACCCGCAGCATGAAAATAATGGATCCAACTTACATTTCTGAGGCACAAAAAATAAGAAAAATTCAAGTACGTGATTTTACAGCTACCTAAATCTACTAAATAGTATTTTATTTCTTTTTTACAGACCCGATTAAAGCTTATAATATATTTTTTACTTATGTAACCCTGGTGTCCGGGAAATGATGGTAGAGAATTAAACGGGACATTCCTTTTTCAAAATAAAGACAAAAAGTCTTAATAATCATACGTCCTCAAGTGCACTTTTTCTGAGTTACAAGGTGTTGAAATTTGCCGAAATATATTTTGTTTTCCCTATAATTCCGACGACGTTTAAGATATTTTTGTCATTTGGTATGCATACATATTTGGTGGATAAACAGTATGTGACAAATTTTCGACGGGAAATGTTTACCAGTGACGTACCTAGTTATGAGGTACTTTCGGCACTTTTTGAGAGAAAAAATGTGGTACGCCACTGTCCAATTTCTTAAATTTTCGTCTTTTTGTAATTCTTGTTTACTTCATTAAAAAAATATTTTTGTGATTTTCCATATAGTCGCGTCAAATTAGCATTTCACTGGCAACTTTTTTCGAAGAGATCCGATTGTGATGTGGTTTTTTGCTAAATGTTCAGGAAGTCGTCTAGGAAAAACGGACATCTAACCTCTTTACGCTCGCAATTTTTTAATTGTTTTTTAACAAATGACCCATTTATGTTACAGCTAGTATTGATGAACATATTAGGTTTGTTTGTGCAGTAGTTTCCAACAGTTTGAAACCATCTGACGCATGCGTATTGGAAATTTGACGTTCGTGCAGTGTCAAACCAAAACTCTGATTAAAAATCTTGCGTTTTTGCAGTGGCTGTGATGTAGTTTGAAACCGTTTAAAACTATCAGGGCGATTTGTGGATTATTTGCGGACTCTCAGTCAGACGCATGCGTATTTGGAGTGCCGTCAAATTTTTCTACCGGCCGGCACATGGCTGCCATTAGCTGTTTATTGTAACCTAGGCGTCCTTGTGGAGAATACAAAGTTTAAAAGGTAAGTAAAATGAACAATTCCCATACGCCAGCCTAAATTCCAGCAATACGTTACAAAACTTGGAATTATAAATAGTACATATATCTGAAAGTTCTTTGATAAGGTTTGAAACGTGTTTAAAAAAAATACGTTTTTGGAGTGGGTAATAAAATCTGCTGTTAAATTCTTTTCAACTGTGTAGTACTTTTTGATTCATTGTTTAGATGTCCGACATTTCGTCAAATGAAAGTGAGGAGAATCTCCTGTCCAGTGACGACGATTTGTTGGAATTATTAGTCGTAGAAGGAAGAGCGAGACCCAAAAATGAACATTTTTTTGAAGAAACAGTTCCACGATATACTGAGGAGGAGTTCATCGAGCATTTCAAAGTTAGTCGGCCTGTTGCTGATGGAATCACAGAGAACTTTGTTGAGAGCGAGTATTTCCATTACCAGTCTGGAGGAAATGGCAAATTGGGCGCCTATAAGCAAGTTTTAATTTATTTATGGTTTGTGGGCCATCAAACAGCATCGTTTAGAGATGTAGCTGATAGGTTCAATATTGCAATCAGCATGTTATTTCAAATCATAAGAAAACTTACATACTTCCTAAGTAACATGTCGACAAATGTGATAAAGTGGCCCTCAAATATTGAACGAATTGAAATTGAACAACATTTCCGAGAAAAACATTTCCCAGGAGTTATTGGAGTAATAGACGGCACCCACATTAGAATGGATAAACCTACTGACGATCCCGATTCATATGTAAATAGAAAACACTTTTTTTCTATTCAGGTGGGTACATTTTTTTTATTGCTGTGCCTTTTTTCAAGTATGAATCTATTTCAGTTACAAGTTGTGTGTGATCATCAACGGAAAATTAGGGATGTATTCGTCGTGTATCCGGGATCTGTCCACGACAGTAGAGTTTTCCGGACATCACCACTGGCTCACACACTGGCAGAGAAGTGTGGACAATTTTATCTTTTAGGAGACAGTGGGTACCCTTGTTTGCCAAATTTATTGACACCATTCAAAGATCGGGGTCAGTTAACGAGGCGACAGAGAAATTTTAATGTGAAATTATCGAGGAATAGATGCATTATAGAACATTGCTTCGGCCTGATGAAACAAAAATTTCGGCAATTGTTTCATTTGAAATTAAGAAGTGTTCCAGATATGGTGCATTTTATACGAGCATGTTGTGTGTTACATAACTTTGCCATTGAGGATCAATTTCCACTCCAAGAAATAGAAGAGGGTAATGAAGGTGACGATGTCTACAGACATGAAGCAGATGGAGAAGAAATTGCGGACGAAGAAAATGATAGAATAGGAGTAGCACGAAGAAATGAAATTGCCAATATTTTACCTTTGTAAAAATAAACACAATGAAACCTGAATTGTTATTCATATACATTAATATATACATTTTAATAAACAATATAAAGCAAGTAGCTTGCTTACAAGTCCGTTCGACTTCTGAGTCTGAGGTTAGAAACAGAATTGACAGTGACATTAGTGACAACAAAACCATAGGACAAAACGGCACAGAACACTTTGCAACGTGAAATCCTTGTACAGTTTGAAATTCGGTAAAAGTGTTCTGGCAAAAAAAATCCGCAACGGTTTTAAATCAAACTGCAGTCACGCATGCGCAAAGGAAGCAGTCATCAAACTATCACAAACTGGCTGCAGAAACAAACCTATTGTATATCACAAACGGTTCAACGAAAATGTCTCGGAAATGTTTTCTCGGGCGTTTTAAAGATCCCTCTTTATCACTCAAGTGTTAAATTTATTATTTATTGCTAAATTGTTTTACCTTGGGTAATTTACAAATTCATAACTCTTTGCCCGAAATTACTAGGGAACCGGATTTTTTCCAATATCTCAGGCTTCTTAAGGCGAACCATCGGAAAAGATTGTTGCAAATATAATTGTTTATTGTTCGATTGTTGCAACCTTGCTAATTAACAAATAAATGACTCTACTCCCGGAATCAAAAGAAAACCAGTTTTTTTTCAATATCTTTAGGATCATGAAGGAAACCATCTGCACAAGGTTATTGCCCGTAATTGTTTATTGTTTAATTGTTGCAACTTGGCTATTTAACAAATTAATAACTCTCATCCGATAAATATCAGAACATTGGTGTTTTTTTCCGTAATGGAATGGGGCGATTCAGAACTCGTAGCCTAGGTCTTCAAATTGTTCTTGTAATGCAACTGTGTAGGTAATAGAAGGTTACTTGAATAATACAGCAATTTTTAAGGTTGCAACAATTGATAAATATGCGAAAAATCTCCAATTGATAGTTTCGACCGGGCCGCGACCAATCGTTGGGAATAAGTTCAAAGTCTCTTACGTTTGTCAGACGAAAATTATTTATTTGTTAATTAGCCAGGTCACAACAAATAAACAAACAATCATATTTGCAAGAACCTTATGTTTCGCCTCAAAAACCCAGAGTTATTGGAAAAAGATTCTCTAATGATTTTGAACGTAGAGTTATTCATTTGTTAATTATCCAGGTTGCGAAAATTGAACAATAAACAATTATAGTTGGAAAAACCTTGTGCCGATGGTTCGCCTCAAAAACCCAGTTATTGGAAAAGATCCGGTCCTGAAATGATTTTAGGCGTATAGTAATTAATTTGTTAATTAGCGAGGTTGCAACAATCGAACAATAAACAATTATATCTGCAACATTCTTGTGCCGATGGTTCGCCTTAAAAAGCCAGAGATATCGAAAAAATCGGTTTTCTAGTGATTTCGGGCGTTGAGTTATTAATTTGTTAATTACCCAAGTTACAACAATTTAGCAATAAATAATTAATTTAACACTAAAGTGATAAAGAGGGATCTTTAAAACGCCCGAGAAAACATTTCCGAGACATTTTCGTTGAACAGTTTGTGATATGTTTATATGTTCCATATGTTCACCAATACTGTAACAAAAATGGGTCATTTGTTAAATAAACAATTAAAAAATTGCGAGCGTAAAGAGGTTAGATGTATGTTTTGTTATAGACGACTTCCCGAACATTTTGCAAAAAACCGCATCTCAATCGGATCTCTTCGAAAAAAGTTGCCAGTTTTCACTTTTTCCATTCTAAATTGACTCGACTAATAAGGATGCATCGTTTGCCTGTCAAATGATTTTTTATGCCGATTCATCTGCCCAACGAAAATTAAAAATTAAATAAAAATACTCAAACAGTCATGTCACTTAGCTTTATCACTCTTGAAGGGACTAATCACAGCCACAATATACCAGCTACAAAAAATAAGAAGGTTGTTCAAAGTGGCCTCCATTTCAGCCACCCTGTAACTCAAAAACAGTGCGTTTTTGGACGTATGTTTATTAAGACTTTTTGTCTTTACTTTGATCAAGGAATCTCCCGTTTAATATTTTGCCATAATTTCCCGGACACCCTATATACTACAAGTACAAATAATGCTTTGCGTTTATTATATACAATTACCTTTTTATAGTCAGGTTAATATTGTAACGTTTATTTTATAATTTATTTACATTGCTTGAACACTAATTTATTTAACACACTAAACTACTTGTACACTAGACTAGACACTACATAATTTATTTGTACTGCTCCGCTTTCGGATCGTATGTCGCGTTCACTTCTGCTTCTCTACTTCTAACTAACTCCCTCGATCACAAACCCCCTTATATATACACCCCCAACCCTGATCGAGAACATTCTAGTACATTCTAGAAGCCTACGCAGCAAATGTTCATGCACCTGTCCTACGCGTCGTAGTTATTCTTTTGAAGGAGTAAACATGTGTCGCTTTGTTTACTTCTCGCATTACACTGCCCCCGCCTTAGAGACGTTTCGTCTCGGAACGTATCCCTGGTAGGCCCATGCAGGAACCTGCAGTTAGCCCCCCGCTTACAGCGAGACGTGGCGTCAAAATAACAGGGGACCGTCTTCCCGAGTCGACATGGTGCAGGCCCAAAACAGCAGACTAAAACTTCCACTCCGGTATTCTTCAACACTACTTCCAGCATGTTCCGGACAACCCTCCAGTCCAGCTGATCTCGTCCAGCACCTAACTTGGGGACAGCTAGCTTCCTGATGTCGAGCTCCAGCAGTCGGTCTCGTAGCCTATGCAAGGTTCGCCATACATCGTGATAACATGGTTTAAGGGACCCGATCTCCTTCGTAACCAGATAAAAGATGTGTCTTACGTTGTCACGTAGTTCCAGAACCTTGCCAATTTCCGGGAGTTGCTCTCTGAGTTGTTCCGAGCGCCCGTACTTCTTCTTGAAAACCGTGGCGATACCTCGTGACATTACCAGGTCGGCGGACACACAATGGGCCAACGAGTATTCTTCAGGTACGCTGAACAAATCCTGTTGTTTTTCACAGGTTACCCCATACCGTGCTTTTCCGGTACCCCCGTAGGCGCTCATAAATTCTTCGAACGAAAGTTCGTTCTCCTGCGCCAACGTGTTTCTTACTCGGGGAACCTCCGCCTCATCGTGCGACCCCTCATAGGGTGCCAACCGATTAAAGTGCACCACTCTCGGCTTGCCGTTTGGTAGTTTGCTTACCCGGTAGACCACGTCATTGATTCGTTTCTTCACAACATAGGGACCTTCCCAATTGGTCTGTAACTTAGGGGACAAACCACGTTTCTTCTGTGGGTTGTACAGCCAAACTCGGTCTCCCATTTGGTAGCCACCCTCTTTAGCGTTGATGTCGTAACGCTCTTTGATGCGATCACTGGCGATATTTAGTTGGTACCGGACTTGATCGTGAATTTCGTTCATCCTTTGCCGCATCCGGGAAACGTAATCTTCCCCCGAAACGTCCTCGTCCGGTCTAGCGCCAAAGATTAGATCACGGGGTAGTTTAAGTTCTCGCCCGAACAGGACTTTGGCTGGAGTTTGTCCTGTCGACTCATGAACGGCCGAGCGGTAGGCCATCAGGAAGAACGGCACGTGTTCGTCCCAGTCTCTTTGATGTGACGAGACCATTTTCGCTAGATAGCGGTTGAGGGTGCGATTCATTCGTTCTACCATGCCGTCAGACTGAGGGTGGAGGGCCGTGGTTCTTGTTTTTCGTACCCCAAACTTCTCACAGATCCTCCGGAATAGGCCACTCTCAAAGTTTCTTCCTTGATCCGAGTGTAATTCCATGGGTACTCCAAACCGGCAGATCGTCTCCTTCACTAGCACATCGGCCACTGTCTCTGCCTCCTGATTAGGGAGAGCGTACGCTTCTACCCACTTCGTAAAGTAGTCCATCACGACCAAGATGTATTTATTCCCCTTTTCGGTCTCAGGGAAGGGTCCTGCTATATCAATAGCGATCCTTTCGAAGGGGCTTCCGACGTTATATTGTTTCATGGGAGCTTTCGGTCGTCTTTGTGGCCCATTACTTGCAAAGCATGTAGTACATTTCTTGCACCAGTTCTTCACGTCGTCTGAACAATTGATCCAGTAGAAGCGCTCCCGTACCTTCTGCAGCGTTTTCTTGATCCCTAAATGTCCACCAGACGATCCGTCGTGAAGGTGCCGCAAGACCTCCGGGATTTTACTGGAGGGAATTACCAACTGCCGTCTTTCCTCCGTCCCGTCTTGGCTCTCCAGTACGCGTTTTAGTAGCCCATCCTCAACCACTAGCGAGTCCCACTGTGCCCAATAGCTCTTAAGTTTTGGCGAGCCAGGTGATACCTTTTGCCACTCAGGACGCTCTCCTCCCTCTTTCCAAACCAGGATTTCTTTGAGAACCGGGTCTTTTCCTTGCTCTTGTCGTAACGAGGATGGTGTCCATTCCTCGGCGACCACGGTCGTTCGATAGACTTTCTCGGACTTTTCCTCAGCTTTATGACAATGAGGACACTCATCAGGGCATGGTCTTCTCGAGAGTGCGTCTGCGTTTCCATGACTCTGTCCTGGCCGATGTTCTATGACAAAGTCATACTCCTGGAGCCTCTCGATCCAGCGAGCGATCTGTCCTTCGGGATTCTTAAACTGGAGGAGCCATTTAAGAGCAGCATGATCGGTCCGGACCAAAAACCTCCTTCCACACAAATATTTATGGAAGTGCTCGATGGACTTGACGATGGCCAATAATTCACGCCGGGTGACGCAGTAATTCCTTTCTGGTTTGGAGAGTACCTTGCTGAAGTATCCAAGGACACGTTCTTGTCCCTCCTGGCGCTGCGACAGAACACTTCCAATTCCCACATTGCTCGCGTCGGTGTCCAGGATGAACTGTCCTTCTGGCAGAGGAAAACTCAGCACTGGGGCACTGGTCAACTTCCTCTTCAGCTCGTCGAAGGCAGACTGGCATTCCTCATCCCAACAGAAGTTTCGTCCTTCTTCCGTGAGCCTTGTCAACGGCTTAGCGACGTCGGAGAACATCCGAACATATCGTCGGTAGTACGTGCAGAGGCCCAGAAAACTCCTCAACTGGTGTTTATCTACCGGTATTGGCCACTCCTTCACCGTACTTGTCTTATCCGGATCAACGGCGACGCCCTCTCTGCTCACTACGTGCCCTAAGTATGAGACCTTCCTTCTGAAGAGCTGACATTTCTTAGGGTTCAGTTTCAGCCCCGCACCTCGCAGTCTCTGGAAGACGTCCTCTAAGTTTTTCAGATGTCCCTCGAAGGTCTTGCCCATCACGATGACATCGTCCAAATAGACTAGGCACGTTTTCCACGTCAGACCCATTAGCACGCTCTCCATCAGCCTCTCAAACGTCGCTGGGGCATTACAAAGTCCGAATGGCATGACTGTAAAATGCCACAGGCCGTTACCGAAGGTAAATGCCGTCTTTTCCTTATCGGCAGGGTTCATTTCGACTTGCCAATAGCCGCTTTTTAAATCCAAGGTCGAAAATATCGTGGATCCAGCAAGGGTATCGAGTGTGTCGTCGATACGTGGTAGCGGGTAGCTGTCCTTTTTGGTGACACTGTTCACCTGCCGGTAGTCTACACAGAATCGAGTAGTCCCATCCTTTTTCTTCACCAGTACTACCGGCGAGGCCCATGGACTGCTTGACGGCTCGATGACCCCGTCCCGCTCTAGGTCCTTGATGATTTTCTCGGCTTCCTCTCGTTTGGCCAAGGGTAGTCGTCTTGCTGTTTGTCGAATCGGTCGTGTCTCGCCCGTGTCAATTTTATGTGTCACGACCTTGGTCTTTCCCAGCTTTCCATTCTCGGTGGTAAATATGTCCTGGTACTTATTTATTAATTCATTGGCCTTTTGTTTCTGTGTGGGCGAGAGAAACGCACTGGTCTGGGAAAGAATTTGTTTCAAGTCCTGCGGAGTGTGTCTGGACCTTTCTTCCTCACTAACGCCCCTTACGATGGCCGAAGCGGCTATACATGTGCCCAGCTTCGTACCCTTCTTGATGGTGACCGGGTACTGATTGATGTTGAGTAGTCGCACAGGCACTTCACTTGAGAGAGTAACGAGCGCCTTTCCTACCAGTACCCCCCGAGCCAGTCGATTGTCATCGTTTTCTGGTTCGATCACGGCTGGGATTCCCTCTTCCACAACACCCCTCAGACAGGTAGAGGTGATTGTTTCGCTTCGTTCCGGGAGAATCACATCTTCTGCCATTATTACGTCTAACACAAAGTTGTCACGATTGTGTAGCAGTAATTCTTCTTGACCGATCCTCAACACTCGGTGTCCGAAATCCAACTGGAATCCATGATTCCTCATGACGTCCATCCCCAGTATGACGTCTTCTTCAATTTCGGCTATGAGAACAGGATGGTCAAACTTTACTCGTCCCAACGTCATGCTAACCGTCGCTTCACCGTGTATTACTGCCTTCTCCCCAGTGGCAGTTCTTAATTGCCACCTACTTGGCCTAATCTTCCTACGGTCCCTCACAACTTCCGAGCGTACGATCGTCTTCGTAGCTCCCGTGTCCACAAGCATGGCGTGGGATCTCCCGTCGATAGTGCCATCGACGTACGCGCTCCCCAATTGGTGGGAAAACGAGGCTATACTGGCCCGGGGGTTTCCACTGCTACGGGTCGACGTTCCCCCTTTCTTATCGACCCGCATTAGTTTTCCTGGGCCTTCGCCGGCGCCGCTGTTCTGGGCCGCTTGCAAGAACTCTTCACATGGCCCACTTCGCCACAGTTCCAACAGCGAACTACCTTCTTCTTCGCTGACAGCACCTCCATGATCTGCTGTAGGACCCTTTCCACGAGCTTTTCAGTGTCTACTTCCTCTGTAACAGCTCGAACACGGCCGTGACCGCGGGAGGCTTCCATGGCTGCATCATGCTCCAGTGCGATGGCGAGCGCGTCCATTAATGTTTTCGGTCGAGCTAGTCTCAGGGCCCTCTGCAGTTCCTGGTCCCGCAGCCCGCTCACGAACGTCTGCACTGCGAGGCACTCCATCATCTGTTCCGGTGCCGTGGGATACGCCAACCTCACTAGTCTGGCTACGTCCGCTTCGAACTCCTGCAGGGTCTCGTTCGATTTCTGACGGCGATTGGACATCTGGGATTGATGGACTTGCTCCAGATGTGTTTGGCCGAACCGCATATCCAGTCGCCTTAGCAGCTCCTTGTAATTCCCGGCTTCCTCGGTGGATAGCGTCTGAAGAACTTCCAACGCCTCTCCACGCAAGGCTACCGTTAGGGAAACAGCTTTTTCGTGAGGGGACCAAGCATTAGCCTCCGCTGCTGCCTCAAACTGCTTCTTGTAGCTGGCCCACGGAATTTTTCCATCGAACGTTGGGGGCGTCACTCGATTGGTGGATATCGAGTTCTGTTGAACGACCGCCTTTATTTCTTCCTTCGTCTCGCCGCTACTGACTCGCTCTAGTCGTTCTTCCAACTGCTTGATCTTCTGTTCCATCTCCTTACGCTGAGCCTCAATCTGGTCGGTTATCTCTTCCCTCTGGGCGGCGATTTCTTCCCTCTGGGCAGCGATTTGAGCAGTGATGTCTTCCCTCTGGGCAGCGATTTGAGCAGTGATGTCTTCCCTCTGGGCGGCGATTTGAGCAGTGATGTCTTCCCTCTGGGCGGCGCTTTCTTCCCTCTGGGCAGCGATTTCTTCCCTCTGGGCGGCGATTTGAGCAGTGATGTCTTCCCTCTGGTCGGCGATTTCTTCCCTCTGGGCGGCGATTTCTTCCCTCTGGGCGGCGATTTGAGCAGTGATGTCTTCCCTCTGGGCGGCGATTTGAGCAGTGATGTCTTCCCTCTGGGCGGCGCTTTCTTCCCTCTGGGCGGCGATTTGCTTCGTGATGTCATCCTTCTGGGCGGCGAACTGCTTCGTTATGTCGTCGTCTTCGAACTCGAAAACTTCCGGGTCCTGGCCATTTTCTTTCAAAAATGCGGAGAGTCGGTCCTGGAGTTCGGTCTTCTTCCCTCCTGTTTCCAATTCTCGTTCCTCGAGTTCTTTTTTTAACTCGGCCACTTTTAATTCGCGTAACTTCTTCATGATCCGCTCTTCTGACACCAATGTAACGTTTATTTTATAATTTATTTACATTGCTTGAACACTAATTTATTTAACACACTAAACTACTTGTACACTAGACTAGACACTACATAATTTATTTGTACTGCTCCGCTTTCGGATCGTATGTCGCGTTCACTTCTGCTTCTCTACTTCTAACTAACTCCCTCGATCACAAACCCCCTTATATATACACCCCCAACCCTGATCGAGAACATTCTAGTACATTCTAGAAGCCTACGCAGCAAATGTTCATGCACCTGTCCTACGCGTCGTAGTTATTCTTTTGAAGGAGTAAACATGTGTCGCTTTGTTTACTTCTCGCATTACAATAGGAAAGACTCTCCATTCGAGAGCAACAGGCCTCCGCGTCACAGACGGTTTGTTGCTCTCGAATGGAGAGTCTTTCCTATGTTAGGCGCAAATTTGCTTTGCTGTCAATTGTTGACGTTCTTTTTGAGTTGTATAATTTTTTCCATGTGTCAAACATCGTTATCATCCAGAGCTTGGTTATACCACCCTGACGAAGCTAATAAGCAGAAACACGTGTCGGTGGTTATCGTTTCATAACGGGTTTAGACGGGTAAGTCGTGAATTTTCTCTTGTACATTTGTTCCGTCGTTAATTTCACTGCTAAATTCCTTTACTGACCAAAGATTCGTGACAGTTGGCTTTAGCTGGCCTCCGCGTCACAGACGGTTTGTTGCTCTCGAATGGAGAGTCTTTCCTATGTTAGGCGCAAATGTGCTTTGCTGTCAATTGTTGACGTTCTTTTTGAGTTGTATAATTTTTTCCAAGTGTCAAACATCGTTATCATCCAGAGCTTGGTTATACCACCCTGACGAAGCTAATAAGCAGAAACACGTGTCGGTGGTTATCGTTTCATAACGGGTTTAGACGGGTAAGTCGTGAATTTTCTCATATATATATATATATATATATATATATATATATATATATATATGTTAGCGTAATATGCCAACATCCCTCGTACATCGTACATAAGTCGCGATGCCATTGGTGAGCTAGTACGCATGACCGAGGAAATGATGGAGCAGGAGCAGCTTACAACAGCGCAAGTCGATACTAACTCAATGCCATGTAGAAAAGAGAGTCGTGTCAGTAAAAGTAATAGTACTTTTCCTGAGTTTAATTAGGGGTATAAACCCCAAATTGGCAGCTAATGCTAACATCAGAAGTGGGATTGTTCCCTGAATTGTTCCTCGTGTCGTGACAGTGGTTATAAACAATAAGAAACCAGACCAGACAATAAAAGTGAAGATGGCGGAAGAGAACAGTTCTCGTCGCGACACGGTGCTGGATTATCTGAGCATGGTGCGGACACGGATTCTGAAGAAGATGTTCCCCAGGCTTCTAAGGCAAGAGACGCTTATCAATTTAGTGGCGACGCAACAGCAACAACTTGCTGAGTTGCAAACCAAGATGGCTACCTCACCAGTGCCAACGCCCGCCCAGTACATCGGGGACGGACAACTCCAACACGCATGTGGCGGAACATGCGCATTCACACTTCAGGCTGGCGAGTTATGATCCTGACAAGAGTTTATACTCCAGAAAAGAATGGCTAGATGACGCATCCAAGCTGAAGCAAGAGCTTAATGTAAGCGATATCTTACGAACGAGAAACACCAGGTGTTCGTGCTTACGTCGCAGCAACCATGCGAAGCAGTGATTGTGATACGTTATGCGAGTGCGGAAATCAAAAACTTCGAAGGATCAACGGCGAATTTGATGCGCTTTGGATAAGTTCGTCGAGAATGCCACAAGTTGCAGAATCAGCGAAACGAAGGTTGGATTCTCGTTCGAGACGAGAGATCAGCGTCCTACCAGAAGTACGGCAGACAAGACCTTCAGAGGAGTTTACCTCAACTGTAGTCGTCGTGTTCACCAGCAGGGCAATTGTCGCAGCTCATCCCAGCCCAAGTGGAATCGATGTTATTATTGGATGGGACGTTATAAGTCGACCTTGCTTGCGTGTTGAGAAAAGTAATGAAGGACTTGAATTGTATCATGCCCCGCACAATATCCCAAAAGTCCTAGTCATCAGAAATTCAGTTAACATGAAAATAAACATTACTCAACCCGACCTCGACAGCGAATTGAGACAGTCGGTTGAACGGTTGTTATCCGAATACCAAAACAAAACACCGGATCATATTACCACCGGCAAAATGACGATAAAATTAAAAGACTTTACACCAGTTTCGTACCGTCCTCGACGATTGGCCTTTGAAGAAAGAAAATTTGTAAAAACTGTTGTCAGCAAACTTTTGGAGGATGGCATAATACGCGAAAGCTTTTCGGATTATGCTAGGCCGATAGTACTTGTGCAAATTCAAGGGACCATATACAGATCGCAAGGTTTTGCCCAACGAGAGGTATCTGCTTTCGAGCAAGGGGAGAAGGACTACAGTAGCTGCACACGAACAGCTGAGGCCTTGGCCTACAGAGGAGGCAACGGCATAAAATAAAGGTACGTTCTAGCAAAACTACCTGTTTTTCTTTGTAAAAAGAAATGTGTTAAGATGGATAGTGGCAATCCCACTAGTCCTAAATGGTGGCAACCCCACTAGAGTTGTGCGTAAGGATAGTGGCAACCCCACTAGTCCTAAATAGTGGCAACCCCACTAGAGTTGTGCGTAAGGATAGTGGCAACCCCACTAGTCCTAAATAGTGGCAATCCCACTAGAGTAGTGCGTAAGGATAGTGGCAATCCCACTAGTCCTAAATGGTGGCAACCCCACTATTGTTATGAGGAAGGATAGTGGCATCCCCACTAGTCCAAAAAGAGCGATTAATTATTAATTGTTATGAGTAAGGATAGTGGCATCCCCACTAGTCCAAAAATAGTGGCAACCCCACTAGTGTTAAAAGAGAGAGAGAGTAATTTGAGAAAATCATTGAATGATAATAAAGTTGATAAACAAACACTGAATCAGTCTTTATACTCGTAGCTGCTGCGTTGTGTTTTAAAATTACAGAATATGAAGATGAGAAGTGTCGCAGGGACGCTCCAAGTGCAGGATGGCCGTGTTAGCGTAATATGCCAACATCCCTCGTACATCGTACATAAGTCGCGATGCCATTGGTGAGCTAGTACGCATGACCGAGGAAATGATGGAGCAGGAGCAGCTTACAACAGCGCAAGTCGATACTGACTCAATGCCATGTAGAAAAGAGAGTCGTGTCAGTAAAAGTAATAGTACTTTTCCTGAGTTTAATTAGGGGTAGAAACCCCAAATTGGCAGCTAATGCTAACACATATATATATATATATATATATATATATATATATATATATATGGGGCATTCCACGCCAACTCAGCAGTCGATCCCACATCACCTTCTCGGATCGGGCTCAAAATTGGTACATCGATTAGTACTATCGAAAGAAGAATAGTCCCAAATTTTCAGCCCCGGGGGGGACCGCTTCTTGTCCCCAGGGGCCCATATTGAAATATTCGGGCATAATCTCACATCCAGGTGTCCGCGATTGGTTTTGTGTACTGATGCGGCATATTAGTCTAATAAATGGTCAAAATCACACCGGAGATGCCAAATTTCCCGGAGAATACGATACCGGTATCTGTTTTTCGATATCTTATTACCGGAGCTCAGAAATCACAAAAACCCGCTTTTTATTCAAAATTTGATATCTCATGTGAGGCCCCCTCAAATTGGCTAAAATTTTACCAGAAGGCTCTTCGATTATTGCTCTTTCGCATGTTCATATGCGTGCAGTCACCATTTTATATAAAAAAAGTGACATACATTTTACCGATTACCCAACGTTTTCCTAACGTAATTCGCGACTGCAGTTTGTACTTAACTAATAAATGGCGCTAATCAATTACACCGAATTGCATGACTGTTAATTATTAGATAACCGATCATAGTTTCACTCAGCTTGCTGGATTCCACTCATAATGCTTGCTCCGCTTCACCGTTTCGTAACATTTGCTTGACCGTTGCACTAAACTAGCTTTCCTATGATAATTAAAAACGTCACCGAATAGATTAGCTACGGCACCTCCGCATTACCCCCCCCATCCCATAATAACCGAACCGTACATTATTGCCTGACCACTTCGTAAGAACGAGAATTGTTCTTACGAAGAGAGGAAATTGTCTCCGTTTCTCGTAGTGTTAGGGAAAATTTGTACATAGATGCCGTCTTTCCGTAGGGACCGTTAGATTAGTAATTATTGCACTATTGCCGCATTGTTTCCGCTTTTCTAAGCTTTTGATCTATACTCTGATGTGGTTTCCTTTAATAAACTAATTTTAAATGTTTTCCGAATCGTGTGTCTCATTTTCTCGGACCCCCTGACATTCTCCTGAGTATCAGACTCATCCGTGGTTTTAGGGAGTAAACCCTTTAAAAAATCTGGCGCCCAAGCGAACCGTTCCGTAAGACCGACTGTAAGCTCCGGAAACTCCGCAATTAGCACCAATTTAACAAGTAACCTGTTCCTTTCATCGGAGTCGTGCCGTCGACAACGGCGAAACGAGAGGAAAGAGCGTTACAACGCTCTCTAATCCCATTTGGATTTTTTTCGAAAACCCGTAATGAAAGCTCCCATAAGTTAGTACTAGCATAAAAAAAGGTTCCAGCAGTTTTTTAAATAAGTCAATAGAAATATACTTGTATATTTAATACAAATAAATGGCGACAACGTAGCGTAGTGGCATTCGAGTCGGATTTAATGGAAAAATGCCTCAAAGACTTCGCCTATACAAGTTAACCCTCCTAAACACACCAATTACACAGACTACGGATAGACTCTCACAACAGACGTTCAAGACGCAATATATTTCAGAAAATCTTCAACAAGCACGGGTTCAGTTAGTTTTTGTTAAGTTTATAAGTTTAATGCGTTACATCTGAAAATTTACATTCCTGTTCCTAATTTATACACATTTCTAAAAAAATATATGCGATACCTGTGTATCCATCGGCACGAAGGTCGAAACTCATTTCCTGTTTATCGCAAGCGCTCTAATATTATTACACCATTATTTTTTAACGTTCCTTTTTTGATAAATTATGTACATATACGTTTTAAAGAATTTTTACAAGAGCTTTACACTTTTCAATTTTTTTATTAGCAGTAATTTTACATGACTTAACATTTCCAATAGTTATTTATCTCTAAGAGGTTCACCAAAGTTAGATTGTAATTTGCGTTTTCTCAGTTACAATATAATTTAGATTTCAGATCAGTGCTTTAACCTTTTCAAAATTTTTGTTACACGGTATCAAATATATTGTATATCCTCAGGTGGGTTTGAATTATTTAAACAAAAAAAGTATACTGCAAATTTAGTCAGTTTTCTTTTAATATTTGCGATAAGGAATATTCATGCGGTTATAATACGCAGGAAACGCGTATCGAGCGAGTGTGACAAACAGGAAACGCGTATTCACTATATATACGGTGAAGATGTTCCTTATTCATTCATTCGCAAAGTGTTATTTTTATCGTATTAGAAATGGCCGCCATCCCGTGTATTATTTTAATTCGATCCACCGATTCTACTGCATTGCCTCCTGAAGCTCTACATATAATTACGAAGCAAATATTTAAGTAAGTGTTTAAAACTTTTCCTTAATATTCCAAATCTTCCTTTTTTTGAATAATCTTTGCGATTAATCTCCTAAATCTTTCAAGTGATTAAATCTTTTTTCAATATCTCCCGAATAATCTTTGTGTATGTGTGTGTTTAAAACTTTTTTTAATATCAACAATTTTGAATTATCTTTAGATATGGTGTAAACGCATGCGCGAGGAGCGGCGATCAGATCGTCGTGAAGCTGAGTTACACGCCGAAAGCGGAGACGTTAATCGCCAAGATGGGCAACCTACCCGTCGACTACCTAAAATTGAATGTGGAAACCGAGGAGGAATTGGAAATGCTCAAAAACTACATGGGGAAATTCAAGTTCGATCTGAAGCCGATAGAACCACCGTCGCGTGAGCAGCAAAGACAGCTCGAGAAGAGGATGATAACACCATCTCCACAACCGATAACAATTCGGTACGATTCAGATGCCGATAATTTCGATTCACAAAAATATTCATTTATCGACTTGTAAAATTTTATAGTTATGCATTTCATATGTATCATTAAAGCTGTATTATGTATCATCGAAATTGTAAAAATAAAAAAATATTTCAATTGTGTGTTTTTAATACGAGCGAAATTCCATACAAGTCTCGACGAGTCTAGGCTCGTCGGGCTTCCGGCCGATTACGTCACACACTGGCATTGTCGACGACTTCTTACAAGTCTCGCCAAACAGCGCGCTGGAAATCACTTCCGGTCGATTCAACAGCCTCTGGTATTGTCGATGATTTCTTGTACCGATTACGTCACAGCAGACGACTTCTTGATACAAGTCTCGACGAGGCTCGTTGGAAATCACTTCCGGTCGATTCAACAGCCTCTGGTATTGTCGACGACTTCTTGTACCGATTACGTCACACACACTTCTTGTCGATCACTTCCGGTCGATTCAACAGCCTCTGGTATTGTCGACGACTTCTTCGGCACGTATCGATAAGCCTCCACTTCTTCGGCAGGTAATCACTTCTTTCGGCGCCTTCGCCAAAATTTCAACAGCCTCTGGTATTGTCGACCACTTCTTCGGGTATCGATAAGCCTCCGTTAATCACTTCTTGTACACAGCCTCTGGTATTGCCGATCACTTCTTCGGAGATGATCTGCAGGTATCGATAAGCCTCCACTTCTTCTGCAGCCTCCGGTTATCACTTCTTGTACACAGCCTCTGGTCGATCACTTCTTCGGCGCTCCTTCGCCAAAAGTTCAACAGCCTCTGGTATTGTCGATCACTTCTTCGGCAATCTTCAGCAAGGTCATCGCACGGGACCCCCTTACCACCGTCGAGATGCCATCGAAGTGTCACAGAAGCACCCTAGTTATACTACTATAGACTACACCCCTGAAACAGTTTCAAGTCGAAAATCAGGGGATGCGATAGTCATTCGAGGGTTGATACGAGACTTCACCTCGAAAGATCGTACTCTGACGTATGGAAAAAAATATTTTAGTATCTAAATCAATTTGTACATCGACAATTTTTGTCTGGAAATATTGCCTTATACATAGACTACTGGTAAGGCTGGTAAGTGCAATTCTTAGGTTCATGCGAAAATCGAAAGGAACAAGCTTATACATAGAGGTAAATCTTCTGCAGCAGAAGAACTTGAACAGAGAAATGAGGAATATCAGACGGAGCTGGCAAGGAGGTTGGGATCAGTCAATACCTATGATCAAATGGATATAAATGAACTGAATCACAAAATAACGAATGACATTTACTCCTCGGTCAGAAAGATTTTGCTCGAGACCAAAGAAAAAGAGTAATCCCAAGCTGAGCCCCGACACTTTGAGGCTTATGGAACAAAGAAGAAACACCCCCAGGAGTACACCGGACTATAATGAATTGAACAAAAGGATACATAAAGAGGTTAGAAAAGACATCCGAGCATATAACACCAAAATCATCCAGGACACTATTGAGAATAACGCAAATATGAGGGTTTTAAGAACGAAATTATCCCCAGGCAGTCGAAAGATCACGAAAATGAATGATCAACATGGTAACGTAGTGTCAGATAACCAGAGTATTGCTGATCACATCCAAAAATTTTATACCACCCTTTATACTTCCATTGGACCTGCTTCAGCAACGCAAGGTGTGACTGTGTGCAATGCGGGATCTGAGGATATTTCAGAGATATCTCGACAAGAAATAAGGGCTGCTCTGAAGATGATGAAAACCCGAAAAAGCCCGGGTGAGGACAGAATCACTAGTGAAATGTTTAAGTTAGGGGGTGAATTGATTGAGAGTCCTCTACAGATTCTTCTGAATAAATGTTTTCAGGAGGGCCAAATCCCAGATGGATGGCAGAATGCAGGAATGCAGAAGTAATTGTGCTTTTCAAAAAAGGGGACAGTGGCAATATTGAGAATTATCGACCAATCAGCCTGCTGTCTCACATGTACAAGTTACTCACCAAGATTATCACCAACAGGCTAAGCAACAAATTCGATGGGTATCAGCCGGTGGAGCAGGCGGGGTTTCGCAGGGGGTTTAGCACCACTGACCATCTACAAACTATGAGAACACTAATAGAAAAATCAGCAGAGTACAATGTACCACTGTATATGGCATTCATAGATTTCCATAAGCCGTTTGATTCTATTGAAACGTTGGCATTTACACAGGCAATGGACGATGCAAGAATAGATTCTCGCTACACCAACTTACTGAAATATATATATGAAAATGCCTCACTACATGTAAGAATCAACGAGGATACAAAGACAGAAAAAATCAAAGTAAATAGGGGAGTTCGACGGGGAGAACCATATTTCCAAAACTGTTCACACTAGCGCTAGAGAATGTCTTTAGGTCATTGCAGTTGGAAACCAACCAAAGGCATAAATATAAATAGATCGTACTTGAGTCACTTACGTTTCGCCGACGACATCGTCATTATAAGTAGCAGCATACAGGAGCTGAGGGAGATTTTAAATCAACTAAATGATGCTTCTAAAAGGATAGGTTTGAAAATGAACATTTCGAAGACCAAAACCTTAAATAACAAGACCACAGAACAAATATATATAGACGGTGCAAAACTCGAAAATGTGGAGGAATATATATATACTTGGGACACGCAATGAGAATAGGAAAAGAAAATCAAACAGCAGAGATTAAGAGAAGGATAATACAAACTTGGATAGCCTTCGGAAAGCTGAAATTTATATTTAGAAACAGTGAGATTTCTATAAACCTAAAAAGAAGCGTTTTCGACACGTGCATATTGCCAGTGGCCAGTGCAGATGGGAGGAGAACCTTAGTACTGCACAATGGACGAAACAAATCATACCAAACTTAGAGAAGTGGGTAAAATGTAAACACAGAGAACACAATCATTGGATAACGCAGTACCTCACTGGACACGGGTCCTTCGGAACCTACAAGTTCCGCATTGGTAAAGCGGGGAACGATAGCTTGTAATATCGTGGGATTTGTAGGGTGAAGACGGAGACGAAAGATTCTTCTATTCATACATTTATTGTGTCGACTGCCGCTTGGTTACTCTTTACAAATTATACTTATCATAGGTACTCTACTCGATTATTGCTAATACAGTATAATCGTATAAAATAAACAATAACATACTGTAACGTTTATTTTATAATTTATTTACATTAATTGAACACTAATTTATTTAACACACTAAACTACTTTTACACTAGACTAGACACTACATAATTTATTTATACTGCTCCGCATTCGGATCGTATGTCGCGTTCACTTCTGCTTCTCTACTTCTAACTAACTCCCTCGATCACAAGCCCCCTTATATATACACCCCCAACCCTGATCGAGAACATTCTAGTACATTCTAGAAGCCTACGCAGCAAATGTTCATAAGGTTACCAATTAATTGCTTTTCGTAAACAACAAACGGGAAAATTCGTGCAGCTGTAACTTTTTTGTTTAAATAATTCAAACCCACCTGAGGATATACAATATATTTGATACCGTGTAACAAAAATTTTGAAAAGGTTAAAGCACTGATCTGAAATCTAAATTATATTGTAACTGAGAAAACGCAAATTACAATCTAACTTTGTTGAACCTCTTAGAGATAAATAACTATTGGAAATGTTAAGTCATGTAAAATTACTGCTAATAAAAAAATTGAAAAGTGTAAAGCTCTTGTAAAAATTCTTTAAAACGTATATGTACATAATTTATCAAAAAAGGAACGTTAAAAAATAATGGTGTAACTTCTTCGCCACTTCTTCGGTAATCACTTCTTGTACACAGCCTCTGGTATTGCCGATCACTTCTTCGGAGATGATCTGCAGGTATCGATAAGCCTCCACTTCTTCGGCAGGTAATCACTTCTTTCGGCGCCTTCGCCAAAATTTCAACAGCCTCTGGTATTGTCGACCACTTCTTCGGGTATCGATAAGCCGCCACTTCTTCGGTAATCACTTCTTGTACACAGCCTCTGGTATTGCCGATCACTTCTTCGGAGATGATCTGCAGGTATCGATAAGCCTCCACTTCTTCTGCAGCCTCCGGTTATCACTTCTTGTACACAGCCTCTGGTCGATCACTTCTTCGGCGCTCCTTCGCCAAAAGTTCAACAGCCTCTGGTATTGTCGATCACTTCTTCGGCAATCTTCAGCAAGGTCATCGCACGGGACCCCCTTACCACCGTCGAGATGCCATCGAAGTGTCACAGAAGCACCCTAGTTATACTACTGTCTATGTATAAGGCAATATTTCCAGGGAAATTTTTTTTATGTACAAATTGGTTTAGCCAGTTAAAAAAAATTGCATACGCATGAGATCAAAATTAGTAAGTTAAGTGTCATATGAACCCCCGAATAACTATCGCATCCCCTGATTTTCGATTTGAAATTGTTACAGGGGGATAGATTATGTACAGACGAATATTTCCAGATAAAAATTAATTTTACTTTGCTTTACTTCACTGAGATCACCGTCATATCGCCATTATAAACTTTCTATCTACCTATTCTAAAATTTGAGACAGTGTCGATAAATCTAAAGCTAATTTTCGTGGAATTTTAGGAGTTTCATCTTCATAGTAATCACCTCCTAAAAGTCGAGAGATCTCACTTTTATCATTAGAATGTAAAAAAATAATTTTAATGTGTCTGCGAACCTCTTTGAACCAGTCTGGAACCGCATCGAACCGGTCTAGAACCCCTTTGAACCTGTCTGGAACCGCTTCGAAACGGTCTTCGAACCGCTTTAAACTGGTATATGAATACTGGTCTGTGTATCGCTTTTTGAACAGATGTAACAGTGCGATCAGGTTTCAAACAAGTTTTAAAATAAAAAGGTTAGCTCAAGGTATAGAGTTTCATAAAAAACAATTTTATGTACATCGTTGCAAATACAACGATCGATCCTTGTCTGTAGCGACCGCAATCTAACCGGTAATCTTTGAAAATCGACAAGAAACCGAACGGTTCTGTCCAACATAGATTACACATAGTTTTGAAATTTTCAAAACTCATATCCTTTCCAACATGATCCGTATAGACGTGTTTCAAATTCAAATCATCCTGTTTGAATAGAGAATGGAATTAAACAATTAGCATTATCTCTTATTAAATGTCCAGGAATTTTAGCATACCTCTGAGAGAGATAGAAACTATCAATATTATTGTGTCTACCCATACTAAAGTGTTCTCGTGTGTAACTTGTTGATTGGTAGAGGAGACGATGGAAAATAAATAGGGAATTAGGTTTGGCTGTAAAGAGGTCCATTATATTTTCACTCTCTAAAAGGGTAATAGCCTATCCCTGTAATGGGTGTCATTAACTTTTTTAAGTAGACATATTTCGATTGAAATAAAGATTTGGAATAGACGTACACGTTTTCAAATTTTAAACCGTGCTCATGTTCAATAAAATTAATCATAACGTTCGTTTTACCACAATTAGACGGGTCCTACAATTATGCACCGTATAGTAGGTGGAAATAAGGCTCCATATTTCTTAACTCGAATACACCTACCATCCTTCAAGATATTGTTTTCGACGGGAAAGGATATACTTTGTTTAACGATTTTTATATTTACGCCTGCGCATACAAGCGAAATAATTCTAGTAGAAATGTTGCAAACTGATTTATTTTTGCACCTATCACAGTTTTCATTATTTTTAAAGTGAACGTCTGCGTATGAAGTTGAAATGAAATATTATGGCGGTGGAGGTCTATTAAATAGTGCTACTAATAATACCCTTTGAGTTACATTTACCGTTCTATAACCTATGTGAACCGGGGACTAAATTGGGAGAAAGGCTGGCTAGGGGTGACAGGGGGATAAACGAACTGGGTGAAGCTTGTCGTGAACACGACATCGAATACAATCAGCGAGAGGACTTGACGCATAAACACCAAGTAAACACGGTCTTAGCTCGAAAACCCATTGAACACTTTCGAGCGAAAGACGCGACTTGGGGTGAAAAGATGGTCGCTTTGGGGATTGCAGGTGCCATGAAAGCAAAAATGAAACTAGGAATAGGTTATGGTAACAGCGAAAGGGTGATAAAAATTGCATTAGTCTTACAAAAAATAAAATTATTAAGTGAAAATTTCGGTAGATATATTCAACATTGTTTGAATATTCTCGAAGCTAACCATACTCCTAGTGTTACGGTAAAAAGATGTACTATACAGACAAATGCAATTAGAAAAAAATTAAAAAATCATCAAAGAGTTAGACAAGGTGATAATGTTAAAAAGCAAAATAATCTCGATTTTAATGATGCAGAAGTGATCCTTTCAAAGAAACGAATATCTGATGAGATTGAAAGGAAATTAAAAAATCATTAGAGAACATGGTGTATAAAACAGAAAATGAGTGATACGAGTAGTGTTGAAGTATCTAGAAAAAGAAAATTGATGGAGTTAATCGATGCGATTGAAGATGTAGGTGAGAAGATATTAAAATTAGATCTTGACACACCATTAAGTTTACCAGTTTTGAATAAAAGAATAATTGAAATAGACTGACAATGATGATGTTGATGACCATGAATTAAGTAAGAAAATAAAAACCATATAAGACAGATGAAACATATAAACTTATTTAGTTTTCAATAAATTTGGATTCGTTAAGATGGTATCGAGAAGCCTAACACAAAATAATAGTAAAACGAAGAAGAAATGGGAAACTGGAAAAGCTTCATTTGGTTTGAGGAAAGCGATAGCTCATATAGAAAAGAAATTTTAAACAGAAAACCAAAGACAGTTGGTTCAGCCATCAGCGTCGCATTAAAAAAGGTTAAATGCATTAAGAATGGAATTGAACCGCATAGCAGTAGATTAATTCAGATTTCAAACGTAGGTGGCATACTACTACTACTAATACCGATCTTTTCCGCTTTGAGCGCACTTGGGGCACTCGCAGGGGGGCTTGCAGTATTGTGAAAGCTGTGAATGCAGCTAAATCGGCTAAGAGAGAATTGAAGGAGACGATACGTTATAATAAAAAAATGGAGGCCATAGCTATAGGAAAAGGTTTGTTTTTAAAACCATACAAAACAGGATTAGGACTTTTTATACATTCATACGACAGGAGATGATGATGATAAAAATACCTGATAAAACACTGCTTACGAATTTCGATATATAGAGAATCTCTATTCGCAAAATTGTTACGTATGAAGAATTTCAGAGGAGTATTTATGACAGACAAACTTTTCACTAGAATACATCGGTATGAAAGAGGTGTGGTTAATTTGGATGATGATCGAGGACCCGGAACTCACTGAATCGCCTACAATAAACTAGATTCTAAAATAGTTTATTGTGATAGCTATAGAAACCTTCGTACTCCTGTGGTACTATTGATTTACTTTAATTCTAACGGAACATGTATAATTTGATATAATCGAGATGCGTTTCAAACTTATAATAGTGTACATGGTGGGAAATTATGTTTATTATTCTTAAGTAAATGAATTTTAACCACCAATATGTGCGTTTATTTATAAACTAATAACCTTTACCTAATAACCTGTGTTCTTATACTTTTACGTCATCGGCGAAAGATTCCGTTTCAGTAATAAAATCCTTCCTCTAATATTGTTAAGTGATTATAAAAGTACGTAATAGGACTAATCGATTTCGTCACTTTTAACTCAATACCCAATGTTGATAATGATATAATAAATTTTGCATTGACGATTATACGACAGAGAATCCTGAATTGACATTGAGCAATATATTTCGATAGAGGTAAATGAAATCTAGGTAAGAGGTGAGAAAGAAATCGTTTGGAAACCGCCATCGATTCGTGTCAATAAAGGATAAGATACTTCTCGAAAAGAACCTCCAATGGCGGCGCCATCTAGTGTCAAAACAAGTAAAATCTTTCTATTCACCAGCGTAAATCGAAATAATTTAAGGTATGAATTAAAGAGCAATAGGGCAATTCACTTTGGAAATCCAAATTCTATAGCTTCTCTATTGGGATTCGAACGAAAAGCATTGTCTCCTAATATGCAACAAATATAAGAGAATCTGGAAATGGAATTTGTGGCTCAGCCGGGATTCTAACCCGGGTCTCCCAATTTTGCGTCGGGTGTTATTACCACTAAACTACCGAGACACCTATCAATTTCATTTTCGATGTTAATGTTAAACGTTTTGAGAGGATAATACGGAGGACGTATTGGTTGTACGCAACACACCGTACCTCCTCTCACGTTAAAAATGCGGTCTCTTACGTGTTCTGATATATTAATGAAACAGATGGAATATATTCTCGAAATTAAATTCAAAGTGAAGGTGTACATGCAACAAATGTAAGAGAATCTGAAAATGGAATTTGTGGCTCAGCCCGGATTCGAACCCGGGTCTCCCAATGTCGCGTCGGGTGTTCTTACCACTAAACTACCGAGACACCCATCAATTTCATTTTAGATGTTAATGTTAAACGTTTGGGAGGATAATACGGAGGACGTATTGGTTGTACGCAACACACCGTACCTCCTCTCACGTTAATAATGCGGTCTCTTACGTGTTCTGATATATTAATGAAACAGATGGAATATAATCCAAGATCGTAGTTTCACGGCCGCAGTCACTATAAAAGTAGATTCCCGGGCTATTAGGCCGTGGTCCATGCAGGTTTCTTGAGCCTGACGTTTCGTCTACATCTGCGCAGACATCTTCAGAGGCGGTGTGGCAGCGGTCTTAGTGTTCTTCTAAGATTCGCGTCCGCGACTGCTTCTCCGGTTCGAAAGTCCCGTCTACTTACACCGATGTCCCTTATTTCTAAAATATTCCTGTTTACCTGTATAGGGTTGTATTTATCCGTTGATGTTTTCGATGATCCTAATGGGTTTGTTGTTGTGTTTCGCGATAATAATGTGTTAAATGTGTCTGTTATTGTCATCCGGATTAATGATGTGTTTGTATTGTTTGCTAATGGTTTTGTTTTCGTCCTTTTTAATGCAGGTATCCATATGTTGTTTATCAATGTGTGAGTATCATAGTTACCCACCATACGCTAATACGACTACCACATAAGACTTACATTTGACACACTTATTTGATGAAATTCGTTTTGAAATTGGTGGTATGGTTATCAATCGAATGTGAAATCCAGGGATAACCACGGCCATGAAAGGATTCGTCGCTCCTACTCCCAATGAACGTGTAACATATCAGATGGCAGGGCACGGTAATGGTACAGCAGCAGCGCCTAAAATTGTAGATGGCATGGGAAATTTTAGCGCATGCATCCGAGTTAACCTTCTCTTAAGTTTTTGTGAGGACTTAAAAAAATTCTCATTAATATGCGGCAAAAATTGGTGTTGATTCGTAGTTCGACTAATCTCAAAGCCATCCATTCATCGAAAGAAGAAGAGAAGAGTGTTAAAGTGGAAATGAAAAAACTGTTCTGGAAAATGCTACACCTCAAGGTATCAGATGTGGAGAAATTATGGCTCTTGAGGGCGTAATTGATGGGAGTAACATAAACTGCCTGTAGTGGCTCCGGCTCAGCGTCACACTTGGAACGTGAAAGCCACCGACCAGCTCGAAAAACCACGTCATATTCTCATAGGATACTAGACGGGAAGGAAGAACGCTATAACTCGATATATGTCTCAATATGATCATTGCAAAATCGTAAATATTAAATCATTATTGAATTCGCAGATATATACGTATGAAATTTTAAATTTGAACTTTGACAAATCCCAATATACCGTTGCCTATGAAATGTATGCAGCCTTCCAAGAGTCTGATTCTTATAAAAATATCGCTTAGCCGTGTCTAAATTCCAAAGATTTTGCCGAAAAAGCTCCCATTTTTCCCAAAATGAAATCATATAAGTCTATTTTCACACGCCCAACCACAGCCTCCCTTCTATCCATCTCGCTCACGAATATTTGCTGAACCGGATATATGCAAAGCCGTTTAAAATGACGAAAAAGTCACTATTAAATTCAGCAAATTAATGTTTTTAGGCCTATCTGGCAAAGTGCCAGAGGGAACTAAGAAACCACCCCTAACAAAAAGGGGGTGAGTCGCACCTCCGGGCGGCTTGGGCAGGTGGGTGGCGGAACTGAGCACCCTCACCTAGCGAATGTCTTGTAAACTCATTTACAAGAACCCCGCTCCGGAGGACCCGTGACCATCCTACATATCCCCCGTGTTAAAGCACACCATGATTCAGTAAAAAAACGTGCCAAATGGGCACTAGCACCCAATCTCTCCTAAGGGGGCGCAACGAGAAGCATTTAGACACACCTAGTGAACAAGTGACTTATTTTAGTATACGTTAGTATACCTACTTGTGGGAATCTTTCCCTTCTTTCTCCGAATGAAAGAAGAAAACCCAAATATTCTAGAAATTAACGACGATGTTTAGTTAGCCCAAGCTCGAAACGTTAATAAGATAATAAGTGACATTTGGATATACGTTTTTAATTTATTTCAATGAATTTTTTAAACAGTTTTATGAGAACATTTATTAACCGAATGGTTTAATTTGAATATTGTTTTATATTTTATTCATAATTATAGAAAATTTTATTATTGTTATCTTCTATGAGGTTGTTGAAGCTCTACAGCATATATATATATATATATATATATATATTAGTAGCCGCCGTTTTGGAATATTAGTTCATCAGCGGGAAACTCATTAATATTTTTACGTTTCAAAAATGTTAAGATACTACATCTCGAAACCTAATAGCAAAAGTTTCAGTAAGTATTCAATTTTACCTCTTTTTCAGACTTACCCAGAATGGGAGCCCAAGAAAAACGTAATACTGTCGTCCTTCTCCTGGGGCCACGTTTGGTTTCAGATCATAGCGGGTCTAGTGGCCAAGAATTACGGCCCCAAGTATTTTATGCCTGGCGCTATAGCGATAGCCTCAGTTTGTATCCTGCTGATACCTCCAGTAGGGGCCGTTTGGGGCTACGGGGGCGTCATCGCCTTAAGAGTGATAGAGGGGGCGGCACAGGGTGTACTGTTCCCCAGTGTCCATAACCTGCTTAGTAAATGGGCGCCAATCCAGGAAAGGGCTAAGTGGGGCAGTTTCGTATATGCAGGTAAGAATAAGCTTAGAATACTGTTTTGGTTGGTGTGACTCGTTCTTTTATGAATAGAGACATGAGTTTGTTCAAGCAAGACGTTAAAAACCTAACCATTAACTACAACATAAACCGGATGAAGATAAATTTCTGCTGAGTGACTCTCTAGACTGCCCTAAATAAGAGTAAATCCTGTTCATGTTGTCATGAAGCATATTTTTGAGAGTCGAGGGTAGGCCACATACCGTACCTTTATCCGGGGAACCAAACCTATCACAGATAAATTGCGACCGATAAGAGAATATTCATCTACCATTGCTTAGTTATCTGGATGCGTCTCTAGTATGCAAACTTCCCCCATCCAGTCGTTCGATACCACAGTGAAATTTTCGCTAGGTTAGAACCAGTACTACTTGTTATTCATAAGTTGTACGTCTGTCTGTTAATTGTAAACGTCCCCGACCGTTAGATTTAAGCCGTCCGAATTATTTCTTATCTGTTACGTAACAGTTAGTTAATTGTTCGCATTACCGACCGATAGTTTTAAGCCGTCCGAATTATTTCTTATCTGTAAGTGTTACGTTACTATCCGTTAATTGTAAGCGTTACCGACCGATAGTTTTAAGCCGTCCGAATTATTTGTTATCTGTAAGTGTTACGTAATTGTTCGTTAATTGTGAGCATTACCGACTGATAGTTTTAAGCCATCCGAATTATTTTTTATCTGGGAGTGTTACGTAACTGTCCGTTAAGTGTGAACGTTACCGATCGCTAATTTTAAGTGATCAGTTGTTTACCGTCCGCTATTTTATAAACCATGTGTCCAATCGTTAATTGTGTAGGTGCCCGTTTCTCCAACCGCTATGAGTTAATTTTTACACCTTTGTATTGGGGAAAAATTAATTCACCACTACCTTCCGCTCTCTCTCTCGTCTCGTAAGAGATATTCGCACAAAGAACACGATGTAGAAACAACAAAAGCTCACATATAAATGAAAATTCCGAAGACAGTGGAAAGTGATAATCACTTTCAAGTAGATCGAGGTAAATGATTCATTTAAGAGATCGGGTCACCAAGAGATTAACCCTCCTAATGATGTTTTTACTGTATAATTATACTTTTAGAGTCTAGAGACCGAGGTTTAAGCCTTGATAATATAGCTATAATTTAGTATCAAAGGAAATGTCAAAATTTTAATACACATTTAACGACGTATGTATATTAAAAAATCAACAAACATCTTCCTAAATCGTTCACCATTTGTTCTGTATATAGGTACTTAAGGCATTTAAAATTGACTAAGTACGGACCACTCCGATACCTCAAGTGCGACACTCCAAGCAAACAGCAAATTGGTTATTTATGACCTGCTAATAACAACCCCTAGTAGCTTAAACTCACCGCCGGTCGGGTCGTAAAAATCATATAGCGATTGGAAGGGTATATAGTGTATATACGGTCAAAGTGGACGTCCTGGTCCTGACAAGAAATTTTAAAAGAGCCTGAAGGCGAGCATCGAGGTATAGAAAAAGAGGGGGAGAAACATATATGCGACTTGTGGAAACTTACAAGGAAAACAAGAAGATATTAAAGAAATTCACTAATGCAGAAAAAATAAATTGCTGGAAGGCGCTGTTGGAGGAACTCTCCGAGAACCCTTGGGGCGATACCTATCGAATCATAACAAGATCAATAAAACCGATACCTAATAGAGTTTTAGTTGATCGTCATACCATCGACGAAGCGGTTACAACATTGTTCCCGGTTAAACAACAAATGCGATTCATAAAAACACCTGCAGAATGCTCATCAGAAATCACCGAAGATTAAATTAGAATGGAATGTTGACATTGTCAATGCAGAATGCAGACATTGTGAAAATCGCGGGTGCAACGGTACCTCATATTTTTAGAGATATTTTCCAAAAATGTATCGCAACCGGAACCCCAGGATTGGAAAATTGCAAAACTGGTCCTCATCACCAAGCCGGGTAACGCCTCCTTCCGACCGATCTGTCTGTTGAACGTTATCAGCAAGTTGTTTAAAAGCATCATTAAAATCAGGATTGAGAAAGAAATGCGAAGGCAGATCTGAGAGATAACCAATACGGGTTCGTAAAAGGAAAATGCACAGAAAACACATTGCACTACATCACACATATGGTTAAAAACGCAAATCATGGGAAAAGGCAAGCGTGCGTGTTGATACTTCTTGACATAAAAAATGCCTTTAATTCGATAACCTGAAGTTCGGTCGTTCAGGCGGCCGAAGATTTCGAGATTGATCCATATTTGACTCAACATTATAAAATTATATTTACAAAATAGGAAAATTGTGGGCGGAGGAAGGGAGAAAGACATCACTGCAGGAGTTCCACAGGGGTCGGTCCTAGGGCCACTCCTGTGGAATTTAGTTTATAACGGAGTTCTATGTCTGAAGCTACCGGCGGGATGTCGCACAGTGGCTTATGCGGACGACCTTGCCTTGCGTTGATAGCAGTAGCCCCGACGGAATCGACGCTTATGTGGAAATGCAACAAGGCCCTGAAATCTATTGTAGAATGGTTGGAAGGGAGAGACCTTATGGTCGCTCCAGATAAAATCAATGCTATAATGATGAACGGTAAGAAAACATGGAAGAGGAAGATACATTTTAACGTGAAATGCAAAAGAATGCCACTACTATGGAGTTAGAAATACTTTAGGGATTATATTAGATAGTAGTCTCACATTTGGACAGCACCTCATTGAAAAAGTAGCTAAATTAAGATATATACATCAGCATCTAAGCCGTTTAATACCTAACATCGGAGGCCCAACATCTATAAAAAGGAAGATAATAGCGGAATCTTCGTATAGTGTAATCCTGTACGGTGCCTCAGTTTGGGTAGACTGCCTAAAATACGACAAATACAAGACCCATCTAAAGAAAGCCCAACGACCGATTCTGCTCAGGCAGTGCCTAATCGTACTGTCTCGGCGGATGCGGCGGCCGTTATACCTGGGTATACTCCGCTAAAATTTCGCGCTAAAGAATGCTCCAGGAGATGGAAAAATAAGAGACGACAAGATAACAATGAGGTACCTTCGAAGCAACAGGATAGGGAAGCTACGTTGGGAATGGCAGGAATATTGGAGTAGCAGTGTGAAAGTAGCCTGGACCCGAAGGATTATACCAGACGTTCGCGTCTGGTATAAGCAACGTAACCACATCGGATATGACATGGCTCAGGCACTATCCGGGCACGGCTGTTTCAAATCCTACTTATATCGTTTTCACAGAAAGCGACTCTCCACTTTGTGGAGTATGTCAATGAAACGACGATGTATAACATACGTTATTCCAGTGCGCGAGATGGCATAGACAAAGAAGTATAACTAAAAGGAAATTGCAAGGAGACCTTACACCAGAGAATTTCATAAGACAGATGCTGCAAAGTCGCCTATCCTGGAAATCCATTAAGGATTATATCGAAGGAATCAAAACAGCTAAAGAAGCTCAGGACAGGGACTAACCTCGGAGGAAAGGAAGGAGAACGAAGATGAGCATAAGACGCCTGTCTGCCGTTCAGAGGTGAACTTGAAACCCTGGGGTGGAAGGGGACCTGCGAGCGGCAGACCTTAATAAAGACCATACACAACGCTGGCCCCTCTCGTGACTAAGTTGCTGAAACGTATCCGAGGGGGGTGATAAAAGCGACAAAGGCGGCTCCGAGAATGCGCTTGCCTATAAATAGGGCGGTCGACCGCGGCCACGACGTTGAGTGCAAGACAGCGAAGCAATTGTAATCGGAAGCATGACTGCGATAAGTGGAAACGATTCGGAAGTGAAACTGCGGTGTTTTACGGACTGTGTGTAAGGTGCCTTGGAGTTGGGGTAATAGACTACCTAAGTGCTGACGTCACGCGAGGGGGCGGAGCTTCCAAACCTTTCCAAACAACTCGTGAAAGCACGCAAATTGTCCGTAAGAGAGTTTTAATTCTACATTTATTCCTAATGTTGTTGTAAATAAGAGTTGCCAGCTATATATTGTGATAAAGTTTGTTCAAACCTATGTTATCACCAAATATTTCTAGATAGTTAAGTAGTATAATGTAGTTTTGGCCCATATTATATGTTATAGGTTATGTTATCATTTTATTTTCATCAAAACTTATCATTTTTTGTTAAGTTTGGTGGTGCTGCTGTGTTTAAAGACCGTTTTTTAGGCTCGTGGTCAATATCTATAGTCATGGTTATGTGTTTTGTGCCTGACTGTAAGCACTACAGCTACCCAAAGAGTTTGTAAATCTTTTACATTCGTAGGCAAGATCGAGAACCTTCAAAGCACTGCTTAGTTTGCAGTTGTCATATTATAATGCCCAAAAAAAGCCAGCGCAACAATATGATGGCATTTTGTTCCCCTCGGGTAGGTACAATTAAGTAGCCGAAGTAATCTCTCCTGAGTTATTTAGGGTAAACTGCAATAGGAACATTTAATAAGATAAATATTTATAAAATCTATGGGAAGCAGAATACCTACCTGTACTCTATATATTTTATCCTTCATGCTGGCATGTATTTCCCCTCTAATAATCATAAAATCAGCATCAAACTGCATGCTTTTTACATGATTGGATTCCAATGCATTTTCACCCCTTTTTATCATTTTATTCTCGTCTTCAAAAACCTCAATAATGTCGCAGATCTTTAAAACATCTTTGGATGCCATTTTCAATCAAACTTCTGACTTTAAATGATTTTATTTAACTAAAAAGTAACAAAATAAATCACACTTGCATACAAAAACATAACCTCAAAAAAGTAAAATGGGCGAAAAATAATAATTAGACTTACCTTTTATCAAAAATACTTTGTTAAAACGTTGAACCGTCCTAAGTTTTCACCAAATATTGACGTGGCCACTCTTATTCACGTCAAAACTAATAACAAATTGAAAATAAAATCGTCATATGAGAAAATTGCACGCTTTCTCGGATTGTTTGGAAAGGTTTCTTAGCTCCGCCCATTTGTGACGTCACGCTTAGGTAGTCCATTGTAAAGTGATTTGTGAGCGTGAGACACGCGCAGTCGTGTCGTCTGCTGTTTAGGTTCGAAAAGCGGGAATCACTTGTTTTACGTATTTATTTGCGTTGTTTGGTATAATTGAAAATGAATAAATTTCTGAAAAGATCATCAGAACTATCAGCCTCTAGCGGGAGTAGCGAAATAAAAAAAGAACGTATTTTTGACGACAATTATTTGAAATTTGGGTTTACTGTGATTGAGAATAAACCGCAGTGTGTAATTGCTTTGAAATTTTGTCAAGAGAAAGCATGAAGCCATTGAAGTTGGAACGCCACCTAAACACAAAACATCCTAATGAAAAAAATAAACGCGTGGAATTTTTTTACCGGAAATTAAAACCTTTTGAACATCAAAAAACTGCTATAGGACAAATGCCCAACCTAAATGAGAAAGCGTTGCTCGAAAGTTATCGAGTAGCTTTTCGTGGCTAATGCAGGAAAACCTTACAGTATTGCCGAAAACTTGATTTCACCAGCGGCTTTAAATATAGCAGAGATTATATTTGGCAAGCAAGAGGTCGAAAAGCGCTAAAGTATACCTTTCTCAGACAATATCAATCAACGAAGGATAAGCAATATGGCGACTGACATTCGTGACCAAGTCATAGAAAAAATAAGTTCTTTTGCGTCCTTGCAATTTGATTAATCAACGATATTGCGGGTTGTGCGCAAGTTGAAGCTTTTGTGCGTTTTAAAACCAATGAAATATAATGGAAGAAGTACTGTTTTGCAAGGCCCAGAAATATTACAGGTCAGTGCTTGCATGACATGTTCCTTGAAGATACTGTAACGTTTACTATACTAAACTATTGACTAAATCTAAACACTACGCGATTATCCTAATTTATTTATTTCTTACACTACACTTAACTTAACAATCCCTTAATTTAATTTATATTCGTATACACAGATGTTTATTTACTTAACGCGCTCGATCTCTCGCTCGAATGTTTACGCACCGGTTCTTCAACTGTCCCGCCTTGGGTCGGGCAATCCTTATAAATGCAGGTAGAAGGCTTCCCGAACTTTCTGGCAGTTCATTCTAGAATTCGCGGAACTTGTTATCGCATCGAACTCTCTCGACTCTTCGAGTCGTCGGCTTCGACCCGTCGGCTTCGACCCGTCCTTCCCGGTATCGCTATTCAGCGAACTTGTGTAGCTCCCGACGTGTTTATGCCGCGGCGAGCCGTTTCGTTACACTGCCCCCGCCTTAAAGATGTTTCGTCCCGAAACGTGTCCCTGACAGGCCCATGTAGAAATCTACAGTTGGTCCCCTGTCTGCAACGCGAGGTTTGGTGGAAATAACATGCTACGGTCTTCTTGTGGGGACTCCTCTCAGGATTCCAACAACACACCAAAATGTCTATCCCGGTGAAGCGAAATAAGACCTCCAGCATATTCCTGACGACCCTCCAGTCCAAGGCGTCCAATCCGCAAGCCAGTTTGGGGATAGCTAACTTAGTTAGATCTTCTCTAAGTAGGGTATCCCTGAGGTCATGTAGTGCGTCCCACAGGTCCAAATAGGTGGGCTTGTGAAAGGACCTCCTCTTGGTTATCAGGTCGAAGAGCGGCCGTTGTGATCCATCTTCCTTAATCCTCAGCGCTCGCCCGACCACCGGTCCCTGCTGATGGAGTTCGTCCAGTTTGCCGAACCTCGTCCGAAACTCCGCGGCAATTTTCCGGGACATCCGCAGGTCCTGGGCCACGCAATGAGCCAGCGCATATTCAGTCGGTGTTCCGAAGAGATTCCGTTGTTCTTCCCTGGTCACACCGAATCTGGCCTTCCCGGTCCCACCATACGCAGCCATAAATTCTTCAAAGGAAGGCTCATCCTCTTGGGGCCGGAGTTGGCGCACCTGTTGATCTTGGTCGTGGTCTCCCTCGAAAGGTGCTAATCGATTGTAATGCACGACCCTGGGCTTCCCATTCGGGACTTTGCTGATCCGGTAGATGACATCATTTATCTTGGTCTTCACTGTATACGGCCCTTCCCAGGCTTTCTGAAGCTTGGGTGATAACCCTCGTTACCTCAACTCATAGTGATCCTTCATGCGGTCGCTGGCGACTTGGAGATTCGTCCGTACCATCTCGTGAATCTGTTCCATCTTTCGGCGCAGCTCTGTGACGTAGTCTTCCCCAGCCAGATCTTCTCCCGGTTTGCAACCGAAGCTCAGATCGCAGGGAAGCCTCATCTCCCGCCCGAACAGTACCCTTGATGGTGTCTGGCCGGTGGACTCGTTGATGGCAGAACGGTAGGCCATCAGGAAAAAAAGGAGATGTTGATCCCAGTCTCGTTGGTGTTGCGACACTACCTTCGAGAGGTACTTGCCCATGGTGCGGTTCATCCTCTCCACCATTCCGTCAGACTGAGGGTGCAGCGCCGTCGTTCTAGTTTTGCGAATTCCCAATTTTTCGCAAACTCCCTGGAACAGCTCGCTCTCGAAGTTACGCTCCTGGTCGGAATGCAATTCCAACGGTACTCCGAAGCGGCTCACTAACTCCTTCACCAGGACATCGGCTACAGTTGTTGCTGCTTGGTTGGGAATCACGTAGGCCTCTACCCATTTCGTAAAGTAGTCCATCGCCACCAGGATGTACTTGTTGCCGCAATTGGTTTCAGGAAATGGTCCAGTAATGTCTAGGGCGATCCTCTCGAAAGGACTCCCCACATTGTACTGTCTCATCGGGGCTTTCGGTTGGCGGTGCGGTCCATTGCTGGCGGAGCAAACTGTACATTTCCTGCACCATTCACGAAGAGCCTCAGAGCAGCCCACCCAATAGAAACGCTCGCGCACCTTCTACAAGGTCTTCTTTACTCCCAGGTGGCCCCCTGAGGTTCCGTCATGGAGGTGACGTAGCACCTCCGCCACCTTGGTCTTGGGCACGATGAGTTGGAATCGTATTTCTGCGCCATTATCGGATTCGAGCACCCTCTTGAGCAGTCCATTCTGTATCACCAGGGAGTCCCACTGTGCCCAGTACGATTTCAGGGTCCTAGAGGATGGGGCCACTTCCTGCCATTCCGGCCGACGTGCTTCTTCTTTCCACTTCAGGATCCGTCGAAGTTCAGGGTCGCCTTCCTGCGCTCGCCGCAGCCCGTCTGGTGACCAGTCCTCGTCGGTGACCGTCGTGCGGCAAGTAGAAGCCTCCTTTACTTCTGCACGACTGCAATGGGAACATCACTCCGGACAGGATCTTCTTGAAAGAGCGTCACCATTACGGTGGCTGGTTCCTGCTCTAAGTTCGATGTAGAAGTCATATTCCTGAAGACGCTCAATCCACCGAGCTACCTGGCCTTCCGGGTTCTTGAATCGCAGGAGCCATCTGATCGCCGCGTGATCCGTTCTCAACAAGAACTTCCTTCCGTATAGGTACTTGTAGAAATGTTCTACTGACTTCACGGCGGCTAACAGCTCCCTCCTGGTGACACAGTAGTTCCTCTCAGGCTTCGACAGGACTTTACTGAAGTAGCCAACGACCCGCTCTTGCCCATCTTGCAGTTGTGACAAAACCCCTCCGATCCCGTCGTTACTTGCATCTGTATCCAAGATGAAGCGTCCCTCTTGGGTCGGAAACCCGAGAACAGGGGTCGTCGTCAGGCGTCTTTTCAGGGCGTCGAAGGCAGCTTGGCATTCTTTATCCCAAAGGAAGGCTCGTTTTTCCTCGGTTAGTCGTGTCAGCGGCTTTGCGATGTCAAAAAACATTCGGACGTAACGACGGTAGTAAGTGCAAAGCCCCAGGAAACTTCGTAACTGATGCTTGTCCTTCGGTGTTGGCCATTCTTGGACTGCTCTCACTTTTTCAGGGTCTACCTCAACGCCGTTACTGCTGACCACGTGACCCAGATAGTGTACTCTCGTTCTTAAAAGATGGAATTTTTTTGGGTTGAGCGTTAGGTTAGCCATTTGGAGTCTATTGAAAACTTCCTCTAGGTTTGACAGGTGTTCGTCAAACGTCCTCCCTACGACGATTATATCATCCAGGTACACGAGGCACGTTTTCCAGGAGAGCCCTCTGAGTATGTTCTCCATGAGCCTCTCGAACGTAGCAGGCGCATTACACAACCCGAATGGCATAACCGTGAATTGGCACAGTCCAGATCCTACTGTGAAAGCCGTCTTCTCCTTGTCTGCAGGGTCCATTTCTGCCTGCCAGTAGCCACTCTTCAGGTCAAGGGTGGAAAACAGCTTCGATCCAGCCAGAGTATCCAGGGTGTCGTCTATCCGGGGAAGAGGGAAGCTGTCTTTCTTCGTTACGTTGTTCAGTAGACGATAATCTACGCAGAACCTGGTGTCTCCATCCTTCTTCTTTACCAAGACTACAGGAGATTCCCAAGGACTGCTAGATGGCTCGATGACTCCCTCTTTCTCCATGTCGTGGATGATCTTCTCCGCTAACTCCCGCTTGGCCTGCGGCAACCTCCTTGCTGACTGGCGGATTGGTCTCGCGTTCCCCGTATCGATATTGTGTCTAACAATACTCGTTCTCCCAAAAGGACCCTTGTCAGACACGAAAATCGATCGGTATCTACGAAGTAGCTCAATAAGCCTCTTCTTCTCGGCTCCAGCGAGAGAATCGCAGGCATCCACTAGAGCTTCCTCCACTTTCGGGGCTTGACAGGCAGCGCTTCCCGTCACCTGGTGGATCAGTGACGTCACTGGTGAGCAGGTTCCCACTTTGATCCCCTTGCGGATGGTAACTGGGTAGTCATTGATGTTGATGAGCCGGACTGGAATTTCATCACCCAGCGTCACCAAGGTCTTCCCCACTAGAACGCCTCGGCCCACCTCCACGTCGTGGTTCCTAGGTTCCACTACGGCAGGATTCCCTTTTCCGGTGACGCCTTGAAGTCGGGTTACCACTATCGATTCGCTCCTACCCGGCAGGATAGTGTCTTCCGTCAGCCTTATCTGATGGACCGTCTCGCCCTTGGTGTGCAGGAAAATTTCCTCTGGGCCGACCTGCATCACTTGTCGTTTCAAATTGAGTGCGAAGCCGTGGGTCTTCATGATGTCCATTCCCAAGATGGCGTCCTCTTCTATGTCGGCGATCAGGACTCGGTGTGGCGAGAATCGTGCAGTGCCGATCTTGATCTCGACGTTGATTTCTCCGTGAACGGCGACAGCTTCGCCCGTAGCCGTTCGCAACCTCCACTTTAACTCCATTATTCTCTTCCCTCGCGTGTTCAACAGGCCTGGCTTCAGGATCGTCTTGGATGCCCCGGTGTCGATCAGTAGGGTGTGCTTCCTGCCGTTAATTTTGCCATCCACGTACAGGCTGCCACCCTCACCTCTCACGGTAGCTATCTTGATGAGGGGGTCTTGGAACGGGTATCGGGTCGGAGCTGCCCCCTTGGAGCCGACCCGCTTTAGTTTTCCGACGTCTGGGCCGTTGTTGGCTTCTCCACCCTTGGGCGCTTGCAGTCCCTTCGGATATGGCCAACCTCTCCACACCCCCCGCATTTCGCCGGTTCCCTTCTGTCTCCCTTCAGCAGTCCCTTGAGGGCGTTGAGGACAACCTGCTCCAGGGCGTCCTCCTTCCGCTCGGCTTCCACGCATGCGTCGTCCCCGACCACCGCCCGAACGCGGCCACAGCTCCTTGACGCCTCCGTCGCAGCCTCGTATTCCAGGGCCATCGAGAGGGCATCCAATGTGCTCTTGGGACGCGACAGCCGTACCGCCCGCTGCATCTCCACATCCCTCAAGCCGTCGATGAAGGCCGAGACCGCGAGACTCTCCGTCATGGACTCCGCCGCTTCCGGGTAGGCGAATCTGACTAACTTCGCGATGTCGGCTTCGAACTCCTGAAGACTCTTTTCCTGCTTCTGTCGCCGGTTCTTCATTCGGGATTGGTAGACCTGCCCCAGGTGTGCGTGCCCGTACCGCCTCTCCAGCCTTTGGACGAATAGTTCGAAGTTGTCCAGCTCCCCCTCTGGAACAGTCTGCAGCACGTCGAGGGCGTTTCCTCGGAGGGCGACCGTCAGAGCCACTGCCTTGTCCCTTGGCGCCCAGTTGTTGGCTTTCGCCGCTGCCTCGAACTGCCGGAGGTAGTTCTCCCAGGGTATTTCCCCGTCGAAGGTAGGCGGCTTCACTCGATGACTCGCAGTAGGAACTGCCTCGATCCTGGTTACCTCCTCGATCCTGGTTACCTCCTCCGAGTCGTTGAACGGGTTACCTGAACTGGACATGTTTTGCCGACTGGGCTGGAAATGCATGGATTCTAATCGGGTCCCCAATTCTCGCAGTTGGTTCTCCAGTTCCAGTCGTTGGATTTTCTCGGCTTGAAGTGCGCTGTCAACGTTTCCAATTCGGCTATCCAGCTCACCGTGGAGTTCGTCCAACTCGCCGTGGAGCTTTCCCATTTCGCCGTGGATTTTTCCCATTTCGCCGTGGAGTTCCTTTATGTTGTTATCCAACTCACCGTGGATTTTCCCCATTTCGCCGTGGAATTCTTTCATGTTGTTGTCCAACTCGCCGTGGAGTTTTTCCATTTTAGTGTCCAGCTCGCCGTGGAGTTCTTTTATGTTGTTGTCCAACTCGCCATGAAGTTTTCCCATTTTGTTGTCTAACTCACCGTGTAGTTTTTCCATTTTGTTAAGGATGAGCTCACCTTCTTCCTCGAAACCGAATGTTTCAGGGTCCTCTCCATTGCCGATTAAATATTCCTCCAGGCGTTTCTGTAGCACTGTTTTCGACCCTGTTGTTTCGAGTTCTCTATCTTCCAACTCGCGTTTGAGGTCCGTCACTTTTAAATCGCGTAATTTCTTCATTGTTCTTGATTTATTTCACTAATTAATCCGCACTCTGACACCACTGTAACGTTTTTTTACTATTGACTAAATCTAAACACTACGCGATTATCCTAATTAATTTATTTCTTACACTACACTTAACTTAACAATCCCTTAATTTAATTTATATTCGTATACACAGATGTTTATTTACTTAACGCGCCAGATCTCTCGCTCGAATGTTTACGCACCGGTTCTTCAACTGTCCCGCCTTGGGTCGGGCAATCCTTATAAATGCAGGTAGAAGGCTTCCCGAACTTTCTGGCAGTTCATTCTAGAATTCGCGGAACTTGTTATCGCATCAAACTCTCTCGACTCTTCGAGTCGTCGGCTTCGACCATTGACCTTTAATCAAGTTAGACCCGGAGAATGCACACAATTTGCAATCCAACACCTCGAATGGTAAATGGATTCTCCCACGCGGTTGCCAGGTGAACTCTTAGCTCTTCAACGACACGATATAACGATACAGGACGTATTACATTTTTTACCAAAACTTTAATTTTTAGTGAAAAAAATTACTTAAATATGTAGGTATACGTCCAGTAATTTTTCTATGTTTACACTTTTCCCTACATAAAAGGTTTTCAAACAACGCGAATTTCTCCGAAATGATACTATTCCTATTCCTATGCCGCCTAAAGCCGCCTTTGGCGCGAAGAGGTTCAACTTTTTATTACATAATACAAAATTATCTGTGTCGTGGAAATATTTTCCTATTGTAAATAAGTAAACTGACAGAAAGCAACGGAAGACACAGTACGACAATACTCAACTAGCGAAAATAGCGGAAAAGATAAAATGGGTATTGGCAACATTACCCTACTACGGCGTACGTGCTTGACGTCATCTTTACTACGTTTCGGGTGGGGACTTCTTTACTCATTCATTTTAATTCAATTCGTTTGTGCATTGTTGCCAATAGAATACCCGGCATTATTTTGCGGCTTTCTTGTTTTTGGGAATTCTTTCCACACTTTCGGGACAATATCTTCATCCTCATTTCACCAATACATAACATCGATGTTAATTCGCACATTCCAAGTCAATAAAATGTACATTTAATATATAAACATCGTTATGTTTATATATTACGCACCATCTGCCACTTCATAATTTGTTATGATAAAGCATGCCTGCGCTGTTGCCAATATGCGATGAATTCAATTTTTCCTGAAAACTTATGATTGATTGCTTTCCAAAGCGATTTATGAATGACTTGATCCGTCTAACTAGATTAAAGGTCAATGGCTTCGACCCGTCGGCTTCAACCCGTCCTTCCCGGTATCGCGATATTCGGCGAACTTGTGTAGCTCCCGGCGTGTTTATGGCGCGGCGAGCCGTTTCGTTACAATACGCAAGATATGAATGACGGACGGAGTAAAGCGACGGAGTGATGCGTGATGAGTGGTGCGAAGAGTGGATTTATTGCTAGACTGAAAGAACAGATGCCAAACGCTTGTTGGATGCATTGCTTTCTCCATCGCCAAGCTCTTGCAGCCAAAACATTGCCACAAGAATACAGTCAAGTTCTAAATATTATTATTAACATTGCAAATACTATTAAAAGAAAAGCGTTGCAGACCCGATTGTTTCGAATCATTTGTGAAGATATGGGGACACTACACCGCAATTTGCTTTACCATGCAGAGGTCAGGTGCTTATCAAAAGGCAAAGTTCTGACCAGTGTTATGGAACTTCGCACTGAACGGTTAGTATATTTAAAGCAAGCCAAGTCACATTACGCTGAATTCATTGTTGACCCGGAGTTCCTTTTGAAATTTGCTTTATTTGAGCATTTAAATAACTTGAATAAATGTCTTCAAGGGCGGGAAGAAAATGCCATTACAGCAAAAGACAAACTACGTGCCTTAATAAAAAAATTGAATTGTGGTCATCATGGGTCTGGTACGGAATCCCGACAACCACAATCCCGACAATTACAATCCCGATAAATTAAAATCCCGACAAATCAAAATCCCGACAAATCAAAAACCCGACAAATCAGAATCCCAACAGGTTACTATTGTTTCACTTAGAAAAATATAAACCACTCAAACACTGCAGTTTTAAGTTTGGTATATGCTTTAATGACCGGTAAGAGTGAAGATGGATATAAGCGGTTGTTTCAAGATTTGATTGATATTTCTGAAGAAAATAACGTAGAACTAAATCCTTCAAAAATACTGACAGACGTTGAGTTAGCAGCTATTAACGATTCAAAATCTGAACTTCCAGAGTTTCCAACAACGTTTGCTTTTTTATATATGTCAGTGTGGATGGAAAAAGATTCAAGCATGGGGTTTGGCTTCCAGATATGGCAATGATGAACAATTTAGTTTAATCTTGCGTCACTTATTTGCTCTTGCTTTCTTTCCTGCCGGCGAAATTCCCGAAGCTTTTGATTTATAAAAAAGCTATATTTCAGTTGAGGCTAACGAAGTGGTAGAATGGTTCGAACACAACTATGTACATGATAGAATAAGACGACATTTAAGGAATGGTATTGCTTTTCGTGCTCCACCTATGTTTCCTCCTGAGATTTGGTCAGTTTTGGATTCTATGGAATTGGGCATCCCTCGTAGCCAAAATATTGTGGAAGCGTGGCACCGAAGATGGGAAGCTATAGTTGGCAGAGCACACACGGAGCTTTATACTTTTATTGAAGAAATCCAAACAGAGCAACAAGTCGACAATACAGTGAAAGGTATTCTTCGTGGCGAAGAAGTTACAAAACAAAAGAAAACGTCACTACAAAGAGAGAGAAGAATTCGGAATATAACTAATATTTGCCTAAATGTAACTTTATTAGAATACCTTCGCGAAATTATTCATAGTGTTTCCTTTTAAACAGTATTAAAAATTGTTTTCTTTTGTGACGATATTACAATATGTTATGCTTTTCTTTTCCTCTTAGGATAAATATTTATGCATTTATTCCACTTGGTTGTATTTTTTATCGCAATTAGTGGCCAGGATTATACTTGTCGGGATATTAACTTGTCGGGATTTTGACTTGTCAGGATTTTAACTTGTCGGGATTTTCATTTGTCGGGATTTTAATTTGTCGGGATTTCGATGGTGGGGATTGTAATTGTCGGGATTATGATTGTCGGGATATTGATCGGCACCGGGTCATCATATATAAATCAAAACAACTTTGATTCATTTTCGTCGTTTCGTCGACACAGTCTTTCATTGAAGAAGTCGGAAGCGAGATAAACATCAAGTCATATATATTTAGTATGAAAATGATGTTAGATAATTTGAAGAAAGAATTGTGTCATTACATCTCAGTGCAAGACATATCGGATAACACTGGGCAAAGATGGATCTTAAATCCGTTTTTAAATGCAGCTGTAACTGAGGCAAATTTAGCAACTAAGCTCAAAGAGAATCTGCTGCAACTATCTTGGAATTCAAGTCTTAAAATTTGGATACCTTTTGGTTAAAAAGAAAAACAGAATACCAGGAATTAAAAATCGAGGCTTTGAAGTGTTTGATTCCATTTTCTACCTCGTTCTTGGGCGAGTTGGCATTTTCATCAATGGCCCAAATAAAAAGTAAACTAAGAAATCGCTTACATTTGGAAAACGATTTAATACTTAATGTTGCAAAAACGTATCTCCGTATCCAAAACTCAAGCGCAACCTTTACATTAAAATGAACGAGTACTCGAAGGTTTTATTTTTTATTAATGTGTTTGTATAAATAACATAACGAGTATCATTTTGTTAACTGTTCTTAATATATCTACCTTTTTAAATTGTTTACTTTTTTACTGAGTTGAGAAACAGGTTGAAAGACACTGAAGAGCATCCAGCACTACGTACCGCAATATCTCATAACAATTTTGCCTCACATTGGATGCATTTGAGATATAATAGTTTGAGGAGAATTCAGAATTGTGGAAAGTTTAATTATGATGTTATTCTGTTCGATATTTGTGATAAGTTGTACTACAAGATTCAGAAAAATTTTGATTACGTGAACAGTTTTCTGAGCTATTACTTCACATGTGTTTGACCAGGACGATAGGAATGGAGTAAAGCGAATTTCACAAGTTTTACAATACTTTTAGAACTGTTTTATTCCTCAAAGGGTGTAATACCGGTAAACCTGCTGAAAAATGCAAAATAGAACAAAATACCCAAAAAGGATAAAACTAGACAAAATGGTTAAAAAGTAATTTTCATATTTTTATCTAAAATTAGGTCTGTAGTCAAACTTTTGTTTATTCTACCTCTCAACAAACTTACTTTATTTAGAGCCGTTCAGAGTTATATTAATTGATTAAATTGTATGTTTCAGGACAAGTGTTAGGTAATTGCATCGCGATGCCAATAACCGGAGGGATATCCTCGTCAGATGGCGGTTGGCCGGTGGCTTTCTACTTCTACGGCTCCACTGGGTTGACTTGGTGCTGCTTGTGGTTGTTATTGGGCGCCAACAGTCCTGACCAGCATAAAACTATTTCATTTCAAGAGAAGGAGTGGATTCTGTCTGGATTAACTGAGGAAAATAAAGAGGTAACGACGTAATTTTTGAAACTGAATTCGTACATGAATGAATGAATTATTAATTAAATCACACTGAACTACACTCGAACTGAATTAGCTTGGCCGGTGACCTTGCAAAACGGGAAGAGAGAAAGTGGTCGATAAGAAAGAAAGCGATACAGCGTAATGAAGAGAGAGTGAGAGATACATCTACATTTTGCTGCGCGCCCACGATGTCACCGACCAAGCTAATTCAGTTCGGTTGTATATGGTTTCAAAACATATTTTTTAAGGAATTTAGAGTATATTGTGTGCTGATCAGTAAAACGATGAATTTTCAGATGTAACGCATTAAACTTATAAACTTAACAAAAACTAACTGAACCCGTGCTTGTTGAAGATTTTCTGAAATATATTGCGTCTTGAACGTCTGTTGTGAGAGTCTATCCGTAGTCTGTGTAATTGGTGTGTTTAGGAGGGTTAACTTGTATAGGCGAAGTCTTTGAGGCATTTTTCCATTAAATCCGACTCGAATGCCACTACGCTACGTTGTCGCCATTTATTTGTATTAAATATACAAGTATATTTCTATTGACTTATTTAAAAAACTGCTGGAACCTTTTTTTATGCTAGTACTAACTTATGGGAGCTTTCATTACGGGTTTTCGAAAAAAATCCAAATGGGATTAGAGAGCGTTGTAACGCTCTTTCCTCTCGTTTCGCCGTTGTCGACGGCACGACTCCGATGAAAGGAACAGGTTACTTGTTAAATTGGTGCTAATTGCGGAGTTTCCGGAGCTTACAGTCGGTCTTACGGAACGGTTCGCTTGGGCGCCAGATTTTTTAAAGGGTTTACTCCCTAAAACCACGGATGAGTCTGATACTCAGGAGAATGTCAGGGGGTCCGAGAAAATGAGACACACGATTCGGAAAACATTTAAAATTAGTTTATTAAAGGAAACCACATCAGAGTATAGATCAAAAGCTTAGAAAAGCGGAAACAATGCGGCAATAGTGCAATAATTACTAATCTAACGGTCCCTACGGAAAGACGGCATCTATGTACAAATTTTCCCTAACACTACGAGAAACGGAGACAATTTCCTCTCTTCGTAAGAACAATTCTCGTTCTTACGAAGTGGTCAGGCAATAATGTACGGTTCGGTTATTATGGGATGGGGGGGGTAATGCGGAGGTGCCGTAGCTAATCTATTCGGTGACGTTTTTAATTATCATAGGAAAGCTAGTTTAGTGCAACGGTCAAGCAAATGTTACGAAACGGTGAAGCGGAGCAAGCATTATGAGTGGAATCCAGCAAGCTGAGTGAAACTATGATCGGTTATCTAATAATTAACAGTCATGCAATTCGGTGTAATTGATTAGCGCCATTTATTAGTTAAGTACAAACTGCAGTCGCGAATTACGTTAGGAAAACGTTGGGTAATCGGTAAAATGTATGTCACTTTTTTTATATAAAATGGTGACTGCACGCATATGAACATGCGAAAGAGCAATAATCGAAGAGCCTTCTGGTAAAATTTTAGCCAATTTGAGGGGGCCTCACATGAGATATCAAATTTTGAATAAAAAGCGGGTTTTTGTGATTTCTGAGCTCCGGTAATAAGATATCGAAAAACAGATACCGGTATCGTATTCTCCGGGAAATTTGGCATCTCCGGTGTGATTTTGACCATTTATTAGACTAATATGCCGCATCAGTACACAAAACCAATCGCGGACACCTGGATGTGAGATTATGCCCGAATATTTCAATATGGGCCCCTGGGGACAAGAAGCGGTCCCCCCCGGGGCTGAAAATTTGGGACTATTCTTCTTTCGATAGTACTAATCGATGTACCAATTTTGAGCCCGATCCGAGAAGGTGATGTGGGATCGACTGCTGAGTTGGCGTGGAATGCCCCATATATATATATATATATATATATATATATATATATATATATATATATATATATATGTGTTAGCATTAGCTGCCAATTTGGGGTTTCTACCCCTAATTAAACTCAGGAAAAGTACTATTACTTTTACTGACACGACTCTCTTTTCTACATGGCATTGAGTCAGTATCGACTTGCGCTGTTGTAAGCTGCTCCTGCTCCATCATTTCCTCGGTCATGCGTACTAGCTCACCAATGGCATCGCGACTTATGTACGATGTACGAGGGATGTTGGCATATTACGCTAACACGGCCATCCTGCACTTGGAGCGTCCCTGCGACACTTCTCATCTTCATATTCTGTAATTTTAAAACACAACGCAGCAGCTACGAGTATAAAGACTGATTCAGTGTTTGTTTATCAACTTTATTATCATTCAATGATTTTCTCAAATTACTCTCTCTCTCTTTTAACACTAGTGGGGTTGCCACTATTTTTGGACTAGTGGGGATGCCACTATCCTTACTCATAACAATTAATAATTAATCGCTCTTTTTGGACTAGTGGGGATGCCACTATCCTTCCTCATAACAATAGTGGGGTTGCCACCATTTAGGACTAGTGGGATTGCCACTATCCTTACGCACTACTCTAGTGGGATTGCCACTATTTAGGACTAGTGGGGTTGCCACTATCCTTACGCACAACTCTAGTGGGGTTGCCACTATTTAGGACTAGTGGGGTTGCCACTATCCTTACGCACAACTCTAGTGGGGTTGCCACCATTTAGGACTAGTGGGATTGACACTATCCATCTTAACACATTTCTTTTTACAAAGAAAAACAGGTAGTTTTGCTAGAACGTACCTTTATTTTATGCCGTTGCCTCCTCTGTAGGCCAAGGCCTCAGCTGTTCGTGTGCAGCTACTGTAGTCCTTCTCCCCTTGCTTGAAAGCAGATACCTCTCGTTGGGCAAAACCTTGCGATCTGTATATGGTCCCTTGAATTTGCACAAGTACTATCGGCCTAGCATAATCCGAAAAGCTTTTGCGTATTATGCCATCCTCCAAAAGTTTGCTGACAACAGTTTTTACAAATTTTCTTTCTTCAAAAGCCAATCGTCGAGGACGGTACGAAACTGGTGTAAAGTCTTTTAATTTTATCGTCATTTTGCCGGTGGTAATATGATCCGGTGTTTTGTTTTGGTATTCGGATAACAACCGTTCAACCGACTGTCTCAATTCGCTGTCGAGGTCGGGTTGAGTAATGTTTATTTTCATGTTAACTGAATTTCTGATGACTAGGACTTTTGGTATATTGTGCGGGGCATGATACAATTCAAGTCCTTCATTACTTTTCTCAACACGCAAGCAAGGTCGACTTATAACGTCCCATCCAATAATAACATCGATTCCACTTGGGCTGGGATGAGCTGCGACAATTGCCCTGCTGGTGAACACGACGACTACAGTTGAGGTAAACTCCTCTGAAGGTCTTGTCTGCCGTACTTCTGGTAGGACGCTGATCTCTCGTCTCGAACGAGAATCCAACCTTCGTTTCGCTGATTCTGCAACTTGTGGCATTCTCGACGAACTTATCCAAAGCGCATCAAATTCGCCGTTGATCCTTCGAAGTTTTTGATTTCCGCACTCGCATAACGTATCACAATCACTGCTTCGCATGGTTGCTGCGACGTAAGCACGAACACCTGGTGTTTCTCGTTCGTAAGATATCGCTTACATTAAGCTCTTGCTTCAGCTTGGATGCGTCATCTAGCCATTCTTTTCTGGAGTATAAACTCTTGTCAGGATCATAACTCGCCAGCCTGAAGTGTGAATGCGCATGTTCCGCCACATGCGTGTTGGAGTTGTCCGTCCCCGATGTACTGGGCGGGCGTTGGCACTGGTGAGGTAGCCATCTTGGTTTGCAACTCAGCAAGTTGTTGCTGTTGCGTCGCCACTAAATTGATAAGCGTCTCTTGCCTTAGAAGCCTGGGGAACATCTTCTTCAGAATCCGTGTCCGCACCATGCTCAGATAATCCAGCACCGTGTCGCGACGAGAACTGTTCTCTTCCGCCATCTTCACTTTTATTGTCTGGTCTGGTTTCTTATTGTTTATAACCACTGTCACGACACGAGGAACAATTCAGGGAACAATCCCACTTCTGATGTTAGCATTAGCTGCCAATTTGGGGTTTATACCCCTAATTAAACTCAGGAAAAGTACTATTACTTTTACTGACACGACTCTCTTTTCTACATGGCATTGAGTTAGTATCGACTTGCGCTGTTGTAAGCTGCTCCTGCTCCATCATTTCCTCGGTCATGCGTACTAGCTCACCAATGGCATCGCGACTTATGTACGATGTACGAGGGATGTTGGCATATTACGCTAACATATATATATATATATATATATATATATATATATATATATATATGAGAAAATTCACGACTTACCCGTCTAAACCCGTTATGAAACGATAACCACCGACACGTGTTTCTGCTTATTAGCTTCGTCAGGGTGGTATAACCAAGCTCTGGATGATAACGATGTTTGACACTTGGAAAAAATTATACAACTCAAAAAGAACGTCAACAATTGACAGCAAAGCACATTTGCGCCTAACATAGGAAAGACTCTCCATTCGAGAGCAACAAACCGTCTGTGACGCGGAGGCCAGCTAAAGCCAACTGTCACGAATCTTTGGTCAGTAAAGGAATTTAGCAGTGAAATTAACGACGGAACAAATGTACAAGAGAAAATTCACGACTTACCCGTCTAAACCCGTTATGAAACGATAACCACCGACACGTGTTTCTGCTTATTAGCTTCGTCAGGGTGGTATAACCAATCTCTGGATGATAACGATGTTTGACACATGGAAAAAATTATACAACTCAAAAAGAACGTCAACAATTGACAGCAAAGCAAATTTGCGCCTAACATAGGAAAGACTCTCCATTCGAGAGCAACAAACCGTCTGTGACGCGGAGGCCTGTTGCTCTCGAATGGAGAGTCTTTCCTATTGTAATGCGAGAAGTAAACAAAGCGACACATGTTTACTCCTTCAAAAGAATAACTACGACGCGTAGGACAGGTGCATGAACATTTGCTGCGTAGGCTTCTAGAATGTACTAGAATGTTCTCGATCAGGGTTGGGGGTGTATATATAAGGGGGTTTGTGATCGAGGGAGTTAGTTAGAAGTAGAGAAGCAGAAGTGAACGCGACATACGATCCGAAAGCGGAGCAGTACAAATAAATTATGTAGTGTCTAGTCTAGTGTACAAGTAGTTTAGTGTGTTAAATAAATTAGTGTTCAAGCAATGTAAATAAATTATAAAATAAACGTTACATTGGTGTCAGAAGAGCGGATCATGAAGAAGTTACGCGAATTAAAAGTGGCCGAGTTAAAAAAAGAACTCGAGGAACGAGAATTGGAAACAGGAGGGAAGAAGACCGAACTCCAGGACCGACTCTCCGCATTTTTGAAAGAAAATGGCCAGGACCCGGAAGTTTTCGAGTTCGAAGACGACGACATAACGAAGCAGTTCGCCGCCCAGAAGGATGACATCACGAAGCAAATCGCCGCCCAGAGGGAAGAAAGCGCCGCCCAGAGGGAAGACATCACTGCTCAAATCGCCGCCCAGAGGGAAGACATCACTGCTCAAATCGCCGCCCAGAGGGAAGAAATCGCCGCCCAGAGGGAAGAAATCGCCGACCAGAGGGAAGACATCACTGCTCAAATCGCCGCCCAGAGGGAAGAAATCGCTGCCCAGAGGGAAGAAAGCGCCGCCCAGAGGGAAGACATCACTGCTCAAATCGCCGCCCAGAGGGAAGACATCACTGCTCAAATCGCTGCCCAGAGGGAAGACATCACTGCTCAAATCGCTGCCCAGAGGGAAGAAATCGCCGCCCAGAGGGAAGAGATAACCGACCAGATTGAGGCTCAGCGTAAGGAGATGGAACAGAAGATCAAGCAGTTGGAAGAACGACTAGAGCGAGTCAGTAGCGGCGAGACGAAGGAAGAAATAAAGGCGGTCGTTCAACAGAACTCGATATCCACCAATCGAGTGACGCCCCCAACGTTCGATGGAAAAATTCCGTGGGCCAGCTACAAGAAGCAGTTTGAGGCAGCAGCGGAGGCTAATGCTTGGTCCCCTCACGAAAAAGCTGTTTCCCTAACGGTAGCCTTGCGTGGAGAGGCGTTGGAAGTTCTTCAGACGCTATCCACCGAGGAAGCCGGGAATTACAAGGAGCTGCTAAGGCGACTGGATATGCGGTTCGGCCAAACACATCTGGAGCAAGTCCATCAATCCCAGATGTCCAATCGCCGTCAGAAATCGAACGAGACCCTGCAGGAGTTCGAAGCGGACGTAGCCAGACTAGTGAGGTTGGCGTATCCCACGGCACCGGAACAGATGATGGAGTGCCTCGCAGTGCAGACGTTCGTGAGCGGGCTGCGGGACCAGGAACTGCAGAGGGCCCTGAGACTAGCTCGACCGAAAACATTAATGGACGCGCTCGCCATCGCACTGGAGCATGATGCAGCCATGGAAGCCTCCCGCGGTCACGGCCGTGTTCGAGCTGTTACAGAGGAAGTAGACACTGAAAAGCTCGTGGAAAGGGTCCTACAGCAGATCATGGAGGTGCTGTCAGCGAAGAAGAAGGTAGTTCGCTGTTGGAACTGTGGCGAAGTGGGCCATGTGAAGAGTTCTTGCAAGCGGCCCAGAACAGCGGCGCCGGCGAAGGCCCAGGAAAACTAATGCGGGTCGATAAGAAAGGGGGAACGTCGACCCGTAGCAGTGGAAACCCCCGGGCCAGTATAGCCTCGTTTTCCCACCAATTGGGGAGCGCGTACGTCGATGGCACTATCGACGGGAGATCCCACGCCATGCTTGTGGACACGGGAGCTACGAAGACGATCGTACGCTCGGAAGTTGTGAGGGACCGTAGGAAGATTAGGCCAAGTAGGTGGCAATTAAGAACTGCCACTGGGGAGAAGGCAGTAATACACGGTGAAGCGACGGTTAGCATGACGTTGGGACGAGTAAAGTTTGACCATCCTGTTCTCATAGCCGAAATTGAAGAAGACGTCATACTGGGGATGGACGTCATGAGGAATCATGGATTCCAGTTGGATTTCGGACACCGAGTGTTGAGGATCGGTCAAGAAGAATTACTGCTACACAATCGTGACAACTTTGTGTTAGACGTAATAATGGCAGAAGATGTGATTCTCCCGGAACGAAGCGAAACAATCACCTCTACCTGTCTGAGGGGTGTTGTGGAAGAGGGAATCCCAGCCGTGATCGAACCAGAAAACGATGACAATCGACTGGCTCGGGGGGTACTGGTAGGAAAGGCGCTCGTTACTCTCTCAAGTGAAGTGCCTGTGCGACTACTCAACATCAATCAGTACCCGGTCACCATCAAGAAGGGTACGAAGCTGGGCACATGTATAGCCGCTTCGGCCATCGTAAGGGGCGTTAGTGAGGAAGAAAGGTCCAGACACACTCCGCAGGACTTGAAACAAATTCTTTCCCAGACCAGTGCGTTTCTCTCGCCCACACAGAAACAAAAGGCCAATGAATTAATAAATAAGTACCAGGACATATTTACCACCGAGAATGGAAAGCTGGGAAAGACCAAGGTCGTGACACATAAAATTGACACGGGCGAGACACGACCGATTCGACAAACAGCAAGACGACTACCCTTGGCCAAACGAGAGGAAGCCGAGAAAATCATCAAGGACCTAGAGCGGGACGGGGTCATCGAGCCGTCAAGCAGTCCATGGGCCTCGCCGGTAGTACTGGTGAAGAAAAAGGATGGGACTACTCGATTCTGTGTAGACTACCGGCAGGTGAACAGTGTCACCAAAAAGGACAGCTACCCGCTACCACGTATCGACGACACACTCGATACCCTTGCTGGATCCACGATATTTTCGACCTTGGATTTAAAAAGCGGCTATTGGCAAGTCGAAATGAACCCTGCCGATAAGGAAAAGACGGCATTTACCTTCGGTAACGGCCTGTGGCATTTTACAGTCATGCCATTCGGACTTTGTAATGCCCCAGCGACGTTTGAGAGGCTGATGGAGAGCGTGCTAATGGGTCTGACGTGGAAAACGTGCCTAGTCTATTTGGACGATGTCATCGTGATGGGCAAGACCTTCGAGGGACATCTGAAAAACTTAGAGGACGTCTTCCAGAGACTGCGAGGTGCGGGGCTGAAACTGAACCCTAAGAAATGTCAGCTCTTCAGAAGGAAGGTCTCATACTTAGGGCACGTAGTGAGCAGAGAGGGCGTCGCCGTTGATCCGGATAAGACAAGTACGGTGAAGGAGTGGCCAATACCGGTAGATAAACACCAGTTGAGGAGTTTTCTGGGCCTCTGCACGTACTACCGACGATATGTCCGGATGTTCTCCGACGTCGCTAAGCCGTTGACAAGGCTCACGGAAGAAGGACGAAACTTCTGTTGGGATGAGGAATGCCAGTCTGCCTTCGACGAGCTGAAGAGGAAGTTGACCAGTGCCCCAGTGCTGAGTTTTCCTCTGCCAGAAGGACAGTTCATCCTGGACACCGACGCGAGCAATGTGGGAATTGGAAGTGTTCTGTCGCAGCGCCAGGAGGGACAAGAACGTGTCCTTGGATACTTCAGCAAGGTACTCTCCAAACCAGAAAGGAATTACTGCGTCACCCGGCGTGAATTATTGGCCATCGTCAAGTCCATCGAGCACTTCCATAAATATTTGTGTGGAAGGAGGTTTTTGGTCCGGACCGATCATGCTGCTCTTAAATGGCTCCTCCAGTTTAAGAATCCCGAAGGACAGATCGCTCGCTGGATCGAGAGGCTCCAGGAGTATGACTTTGTCATAGAACATCGGCCAGGACAGAGTCATGGAAACGCAGACGCACTCTCGAGAAGACCATGCCCTGATGAGTGTCCTCATTGTCATAAAGCTGAGGAAAAGTCCGAGAAAGTCTATCGAACGACCGTGGTCGCCGAGGAATGGACACCATCCTCGTTACGACAAGAGCAAGGAAAAGACCCGGTTCTCAAAGAAATCCTGGTTTGGAAAGAGGGAGGAGAGCGTCCTGAGTGGCAAAAGGTATCACCTGGCTCGCCAAAACTTAAGAGCTATTGGGCACAGTGGGACTCGCTAGTGGTTGAGGATGGGCTACTAAAACGCGTACTGGAGAGCCAAGACGGGACGGAGGAAAGACGGCAGTTGGTAATTCCCTCCAGTAAAATCCCGGAGGTCTTGCGGCACCTTCACGACGGATCGTCTGGTGGACATTTAGGGATCAAGAAAACGCTGCAGAAGGTACGGGAGCGCTTCTACTGGATCAATTGTTCAGACGACGTGAAGAACTGGTGCAAGAAATGTACTACATGCTTTGCAAGTAATGGGCCACAAAGACGACCGAAAGCTCCCATGAAACAATATAACGTCGGAAGCCCCTTCGAAAGGATCGCTATTGATATAGCAGGACCCTTCCCTGAGACCGAAAAGGGGAATAAATACATCTTGGTCGTGATGGACTACTTTACGAAGTGGGTAGAAGCGTACGCTCTCCCTAATCAGGAGGCAGAGACAGTGGCCGATGTGCTAGTGAAGGAGACGATCTGCCGGTTTGGAGTACCCATGGAATTACACTCGGATCAAGGAAGAAACTTTGAGAGTGGCCTATTCCGGAGGATCTGTGAGAAGTTTGGGGTACGAAAAACAAGAACCACGGCCCTCCACCCTCAGTCTGACGGCATGGTAGAACGAATGAATCGCACCCTCAACCGCTATCTAGCGAAAATGGTCTCGTCACATCAAAGAGACTGGGACGAACACGTGCCGTTCTTCCTGATGGCCTACCGCTCGGCCGTTCATGAGTCGACAGGACAAACTCCAGCCAAAGTCCTGTTCGGGCGAGAACTTAAACTACCCCGTGATCTAATCTTTGGCGCTAGACCGGACGAGGACGTTTCGGGGGAAGATTACGTTTCCCGGATGCGGCAAAGGATGAACGAAATTCACGATCAAGTCCGGTACCAACTAAATATCGCCAGTGATCGCATCAAAGAGCGTTACGACATCAACGCTAAAGAGGGTGGCTACCAAATGGGAGACCGAGTTTGGCTGTACAACCCACAGAAGAAACGTGGTTTGTCCCCTAAGTTACAGACCAATTGGGAAGGTCCCTATGTTGTGAAGAAACGAATCAATGACGTGGTCTACCGGGTAAGCAAACTACCAAACGGCAAGCCGAGAGTGGTGCACTTTAATCGGTTGGCACCCTATGAGGGGTCGCACGATGAGGCGGAGGTTCCCCGAGTAAGAAACACGTTGGCGCAGGAGAACGAACTTTCGTTCGAAGAATTTATGAGCGCCTACGGGGGTACCGGAAAAGCACGGTATGGGGTAACCTGTGAAAAACAACAGGATTTGTTCAGCGTACCTGAAGAATACTCGTTGGCCCATTGTGTGTCCGCCGACCTGGTAATGTCACGAGGTATCGCCACGGTTTTCAAGAAGAAGTACGGGCGCTCGGAACAACTCAGAGAGCAACTCCCGGAAATTGGCAAGGTTCTGGAACTACGTGACAACGTAAGACACATCTTTTATCTGGTTACGAAGGAGATCGGGTCCCTTAAACCATGTTATCACGATGTATGGCGAACCTTGCATAGGCTACGAGACCGACTGCTGGAGCTCGACATCAGGAAGCTAGCTGTCCCCAAGTTAGGTGCTGGACGAGATCAGCTGGACTGGAGGGTTGTCCGGAACATGCTGGAAGTAGTGTTGAAGAATACCGGAGTGGAAGTTTTAGTCTGCTGTTTTGGGCCTGCACCATGTCGACTCGGGAAGACGGTCCCCTGTTATTTTGACGCCACGTCTCGCTGTAAGCGGGGGGCTAACTGCAGGTTCCTGCATGGGCCTACCAGGGATACGTTCCGAGACGAAACGTCTCTAAGGCGGGGGCAGTGTAATGCGAGAAGTAAACAAAGCGACACATGTTTACTCCTTCAAAAGAATAACTACGACGCGTAGGACAGGTGCATGAACATTTGCTGCGTAGGCTTCTAGAATGTACTAGAATGTTCTCGATCAGGGTTGGGGGTGTATATATAAGGGGGTTTGTGATCGAGGGAGTTAGTTAGAAGTAGAGAAGCAGAAGTGAACGCGACATACGATCCGAAAGCGGAGCAGTACAAATAAATTATGTAGTGTCTAGTCTAGTGTACAAGTAGTTTAGTGTGTTAAATAAATTAGTGTTCAAGCAATGTAAATAAATTATAAAATAAACGTTACACTATGTTAGGCGCAAATGTGCTTTGCTGTCAATTTTTGACGTTCTTTTTGAGTTGTATAATTTTTTCCAAGTGTCGAACATCGTTATCATCCAGAGCTTGGTTATACCACCCTGACGAAGCTAATAAGCAGAAACACGTGTCGGTGGTTATCGTTTCATAACGGGTTTAGACGGGTAAGTCGTGAATTTTCTCTTGTACATTTGTTCCGTCGTTAATTTCACTGCTAAATTCCTTTACTGACCAAAGATTCGTGACAGTTGGCTTTAGCTGGCCTCCGCGTCACAGACGGTTTGTTGCTCTCGAATGGAGAGTCTTTCCTATGTTAGGCGCAAATGTGCTTTGCTGTCAATTGTTGACGTTCTTTTTGAGTTGTATAATTTTTTCCAAGTGTCAAACATCGTTATCATCCAGAGCTTGGTTATACCACCCTGACGAAGCTAATAAGCAGAAACACGTGTCGGTGGTTATCGTTTCATAACGGGTTTAGACGGGTAAGTCGTGAATTTTCTCTTGTACATTTGTTCCGTCGTTAATTTCACTGCTAAATTCCTTTACTGACCAAAGATTCGTGACAGTTGGCTTTAGCTGGCCTCCGCGTCACAGACGGTTTGTTGCTCTCGAATGGAGAGTCTTTCCTATGTTAGGCGCAAATGTGCTTTGCTGTCAATTGTTGACGTTCTTTTTGAGTTGTATAATTTTTTCCAAGTGTCAAACATCGTTATCATCCAGAGCTTGGTTATACCACCCTGACGAAGCTAATAAGCAGAAACACGTGTCGGTGGTTATCGTTTCATAACGGGTTTAGACGGGTAAGTCGTGAATTTTCTTTTGTACATTTGTTCCGTCGTTAATTTCACTGCTAAATTCCTTTACTGACCAAAGATTCGTGACAGTTGGCTTTAGCTGGCCTCCGCGTCACAGACGGTTTGTTGCTCTCGAATGGAGAGTCTTTCCTATGTTAGGCGCAAATGTGCTTTGCTGTCAATTGTTGACGTTCTTTTTGAATTGTATAATTTTTTCCAAGTGTCAAACATCGTTATCATTCAGAGCTTGGTTATACCACCCTGACGAAGCTAATAAGCAGAAACACGTGTCGGTGGTTATCGTTTCATAACGGGTTTAGACGGGTAAGTCGTGAATTTTCTCTTGTACATTTGTTCCGTCGTTAATTTCACTGCTATATATATATATATATATATATATATATATATATATATATCGGATATAACGAAATTTGTCGGCAGGATACAGGTCGCATTTTTTAAAGAATCACAACGAAATTTGGTACAAAAATCAGTTGGCCGAAAATCTCGGTCGAGTTCGTTAATGGGCCAAATCGGTCTAGCGGTTTCAAAATGGCGGCTTGTTATTTTCAAAAAAAAATCAAAAAACTTTTATTTTGCGTCTGAGAGAAATATGTTACTTGGGTTTTTTGTTGCTCTTATAGAGGCGAACGACTTTTGTATAAAACATTTTTTTTTTCGAGAAATGTACAGAAAAAAAGTTATTTTTTTCAAAAATAAATAAAAATAAGAAAAACTTTTATTTCGCGTCTGAGAGAAAAATGTTTCTAAGATGTTTTGTTGCACTTTTAGAGGTGAACAACTTTTGTATAAAACAATCTGTCGAGAAACGTACAAAAATAAAAAAAATAAAAAAACTTTTATTTCGCGTCTGAGAGAAAAGTGTTACTTAGTTTTTTTATTGCCCTTATAGAGGCGAACAACTTTTGTATAAAACATATCTTTGAGAAATGTACAGAGAAAAAGTTATTTGCAAATATTTGAAAATTTTGACGTTTGTATTTTTTCACAACTCGTATGCATTTTTTGACACATCGTGTGTTATATTACTATATATCCTACCCATAAATCTACCTTTCAGCCTGGCATGCTATGGGGTTTTTTATTTCTTAAAATATGGATGAATTTCTTAAAAGTCGAAAAATATCGAAGAATAAAAAATTTAGCCTGGGTTTCCAACATTCAAGAAAAATAAAAATTAGGCCCGAGACCCAGGATGCCATAGCTATGGGTTTTCTCTTTCACGTGAATTTTGAATCATCAAAAAATATCCAATTCTATTCGAGTTATTGGACAATTTGTCCGCTCGCTTTTCTCTCCATTTCTCGATTTTGCTCTCCTGAATTCAGAGCAGGAGCAACAAGTAAAGGGCTGTTATCGGCAGTTTCGAAGCCGTTATCTCGAAAACTGTCGAGTTTTTGGGAAAAGTCCTAAGGACCATTTTTGTAGCTAATGAACTGATCTTCCTTTTGTATCTAAACAAAAATTCTCTAAATGCCATATTTTTGGCGATATTGACTGAAAATAGATTGTTGGAACTTGAGGACTATTTTTTACCATGTTCCGGGATCCGGAGAATCTACAACTTTCCGTATTTCGAAAGACCCAGTTGAGATCTACAATTGCCCCCAGTTTCATCCTTTTGCAGAATTTATCCCAGGTTTGGGAATTTTTCGGCTTTCATTTACTGGACTAACAGCCAATATATAAAATTTCAACTTTCCACTATTTATAGTTTCTGAGAAAACGTTGGCCACATACACACATACATATACACATACGTTTTCAAAAACATGTTTTTCGAACTCAGGGGACCTCAAAGCGTCCAGAAATGCAAATATATTAAATTCCGAAAATCAGCACGTTTACAATACTTTCTCTTATTCTTATTATATGGGTAGCTTATATGAGAACGTAAAAATTTTATGAATGATTAAAAAAAAAGAATTAATAACGCTTGGACGCAAGTACATCGTAAAAATTTTTGCGTGCGTGCGTGCGTGCGCGTGTGTGTGTAGGTATGTGTATGTGGTCAATTTTTTCTCCGAAAGTATAAATAGGTTAATAGCGGAAAACTGAAATTTGGTGTTTAGGCTGCGTCCCCTGAAAACTCGAGACCATATAAATTTCATCAAAATCAGTTAAGGGCAAAGGGCATTTTACTCGTAATTTTCAGATTTCCTTGGATTATCTCAAAAATTGGTACGGTTTTTTTTAAACTTTGTATGTTTACTTTACTATTCAATCCTCATTGGTTGGCGTTATCGTTATCTTCACTGATCTTCTGCGGAGGGCTCTCTACTTTTGTGAAGTATATAATAGTATGCTTCCCGAAGAGTGAAACTGTATTCCTAGTTTTCCAACAACGTTTAGATGTTACTTAAGGTGATTTTAACTTATGAAAACTTCAACATTTCTAATGAGAATATTTTAAACCTTTTTGGATTTTTCGGAAAAACAAAAACGTTTCGAATAAATCTTCATTTGAAATATATTACAAGTTACTACATGATTTTGAAATCCGTTTTGAAAATATGTTTATGAAGTAGAAAAATTGCAGCATTGTGAGTCTTTAATCTGAATTGCGTTTAATGTTATAAAACTGGACGGTATCAGCAAAACTCACAGCTGGGACGAAATTTTGTGTTAACCAGTGTTACTTATATAATAGGTATGATTTTTCAGGCAGTCTCGACCCCTTGGAAGTCCATCTTCACCTCAGTCCCATTCATCGCCATCCTGATTACTCATTGTGGACAAAATTGGGGGTTCTGGACACTTCTAACGGAAATTCCTAGTTTCATGAAGAAAATATTGAACTATTCCATAGCGCAGGTATGGAAATGTCTAAATTGAAATATTGTGACCTGAGATTTTTCTTTCACAGAACAGCCTTCTCTCTGCCCTTCCATATTTCGTGATGTGGCTAATGAGCTTCGTCTTTAGTCCCATTGCGGACATGATCATCGCCAAGGGTATCGTCAGTTTGGAAGTCAGCCGAAAAATATTCAACTCCATTGGTATTTAATGTCATATGAAACATTCATTCCTCCTAAACTTTTCGTTTTTCCTTTCAGGCTTGTTCATACCCGCTTTGGCCCTTATATCCATCTCTTTCATCTCTGGCACGAACAAGGAGACCATCATAACTATCCTAGTGATTACGGTGGGTTTCAACGCTGGTCACTATTCCGGCTTCTATATCAATCACATCGATTTATCTCCGATTCACGCAGGAACTCTTATGGGGATCTCTAATAGCGTGTCTGCTATTTTCACTATTTGCGCTCCTTTGGCCGTCGATGGAGTTAAGTCTATTACTGGATATACGGAGGTAAGAGAAAAATAGGTAATAGCCTGATGAAATGGTCAACAGTGTCCCAGACGATATCGGGACAAGTGGGGTTATGTTCGGCATAAAAATGATAGGGTATTGAAAATATGCGCATATTTATGCATATTTCTCATGAAAAATATGTAAAAAATATGCAGTTTATACATATTATATACAAAATATGAGGCGAATAAGTATTTTTAGATATATTTGTGAGTGTAACCTCAATATAGCTACATAGTTTTAAATTAATTTCGAAATGAGTAAATTCATAGATTAATAATTAGGTACGTAAATGATAGATACACAATTATCATATATCACTATTAATCATAAACTACTACTTTAGGTACTGCAATGTTTTTCTATATTTTTCATTGTAAATCTTTGGCGGTGATTGGGTAAAATATCCTTAACGAAAAAAAACCTGCTATCCACATTTTGCATCATTCATCACTTTGCATAAATCTTCTTTTATTTTAAGAAAATGTTTCTTACGTGCTTATAGTTTAAACATTTTTAGAACGAATGTCAAATTTAGGGAAGCGATTGAAACTTTTCAAATGCAAAAAGCAATACAATTTTTTTTACAGTTAAGAGTTTCCTCGAAAAGAAAGTTGCAGTGGGACTATAAGCTGAATCAACTAAAACTGTTTTGCTGTGATTCACGCGCGCAACTTTTTAGCCCCTCCTTTGGGAAGATAACAAGTTACATTGTAAAGCCCTCTTGTCGTCGTTCGTTTCAAGACAAGAATAGGGTTACATGTGGAATTTTGTACTTTTGCGGTTTTAAGGTACACATTTCTCGGGCACCTGATTTAAATCGTTTTCCGCCTAAATGTTTCAGATGGTTGATACTCAAGAGTCAAGAGAATGCCACTGTTTGTGTAAATAAAATGCAGAATTCGGGAAATTCTTAAATTAATCCATTTACGGGGTGTAACGAGTCAAACCATGATTAGTCAATTCAATCTATCTACTCATAATAAGCGTAGGAAGGAAGTGTGGCGAAACCACCGGGAACAGTGTCTTCGCCATACCGTGTCTCAGCTTAGGCAATTTCAGATGGCAATAGATATCTTCTTCTTCACGTGCCATCTCCGCTACGAAGGTTGGCAACCGTCAATGCAATTCGTATCTTTGAGCCGCAGCACGAAACAGCTGGTTGGAGTTGCAGCCAAACCATTCCTTAAGATTACGCAACCAGGACATCCGTCTTCTCCCAATGCTCCGTTTACCCTGAAATTTGCCCTGCATAATCAATTGTAGCAAATTATATTTTTCGCCGCGTTTAGTATGGCCCAGGTACTGCTGGTACTGCAATTTTCTTATTTTAATGGTATCTATTATTTCTCGTTGTTTGCCGATTCTTTCAAGTACTTGTTCGTTAGTCACTCTATCTTGCTACGAATTTTTCAAAATTCTCCGATACGCCCACATCTCGAAGGCTTCCAATCTATTCATGTATTGTTTATTTAAAGTCCAAGCCTCCACCCCGTACAAGAGGACCGAGAAAACGTAGCATTTAAGCATCCTCACTCGCAAACTTAAGCTTAAATCTCTGCTGCACAATATTTGTGTCATATTGTTGAAGGCGCTTCTGGATTTTTCTATTCTTATTCTGATTTCTTTAGAATGGTCATTTGTTTCGTTTATATTGGTCCCTAAATAATTATAATTTCTTACTTGTTCAATCTGTTCATTCTTCACATACAGATTAATATTGGCAATAGGTTTCTTTGTAATTATCATGAATTTAGTTTTGTTTGTGTTAAGTGTGTAACGCGTTTTGGTTGTTGTTGTCGTGTTTCCTCTCGTTAGTCGTAGTCGGCGGCACGACTACGATGAGAGGAAAATGAGTTACGTGTAGAATTGGGCGCTGAGACGGAGTTCTGGAATTCGGCATCGTCGGCAAGTCGGTTTACCTCAGGCGCCAGATTTTTAAGGGTTTACTCCCTAAAGCCACGGGTGAGTTTAGACCCAGGAGAAATGCCATGGCTGTCCGTAAAAATAAAACCAATAAACGGGATTACTTAAATTAATTTATTATAAATCGGAACGGCAACACTGTATAATTAACACGATATGTACATCTCCGGGTTAAACGGAGAGGAAGATAAAAGCGCAAAAACTATTTGTTCGCAGGTGTTTATTTTCGGACAAAAGATCCGAAGTGAGAATGAAACAATTTAATAGAAATTTACGAAATAGGAAAAAGCTATAATAATCTAATTGTTACAAAGTACGGAAAATGTCTATTTATTCTAAGTATCAAAAATAAAGAAAATATACATTACTCTGATTATTGAAAATACGGAAAATTATAAAATTATATGGAATTATTCTAAATACGGGAAATATAAATTATTTGCAACTATTGAAATTACGGAAAATATAAATTACTCTAAGTATTGAAAAATAAGGAAATAAGTTAAACAGTGAAACTGCGGAGATTGCCAAATTAATCTAAATATTGAAAATAATGAAACAATTTACAAGTATAGAAAATGCGAAAAATAATTGTTCTACGAGGCGAGGAGAGTAGCGAAAATTAAACTAGCTAGGTTCGGAAAAGCGAGGAAAACGTGCAGTTTAAAGTGTCGGTAAATCGGTGTAGTTTAAGCAGAGGCAAGAGAGCGGAATAAAGCAATTAGTAAAGGATACGTTAGTATTGCGGCGGAGGCAAACGCAAACCCTAAAGGCGGAAACAGACTATCGTCTCGTCACGTGAGCTCACGTGCTGTCACGTTAACTCACGTCACGGATAAAAAGTGCGGAGTAATATTTCACATGGTATTTAAATGTATTAGAACCAGACTGAGGTTACGTCAAAGTGACGTGAGTTAACGTGACAGCACGTGAACTCACGTGACGTGACGATAGTCTGTTTCCGCCTTAACACCCAAATCGGTAGCGGTGGTAACGTGATAGGAAAATGAGTAGCGGATTTCCCGGACTGATTTCTCAGTGACGGAACGACGGTGCGAAATCAGACAGGGAAATAGTCCTAACAGCTACGTGCACCTAGACTGATACGACAGCGACGGGACGCCAAGGTCGTACTCCTGCAGTCGGTACATACACTTAACGCTCCCTACCTCTAACACGGGTGGCCTTTAATGATAACACAACGACGGGACGCCAATGCGAGATTAGGCGGGAAAATGAAACGGATTCCCCAATGACGGGACGCCAATGAGGAATAAAATGGTCCCTATACCACTAGAATCCTAGACTGATACGCCAATGACGGAACGCCAATAACGCAATCCTGCAGTAACTAAGAACCCTACACGATTCCCCTACGGATTTCACAACGACGGGACGCCAATGCGAGATAGGGAAATAAAACGGATCCCTCAGTGACGGGACGCCAATGAGGAATAAAACGGTCTCTAACTATACGTATACCTACAGTTCCGTAACATATCTCGTGAGACCTATGTCACATGACCTTGAGCGAAACCAGATGGACCTTTGCGGTACAAAGGGGAAAGAGGAAACTGATTCCAGTGGCGGGTAAAATAGTTTTTTGTAAATAAGAAATTGTTGCAACATTTATCGCCAAAAATAAATTAAGGTAAACTGGTAAATTTCCACACCACCTATGAGGTATTACCATGGCGCGTTGCCATTTTTAAAGGGATGATTCGCCTGCAGCCATACAACCCAAATAAAAAAACTTTTCAACAAAATAACTTAAATAAATAAACAAGTCCTTAACAAAATAACAAATAAATAAATTCTCAACAAAATAAAATAAAAGATAAATTCTCTAGGTATAAAATAAATGAATTCTTTAAAAAATAAATAAACTATATAAAGAAATAAATGCACTGCGTCCCCATATGACAAAATAAAATAATATAAACTGTGAAAAATGGACTCAACCTGATAAAATGTTTCTTAGCATGCTGTTCGTGCAGGTAGTCTGGTTTGGAGAAGTTTTTTCGGGAGACCCCGAACTTGACGTTTCATCAGAATCGCTATCATTACCAAGAGTAATAAAAATCCGTTCTATTACTCTGTCTATTCGTGGGTCTAATCCCCAAAATTTTTCTTCTTCTTTGACAACGTGTTGAATACATTTTATCCATGCATTAGCTGTAACAGCACTCGCCGCATTTTCTAAAAGAATTGTTACACCAGCTATTTTAAATGATACGTTTTTACGTGCGACTTCGCTTTTTATTTGGGCCCAAATTAGTTCAATAGGATTTAACTCGCAGTGATATGGTGGTAATCTTAAAACCGTAAACCCCTTTTCCCTAACGATTTCATCCACGACTAATTTTAAATAATTTTGTTTGTATTGACGAGCAATTCGAAGCAATTCCGGTTTGAGCATGGTGTCGTCGCAAGCTATATTCTTAGATTGTAACCAATCGAATAGGTCCGCTTTTCTCCACTGTGATGTTGGAAGTGGTTCTGCACGACGGCTGTGGTAAGGCGCATTATCCATAACAATAACTGAACCAGGTTCCAAGCGTGAGAGAATGGATTTGAACCACGTTTCAAACACGTCCGAATTCATATCTCCATGATAATCACCGGTTTTTCGTGATTCGAAAACGTTTAACCCACCCTCCACAAAACCTGAGTCACTTCCGATATGTGTAATGATTAACCTGCGTCCCTTACCCGACGGTGATCTTAACCCGGTCGAAAGCCCTTCCAGAAAAGCTGTTCGATGATCTGTAACGGACAAATCTTGCCACACTTTGGAAACCGTATGCCCGCGTTTATCCATGTCTCATCCAAACAGTAGATCTTTTTCTCGCCGCGAAATTTTCGAATTTGTTTCAAATAATCTCTACGCCAAAAAACAATGACTTCTTTCTCTACCACCGCGCTGTTACGTTTTCTCTTGCAGTATTTAAAGTTCATTTCACGCATAGTACGAATTAAAACTCGTCGTGATATCTTAGGCAAAGTATCGTCATTTTGTATATCGAGATGAATTTTCTTTAATCTCAGAATTTCGTTTCGAAAGAATGGATTTTTCGACGAAAAGCACATGATAGTCATCTAAAATCATTTTTCGCGGATCCGTTTTTACCACTTTTCTATTTCCGGCCGTTATTTCCCCACGCGAAGGGTGTCCTCGTAAAATCCTAAAAATTGTGGCTTTCGATACTTTTGTAAAATCCGCACACATCTCTGTCGCGTCGTGAACCGTTAAAGCGGGAAAACGCGCGCGAATCCCTTCATACACGTTCTTCACCATTTGCCGCTCACCCTGTGTTAAGTAATGTGACTTTACCTTTTTGTTGAGAGTGCTGCTACAGCTAGGTTCACATTCATTCATTTTGTTACGTGGTACCTGGTATTCACTATACACTAATATTTTCGCGAGATAACCGCGCCACTCCGCCAATGGTTTTCGGCGCACACTTCACAGGTGCAGCGACGATGCCATTTTTTCTCGGTATTTACTGGTTCGGTGCGGGAGGAAAAGAATAAGACGATAATACTTGGCAACGCCAAATAAACGCGCGAGGGTTTTCTGGGATGTTGCCGTTCGTACAAAAAGAACCTATCATAGTTACGCGTACATATGATTTTAAAAGATTTTACGTGTTGCATTGAAAATTAGAAACAAAAATTAAATCTACTATTGCAATACCTAAATGTATTAGCTTGTTATTCTGCAACACTTATGTTTTTGTGGCGTTTTGTCATTGAACATATGTTCCAATATGAAATTTTGTGTGATATATATGGCAACGCGGTATTAATGATGTCAGTCTCAAGAGATGTGTTACTGGGGAATAGACTGATACGACAATGACGGGACGCCAATGTCGTAGTCCTGCAGTACTAGGGGCCCTAAACGGAGTTCCCTCAGTGACCCCACAACGACGGCACGCCAATGTGAAGTCAGGAAATAAAGCGGATTCCAAAATGACGGAACGCCAGAGAGGAATGTGAGTTCTGACCGTTCGATTTGAGTTTCCCAATCGACCTATATTTCGCGCTTACTGAACAAACATCTCCTGGCGGGTTGTATCTCTCGCCATCTTAAGAAAATTCATTTAATCTTGAATACCGGACATCGAAGCTAACGCTCCGAGTGAGTGACCTCTCAGTTAATTATGCGAAAGTAGGTTTGGTTGCCTAGCCACGGATTTGCCTCGTTACAAGTGTTAGCCCAAATTCTTCGCTCATTTCTACGACTTTGTTCAGTATTCTCTGGAGATCATCTATGTTTTCCGCTATAAGTGCGGTGTCATCGGCATATCTGACATTACAAATGGGTAAGCCATTAATTTTTACTTCAGCTGTTTCATCTTGAAGTGCTTTCTTAAATATCTCTTCAGAATACATATTGAACAGAGATGGTGATAAAACACAGCCCTGTCAAACACCTTTTTTTATTTTTATTGGGTCGGTCACCTTATCCTGTACGCGTATTACGGGCCTCCTGATGGTAGTACAAATTATTTATTATTCTTATGTCTCTAGTGTCGATGTTTTTACTTTTGAGTAGTTCTATTAGTGTTTTATGCTGGATGGTGTCAAATGCTTTATTGTAGTCCAGGAAACAAACGTATACATTCTGATTTACGTCCATACACCGCTGTGTTAACACGTTGAAGGCACAGAGCGCCTCTCTTGTTCCTAAACCGTTCCTAAAACCAAACTGTGTATCTCCGATATCCACTTCTAATTTTCTACATATTCTTCGCTGAATGATTTTTAGAAACACTTTAATTATGTGACACATTAGGCTAATGGTACGATAGTCCGAACAATACCTCGCGTTGGACTTTTTGGGAATAGTTACAAATATTGACTGTAGCCACTCTTTCGGTAAAATTCCAGTTTTGTATATACCGTTAAAAAGATGTACTATAAAGTGTATATTCTGATCTTCAATGAGATTAACAACTTCTGTTGATAGTTCGTCTGGTCCCGTGGCTTTCCCAGTTTTCATTTCCCTGATAGTGTGCTCCATTTCGTCCCTAGTTATCTCTGGTCCCGTGTCGTCGCACACATATTCATTATTTTCCTCCTCTCCTTGGTCATCAAACAGCCGTTCCACATATTTTTCCATACTTCTAACATTTCTTCTGTGTCCATAATAATGTTTCCATTTTCATTCATCAGTATGCTGTAGTTGTGATTGTGTTTCCTAGTTAGATCTCTTATTCTCTTGTGTGCATTAAAACTGTCATATTTACTTTGCAGATTTTCAATTTCCTCACACTTGTCCTTATACCAGATCTAGATCACTATTGTAGTAACTATTTTGTAAAATAGTTACTAGCTTCTTGGGTCAGAAAGTAGTTGCGGGGGGATATTGAGGGAGGAGAGGTATGTTTGGATAGGAGAACTGGGATAAGACAATGGTTTCCCCAGTATGGTCTTGGGAGATAAACCAAGGCTCACGTGGGCAGGGGCGCGTCCCTGAAGTAGATCTGTCAACTATCAAGATCTGTCAACTATCGATAGATATAATATAGCAATAGATATAATTTTTGTTTTTTTCTCCTCACGACTTGGCACACGACATCGAGCACGGGCAACAAACACCGTGTCGTGTCAGTTCACAGGGGGCGGATTCTTGCGTGCCCTCAGACGGTCTTCTGGTCCTCGCGGGGGATCTCTGGCGTCGCTGCACCACGTATGATAATCCTCTCTGGACGTAGCTCCACATGACCGCTTATGTGTAGAAGGATGGACGCTGATGACAGGAACGATGGTCGGTTCCTGTTGCCCTACGTCCCCCATCCGGCATCAAGTGCCGATTAGAGGTTCTGGTCTTCCGGTGTCTTAAACGCTATCTATTTTGCGGCACCCATCAGATTCGCTGTAAAACGATCCTGATCCGCCTCGGTTTGATCTCCTCTTCGTATTTTTTCTTCATTAGGGAGGTAATAGCTCTGCAGCCGATGTTCCACATACGCCGATCCTCGAGCATCTCGGAAACGATGTTCTCAGGCGTCCACGTTGTCGTCATCGATCTCCTGAGAGCAACAGTGTGGGATTCCCACAGCTGACAATGCAAGACCGCGTGTTCAGGCGAATCCACAGCCCCACACCTACATCTGTCACTTTCAGCTTTCCCGATTCTATACAGATAAGTGCCGAAGGACCCGTGCCCCGTCAGAAATTGAACTAGCCAATGGTTATGGGAGCGATGCTTGCACCGCGTCCACTTACACACGTCTGGAATCAGGGTCCTCGTCCATTGCGCCGTCTCAGTGTTACGATCCCAACGTCGCTGCCACTCCCTGATCGTTCTCTCCGAGGCCATTCGCCTCCTGCTGAGGAGGGCACCTCCGCCGATGTTGTGCAAGAAGCGACGCTGTTTCGCCAGAAGGTCTATCGGCGAGACGGCCGCGATGACCTGTAGGCCCGCCGACGCACTCGTGACTCGAAGCAGGGTCCTCCGTTGACAGCTCTCCATCTTCGATCTGTACATCCCTACATCTAAAATTCCACACCAGATCGGCGCCGCGTAGAGCAGGATCGACTGCGCCACCAGAGCTAATACCTCCCTCTTCCTGCCGCTTGGTTCCCCCAGGTTGGGCATCAGTCTCATGAGGGCACCATTCCGTTCATCCGCCCGCCGTATGACATCCGAACCGTGCACGTCGTAGCGGATACCCTCCGCCAACGTGACGCCTAGATATCGGACGGTCGGACTCGTTTCAACGTCAATATCACCGACGTGAAGTGTGAAACCACGTCCTCTCCGCGGTCCTTTCAGCACCAAAGCCTGAGTTTTCTTGGCGGCTATCCTCAGACGATGATCGGTCATCCACCGATCGACCGCCATGTATGCTCGGTCGAGATGTCTCTGTACATCAGCTACTGTCTCCGCATACGTGACGATGGCGAGATCATCAACGTACGCGATTATATTCGTGTCCGCAGGAAGTTCAATCCCGAGCACCCCATCGAAGAGGATCTTCCACAGGGTGGGACCCAGGACCGACCCCTGCGGAACTCCGGTGTTGGTTCTGTGTGATTTGCCCGGGTAAATGACAATCTTCCTGTCGAACAGGAACTGTTCAACGAGGACGACGAGGTAGGGCGAGATCCCTCCGTTCCCCATGGCCTCCACAATATGCTTTCAAGAAGCGGTGTTGAAAGCGTTCGCGATGTCGATCGTCAGCATCACGGCCCACTTATGATCACGGTCTACCGCGTCGGACAGATTACGCATAGCTGTGATCGTCGAACGCACTCTATGAAAGCCATGCTGACGCGGAGAGATCCCGTCGCCGTCCTCGAGCTCTTCCTCAATCCGGTTGCGAATCACAGCCTCGTACACCTTACCCAGAGTTGATACAAGGCAGATCGGCCGATACGCCTCCGGCAGGTCGGGATCCCTCCCCTCTTTGGGGATGAGGACGACCCGGGTCTCCCGCCAGGCGCTCGGGAACTTCTGTCGCATCATCAATAACTCGGAGAAGACGTCTAGGAACTTCTCTGGGATGAGCCGGTACATCCTCTTCAAAATCGCTGGCGTCAGTCCGTCCGGGCCCGGAGCAGCACCGTTTCGAATCCCTTTCACGGCCACCGCCACCTCTCGTTCCGTGACGGGAGGTACGTCGTCCACAGGAACTCCCCTTTCCCACTCAAGCCCGTCCGAGGGGAAGAGTGCCTTGACAATGTCTAGCTTCTTCCACTTACTGAGCGTGAGTGTGCTGCTCCGACCCTTCGCCAATCTAGTTGCGATCTTGTAGACTGAGCCCCAAATGTGGTTGTCGAGATCTGCGCTAACCTCCTGCCAACACCTCGATTTACTCCTGAAGATCTCGTTCCTGAGCGCTCGTTTTTTGACCCTAAGCTCAAAGACGAGGCCCACGATCTCTCCAGGATCCATCGAGCGCCTCCTTCTAGCTCGTGTGAGCGCACGTCTTGCACGTAGGCCGCCGTTCCTCTTCTCTTCGACGTCCGGGGTCCACCAGTACGGCTCCCGGACCGGCGCGCCAAAGGGATCCCGGACGAGAGAGTCCTTTACACATTTCTTCACCGTGCTGGGAAAATCCTCAGCCGTGGACTTTTTCAACATCTCGTTGATAAGAGATTCGAGTATGGCGTTGTCGATCTTCCTGCTGTCACGTTCTTCGACTTGTCTGGCTCCTCCCACGTCCACGTGAATGCGGGCGTGAAGAGTCGTTGGAATTCCGAAATCTCTACTCCATCCGAAACCACTTCTGACCGCCGATTTGGAGCTCAGGGTGACGTCCAGATGGCTCATCGTTCGTCCTCTGCGGAAGGTGTACGAACCGTCGTTCCACACCACCATATCGGCCGCCTCGATCCATTCCAATAAGTAAGCACCACGGGGATCTAGAATCGGGGCTCCCCACGCGGGTGACTTAGCGTTCAGGTCAGGTCTGTCAAGCTGGCACCCTCACCACCACGGAATCGAAGTTTGATTGCGCAGGAATTATGTGCTCTTTATGGGCTAATTATGTGCCGCAATGACGATTTTTGTGCTCAAAGGGATCTTTGAAAAAAAAACAAATTTGAAACGTGGGGGTGCTGACTTGATATCAAGCTAGCACCCACCCATTTGCAAAAACAGGAAACAAAATCTGGTAAACGCTTTAATTATGTGCTATTTATGTGCTTTTCAAATGCCTTGAAGCGAACTTGATAAGTCAACCCTTTCTTCGAAAAACTCACCCCTGAAAGTAACACCTTCAAGAGGTGAAACCCACAACGATCGAGCACAAAAATTTTAAACTATACCGAAACGTGGCATTAATTATGTGCTCTTCAAATATCCTAGTCTCGATTTTTGTGCTCACACTCTTCTTCGAAAAACACCCCCGAAAGTAACACCTTCAAGAGGTGAAACCCACAACGATCGAGCACAAAAATTTTAAGCTATACCGAAACGTGGCATTAATTATGTGCTCTTCAAATATCCTAGTCTCGATTTTTGTGCTCGCACCCTTCTTCGAAAAACTCACCCCTGAAAATAACACCTTCAAGAAGTGAAACCCACAACGATCGAGCACAAAAATTTTAACCTTTTTCGGCAAGTCAAAGGGCATGTGCGTATAAGATCGCCGGTCCGATCAAGTATTGTTTCGAAATAAAAATATCCTTGCAAGTTTATTATAGTTCACCTCTTGTACTTTCGGGGGTGTTTTTCGAAGAAGAGTGTGAGCACAAAAATCGAGACTAGGATATTTGAAGAGCACATAATTAATGCCACGTTTCGGTATAGTTTAAAATTTTTGTACTCGATCGTTGTGGGTTTCACCTCTTGAAGGTGTTACTTTCAGGGGTGACTTTCGAAGAAAGGGTTGATTCATCAAATTCGCTTCAAGACATTTGGAAAGCACATAAATAGCACATAATTATAGCGTTTACCAGATTTTGTTTCCTGCTTTTGCAAATGGGTGGGTGCTAACTTGATATCAAGTCAGCACCCCCACGCTTCAAATTTGTTTTTTTCAAAGATCCCTTTGAGCACAAAAATCGCCATTGCGGCACATAATTAGCACATAAAGAGCACATAATTCCTGCGCAATCAAATTTCGATTCCGTGGTGGTGGGGGTGCCAGCTTGACAGACCTGTTTAGGTCCCCCATAACAAGAAAACTTGGAGACTTCGACGCAATCAGCGCCATCATTGTGTCCAAATCCTCCTTGAAGGTCCGTAGCATGATATTAGGCGACAAATAAACTCCCCAGTACCAGGTTCTCCCGAAGTTGACGCCGACACATCCCGGACAGGACCTAACTCCTGTCGGGGGTACTCCGGGGAGGGCAGTGTTGATGCCTATGGCGACGTCCTCTGGCAGATCCATGAACCATCCCGACTTGCTAGCCAGGATCCGGTTCGGCTCTGCCACCACTATGAGCTGTTTCCGAGAGTTCATCATGTCGGCCACGGCCAGATCGTGTGCGACTCTGGATCTCCCCAGGTTGATTTGTAAGATGGACTTGATGATCATCGGAGACGAAACGCCTAACGAGACGGACTGACGTGACGAGACGGAGTACGCTCCCTCGTCGAACACGTACAGAGACATCTCGACGAGTCGATGCAGATCCGGAACTTGTACGATTTATATTGTGGTGGCTTTTCTTTTACGATTTATATTTGGTTTTACGATTTGGTTTTACGATTTATAGTTATTGATGTGATAAATAAGTACACTGGGAGGATGAAACCTCGTCATCGCCAAGCAAAGATCGAGACTCATCCTCGTGTGGGAACGGGAAATCAAAAATATATTTGAAGGACAGACATACGGAAGAAATACGTAGTTTATCAAATTGGCGTCCTTGGGATGTGACACGAGTTCGGGCATTATGAAACATACAAAGAACGAATACAATAACATAGAGAGACCTCGAGAATTATGAAGATCGCGGAACGACCATAGTCGTAGGCGCGCTCTTCTCCGACTCCTCTTCGGCCTCGTCGACCTCTGAACTCGACGGATCCCTACTTACGTGTGAGACGCTATTCTTAACGTAATGAGGCCGGGGCGAGCGGGGGCGATCCTCCTTCACTGTGTCGGACTCCTTATCTTGGTCATCTCGGACTCTCCTCGTAACCGGATCGCGGTCCCTCTCGAATTTGCATCTGGGACTATCCCTGTGCCCCTGTACTCCACACGTGAAGCACTGCACCGGGGCCTTAGGCCGGGACTATACAATGCGTTTTAGCGGGAGCGTTTTAGCGGGAGCGTTTTAGCGGGACCCGTTTGACGGGAAAGCAGCCGCTCTCTCGGCGTTTAAAAACGCCGCTTTGCCTAAGAATTAAAGACCGTACGTTTCTTCGCTTTTCCGCATTTATTAAAATAGCTACTTTTCCTACTTCGTAAATTATTAGGGAACACATTTCTCTCTCTTCTTGGACTACACGAACAACCCCACCGAGTTGGCTTCGCGGATTGCTGTCACATTCCTTTGTTTCGCAAAAGCAGTGATTCGCTGGGCCTGATTTTCATCATGAAACAGTTTATTTTTGGAATCATATAGAATTCGAAAGCTTCTCTCTCTTCTGAAGAGGAACGCCGAACTGTTTTGTTCGCTCATCTTGTCAATGCGCGTTTTATCGATGAATTATTAGAAACGCACGCTTCGCCGTCCAATATTCAACGCATACTTTCTTTAATTCAGCAATACATAAAGTCACCTTATACGCGCATGACAGGAGTTTTCAGTATTTTTGAAGACCACGCTTCATCGCTCCCTTTACTCAGATACTTCCAGTCGACACATTTTGCAGGTGAATTCTCCGCTAGGAATATTTCGAAACCTCTTCGAAAGCTTGGCGTGTTTCTTAATCAATAAAGTATTCTCAGCCTTGGTGATGGGTAGCTGAAACATTCTATTCTATATTATGGCATCAAAGATCCACCTTTGGGACCACGTCAAATTCGTTTATTGATTATTCGTCGATTATTGAGCATTTACATAATACACATCTCCATCTTGGTTTATGCGGCGGCGGTCAGCTCGTAAGGAATTTTAATGGCCCACCCTAAGATCGGTCATCTTGTAAGCGAACCGGCAGGTAAATTTTTAAAGGGTCGTTTTGGATGAGTCAACTCATAAGGGGATTCTCAGAAATAATCCAGGGGATGATGATTGCAACGAAGTAGTTCGAATATTTGTTGAAACTAAGAATATGATATAAGGGGGTGGTTAGTTACGTTCCAACTGAACGGTGACGAGCACCGAGATAGTTATGGATTTTATTAAAAGTCAACGCGGGAAAGACTTGCTTGTTGTTAATAACGGTCGGGTTCCATAGGGTTTTCCTTGCGCTCTCGCAAGGAATACGATAATCCCCCTTTTGGGATTTTTCACGTCAACTCTTACGAGTTGACCGATCTGAAAACCATATCCTTACGAGCTGACCGATCTCGGCGAGGGTTAAATCCGGACTGGGATAAATTCTTACGAGATGACCCGTGCCCGGTTTATGTACTCTGAAATTTCTCCTCCCTCAACATTTTTGGATTTTGTCTTCGCGGCGTGCTATTAACTCGGTTCATATGTTTAGTCTGTTGGAGAACGAATCCGATGACCCTTCATCCCAGAATGGGCGATCTACCGGCTTGTAAAGTATCTCGGTCAAAACCATTTTTACACACTGGATGGACTTTGGCGAACCTTATTTTATAAGGATAAATCGAAGAAAAGATGTGAAGTTTGTGAAAGTGTAAATCTGCAATTTTGTTTGCTTTGCCACGAAAACAGTTCATCTAGAATTGGCAAATGATCTGTCTTCTGGAACGTTCTTAGCCGTTTTACAAATATTGATTGATTGATTGCTAGCCAACAACACTGCTCTCATCTGCATCAATGTTCTGGGTGTATATAACGAACTTAAAGATTTTATGCAATGTCAACTGTGTTAAACAATGTTGCAATGCAAGTAATGCATCGAAAGAATTAATCGATTGTCATTGCTCCTCACTTTGGAGAACTGTGGGAGTATGAAATCCGCAAAAACGCACTTGTCTCATGTTGGAGATCAAACTCTTACATACGAAGTTTCAGACTGTACTCGTTCTGATTGAATCAGTTCTTAATTCTCGCCCGCTTTGTCAAATAAGTTCAGATAAAGATAACGCATTAACTCCGAATCATTTTTTTAAATCTTCATCCCGCGTCAGCTATTCCGTTACCAGATATTACCGATCTCGTTAAACAGACTGTCGAGGTGGCAGTTGCTACAACGCATGCATCAACATTTTTGGAAATGTTGACAGATTGAGTACTTGCTCACCGTTTGCCAAAGAAATAAATAGCTAGATGGCCCTTATTTCTCCACCTCTATTGGTGACTCGGTTTTAATCAATACCTAAAATTTACCACTGAATAAATGGAGTTTTGATAGAATCTGTTTCCTGAAAGTGGTTCAGGCAGCATTGCTCGTTTTGCCAGAGCTGGAAATCTTAGAACGCCCAGTAATCAAACTATGTCCACTTTCAAAAAAACAATGCTGCTCCCGTTTCCATTGTTGTTTCTTTTTATTTATTCCATTTCTACATTTTTAATCTTCATGTTTTTTTGTTTAAATAAAATACGCCCAATGTCGAAGTTTTGTCAGGCAGAATGTTGCGTGCCAACGCCATTTCGGCTATGATGGCATTATGAAAAGATACAGTCGTTTTTCCGCACTTCTAACCAAGTTGTTCAAGTGACCGCGTAACCACGCAGGGGTTAGATACCCGAATTATCGGCATTTTTGGACACTGTTACACCTTTCAATGCTTCCTATTTTTTTTTTATTATGTAGCGTAACGAGCTAGTAGAATCCTAAACTGCTCAGGTGAGCACTACTGCGGCTTAGTTTCGCACTGCCCAATAATCCTACCATACTCTAAAATCTTTACATAAGGTAGGAATCAGACTGCCCGATTCAGTGCGACCGACCGACCAATATCGAATGTTTGGATTCATCCAGCAATTTGTTTAACGTCACATTGCCTGATCGTGACCAATCGACTCAGCAAAAAATGTCAAAAAGATCAATGTCAAAATGTCATATTAAATCCGTTCGGAAGAGAGTGAAACAAATAGTATAATTTTTATTTGCATCCAATACAAATCTAAGACAATGAAGAATATAAATTACATATCAATACTCGCCGAAAAAGTAAAGTTGGATTTCTCAAAACTGCACAAAACACTATAACAATGGATATTTTTTATTTAGTATTCCATGACTGTCGACCGACCGACCAAATTTCAAACCTGTCCGAAATTCTAACACGGATGATGGCGGTCGATCAGTCTCACTGATGAACGATCAGGCAGTCTGAGTCTGTGTATCATTTCATAGGGCTTGAAATTTTGGTCGGCCGTGGACGATGGGTCTGGTTGTTCAGTCTGATTTCGCCCTAAACATTTCTTTTTTTCGATGAAGCTATCGACTAAATCTTTTATTGTATTTTGAAAATGTCAAATTCATCTCTAACTTTAATTTCGGTCAAAAAATCGCTTCATTACAATACAAGTAAAGTGTAAGAAAACCTTTCATGAAAAAAGGTATCGGCGACTAAAATTGACGTTATATTTGTGGGGATGGCCGGTAAATAAGTAGATTTTCGTTACTTTAGGTTTAATTTAACTTCCTCCATTTTCTAACAAGCGTGCTCTCTCCGGGACGTAACACAGAACAGTCCTGTCCTCTGTCAACGCGACACGCTACCACGTTACCAACTTAAAATTACATAAAACATAATTCGCGTAATTACTACAGTTCGGCTATCCTGACAGAAGGATCGTCCCGATCCGTAGTTCACAGTTCACATAAAGCATAAAGAAGGTACATAACCTAGCATAAACGTAAAGTGACAACTTTTCAAGGTTTTCACAACTAAGTTCATAAGAATCATAAGAGCGTGCATAACACATAAATTATCATAATACATAATTAATAAATGTTCATAAATGCCATAAATGTCTAAAGTAATATTAAGAATTCATAAGTTTTATACATAAGTTCACATAAAGCCATAAGTTTGGATAACATAACAAACGATAGCGCATCTCAATCTCTCAACCATAAGTTGCTTTACTCTCCTTACCTAACATAACGATAATAAAAATATACATGGAGGATCATCTAAATTAAAATATTAATTCTGAAAATTAACGATTATCAGTGTTGAGCGAAACGATTTGTAATTGGAAAATAATCATAACATTTTGAACATTAATTTTGAAGCCACGGTTTCATCTGGTCAGGTCCAATGACAGTCTTAAATGGTCGCTGAGTGACTTGGAATCCCTCAATGTCCTCAACCACATACCGATCCAGATCTAATACCTTTTTCACTACATAAGGTCCCTTAAATTTTTGGATCAATTTCTTGTTGACTCCCGGGGTTACGTCTACGTTTTGGATAACGACTAAATCTCCTTCCTCATAGGATCTTGGCGATTTTCGCTTTCCGTTATAATAAGTTTCGTTGGCGGACTGGCATTTTAAAATGTTGTCTGATGCTTCAGCTCTAGATTTTTCCAAATCTCTGTCCTGGTCTTTAATTAACATAAGCTTAATTGGATCATTAATTGTTCCAATCTGGTCTAATCCAAAAAGCAATTCACTGGGTGTCTTACCAGTTGAACGACAAGTCGTATTATTCATGGCATACTCTACATTGGTCAGTACCTGGTCCCATTTTGATGGTGTATCCGTTAATTTCGCCAACATAGGTGTCAATAATCGATTGAATCGTTCAATTTGTCCATTAGCGCGAGGTGTGTGTGTCGCAATTTGTACCAACTCGACCATCTCTTCTTCTAGAAAGTTTTTAAACAAATGTGACGTAAAGGTAGTACCTCTGTCTGAAATTAACCGTCTTGGCTTACTATAAGCCCTAAAATACTCATTTAAGTGTTTGATGACTTCTTCTGTCCTTGTGGATTTGCAGGGAAATAGGCGAATGAACTTCGTAAAGGCATCTATTACTGCAAATACATACTTATAGCCCCTGGAAGACTTTTCTAGTGGACCATAGTGGTCAACATGTACGGTACCAAAGGGTACGTTTCCTTTATCTGGACTATGCAAATATCCTTCCCGTTTACCACTCTTCGGTGAATATTCTATACACTTGAGACAGTTTGATATGTAGTCCTTGACAGCGTTGGTCATGTTGGGAAACCAGTATATCTTTGTTATACTGTCGATTACCTTGTTAGTCCCTACATGTCCTAAATCGTCGTGGCATGTCCGTATGATGTTTGGAACTAAACATGGTGGTACATAAAATAGTGCTTTACCTTTATGCTTCCTATAGACTAACCCATCCCGTAATTCGAAGAACTTACTTTCTTTCTCTTCTAACTCGTTACGAATTTTTCCTATTTCAGGATCTTGATCCTGTTTGAGACTAAGAACTCGTTCGAACGTATTTCCTTCAACTAATGATATTGTCTGACATCTACTTAATGCGTCAACATGGTTCATACGTTTGTTAGGTCTATGTTCAATAGTGTAATCGTAGTTCTGTAAGAAAAGCGCCCACCTGGCAATTCTAGGGTTTATTGTCTGTTTACTCATCGTTAGTCTAAAACTGTCGCAGTCAGTTATAATCTTAAACGATATTCCAAATAGATATACATGAAATCGTTTTATAGCATAAACTACAGCAAGAGTCTCTAGTTCGAAACTGTGATACTTGGATTCCGTAGGAGTTGTACGATGACTAAAGTAGGAAACTGGTTTGAAACATCCTGATGATTGTTTCTGTAGCAATATCGCACCAAACCCGGAAGCACTGGCATCGCAATGCAATTCTGTTTCCAGTTTCGGAGAATAAATAGATAAGATGGGGTATGAGGCTAGATGACTTTTCAGCTTTTCAAAACACTGGAGTTCTTGTTCTCCAAACACGAAAAGAGCATCTTTCCTCACCAAATCATACAAAGGTTTTGCTTCACGTGCAAAATTAGGTATAAAACGCCTGAAATAGCTAGCTAAGCAAACAAATCGATGTACTTCCTTGATATTCCTGGGTATAGGATAATTAATTACTGCTTCAACATTAGAAACACTTGGTCTAATACCATGTTCGTTAACTAAATAACCCAAATAGGTGAGTTCGCAATAGATAAATTTACATTTGTCTAACCTAAGCTTAAGACCGTATTCCTTGCATAAATCGAGTACTTCGCGCAAAATGACAAAATGTTCGCAAAGTGATTCGGTCGCGATCAACAAGTCGTCTAGGTAAATCAAAAGTTTGTTCTCTCGAATCATATCTTTAAATATGCTCTGCGTAAACTTACTGAAAATTCGAGGTGCATCGGTTAACCCGAATGGGACACGGAGAAATTCGAATTGACCTAATGGGGTTACAAACGAAGTGTATTTAACTGAAGGTCCTGCTACTTTAACATGGTAAAATCCGTTCTTAAGGTCGAGAGAAGTAAAGTACTTTTTACCTTTCAATTGGTCTAGTAAATCATCAATCACTGGAGTGGGGAAATTGCACTTGACTGTAGCCTTATTTACTTCTCTATAGTCAACGCATAGTCGTAAGTCACCGGTCTTTTTCTTAATCAAAACAATAGGACTAGCATAAGGGGAGTTACTTGGTCTAATAATTTTCCCTTTTAATAAATCATCAAGAATATTCTGGAGTTTCTGCTTTTCATAAAATGATATTCTTCTTGGTCGAAAACAAATTGGGTTATCATGTTTTAATGAAATCGTCATTTCAAAATCATGTTCCTTGGTATTCTTACCGAAATCTTGCAAATAGTGAGAATTATAAACCTTCTGCACCTTTTCTATTGTTTCATAAGATAAGTTTGGATTAATATCTAAAGTTTCAAGAATGTTCTCCGGTTGTTTTACATATTCAATATTCATAAGCTCTTGGGTGAAATCAACTTCTTTTGCAAGTTGTTGACATTCATCGACTGGATGAAAATCTCTCGTCTCGGAATCAATGGTCCTCTCACGTATACTTAAACTATCACCAAAAGATATTACTAAATTTGGATGAGAAATAAAGTCACGCCCCAGGATCGATGCAAATGACATGGTGCTATTGGGAACTACATAAAATTTGAGCTTAACCTTAATGTCATTTACAAAGACTTCCTTTTGAATAACCCCTAAAATTTCTAATCTTGAACCATTTATCCCTGTAAAATTATATGAACGGTTGTCTTGTTCGATCAAAATTAATTTATCAGATACATAATTTTTCTTAATTAAACAAATTGGAGAGCCACTATCAATCAAAGCAAGTAGGCTATATTTACAATACTCATTCCCCTCACTTGCTGTAAAATCAAGTGTGGCTGTAAATGGCTTACTCAACCCTTGGTCTTGAATAATATTTGTGGTGCTATCAGGTGTTGTCCGTGTGACTGATCCGGTAGTTTTAACTTCTGGACAATCCTTGTAGCGGTGGTCCATCTTCCCGCACTGGAAGCATGATCCTCTCGCTCGACGAGGCTTCGGACAATCCTTTAGCCGGTGCCCATCCTGGTTGCAATTAAAACATCTAATTGGTTGGGATCGTGAACTTGCAGTACTTGAGACCGCTGACGTCTGCTGCCTGTTTTGGTTCCTCACGGGCCCTCTACTCGCTGCTGTGTTGTATGTGTCGTCTTTAGTTATATTGCTCATAATCTGGAACAGGTCCTCCAAGGTTGTGATATCGTGAATCATCATTCGTGCTTGGCTCTGTAGAATCCTGTTGTCAAACCCATCAATGATGTACTGGATCATTTCGGCCTCAGGGACAGAAGCATTGTTCCCTAGTAATACCTTCTCATGAAAGTAGGTCGTAAAGCTTTCGCCTGCTTTCCACCTCCTTCGCTCAAAACTTTTCCGCAAACCCACTAAATTGTGTTGTAGTGTGAACATTTTCTTCAGTGCCTCCTTCAATTGCGTCCAATTCATCGTAATAAAGTCTATCTTGGAATTGTACCAATCCTTGGCTGTGCCGGTTAACTTTCCGATGGCTAGAATCTGCATCACCTCATCTGATACTCCATAAACTGCCTGGACTGCACCCAGCCTCTCTAGCCACGAGTTAACATCTTGCGATCCGCCCATAAACTCTGGTAACATTGAAGATAGTTCTTTGTTCGTAACACGAGGAACGATAGATGTTTGAGAAGAACTTGGATTACTGTTCTGGGTCACTCCTATCTGCTGTTGACATAACATCATTGCTCGTACTGTCGACTGGATAAGGTCTTCCACCGAAATAATGTTCAGGTTTGAACGGTTCTCGTTTTCCTCGTCCGCTCCTTCTGGGCCGCCATTTTCTTCTTTTCGGCCCTCGCGTCCCTCACTCATTTCGCCGTAAATATTAAGTTACACCACTAAATCAAGGCTTACGTTCGATGCTTGGATAATCCCACTTCTGAAATCTGTGGGGATGGCCGTTAAATAAGTAGATTTTCGTTACTTTAGGTTTAATTTAACTTCCTCCATTTTCTAACAAGCGTGCTCTCTCCGGGACGTAACACAGAACAGTCCTGTCCTCTAAAATTACATAAAACATAATTCGCGTAATTACTACATATTAAAATATATATATATATATATATATATATAAGAGAAAATTCACGACTTACCCGTCTAATTCCGTTGAGAAACGGTAACCACCGACACGTGTTTCTGCTTGTTAGCTTCTTCAGGGTGGTATAACCAACTTTTGAATGACAACGATGTTTGACACTTAGACAAAAATTATACAACTCAAAAAAGAACGCAAGCAGTAGGCAGTTTTTCTATGTAACCGTCAATTTGCCATAAGATATTAACGTAAAATTTTCTCTACAATAGGGACCCTCTCTAATCTGGACATGGACACTTTGTTTGCGCCAAATGTGGACATTTTATTTTGGTTTTACCTTATTTTAAGCCGAAAAAATGTTTTGCAACACTTGTTAGCTTCAATGGAAATTAATGGATTAACTAAAGAATTATCAAAGAGCATAAATGTTTTGCAAGTGATTACATAGATCGAAATCTTGGGAAAACATAACAGCAAACACCATTCAGCATTGCTTTAGAAAAGCCGGTTTCAATGTGCAGGAACATATTTCAAAATGAAGCCGAGGAAAATATGGACTTAGCTTCATTAAAAGAACTCCTAACTTTATCTCATTGCCAAGTTGCTTCTGACGATTATGTTCACATAGACACTATTTTAACGACGGAAGATAATGATTGCAATACTGAAGTAATAATGAACCACTTTCAAAAACCAGATCAGAAAACTTAGAGTGTTATGAGATTGTGAATTACTCTGATGCCCTTTGGTATTGAGTTGTTAAAAAGTTTTTGCTTACAGAAAAATTAGGATGAAGGATTGAGTTTGATTACCAATTATCAAATTTATTTAGAAGAGCACATTGTGTCCAAAAAACAATTAAAAATTAGCAATCTTTTTCAACTTTCGATAGAATTCATAGCATCGATGTATTAGATTCATCGTCGGACTCCGGTAGTGCTGGAGAGGAACCATTATAGCTATAACCCAGAGAAATAGAGAGGAGGAGAACGCTCATCAACCTGCGCGAACAGCGGAATATTGAAGGCCGCCATTTTGACCCATTGGGCAGGAATGCCAACAATCGTCTAGGGATTTTGTTTAATTTTACCTAGTTGGTTTTAGATTTTGCGCGGTAAACTTTAAAAACGAAAAATACAGTACTGTTAGAAAACAGTACATTGACAATTGACAACAATAAACATTAATTTTATTTAATGTTGTTAGAAAACAGTAACTTATTGATAGTGACAATATTATTATTTATTGTCTTTTTTACATAGTAGTACAGATTCATATACAAATTTTTTCTATGTAAATGCAAAAATAAAAATATACATCGAATATACTATGTATCATACAGGGGTTTTACAAAAACCGTGTGTAGGGTGGCGCTTAAAACTAGACCATTTTAATTAATAAAACTAATTATTACATTTCTTTTTACTTCTTTTATGTATTCTATTCATATTAACTGTACTTATTACGCATTGTTAAGTTATCTTTAAAGCTTTAGTATTTGATTTATTTTCATCTAATGTACTAGCCTTTATTCACTCCGTATAACATATCATTATTATCTTTGCATATTTTTTATGTAACTACTCATTAACACATGGGAAATATCTTCATAGCACTTCTCCAAATGGAAAAGGGCCCCTTCTGACAAGCTTGTGTTCGTTTTCAAATCATCAACCATAATTCTTAATGTTGTGATCTTTCTTTTTAGTTTTTTAATGTCTTCAGTTGCAATAACATACAATTTTTCTTGAAATCGTACCTATCATAGATAAAGACTGTGGATAAAGAGTTTGTTTGTTTATATGGTTAGGTTAGTTTAGGTGAAAAATATACACAAATTCACACACAGAACACATTATATTCACAATTCACAAATGAGATGGGTCAAAATGGCTGCCACCATGGTGTCCCTCGGTATTATGATGCGCAGAAGGTTCATGAGCGTTCTCCCCCTCTCTATTTCTCTGCTATAACCAAAGTTTATAGGTTACTGTCATCTGTCATCACAAAACAGCTACATGCACAAAACGAACGGAATTCGGTTGATTACCAACATAAATGTTTAGTAATATTCTGTTAACAGTCTGTTTCATATCCAGCGAGTTCATTTCATGGTGAATACCATAAATTCTCATCAGACTGTTAACCGGAAAAGTAGATTCCCGGGCTATTAGGCCGTGGTCCATGCAGGTTTCTTGAGCCTGACGTTTCGTCTACATCTGCGGCAGACATCTTCAGAGGCGGTGTGGTAGCGGTCTTAGTGTTCTTCTAAGATTCGCGTCCGCGACTGCTTCTCCGGTTCGAAAGTCCTTTCTATTTATACCGATGTCCCTTATTTCTAGAATATTCTTGTTTACCTGTATAGGGTTGTTTTTATCCGTTGATGTTTTCGATGGTCCTAATGGGTTTGTTGTTGTGTTTCGGGTTAATGATGTGTTAAATTTGTTTGCCATCCGGGTTAACGATGTGTTTGTATTGTTTGCTAATGGTTTTGTTTTCGTCCTTTTTAATGCAGGTATCCATATGTTGTTTACTTTTACACTTTCTTCTTTCCTGTTAAAATTTTTCTCATGTTTGTGTATTTCTATTGCTTCTCTTTGTAATCTCGTGTGATAATGATTTGTCGTCGCATCAAACAAGGAGGGATCTAGCAACAACAGATAAAGAGTTATTGGACATCCACTTGACCATGGGAAACGGTATGCAGGACGAAGACTGGGACAAAGTTGACAGAATTACACACCTAGCGAAAGAAAAAACTCTTGCCGTCACTACCGAGAGACAAAAAGCCAAACTAAGGAAATTAAAACCAAACACGAAGTCAACACCGGACACCGAAGACCCAAGAACGGTTATCAACCTAACAAACCGTACATTAACAGCAGATGAGGAATCGCTTTTGAAGAAAGGGGGAAACTTTGCCATTACACCTACCGTAATACCCACGGAAGATATTATAGCGAATATAGAAACCGGACTCAGAACACTACCATTGGATAAAGCTGAAGAAATAAGAACAGAATGTGCCAGAATCCTACAACGATCAAAACCACCTGCAAGCAATCTGACTGGAAAAGAAAGGAGAGCAATAAAACAACTCAACAATGACCCAAACATTATTATTCTGGCTGCAGACAAAGGAAATACGACAGTCATCATGGACATGGAAGAGTACCGAAGCAAAATACTAAAACTACTGGAACCTAGCACATACAGAAAACTACCCAAGGACCCAACAGCGAAGATTCTAAGAAAGACGAACCAACTCATCAAGGAATCATCTCTGGAAGAACAGTCAAAGCAGGCCATCCAAATATCAGAAGCCTTACCGCCCAGACTCTACGGACTACCAAAAATCCACAAACCAGAGGTACCATTACGACCAATAGTGAGTTCGATTGGATCTCCTACATACCATCTGGCAAAACATCTAACAGTATTACTGAAACCACACATAGGACACAGCTACTCATTTATCAAGGACTCGACCCATTTTGTGGAGAAACTCAAAGATATCACTCTTAACCCTAAGGACATACTCGTCAGCTTCGACGTCGTTTCATTATTCACAAAAGTACCTATCCACGAGACTCTGCAGTATATCGCTACAATCTTTCCTCAGGACATTACAGCCCTTTTTAAACACTGCCTCACCACCTCATATTTCCAATGGAATGAAGAATTTTACGAACAGATCGACGGAGTTGCCATGGGGAGTCCGCTGAGTCCAGTAGTGGCAAACTTTTTTATGGAAAAATTCGAAGAAAAAGCAATAGAGACGGCAAAGAAAAAACCAAAACATTGGTACAGATACGTTGATGACACCTTTGTGGTCTGGCAGCATGGAGAAGAGGAACTCAACAATTTCCTGACTCACATCAACAGCATTCACCCCAATATAAAATTCACAATGGAACGGGAAGTAAACAAGCAAATAGCATTTCTGGATGTCTTGGTCATGAGGAAGGAAAATGGTAAATTGGGGCACACAGTGTATCGTAAACCCACACATACAGATCGATATCTACATAGCAAATCCAACCACCATCCAGGACAGAAGAGAGGTATGATTAAGACACTAGCAACACGAGCAACACGTATTTGTCAGCCTGAATATTTAAAAGAAGAACTACAACATTTGGAAAGAGCACTACAGAAAAACGGTTACACAAGACAGGAAATCAAGAGAGCACTACATCCAAATGCAAGAACGACGACCCCAACAGAGCAACACCAAGGAAGTGTGGTATACTTACCCTACATTAAAAATATAACGGACAGGATAGGCAGGAAAATGCGGGAGGAAGGAATAAAGACAGTTTTTCGACCCACCCGAAAAATTCAAGAGAGTCTACGGGGCCCCAAAGACCGAAGAGATCCATTAACATCTTCAGGAGTATACAGAATCCCTTGTTCATGTGGTCAAGTATACATTGGAACCACAAAAAGGTCTGTTAACACAAGAGTTAAGGAGCACAAGAGAAACTGTCGACTTGGACAAATAGAAAAATCGGCCATAGCAGAACACGCACTACAGGAAAACGGTGACCACACAATAAGGTTCGAAAATACACAAATACTTGCGACGACAAATCATTATCACACGAGATTACAAAGAGAAGCAATAGAAATACACAAACATGAGAAAAATTTTAACAGGAAAGAAGAAAGTGTAAAAGTAAACAACATATGGATACCTGCATTAAAAAGGACGAAAACAAAACCATTAGCAAACAATACAAACACATCGTTAACCCGGATGGCAAACAAATTTAACACATCATTAACCCGAAACACAACAACAAACCCATTAGGACCATCGAAAACATCAACGGATAAAAACAACCCTATACAGGTAAACAAGAATATTCTAGAAATAAGGGACATCGGTATAAATAGAAAGGACTTTCGAACCGGAGAAGCAGTCGCGGACGCGAATCTTAGAAGAACACTAAGACCGCTACCACACCGCCTCTGAAGATGTCTGCCGCAGATGTAGACGAAACGTCAGGCTCAAGAAACCTGCATGGACCACGGCCTAATAGCCCGGGAATCTACTTTTCCAGTGACTCCGGCCGTGAAAGCCTACGATCTTAGACTGTTAACCGTTATCGGCCTGTTACATATCAGGCTGTTAAGTTAAGAATGGTGAATACTGGTGAATACGGCCGTAAGAGACATGGAGGTTAACAAGAAGCATCGCACAGTACTCCGCGGAGCCTTTACCAAAAGGGCGGGTACTTTGGGGGGATTATGTGCAGCGCCGAAAGAAACTAGAGACCACAGCAGATTAAGGTTGAATGGGAGCTATTGCAGGTTAAATTTGAGGAACTTTCGGTGGTGGAGAACAAAATCTACGAAGAGATGTTGGAGCAGGCGACGGAGGAAGAGCTATCTCTTGAAATGGATGGCTTCGACAAGTATCGTCGTAAGCAGACAGAACTACGCATGAAAATCGAGGAGGCCGATGCAAAGGAAGAGACGCTTCAAGTCATTCGGAGGGACCATTGTATGGAGAGAACGGTTACCAGGGCAGATGTAAGTTTAAATTGCCAATTGTTGAGCTAAGGAAATTCAATGGAGATCTGAAAGAATGGCTACCTTTCTGGTCACAATTTAAGAAGGTTCATGAGGATCCTGATATTGACCTAGCTGATAAGATAGGGTATTTGACGCAAGCAATGGTACCGGGTAGTAATGCCAGACAGTTAGTGGAAAGTTTTCCGGCCGTTTCAGAGAATTATTCAAAAATTATGGATAGCTTACATAACAGATTTGGGCGGGATGATCTACAAATTGAAGTTTACGTTAGGGAGCTCCTCAAACTTGTTTTAAATAGATTTGGTGACTGTCAGCTGGGAGTTGCAGTTTTGTATGATAAGATTGAAAGTCAACTCCGCTCGCTCGAGACTTTAGGTATTACCTCGGACAAGTATGCAGCCATTTTGTACCCTCTAATTGAATCTTGTTTACCAGAGGAAATGATTCGGTTATGGCACCGTTCGTCGGGTTTTATGAGACCTTTATCGACAGAAAGGCTTGATGAAGTCAGCCAGGAACTTAGTTTAGAAAATCGATTAGAAGGATTAATGAAATTTTTGCAGGCTGAAGTGGAACATGAGCAGAAAATCTGTTTGGCAGCAGAAGGGTTCGGACTAAAGCCAACGAACAAAGCTGTTAAAGGTGAATTTAATGTGAAGAAACCAGAACGATTCTTTAGAGGTGCCACAGCAGGAGACCAGCAAATAGCGACGGCAGCAGGTTTAATCAATGGTGAGGTTGCAAAATGTCTTTTTTGTAGTGGACAACATGAAAATAAGGACTGTTACAAAGCGAGGAAGTTCCCAATGGATCAAAAAAGAGAACTGTTGTTTAAAGGAGGCGCCTGTTATCGATGTCTCAAGCAGGGTCATCCTGCCAAAAGATGCCACAGCCATCCAAGTTGTATTATTTGTGGCAAAGGACACGTGGCCCTGATGTGTCCTGAGGCTTCCGGGAATAAGAAGACAATAGTCAACACCACTGTTAAAGAGAGTGGCCATATTGATCACACTCTTTCAAATATTACCAGTACTCATGTGTTCCTACAAACGTTGCGGGTGTATATCGAAGGTCCTCGGGGAGTAAGATTGGTAAGAGCACTTATGGATACTGGTTCACAGAGAAGTTATATTATGAAGAGCACTGCAAGAAGGATGGGTCTCACATGTAAAAGAAGAGAAAAAATTGTTCACGCATTATTTGGTGGCAAGAATACATCGGAACAGACACATGAATGCTATGATGTGAAACTAATTGATTGCAGTTTTTACCATACCTTTGAAGCTTTAGATCAGCCCGTGATCTGTAATGATATTTTACCTACTTTTCAAGGCCCATTGGATCGAAGAGTTGGATGACTTGGATATTTCCCTTAGTGATCGAGGGGAGGCTGACCCTATTGAGCTACTACTTGGCGCTGATGTTATCGGATTTTTGTATACTGGTCGAAAACATCTGCTCCAGTGTGGAATAACTGCTCTGGAAACTACCTTGGGCTGGACCCTAATGGGGAAGATGCCTGAACCGCCGACTCTACCCAGTACCACGATGGTAGTGTTCTCCTTGTTGGTTAACGACTCGGCTATTACTAATTTATGGGAGCTTGATGCTATTGGAATAACGGACCCCACCGAGAAGGCGACCCGAACTGAATTAGCAGAACAAGCTAAAGTATTTTTTAATGAAACCGTTCGTCTGAATAAAGATGGAAGATATGAAGTAAGGTTGCCGTGGTTGAGTGGGCATCCACCTCTTGCTGACAATTATTCCCTGGCTAAAAGGAGGGCCAATGCCGTCATACAGAAGTTGAAGAGGATGGAGCTGTTTGAAGCATATGAATCGATTTTACTAGAATGGCTACAGGAGGGAGTGATCGAGAGGGTGGCACAAGACCAAGCTGCCAAAGCAATACATTATCTACCCCACAGACCCGTTTTTAAGGACAGTAGTGAGACTACAAAGATCAGTCCAGTTTTCGATGCGTCCTCACATGAAAAAGGAAAACCTTCGTTAAACCAATGTTTGGAAGTAGGCCCTAATATGATAGAAATTATTGCTGATGTGCTGCTGCGTTTCAGACAAAATAGGATCGGAGTTGTTTCAGATATTCGTAAGGCCTTTCTTCAAATTTCAGTCCACCCGGCTGATAGGGGATTCTTACAATTCCTGTGGATAGATAAAGAAGGGAACGAGGTTATCTTCCGACATAGAAGAGTAGTTTTTGGAGTCAGCAGCAGTCCATTCCTGTTAGGAGCCACTATCGAGCACCATTTATTGAAGATGCTAGAAAAATGCGAAAAGGATGGTGACTATTCTAAGGACACTATTGACAAGTTGCTTAAGGGTTTTTATGTAGACAACTGTGTTACTAGTGTAGTTGACGATATTGCTTTGAAGAAATTTATGGCCGAGGCGAGTACCCTGATGTTGGCATCTAAAATGGAGCTTAGAGGGTGGGAGTTCTCCGGAACCAATCGTGCGGCCGTGCCTGTCTTAGGCTTATGGTGGAACACAGAATCCGATAGTCTTTCTATTAATACTGGATCACTTGGGACTAGTCTTCACCTGGAATATAAGGACATTACTAAACGCATGATGCTCTCCCTGGCTCAACGCATTTTTGATCCAATCGGGTTCACATGTCCTGTATCCTTGTATCCTAAGTTATTGCTTCAAAAGCTATGGGAAAGACGGCAAGGCTGGGATGTTCCGCAGTAGAGGAAGAAGTAGCAAATGATTTTCAGAGTTGGGCTGTAGCGCTTCTGAGTATAGCTGAGATAAGCGTTCCACGTTGGATACAGATGGGCTCAGAAGGAAGAAAAGGACGGAGTTTGCATATATTCGCTGATGCAAGCAAGAAGGCTTATGCAGCTTCCATATTCTTGAGAGTCGAACGGAAGATCGGGTGTATCTACTTGCTGCTAAAAGTCGATTGGCTCCGTTGAAAGAAATATCTATCCCACGATTAGAACTTTTGGCCGCTACTATAGCAGCTAGGCTCTTCCACTCAGTAAAGAAGCAGTTTTCTCAAGATATACAGTCGTTTTTTTGGAGCGATTCGACTACGGTTATATCATGGATTCGTCGACAGGAGCTTTGGTCTACTTTTGTTTTTAACAGAGTCTCTAAAATTCGCAGGCTGACTGATATCAGGCAGTGGAATCATTTACCTGGAGTGCATAATACACTATGGAACGCTGGCCCCAAAAAGACATCCGTTACGATGAAGACGAAATTGGAAGAGAAAAGAGGAAAACGATTATTACTACATTGCTAAATGTAGATCCAGACGAATGGCATTTTGATTATTTTTCGCAATATTCGAAACTGCTGCGAATGGTGGCCTGGATACAGCGTTTTTGTAACAACGCCCGAAAGTTAAGTCAACGACGCCAAGGGGAACTTACCACAGAAGAAGTTGATCGAGCTGAGATTTTCGTCTTACGAGTAGTACAACAGGAATCGTTCGACCCAGCGTGTAAGAGAATCGCTTCTATGAAATCTTTTGTCGATGATACTGGTTTAATCCGAGTGAAGACACGTGTTGCGGAAAGACCAGACACAATGAATTTTTGTGTGCCAGTAGTACTGCCTGGTGACCACACGGTTGTAAGAAGACTCATAATGGACCTTCATCGAAGATCATGCCATATGGGAATCCAGGGACTCCTTAGTCTAAGTCTACTTCGGGAAAAATACTGGATCCTGGGGGGTAGACGTGTGGTGCGAACAGTGCTGAAGCAATGCGGCATATGTAAAAGACATAACAGTAAACCTTTTACTGTGGAAACACCACCATTACCCCTGAACAGAGTCAGAGATGCCAAAGTCTTCGAGGTAACAGGTATCGATCTTGCCAGACCATTGTATTTGCGAGATATTTGCGAGTATACAGAGCCGTACACTTCGAGTTGGTGACTTCGTTGTCTACAGACGCTTTTATTCAAGCTTTTCGTCGGTTTGTCTCTCGGCGGGGACGGCCTAGTATGGTGTATAGCGACAATGGGACAAACTTTGTGGGATTTAACAACCAACTTCAGCAGATAGATTGGACCTATGTTACCCAATACAGTGCGACAGAGAGAATAAGATGGTATTTTAATCCTCCTACAGCAACGTGGTGGGGAGGATTCTGGGAGCGACTTATTAGAATATTAAAAGGACATTTAAAGAAAGTGCTGGGCAGGGCTCGACTAAATTATGAGAATTTACTCACTATATTGTGTGAGTGTGAAAATATTATCAACTCGCGGCCAATCACCTACCTTTCAGAAGACCCCTCTGAATTTGCGGCACTCACTCCGAACATGTTCCTGAGAGATCAACATGCGGCGGGAATGCCAGATTGTGATTTAATTGAGACCACTTCCCTTTGTCGTAAGGCACGGCATAGGCAACAGCTGCGTGAACATCTTCAGGTCAGATTTAGAAGTGAATATCTGGCGAAACTTAGATTTGGAAACAATCCTGATAAGCAGACTGAGATATCTGTGGGAGATGTCGTCTTGATCGGGCATGACAACCTTAAACGACTGGACTGGCCCTTGGGGAGAGTGATTGAGGTCATCCCAGACAAAGACCGGCAAGTACGATTGGTGAAGCTACAGACCAGTCAGGGACAACTCCTCCGACCGCTTCAACGCTTGTATCTGTTGGAGGCTTCGACTGGAGCAATTCATCCTAGGAAAGAAGGTGAGGAATCAACCTCCGGTGATAGTGCGGGAGTGTCTAAGAGCAGAGCAACCTCGAGTGAGAATGTGGAGTTACCACAACCTGAATCATCCACGTTGAGTCGCAATTAAGTCTTTATTAAGAAACTTTTGTTGAAGTTTCTTAAGGTGGGAGGATGTTGTAAATTATGTTGCCTACGCTTCATGAGCGTGGTGTCCATGAAATTATTTTTATAAGACAGATGATTTTGTGTGTTTCGTGTTTTGTAAGGACGACGAAAATAGTTGACGTTCAAGTTCAAGTAGCAAGTCGCCATATTACCACGTTTTTTGTATGATACCTCGTGTCTCTTCTAAAGAATAAAAAATCTTGAAAACGTTACCCCGTTAGATTTATTTCGAACCGAGAACTCCGCGAGCCGGTGGTTCGAGCGGACTTCTCAACATACACAAAACTGGTGGAAACCTCTCTTGCCGGAAATCGTTTTTGCTTGCCTCTTGAAACTACTCCTAACTGATTCTATTTCATCTGAAACGAAATATTGACATAAGACAGGCTTGATGTTTTTTTCACAAAATTTCGAGTTTGAAACAACTCTATTCTAACCAAATCTTGACTGTGAATGAGCTTCTCACATTTTATAAGTAGTGAGCAAATTTTGAGTAATTTCAAGAGGCAAGCAAAAACGATTCCCGGCAGATCACTCACTCGGCACATCGCGGATCGCGCCTTATTGCGATCCGTTGAGATGGCGTTGATCCGTGGTCTATACGTATTATGTCTACGGGTGTGGCCTACGCTACTCTCGTTTATTAGGGACTTACTGGAAGTTTCAAAATACTGACAGCAGTAATAACAACAGCCGTATATTAATAGTGCAGGGTCGTTTACGCGGCCGAAAAAAAGAGTTATTGGAAATGCTTTTTGGTTTAGTGCTATTCACCCTCCTTATTTCTAACGAATCCCGGAAAAAAAGCCGTGGAAAAAAAAGCCGGGGAAAAAAAGCCTGGAAAAAAAAGCCGATGGAAAAAAAAGCCGCGGAAAAAAAGCCGCGGGAAAAAAAGCCGCGGAAAAAAAAGCCGATGGAAAAAAAAGCCGCGGAAAAAAAAGCCGGTGAAAAAAAATAAAGGAAAAGAGAAACCCAACGCAAGAGGGCAAGGATCAATCATGTACTCATGGAACCTAATAGGCGGGTGGATATAATTCTTCAGCAGGTGACCAAAATCCAGACGCAACACTTGCCACCATTCTCTGACCGTTGTTATGGGCGGCCCCATAAACGAAAACCGTATGAAAACCTATTTAGATATTCTATATTTCCGTGCGGTTTTTCTCCGTGGGTTTTGTTTCACCGGCTTTTTTTTCATCGGCTTTTTTTTCCGCGGCTTTTTTTTCCATCGGCTTTTTTTTTCAGGCTTTTTCTTCCCCGGCTTTTTTTTTCCGCAGACGATTTCGAATCTTACTTTTAAACGTCGAATTGTCTTGTCAGTTGGCGGATGACCAGGTTGTTGTTATTTGTTTGAGTTTGAGGTGAAGACAGACAAAAATGAAAGAAGCAGGTTGTCGTCGTACGTAAACCTCAGTTTAACTTTTTTGTCACTTATTGTTTTTTTTTTAAACACAAATTCAAAACTACTCTACTCGTTAAAAAAACCCAGAAATTAAAAACCAAAAAGCAAAGACGTAAACAAACCATAGATAATGCAAATATGCAAAACGGTTAGTTATAAAAAAGACAGATCAGCTGACAAATGTCAAAAGTGTCAAAATACGGACAAATTCTAGTAAATAGTGCACTCCTCGACTCCTTATTTGTTCAGTAATAGGGAGTTATTGGAAGATTCAAAATAGTGACAGCAGTAATAACAACAGCCGTATATTAATAGTGCGGTGTCATTTACGCGACCGAAAAAAACGAGTTATTGGAAATGCTTTTTGGTTTTGTGCTATTTCCTTATTTCTAACCTTACTTTTAAACGTCGAATTGTCAGTTGGCGGATGACCCGATTGTTGTTATTTGTTTGAGTTTGAGGTGAAGACAGACAAAAATTAAAGAAACAGGTCGTCGTCGTACGTAAACCTCAGTCTAACTTTTTTAACTTTTTTGTCACTCATTGTTTTTTTAAAACAAATTCACAACTACTCTACTCGTTAAAAAAATCCGACAATTGAAAACCAAAAAGCAAAGGCGTAAACAAACCATAGAGAATGCAAAACGGTTAGTTATAAAAACGACAGATCAGCTGACAAATGTCAAAAGTGTCAAAATACGGGATAATTCCAGTAATAGTGCACTCCTTATTTGTTTATCTTGACATATACGCATGCGCAGTGGCCCACTAAATACTGCTACCCGTAATTGTGATAGTGCTAGACTTTATTACTGAACAAATAAGGAGTGCACTATTTCTTAGATTTTCCCGTATTTTGACACTTTTGACATTTGTCAGCTGATCTGTCGTTTTTATAACTAACCGTTTTGCATTCTCTATGGTTTGTTTACGTCTTTGCTTTTTGTAACTGCAAGAACGTTCTTGGAGAAACCCCAAAAAATTAAACAACGATCGTTGCTAACGGTTTACTGCCGACATTTCGTCCGATATTACGGACATAATCATGGCTATTTTAGGTGGAAACGAGTAGTATGTATTACATAGATTTGACCACTGGATATCGCCGATATGAGGTTTATTGGAGGGCCATTATTAGTATATCACGTCGGCAGTAAACCGTTAACAACGATCGTTGTTTCATTTTTTGGGGTTTATGCAAGAACGTTCCTGTAGTTACTCACACATCTCCCCGAGAACATCAACCCATCTTTGCTTTTTTGTTTTCAATTTCCGGATTTTTTTAACGAGTAGAGTAGTTGTGAATTTCTTTTAAAAAAACAATGACAAAAAAGTTAGACTGAGGTTTACGTACGACGACGACCTGCTTCTTTCATTTTTGTCTGTCTTCACCTCAAACTCAAACAAATAAAACAACAACCGGGTCATCCGCCAACTTACAATTCGACGTTTAAATGTAAGGTTAGAAATAAGGAGAGTGAATAGCACTAAATTTGACTAAACCAAAAAGCGTTTCCAATAACTCTTTTTTTTTTTCGACGGCGTAAACGACCCTGCACTATTAATATACGGCTGTTGTTATTACTGCTGTCAGTATTTTGAAACTTCCAATAGGGAGTTATTGGAAGTGTAATAAAGTGTAGCAGTAATACTGATAGCACTATTTTGACATATACGCATGCGCAGTGGCCCACTAAATACTGCTACCCGTAATTGTGATAGTGCTAGACTTTATTAATAGGGAGTTATTAGGGAGTTATTGGAAGTGTAATAAAGTGTAGCAGTAATACTGATAGCACTATTTTGACATATACGCATGCGCAGTGGCCAACTAAATACTGCTACCCGTAATTGTGATAGTGCTAGACTTTATTACTGAACAAATAAGGAGTGCACTATTACTGGAATTTTCCCGTATTTTGACACTTTTGACATTTGTCAGCTGATCTGTCGTTTTTATAACTAACCGTTTTGCATTCTCTATGGTTTGTTTACGTCTTTGCTTTTTTGTTTTCAATTTCCGGATTTTTTTAACGAGTAGAGTAGTTGTGAATTTGTTTAAAAAAAATATTAGTGACAAAAAAGTTAGACTGAGGTTTACGTACGACCACGACCTGCTTCTTTCATTTTTGTCTGTCTTCACCTCAAACTCAAACAAATAACAACCGGGTCATCCGCCAACTGACAATTCGACGTTTAAAAGTAAGGTTCGAAATAAGGAAATAGCACAAAACCAAAAAGCATTTCCAATAACTCGTTTTTTTCGGCCGCGATAACGACACCGCACTATTAATATACGGCTGTTGTTATTACTGCTGTCACTATTTTGAAACTTCCAATAACTCCCTATTGGAAGTGTAATAAAGTGTAGCAGTAATACTGATAGCACTATTTTGACATATACGCATGCGCAGTGGCCCACTAAATACTGCTACCCGTAATTGTGATAGTGCTAGACTTTATTACTGAACAAATAAAGGAGTGCACTATTACTGGAATTTTCCCGTATTTTGACACTTTTGACATTTTTAGCTGATCTGTCGTTTTTATAACTAACCGTTTTGCTGGTTTTGCATTCTCTATGGTTTGTTTTTGTTTACGTCTTACGTCTTTGCTTTTTGGTTTTCAATTTCTGGATTTTTTTAACGAGTTGTGAATTTGTTTAAAAAAACCAATGAGTGACAAAAAAGTTAGACTGAGGTTTACGTACGACGACGACCTGCTTCTTTCATTTTTGTCTGTCTTCACCTCAAACTCAAACAAATAACAACCGGGTCACCCGCCAACTGACAATTCGACGTTTAAAATGTTAAAACCTCACCGTTTTATTTGTCAGGATATATTTACATTAAGTAATCAGAATAATTATTAAACTAAAGCGTACAAAATACAAAATACAAACCCTCTTCGCACCTCTTTCACGCGATCGCCATGCTCTCTCACGACCGACAGACTCTCTCTCACTGTTCCGCGTTCCCACACGGGTCGCACACACGGAACACAGAATGCTAACACTCGGCCACTCCTGACATTGATGAGTGCCCTCACTCATTCACACTACTTTCTCTCTGTAGGGTTACTTTCAGCACGCAGGCTGCTCTTAATCTAAATTAAATTCTAATCTAATGCACACTGCTGCATTTGTAGGCACGCAGGCCAAACTTAACCTATTTGTAGGTACGCAGGCCAAACTTATCCTATTTGCGCACATTCACTCGCGCACAATCACTCGCGCCGCAGGGCGGGATTATTCGAAATCACCGTCCTCACATTCGAGAACGTAATCGTTGAGACGAGCCGGCATCTTCCTTAGACGCTTATGTTCTCTACGGTCAGATTTGTTCTCGTTCGCGACACTTTGCACTGGAAGTGGATTGTCCTGTCGTTCCTTAAGTCCGTCGTCGTCCAAGTCCTCGCAGACTGGTACCTCGTTCTCGTCTGGAGCCTCGTCCTCGTCTGGAGCCTCGTCCTCGTCGTCGGAATTGTCCGGGTTTCTGTAGACCTTCAGCTGCGACACATGCGCAGTGGTAGCGTGTGGTCTGGTCAGGTTTAAACTGCGAATCCGATAGGTGTCACTTGGCAGGATATCTGTGACTATGTAGGGTCCCTTATATCGGGCCTTTAGTTTACTCGATTCCCCAGGGGTTACTCTAGGGCCTTTAGCGAAGACTACTTCGCCTACATCATAGGGGGTACCTATGAACCTCTTCTGGTCGTATCGGTCCTTGTACTTCTCTTGCTCCCTACGGATCTGCTCTCGTACTTCCTGTTGAACTTGATTCGCTGGAGTCCATACGATTGTTCCCGTTTTATTCGCTAACCCATCCTTCCCGAAAGTCGGTAAATACCCATGCAAGGCTTCAAATGGACTTTTCCCTGTAGTTTTGTTATACATTACATAGAGGCTTCTTTCAATTTGTGCGAGCTCGACATCCCAAGTGTTTTCTTCCTCGGAGCTACTCGACATTGCCTGGACCAGTGTTCGGTTCACTCTCTCCACTTGTCCATTCGCCTGTGGCCAACGGCTCGAGTTCAGTGTGTGATGTATCCCTCGTGTACGACAGAACTCTGCAAAACTCTGCGAAGTAAAACATGTTCCTCGATCGGTTACCAAACGTCGCGGTTCTCCATACATCTCCATCAGTGATTCAATCTTCCTCAAGTTGGTCTTGGTCGTAGTATCCTTGACGGGGTACAACTTTACAAACTTGGTGAGAGCGCAGACTAGCACCAACACGTAGCTATTCCCTCGCTTTGATTTTATGAATGGTCCTACATGGTCCAAATGGATTCGTTCAAACGGCCTTTGCGGAGGAGGAATCGGATGCAATTCTCCCGGTCGTTTGCCTCCTGGCACCTTATTCTGGATGCACGAAAAGCAGCATCGTATGTGATTCCGTACGTAACTTTTCATCCTTGGAAACCAATAGTAACATCTAATTCGTCGAACTGTTCGATCAACACTAAAGTGGCCTTCTAGATCATGGTGTCTGACTACAATTCCCTTCCGCATACTCTTCGGAATGACGAATAGAGTCTTCTTCTCTCCATCGATCTCTACTTCTTTCATCACTTTGCCCTTATCTAATGAATATCCCTGCACAGCTCGGTTCTGCTCGGCAGTTCGTTCATCAGGGTCCAGTTCTAATAGTTCTCGAATTCCTCGTATATTCTTGTCCGCATTCTGGAACGTTATTACCTCATCTTCTACTTCCACCGACAGTATCTCATGTTGTTCTACCAACTCTGTCTCGATATCTGAAGCTTCCATCGTAGGACTCCTAGACAAAGCATCTACATGCTCCATGGCACTAGCTTTCCTATATTTGATTAGATAATCATACTCTTGTAGCAAGTAAAACCATCGTGCTACCTGGCTGTTTTGGTTCTTCTGGACATTCATGTAAACTATCGCCTGGCAATCTGTATAAAGGGTAAACCTCACACCTATCAGGTAATTTCTCAGCTTACTCACACTCCAAGCAACTGCCATCAGCTCTAGTTTTGAAGAATGGTACTTCGATTCCACTGGACTGGTCTTCTTTGATACATAGTATACTGGATGTAGTTCCTTCGAGTTGTCACCCTGCAGCAACATTCCTGCTATCCCCAGGCAACTGGCATCGGTACGAAGCTCGGTCACCGCTGCCTTCGGATTATATAACTGCAAGACAGGTTTAGTACACAACAACCTCTTTAGTTGTTGGAATGCATCCTCTTCTCTGCTGCTCCACTGAAACTTAGAGTCTTTCCTCATTAGATCGCTTAAAGGCTTCGCGACAGATGCATATGCAGACACAAATCGTCGGAAATAACTAGTGAGACCCAGAAATCTCCTGATTTCATGTACTCCTTTCGGCCTTTCAAACTTCTCTATGGCTTCCACCTTCGTTTTACCTGGCTGGATTCCGTCAGCAGATAGGAGATATCCCAAATACTCAACACTCTTCTTACCGAACATACATTTACGCAGTTTTAAAGTCAAACTAGCTTTCCTGAAAGCTGCTAGGACTAGTTCCAATCGGTCTAACATGTCGTTCCAGTCGTACGCTGGGATGAGTACGTCATCGAGATAACACGACGCCACCTTGTTGCGTAAAGGACCTAAAACCACATTCATCAGATGACAAAATTCAAAAGGAGCATTAGTGAGCCCAAACATCATTCGTGTGAACTGTCCCTTTTCATCAGGCGTTATGAAGGCTGTCTTTTCTTGTGCTTCGTCTGTTAATGGTAACTGAAGATAACCATGAGCTAAATCTAAGGTCGAGAATAGTCTACAACCGTGCAAATTCTCAAATTGTTCATCCACAGTAGGTATTGGATAAGTCTGTCTCACGGTTTGTGCGTTTAGTCGTCTATAGTCTACAACAAGTCTTGATTCACCGTCCTTTTTACCAACTAGCAACACCGGACTAGCATACGAACTGCTGGTGTCTACTACAATACCCGCGCCGCGCCAACCCCTCACGATTTGCCCAATTTTCTCACGTTCTGATAGACTGGCTCTATAAGGTTTACAAATTACTGGCATATTATTGTCCTTAATGTCCACTTTAGTTAAGTTGGTGCAACCCAGTTCATCGAGGTTAAAGGCAAAACAGTCTCGATAACTATTAAACAGTTTTACTAACCGTGTAACAACATCTGCGTCCGTACCCGGTTCAATATTCAGCATTTCTTCGGTGACTGGATCACGGCCTCGGTCAATCAATGAAATTCCTGTAAGCACTTGTCCCAACTTACTGTCCGGCTCCAATTTGTAACTGGAATCTCCTTGGTTCTCTACTGGAACACAAACTTCCACGTCGTCAACCTTGGACTGGACCATCATCACAGTATGGGGTGGAATCTCAACCTCCTCTTGGACCACTACGTCCACAGTTTCGGTTCTGCTAGGAGAGATATCTGGAAATAGTAGGTCTGGCATAGCATCTCGTCTCACGAACTTCAGGGTTTGATCAATACGAAGGTATGCTAAGCACTCCAATTCGGTGAACGTCCTGCCCAGAATGACTTCAGTACTTTGGGTGTGCGATGGAACAACCCACAGCGGCACATCTTCTGCCTTGACGTCATCGATCTCGATTGTAGCTGTGACAAACCCATCTACATCAATCTTGTGGCCTCCAAAAGCAGTCAGAGTGATGAAACCATCTTGAACTTCATGGTGGCCTCTCGTAACTGCACCATGAGTAATGGTACATACTGAGCTGCCAGTATCTATAAGAGCTTTGTACGGAATGGCATTTACATGAACTTGACGAATAAAGTGCGAGAGAGAATCTGTACTTTCAAAACCCCCTGTTAAGAAATTAACTGTCGCCCCCTTTCGTCCCTCAGTTTTCACCGGTATGTTGGTTGCATTTGCTTGTTGCGCTGTACAATCCTTTTTCATATGCCCTGGCATAAAACATTTAAAACAGATTTGTTGTTTGGGTTTTTCGCATTTAATCTTCACGTGTCCTGTTTCCCCACAATTGTAACATCTCAACCCCTGTTTCTCCTCTCCCATTCTAGTAGATCGTTTGTCATGCCCCTTTTCCCCACTTAATTTCGCTTTCTGATACACGCTGTCTAACATTACCAAGTCTTCCCATAAGTCATCCACCGACTGATGAGTTTTAACTGTAAGGTTCCCTGCCATATCTACCCGTTGTAATCCCTTCAAAATTTCAATCTTTTGTTCTGGAAATGATAGATTTAAGTTTGAACACATACTGACCTTTTCATGGAAATAACTAGAAATGCTTTCCCCTGGTTTCTGATTTCTATTCCACATTCTTTCCCATTTATCCGCGGTTGTTATTGTTTGCAAAAATGTTTTCTTAAACTTCTCCTCGAAATCTTCCCATTTCATTGTCTGTGTGTGAACTCTTTCAAACCACAGTACTGCTGGTCCCTTTAAATAAGCTCTTGCCAAATTTAATTTTGCCGACCCATCTAGATTTTGCATATTCCCACTAAGATTTACCGAATCTAACCATTCTTTTGCCCGAATCTTATCCTTGTCCCCATCAAAGTTCCAAAGCACAGAAGGTACTTGAGTTTCGATACGCGTGACTCTATTCTGATTTTGACCCGTCAACAACTGCAGCTGAACAGACATCAACTCAGTCATTTTCTCCATCATCGCTTTCAGATTGTCTTCCGACATGGTTACTAATAAACGTTCTTGAAAATAAAATGTCTACCTTACGTTTCCCATTCCCTACAATCCGCGCCGTCTCCGCGTCAAAGCCAAACAACTTGCACTCCGCAGACCTAACCTAACAGATTGTATTCACAGCAAGCAAACACTTTTATTTCCCCCTCGTGGACGAAAATACCAATCCCGCTTCTGAAGTGTTAAAACCTCACCGTTTTATTTGTCAGGATATATTTACATTAAGTAATCAGAATTATTAAACTAAAGCGTACAAAATACAAAATACAAACCCTCTTCGCACCTCTTTCACGCGATCGCCATGCTCTCTCACGACCGACAGACTCTCTCTCACTGTTCCGCGTTCCCACACGGGTCGCACACACGGAACACAGAATGCTAACAAAAAGTAAGGTTAGAAATAAGGAAATAGCACAAAACCAAAAAGCATTTCCAATAACTCGTTTTTTTCGGCCGCGTAAACGACACCGCACTATTAATATACGGCTGTTGTTATTACTGCTGTCACTATTTTGAAACTTCCAATAACTCCCTATTAACTCCCTAGTAATAAAGTCTAGCACTATCACAATTACGGGTAGCAGTATTTAGTGGGCCACTGCGCATACGTACATGTCAAAATAGTGCTATCAGTATTACTGCTACACTTTATTACACTTCCAATAACTCCCTAATAAAGTCTAGCACTATCACAATTACTGGTAGCAGTATTTAGTGGGCCACTGCGCATGCGTATGTCAAAAGAGGGGTGTCAGTATTACTGCTACACTTTATTACACTTCCAATAACTCCCTGATATCAATAGAAGAAAAGATGCATGTGCCTTTATCACAACACGTCCACGAAACAGGCCATCATCCTAACTTTAACGAAGTAACTATTTGGTCCAGTGAACTGAACCTAGTCAAAAGAACATTCCTAGAAATAACTTTTATTTTAATTACGGAGAACACATTAAACAAGAGGTCAGACATCAAGAACCTTAACGCTATGTATTCTAACATCTTGTTTTGGGCGCGTAAATTTCAAAATAACAACCATCACACCAACAATACAGGTACCAACCGTAATTAAAATGGTATACCCCGACCATAGAGATAAAAGAGTGAGGAGGTAACAAATGTGGTTGGAACAAATAGACCAAAGCACAGACCAAAGTGGCTTCTGCATATGGCCGACTTCCTGTAAGAAATCTTTCTCTCCAATGGCGTAGCATTACATTACCTAAAATTATGAAATAATAATTTGTATGAAGCAGTTTTATTTTCCATAAAATATCACAAAATACTACTAACATATGAAACAATACGAAGGTTGTTCAATACGAATTAAATATCGATTTTTTTTTAATTTTCTTGATTAATTTAACGCATATTTATACTAATAGTTCATAACAAAATTACCTACATCAGTTTTTAAAACCTTGCGTTGCTGTTCATTCTTTGGAAAACGGAAACAAACAAAAAATTTCCGATTTTGGGATTAATCAGTTAATAGAAGAAAAATTACCAAAAAAGAACTGTGCTCCAGGTATACCAGGATGACAAAGAACGAGCAGGAAACCAGGAAGGAGAGGAAGAGCTGAGTCAGTTATGTAGTGGGTATATTATATTAAAAATATGTATTTATTATTAATTGTTAAACTTTGGTTCCCAATGGTAGACTGTGGCTCCCCCCATAGATCCGCCACTGCACAATTCGGCAATAACAATCGCAAGCACGCGTTCGAAAAGTGGCTTCTCAATATGGCCGGTTCCGTCTACAAAATTTATTACCCCCTCTCCCTAAATGTTACCTCCTCTCTCTTTCATCTCTATGACCCCGACAGTCCAATTTTGATGTTTCGTGGGTACTTATATGGATTCCATAGGCGTGCGTAAAAATAGAGTCGTGACTAAAGGATTTTTTTTAAAAAATTACTAAACCATTTTTACAAATAAGAAGATACAAATACCAAATCAATAAGAATAATACATATTCATGTTTTGTCAAGGTTTCCACGCCACCATGAGGTACTTGACCAGCGCGTTACCTTTTTGGTTGATTATTAATATTATTATTGACTTACAGCATCTACGTTCATGGAACGAACCTTGGCGAAAGGATTGTTGCCGTTGTAAGCAATCTTCAGCGATATACTTCTACCACAGAATAAAAACAATCCAGAAGGTCAACTCCTGAGCGCGGGAAAAGTACGCGCATCCAAGTCGCGCCGATGCAGTGGCCATATTTTCAGAGGAGAATTCAGTAGCGTAACAGCGTAGACTTAGTCCAGGGAAATTAGGAAATGAATCGGAAATTTTTAAAGCCAGCAGATATCGAGATGCGGTTTTCTACATTGTGTTCAGAAAGCTCCCAGGAAAAAAGTTTATATCATCTGGTTATGCCATTTTTCTAAAAATGCATTCTGGTGCAATAAATGCATTTTGCAATTGCATAATTACTTGCAATATTATAAGAACGACTGGAAACTCAGACAAATTGCTCGAAAATCGTTACTCGGGGGTTTTCGGAGATGCCGAATTCAATTCTGGCACTACAATTACCCGGGGGCGCTCGGGGGTGGCTCTGCGGGGGTGATTGGGGGGGGGGGGGGAATTGCATAGTCCATGAAAATCGCTCGAAAATCGTTACTCGTTATTTGGTAGACAATGCAATTTCCTCCCAATCACCCCCGCAGAGCCGCCCCCGGGTAATTGTAATGCCAGAATTGAATTCGGCATCTCCGAAAACCCCCGAGTGACGATTAGTCTGAGTTTCCAGTCGTTCTTATAATATTGCAAGTAATAATTATGCAATTGCAAAATGCATTTATTGCACCAGAATGCATTTTTCGAAAAATGGCATAACCACACGATATAGACTTTTTCCTGGGAGCTTTCTGAACACAATGCAGAAAACCGCATCTCGATATCTGCTGGCTTTAAAAATTTCATTATTTCGGTCGATTTTGATCTGAATGCCCTGGACTAACTATGCTAACTCTGTCAAAGATTTAGACAACAGAACGTTGTTTTGTTACTTTAAAGCATATGAAAATGCGGAAATGAGTACTTTTGGACACCTAATGATGTCAGATGATAATTTTGTATCATATATTTCAAAACTACACATTGCTTTCCAAAGCCACTTTGAACAACTTAGCATATATCCGAATATTTTGAAGGAATTTATACAGTTAAGTGAAAACATTTACTTTCAACATCCTTGCAACAATTTTCCGCACTCTCACGTTACTAAATTATATTTTAGATTCAGAATATTTTATACCTTAAAACGTATTAATAGAAATTTGAAATGTCCAAATAAGAACAAACTAATTATTTGGCGTCACGAATAAAATATTTGGCTAATATTTTTTACAGTACCTATGATTCGGTTTTTATTGACCATTATAACTTGCGCAAATCCGGACCTGACGCTCGGCCTCACATTTCACACATACGGGCCTGATATTCTCCTCTTAAAACATGGCTGCCGTTGGCTGACAAAGATCAAAGGCGGCATTGTCGAGTGTGCGTTCTGGCTTCTACGGTGTATTTTTGCTTGTCGCCATCACCAACAATACTCTTTTCGTGGCTCGCTTAAAGCCACACGTTGAACCATTATAGTTTTTCTTTAATTTTATTGGAGTGTAAAGCTCAGTTAACCGACTGGAAAATGCACTTCAAAAGATGATTTTTAAATGTTGCGAACCAACTTTATGATTCAAGAAAACGAAAAGTCTTTATTTGACAACGCCGGATGGCTTGGCGGCGGTGGTCGTGTGGTTTAAGGCGCGGGCCTTGAGTCAGGCCAGGCGGTCACTGTCGTCGTGGGTTCGAATCCCACATAATCCATGGATATTGTGTTGCGGGAAGTGTGTAAAATGTATCCAAAATCCCGTTCCTATTCACGCCGGTAACCAGGCCGGATAGGATTGGATATCCTGTAGGAGGGCGGGACTAGGATACACACACCCTGAGTCGGTAGAGCACGGAGTGGTCAACTGGGGTGAGAGCCTTAGGGGGTACAACCATGCTCGAGGACCGTGGTTCGGAGCTCACGTTAAACTGTAGGTCCCGTCCAGTTCAGCCTTGCAGCAAAAAGGAGACGTTAACTACTGTCAACAACAACATTAATTTTAAGATATACCAACATGAATATTTTTGTAATATTGTAGTTTGCGGCTGATGAAGGAATAAAATCATTCCGAAAGCTTCCGAAGTTAAAAGAGTACTATCTTTTCTTAACCCGCCCTACACATTTGGCTGTACATCCCACTAAATTATTCAATTTCAATATTGAACATTGTCAGCCACGACTAATACTGGTTCCGGTTACAGTTAAAACCGCTTACAACGACATCGGTGTATAACGTCAAAATTCTTAAGGTCCGATTATTTTCCAATGCACTCAATGTTAAAAAAATCGCTTACAACGACTAAAAAACCTATTATAACGTCTGTTCTTAATAAACCTAAAATATTACTATCGAAATTTACTAGCAACATCTTCGGTTTGTAAATGTGTAAGGACCGCTAAAAGAGGGAAAATCTGAAAGTGTCGTATGTCGTATTTAAACGCCTTTACCTGGCATTAACGACTCTAAAGATAGATAATGTTTCGTAACGACCAACAACTGATTTCGAGGTAATCCAAACTGTTTCTTAGAAATGCCTAGAGATTAGGGCCTTGACCAACATAACCCAATAAAAACGTTAAAAATTTATTGCAGAAATCGGGATACTTCAACTCATATCATGAATAAAATTTATGAAACAGAAAATCACATTAATAATAATGTATTTAATGAAAAACGCATTCAAACTAGAATTACCGATTTTTCTAAATGATTAGTGTAAGTATTTGTTGTTAGAATTACTTATATGTATTATTGTGTATGTATACATTTACATTTCCGTATTTGACGACATATTATTTATAATATATAGTATTTTTAATGAAGTTTGAGTACCACTTTTCAACGTGATGGCAATAAAATTCACTAAAACGCAAATGTATACTTTGTAAGCACTCGAAAAACAAAAAACCGGTTACGACGTCAAACCGGCTATAACGTCAAAAACGTTTGGTCCCTTCAATGTCGTTGTAAGCGGTTTCAACTATATATATATATATATATATATAGATTAAGATTTTGTACGTTTGTAGGGGTAGATTTCAATAATTAGTAATCATTTTTAATGCCTCAGCCCATTTATTCTCGAGTGCTTTTGAGAGAACTTTTGACCATCTTACGAAACTATTTCCATTTAATATTAGTCAAGGAACATATAATCGTAAATAATATAATACAATAAAAAATATAATAAAATCTAATATTAGTATATAAAAATTTTAGAAGGACAAAGCGTTGTGGAACACAATATTCTGCATATCTGCGGGTTTCTACATGGCCGCGGGAATAGTTTTCGCTATCTTTGGCTCAGGTAAGATACAGCCCTGGAATTATCCACGATATCCAAGGAGGTCTGAAGAAGGAAGAAATGGGGAATGAAAAAAAAACAACTTAAAAACGAGTTTTTATTGAAAGATGTGACAATAAATGATAAGTGCTAAAAATGTATTGGCGCATTTTACACAAGTATCACATAGTGAAAAATTATACAACTTTTCTCTTTAGTATTACAATAAGTTTCACCAAGAAAAAAAATAAACAACTCTGAACGCATCAAGAGGACTTACTCTTTTGTTATTATTTCTTTTTTTATGTATAGTAAAATTGTATATATTTTGAGGTACACTAGTTCAATGTGATGAAAAAATGAAATGACAACAAAAGTATTTAACTTCATTACTTTATCATTCTATTCTCTCTATTATTTCGTAGACACTCTCTTCCCTTTTACCACCACTGGCTTGTTCTTTATGGTACCCTTTTTACGCTTAGTACTCTGCAAAAAAATAGAACTATTGACAAGAATTTTTTTAAAAACCATTGGCAAGATTGAAGAAAAAATATGGAAATAAAACATGAAAGGGACATAGAAAATTCCCCATTACTGGAGGGAGACTTTGTAGTAGTAGAATTGAATGGGAAACAGTCTGTGCGTCATTAATGCCCGGTTTCTGGTACATTCCCTTATCGGTTCCATAAAGTTATTGAACACATAAAGTCTAGTGCCGTTTCTGAAAGCATTCGTTCTGTAAGTTATAGATTCAATGAGTATTGGTTCGACAAGCAATTTTTCTATTGTAACACAGATAGCGATAATCTCGGAACGTCATATTTGCGTAGAAATGCGCGTTTTGTGAATGACAGAAAAAACGGTTACTGTCAAAAATGCAGTTTCACGTGTCACTTATGGCAAGCGTCACAGACTAGGTTAGCGAGCAGTTATTATTCTAACCTAAAATGATGCTGGTCGTCGTCTATGGTCAACGATTATAAACTAACCAGGATTGCTCACTTACATTTGACCAATGTTGGACAGTTTTGTGACGTCATCACCGGTGCTGAGGTGCGTTTACGTGTTGATTTGTGGATGATGTGATTTGGATATCGTACGTAAATATGGATTACGTAGAGTATATACGTAAACCGTACAGCTTCGTACCGTGACAGATTCGGCGAACTGAGCAATCCTGGTAGTCTATAATCGTTGGGTCGTCGTTGTTCCACACTCCACAGTGCGCATGCGTCACATAATTTATCGCACCGTAAGTCCGATAACTTGTGTGAGCACTTATTGAATCGATAACCCTTGTCGAACGTTTCAGAAACGGTTTTTTGTACTTTATGGAACCAATAGCCTTATTGGTTCTATATCTATGCTTTCAGAAACTGTGCATAAGATGTGGAAACAAAATATAATTTGGGAGAATGTTTAGAAAATGATGTTTTAGTACATTGCCGCGTTCACTTTATTCCGGACCACTGTTAAGGTCCTACTGCATTTTGGAGTACAAAAGCTTCCAAAATGCACAAAAGCAAATGTCTAAGCAAAATATGGTGGTCGCATCATCATGGCTACCTTTAGAGCAATAGGGATCTTGGAACTATGAAGCCATGCCAAACGCAAAATAGCGAACATGGAGTGCCATGGAGTACCATTAGGACCCCAAGACACTTGGGGAAATTCCCAAACGTACAAGTGTGATCATCTTAATACAATGCACTGGTCACCCTTCTTATCATAGCCCCACCGTTAAGGCATTAATGCACGTGTAAGGATAAAACCCTCCCAAATGCATAAAAGATGAGGAGTATTTGGATCCGATTCATTGAGACACGACAAAAACTATGTGAAACATACATATACACGATCAGTTTTATATATGCTGACAAAAAAAATTATTTATAGAACTTTTGAAAGCAATTGTGTAGTGGCTGTTTTCAATCCCTCCAAGTTCATCTTCGAGTTCTTCAAAGTTACTTTCAAGAGTGAGTCAGTATGTTCTAATGAAGATAACACCAAGAAAAAGGAATAACATACTAAAAGTTCGGATAAGTGAAAATAAAGTAATAATTATTCATTACGAAATTTTGAAAAAGCATACAAAAAACATTTACATGAAATAAAGAATTTTCTGCAAGAAGTACTGTTACGCTACTTTTACGTTCGCCTGGTAACAGGATTTGTACAACGTATCTGCACGCCAGTACGGCGGTCAAAACAGTTTTTTGCACGGCCAGTCCGCGCCAGAACGTCGCCAATTGAAAACCTCGATAAGTACATAAGCTAGATGACTGAAATTTTCGGCTCAGGTGCGAACGATAAGTATGGGGGATAAGACTAAGGGTGCCGATTTTGATAATGATTCTCCAATCCCCTTGAGCGTAATCGACCGAGGGGATAATAATTGTTCAATCGAGGTTACTTTTTATTGCTCTGTTTACAAATTTATCTTCCACGAATTCATTTAACCGTTGGAGATCACGCGCTCAGGAAGTGCCACAAACTTTGGTAGCGGGGAGAAAGTACACGCCTCCTCAACTTTGGACTGTTTACCGATTGGGGGAGAGAACCGGAAATAAAGATGCTAAAATCCAAGGCGTACCAACTTTAAATAGGTTACCTCATTGAACAGCTCCCGGGCGAGGGGGTCGTGAGGGGGAGGCGGAGTTCGTGACGTAGACTGGCGATCCAAGTCTGAGTTTTATTATCTGTGTTTAATCCATTTTAATCTAACTTTGTGGTTTAACCTATGTTCTGTATTACTCTGACAGTTTGGCGTTTGGCTGTCGTTTTCGTTTGTAATTGATAGTTTTGAGTTTTTCAAAGTACATATTTTTTGCATCGCCGGTCGCCGTGTGACGTAGATCGGTCGCGCGCTGTTGTGGTAGGTCAGGATCGCTTGAGGCAACCTATTTAAAGTTGATAGGCCTTGGCTAAAATCAGGGATTGGTTGTCTGTCAAACAGAATTGAGAGAAACGTGAGACGTTCGACAACGTCGGACGGAGGGAAAGGCAGTCAGGTCTGGGCTCTTGAACGCGGAAGACGTACGTTTTTATTTGGACAAACTAATATCCTAAACACCCAAAATTAGAGGGTGATATCTGTTAGTGTTAAAGACTATTCTGTAAATTGAAGCGTGAGTGCCGAGTAGTGGACATAAATCGTCAACCAGTGCGTAAAGAGGTTAAAGTGCGTTGGTTAGTTTGGTGACTGAGGACCCCCGACTCAGCCCGTATAGTTTCGTCCAGGATTACCGAGGAGGTGTTAGACGGCTCCGCCCGGCGACCGATCTCCCTTACCGAGCCCCAGGTAGCCGATCAGGCCCCGTTCTTCGGGTTACGGCTCTCTACTTGCCGGCGCGTAACGACCACCGACCTCTCGAGCAGACGTCTACTTCCCATCGGCAAACTTCTGGCTGCGCGCGGCGACTGTGTTATCAGTCACTTCTCCGTTCCCCACCCAGGGTGACTGGATTTGTGAACATCTATCAAGGTAGTGCATTTTTTATCTGGGCCCAGATATAACTCATTTGAATCGATTCCTTAGTTAAGTCTTACCTTCATTTAGTTAGGAATATCCGTAACGAGGCGGCCTTAGTCAGCGATTAAATATTGGTTCAGTCAATTAGATTGGTAATTGGTATATTTGATTAGCTCAGCAGTACTGACTAAGCTCTCCTCTATAATTTTGATAAATAAGTGATTGTAAAGAATTATCGTGCATTGGAAACCAACCATTTTGAGTATCATTTGTGTAGTATATGGTTTTCTATTACTAGAGTTTTGTAACCTAACCATTTAATAATACCGAATTAAACGGCTAGAATCTGACTTCTTGTTGACTATCTTTCAACCACCCCCAAGCCCTTAGCCTTTTGAGTTAGCCGGCCAGGGATCATCTAAGAATTAGATAAGTACGTATCGATTGAATAACAAACATTACAGTACAAAGACAACCTGTCTTGAAATGTGTAGACTTAGGCCCGGTTTTTCAATCATAGTTTAAACTCAAGTTCAGTCGAACTGGGTTCGCAGTTTAAACCAGGTTTAAACCAAGTTCAATTACCAGTCGTTTTTCAATTTATATCAAACGTGAGTTCGAGTGATCTCAGTTCATTGATGTAGAACGGAAAAAGAAGAAGCGCAGAGCACGAAAAATTCTGTTCTGTGGAAAGTCGCGTTGTTCCGCGATCGGAAGATCCGACAGATCGACAGATCCGTATTTCGAGGGTACCTCAAAGGTGTGTTCGGAGCCTTATTTGCTTGTGATTTGAACCTATTTCATTGATCAGCCGTTGCACAGTAGACTTACTCAAACGAAAACGGTTGTAACATTCGTTTTAATTCCACCGTTCGATATGATTCGGCCGTTCACGTATCACGTGGAATCGTCGCGGTCTCGCCTGGGCAACATTCCGCCTTATTTCGTTCATCATCACCATCATCAACTAATTTATATATATACTCTAAATTCATTTTGAATAATAATTTCTACCGCTATGCAATGCAATATAATAAACAATACAATACACACTTAATTTTTAGGTTAACGTTAAGCCATTTTTGACACATGGCACGACTGTTACCGCGGAACTGAGTTTAAACCCTCATCAAGGATGGTTCAAATTTGATCGACGTTCAAGCTCTGAACTTAGTATGAAAAACACTCCACATATGATGAACCTAGTTTAAACCTTGAACTGGGTTTAAACTTCTATTGAAAAACCGGGCCTTAATGTAAAGAAGAAATGGCATTTTTCTAAAATGAGTCACAAAACATGACTATAGTTCTATTTTAAAGCATATTTCAGAATAATTTCTTTAATAATCTTACAATTTTTGGAAGTAAAGAGCCCTAACTGATTTTATTTTACTTTTTGGTAAACAAACAATATTCAGGATAGTTTATATGAACAAATTTAATAACGTTTCTGTAAAAAATGTAATTTAGTTTACCATTTCAGATTAAGAGAGAAAACATTGAAATAGGTCCAAAAAAGTAGTTTTTCTCGTTTTACCAACAACTAAAATTTTTCATTTGTGACACTTCAGTTTAAAAGACGCGAAATGATAATTTTTGGTACATTTCTGCAAAAAGTTTTTAAGATAATCCGATACCCTTATGTTCCAATGGCGCTCTTTTTGTTTATCCGCCACCAGAAAATTTATAGTGACGCCAGGACTAATCATTTCACCCCACACTCGAAAAGGTAAAATTAATGCTAAACTCTTCCTTAGTAGACTACATGTTAAGACAGTAGCGACTTTTGTAGATCGTCCGCTATAAGAACACGAAAAATCAAATATCGTATTGTGATTACTCCATCACGAGACCAGTTTACCGATTAACCGTCTTTTCGAGACTTCTTTTGTGAAATCCCTTCCCATACCTTTTTGGAGACGAAGTTCGGTGACTTAACGATCCGGCCAGCGACCGGAATCCTCGGCCTGTTGAACTCGTCCGGTTTCTTCACCCTGTACACCCTGACGAGCCAGTGCTCGGTCGTGTACGCCTCCTCGAGGTACGTCAGCTGGAAATCCTTGTTCCCGATGACAGCGTTTCTAGTACGATCGAAGCCAGAGGGCGTCCTGTAGTCGAGCTTTAGCTCGCCGAAACGGTAGTAACTCAGCTTGTACATGAGGCAGTTCAGGAGGATGGGCGAGCCGTCGGCATCGATCCTAAACTCGCCATGTTCCGTGAAATAGTCGCTCTCCTAATGAAAAGTAATATATGATGCTCAGTAAATTTAAGTTATTTTACATAATGGGTTTTTGTGACCTATTGTTTTTTCCCATAAATCGATAGAGGAGAACGTGGTGTATCCATCAATGTATTCATCCAATGAAATTGAAAGGTCGCTTCAAATTTCGAATTGGAAAATGTGATGACTCACCCGGTCATTTTTTTGAATATTTTGGTGTATCGGCAACAGTGCACATTGGGGTAATAAAAGTTTGTATCGACTATCGACCTAGTTAGTCAAATTTCAAACTAAACTTGTCAATTATCGTAGGCATGTAAATACGACAGGAGAGACGGCCGACTTGAAATACCTGTTGTATATCGATTTTCCAACGATCTCAAACAAACCTAAACGACCGTTAGAATTCTGAAGTTTTATGTTTTAAGAACGTGCGAGAAGGCCGAAGAAAGTGGTACATATAAGCATAACCTCATTGTTTTTTCGTGAAATGTGTGGTGTAGAGTGAATTTATGTAGATTAGCCACATAAAAGACGTGGATCATTCCAAACTCCACCATAGGCAGGTTGCTAGAATCAGCCTTTATGTAGCTAACTTCCTGCTGTGAGTGCTGTGATTTATTTTAAGTAATAAATAGAATTATTATCTTTTCGTTGAAAACCGAAGTAAATGTGCATCTAAAAGTGCAGATATTACTGTCGCCAGTAAATATACGATGAATGCAAAAAAAAAGGAACGAATTCCTCCAAAACGCTAGCGGACACAAAGGTAACACGCGAAAGGGTGAACAAATAATAACAAAGTTAGTTATGTTTGTGTTTACGTTCATTTACGTTTTACTCATCTTTCAAGTTGCAAGCGCTTTGAATTGTTCCATCATAATGTGCAACATTGCCAGCTCATATACAAAATTAAATTTTCTATGGAAATAACCGGATGAGTCACGTTTTCAAATTTAAAATTTGAAGCGCCCTTTCAATTGCATGTCGTCAACATGGTCTCGTTGGATACACCACGTTAGCCTCCATCGACTCATGGGAAAAAACACATAAGGTCAGAAAAAACCGCGGACACCTCCATTAATTCGCAATTATATTGCCTTCATTACTTTAACCCTCCCAATGTAAGGGAGGTCCGCCTGGACCCTATGTCATGTTCTTACAATCAAAAATATATTTACAAAATTATATTACCGTGATTTAACTAAACGTAATGAATTAACTGAATGTATTGGATGTTTGTATGGAAAAAATGCCTCATGCAATTTATGGCAATATTTTTCACACAAAAAAAAAACAAAAAGTGCAAAGAACAATTCTAAGGTCATTAAAATCGCTATATCTCTGAATTATTAATTACTAGCCATATCGCGGTTCCGCTAGCTCACTTATTAAAAAAAATACAACTTGAATGTACATTTACTTCATACATAACATTCTGCGCAATACGGTTCTTAAATAGGCTTAATTGCAATATTATTTACAGTCAAAACTCGCTATCAGTGCTGTCTTAAACAATTTTTTTAATATCCTTTATAGTTTCAGTATTAGGTTAGGCATTGTGCCAGAAATATAGCTATATACATCGTTTATCTACTTTCCATTGATCAACTTCCATAAAATATTGTAACGTTTTTACTATTTACTAAAACTAAACACTACGCTATTTGTACTAATTAATTTATTTCTTACACGACGCTTATAAACTTAACTTAACAATCCCTTAACTTAATTGATATTCGCACACAGATGTTTATTTATTTAACGCGCGCGGTCTCGCCCGAATGTTTACACACCGATTCTTCGACTGCCAGTCTTGGGTCCGGCATTCCTTTATATACGGCAGGTAGGAACGTTCTGGAAGTTTTGTGATAGTTCCACGAATTTCTCCTCGGGTTTTCGGAGAATCGAAGCGTCTCGGCACTTTGTCTCGGCCTTACGAGTTTGTTTCCGTTGCTTCTACAACGAATTCGTGGAACCCGGGCAGTCTCAGACGTGTTTACTTGTTTTCGGCAAGCCGTTCCGTTACAATATGTTCGGAAAATTGTCTTACTCTGAGCTTTATGATTAGCGAAAAATGTTCCCACCTTAAGATACATCTAACCTTTTACAATTACCCGGGGGCGCTCGGGGGTGGCTCTGCGGGGGTGATTGGGGGGGGGGGGAATTGCATAGTCCATGAAAATCGCTCGAAAATCGTTACTCGTTATTTGGTAGACAATGCAATTTCCCCCCAATCACCCCCGCAGAGCCGCCCCCGGGTAATTGTAATGCCAGAATTGAATTCGGCATCTCCGAAAACCCCCGAGTGACGATTAGTCTGAGTTTCCAGTCGTTCTTATAATATTGCAAGTAATAATTATGCAATTGCAAAATGCATTTATTGCACCAGAATGCATTTTTCGAAAAATGGCATAACCACACGATATAGACTTTTTCCTGGGAGCTTTCTGAACACAATGCAGAAAACCGCATCTCGATATCTGCTGGCTTTAAAAATTTCATTATTTCGGTCGATTTTGATCTGAATGCCCTGGACTAACTATGCTAACTCTGTCAAAGATTTAGACAACAGAACGTTGTTTTGTTACTTTAAAGCATATGAAAATGCGGAAATGAGTACTTTTGGACACCTAATGATGTCAGATGATAATTTTGTATCATATATTTCAAAACTACACATTGCTTTCCAAAGCCACTTTGAACAACTTAGCATATATCCGAATATTTTGAAGGAATTTATACAGTTAAGTGAAAACATTTACTTTCAACATCCTTGCAACAATTTTCCGCACTCTCACGTTACTAAATTATATTTTAGATTCAGAATATTTTATACCTTAAAACGTATTAATAGAAATTTGAAATGTCCAAATAAGAACAAACTAATTATTTGGCGTCACGAATAAAATATTTGGCTAATATTTTTTACAGTACCTATGATTCGGTTTTTATTGACCATTATAACTTGCGCAAATCCGGACCTGACGCTCGGCCTCACATTTCACACATACGGGCCTGATATTCTCCTCTTAAAACATGGCTGCCGTTGGCTGACAAAGATCAAAGGCGGCATTGTCGAGTGTGCGTTCTGGCTTCTACGGTGTATTTTTGCTTGTCGCCATCACCAACAATACTCTTTTCGTGGCTCGCTTAAAGCCACACGTTGAACCATTATAGTTTTTCTTTAATTTTATTGGAGTGTAAAGCTCAGTTAACCGACTGGAAAATGCACTTCAAAAGATGATTTTTAAATGTTGCGAACCAACTTTATGATTCAAGAAAACGAAAAGTCTTTATTTGACAACGCCGGATGGCTTGGCGGCGGTGGTCGTGTGGTTTAAGGCGCGGGCCTTGAGTCAGGCCAGGCGGTCACTGTCGTCGTGGGTTCGAATCCCACATAATCCATGGATATTGTGTTGCGGGAAGTGTGTAAAATGTATCCAAAATCCCGTTCCTATTCACGCCGGTAACCAGGCCGGATAGGATTGGATATCCTGTAGGAGGGCGGGACTAGGATACACACACCCTGAGTCGGTAGAGCACGGAGTGGTCAACTGGGGTGAGAGCCTTAGGGGGTACAACCATGCTCGAGGACCGTGGTTCGGAGCTCACGTTAAACTGTAGGTCCCGTCCAGTTCAGCCTTGCAGCAAAAAGGAGACGTTAACTACTGTCAACAACAACATTAATTTTAAGATATACCAACATGAATATTTTTGTAATATTGTAGTTTGCGGCTGATGAAGGAATAAAATCATTCCGAAAGCTTCCGAAGTTAAAAGAGTACTATCTTTTCTTAACCCGCCCTACACATTTGGCTGTACATCCCACTAAATTATTCAATTTCAATATTGAACATTGTCAGCCACGACTAATACTGGTTCCGGTTACAGTTAAAACCGCTTACAACGACATCGGTGTATAACGTCAAAATTCTTAAGGTCCGATTATTTTCCAATGCACTCAATGTTAAAAAAATCGCTTACAACGACTAAAAAACCTATTATAACGTCTGTTCTTAATAAACCTAAAATATTACTATCGAAATTTACTAGCAACATCTTCGGTTTGTAAATGTGTAAGGACCGCTAAAAGAGGGAAAATCTGAAAGTGTCGTATGTCGTATTTAAACGCCTTTACCTGGCATTAACGACTCTAAAGATAGATAATGTTTCGTAACGACCAACAACTGATTTCGAGGTAATCCAAACTGTTTCTTAGAAATGCCTAGAGATTAGGGCCTTGACCAACATAACCCAATAAAAACGTTAAAAATTTATTGCAGAAATCGGGATACTTCAACTCATATCATGAATAAAATTTATGAAACAGAAAATCACATTAATAATAATGTATTTAATGAAAAACGCATTCAAACTAGAATTACCGATTTTTCTAAATGATTAGTGTAAGTATTTGTTGTTAGAATTACTTATATGTATTATTGTGTATGTATACATTTACATTTCCGTATTTGACGACATATTATTTATAATATATAGTATTTTTAATGAAGTTTGAGTACCACTTTTCAACGTGATGGCAATAAAATTCACTAAAACGCAAATGTATACTTTGTAAGCACTCGAAAAACAAAAAACCGGTTACGACGTCAAACCGGCTATAACGTCAAAAACGTTTGGTCCCTTCAATGTCGTTGTAAGCGGTTTCAACTATATATATATATATATATATATAGATTAAGATTTTGTACGTTTGTAGGGGTAGATTTCAATAATTAGTAATCATTTTTAATGCCTCAGCCCATTTATTCTCGAGTGCTTTTGAGAGAACTTTTGACCATCTTACGAAACTATTTCCATTTAATATTAGTCAAGGAACATATAATCGTAAATAATATAATACAATAAAAAATATAATAAAATCTAATATTAGTATATAAAAATTTTAGAAGGACAAAGCGTTGTGGAACACAATATTCTGCATATCTGCGGGTTTCTACATGGCCGCGGGAATAGTTTTCGCTATCTTTGGCTCAGGTAAGATACAGCCCTGGAATTATCCACGATATCCAAGGAGGTCTGAAGAAGGAAGAAATGGGGAATGAAAAAAAAACAACTTAAAAACGAGTTTTTATTGAAAGATGTGACAATAAATGATAAGTGCTAAAAATGTATTGGCGCATTTTACACAAGTATCACATAGTGAAAAATTATACAACTTTTCTCTTTAGTATTACAATAAGTTTCACCAAGAAAAAAAATAAACAACTCTGAACGCATCAAGAGGACTTACTCTTTTGTTATTATTTCTTTTTTTATGTATAGTAAAATTGTATATATTTTGAGGTACACTAGTTCAATGTGATGAAAAAATGAAATGACAACAAAAGTATTTAACTTCATTACTTTATCATTCTATTCTCTCTATTATTTCGTAGACACTCTCTTCCCTTTTACCACCACTGGCTTGTTCTTTATGGTACCCTTTTTACGCTTAGTACTCTGCAAAAAAATAGAACTATTGACAAGAATTTTTTTAAAAACCATTGGCAAGATTGAAGAAAAAATATGGAAATAAAACATGAAAGGGACATAGAAAATTCCCCATTACTGGAGGGAGACTTTGTAGTAGTAGAATTGAATGGGAAACAGTCTGTGCGTCATTAATGCCCGGTTTCTGGTACATTCCCTTATCGGTTCCATAAAGTTATTGAACACATAAAGTCTAGTGCCGTTTCTGAAAGCATTCGTTCTGTAAGTTATAGATTCAATGAGTATTGGTTCGACAAGCAATTTTTCTATTGTAACACAGATAGCGATAATCTCGGAACGTCATATTTGCGTAGAAATGCGCGTTTTGTGAATGACAGAAAAAACGGTTACTGTCAAAAATGCAGTTTCACGTGTCACTTATGGCAAGCGTCACAGACTAGGTTAGCGAGCAGTTATTATTCTAACCTAAAATGATGCTGGTCGTCGTCTATGGTCAACGATTATAAACTAACCAGGATTGCTCACTTACATTTGACCAATGTTGGACAGTTTTGTGACGTCATCACCGGTGCTGAGGTGCGTTTACGTGTTGATTTGTGGATGATGTGATTTGGATATCGTACGTAAATATGGATTACGTAGAGTATATACGTAAACCGTACAGCTTCGTACCGTGACAGATTCGGCGAACTGAGCAATCCTGGTAGTCTATAATCGTTGGGTCGTCGTTGTTCCACACTCCACAGTGCGCATGCGTCACATAATTTATCGCACCGTAAGTCCGATAACTTGTGTGAGCACTTATTGAATCGATAACCCTTGTCGAACGTTTCAGAAACGGTTTTTTGTACTTTATGGAACCAATAGCCTTATTGGTTCTATATCTATGCTTTCAGAAACTGTGCATAAGATGTGGAAACAAAATATAATTTGGGAGAATGTTTAGAAAATGATGTTTTAGTACATTGCCGCGTTCACTTTATTCCGGACCACTGTTAAGGTCCTACTGCATTTTGGAGTACAAAAGCTTCCAAAATGCACAAAAGCAAATGTCTAAGCAAAATATGGTGGTCGCATCATCATGGCTACCTTTAGAGCAATAGGGATCTTGGAACTATGAAGCCATGCCAAACGCAAAATAGCGAACATGGAGTGCCATGGAGTACCATTAGGACCCCAAGACACTTGGGGAAATTCCCAAACGTACAAGTGTGATCATCTTAATACAATGCACTGGTCACCCTTCTTATCATAGCCCCACCGTTAAGGCATTAATGCACGTGTAAGGATAAAACCCTCCCAAATGCATAAAAGATGAGGAGTATTTGGATCCGATTCATTGAGACACGACAAAAACTATGTGAAACATACATATACACGATCAGTTTTATATATGCTGACAAAAAAAATTATTTATAGAACTTTTGAAAGCAATTGTGTAGTGGCTGTTTTCAATCCCTCCAAGTTCATCTTCGAGTTCTTCAAAGTTACTTTCAAGAGTGAGTCAGTATGTTCTAATGAAGATAACACCAAGAAAAAGGAATAACATACTAAAAGTTCGGATAAGTGAAAATAAAGTAATAATTATTCATTACGAAATTTTGAAAAAGCATACAAAAAACATTTACATGAAATAAAGAATTTTCTGCAAGAAGTACTGTTACGCTACTTTTACGTTCGCCTGGTAACAGGATTTGTACAACGTATCTGCACGCCAGTACGGCGGTCAAAACAGTTTTTTGCACGGCCAGTCCGCGCCAGAACGTCGCCAATTGAAAACCTCGATAAGTACATAAGCTAGATGACTGAAATTTTCGGCTCAGGTGCGAACGATAAGTATGGGGGATAAGACTAAGGGTGCCGATTTTGATAATGATTCTCCAATCCCCTTGAGCGTAATCGACCGAGGGGATAATAATTGTTCAATCGAGGTTACTTTTTATTGCTCTGTTTACAAATTTATCTTCCACGAATTCATTTAACCGTTGGAGATCACGCGCTCAGGAAGTGCCACAAACTTTGGTAGCGGGGAGAAAGTACACGCCTCCTCAACTTTGGACTGTTTACCGATTGGGGGAGAGAACCGGAAATAAAGATGCTAAAATCCAAGGCGTACCAACTTTAAATAGGTTACCTCATTGAACAGCTCCCGGGCGAGGGGGTCGTGAGGGGGAGGCGGAGTTCGTGACGTAGACTGGCGATCCAAGTCTGAGTTTTATTATCTGTGTTTAATCCATTTTAATCTAACTTTGTGGTTTAACCTATGTTCTGTATTACTCTGACAGTTTGGCGTTTGGCTGTCGTTTTCGTTTGTAATTGATAGTTTTGAGTTTTTCAAAGTACATATTTTTTGCATCGCCGGTCGCCGTGTGACGTAGATCGGTCGCGCGCTGTTGTGGTAGGTCAGGATCGCTTGAGGCAACCTATTTAAAGTTGATAGGCCTTGGCTAAAATCAGGGATTGGTTGTCTGTCAAACAGAATTGAGAGAAACGTGAGACGTTCGACAACGTCGGACGGAGGGAAAGGCAGTCAGGTCTGGGCTCTTGAACGCGGAAGACGTACGTTTTTATTTGGACAAACTAATATCCTAAACACCCAAAATTAGAGGGTGATATCTGTTAGTGTTAAAGACTATTCTGTAAATTGAAGCGTGAGTGCCGAGTAGTGGACATAAATCGTCAACCAGTGCGTAAAGAGGTTAAAGTGCGTTGGTTAGTTTGGTGACTGAGGACCCCCGACTCAGCCCGTATAGTTTCGTCCAGGATTACCGAGGAGGTGTTAGACGGCTCCGCCCGGCGACCGATCTCCCTTACCGAGCCCCAGGTAGCCGATCAGGCCCCGTTCTTCGGGTTACGGCTCTCTACTTGCCGGCGCGTAACGACCACCGACCTCTCGAGCAGACGTCTACTTCCCATCGGCAAACTTCTGGCTGCGCGCGGCGACTGTGTTATCAGTCACTTCTCCGTTCCCCACCCAGGGTGACTGGATTTGTGAACATCTATCAAGGTAGTGCATTTTTTATCTGGGCCCAGATATAACTCATTTGAATCGATTCCTTAGTTAAGTCTTACCTTCATTTAGTTAGGAATATCCGTAACGAGGCGGCCTTAGTCAGCGATTAAATATTGGTTCAGTCAATTAGATTGGTAATTGGTATATTTGATTAGCTCAGCAGTACTGACTAAGCTCTCCTCTATAATTTTGATAAATAAGTGATTGTAAAGAATTATCGTGCATTGGAAACCAACCATTTTGAGTATCATTTGTGTAGTATATGGTTTTCTATTACTAGAGTTTTGTAACCTAACCATTTAATAATACCGAATTAAACGGCTAGAATCTGACTTCTTGTTGACTATCTTTCAACCACCCCCAAGCCCTTAGCCTTTTGAGTTAGCCGGCCAGGGATCATCTAAGAATTAGATAAGTACGTATCGATTGAATAACAAACATTACAGTACAAAGACAACCTGTCTTGAAATGTGTAGACTTAGGCCCGGTTTTTCAATCATAGTTTAAACTCAAGTTCAGTCGAACTGGGTTCGCAGTTTAAACCAGGTTTAAACCAAGTTCAATTACCAGTCGTTTTTCAATTTATATCAAACGTGAGTTCGAGTGATCTCAGTTCATTGATGTAGAACGGAAAAAGAAGAAGCGCAGAGCACGAAAAATTCTGTTCTGTGGAAAGTCGCGTTGTTCCGCGATCGGAAGATCCGACAGATCGACAGATCCGTATTTCGAGGGTACCTCAAAGGTGTGTTCGGAGCCTTATTTGCTTGTGATTTGAACCTATTTCATTGATCAGCCGTTGCACAGTAGACTTACTCAAACGAAAACGGTTGTAACATTCGTTTTAATTCCACCGTTCGATATGATTCGGCCGTTCACGTATCACGTGGAATCGTCGCGGTCTCGCCTGGGCAACATTCCGCCTTATTTCGTTCATCATCACCATCATCAACTAATTTATATATATACTCTAAATTCATTTTGAATAATAATTTCTACCGCTATGCAATGCAATATAATAAACAATACAATACACACTTAATTTTTAGGTTAACGTTAAGCCATTTTTGACACATGGCACGACTGTTACCGCGGAACTGAGTTTAAACCCTCATCAAGGATGGTTCAAATTTGATCGACGTTCAAGCTCTGAACTTAGTATGAAAAACACTCCACATATGATGAACCTAGTTTAAACCTTGAACTGGGTTTAAACTTCTATTGAAAAACCGGGCCTTAATGTAAAGAAGAAATGGCATTTTTCTAAAATGAGTCACAAAACATGACTATAGTTCTATTTTAAAGCATATTTCAGAATAATTTCTTTAATAATCTTACAATTTTTGGAAGTAAAGAGCCCTAACTGATTTTATTTTACTTTTTGGTAAACAAACAATATTCAGGATAGTTTATATGAACAAATTTAATAACGTTTCTGTAAAAAATGTAATTTAGTTTACCATTTCAGATTAAGAGAGAAAACATTGAAATAGGTCCAAAAAAGTAGTTTTTCTCGTTTTACCAACAACTAAAATTTTTCATTTGTGACACTTCAGTTTAAAAGACGCGAAATGATAATTTTTGGTACATTTCTGCAAAAAGTTTTTAAGATAATCCGATACCCTTATGTTCCAATGGCGCTCTTTTTGTTTATCCGCCACCAGAAAATTTATAGTGACGCCAGGACTAATCATTTCACCCCACACTCGAAAAGGTAAAATTAATGCTAAACTCTTCCTTAGTAGACTACATGTTAAGACAGTAGCGACTTTTGTAGATCGTCCGCTATAAGAACACGAAAAATCAAATATCGTATTGTGATTACTCCATCACGAGACCAGTTTACCGATTAACCGTCTTTTCGAGACTTCTTTTGTGAAATCCCTTCCCATACCTTTTTGGAGACGAAGTTCGGTGACTTAACGATCCGGCCAGCGACCGGAATCCTCGGCCTGTTGAACTCGTCCGGTTTCTTCACCCTGTACACCCTGACGAGCCAGTGCTCGGTCGTGTACGCCTCCTCGAGGTACGTCAGCTGGAAATCCTTGTTCCCGATGACAGCGTTTCTAGTACGATCGAAGCCAGAGGGCGTCCTGTAGTCGAGCTTTAGCTCGCCGAAACGGTAGTAACTCAGCTTGTACATGAGGCAGTTCAGGAGGATGGGCGAGCCGTCGGCATCGATCCTAAACTCGCCATGTTCCGTGAAATAGTCGCTCTCCTAATGAAAAGTAATATATGATGCTCAGTAAATTTAAGTTATTTTACATAATGGGTTTTTGTGACCTATTGTTTTTTCCCATAAATCGATAGAGGAGAACGTGGTGTATCCATCAATGTATTCATCCAATGAAATTGAAAGGTCGCTTCAAATTTCGAATTGGAAAATGTGATGACTCACCCGGTCATTTTTTTGAATATTTTGGTGTATCGGCAACAGTGCACATTGGGGTAATAAAAGTTTGTATCGACTATCGACCTAGTTAGTCAAATTTCAAACTAAACTTGTCAATTATCGTAGGCATGTAAATACGACAGGAGAGACGGCCGACTTGAAATACCTGTTGTATATCGATTTTCCAACGATCTCAAACAAACCTAAACGACCGTTAGAATTCTGAAGTTTTATGTTTTAAGAACGTGCGAGAAGGCCGAAGAAAGTGGTACATATAAGCATAACCTCATTGTTTTTTCGTGAAATGTGTGGTGTAGAGTGAATTTATGTAGATTAGCCACATAAAAGACGTGGATCATTCCAAACTCCACCATAGGCAGGTTGCTAGAATCAGCCTTTATGTAGCTAACTTCCTGCTGTGAGTGCTGTGATTTATTTTAAGTAATAAATAGAATTATTATCTTTTCGTTGAAAACCGAAGTAAATGTGCATCTAAAAGTGCAGATATTACTGTCGCCAGTAAATATACGATGAATGCAAAAAAAAAGGAACGAATTCCTCCAAAACGCTAGCGGACACAAAGGTAACACGCGAAAGGGTGAACAAATAATAACAAAGTTAGTTATGTTTGTGTTTACGTTCATTTACGTTTTACTCATCTTTCAAGTTGCAAGCGCTTTGAATTGTTCCATCATAATGTGCAACATTGCCAGCTCATATACAAAATTAAATTTTCTATGGAAATAACCGGATGAGTCACGTTTTCAAATTTAAAATTTGAAGCGCCCTTTCAATTGCATGTCGTCAACATGGTCTCGTTGGATACACCACGTTAGCCTCCATCGACTCATGGGAAAAAACACATAAGGTCAGAAAAAACCGCGGACACCTCCATTAATTCGCAATTATATTGCCTTCATTACTTTAACCCTCCCAATGTAAGGGAGGTCCGCCTGGACCCTATGTCATGTTCTTACAATCAAAAATATATTTACAAAATTATATTACCGTGATTTAACTAAACGTAATGAATTAACTGAATGTATTGGATGTTTGTATGGAAAAAATGCCTCATGCAATTTATGGCAATATTTTTCACACAAAAAAAAAACAAAAAGTGCAAAGAACAATTCTAAGGTCATTAAAATCGCTATATCTCTGAATTATTAATTACTAGCCATATCGCGGTTCCGCTAGCTCACTTATTAAAAAAAATACAACTTGAATGTACATTTACTTCATACATAACATTCTGCGCAATACGGTTCTTAAATAGGCTTAATTGCAATATTATTTACAGTCAAAACTCGCTATCAGTGCTGTCTTAAACAATTTTTTTAATATCCTTTATAGTTTCAGTATTAGGTTAGGCATTGTGCCAGAAATATAGCTATATACATCGTTTATCTACTTTCCATTGATCAACTTCCATAAAATATTGTAACGTTTTTACTATTTACTAAAACTAAACACTACGCTATTTGTACTAATTAATTTATTTCTTACACGACGCTTATAAACTTAACTTAACAATCCCTTAACTTAATTGATATTCGCACACAGATGTTTATTTATTTAACGCGCGCGGTCTCGCCCGAATGTTTACACACCGATTCTTCGACTGCCAGTCTTGGGTCCGGCATTCCTTTATATACGGCAGGTAGGAACGTTCTGGAAGTTTTGTGATAGTTCCACGAATTTCTCCTCGGGTTTTCGGAGAATCGAAGCGTCTCGGCACTTTGTCTCGGCCTTACGAGTTTGTTTCCGTTGCTTCTACAACGAATTCGTGGAACCCGGGCAGTCTCAGACGTGTTTACTTGTTTTCGGCAAGCCGTTCCGTTACAATATGTTCGGAAAATTGTCTTACTCTGAGCTTTATGATTAGCGAAAAATGTTCCCACCTTAAGATACATCTAACCTTTTACCGATTATATCACTAAAAACAGAGCAGATCAATTTTTAATATGATACAAGAAGAGGTACCTAACTCAAAATGCACTTTCTTGTATTCCTTAAAATGTGTTTTGATTCAATGTAGCTTCTGGCATGTAAGGCATTGGGTCAGATGATGGTCCTTATCTGTCTTTCCGATCGGTTCTTTAGTCCTTGGCAATTTAAATCTAGCAGGGCTGGCACTTTTGCTTCTGAGTAAACATTGAAGTAAGTTAATTCCCGATTAGGAGTAAGTTAATTTCCGATTACAACAGCCAGACAATTAAAATGTGGCTGGTTTTGTCTGTTACTTATAAATGCGATTCAGATGTTTTAATTGAGAATTAACTTAATCTGATGTATAATCAGAAGCAAAGTATCAGCCCAAAGTCTTTAATTGTGTTTGACTTGTAATTCGTTTTTTCTGAGGTAATGAGGCACGATAAAGAATACCCGTGTGTTGACAAATAGATTGCCTCTCAAAATTCTGTATTCACCGCGAGATACAAACTTCTGTCCATTGTCAAACTGACGCATGTCATATATATAAGGGAATTAACTATGGTCGCTACCGCTACTCGCATTTCAACCTCCAATAATTTCTATTTTGCCAGTCTCCTTCTTGAAGTCCTCTGGCTGCCATGGGCTCTTCTATGTCGGCTTTCCAACTCCTGGTTGGTCTTCCTCTTTTGCGTTTTTCTTGGGATACCCATTGCCGCACTATTTTAGGCCACCTGTCTTCATCCATCCTTTGAAGATGGCCGTACAATATAAGTCTTTTTGGAAGCATAGCTTTCTTATGGCGGGTTTCGCTCAAAGCGCTGAACCGATGAGAGGTGTTATCGCCGAAAAACCGAGCGATCGTCACGGCCAATTATCGCGCCGCGCTAACTGTTTAGTAGCAACCCGTGTTACAATTGTTTTTGTATTGTCGGTTGCCTGCTCCGTGATGACGCTAACTACAAATCGTTTCTACCGCGATCCAAACACTCGAAGGCGACCGTTACTTGTCAGTCACTGCGCATTCACTACTTCCGTATAAATCTCGCAACTCTGCTTGTATATACCTAAAAGCTCCGGCGGACCGTTGGCAATACGCCAGGAAAGTGTGACGTCAGAATTTGGTAATCGTGGCAACTGCTTCTACACAATTTTTTTCTTATAAGAGAATAACATGGGAAACTTTTCAAGTAGGTGGTAATTTACGTAAACGAAATTTCTTAACTATCAGCTGTGAAAAATAAGAAACATTGAAGTATGTACTTTTCTTGTATATAAAAGAATGCATGATACGTTATGGAGGAAGAAAGAAAAAAGTGATTTATTTCGGAGCCGCGCTAACTGTTTAGAGATAACTCGTGTTACAATTGTTTGTATTGTCGGTTCTCTGCTCTAGGTGTGGCGATTGGGGGCTGAATCGGAGAGTGGCAAGCTAACGCCGCGCTAGCTACTGATCGTTTCTGTACATGACGTATATATATATATATATATATATATATATATATATATATATATATATATATAAAGCTATGCTTCCCCTCTCGGTCATTCCCAGAGCGCCTCATTTCGTTTTTGTTCTATAGTGTCTATGATGGTCTGCTCCACTTTCATGATTTCTCGTATTTTGTCATTTCTAATATGGTCCAGTCTAGATGTTCTCGCACTTCTTCGCCAGAAATCCATTTCGAGGGATATGAGCTTTTGGCGGTCTTTTTTGTTAAGTTTCCATGTTTCGGAACCATATGTACATATACTTTGGACAATTGTTTTGTAGAGCATGGTCTTGGTTTTGGCACTAATACTTTTGCTCCAAAGTGTATAATTCAGTTGATTGATTGCATTTCTCCCTTGTCCTACTTTATTCAGTATCTCTTCAGTGCTTTTTCCTGAGGAAGAGATGGTAACGCCCAGATATTTGAAAGATGAACATATTTTTATTGTTTCGTTTCCTATCTGCATATCGCTTTTGTTATTTTCATCACCTACTATCAAGTATTCTGTTTTTTGCATGTTTATAACAAGACCCCAGGATCATCATCAGACGCATGTCATATGTGAGAATTAAAAAGTCGTGTTTTCGATTTTTTGGCCGTTTTGACCTATAGGGTTGATTTCCGACGCCAAACCATGAAGACATTCGATTCCTGGGCACAAAGAATATATGTATGGTGAATTTAGATCGGATCCATCAAGGCACGGCGGAGCCTACGCGGAACATACATATACACAGTTTTACTATACATTACTGTGTATACTGTACACTAATGTATCGAGTGTTTTTTTTTAATTTCACCTCATAGTAGGCTGTGGATAGTATTTGTGAATGCACCTTACTAAAAAATGTCATTATCAAAATTTAAACCGTTCCAAGCACTTCGAAGACTATTGTTCCATGAGAGAGTTAAGAGTTGTCAAGTTTGTTTTCACTGAGGTTCTCGCATTTAGATTTTTATATTTGTTAGTCTCATTCATCTAACGCCTAATTAATAGAGCTAAGCTGTATTTTTCAAGACACTAGTAACTGATTGGAGCAGTTTCAATTTTTATTAAAAAAGTGATGTTATGACAACCTACTTCAATATTGAAATTTTTTAGTAAGGTGCATTCACAAACACTATCTACAGCCTACTATGAGGTGAAATAAAAAAAAAACACCCCTTATATTTTTATATAATTATACTTGATAAATATGTGAGAAACACATTTTCATTCACGTCCAATTCCACTATTCGGGTTGCATTGCCAACATACAATCGGCAGATTTCTAGGAGCCGGTACGACATTGACACATAGAGGGTTATACTAGGAATCATAGAGAAATATAGTACAAGAGGATTTACTTAAATGTACATAAAGTCACTAAATGAGGAAAGTACCGCAATGGGCGGCCATATTGTGTCCGCGCCGCGCCGCGCGAAATTCAAAATAGAAAACAAAAATTTGCTTGTTTTGAAAGATAAAACAACAACTTGGCATTTTTATTCCCAAAAAGTAAAAACGAAATTTCGCGAGAGAAAAATGTTCATAAAAATTAATTTACACCTATATACAATACAATAAACAAATATGACACATAACCCACAATCCACAAAACATAACAATAGGCATGAAACAGGCAGATTGTAGCTGTAATCCGCCATATTGTGTCCGAAAATGTACTTCTCTCTCTAACACGTTGGGACATTGAATTGCGGTACTTTCCACATTTAGTGACTTTAAATGTACACGATTCGAAGCGCCCTCCAACATAGTGACAAGAACTAAACATATCTCTATCTCATTCTACACTCTCTTTTCTCTCTCTGTCTCTTCTTCGTCGCCCACTCGTTTGTCTCTTTATCTGTTTTGTGTTGTGCGCCGTGCGCCCTGCGGTCTAGGATTTGTGTTTGTCGCTTTAGGCAAGTGATTTTTTTAACACTCTTGTTATGCTTATATCTAAACTATTAATTAAATTGTGCTATACTTAAATAGCACCCGCACACTATGCTGATTTATTTATTGTTTGATCACAATGTGTTCATTTGTAGATTCCTCGTTTATTAAGTTTGAGGTTATGGTTTTGGTTTTATGAAGGCCCCCAGACAACGTTCTTTTCTGGCTGTTTTGCCCGAACGGGTAATGACGAGCAACGACGGTATACACACACACGAGCGTGTTGTTTCATTCTGTTCCTGGCAGTTAATTTTCTGTAGTTCTCAATTACCCGTTCGGGCAAGACGGCTAGAAAAGAACGATGTCTGTGGGAGCCTTTATATTGTTTTTGTGAGGGCTTTAAAACATACAGATTTATAGTATTTTATTGTAGGTTTGCCCAGGCAGCAATGTTTATTTGGTGAGAGAAAGTAACTTTTGTTTAGTAGATATTTTCAGTATGGCATTTATATGTATTGTCAGTGTTGTTAAAAATACAATTGTAAAAGTATTTAAATACAAATACAAATACTTTTTCAACGAAGTAATTAAAAGTATTTTAAATACAATTTTTGAAAATGTATTTAATTACAATTACAATTACATTGACAATGTATTTAAAAGTAATTTAAATATATTCTATATTAAAAATTTATACCGGGTAATTTAAAACTTTCCATTTCTTATTAAATTTATTCGTCTTCAGCACTCGAGAGTGATAAACAAACTGAATGTCTTTATTTTCCAGTTGTCAAACAGGTAAACTCGGAATTTCGACCAATACGAAATCAACATAAATGAAATTTTACTTGTATTCTCAATATTTCTCCGAAAATAATGGTTAAAGCAGGGAAAGCCTTGACAAAGCAGCTTATCTCCCTAACTTACCTGTTTCGGCGTAGGATAATGATCCATTATCCCAAAAATTATTACTTATTGCAGTTATTAGTATTTACTGTGTAGGTATTAATGATGAGTCATGGGACTCATAGGTCTATACCTAACTGCGAATTCCCCATATAGTTGCCATAGTTGAACTTTTAAATACAAGTATTTAAGTATAATTACAAGTATTTAAAATTTTGAGGACAATTGTAATTAAATTACTTTTGAATTACAAAAAAGTAAATGTATTTAATTACGTATTTCAATGTAATTGATGTAATTAAAATACATTTTTAAATACTTGTATTTAAATACTTAACATCACTGTGTATTGTATACCGTATGTATTATGTACTATGTATGTATTACCACAAGAATAACTAACAATCAGAAGACCAACAGAAAGAGAGGTTCGATACGGTCCTCAATGACACTGAACGCACGTGATTTGATATTTGCCGATTTGTGCCGTACACACCCGTTCCTCCAAAGTCCGACCGACAACTTACCTGAACATCGGACCTCTCTTTCTGTTGGTCTTCTGATTGTTAGTTATTCTTGTGGTATTACCGTATATTTATTGGTTTTATGTATGTTATAGGTTGATGGTATTAGGAACATTATTGAAATGTGATTTCATCAGTTTTTTGCAACAGTTTATTCATATTTCATAAATAAAGTGGATTATGGCTATTAAAAAAAAAACATACATATTTCGTCCGTTTTTTGAAGCCTTTTAATCCTACACGTTTTCATTTACTAACTTATGTGTATTTGGATTTTCCTGATTTTAAACGACGGCGCCCTGCACGATTGTTTGTGACGCGATTCGTAATTTCAAAATCTTTGAATTCCTAATACCTATATTTCTTGCAAATCATAACAACTTTTTTTATTTTTCTAGGTTGGGGAAGAAATCACTTGAGGAAAAGAAGAAAGAAGCAAAAACCATGTAACATGAAACTAACCAAATACCTGCCTACTTATGGAATATTTCATTGTTTTTATTTATCTGCAATGTATTACAATGTAAATCATTTATAGTGTACTTTTTAATGTTTTTACAAGTGAATATGTATTATTAAACATGTTCAATAATATGCCTATTCTCATTTTTCAAACTCTCAACCTTAACTCTCACTTATCCGAACATCAGTTAGCTCCGGAAAACAATTGTAACTGAAATGTGGCCAGTTTATCGGTTTGTAACCATCTGTGGTTACAATCCGATCATCACCAATAAACTGTCGACATTTCAGTTACAATTGTTTTCCGGAGCTAACTGATACGTTAAGATGTAAAAATATGTGTTAAATTCAAAATGCCCGCCAACGCCGTTTTAGTTCGTGTCACTATGTTGGAGGGCGCTTTTGTCGAATTTTGAAAGCATTGAGTTGGTTCTCTTGAACTATATTTCTCTATGCTAGGAATAGTTATTCCGGTTGCGCATATCGATTGTAGAACGCACCATCGGATATCCCTAGATTTATTCCTCGAATAATTTATTCCAGAAATAGTTATTACGTTGTTTATACTGAGATTGTAGAACCGGCCCTTAGAAAAAAACATACGCTTTCGTTAATCAATAAAAGATTCATTTGTTAGTTTTCTTGGTAGATTTTGAGAATACAGTTTTAAGCAAGTAACTTCTGTAAACAGTTTCAAACACTTTATCACCTATTAAGCATTTACTTGTTAACAAATTGAATACAATTGACAATTATTTTGTTCCATTCCTGATTTCAATTAAAAAATTTCATTTTGCAAAATTTCCTTCATTAAATTTCTTATTCAGAATAAATTGTATACTCCTAGCTACAATAAGGTTATAATTACATATAGATCTTTTCAAATATATGAATGTATCCACTACTGATTTTAAAATTTTCTATATTCTTGAATGAAAAGTAAAATTACTTTTAATGCACATGACCAGATAACTTCATATATTTTACATTGGGGTGAAATCAGGAACGTTTTTAAAAAACTACTTTATTTTAAATGAGGGGTTGGTAAACGATACAAGTAGAAATTGCGAATGGATTATCAAATCTGGTTCTAACCGTTTGGTTTAGAAGCAAATTCAAGAATGTGAATGTAAGAGAAACAAAAGCATCGCTACGAGCGATTTGCCCACTTAGGCGAATTAAATTAGAAAGAATAGAGGTGTTTTTGTAAAAAACCGTGTAGACGGGTTTGACAGTTGGAAAAGGTAGTTTGAGTTATTACAAGAAGCCCCTCATCTAGAGATTCATCAATTTTTTAGTTGAACCATTATCAAATTAACAATTAAAGTGCCAAAATCACTCTTTTGTTTATAACTCCAAATGTCTTAGATTTAGACGTTTGCGGTCAACAGTGAACTTTTAGAGAAAACAATTATCTTTAAAATGAGACTTTCTAAATTAAAATTGCACTATAAATAAAAAAGTTATTGGTAAAAAAGGAGGCAAAATGGTTATTTTTAAATATTGTTAATAACTTTTTAATTAGTTGTTCGAATTAAGTGAAATGTTTATATTCTGTGAGTTGTAATGTACTTTATAAGTATGCAAGAGATGGGCTCTATTGATCTATTAGTCTTTTGCAAAATTCTAATTGTTTATCCCGTTTCTTGAAAGAGAGAGAAAAGGAGAGAGAAAGATAGAGAGTGAGAGAGGGTGTCGTCCACAGGCGGCGCGCGCTCCGGCTGACCTACATAGCCGATGACGTCATACTTGTGGCACAACTCATTGCATACCATTTCGAGGGTACAACTTGTGTTGTTTTTGGACCTTAACCGTCTGGATTAGAAATTCCGCCGGAGGCGATTTCGGACCAAAAATTGGGCAAAAAGTAGTACCCCCATTTAAAATTACATGGGGGATTGAGTTAGAAATGCAGAGATAGGCAACGAACCATGCATTTTGGGTACCAAAATGTGTTGTTTTCAGACTTTGACGAAAAAAGTCTTTCTTTTTTGTTAGAACCCGCATAGATACACTACTGATAGTCTCATTTTAAAGATAATTGTTTTCTCTAAAAGTTCACTGTTGACCGCAAACGTCTAAATCTAAGACATTTGGAGTTATAAATAAAAGAGTGATTTTGGCACTTTGGTAATTTGATAACAGTTCCACTAAAAAATTGATGAATCTCTAGATGAGGGGCTTCTTGTAATAACTCAAACTACCTTTTCCAACTGTCAAACCCCCCGTCTAAACAGTTTTTTTACAAAAAAAATCTAATCTGATTCGCCTAACTCATCATCTCTAGGACCAGGGAGTAGTAGTTATTCTATTCTCCCGGTCAAGGTTGTAAAGAACAACAGTAGCAAAGTTACGAGATAAGGATTCTCCTGTATTATATTGAATTTCACTTAGCCTGGGACATATATACCAACTGCAGCGACTGGTAGGTAGACAATTGTTATATGAATATTCGAGTTCGCGCGTATATTTCATTCTAGCCGCGACCCGTATCGGCTTCGCTTGCCACTTATTTGAAAAAGAACTTGAATATTGTATCATATCTGTCAGATGTTGAAATATCCAAATTTCAATAATAGCTATTTTCTCATTCACGATGGAAAAACTGTACTTTTCAAATGTCATTTTAGTGTGAAACGTGCAATTTTAATGCACTTGTGCGAAAAATAAAAAAAAATAGATTCAACCTGATTCGACCAAAAGTAGCTGTCAGTTTGAGCGTTTTTTTTTCACAAAACAAACTTTTATCATCTTTGTTACAGTGATTTCTAAGATAGTTGGATTGTAACTTTGAATAATTCAGAATCTGACGTATTTTAGATATTTTTCGAAACATCTTAATTATTTGTGAATGAGAAAAAATCTTGTATGATACATGTGGGAAAAGTGCGATTAAGGCACTTGTTTGAATTAGAGAACTCGATACGCGCACTTTTCACACTTGTATCATAAATAGCTATTAACACCGTTGCTACGCAATTGATTGCGGTTTGTCAAAGAGATGTGAATATTCATTCTCTCTTGAACTATCATAGTCTAGTGAAATTAGCTCTGAACCTACATTGTAGGCTCGAGTAACAAAAATACACTGCAAATGGGTAATCGACACTCAGGATTCCGAATTTGACATTATTTTTGACCGCAACCCCCGACAAAGGGTTGAAAATCGACAAATAGGCATTCAACTCGTGATATCTCAAAAATTACAAAATGTATGGGGAAATAAACCACACCACTGTGTTTCTCGCATTTTTTTACATCGAAAATGACATTTTGTACATTCATATTAACCAAATTTCCACGGTAATGTTGAAATTTATAAATGAATTGGAGGGGAAATGATCGCGACCGGCTGTGCGATCCCTTATGACGTTACCACGAGAGGAGAAATTGCTCACGAGCCATGCGCTGCTTGATCGTCGCCGAGAGACAGAGACAGAAAGACGTACTCGTTGTTTCACAGTAAACAATCTTTAAAACTATATTACAGTTTTTGAATTCTTCGGCACGGAAATGGAAGTGTGTACAATCTGTGATTCAGAGATTCAACCCGATGATAACATCGATTGTGTAAAGACAAAGGGGTTAAAAACTTTGATTTCTAAAAGTGAAAGTAGAGAAGATGATAAGTGGAAATTATGGATTGGGAAGTCTTCCATCAACGTACACAGTAAATGCCGTAAAAGGTATTATACTGGAGTTGCAATTGTCCCAATTCTCAAAAAAGGAAAGTTTGATTCAGATGTAGCGTCTGAATCAGATGATACCTTAGTAAACTTGGAATCATCTTCAATTTCAACCACCGAAAATTCCTGTTCTCCACTTAATGCTGCAGCTCAACTTGACAGTTCCCCCCAAAATATTCAAGCTTCTTCGTCCAAATCAAATACGGAGTGCTTCTTCAATTTCACTGATTTATGCGTTTTGTGTGGGAAAAAATTAGATAGACTTCATAAGGCCGTCTCAAAATTTACAGGAAAAATTGAAAAATGCCGTTTTATTAGCTATGTAAATAGAAAACAACTCGAATACAATAATCAACAGAATTGAGAGTGGATTAGCTCAATATCAGACATTTTCGTACCACACAAAATGTTATGACAGCATTAGATTGGTAAGTTTGTTTTAAATAATTTAAAATTCATTGCCAAGGTAAACTACCCAATAGCGTAACATTTATTTGAGGCAATAGTTTATAATTTTTATTTTTTAACAACAAGGTAAAAGGTAAAAGTGATACTACTTTATTAAAACTGACGAAAGTACCCGTTATATACAGGGTGTCCGGTAAATGATAGTCAAAAAGAAAACCCCAAATAGGTGGCGGTATTTCAAACACTTTTTCTTAATGCCGCAAATATGACTTCCAGGTTAGTTTTCGAGAAAAAAAATTTGGTTGTTTGTAAAGTCGGTTTACGGACGATAATTTTTACGTGATAACGTCATAAGAAAACATTGATGAAAAATGGAATACGTTTATGAATTGAATAGAATTATTATCACTAAATTATCATTAGAAGGTCATTAGAAAGTTTTTCTCACTGCGGTTGGCCGGTCCAACTGATCATTTTAGACACATTGTTATGACATGTGTGAAGTTAAACATTAATCTTGAACCTTACATGAATTGCTGCGCAGGATAATTGTTTTCATTGAATACTGTATGAAAGCAGTCGACTTTTTACACGATCATTTATATCATTCATCATCATTCCTTATCTAAACCTTGGATGAATATAGAGTCTGTAGCTACTCGAAAAGTACCTCAGATTCAAAGCGACAAATAAAAATTTTACCCTTATTTTTTACCCCCCAAGGGCCCCAAGATATGGAAATTCGGCGTTTTCAGATTTTTTCAGAACTTTCAAGTTTGTAGGTAGTCTGAAAGTACCTAATGATTTCTGGACATACATACCTACATTATTATATATATATATATATATATATATATATATATATATATATATATATATATATTAGATTCCTTCGAAGTTCCTTCAATAAATTTGATAATCTACTATACTGTACATTATTTTTTTTGAATGAAGAAGTACAAAGATCAATCAAAAGTTATTTAAAAGTTAGATATCAATAGGTCATTTCATTTTTTGCACGTTAATAAATAAGTAAAAATAGTGTACTTCTTGCAAGTTGATGTTTTAATTTTAAAAATGATGTTTTCACTTGTTAGTTCCATTTTAGGTCTCTATAAAAGTTGTTTCAGTATTGGGTAGCTTACTTATGTATTAAAATATGATTTTTTTTAAAAAAATATTTACGCAGGTACCCCCCACTACGTCGCCTTGTCCAAATATATACAACGAATCTTTCGACCAACTATTTCAATACATTGAGAATAGTGGAAAGTTCAAATTCACTTTGAATGATTTGAAAGCAGAACTAGGAGAATTTGAGTGTGATATAAGAACGTTAAAGGAAAAATTAAAAAGCAAATTTGGCGATGATATATATATCAAACAAAAACCTGGTACCCAACCATTGTTTTGTTATAAAACATTTAACCTGGCAGAAATTCGTGATGATTGGTTCGCCGATGCAAAATCTTTAGGTTCGTTCCAGAAAAAGACAATTCTAAAAATAGCATCTGATATAATCAAAGATAAAATTAAGAGCAGTCCTAGTAGTACTTGCGCATATCCTCCATCATCTAAATTTTTAAACAATGTTAAATCATGTATTCCAGAATTTTTCAATTTTTTTCTTGAAAATTTATTATTGGTAGAGGACGAGCAAGACAATACCCCTGAAACATGCACTATTCAACAAAAGCAAGTCAAACTCGAGAATGTTGCACATGGCATTATGACAATATTGCGCCCTAGATCATTCGTATCTACACTACAACTATCCGTCGGTACTTATATATACAGAAAAACAGGATCAAAGTTAGTCATTGACCTTTTATCTTCTCTTGGTGTAACTCCAAGCTACTATAACTTGCGATTGTTTGAAGCACCTACTGTGATGGATCCTCCTGTGATGTCAGTTAGTGAGGATGTATTGGTTCAACATGTTTTTGATAATACCGATCATAACGTACATACCATAGACGGCCGTGAAACATTTCACTGTTTGGGCGGAATAGCAATATACACACCAGATTACTCCATACAATATACAGGTGGATCGAAGAAATTAACAAAAATGCCTACTATTTCTCAGTTAGCGTCACAAGACAGAATTCGAATCGTGCCTCACCCTACAATTAACTTTGCTGCTTTATCTAGTATGGAATTTATAGATACTGATTCATTGTGTATAAAAATTCGAAAATCTTTATCACCTACATATGCAGGATATGCTTGGGCTAAAGCATTTGATGTTAAAAATGTACCTTTATGGAAGGGATTTATGGAGGTATTATTCACTGATGCAACGTACTACATGTCACACATCCAGTGTTTACCTTTTATTAACGAACCACCATCAAACTTGACAACGCTTAACACTGCTTTACATTATGCTCTAGAGGAATGTCAGAAGATAAATCAAAAGACGTGTTTCATAACTTGCGATCAACCTCTTTATTGGAAACTGCGATGTATTGTTGCTCAGAATCAAAATGCAGAAACAAGAAACGCTATAATACGCCTTGGAGGATTTCATTTATTTATGTCTTTCTTGGGTTCTGTAGGTTTCATTATGAGTGGTAGTGGACTAGAAGAGATGTGGTCCACAATTTACGCAGCTGATTCTACCAAAAAAATGATGACTGGACATGCTTATGCCCGAGCTTTTAGAGCACATATTCTATCATTTACCGCCATTGCTTCAATTATTTGTAAAAAAATAGAAGCAACAGAAACTGTAAGGAATTGTATCCATAGCTTCTTTGAAAAATGGAGCACTGAACCACCTTCTATTGGAGATTTTAACAGTGATTCCTTCATGATACATCTCACTAAGTTGCTCAACAAATGTTTAGAGAGGATGGAAAATGTTGGCCCAACAGCTAAATTGTGGGTACAGTATTTTAGATGTATTCACATAGCATTAGAATTTGTCGAAGCTGAACGTGTTGGGGACTGGGACCTCCATTTAGGCAGTGTTAAAAAAATGTTGCCTATATTTCATTCAGCAGGACATTTTGCTTATGCTAAAAGTTCGCAAATATATTTGCAAGACATGGCAAATTTAGAACTTGTAATGGATGTAAAAGAATTTCATCAATTTACCAAAGAAGGTGGTTTCACCATTCGTAGAAGCGACAAAGCCTGGGCCGGAGTTTGGACCGACATGGTCATAGAGCAAACTCTAAACAGATTCTTTGGCACAGACTTGAGGCATGGCAGAGGTGTAACTCCCAGTGTCGTCGCCCGATATTTATTAGCTATGCCAGCTGCCGTAAATGTTATGGAAGGTTTAGAAAATTATTGCGGTTTTAAATCAGAATCGAGTGAGCAACACGTCGATTTGTCGGCCAGCAGAAGACAAAGAGATGATGCGGATCTTAAAAAGATGATTTTTTGGTTGAATCAGCATGATCCATTCCAACGTGACATGTCGTTAATGTCACTTTCAAGTGGTGTAATAGGAGGACCGCATATAAATTGTCACATGGCTTTTGAAGAAGGTTACAAAGGAATGAAGACTATGATAGGAAAAAATGCAGAAAATGTTTCACTTTCAAAACAGCATAGAGTGAAGCCACTTTCTCTTGCAGTGCATGGAGCTCATTTCACTGATGAAGCATATCTAGATATCGATTCAGATTTATTATTTCAAAGAATAGGCGTAATTTTTAAGGGTGACGTTGAAATGACTAAAAAAGCTCTGAGCTATGAGCTTTCTCCAATTCCTCCAAGTATTTTTGACAAAAAAGGATTTATGCGAAAAAGCCCGAAAGCTGATTTATATAAACTTTTCAAGCAGTGTTTGTATTCTGACTTACTGATGAAAAGTTTTGTTTTTGTTGTGGATGGAGGCTGGCTCTTGCATAACGTTAATTGGTCTCACAGTGTCACATACAGAGATATTTTTAATAAATACCTTTCGGAAATAATTCACCGTTTTGGTGTAAATACAGTGGTTGTATTTGATGGATACAACAATGAACTAATTGGTACAAAATCTTATGAACGATACAGACGTAAAGAGAGAACTGTCGCTCCTGATGTTCAGATTGAGGAAGATAAGTTAGTTCCTTTGAAACAAAAAAAGTTTCTATCCAATGTTGCAAATAAATTTAAATTTGTAGCAGCATTATCTAGTTTTTTAAAAAACAATAAGATTCAAACATTGGTTGCTACTGAGGATGCCGACAAATTAATTGTTGATACTGCAATACATTTAAATTCCAGAATAAATGAGCCCGTGTGTATTGTAGGTAACGACGTAGATTTGATAGTTTTATCCATCGCTTTAACACCAAATACAGATACAATTTATTACTACAAAATAGTTCCTAATGCAAAAAGAGGAAATGCACTATATTCAACGGCTGATTATAAACATTTGCAAGCATTTATTTTGTTTGCACATGCTTTTGCAGGGTGTGACACAACAAATTCGTTTTACAAAAAAGGAAAAAACAGCATCGTATCAACTCTTCAAAAGAATGAAAATCTTCAAACATTGGCTGCTGTTTTCAATGAACCAGACAAGACGCCTGAAGAATTATATGCAGCTGCAAAATGTTTCATTATGCATATGTATACAAAAGGAGAAGTAGATGAGCAATTATCAGTAAATGATTTAAGGTACACCCTTTTTACTTCAGGAGTGTCTACAACAAAGAGACGGTAATCTATTACAAATATATATAATACAATGTGTTTCAAAATGATTGTCATCTAGTTGGCGTTGGAATTTCTATGCATGTAATTTTTGATGTGCCGCGCTCTATCGATTTGAACCTATCTAATTCTGACAACCAGTGACACTTCGAACATTTATTGTGAAACTGGCAATCAGTACTGCTGGTAATTAACGGCCTTTTCAGGGCCAAAACAAATACTACAAAAATAGACAAATACTCAGAATGCTTTTTCTTTTGACAGAGAAAAACCAGAAGTCAAAAGAGGTTAAGTTGGTTATTTTGAGGTTATGTATAGCTAGTAGAAACTCATATTTTCTCAAGGCGGTTTTTTTTATTTTACATGGGTATTCCACAGCCGACTAGGTGACAATCATTTTGAAACACATTGTATAAAAAAATATAATTTAAGGTTGGAGAATGATATTTGTTATATAGTAAAATAGATTTTATGTCCTTCGGGGACTAAAATACATTTTTACTGTCTGTTTTGAGGGAGTAAAATCAATTTTTACATGTAATCGTAAAACCAAATGTAATTATTTTCGTTTTAGCTTTGATTTAGCCTTATTGCCACCTACCGAGTCAACTTTACTGCAGCATGTAAAGAGAGTATTTTATCAAATACAACAGTGGTTGGGGAATGACTTGAACCCCGAAAAATGGGGGTGGAAAAGGACAAAATTTATCTTATTGCCAATAATGAGCGAGGACCCACCAGCTCCAATAGAATTATTAAGACAGGTAAAAAATATTTATTTTTGTAACAATTGAGAAAAATGCGTTAGGCACGTATTTTTTATGTGTTGTGATTGACCTATTCGTTACTATTATGTAAACATTTCAAAAGTAAAAAAAAAGGCCAAAGCGAGTTTTGTTAAGTAAATGTAAATAAAAAAAAGAAGTAATAAGTTTATTGTAGTAATATAAATTTTTTTAAAGCAAATCAATAGGTATTTGGCCAAATATTATGCATTTATTTCTTTAATATTTTTTTTCAATACATTATCTATAAATGGAAAATAAAACTCTAATACTATTACAGGTTACTTGTAACTGCAGAACAAATTGTTGTTCAAATCGTTGTACCTGCAAAAAAGCTGGGTTAGCTTGCACAGGAACATGTCGACATTGTGAGGGAGGGAGCTGTGAAAATTTTTCAATATTTAGTGCGAATTATGAACAATTGGATGAAAATGATGATGTCAACGGGTCAGACGACGAATCAGAATCTGAAGTAGAAGATGACGAAGAGACCCGAGTTTGGAAAGACTTTAGTTTCGATGAAAATAATGATTATTAATTTTTTTTCAATGTTTTATACTAAGGATGCAGTTATTTTATATGCATTACATTTTATAATAAATATTTTTTTATGAAACTAATCTAGATTCTTCATCAATAATATATAGATATACAGATAAATTATAGAAAATATTCTATCTTAAGAACACTATCGAAAATTGTAGTTTTGAACAAATTAAACTACTATTCCGATGTAACATTTTCTCATCTGTTTTCTCTGCCAGACTTTATAGTTTTGCAGTTTAGTAGATAGTTATGAAACTGTTAATATTTACAGAATTAATAATACATCGAATTCATAAATTGAATTGGCGTACAAATATCACTACTGTTAACAACATAATCGGATGCACATCTTGATTATTGCCTATTTCTTAAATTTAATATCAAAATATCCCTTGGCCCGAGTTTTAAAGATTGTTTACTGTGAAACACAACGAGAACGCCTCTCTGTCTCTGTCTCTCAGCGACGATCAAGCAGCGCATGGCTCGTTAGCGGTTTCTCCTCTCGTGGTAACGTCATAGGGATCGCACAGCCGGTCGCGATCTTTCCCCTCTAATTTAATTATAAATTTCAACATTACAGTGGAAATGTTGTTAATATGAATGTAAAAAGTGTCATTTTCGATGTAAAAAAATGCGAGAAACACAGTGGTGTGGTTTATTTTCGTTGAAAATAGTTGAAATTGAAGATGATTCCAAGTTTACTAAGGTATCATCTGATTCAGACGCTACATCTGAATCAAACTTTCCTTTTTTGAGAATTGGGACAATTGCAACTCCAGTATAATACCTTTTACGGCATTTACTGTGTACGTTGATGGAAGACTTCCCAATCCATAATTTCCACTTATCATCTTCTCTACTTTCACTTTTAGAAATCAAAGTTTTTAACCCCTTTGTCTTTACACAATCGATGTTATCATCGGGTTGAATCTCTGAATCACAGATTGTACACACTTCCATTTCCGTGCCGAAGAATTCAAAAACTGTAATATAGTTTTAAAGATTGTTTACTGTGAAACAACGAGTACGTCTTTCTGTCTCTGTCTCTCGGCGACGATCAAGCAGCGCATGGCTCGTGAGCAATTTCTCCTCTCGTGGTAACGTCATAAGGGATCGCACAGCCGGTCGCGATCATTTCCCCTCCAATTCATTTATAAATTTCAACATTACCGTGGAAATTTGGTTAATATGAATGTACAAAATGTCATTTTCGATGTAAAAAAATGCGAGAAACACAGTGGTGTGGTTTATTTCCCCATACATTTTGTAATTTTTGAGATATCACGAGTTGAATGCCTATTTGTCGATTTTCAACCCTTTGTCGGGGGTTGCGGTCAAAAATAATGTCAAATTCGGAATCCTGAGGGTCGATTACCCATTTGCAGGGTATTTTTGTTACTCGAGCCTACAATGTAGGTTCAGAGCTAATTTCACTGGACTATCAATCAACAAACATTACTCTCAAGTTTATACTTTAACTAGCCGTTACCGGGATGCGTTGCAACGCCACATAAAGTTTAAAGGTATAAAGAGAAATAATAGTTATTTATTATACAAGCGGATAAAATGGACGTTTAACGAGCGATAGGTTTAAACGCGCGCGCGGCGCAGCCGCAAGCTCGTTAATATCGCGAGGTATTACAACATTTTATTCAATTTTGCCATATATAAACTGACGTTTAGCGTAGTAAGTCCAACTTTGAAAAGATCACAACTTCTGTGCCGCAACCTTGACAACGACGAAAACAATTTTAAACATATAAAACGTCACTTTATACGGCAAAATTAAATTGGCAGCAAATTAAAATATTTTTCACGCTGCCCCTATCGTAAATAGCTCTTACATGGATAGATACGTAGCATGAAAATGGCACATAACATTCGTGTATTATTTTTCCTTGACGACGGAATGTAAATACTCTCATTTACATTTCTAGGAAAATCAAGAGTAAATCAAGTTGATTTATTATCTTGCCGAGGATGTTAACAGTTTTTTGTTTAAATTTGTCGCATCGGGTAACCCCAGTTAAGCATATTTCAGACTGACATATGTCAGCCTGATGTATGTCAGTCAACTTATGTCAGAGTGACGTACGTCCAAACTAAAGCAAACATTTCATTTTTTTATGAATAATTATGAGGAAATTTTCAACGGCAGCGTGAAAAATCTAATAAGCCACACGGAATATATCGACTGTTAACATTCTCGGCAAATGACAAGCCTCGGCTCGTACACCTTGCCTCGAATGTTAAACCGTCTTTACATTCCTTGTGACTTAAATAACTATTAATCAGCTGCCGAAATAAACAAAATAAACAATGACTATAGATTCGATTTGACGTCAATAAACGTCAGTTTATATGGCAAAATTGAATAAAAGTATTTAAAAAATCGTCAGGGAACGTTCTTGATAGATATAAAAATAATTCTTGATATATATTAAACTGCCGACGTTTCGTTCATTATTATGGACATAATCATGGCTCTAAAAATGTCATCAAGATAAAATCTTTACACAATGAGAAAAACGCAGTTAACGTTTGTTGCGGTGGTGACAATTCTCTCACGTACCAATACATTTTCTGTTTTAAAGTACATACGCTGTTCATTTTCAAGCTGGACTGACAAATGAACAACTGTTGGAAGTCGTTCAAGGATTGGAAATGATAAAATGCGCCATATTGCTTCACTGGTACTAAAGTAACACGTCAGTTGATATTAGTCAATTACATCAATAGGTGCGATTGAATTTACTATTCCAAAAACTGCTATATTCTTTTCCTTGTTGATATATTTTGTAACGAAGCCTATTTTTCCGTGACTAGAACCATTGTCTCCCTCTGTCACCATTTGCGGGAATTCCGTAAAAATAACGATTGTCTCTCCGCCGTAACACCTGCAATATCCGAGACCGAGTTTAAATAAAAGACCACCAGTTGTCTCTCTAATCTACGAGCCGCAAACTACCCAAAATTATTTACTCGGGAGCTCTAAATACTAGAGGAAAATATGGGAAATGATCAGAAGTCGACCGACCGACTGGTGCTCCGAGACGCAGGTGTTAGTGCAGGTGCTCCGACTTAGTGCGACATTGCCGCTCCAGACCATCCGACCCCCTCCCTAGGAGTCACAGGACCTCACAGTTGGTGGGAGGGTGTAAACCCGGCGGCTTGGCAATTGCCGGCTACCGGGGCTAAGAAGTGACTCAAAACGGGTCGGCCGGGCCCTTTAGCTTTTTAAGCAACCGGTCTACTAATAAAAATAGATTCTTTCAGGAAATTAGGAAACTTCAAACCAGAAACGTCGAGAAACATACTCCGCTTCGAGTGTGCAAAGGACACCCATGATGAAGAAGCAATACATTGAACGCCGGAAAACCCGGACAAACCTGGATCGAGATCGCCTCCAAGGGGTCACGGAACATTCCCGGCAAGAATTGACAAGGAATTGTCTGTAAGGGTCCCCCACTGGGGACACTACTAATAACAACACTTGTTGCCACATCATTCACGATAGCGATCACGAAGGCTGGCGGTGCCTGGGCCGAGAAAGCGGAACTCAGGAACGGAGGCCAACTCATGGCACAGAGACGGGTCCCGATTCCTCGGCCGGGACACGGCACGGCCGTAGCCCCACTCACTACTAATATTTCAGATCTACAGTCTATCCACAGGGAGAGTCTTCTGACTATAAACTTGCAGAGGGGATAGTCACCCGTCGGTGCTCCCCGACGTCTCTTTCAGCTCTACCAGAGGGGGGCGGGGGAACACTAATCCGCTCACAAAAATCCGTAGATCGACCGGGCAGAAACTACGTAGAGAGCCTACGAACGCTACCGTAAGGAAGTGGACCAATATAGCGAAACGAACCCTCCACAAAAGAACAGGCCAACAAGGACAAGGACGACGAAGAATCCACTCAGCATAAAAAGGTGTAAGGTGTAAGAACGTATTCGAGCACTCAGCAAAACGATCTCGGTCAGACGAGAATCGAGGCCATTAGCGACAGATATCGAAGCTAGTAGCTCGACCACCAGAAGAAGGAGGCAGGTCCCGACGAACCCACCCCACCCCTACTAACACGTGTTATATGTTGTATCGTGTAAGTGACGCCACCGCAGCCGAGCACCTCGAGTAGAGCTCCTCTATACGGGGTAGCCAGAGGGCACGGTGTCACACTACATGTAAATGTTGTGGTGACGCCACCGAAGCCGGGCACACGAGGGGCTCTCCTAGTCAGGAGGTAGCTAGTGAGCCCGGTGTCACATTATATGTTTGTGTCGTCCTTCCCGTGACGCCACCGCAGCCGGGCACACGAGGGGCTCTCCTAGTTAGGAGGTAGCTAGTGAGCCCGGTGTCACACAATGTAATAACACTCGAAGGGACCCGTTTCCTCCGGGATCGAGCACTAGAAAGGAAGAGTAGTAATAAAGTAGAGTCACGAATATAATCGGTGCTACTACGAGTGGTCCTCCGGCCCGCACCGATTAATTAACCGGTGCTACGACGAAACCCCTTCAGGCGGGCACGACCCAACAGTGCTACTACGAGGGGCCATGCGGCCCGCACTGCCTAACCCGTGCTACGACGAAGCTCCCTCAGGCACGCACGACGTAACAGTGCTACTACGAGTGGTCCTTCGACCCGCACCGATTAACCTGTGCTACGACGAAGCTCCTTCAGGCACGCACGACGCAACAGTGCTACTACGAGTGGCCATGCGGCCCGCACTGCCTAACCTGTGCTACGACGAAGCTCCTTCAGGCGGGCACGACTCAACAGTGCTACTACGAGTGGCCATGCGGCCCGCACTGCCTAACCTGTGCTACGACGAAGCCTTTTCAGGCACGCACGAAGCAACAGTGCTACCACGAGTGGTCTCTCGACCCGCACTGCCTAACCTATGCTACGACGAAGCTCTTCAGGCGGGCACGAACACAGTGCTACTACGAGTGGCCATGCGGCCCGCACTGCCTAACCCGTGCTACGACGAAGCCCCTTCAGGCACGCACGACGTAACAGTGCTACCACGAGCGGTCCTTCGACCCGCACTGCCTAACCTGTGCTACGACGAAGCTCCTTCAGGCGGGCACGACTCAACAGTGCTACTACGAGTGGCCATGCGGCCCGCACTGCCTAACCTGTGCTACGACGAAGCCTTTTCAGGCACGCACGAAGCAACAGTGCTACCACGAGTGGTCTCTCGACCCGCACTGCCTAACCTATGCTACGACGAAGCTCTTCAGGCGGGCACGAACACAGTGCTACTACGAGTGGCCATGCGGCCCGCACTGCCTAACCCGTGCTACGACGAAGCCCCTTCAGGCACGCACGACGTAACAGTGCTACCACGAGCGGTCCTTCGACCCGCACTGCCTAACCTGTGCTACGACGAAGCTCCTTCAGGCGGGCACGACCCAACAGTGCTACTACGAGGGGCCATGCGGCCTGCACTGCCTAACCCGTGCTACGACGAAGCTCCCTCAGGCACGCACGACGTAACAGTGCTACTACGAGTGGTCCTTCGACCCGCACCGATTAACCTGTGCTACGACGAAGCTCCTTCAGGCACGCACGACGCAACAGTGCTACTACGAGTGGTCCTTCGACCCGCACTGCCTAACCTGTGCTACGACGAAGCTCCTTCAGGCGGGCACGACTCAACAGTGCTACTACGAGTGGCCATGCGGCCCGCACTGCCTAACCTGTGCTACGACGAAGCCTTTTTTCAAGCACGCACGAAGCAACAGTGCTACCACGAGCGGTCTCTCGACCCGCACTGCCTAACCTGTGCTACGACGAAGCTCCTCAGGCGGGCACGAACACAGTGCTACTACGAGTGGCCATGCGGCCCGCACTGCCTAACCTGTGCTACGACGAAGCTCCTTCAGGCGGGCACGACTCAACAGTGCTGCCACGAGTGGCCATGCGGCCCGCACTGCCTAACCTGTGCTACGACGAAGCCTTTTCAGGCACGCACGAAGAAACAGAGCTACCACGAGTGGTCTCTCGACCCGCACTGCCTAACCTGTGCTACGACGAAGCTCCTCAGGCGGGCACGAACACAGTGCTACTACGAGTGGCCATGCGGCCCGCACTACCTAACCTGTGCTGCTACGAGCGATCTAACGATCGGCACGACCTAACCGTAAGATCATTCACACTGATCGAGCAAGAACCTAACCACAGTAAATATCGGTCACTTGGACCGCAGCAAACGAAGAACCTAACCACAGTAAATGTCGGTCACTAGGACCGCAGCAAGCAGTAAATATCGGTCACTAGGACCGCAGCAAGAAGTAAATGTCGGTCACTTGGACCGCAGAACAGAAAGAGAACTAACCTATAACCTAGCCAAACGTCGACCTTCAGATAGAGATTGTGGGTACCCAAGGGTATCCACCATCTCCGACAGCCTAACACGAACGAGTGAACAGCGGTTCACGCTCACCTTACTATCCCATCCTTCCGCCCAGCTCTAAGCAGTCTTATTAATATTATCAACCCTTTCAATCCTTACATACTGGCTTAAGTGAGCGGGTACCAGAGACAAATATCGGGTGTTACTGGCCCTGGACGAGCAATGATCCACGAGGTCGAACGCTTGCGGACAGGGACGGTTTCATCTAGTGCACACCATCCCGGGGGAGGTTTTTAACGGGTAGGCGACCGATCCTAGGGGGGGAACTGAGATGATTGAGTGCTCATCGCTTGGTCATACTTTCCCCCCGTTTAAGCCTTGAACGAACCCCGATCACTCACTTAGGGTGTTCGGGTTGCGTTCGGCGTAGCTAGGATTCACTGACGACTCCAACGGACACTGAGGACTTGCAATCCGAAGTTCCGGCGCAAATGTGCGTGGTAGACCAGTGGCTAAAACGGCTTGAATCCCGTACGAAGTCTTTTCGAAGATTTTCCTCCCTCTCAAAAAAAAAAAAAGACCATCCGACCCGGAAAGCAGGGAAACCGTCCGTCCAAGGTATTGTAGTTAGGGAAATCCGACCGCCCCCCCCCCCCACCGTCCCGTTAGGTCAGGCCGTCGAATTAGCTCTTCCCTGGGTGAGACTCGGGAAGGTTAATTTGGGCTGTTTGGGCAGGTACATCCCTGGGTGAGACTCGGGATAGACCTCCCAGAATACGACGCAATCAAGCCCCCCCCTCCACCGTTCCCGTTGGGTTAGGCCGACGAATTGACTCTTCCCTGGGTGGGACTCGGGAAGGTCAATTCGGGCTGTTTGGGCAGGCGTATCCCTGGGTGAGACTCGGGATAGCTTCCCTGAACGCAACCCGACCTTTACTTGAACTACCGCGCATGCTTAGTTTCCCTAACGATTCCCGCGCCCGCGATTGAATTGACGCGAATCAAACCTCCTAAAGCGCATGCCCGTCAATTGCTAGACCGCCGAATATAGTTTTGCCCCGCTTGTTAGCTTTTCCCCCATATTGCTTGCTCCGCTCTCACCGTTTCATAGCGCTTGCCTGACCGTTGCACTTAACTAGCTTTCCCATTGCCAATAGAATAGCCACCGACTAGATTAGCTAGACCGCCACGCACTATCCCCCCCCCCCACCGTAATAACCCACCGTAATAACCGCACCATGCACTGTTGCCCGACCGCTTCGTAAAACCGAGACCCCAACGTTTTCCGATGTACATAGTTGCCAAATCTTTCCGTTTTCCGTAGAGCTAGGGAATTTTGTACATAGATGCCGCTTTGCTATTAAAACCGTAAAATATATAGTTTTGCACCGTTGCCGATCCTTGTTAGCATGATTGTCTTTATTTTGATACAGTTTTCTACAATAAATTAGTTTTATTTGTTTTCCGAATTGTGTGTTTTATTTTCACGGACTTCCTGGCATTCTCCTGAGTATAAACTAACCCGAGGCTTTAGGGAGTAAACCCTTAAAAAATCTGGCGCCCGAGCAAAACCGTAAAACCGACTTTAAGCTCCGAAACTCCGGAAATAGCGCCAATTCAACAAAGTGACGTAACCTCCCAGCCCAAAGTCGTCGTGCCGCCGACGACACTGCTACCAGCTCGAGGTAAACCACGTCACAATTTACAGATATATTTTATCGATTTCACCGAATTACAATATTCTACATTGATGTGGGCTTTGTATGGTTTCGAGAGTAATGGAGAGTATGGTACAATCTAACGATTATCGACTTCAACATCAATGTTTCGTACTTTTAAAGTGGTCGATTTCCCGCCATTTTCAGTTGATCGTCAACGATAGAGTGGATATCCGTCATTGCCAGTGACAGGCCAGGCAAATAAGCAAAAAAAATACTCTGTTGCGGACATCGAATCCTCGAGCAGGCGACCCGGATTTTTAGGTAATTTAGGCCTACAGAAACAAAACGTATAGGAAGACCCCTCGAGACTATAAGCATCAGGCATTGTTATTAACAATTAAACGTCAAAAAAATGCACTTATTTGACTGAGAAAAATGGTATAGAAAGTCAAAATCGACAAATTCTTTGTTTAACAATTACTGCGAAATTGAACCTGCGACTATGTTATTTTGTAAAAAGTCGGGGATCATAGAGCTTAATATGTGGTAAAAATTTCAGATCGATTCATCAAATAGTTTATTACAAAATCCAATTTGTTTATATTTTTGCATTTTTTTGCAATAACCATCTACGCACAAATAAAAAAAATCTTGATTCTACGATCATGGTGCCCTAGAGAAACATTTTCTCTGTCGATATCAATTGTTGAATATGATAAAAAGCAATTTTAAGATTGTTTAAAAAATTAAAGAAGAAAAACATTTTTTTTTATTTTGGCACCTTTTGTCACGTCATAAGCAATATCTCTGGAAATTGTTGACGAATTTTGATGATTCGTCTTTTGATTTGGAGTACCGTTCTAAGCACATTACGAAGATGCAATTTGTTTATCAATTTACTCTTTAATTTACCACCTAATTTGTTGAAACAATGTTTTGAAAAAATCATTTCGCGAAAAATCCATTTTTTGTGCGGTTTTCATTGTTAAACGTGGAAATGGATTGAATAAAACGTACATCATAATGTTATTAACATATTTTGTTTTATTGTTATATCAAATGGTATGAACGTAGTGTATTTTTCATCATATTTTTATCAAAAAATAAACTGAAAATTTATTGTTTTAATGACGATTCATGTTTTATAGTTAAACAAGTAATTTCCATGTTTAACAATGAAAACCGCACCAAAACAAATGGATTTTTTTGGAAGAAGCCAAAATTTTTTGCCACTCCAAGAATTTCAGGGCTTTTTTCTGAGGCAAATCCTCGGCCTTTAATCTCCTGGTTTTTTCTATAATTATAGACAAGCGAGAAACACCAAGTCTCCCCAACTAATTTATTCAATCAAGAGACCGGTTTCGACTGTCTGGCAGTCATCATCATGCTTGCAAGCAACAAAAAAGACTTGCAGAGTCGGAAAATCAAGATTTTTGTATATTCCTGCTATTTAACGACATACGAGGTTCACCATAGCAACTGAAGTCACCAGTTTTTAGTGTCGTTCTCGAACAGGAAATTTTTTGCCACTCCAAGATTTTCAAGGCTTTTTCTGCGTAATGCAGGGGGCCTCTGTGATTTTTTTTTGTTTGGGTTTTTGGCAAAAACCCCCTGAAATCGAATTTTCAGATGGATCTAAAAAAAATTTGTGTATTTTAGCCACACCAAGAAAATTAATTCTCAAAGTACGTCTTTTTTCCGACAAAAAATCTAATAAGTTTTTTCCTAGGAGGCAGCTGAAGAGAGCTACAGGAATTCTTTTTACTCGTGTTTTCTCGAAAATGTGATTTTTCCGCTCTTTCAATTCCCCATAGCTGGAGCCTCGAATTTTTTTAGACCTCCACAATTTGGGATTAAATTATTCAATAGTTTTCCATTTCGACCACTGCTGCTTAGCCAGCATAAATCAAAGCACTATATATATGAATGCAAGTTTAACGTTTTTCTCTGAAAAAAAAGTAAAACCCTTACCCTAATATCCTTGGGATGTTCTCCTTCAGCGATGCGCACCATCCATAAGAATTTGTTGATGTCATCGCCCGAATAACCGATCACGCCTCCGAATATAACAAGGACATAATCAACATCCAATGCGGTCATGATTTCATATGCTGCGCTCTCATTGGACGACATTGCTTTACCGACAAGGGCAATATGGCTGTTGTTCCAAGTGTTGTTATCTACTAACGTCGTGCGGTTAGCCATGCCAGCGATTTGGTATCCATAATCCCACCTGGAAAAATTAAGCAAATCAATCAACTGAAATAAATTATTCCGATATAATTCGTTATTCATATTCTCACCGTTGATTGAAGGGGTTTAAATGTACCCCATCTTATTAAGTGTTTTTATTTCTGATTAAACCATGAACGAGAAAAGGAGAAGCGTCTTTTTGCATTGTTACATGAATCCAATTGAATTATCTCTTACGATTTGCATATACATTGCAACCAGTGCTACCGCTGTACGTAGATCCGCAACAATATTGATTTTCGATAAGAGTGGCAAGATCGATTTGTATGCTTTCAAGGTGACATTTGTTTGTTTACATTGCACGCCGAAGTACTTTAAATGGAGTTCAAAAAAGACAATGGGGAATATGCGCATGATGTACAAAGCGTACAACAATCAAGAAAAGGCGTTTGGATTGTTCTTTCATAGCTAAATATGATAAATTAATAAGAAAATTAATAGAGGTTGTGCATAGTCGTATCAGTTCCGTCATTGTGTATAAACATTGGATAATAATTGCAAGAATTAATAATGGCAGAAATGTGGCAAACGTTCGACAATGTTTCCATTTTTTATGACGGATTTTGGACATTTTTCTAAGAAACGGGTGTGTGGCCAAATCCTAATGCGTAATAACCACTCGGGGTGATTTAGAATTACCCTTATTTTAAATGTTTGGGTAACAAACTTATTAAGAAGTTTGATTCTTGGAGCCGAGTTAGTTCGTATAAAACAATGGTAACCAGTACTTAAAAAAGTTCGTCTGAAAATTAAAAAATAATTAATAGTGCTTGTGAGGCGGTGACATTTACTTTAGTATTTAAGGATTTGTTAGTTCCCTACAAATTTAAGTTTTTGTTTGTGATCAGCGCTTTCGATATTCTATAGTCTAAAGTGTCAATTATTCCTAGTTACGACAATAAGATTTTCGGGTTCTCGTAATTTACTTCATCTATAAGTGCTTAGAACAGAGGACGTCTTCGAGAGGAAAAAGTTATATAGTTATATAAAGTTAGTATAAAAAGTGAATAACATATACTTGTCAAGTAGTAGAATAGTGTTTATTACGTTTTCATTTAACATACAGATCGTTTCTACAGAGTCGCAGGATGGAATAAACGTGAGAGCGAGAGAAAGGCCATATATTTCTCGTTCGCTAAACAGAGAACGAAGTTTTGCGATGTTGCTAGCTCGCCAAACATCACATTCATCCGCTCCGCACACATCCGAAAGTGTAAAGCTCTAAGTGCCTTATTACACTAGGCCGCCAGGCGGCGCAGTCGGCTGCGCCACCGGTGACGCTGCTCGTCACTGGGTATTGATTGTTATGGAGCCTATTACATTAGGGCAGCCGGTTGCGTCGCCACAAACTGGCTGCCGACTGGCTGCTGTGCCCCGCAACCACGTTGGCAGCCACTGGTGGCGGAGAGTCGTGTCGGGGCGCTGTATCATACCGAGCCTATTACACTAGGCCGCCAGGCGACACAACCACTCTCGCGTACTTTCTGTTTTGCAATCATATTGCCATTCTACGTCTACGCAGCCTATTCTGCTCTATTGACGAGGAAACATGTCGGACACAGATATCCTCCTCCTTGTGCTGTTAATGAAAATAAGAAGACTACGAGAGAAAAAGATGCATGTACACCCTATACTATCATCATTAAGGGAATCTAAAGGGTTGTACCATACTCTTTTTGACGAACTCTGTGCAGACGACAAGTTTTTTAATTATTTAAGGATGTCAAAATCGTCTTTCTTTGAAGTATTTTCGTTAATAAATGTTAATCTTCCTGACTGCTCGCCTGGCGGAGAGCGGAGAGCGACTGGCGGCGCCACCGGCTGCGCTATACGTGTCGCCGACTAAACCACCGGTGGCGCAGCCGGCTGCGCCGCCTGGCGGCCTAGTGTAATAAGGCACTTAGACTAGGTAAGTGAATGGACTCGTAATTGTCCCATGTGTGCATACTGTGAAGTGAAGCAAAAATTTTTGACGTTTTGGTGGCGGTGAGGGTAGGCAACCGTGCATGTTTAAAAATTCGGTATTCCGTTGTATAATATTACGATGGTGAATTGCTGTGTACTGCATTGTGACAACCGAAGTGAGAAAAATATAGAAAGAGTAAGTCTTCACAGTTAAGAATAGTCAAAACTTGCAGGTTAGTTGTATGCAATCTGCAATCGCAATCATGCGTTTTTCAAGGTGGAACCAGAGGCGGCGGTATGTAATTTTTTTAAATGACGTTTTATATAGAATGTAATGTATCTGTTTTATTAAAAAAAGTACCTAACATTGTAGCATATAATTTCAGATTTCTTGTTAATCAGGAAAGGCAAAAGTTATGGGTGCAATCTATGGACAGAGAAGGGTGGAGGCCATCGAGTTTTATTCGAATATGTTCAGTACATTTTGAAGAAAAATGGTTTTACCAAGTACCAAGTATCAAACAAAAGACGACTCCTGCCAGAAGCTATACCCACTATATTTTCAATGTCATCTGAAGCCTCAACTCAAATATCCGTAAGTATTACTGCAAATATGTAGTTTTGAAATGTAAAAGTTAAATTTTCTCTTCGACACCTAAACAACTACAATTCTTGTATGTTTTAATGTTTTTTCTCTTAGGCTTTCTAGACGTACATTATATTACCAATGTTGTATGTTTCTGAATGGGACCATATTTTAGAAATGTACTCTTTAAAAGCAAGGTAGTCTATGGTATGTATCACTTAAAAAATCTGACATAATGTATTTATGTAATTTCTATTGGCAATAAATAATAGTAATAATAATATTTTATCGCAATACAAATAATTATTGTTGCTAGAAATAAAATAAATGTGTGTAGCTATTTTATTTTCATTAAATGCTTCAAAACGACCTGTATTATTTTAGTTTCACTCTATTAGCAGTAAAGTCGTTCGTTTAACCAATAAAAAGAAAATAACCGAAAGATTTTTTGTAAATAGAGTAACAAAGGGGGACAAGGAGTGCGTAGCCCGAAACCCTCTAATGTATTTCTATGGCCTGCGTGATACGCCTATGCCGTTTGGTGGCAAACAGATTGAATTTGCTTCACTGTCATAGCTATCATTCACAGTCCACTCTCTTACCTTGTCTAAGGTAAAGCTATACTCGACGGCGATACGCGTTGACTTGGACTGCCTGCTCGGCCGGCAACGTTGCAAAACATCGTTCTCTGTCATACTAACGAATTACTATAAGTTTCTCGTTTGCTCTTGTTGATTTCCCACCATGCGTTTCGATAGAAAAGCTCCGTATGTAATGATAATACGAAACATCAAAAATACGATTTGACACAAAAAGACTTCTGTATCAATCGAGCTTAGTTTGTACGGTAGGGATCAAATTTAAACAAAAGGAAACAAAAGTAATTAACAATTTCATTGTTTAAAACGTTATAACTCGGAAAATATCGAGTAGATAGTTGTTAATATAACTTCTGCAAAATGAAAATGTACTCCAAAATTCTCAAAAGTTTTGCTTTATCTAAAGTTCTTATTTATAGATAGATATAGATAATTACCTGCAATTGGCAATTGTACGTGAACATAATCCTTGGTTAGTGTGTTACAGTATCAAAACGAAATAGGGTTTAATCGTTGATTGAAGATTGAAAGATTGAAAGTCTTCAATCAACGGTTCAATGAAGAGCTAAAGTATCATTCTACATCAGTATAACAGAATTTTGAGTGTCTCTGATTTTGATGTGAAAATAAAAAGTAAAATAAAGCCAATTTGGGCAAGTTTTTAAAGAAAGCAAAAAATATATCAAAATGATAGATTTAAAATGATCCTTTATCTTTTCATTGAATCCCATTTTGTTTTGCTATGATTATACTGTAACGTTTTGACTATGCTTAAATCACTACAGTACATGAATAATTGTCTTAATTAATTTTAACCATTCACACTAACACTTATCTACTAATACTTAATACTTAATTTATATTCACAATTATTTAGTTTATATTAGCACCATTTATTTATGTTTGCTTATTGCCGCTCTGGCCGACATATGTCGACCGGTTTTACGACTCCCGGCGATTGTTTTTGTCTCGCACTGCGGCCTGCTGTTTATTTTGCCCAATGGGAATTTCAGAAGAATCGAAGAGGCTTTGGTCCTTTCTCGAATATTCTGCGAAATCCATCAGTTTGTCAAATTCTAGTCGTTAGGAAGTTCCCAGAAGCGACACTTTCCGACGGGTGCTTATCTTTATGGCCAGCCGTTTTGTTACAATACACTAAACTATGATCATGTTTTCCCTAAACCCTTTTAGCGATTCTAGATGCAAGGGATGGTGTCAGTTGAAAGATATTTTATCTGTATCTTTTCTCTTTCTTAGTAGTTGTAAGTTGTAATTAATGGAAAAGAAGAGGTCGAAATTCATGCAATAAGTATTAAATAGTTAGAAACACGAAACTTGCTAAGGAATTACTAACTGAAAAGTTAGACTTTAAACCTGATATAAATATAACTTAGCCTTTCTAACTGGTCCGAAACCCAGAATTATTTATCGATAGGGTAGAAAACGGGATGATTTTATTCTGATGTTCTTTTAGATTATGTAGTTAGATAAACTGTACTGTAAGTCAGACTACCGAGTCTCTCAAAAAAACAAACAAAAACTCGGAATTTAACTTATAAGGGAGGTGGAAAAGGAGATTAAATTTTCGCCACAGTTAATAAACAACTTGAAACTTGAGACTATTATTGTTTGGGCTCCCGTGCGGTTCAGAAAATGCGACAATCCTAAAATTCAGCTTCTGAGGTAGTGGTGAAAAGGATAAGATCGGTTGACCATGGAGCGAAGTCAGGTATATAGGCTAGTTAAAGAATATTAGGACTCTAGTTATTATGATTACAAGGGTATCGTTAAGGTTATTTTATATCGCTTACCAACTCATAATCCTTACGTCATCGGCGGTGTTCTGAGATAACCAGAAGTATGCCTCTCTGAAGTCGTCAAGAATCTGTCTGGAACCGTCACTACCGTATGAGGCTAGAACGATGCTCGGACTTGAGTAGGCATTGCTTGTGACCCAAGTGCAATGGACGGCGAATAACATCAATAGAAGTAAAATGACGACAGTTACAATGCTCCTTAGGTTTGGACCAATGCCATCGTTTTCCTTTGATTGCTCATGTTTCATTTTTGGCACCCTTCCGGCCTAAAACAAGAAAAATTGAAAACAACTGATTCTTTTCCTCTTTATACTTTATCCGTTTCGGTCTTTTTCTAAAAATATTTTAGAATATCTTTAATATTTTTTAATATGTCATCTATATTATTACATTCTTTTTTCATATAATGTCATGAGCATCAAAATATAAAATGAAACATTAACAATGACGTTTTAAAATTCGCTCAAATCAAGAAAAACAGCTCGTGAGCATTATCAAAGAAACCACTTCTACTCATGGTGATGACTAAAGGGCAGACTTCCAGGCAAATGCCTGGATTTTTTTCGGTTTTTCGATTATTGCCTTTTTTCAAATTCTAGCCTTTTTTCCGTTTTTCCAATTAAAACCAAGTTTTATTGCAGTATATTAACAAACGAAGCCATGGATCGGCTCTTAGCGATTTGGAAGATGACCTCTTACATTTTAGGGACCCGTCGACCCGACGTTTTAATGCCCTTATATTATACCGAGAAAAGTGAAATTATTTTGTAGTTTAACAAAAACATCTGTTTCTTCAGAGTTCTTGAGGGGATAACTAGAGAGTATATAAATTTGTGGAATCTTCCATGAAATTGTATTTATTTAGTGTGTTTGCGTCGTCGTGTTTGTTAGTGAATTTTAAAGTAATTTCTGTGAAAATGCCGCCAATAAAAGTGTCCAATATGGAAAGTTGGGTCAAATTAGACAAAAATTTGACGGTTGATCAAGATCGCATCTTCTGCAAAGTGTTACGCAACATTTATCAAGTACGGTGCATACAAAAAATATTAGTAAGATGAAGCAACCGCTTCTAAAAACGGCACTAAATGAAAAACCAGATTCCCACAAAAATAATTTTGGCCAAAAGCTTTGCGAAGCATTTGTTGCAGCATCTATACCGCTTAAAAAATTAAATAATCCGGTGCTTAGGGATTTTTTAACTGAAGCTACAAATGAAATCATCCCTGACGAGTCCACCTTACGTAAAAATTATTTGAATAAATGCTATCAATCGGTAAGTATACCTGAATCTACTTTATTGTATTTTAATCTTTGGAAATTACAGAAAATAGAATCTATACGAAAGGATATCGGTGACAATTATATCTGGGTGTCCCTGGACGAAACAACGGACTGCAGAGGGCGATATATTGCAAATATGATAGTCGGAAAACTTGAAAATCAGCCTGGAACTCCCCACCTATTAGCTTGTAAAGAATTAGACAAAACCAATCACAAAACAATTGCAAATTTTTTTGATGACAGTATGAGTAAGTTTTGCATGTTTGAAAATACATATGTATATGTAATTTTTTGCATATTTTTTTTTTTCTTAGGAATTTTGTATCCAGATGGAGTGAAAAAAGAGAAAATACTTCTGTTAGTTACTGACGCTGCACCATATATGGTAAAAGCTGCTCAAATATTGGATGTATTTTACGGATCAATGATCCATTTAACATGTTTGGTAAATGGGCTGCATCGCGTTTGCGAATCCATCCGAGAAGAATTTAGTGTAGTGAATAAATTAATTTCTTCCACAAAAAAGGTAATTTTTTTTTTCTTTTTTTGCGCTAAACTAACCAATATCTAAATATATTTGATATGAATGTATAATATGTATTTATAAATATGTTTATATCAAATGTTCTTAATTATTAAAAAAATCTTAATAATTGTTACAGGTTTTTCTGAAAGCCCCATTGCGCGTTTCTTTCTATAAGGATAAACTTCCCAATACCCCTTTGCCCCCAGAACCCGTCATTACAAGATGGGGCACTTGGGTATCAGCATGCATATTTTATGCAACCCATTTCGACCACATTAAACAGGTATTTTTTGTAAATTATTAATATATAAAAAATATGTGCTATAAAACTTTTTTTAAGGTGGTTGATTCCTTTGATAGATCGTCTTCGCAATTTATTGCAAAATCTCAAGATGCATTCGCAGATCTAAATGTCAGAAGTGGATTAATGTTTATTAAGGCAAATTTTGCCAATTTACCTACTGCAATGGAAAATTTAGAAAGCCGTCGCCTAAGTTTAGTGGATGCAATGAAAATTTTTAGTTGTGTTAACACCTCTATTGAAAAAGTCCCTGGTCCTGTGGGAGAAAAAGTAAATAAAAAGTTAAAAAGTGTAATTAATAAAAATCCTGGATTTCAAAAAAATTGCGAGGTTGCCAATGTCCACGAAGGGAAAGGGACAAATTTAGAATTAAATATACCTCAAACTGTAGTTATGAAGTATGCTCCTATAACTTCCACTGAAGTTGAAAGATCATTTTCTAGATATAAGGATATTTTGTCTAATAAAAGACAAAGCTTAATAATAGAAAATATTGAAAAATATTTAATTATAGGCTGGGAAGCAAATACAAATAAAGATTTTTAAAGTTTTTATTTTATTTTTTATTTAATTACTTTCTGCCTTTTACGTGCCTTTTTTCATAACTTTATTGCCTTTTTTAACAAAATTTTTATTCCTTTTTAGGACTAATCTATGCCTTTTTTGGCGATTTTTTTTGCCTAAAAGTCCGCCCTTTGGTGATGACTGTCCATGTACTTTTCTTAAAAATTGCATAAGCAATAAGACCATTGCAAATGCCTGTTTGGTACATTAATTCCAAATTCAACAAATAAGGCAACCAATCTATTGCTAATCACATTTAATAGATTAGAGTGTGACTATATAAAGTATGATAGTTGCTAATTTACTTAAATTAAATTTTTCTCATTCACGAATGAAAAGTTGTACTTTTCGATTGTCATTTTAGTGTGAAAAGTGAAATTTTAATGCACTTGTTTTACTATTCGCACTAGTGCGAAAAATAAAAATAGATTCGACCTGATTAGCCCAAAAGTAGCTGGAAGCACAAGAATAACTAACAATCAGAAGACCAACAGAAAGAGAGGTCCGATAATCAGGTAGGTTGTCGGTCGGACTTTGGAGGAACGGGTGCTTACGGCGCTAATCGGCAAATATCGAAGCACGTGCGTTCAGGGTCATTGAGGACCGTATCGGACCTCTCTTTCTGTTGGTCTTCTGATTGTTAGTTATTCTTGTGCTGGCAGTTTGAGCGGTTCTTTTTTTTCCACGAATCAAACTTTCATTACCTTGGTTACAGTGATTTCTAAGATAGTTGGATTGTAACTTTGAATAGTTCAGAATCTGACGTATTTCAGATATTTTTCGAAACATCTTAAATGTTTGTGAATGGGTAAAAAATCTCGCATGATACATGTGGGAAAAGTGCGTTCACACTTGTATCATATATAGCTATTTCAGTTCACACAGAAAATCAATAGAGGCATTTTGCCATTAAGGTTAGATAGCAAAATGAAAAATGTAAAAATTATATGAAAACTATTTACATATTATGGATATAATGTAATATCCAGTATGAGTGGTTGACCACTCTGGGTATCATGGCAGTAAGTAAAACGTGCGATAATTTAGAATTTAGATGATAATCTACCACCATAGCTATTTGAGGGCGGCGGTAACGTTGAAGGATGGCAATTGTTACAACGAAACCGAGATTGCTGCATTTATAACCACAAAGGCATGGGATGCAGAATTACAAGCATTGGTGTAAGAAATACAAAGTAAACACTAAACACTAGAACACTTTTAAGAAATTAAAAGAAAAACCAGCCTACTTGGAGGAAAAACCAAAAAATCCATCGCTAAAAATTCTACCAATTACAGAGAGAATGAATTTCATATCTGTTGAAAACCACAACCCCCCCCCCTCTCTCTCTCTCTCCCTCTCGTGAGGAATAGCGCGTGAGGATTGTTCATTGGAGAAGAACACGAGCTCATTTAGAAGTAGCCACATAGAACACCTATCCCAATTTATGTATTTTGGCTTTCAAAACAATTACAAAAATCAAATAATGTTGCAGCTCAAACAGCTAAAAGGTACAAAATATCGAAAAAATGAAAGATATGTAAAAGTTAGCATACAGAGAAACCAGATTTTTCAAATATATAATTATATATTATATATATATATATATATATATATATATAATTATATTGTATATAAATTTTTTCAAAATAATAGCACCATTGGTGTACTTTGGAGAAGTTCTAGGGGGTACAATGAAGTACATCTCAGAAAAAATACTAAAAGATACAGTCTATAGTAAGACATGTACCAAATTTTAACTAATTATCTACAAAAATATACAAGGTATGGGTATTCATTTGTTTTAAAATTTAAAATTCAACGCCGTATTTCTCATAAACTAAGCGTTTCTGGAATTACATTTTTGACATTTTCTCGTAGTTTAGTGGTAAGAATACCTGACGCGAAATTGGGAGACCCGGCTTCAAATCCCGGCTCAGCTACAAATTCCATTTTCAAAAATTCTCTTACATTTGTTTCGTATCACAATCTTCCTTGTTGCCCTTCTTGTATATAGGGGGAAGATAGAATAGTTTCCATTCTTCCGGAATATCCCATCATTGATGCAATTTTGGCAGAGTCTGGTTAGATGTTGAAATAGAGTGTGGGGTCCACACTCAATCAATTCTGAGGAGACATTAGCTGATCCTCAGACCCTCACATTTTTCAGAGTTTCAAATATCATTTACCTCGTTTACACTAACCCTGATTGGTGATGCCGAAACATGCACACTATTTACCTTGTCACTTATAGAAATCTCTACTAGATGCTCCCCTAAAAATTAACCAAAATACTCAGTCCATATATGAATGATAATGGGGGATATCAATCCGCTCTCTCTACTTATCCAGGAGTAGACTTCAAGAGTTTCCCACTTTCTCCACTATTTGTTACTCTGAAGTACGTATTTATTTTATTGTACTTTCTTTCCAATGACTCATTCTTCTTTTGAGATATTATCCTTCTCACTTAAGCTTGTACTCGTTTGAAAGTTATTCTATCATAGTTATATTCAAATTGGTGGAAAAGTAGTGTTGGTATTTCTGTCTTTTGTTTTTAATTTCCTGTTCAATTTCTGTCCCACTACGGTTTATGTAGTTTTCGTTCATCACAGCATCCTAACTCTTTTTGTGCTGCTTGACTTATGCACTGTTGCATAATCTAACTATGGTGTTCTTTATTGTTGTTAAACTTCTGCGATTACGGGTTGTCCTCAACTTTTTTATGGTAAAGGTAATTCATGCTTTCCTGATCTAAGCTTTTTATGTTATATTGTGGTAACTTATTTTTGCTTGATTAATTTTGTTCTTGATTGGGATTCTTGGTTTGGGTCTTCAGTCCAATTTTGTATCTGGAAGGATCTTGGCTTTGAGTAAGTGAAGGTCACTGCCAAATATTGTGCTTCTATATATCTCACACCATGGAACTTCATGAAAGTGATTTTTCGGACGATGATATAATCTACGATGCAATGTAGGTTTTTTGACTTTAGCTCCCATGTGTACTTGAGAATCCAGAGTTGTTTGAAGAAACCATTCGTTATAAGTTCATTTTGTCCACACAGCTCGATCAATCTGAGAATGTTGTCATTTGATACATCCTCACCAAAAAGGCCTATAACATATTCACATGGTGTCTTTCTCGTCCTTTAATTTAGGTCTTTAAGTAGTCGAGCATTATGACATTATGACCTCTTTAAATTTTCTATGCATGATATTTCTCAGCATAGCTTCCCGATGAATTCGTCCTCGTTAAATGCGATGTCATCACTGACAATAGTATGGTCAGCTTAAATCCATTAAGTGCCATTTTGATAATCCATTTGTTATTGAGTTTGTGATGTTATGAATTTTCATATTTTTTGAGATAAGAATGGATATACTTTGTTGAGCTTGGTTATCCTTTGATACTCCACGATCGAAATGATCATAGTGCTCTAAGTTTTCGAGTTCTGTCCTTTCTTTTTAATTTTCGTTTGACTTCAGTCGAAATTCTACTCTCTGACGTTCACAGAGTCATTATGAGCACAATGTAAAGATTTTTAATTATACAGGATGATGACACAAAAAAATCAATAACAAAGTTATATGTTTTGAAATGGAACATCCTGTATTTTATGAATATTTTGGAATATAGCGAAAAAATAAATTCAAATTTGAATAGTACTCCCTATGCCAAAAACTTAATTGTTTATTACTGCATGATCTACTATCTTGTAGTTTTCCTGGGTCAGGATATATTACCTATCTATAACTGCATTTGTGGTGATGCTTTGACAAACGAAAAAGCTGAATGTTTGGTCGAAACCGCACATGAGCTGTTGGCTCCTTGTGTGATGTCCTGTTTGTTTTATGTGTCATCATCGCTTGTTCCAAACTCTTCCAACAGGCTTACCCACATGGGCTACTTTGCTTACTTTGCGATATCGTTCACTTTATATATATATATATATATATATATATATATATATATATATTGTAACGTTTATTTTATAATTTATTTACATTAATTGAACACTAATTTATTTAACACACTTAACTACTTTTACACTAGACTAGACACTACATAATTTATTTATACTGCTCCGCATTCGGATCGTATGTCGCGTTCACTTCTGCTTCTCTACTTCTAACTAACTCCCTCGATCACAAACCCCCTTATATATACACCCCCAACCCTGATCGAGAACATTCTAGTACATTCTAGAAGCCTACGCAGCAAATGTTCATGCACCTGTCCTACGCGTCGTAGTTATTCTTTTGAAGGAGTAAACATGTGTCGCTTTGTTTACTTCTCGCATTACACTGCCCCCGCCTTAGAGACGTTTCGTCTCGGAACGTATCCCTGGTAGGCCCATGCAGGAACCTGCAGTTAGCCCCCCGCTTACAGCGAGACGTGGCGTCAAAATAACAGGGGACCGTCTTCCCGAGTCGACATGGTGCAGGCCCAAAACAGCAGACTAAAACTTCCACTCCGGTGTTCTTCAACACTACTTCCAGCATGTTCCGGACAACCCTCCAGTCCAGCTGATCTCGTCCAGCACCTAACTTGGGGACAGCTAGCTTCCTGATGTCGAGCTCCAGCAGTCGGTCTCGTAGCCTATGCAAGGTTCGCCATACATCGTGATAACATGGTTTAAGGGACCCGATCTCCTTCGTAACCAGATAAAAGATGTGTCTTACGTTGTCACGTAGTTCCAGAACCTTGCCAATTTCCGGGAGTTGCTCTCTGAGTTGTTCCGAGCGCCCGTACTTCTTCTTGAAAACCGTGGCGATACCTCGTGACATTACCAGGTCGGCGGACACACAATGGGCCAACGAGTATTCTTCAGGTACGCTGAACAAATCCTGTTGTTTTTCACAGGTTACCCCATACCGTGCTTTTCCGGTACCCCCGTAGGCGCTCATAAATTCTTCGAAGGAAAGTTCGTTCTCCTGCGCCAATGTGTTTCTTACTCGGGGAACCTCCGCCTCATCGTGCGACCCCTCATAGGGTGCCAACCGATTAAAGTGCACCACTCTCGGCTTGCCGTTTGGTAGTTTGCTTACCCGGTAGACCACGTCATTGATTCGTTTCTTCACAACATAGGGACCTTCCCAATTGGTCTGTAACTTAGGGGACAAACCACGTTTCTTCTGTGGGTTGTACAGCCAAACTCGGTCTCCCATTTGGTAGCCACCCTCTTTAGCGTTGATGTCGTAACGCTCTTTGATGCGATCACTGGCGATATTTAGTTGGTACCGGACTTGATCGTGAATTTCGTTCATCCTTTGCCGCATCCGGGAAACGTAATCTTCCCCCGAAACGTCCTCGTCCGGTCTAGCGCCAAAGATCAGATCACAGGGTAGTTTAAGTTCTCGCCCGAACAGGACTTTGGCTGGAGTTTGTCCTGTCGACTCATGAACGGCCGAGCGGTAGGCCATCAGGAAGAACGGCACGTGTTCGTCCCAGTCTCTTTGATGTGACGAGACCATTTTCGCTAGATAGCGGTTGAGGGTGCGATTCATTCGTTCTACCATGCCGTCAGACTGAGGGTGAAGGGCCGTGGTTCTTGTTTTTCGTACCCCAAACTTCTCACAGATCCTCCGGAATAGGCCACTCTCAAAGTTTCTTCCTTGATCCGAGTGTAATTCCATGGGTACTCCAAACCGGCAGATCGTCTCCTTCACTAGCACATCGGCCACTGTCTCTGCCTCCTGATTAGGGAGAGCGTACGCTTCTACCCACTTCGTAAAGTAGTCCATCACGACCAAGATGTATTTATTCCCCTTTTCGGTCTCAGGGAAGGGTCCTGCTATATCAATAGCGATCCTTTCGAAGGGGCTTCCGACGTTATATTGTTTCATGGGAGCTTTCGGTCGTCTTTGTGGCCCATTACTTGCAAAGCATGTAGTACATTTCTTGCACCAGTTCTTCACGTCGTCTGAACAATTGATCCAGTAGAAGCGCTCCCGTACCTTCTGCAGCGTTTTCTTGATCCCTAAATGTCCACCAGACGATCCGTCGTGAAGGTGCCGCAAGACCTCCGGGATTTTACTGGAGGGAATTACCAACTGCCGTCTTTCCTCCGTCCCGTCTTGGCTCTCCAGTACGCGTTTTAGTAGCCCATCCTCAACCACTAACGAGTCCCACTGTGCCCAATAGCTCTTAAGTTTTGGCGAGCCAGGTGATACCTTTTGCCACTCAGGACGCTCTCCTCCCTCTTTCCAAACCAGGATTTCTTTGAGAACCGGGTCTTTTCCTTGCTCTTGTCGTAACGAGGATGGTGTCCATTCCTCGGCGACCACGGTCGTTCGATAGACTTTCTCGGACTTTTCCTCAGCTTTATGACAATGAGGACACTCATCAGGGCATGGTCTTCTCGAGAGTGCGTCTGCGTTTCCATGACTCTGTCCTGGCCGATGTTCTATGACAAAGTCATACTCCTGGAGCCTCTCGATCCAGCGAGCGATCTGTCCTTCGGGATTCTTAAACTGGAGGAGCCATTTAAGAGCAGCATGATCGGTCCGGACCAAAAACCTCCTTCCACACAAATATTTATGGAAGTGCTCGATGGACTTGACGATGGCCAATAATTCACGCCGGGTGACGCAGTAATTCCTTTCTGGTTTGGAGAGTACCTTGCTGAAGTATCCAAGGACACGTTCTTGTCCCTCCTGGCGCTGCGACAGAACACTTCCAATTCCCACATTGCTCGCGTCGGTGTCCAGGATGAACTGTCCTTCTGGCAGAGGAAAACTCAGCACTGGGGCACTGGTCAACTTCCTCTTCAGCTCGTCGAAGGCAGACTGGCATTCCTCATCCCAACAGAAGTTTCGTCCTTCTTCCGTGAGCCTTGTCAACGGCTTAGCGACGTCGGAGAACATCCGGACATATCGTCGGTAGTACGTGCAGAGGCCCAGAAAACTCCTCAACTGGTGTTTATCTACCGGTATTGGCCACTCCTTCACCGTACTTGTCTTATCCGGATCAACGGCGACGCCCTCTCTGCTCACTACGTGCCCTAAGTATGAGACCTTCCTTCTGAAGAGCTGACATTTCTTAGGGTTCAGTTTCAGCCCCGCACCTCGCAGTCTCTGGAAGACGTCCTCTAAGTTTTTCAGATGTCCCTCGAAGGTCTTGCCCATCACGATGACATCGTCCAAATAGACTAGGCACGTTTTCCACGTCAGACCCATTAGCACGCTCTCCATCAGCCTCTCAAACGTCGCTGGGGCATTACAAAGTCCGAATGGCATGACTGTAAAATGCCACAGGCCGTTACCGAAGGTAAATGCCGTCTTTTCCTTATCGGCAGGGTTCATTTCGACTTGCCAATAGCCGCTTTTTAAATCCAAGGTCGAAAATATCGTGGATCCAGCAAGGGTATCGAGTGTGTCGTCGATACGTGGTAGCGGGTAGCTGTCCTTTTTGGTGACACTGTTCACCTGCCGGTAGTCAACACAGAATCGAGTAGTCCCATCCTTTTTCTTCACCAGTACTACCGGCGAGGCCCATGGACTGCTTGACGGCTCGATGACCCCGTCCCGCTCTAGGTCCTTGATGATTTTCTCGGCTTCCTCTCGTTTGGCCAAGGGTAGTCGTCTTGCTGTTTGTCGAATCGGTCGTGTCTCGCCCGTGTCAATTTTATGTGTCACGACCTTGGTCTTTCCCAGCTTTCCATTCTCGGTGGTAAATATGTCCTGGTACTTATTTATTAATTCATTGGCCTTTTGTTTCTGTGTGGGCGAGAGAAACGCACTGGTCTGGGAAAGAATTTGTTTCAAGTCCTGCGGAGTGTGTCTGGACCTTTCTTCCTCACTAACGCCCCTTACGATGGCCGAAGCGGCTATACATGTGCCCAGCTTCGTACCCTTCTTGATGGTGACCGGGTACTGATTGATGTTGAGTAGTCGCACAGGCACTTCACTTGAGAGAGTAACGAGCGCCTTTCCTACCAGTACCCCCCGAGCCAGTCGATTGTCATCGTTTTCTGGTTCGATCACGGCTGGAATTCCCTCTTCCACAACACCCCTCAGACAGGTAGAGGTGATCGTTTCGCTTCGTTCCGGGAGAATCACATCTTCTGCCATTATTACGTCTAACACAAAGTTGTCACGATTGTGTAGCAGTAATTCTTCTTGACCGATCCTCAACACTCGGTGTCCGAAATCCAACTGGAATCCACGATTCCTCATGACGTCCATCCCCAGTATGACGTCTTCTTCAATTTCGGCTATGAGAACAGGATGGTCAAACTTTACTCGTCCCAACGTCATGCTAACCGTCGCTTCACCGTGTATTACTGCCTTCTCTCCAGTGGCAGTTCTTAATTGCCACCTACTTGGCCTAATCTTCCTACGGTCCCTCACAACTTCCGAGCGTACGATCGTCTTCGTAGCTCCCGTGTCCACAAGCATGGCGTGGGATCTCCCGTCGATAGTGCCATCGACGTACGCGCTCCCCAATTGGTGGGAAAACGAGGCTATACTGGCCCGGGGGTTTCCACTGCTACGGGTCGACGTTCCCCCTTTCTTATCGACCCGCATTAGTTTTCCTGGGCCTTCGCCGGCGCCGCTGTTCTGGGCTGCTTGCAAGAACTCTTCACATGGCCCACTTCGCCACAGTTCCAACAGCGAACTACCTTCTTCTTCGCCGACAGCATCTCCATGATCTGCTGTAGGACCCTTTCCACGAGTTTCTCAGTGTCTACTTCCTCTGTAACCGCTCGAACACGGCCGTGACCGCGGGAAGCTTCCATGGCTGCATCATGCTCCAGTGCGATGGCGAGCGCGTCCATTAATGTTTTCGGTCGAGCTAGTCTCAGGGCCCTCTGCAGTTCCTGGTCCCGCAGCCCGCTCACGAACGTCTGCACTGCGAGGCACTCCATCATCTGTTCCGGTGCCGTTGGATACGCCAACCTCACTAGTCTGGCTACGTCCGCTTCGAACTCCTGCAGGGTCTCGTTCGATCTCTGACGGCGATTGGACATCTGGGATTGATGGACTTGCTCCAGATGTGTTTGGCCGAACCGCATTTCCAGTCGCCTCAGCAGCTCATTGTAATTCCCGGCTTCCTCGGTGGATAGCGTCTGAAGAACTTCCAACGCCTCTCCACGCAAGGCTACTGTTAGGGAAACAGCTTTTTCGTGAGGGGACCAAGCATTAGCCTCCGCTGCTGCCTCAAACTGCTTCTTGTAGCTGGCCCACGGAATTTTTCCATCGAACGTTGGGGGCGTCACTCGATTGGTGCATATCGAGTTCTGTTGAACGACCGCCTTTATTTCTTCCTTCGTCTCGCCGCTACTGACTCGCCTTAGTCGTTCTTCCAACTGCTTCGTCTTCTGTTTAATTTCGTGTTCTTTCCCCTCGCCGCTACTGACTTGTTCTAGTCGTTCTTCCAACTGCTTGATCCTCTCTTCAATCTCCTTACGCTGAGCCTCAATCTGGTCGGTTATCTGCGCAGTAATATCTTCCCTCTGGGCGGCGATTTGAGCAGTAATATCTTCCCTCTGGGCGGCGATTTCTTCCCTCTGGGCAGCGATTTGAGCAGTGATGTCTTCCCTCTGGGCGGCGATTTGAGCAGTGATGTCTTCCCTCTGGGCGGCGCTTTCTTCCCTCTGGGCGGCGATTTCTTCCCTCTGGGCAGCGATTTGAGCAGTGATGTCTTCCCTCTGGGCGGCGATTTGAGAAGTGATGTCTTCCCTCTGGGCGGCGCTTTCTTCCCTCTGGGCGGCAATTTCTTCCCTCTGGGCGGCGATTTGCTTCGTGATGTCATCGTCTTCGAACTCGAAAACTTCCGGGTCCTGGCCATTTTCTTTCAAAAATGCTGAGAGCCGGTCCTGGAGTTCAGTCTTCCTCCCTCCTGTTTCCAATTCTCGTTCCTCGAGTTCTTTTTTTAACTCGGCCACTTTTAATTCGCGTAACTTCTTCATGATCCGCTCTTCTGACACCAATGTAACGTTTATTTTATAATTTATTTACATTAATTGAACACTAATTTATTTAACACACTTAACTACTTTTACACTAGACTAGACACTACATAATTTATTTATACTGCTCCGCATTCGGATCGTATGTCGCGTTCACTTCTGCTTCTCTACTTCTAACTAACTCCCTCGATCACAAACCCCCTTATATATACACCCCCAACCCTGATCGAGAACATTCTAGTACATTCTAGAAGCCTACGCAGCAAATGTTCATGCACCTGTCCTACGCGTCGTAGTTATTCTTTTGAAGGAGTAAACATGTGTCGCTTTGTTTACTTCTCGCATTACAATATATATATATATATATATATATATATATATATATATATATATATATATATATATATATACTTGAAAGTCTGACTGAAGATAATTTACTGAATGTGAAAAGGTCACTCTCCTGGGGATGGAGTCAAGGCCTTGATTGCTTCTGAGGGTGTCTTCACCGCATCCCCAGAAGAGTGACCTCTTCACATTCAGTATATTATTATATCGGGTGTTTTTTTTTTAAATTTTACCTCATAGTAGACTGTGGATAGTGTTTGTGAATGCGCCTTACTACAAAATGTCAAAATTGACATAACCTCTTTTTTTTAATAAAAATTGAAACTGCTCCAATCGGTTAATAGTGTCTTGAAAAAGACAGCTTGGCTCTATTAATTAGGAGTAGATGAGTGAGCTGTCTTTTCCAAGACACTAGTAACCGATTGGAGCAGTTTCAATGTTTATTAAAAAAGTGAGGTTATGTCAAATTTGACATCTTTTAGTAAGGCGCATTCACAAACACTATCCACAGCCTACTATGAGGTGAAATAAAAAAAAACACCCCTTATATTTTTATATAATTATACTTGATAAATATGTGAGAAACACATTTTCATTCACGTCCAATTCCACTATTCTGGTTGCATTGCCAACATACAATCGGCAGATTTCTAGGAGCCGGTACGACATTGACACATAGAGGGTTATACTAGGAATAGTTATTCCGGTTGCGCATATCGATTGTAGAACGCACCATCGGATATCCCTAGATTTATTCCTCGAATAATTTATTCCAGAAATAGTTATTACGTTGTTTATACTGAGATTGTAGAACCGGCCCTTAGAAAAAAACATACGCTTTCGTTAATCAATAAAAGATTCATTTGTTAGTTTTCTTGGTAGATTTTGAGAATACAGTTTTAAGCAAGTAACTTCTGTAAACACCTGATATAATAGTCCCGTGATAGCATAACTCTAGTTTTCCTAGACGTCACTTCAGGCACTTTTGACCATCTCATCTGGCTTCCCCTTTGTAAATAAATTAAGGCCAGGGCCTTTATTAACACTTTTCTAATAGAGTCGAAGAAACCTCAACAACTTCCGAGTTAACATCCCAATCAAGTTAGCCAAACATAAATAGTCACATCCACTGAAACCAAAGATTTGATCGCTTTTCCAGATTTTTGTAAAATAATGATAAACTCAGTTCTAACTTTACCTTATCATAGAAACGTTTGCTAGGCGAGGACTGCTCTTCCTCCTCGCTGTCCTCATTTCTGACGTTATCGTCTTCCCTCAGGAACAACTCGAGTAGACCCGAAAATGCTATACCGCTTAGGATACAAACGACAGGCGTCAGGGTCAGCATAAGACGTACCATTACGCCAGCGAAGTATACTGCACTTAGGGCATATAAGACAACTGGAAAAAAAAAACTAATTACTACGACTAATTAAATATAAATAAACCAAGCCAACTGCCTTTCAACAGTTTAAAGAACTCTCGACCAGCAGCAATAACGTCGCCGTGCCTTGCCTCAACTTAAACCAATTTCAGCGAGATGACCAATAACAGAAAACAACAGAACCCGCAATCTAGTTTTAAGCATTTGTCTTATAACGACTGTCGATCATCCTTCGCGAATTTACCTGGCGTCAGCCTCCTGTCTGATGCTATGTTAGCCAATTTTATTGTCGTTGTTGTTTCAGTAGTGTGCACCAAGTAACCTAAAACCACTGGCCTTCTTATCAAAAACCTTCACGCCATTGTAAATCCATTTTACGTAGTATAGAAATCATCAAATCCAAACAACTTTGCCTATACTCTGTTGTCTTTAAAACACTACCCCACTTAAATTAAACTGCACGTCTTCTTTACTGGTTCCCTTTTAGTAAAATAGTTACGTTTTCCTTATTATAAATAAATCAATTACTTACAAAACTCCGCCTTTTCACACAATAAATCTCTTACGTTTGCCATTTAAAATTCTCCATCACTTTGCTTCTGTGAAAGTGTACATTAATTTCTCCTGAGTTAAAAACCCGTTTGTATACTTTTTTTGTTGTTAAAATCAATTAATCAAATGAATAAATAACCTTATTCTCAATTATTTTTTTTTGTAAATTACGAGGCTCATTCCCTCTGTTCTTAAGGCTATTGTACACAACACAGTTTTTATTACTCAATTCCCAGCAGTTGAGGATATATCATTTGTAAATTACTTTTGAGCTGCTTCCGAACTATTTAAGTTAATATCCAGCTTGAAACAATTCATCAAAAACCAAACTCGAAAATAAAATAAGGTAAATACTTTTGAACTTCTGCATTTTACTTTGACGAACATTGTGGAGTTCTCCTGAGTATCAGAGCTATGCTAGGAAGTTAGGAAATTGAAAAAAAAATCAGGCACATCAGAAATCCGACCCTTAAAACCATAATAGTCCAGGGAAGTTAGGAAAAATAGCGGAAAAACCTAGGAACAGTTCGTATCGAGATGCGGTTTTCTGCATTGTATTCAGGAAGGTGCCAGGAAAAAAGTCTACAAGGTCTGGTTTAGCCATTTTTTGAAAATGGCCTTCTGGGCCCGAAAATGCATCATTTCTTACACCATTATAGGAACGATTGGAAACACGGATAAATCGCTCGGAAATGGTTACTCGGGGGTTTTTGGGGCTGCCGAACTCGATTCTGGCATTAGAATTACCCGGGGGCGGTTCTGCAGGGGCACCCGTGGGGTCATTCTGGGGGCGAAATTGCTAAGTGCATGGAAAGCGCTCCAAACTCGTTACTCGGGGGTTTTCGGGGATATGGTAAAACATGTATTTCCCACTCCACGCCTCTATGTCCCTTTCGTTTTTCTTCTATCTCTGTCTTTCTCGCACCCAGGGTCGGATTAAACCCATCAGGGCCCCTAGGCAATCCTCGGGGCCCCATTTTCTTTACCGTTTTCTTACCTGTTAAAATACATTTTGTCTATTACGCCTTATGGATTAGGTTACCATGGCAACTGTTGCTACACATTTTTTTAATTATTTCGGAGGTGACACTTTACTCTAATTCAAATTTGATGCCATCTGTCAGAGCATATGACAATGACAGTTTGTAAACCAATTAGAAGAGCAAGCATAAAGAGGCGTATTCGTGAAAGCCTGAGAGAAGGGAAAAGCAAGGTTATGCTGTTTTGTCGTACTCGCTTCTGATTGGTTAACAAACTCTCAATGTCATACTTTTATTCAAGTACTTTTATGTAAAAAAAAAAATATTTTTAAATCGTCAGATTAACGATACCCCTTAAAAGAATCGTCAGATTTTTTGTCAGCGTAGCTGGGACATCATGATGAAGCTTCAGTATGCTAATCTGACGCGCTCGAGTATTTCAAGATGGCGATTTTTTTTACATTTTCAAAAATTCGCTGCGAGCTTTCGTCACTTCAAAATCATCAGATTAAGAAATTGGAGCATCGTTACGTTATAGGAGGTGTTCACTGAACACCTATAAAAATCTGACGCGCTGGAGAATTTTTTTTTTTCGATTTTCATCTCTTCCGCATAGCCACCCCCACCACGCAAATCGTCAGATTATTATATATTTCATATCAGAGACATGGTGGGGCATGAAAAATATTTTAATCTGACGCGCTTCAGTATTTCCATGTCATTGTTTTTTTTACAATTTTGAAAATATGTAGACACTAACCCCACCGCTAAACGTGAAAACATAGGACCATTTACTCTTCCCATAATCTAATCTACCAATTCTAATTGGTCTCCGCGACGCTCGAGTAAATCCACTTTTAGCATGATGGGCTCCCCTACTATTAAGCTAAACTAGATTAAAGTTATCAAATTCGATGAGTGAATCCGATTTAGACGGGTTAGTAGAGTTATTTGCTGAAAAGTTACAACCAATTCCGTCTGAAACCACCCCCAGTAATTCACGTACCACAATGGCTACAACTCCGATCAATTATCAATTACTTAGACTTTAGTTAGATTCTATTCCTCCTTATGAAGGAAATCCACATACGTTAACGATTTTTCTCAGTAATTGTGAGAGCCTGATCACCGCATTTGCAAGTCAAACCGATGCCGGGTTGAATTCATTTTTATTACGAGCTACTATAGGTAAATTGGATTCCCGGAAAGTTTCTCGCCGACAATTGCTCCCCAACAATTGCTCGCCGGGAAAATTGCTCGCCAACAGATAATATTTCTCATAATATTATTGTTAGTTATAGCTAAGCATTATCAGAAAATAGTATGAATTTAAAGAAATTTAATACACAATTGTTAGTACTATTAACCCTTCGAACTCGCTAACCTTAAAGGCTCCAACGTATTCCTCAAATATTTATTGTTAAAAGCGTTGAAATGTCACTCGTTAACAGTAAATGACTCAATTTAAGTTATAGTGGTTAACAATTTTCGGAAATTTAACTGTTAACTGTTACAATACTGTTCAAAATGGTTTACCAAAAACCAATAACTTTTGTGAAGTTGGGCATCGGCAACAAAGTTTCAATTGTGGTAAAATTGAACAATACATAGGTGATGCTAACCCCGAGGTTGCACGTAAGAAATATTGTCATTGCGCCCAACGGATAGAAAACATTGTAAATGACTATGCAAATAGAACATTAGTGGAATATTTGCGTGGCTTAGCCCACAACTACCACTTTTAAATTTTATATTTCATATTTGTCAATTATGTTCATATTGTCAAGAAAGTTTTGATTTATATTTGTATTTGTTTTGTATCTGTTAAAGATTTTGTGCATTATTTTGATGTATTTGAACTATCTTTAATAACGTATATTTTTTTTAATTTGGTTTATACAATTTTCAATTTTCTAGATTTTATGTATCGAAACATGAGTGAAATTTGTACCTAATCGTTAAATTTTTGTGTTCAATTGTTTGTTAAATTGTGTTTGTGTTAAATTCATTTAATTAGCAATGGTCTATTTTCTGAAGATCAAAAATAATTGATGAAAAATTGATTGATAAATTTTTTGAAAAATAAATGCCTTTTTGTCTAGTTGTTAGTATTACCTGAGTCTAAATTTACCCGATGGCGAGCAATTGAGTGGCGAGTAAATGTGTGGCGGGCAATTTTCCCGGCAAGCAATTGTCGGCGAGCAATTGTCGGCTAGCAATTGTTGGCGAGCAATTGTCGGCGAGCAACTTTCCGCACTCCGGTAAATTGACGGGTAAAGCGCAAATATTAATTGACTCTCGTACAGAGCTTCAAACTTGGAAAGAGATAAAAAGTGCTTTAATTTTGAGTTTTGGAAACCAATGAAATATTGATTGTTTAGTTCAAGATCAAATTAATTTACAACCAAACAAAAACGAAACCCCATACAATTTTGGCATGAGGTGTCAAGACTCTAGAAGTCTTATTATTTCCAAACTAAATTCGATCGAAGGTATCACAAAAGAGGAACATAAGTTGCGATTAAAAAATTACGACGATTTGGCTTTAAAAACTTTTATTAGAGGCTTGCCTTTGCCTGTTTAAACTGATATTCGACTAAGGTCGCCAAAAGACTTAGAGACCGCCAAAAGACTTAGAGACCGCCATGGCCTTGGTAATCGAAGAAGAAAATTTCTTATACTCTACTAGAAGTTCCAATAACCTAAATACAAACGTTTCGTTTAAGCCTGGTTTACAAATTGCTCCTGCGACAAATCCAAGTTATGGGATGCGTCCAGCGTTGATTCCAAATTTCAGTAACGTTCGACCTATGTCACATCCCCCTTGTCCCGCATTTCAACCTAACTTTGCAGCGCGCACCCCATTTTCGAATTGTCTACATTTTAGGCCAAACACATTTCCGAATTCTCAACAATTCAGACCTAGTTACCAGTCTAACCCTTCATATAACTGGCGTCCGAACAATAATTTCCCCACTCGCCTTCACCCATTTTTTCCAAAATCAAAGAAATGCTCAAATGTAGAGAATTTTTCCTCAAATTCAACCTAACCGTCCCAATACCTCTCGCAACGACCAACCAGAACCAATGGACACATCGTCTAGTAATTTGAGAATTCAATCGAAACCCAATTTTATTGCAACCGAACTTTTCAACCAAACGATCCATGACCCCTACCAACATCCAGAATTTTAGGAATACCATCAATTTGATAATTTTCACAACTACGAGTATAATCAAGTGTGCATGTGCATGTGTATGTGTATGTGTATGTGTATGTGTATGTGTATGTGTATGTGTATGTGTATGTGTATGTGTATGTGTATGTGTATGTGTATGTGTATGTGTATGTGTATGTGTATGTGTATGTGTATGTGTGTGTGTGTGTGTGTGTGTGTGTGTGTGTGTGTGTGTGTGTGTGTGTGTGTGTGTGTGTGTGTGTGTGTGTGTGTGTGTGTGTGTGTGTGTGTGTGTGTGTATGTGTATGTGTATGTGTATGTGTATGTGTATGTGTATGTGTATGTGTATGTGTATGTGTATGTGTATGTGTATGTGTATGTGTATGTGTATGTGTATGTGTATGTGTATGTGTATGTGTATGTGTATGTGTATGTGTATGTGTATGTGTATGTGTATGTGTATGTGTATGTGTATGTGTATGTGTATGTGTATATGTGTATGTGTATGTGTATGTGTATGTGTATGTGTATGTGTATGTGTATGTGCATGTGCATGTGAATGTGTATGTGTATGTGCATGTGCATGTGTATGTGTATGTATGTGTATGTGTATGTGCATGTGCATGTGCATGTGCATGTGCATGTGCATACCATCTCATTCCCAGCCGACTCAGATGAACGAAACCGAAGAACGTCAGGATTTTCCGCAAGTTCAGAGCTCAACCAACCCGACATAATATTAGTTAACGCGTTGAAAGCAAATATACCTTATATCGAAATTAAAGAACTTAATGCTATGTTCTTAATTGATACAGGTAGTTTAAAATCTCTCATTGACCCCGATTTAGCACATACGTTTTATCAAAATTTTATTTTCCAAGAAAATTTCAACATACAAACCGCTCACGATATCTCTTATCATGACGAAGTAGCCAACATCCCCTTATTTGCCACATTTAACCTGCCAGAATTTCATAAAATTTATCTCTTTAAAGTTTTTAACAGATTCGAAGGGATCGTAGGCGTAGATTTACTAAAACAATTAAAGGCCGAAATAAATGTCAGTAAGAACTAAATTATTACTCTGAATGCTATCATCCCTTTAATTTTCGACACAAATATCAAGGATAACCAGCTGCAAAATTATTCTATTACAATACCGAGTCGTTGCCAACAATTAGTTAAGCTACCAGTAAAGATAAAAAACGGATTGGGAATACTTAATTACCAAAACTTTGGAAATGGTCTCGAAATGCCTAAAGCTTTGGTAACAGTATCGAACAATTTTGCCTTTACAACTATCCTAACATTAAAGAAAATCCTGTTAAATTAGAAATTTGCGAACCTTTTGATATTGAAACTTTAAACTTAGTAGAAGTCAACTTCATGGAGAGGCTCGAAACCGACCCTGATTCAAATTTAACTGATTCTCAGGCATCAAGCTAAAACAAAATTTAAACTCATTTAAACATCAGACTCGATCATTGTAACAGGGAAGAAAAGGAAATTCTTAGGAAGCTTTGTTACGATTACAGGGATATCTTTTATTGCGAAGGCGTTCCGCTAAGCTTCACCAATCAGGTGAAACATACAATAAAATTAACTAACGACTCTCCAATTTACACAAAATCGTACAGATTTCCCGAAGTTCACAGGGAAGAAGTTAAGAAACAAATATCTCAAATGTTACGCGAAGGCATCATCGAACATTCGACGTCCCCATTTTCGTCTCCAATATGGGTTGTCCCTAAACGCGGAGGGAAGTGGCGTCTTGTCATTGATTACCGAAAACTAAATGAACAGACCGTGGACGACAAATACCCTTTGCCCAATATAACAGAAATTTTAGACAGACTTGGCACAGCAAATTATTTTTCAACTTTAGATTTAGCAAGCGGCTTTCACCAAATAGAAGTAGATCCCCAAGACGTAGATAAAACCGCCTTCAGCACCCCTCAAGGTCATTTTCAATTCAAAAGAATGCCTTTCGGATTGAAAAATGCCCCCTCAACGTTCCAAAGAGTTATGGATAACGTGTTAAGAGGACTGACTGACGAGACTTGTATTGTTTATCTGGACGACAATTTCATTTACAGTACCTCCCTTCAAGAACATGTAGAACGACTGAAAACCATATTCCATAGACTCAGACAATACAATTTAAAGGTACAACTGGACAAGTCAGAGTTTTTGCAAAAAACTGTCATGTATTTAGGACACGTAATAACCCCTGACAGCGTTAGACCAAACCCAGAAAAAAATTCGGTTATCAAAAATTTTCCTATCCCAAAAACCCAAACTGAAATAAAGAGCTTCCTCGGACTATTAGGATACTATCGGCGTTTCATTCGAGACTTCGCGAAAATTACTAAACCAATGACAAAATGTTTAAAAAAGGGTCCCCAAGTAGTTCATGACCCCGACTTTCTAAATCGTTTCCAAAATTGTAAAGAAATTTTAATAAACGACCCCGTACCTACTACAGTACCCAGATTTTACAAAACCTTTTACTCTTAACGACCGACGCCAGCAACCTTGCATAGGTGCAGTCTTATCACAAGGTAACGTACCTAACGACAAACCAGTGGCATACGCGTCTAGGACTTTAAACGACTCTGAAACCAAATATTCGACAATTGAAAAAGAACTCCTAGCTATCGTGTGGGCCTGTAAACATTTCCGACCCTATTTATATGGAAAGAAATTTTTCATATACACCGATCATTAACCGTTGTCGTTGTTGTTTAGTTTAAAGGAGCCAAATTTAAAATTGGTAAGGTGGCGATTAATTAGATTAAATTAATTAGATTAATTAGATTAGAAATTAGATTAAATAAGATTAAATTAGAGGAATTCGACTACAAGGTAATATACAAAAAGGGAAAATCAAACACGAACGCAGACTGTCTCTCACGTATTAAAATTAACGCTTTAAAAACCGAATCAGTAGTTAACAATGCCGGTGACTCCGGTAATGATATTTTGGAATATTTACGAGATTTGGCAGAAAATATACCTGAGGAACCACCACCTCCTAAAATTAAAATTTTATCAAACCCAAATTCAACCACCCTTACAAAACGACCGTCGAGACACTCTAACGACCCCCGAACCTAACTGGACGACTAATCCGACTCGTTCAGAAATTTCAACACAACACTCGACCGCGACCGAAACTACAAACTCTGGCATACAAATTTTAGACGAGATCGTAAACAATAAAACCCATCAAATTTTAGTTTATCCAAATTTACTCCCTAAGATTGATATCGCCCACGAATCCTACGAACACCATAAAATAACCAAAATCAAAATCCCCGAAACTAATAACGAGAAGTTAATTTTCGACTTCCTGGTCGAGTTCACCGACACCAAGAATACGTTTTACCTTCACTTTAATAAAGAAAAATTGTATCAAGACTTTAACGCCGTGTACTTAAAACACTTTTCAGAACCGGGACCCAAGTTAGTTAAATGTACTGAACTTGTAAACACCGTTTCTGATAAAGAAGAACAAATCCTTTTACTCAAAAACTATCACGAAAGTAAAACCACTCATAGAGGTATCAATGAAACTTTAGAGCGGTTGCGTCGAAACTACTATTGGAAAAACATGAAAGTCTCTGTAAAAAACTATATTAACTCATACACTATTTGCCAGAAAAATAAATATGCCAGACAGATTCCTTACGTTCCGCTAATGCTTACCGAAACTGCCACTAAACCTTTTCAGATCATTCACATGGACGTGTTTATTTATGATGCTAAAAGTTATTTGACCCTTACCGACGCGGTCACCAAATTCGCTCAAGCGATTTTCATACAAGGAAAAACGGCAATACACATTAGTAACGCCTTGATAAAATATTTCACCTCTTTCGGCGTTCCACAATCAATAATAGTTGATCAAGGTTGAGAATTTCATAACGAAACTGTTAAAGACCTTCTTGCATTACATAAAATCAAAGTTCATTTTACAACACCAGCCCATCACGAATCGAACTCTATAGCAGAACGGTTGCATTCCACTTTAATCGAACATCTACGAATTTTACATGAGATTTATCCAGATGAAAACGATCTAATGGACTACGCAATAATTGGATACAATAACTCTATTCACAGCTCGACAAATTTTACCCCCTTTGAACTCACCTTTGGACACACAGATTCTAGAAATCCTAACGAAATATTTATACCCTATAGCTTTTCCGCCGATTACGTTAAAACATGTTTATCAAAACGTACAAGATAAACTGGTAGAGAAAAAGATTAAAGCCATAGAAAAAATAAACGATCAAGGTGAAGTAAATCAAGAATTCAAAATCGGACCAACGGTATATAAAGCAAACCCTTACAAAAGAAATAAAAAGGACAAGCCATTTTTAGGTTCTTATCACATAACTAAAATGCTTGACAATAACCGCGTAGAAGTTTGTAGAGGAATGTTAAAACATAAAAAATTAAAGTTACACGTAGAGACCGTGCATATTAAAGAATTAAAGAAACCTCCTATTGGAGGTTCCCCTTCTGGACCATCGATGCAAAAGGAGGATCACCCCAGTACCATAACCTAAACGACAATCCGGGAATCTTCCCCTTTAGATTAGGAACCGCTCAGGTTAAAACTGATTTTTGGACATTTGTGCATGTCATCGATATAGCGAATATCACGAAAAACTTTTTAACTCTTAAAGAACAATACGATATAATTAATAATTCTCTCTCTAAATCCTCGCCATATTTCAACTTGAAAGAAAAATTTCAGAACTCCTACCATTTAATTCAGATAATCGAAAGCCAGATAACCCTTCAATTAAATCAGTTGAACCCCTTGTGGAACTCAAGAGTAAAAAGGTCACTTTTCAACGGAATAGGTTCCGCCATAAAATTTATAACAGGTAATTTACACCAAAGCGACGCAGAAAGATATGACGACACGATTTCTTCTCTCTCTAAGAATTAAAACAAGATTAAAACTTTAGTCGAACGTCAAATCACTCTATTACGAACCTCTATAAAAATTTTGAAAATGGCTCCAATCTATTAGCTCATAATCAACTAATATTGCCCTCTCACATCGAGGACATTGAATCAATAATAAATAACATAAATGCGGAGAAGGTAGAAACGTTCCACTATTTTTCGTTAGAACATGTCGCCTCACAATTTATGATAAGCTTCCACATTATATATGATATATTGAAAAAAATTCAGACAGCCATTAGTTTTTCAAAAATCAATATCCTTCATAATTCAATAACCGACCCGAACGAGTCGTTCTCAGAAATAGTAGCAGCTAGTAAAAATTTAAACAACAATATCAGATTTCCATTCGAATTATCATTACGGAATATTCTCTTATTCGAAAAGGTAATAGAACTTAAAGAGATACAGTAAATATAATAACATTGTTTTCATATTGGAAGTACCAATTGTCCTTTCGAACCATTTTACCTCATTCCAAATTTCTCCTTTTAAATGAGCACAAATACGCATTCATTGAAGCTAGATGTCAAGAAGTAGTACAAGACGAATTTATCTGCCAGAACGCCCAAATGTTGGAAGTCTCTCAAAATGCCCCATGCGAAGTACAACTCCTAAAATTTTCGAAACTTTCCACGGACTGTCAGCAAGTTCCTGCCCTAATCAGCGATATGAAGATCCAGAAGATTGAAGAAAACCAGTGGATTGTCATTATTCCACGTAGCGTAGTCGCCCTTCAAAAGTGTGGTAAAATGAACGGAACTTATTTAATCGAACTTGACAATTCATGTGAAGTGATAATAGAAAATGTGTTATTAAAAACTTTTAAAACCAATATTCCAAATTATAAAACAATCGAACTTCCTAAGATTAATTACGAAGACAATCACATATTCAATAAATCAACATTCAAGCCAGTTTTAATAGATTCTCTTAAACTTGACGAACTAAACAACATACAGAGCGTTTTGCGGCAAGACCAGACAGAAATAAAAAATTTGGAGATCCCAGCCATACGTTTTCACAATGTCAGTTTTTACACCATCTTATTATATGTTCTAGTTATTTTTGTAGCTATCTATGTAGTCTACACGTTTTCCTTCAAGAAGAAGCAGCCAAGGACGCAAGATGCCTATACACCTGCGGACAAGGACCTTAGGGATTTCCCCTTAATTTCGAACTCTGGCTCCACCCCATAGTTCTCATCTGACCCCGGAGGAGTTACCAGAGAGTACTTGCCTGGATACACACTTATTTGGCTGAACCAGCATTCTCAATGCAATGTTATAAATACGACCAACCGCGGTGTATCTTCAGACTATTGTTGTTAGCCTTGCAATAAACGTCTCACGTGTGTAGTAAATTTTCGTTTTTAAAAACCCTGCCTAAACGCACGACATCGTAATTTGCGCATATTTGTAGGAAAATTTTTGCATAAAAATCGTGCTTTACCTATGAATTTCTAAGTAACTTTATGAGATAGTTTCAAAAGACTGCACTGAAAATAAAAGCCTACTCATATGAAATAAACAGTTCTTACCAAAAACTCTTTCATCGTTGATGTTCTTGATAGTATACCACAAGCCAGCCGGAAAAGTTGCTACTAAGATATGTAAATCAAAGAAGAATGAGAACCAAGTAGTTGGTTGATGTTCAGACACGGAAGCAATAATTGGTATGTGGATTTTGGCGTACCCTGTGTCCCATAGTGAGTAGAATCTGCATAAAACGATGAAAATTAATCAACATGAAATACACAATAAATTATATATCAGACAATAGTTACATTCTAAAGATTTCCTACCTGCCGCTCCAAGGTGCAACATATCCAGCATAAGTCAAAATAACGACAGTGAGGAAAACAACAGCAGCAGATATCAGTCCTCCGAATACCACAACAGACTTGAACTCTGACTTCGACATGGCCGATTGGAGGTACTTCAGAACTCCAACAGCGAACATCAAAGCGAAGACACCTAAAGTAACAAAATGTCATCATTTTATTATGTCATTTACACATAATTCATTTCTCGTCTTTATTACCTCCGGCAGCCATGTGTTCACTGGTTCGTATCGGTTGGAAACCGACAAATGGGATCTGCATTGAAAATATAAGACCTAATATATAAAAAGTGGTATAACTCGTGAACAATCTGTTGGAGAACCTCCCCATTAATAAGAGAACAAAGACATGTAATGGAATCAGGTTGATGATGAAGACGTAACCTCCCCACGCGGATACCTAAAAGTAAAATAAATGTTGAAAAACACTTTTGGAGTGAAACATTTTAAATGGAAAAGCCAATACCACAAACGTAACAGGTCTCAGGGCTCAGACATTGCAATTTTGTAACTAGGATGAACCTGTAGGCATATTCCATATAACATAGTGTTTAGATAATAATACTATATATTGTAGAAGGGCACATTCTTATGTTATCTTAAGGACTTTATTTAGTCTGAATAGTATATTGACCCACGTTTGGGAAACGCGGGTATACGTAATTTGATATGCTCGGAAATAGTTGTTATGTCAGCGGGAGGTGGTGAAAGCACTTTTAATTTGACTTTGAAAGAGCGCGGCTTGTGCACAAACCTTTCGGTTCTCAATCACAATTATTAGTTGTTACCTGTAGCGATTAGTTGTTCATTTGTTTTTGATCGTCATTTACTTTCGCTACCTCTCACCCTTCCTCTAGAAATACCTAGACTAGTTAGAAGCTAGCTAGGGTGTGCTATAATCTAACATCAATATGTTCTAGGAATATGCCGCCTCTAAGGGGACAGCACTGTAATCTAGAAAAGATTTCAGATACAACACTTATTAGAATTTAGGTATATTTTAAGATGTGAGCTATATTATATTCCAGAATACCATAATGAACGAATTTGAAATCTAGTTGCTAACTGGAATGTGTTAGCTTATTGAACTGACTCGGGCCTAATATGCTAGAATCAAACGCCGACAGGAAAGTACTTTATAACCTAGAACCAAAGGCAATTCCGTTATAGACTGTCAGCACAATGGTCTAAAACACACACTGAAAAGGAGGCTAGCTCTCAAAGGCTAAACTCCCTGGGGAGTTTCGGTGTGTCTAGTCAAGGCCACCACCGATAGATGGTAGTGCTAAATACACGCCATAGCCAGATCTCGAGAAAACAAGAAAGCGAGCTACCTTAGTCTTAACCAGGAAATAGTCGCCCAGATACAGTAATGATTTTTTTTATTGTAAAAAAGTAAAAGCTCAATATATTTAAAAAAAAATAAAAATTTAGGTGATTCACATTTTAAATTCTGACATATTAATGTGTTATCGAAAGTTGCTGTACTGGCCCTGTAAGGAAAGATTTCGAAATTTTATCGACGCCTTGACTTCATGGTGTGAAGACTTGCAGACTCGGGAGTTTTTGGGAACAGCGTGACTTAAGGGCATTCTGGCCGCATATCTGCCGTGTAAGGCGTATATTTTAACTTTATTGCTCTTTATTACTATTGAGTTACTATTTCTGAATTGTTCTTTTAAATATTAATAATCATTGTTTACCAGAAAATACAATATAAAACAGTATTTGTGGAAGTTTTATGGAATCATTTCATTTACATCAAAAATGTGATATGATTTATGATATTAGTATCTGGACAATGCCAAAAGAAACCCGGCGTACCCGTGGACGAAAACGCTCGTTTGTAGTCTAGCCAAAATGTGTGTTTGCTGCGAAAAATAGTTAGAAGGCTCGGAAAAATATGAGTGATAGCTCATTCGACGCGAAATGCAAATCTGAGAAAGTCGTTTTGAGGATTTTTTCTGCTAAGAAAAATTGCAATTGTTATTAACTAAAAACGAAAAATAAAAACGCTCTTTCGATTTTTTTATGACAACTCAAAAACCGTAAGAGATAGAGGAATTCGCAAAAAAGATCCTTAAAGAGGAGGAAATTTTCGAGAAGAGGCCCGACTCCCTGATTTCTATCGCTAATATTTATAATTTTAATTTGTTGCTGAAAATAAGGCTCCGTGCGACCATTACGGCATGCGCTCGCCGCCTCTAAAGCGACTACGTCATAGAAAATATTTTTTTGAAGTACTAAGTATTAAATTAAAAGTTTAAAACAAACTTTAGTGTATTCTATACACTTGAAAGAATAATCCCGTTGGAAAAAAAATTTAAATGCATTTTTCAAAAAGCTAGTAGTATTTCCTTCATTTTGTCATGTGTTAAAGTTTCTTCCATGATAACTTTCGACTGATACATTTGTGTCTTTAAACCTCTCCATTACCAGTTATTACTTAGAGTGGTGTTAGAATCTGGAAACGTACAAGCCGAAAATGGAAAAAAATGAAGCGATCAAATTTGTAACTTTGGGCATTGTAAGAAGGATAATCATGTAAAATTGTATACCCTCAATCTACATATAGTGGCGTCACTGGACAGCCTGAAGGCCCTGTTACATGCATGGTGTTGAAAAAGCTGATTTCCACTGATGCTTTTCCTTGACTATATCTTACATACTTACCATGTAAAAGTATGAGAGTGAAGCGGCGACTGCCCAGAATACAGAGCCGGTCTTAACGGATTTAATCCAAAGGAAATAGGTGAATTGTAAGGCGAATATAGCGATGCCTTCATTGTCATAACTGCCGGCGACGGATCGGCTTATATAACCAGGCACTATGGCGATGAAACATGCTGCGAACAAACCAGCACCCGCTGACCATAATTCCTTCGTCAGGAAGTATGTCGATATAGCTGTTAAACCGCTGGAAAAAGAAAATCGATGGCTCAGTATGATAAATTTGAAATATATTAAAATTGTTAAACATTAAGCTGGAAAGGTTTAATAAGCATTTTATAAAGATTTAACATTAAATTGTTAATATAATAATAATAAATAAATAATAAGTCAATTTAGCTATTTAGCACGTTTTGTTGAAAAATTTGTATTTATTTATTGATAAAGCAGTACCGTTGCACTGGAGTTCATGTTGTGTGTATAATAAATAATAATGTAATAATCGCCTTTATTAAGAAAAGAAAACAATTGGGGATTTGATGGGGATCATACCTACCACTATGACAACCATTGTTCGCAAGTCGGTCTCATGCGCACTTCACACTCTCAGGGCTATCATATGCTGAACCCTTTTCAAACTATTCAGCACCCATTCATTCAACAGCACCCGCTCCCACGCCAGTCTTCACATAACCTAACTGATCCTGCGACGTTTCATAGTATCCTTCTTTTACACTCCCTAGGACCACCGATATTCGGCATAAGACGCACTAGTCGGCGTCGTTCTCTGAGCCCTATCGGCGATCTTTCTCACGTGTTCCACAAAGGTCAAACCCTTGTCCAGACACACTCTCAAGTACTTCACTTTCTTTCTTACCTCGACACTGTGCCCTCTCTCTCTTAACTTTGGGTCCTTCACCACCTTTCTCCTGCCCATCGGCAGTCGGTAGTCGGAAAGCTGGAGCCGGATTTTGCTCGTGATCGAGAATATAGACAGACTATATAGAGATATGTTCGAGTAGTCGAGTACATGACTTTCCCGCAATAGCGTAACCCAACTTTGGGGACGAAGGTAGATAGGGGGTGAAAGTGACGATTTTTTTAGTGACACTCGTGATCGACATCGTGCTTTAAAATTTGGGAATTGCGAGATCATGATGTAACTAAGCGAAATCCAGAGGGACGGAAGGCTTCGATGGGGACAAAGAGATGGCGGAAGAGGGGGAATATACAATATATTTGATGATGCTCGTCATCGATAATATGTTGATTTGTTAGATGATTGTCTAAACGAACTAAATGTTCACATTCCCTTCATCAAGAAATACGTGGATGACATACTTTGCGCAATCCCTTGTGACAAATCACAGGAGATTCTAAAAACATTTAACAAATATAACAGGTCCTTACAATTCACAATAGTGTTCGGGGAGTGTTCTCAACTTCGGGGAGATATCTCAACTATATTACTTTTACCACCCCGAAAAAATGAAAATCAACGTAATATTAGCAATGAAAACTAGAGTGAACAAGATTTGCCATGAACGTTTCCGGACTGAGAGTCTCAAGAGATTGCACAAATTCTTTAGAAAGAACAGCTATCCAAAAAAGTTTCTTGACCATATTATATTTGCGACACCGGGTGTACCTAAGGGGTGTTACGAGACATTCATCCAACAATTCCCTCTGCCTAGAGCAACATAATATTAAATTAAAACCCACAATCATCAGATATAGATCCCACCCGTTTATTAAAGAGCTAACACCCAAACTCACGGGAATTCTTAGACAAGATGAATCTATTCGAATAGCTAATAGAACCCTAAAGAAAGTAGGTAGTCTCTACTCATCTCTCAAGGATCCTAGTAAAAAATGGGATCAACCGAACGTCGTATATAAAATTGAATGTAATGATTGCCACGCCAAGTATGTAGGTCAAACTTCTAGAAATCTAAAGAAAAGGATCTACGCACACAAAAGTGATATCAAGCGGAAAAAAAGACTCGTGTGCACTCGCCCAACATGCTTGGAAAAACAATCATAACATAGATTTTGAAAACACGACCATATTAGCACGTGAGAGTATTGGGTTCAAAACAAGTTTTCTTGAGATGACTTGTATACAAGAAGAACAAAACTCTTGTAACGAAACGGCTCGCCGGCCGCGACATAAACACGCCGGGAGCTACACAAGTTCGCCTTATTGCAATTCTGGGAAGGACGACGGGAACAATCGAGAGAGTTCGATGCGATAACTGGTTCCTGGAAAATCGAACGTTCTGGTAATTATCCCGAAAGTACGAGAAGCTTCTAACTGCCATAAAAAGGGAATGTCGGACCCGAAGCAGGCCAGTTGAACCGGTGTGTGTAAACATTCGAGCGAGAGATCGGGCGCGTTAAAATAAATAAACATCCGTGTACGAATATGAATTAGGTGATTGTTAAGTTAAGTTTATAGGTATAGTGTAAGAAATAAAATAATTAGGATAATCGCGTAGTGTTTTAGTGTTAGTCGATAGTAAAAACGTTACAGTGGTGTCAGAAGTGGGATTAATTAGTGAAATAAATTAGAAACAATGAAGAAATTACGCGATTTAAAAGTGACGGACCTCAAACGTGAGTTAGAAGATAGAGAACTCGAAACGACAGGGTCGAAAACAGTGCTACAGAAACGTCTGGAGGAATATTTGATCGGCAATGGAGGCGACCCTGAAACTTTCGGTTTCGTGGAAGAAGGTGAGCTCATCCTTAACAAAATGGAAAAACTCCACGGTGAGTTAGATAACAACATAAAAGAGCTCCATGGCGAAATGGGAAAACTGAACGGCGAGTTAGATAACAACATGAAAGAACTCCACGGCGAAATAGGGAAACTGGATAACAACATAAAAGAACTCCATGGCGAATTGGACAACAAACTAGAAAAACTCCACGACGAGTTGGACAACAAAATAGGAAACCTCCACGGCGAGTTGGGCGAACTCCACGGTGAGCTGGATAGTAAAATTGAAAATCTTAACAGCGCACTTCAAACCGAGAAAATCCAACGACTGGAACTGGAAAACCAACTACGAGAATTAGGGAACCGATTACAATCCACACATTTCCAGCCCACTCCGCAAAACATGTCCAGTCCAGGTAATCCGTTTAACGATTCGGTGGAGGTAACCAGGATCGAGGCAGTCCCTGCTGCGAGTCATCGAGTGAAGCCGCCAACCTTCGACGGGGAAATACCCTGGGAGAACTACCTCCGGCAGTTCGAGGCAGCGGCGAAAGCCAACAACTGGGCGCCAAGGGACAAGGCAGTGGCTCTGACGGTCGCCCTCCGAGGAAACGCCCTCGACGTGCTGCAGACTGTTCCAGAGGGGGAGCTGGACAACTTCGGGCTACTCGTCCAGAGGCTGGAGAGGCGATACGGGCACGCACACCTGGGCCAGGTCTACCAATCCCGAATGAAGAACCGACGACAGAAGCAGGGAGAGAGCCTCCAGGAGTTCGAAGCCGACATCGCGAAGTTAGTCAGATTCGCCTACCCGGAAGCAGCGGAATCCATGACGGAGAGTCTCGCGGTCTCGGCCTTCATCCACGGCTTGAGGGATGTGGAGATGCAGCGTGCGGTACGGCTGTCGCGCCCCAAGAGCACATTGGATGCCCTCTCGATGGCCCTGGAATACGAGGCTGCGACGGAGGCGTCAAGGAGCTGTGGCCGCGTTCGGGCGGTGGTCGGGGACGACGCATGCGTGGAAGCCGAGCGGAAGGAGGACGCCCTGGAGCAGGTTGTCCTCAACGCCCTCAAGGGACTGCTGAAGGGAGACAGAAGGGAACCAGCGAAGTGCTGTCCGTGTGGAGAGGTTGGCCGTCTCCGAAGGGACCGCAAGCGCCCCAGGGTCGACAAATCCAAACGGGTCGACTCCCAGGAAGCAGCTCCGGCCCGTTGCCCGTCCCAAGATACCGTCATCAAGATAGCTACCCTGAGAGGTGAAGGTGGCAGCCTGTACGTGGATGGCGAAATTAACGGCAGGAAGCACACACTACTGATCAACACCGGGGCATCCAAGACGATCCTGAAGCCAGGCCTGCTGAACACGCGAGGGAAGAGAGTGATGGAGTCCAGGTGGAGGTTGCGAACGGCTACGGGCGAAGCTGCCGCCGTCCACGGAGAAGTTGACGTCGAGATCAAGATCGGCACTGCACGATTCTCACCACACCGAGTCCTGATCGCCGACATAGAAGAGGACGCCATCCTGGGAATGGACATCATGAAGACCCACGGTTTCGCGCTCAATTTGAAACGACAAGTAATGCAGGTCGGCCCAGAGGAAATATTCCTGCACACCAAGGGTGAGACGGTCCATCAGATAAAGCTGACAGAAGACACGATCCTGCCGGGTAGGAGCGAATCGATAGTGGTGACCCGACTTCAAGGCGTCACCGGAAAAGGGAATCCTGCAGTAGTGGAACCTTGGAACCACGACGTGGAGGTGGGCCGAGGCGTTCTAGTGGGGAAGACCTTGGTAACGCTGGGTGATGAAATTCCAGTCCGGCTCATTAACATCAATGACTACCCAGTTACCATCCGCAAGGGGACCAAAGTGGGAACCTGCTCACCAGTGACGTCATTGATCCACCAGGTGACGGGAAGCGCTGCCTGCCAAGCCGCGAAAGTGGAGGAAGCTCTAGTGGATGCCTGCGATTCTCTCGCTGGAGCCGAGAAGAAGAGGCTTATTGAGCTACTCCGTAGATACCGATCGATTTTCGTGTCTGACAAGGGTCCTTCTGGGAGAACAAGAATTGTTAGACACAAGATCGATACGGGGAACGCGAGACCAATCCGCCAGTCAGCAAGGAGGTTGCCGCAGGCCAAGCGGGAGGTAGCGGAGAGGATCATCCATGACATGGAGAAAGAGGGAGTCATCGAGCCATCTAGCAGTCCTTGGGCATCTCCTGTAGTCTTGGTAAAGAAGAAGGATGGAGACACCAGGTTCTGCGTAGATTATCGTCTACTGAACAACGTGACGAAGAAAGACAGCTACCCTCTTCCCCGGATAGACGACACCCTGGATACTCTGGCCGGATCGAAGCTGTTTTCCACCCTGGACCTGAAGAGTGGCTACTGGCAGGTGGAAATGGACCCTGCAGACAAGGAGAAGACGGCTTTCACAGTAGGATCTGGACTGTGGCAGTTCACTGTAATGCCATTCGGGTTGTGTAATGCTCCTGCTACTTTCGAGAGGCTCATGGAGAACATACTCAGAGGACTCTCCTGGAAAACGTGCCTCGTGTACCTGGATGACATAATCGTCGTAGGGAGGACGTTTGACGAACACCTGTCAAACTTGGAGGAAGTCTTCAAGAGACTCCAAATGGCTAACCTGACGCTCAACCCAAAGAAATGCCATCTCTTAAGAACGAGAGTACACTATCTGGGTCACGTGGTCAGCAGTAACGGCGTCGAGGTGGATCCTGAAAAAGTGCGAGCAGTCCAAGAATGGCCAACACCGAAGGACAAGCATCAGTTGCGGAGTTTCCTGGGGCTTTGCACTTACTATCGTCGTTATGTCCGAATGTTTTCGGACATCGCAAAGCCGCTGACACGACTAACTGAGGAGAAACGAGCCTTCCTTTGGGATGAAGAATGCCAAACCGCCTTCGACGACCTGAAAAGACGCTTGACAACAGCCCCTGTTCTCGGGTTCCCGACTCAAGAGGGACGCTTCATCTTGGATACAGATGCAAGCAACGACGGAATCGGAGGGGTTTTGTCACAACTGCAAGATGGGCAAGAGCGGGTGGTTGGCTATTTCAGTAAAGTCCTGTCGAAGCCCGAGAGGAACTACTGTGTCACCAGAAGGGAGCTGTTAGCCGCCGTGAAGTCAGTAGAACATTTCTACAAGTACCTATATGGGAGGAAGTTCTTGTTGAGAACGGATCACGCGGCGATCAGATGGCTCCTGCGATTCAAGAACCCGGAAGGCCAGGTAGCTCGGTGGATTGAGCGTCTTCAGGAATACGACTTCGACATCGAACATAGAGCAGGAACCAGCCACCGTAATGCTGACGCTCTTTCAAGAAGACCGTGTCCGGAGGGATGTTCCCACTGCAGTCGTGCAGAGGTAAAGGAGGCTTTTACTTGCAGCACGACGGTCACCGACGAGGACTGGTCACCAGACGGGCTGCGGCGAGCGCAGGAAGGCGACCCTGAACTCCAACGGATCCTGAGGTGGAAAGAAGAGGGACGTCGGCCGGAATGGCAGGAAGTGGCCCCATCCTCTAGGACCCTGAAATCGTACTGGGCACAGTGGGACTCCCTGGTGATACAGGATGGACTACTCAAGAGGGTGCTTGAAACCGATAATGGCGCAGAAAGACGATTCCAACTCATCGTGCCCAAGATCAAGGTGGCGGAGATGCTACGTCACCTCCATGACGGAACCTCAGGAGGCCACCTGGGAGTAAAGAAGACCTTGCAGAAGGTGCGCGAGCGCTTCTATTGGGTGGGCTGCTCCGAGGCTGTTCGCGAATGGTGCAGGAAGTGTACAGTTTGCTCAGCCAGCAATGAGCCGAAAGCCCCGATGAGACAGTACAATGTGGGAAGTCCTTTCGAGAGGATCGCCCTAGATATTACTGGGCCATTCCCTGAAACCGATGGCGGCAACAAGTACATCCTGGTGGCGATGGACTACTTCACGAAATGGGTAGAGGCCTACGCGATTCCCAACCAAGCAGCAATAACTGTCGCAAATGTCCTGGTGAAGGAGCTAGTAAGCCGCTTCGGAGTACCGTTGGAATTGCATTCCGACCAGGGGCGTAACTTCGAGAGCGAGCTGTTCCATGGAGTTTGCGAAAAATTGGGAATTCGCAAAACTAGAGCAACGGCGCTGCACCCTCAGTCTGACGGAATGGTGGAGAGGATGAACCGCACCATGGGCAAGTACCTCTCGAAGGTAGTGTCTCAACACCAACGAGACTGGGATCAACATCTCCCCTTTTTCCTGATGGCCTACCATTCTCCCATCAATGAGTCTACCGGCCAGACACCAGCCAGGGTACTGTTCGGGCGGGAGATGAGGCTTCCCTGCGATCTGAGCTTCGGTTGCAAACCGGGAGAAGATCTGGCTGGGGAAAACTACGTCACAGAGCTGCGCCGAAAGATGGACCAGATTCACGAGATGGTACGGACGAATCTCCAAATCGCCAGCGACCGCATGAAGGATCACTATGACGTTCGGGCAGACAGCGGCATATATGAAGAAGGAGACCTGGTGTGGCTGTACAACCCACAAAGGAGACGAGGGTTATCACCGAAGCTTCAGAAAGCTTGGGAAGGGCCATATACAGTGAAGACGAAAATAAATGACGTCATCTACCGAATCAGCAAAGTTCCGAATGGGAAGCCCAGGGTCGTGCATTACAACCGATTAGCGCCTTTCGAGGGAGACCACGACCAAGATCAACAGGTGCGCCAACTACGGCCCCAAGAGGATGAGCCCTCCTTTGAAGAGTTTATGACTGCGTATGGTGGGACCGGAAGGGCCCGATTCGGTGTGACCAGGGAAGAACAACGGGATCTCTTCGGAACACCGGCTGAATATGCGCTGGCTCATTGCGTGGCCCAGGACCTGCGGATGTCCCGGGGAACTGCCGCGGAGTTTCGGACGAGGTTCGGCAAACTGGACGAACTCCATCAGCAGGGACCGGCGGTAGGGCGAGCGCTGAGGATTAAGGAAGATGGATCACAACGGCCGCTCTTCTACCTGATTACCAAGAGGAGGTCCTTTCACAAGCCCACCTATTTGGACCTGTGGGACGCACTACATGACCTCAGGGATACCCTACTTAGCGAAGATCTAACTAAGTTAGCTATCCCCAAACTGGCTTGCGGATTGGACGCCTTGAACTGGAGGGTCGTCAGAAATATGCTGGAGGTCTTATTTCGCTTCACCGGGGTAGACATTTTGGTGTGTTGTTGGAATCCTGAGAGGAGTCCCCACAAGAAGACAGTGGCATGTTATTTCCACCAAACCTCGCGTTGCAGACAGGGGACCAACTGCAGATTTCTACATGGGCCTGTCAGGGACACGTTTCGGGACGAAACATCTTTAAGGCGGGGGCAGTGTAACGAAACGGCTCGCCGGCCGCGACATAAACACGCCGGGAGCTACACAAGTTCGCCTTATTGCAATTCTGGGAAGGACGACGGGAACAATCGAGAGAGTTCGATGCGATAACTGGTTCCTGGAAAATCGAACGTTCTGGTAATTATCCCGAAAGTACGAGAAGCTTCTAACTGCCATAAAAAGGGAATGTCGGACCCGAAGCAGGCCAGTTGAACCGGTGTGTGTAAACATTCGAGCGAGAGATCGGGCGCGTTAAAATAAATAAACATCCGTGTACGAATATGAATTAGGTGATTGTTAAGTTAAGTTTATAGGTATAGTGTAAGAAATAAATTAATTAGGATAATCGCGTAGTGTTTTAGTGTTAGTCGATAGTAAAAACGTTACACTCTATCAATGTTAGAATTGAAATACAGAATTTAAACTCAGTATATGCACACATTCTCAAGACCACTAGAACGCTCACACATAGGGATCTTGTATACCCTCATGAGATGTCTAACGACATAACACTAGACTAAAACTGTTATCATGTACTGATGTTAGTAGTGGTCGAGTAAGGTCCTGTGAGTTGGACTCTTTCGCTAATCTTGTTGGTGGAGTTTCAATCTTTCCACAAAGGATACCCACAGTGAGAGTGTGAACCTTTATGGAAATTATGTAATTACACCAAAATAAGTCATATTTTTTCCAGTGGTGGCAGAACAGGTATAGACATAGTTTTATAACAGTAAAAAAGTGAAAAAAGTCCTCCAATCAGTTACCCCTATTTTATAAGGCATACAGTAGTAGAATTTTGGTGCTCTGAACACCCTGATAAATATAACTGTTTTCTTGACTGAATGTGAGAGATGAGGTTGGGGAAATAATTTATCCTCCTTAAAAATTAAGAAAGATAAATAAATAGCATTGGTGGTGGTATATTAATACTTTGATAGAACATAACGTTCGATTGTAGTTGTTTTATACGCACAGACCATCTGGATAAGTCAAATTCAGTGAAAAGGAATACGGTTTAAGTCAGTTGGTGGTACTGTCCCCTCCAAAATCGTATTAAGGGCAACAGGGGTTAAATAGGTAATGATCTTGTTCCCATTACTATCCACCCACTGATGTTACATCACGTAAAATAGTTCCCCAATTACATGTCAATACAAGGTAATGGTTATGGAGACCTATACGTTAGGAGACGCATCGAGATCACGAAAACAGCAAATTTATGTCCAGACTTTTATCTTAGTTCATTGTTAGCCGATGGTGGCGCATCGTTAGTTTGCGTCCTTGCGTTTACATTGTGTAAAGTGGTAGAGGAAGTATTTTGTAGTTTTTTTAGTAGTTGGTTGCTGAATTTAACGTTTATTTCGATATAAAATGAGTGCAGTAGAACGTTTAAGTAGGAAGTGCTTTGTTCCGGGCTGTACAACGGGATACAACTCTGACAGAAAGCGAAAAAGAGTTGGAGGTGAAGTTATTACGAGCCTCTTTAAAACGCCTAAGGCAAGTAAAATAAATAATTATGAGGCGCACCTAATTATGATTATAAATGGTAAATTATTCGAGAAATGAGTATGTTATTCTCAATGATTCACAGCGTTTTTGGATCCTCAGAAATTCTTACAAACATCATAACCCAACCTAAAAACCCTTTACAATTTGACTATCCATTCCAATTTATTAATGATCATTTATTTATTTTTTATTAGGATCCTGTAATGCTCCAAAAGTGGCACAGTGCAATTCCTAGGGATGACAAAATTTTGGGCCCAAAAGACGTTGTTTGTGCACTTCATTTTCCGGAAGAAAATATCGTTCGGTTCTACGAAACCAAATTGCCAGATGGAACTACTAATCGGATCGAAAGAGGAAGGCCAATGTTAATGGATGGAGCAGTACTATGCGTATTTCCCAATCTTCCATCGTATTTATCGAAGAACAAAAAACAGCGAAAACCGCCAGCGGAACGAATCGGAACAGACACAAAAAAGAAAATCAACACAAATGTCGTAAGATCCAACCACAACTCATGTTGATGAATCCGTTAATGCTGAGATAGGTGGAATTTCAACTTTATTTGAACAATTAAAAAACAATTTAAATATTCTTTGCACTCCAAATGAGTATTGGTCTGGTACATTTATTAGAGTTAGTTAGTTAGAGTTAGAGTATATTCAGAGCTGTTAAAAACTTTTTGCTAACAAAAAAATGACGGTGAGGGATTAAATTTGGTGATAAATTATTAATTAACAGTAACAAGTAATTACAATTTACATATTTTAAACTTTTTATAACAATTTTCAACTTTTAGAAGAGCACACTGTGTCCAAAAAACAATTAAAAATTACGGATTTTTTTCACTAAGCAGCAGCTGTTAATTACATACAATTATTATTATATAGGTACATATATACATATTAAATTATGTATTACATAATATACACATACATGTACAGTATGTACATATATATGTATGTGATTTCTACAACTCATTTGTATTGCTGAATCATATTATCTTTTATTGTTGTGAAAATGAACGTATAACACATGTTTAAATATTAATTACAATAAAGTACTGTTTTAATTATTTTATTGTTTAATATTATTTCTAAATCATTTTATTTTGTTTTTATTATAATAATCCAATCCTTAAGGGGGATAGCCACTGTGATGGTTCAAAAAAAATATTTTTTTTTGTAATCTTAAATCATAGCTTATATATTCAAAAATAGGTGTACAAAATTGCAGGTTAAAATTTCAAAAATTGACTAAGTTATAACGATTTTAGTGAGAGAAGGCAGGGCACAATCTTTTTCGTTAGACTTTGTTTTTTAATATAAATCTGGTTTGTAGCGGTTTTAGAATGGCCAGTTTATGGATTTACGTGCCTAGAAGTTCGGCAGATTTTTAGTTATTCTCGAAGTTTCGTACTGAACACACATCGTTTCTCTGGCTTTTAGTTTTATCAATTTTTAAAAATATTTTATGTTTTATTACGAAATGGATCGTAAAGGTAACAAAATTAATAAATGCAGTAAAATTAGATCTTCAAGAAATAGAGAAAATGTTATCGGCCGCGTAATAGACATGGAATAGAAACTGGTGAAAACATAAGTCCCAAACGGCCTACCAGTGCTTCTAAACGCAAAATTTCGCAAAATTGAATATGATGTCCATCCTACTATAAGTCATAAAATTATGAACTTTTTTAATGTTTTTATAGTGGTGAGTAATCATATATCATGTAAAGGACTCGATAGTTTAATATAGGTATGAATATTTTAAAAGATTCATGATTTCATTGCGAGAGAAATGGACTAAAAACTATAAACGCGTTTTTCTCAAAACGACTTTTTTTCAAATTGGTCGCATCGATAACTCGGACAATTCTGAACCGATTTTTAATTTTTTTGTTTTGTTTTGTTCGTCTTGATAGTGGCTAAGGTTAAGCGTAGCCGATTTGGAAAATTTTGTTTTTTACTATTTTTTAAACTGTTTGAAAACAAAAAAAAAACGGTCGAAAATATAAAAATATTTTCAATCTGTCGCCACTTTGTGAAAAATCAAAATATAAAAAAAACGGCTACGTACAACGATAACTATATTCATACAGATTGTGCTAGTTTTGATCTTTTTTTATTCTGATTACCGGCTTTTAAAAAATCGATGCGACCATGGCAGGGGAATTTTTTTTCAGGCTCTACGGCATCGTTTATATTGTTAAAACTAATAAATACTTTTTTATTAAAAATTTGTGGAAACATTGCTGAATATGTACTTAATAACATTAAAAAAGAACGATCCATAAATTCCTTTATTTACCAGGTCAAAAAAATTCTTGAAAATCACTAATTTTTTCAGCCGTCACAGTGGCTATCCCCCTTAAGAAAAGCAGTTTAATTTCAGTGAAATACGCTGTGAATGCTTTTCAAAACAATTTTCTACTTTCTATACGAATAGAATAATGATTAATTTATTCACAAAAACCATTTCCTTTTCTTTAAACTGGGAGAAAATCGATTAACTTGGATTAAAACATTATTAAACCCATAAGCAAGCATACATTTGTAGGGCCGCTCGGAACAAATCTCCCTCTAGCGGAGGTTCTGAAAGCTGAATTACAGGCGTAGTTTTGTGGTCACGAGCATTGCATTGCGATGCGTCTCCTAACCTATAGGTCTCCATACTAATGGTTCTTGAAGGATTGCTATTTTTAGGAAAACTCACTTAGGTAAATATTAAATTTTGCTAACCTCATGGTTGTACAAATTAATGTCTTTTAGAAGTGACTGAAGAAGATTTAAATTAAATCGGAAGCTATCACAAAGTAGGAAGAGTTTCCCTTCCGCACCAGGCTGCATCCCCAATAGTTTAAAATTTTTGATATATATGAGAGATCTTATTTATTTATAATGCACTATCATATAGTTGGTATTTATTTATACATCATAAATATTTTATATTTCTATATAAAATTTTACATAATGATATCCAAAAACTGATTCATCCGGATTATATTTTGTGACGTTCATGGCAAATCTTGTTCACTCTAGTTTTCATTGCTAGTATTAAGTTGATTTTCATTTTTTCGGGGTGGTTAAAGTAATATAGTTGAGATATCTCCCCGAAGTTGAGAACACTCCCCGAACACTATTGTGAATTGTAAGGACCTGTTATATTTGTTAAATGTTTTTAGAATCTCCTGTGATTTGTCACAAGGGATTGCGTAAATTATGTCATCCACGTATTTCTTGATGAAGGGAATGTGAACATTTAGTTCGTTTAGACAATCATCTAACAAATCAAAATATCGATGACGAGCATCATCAAATATATTGTATATTCCCCCTCTTCCGCCATCACTTTGTCCCCATCGAAGCCTTCCGTCCCTCTGGATTTCGCTTAGTTACATCATGATCTCGCAATTCCCAAATTTTCAAGCACTATCTCGATCACGAGCATCACAAAAAAATTTGGTTGTCGGTAAAGTCTGTTTACGGACGATAATTTTACGTGATAACGCCATAAGAAAACGTTGATGAAAAATGGCATACGTTTATGAATTGAATAGAATTATTTTCACTAAATTATCATTGATGTTTTAAATTATAGGTTTTTTCGCAATGCGGTTTGCCGGTCCAACTGGTCATTTTACACACATTGTTATGACATGTGTGAAGTGGAACATTAATCTTGAACCTTACATGAATTGCTGCGCAGGATAATTGTTTTCATTGAATACTAAATGAAAGCAGTCGACTTTTTACACGATCATTTATATCATTCATCGTAATTTTTTAGTCGAAATCGTAACATAACCTATTATTACTGCACTCGTTGACCGATGCAAGAACAAAAAACCCCATGGCATGCCAGGCTGAAAGGTAGATTTATGGGTAGGATATAGAGCAGACACGATGTGTCAAAAAAATCTATACGAGGTGTGAAAAAATTACAAACGTCAATTTTTTTAAATATTTGCAAATAACTTTTTTCTGTACATTTCTCAATGATATGTTTTATACAAAAGTTGTTCGCCTCTATAAGGGCAACAAAAAACCTAAGTAACATTTTTCTCTCAGACGCGAAAGAAAAGTTTTTTGATTTTGTTTTTTTTTTTTCGGAGAATTTCAGCCAACTGATTTTTGTACCAAATTTCGTTGTGATTCTTTAAAAAATGCGACCTGTAGCTTGCCGACAAATTTCGTTATATCCGATATATATATATATATATATATATATATATATAATATACATATATGTATATATATATATATATATATATACACATAATATACATATATGTATATATATATATATATATATATATATATATATATATATATATATAAACTTTTGAGAAATGATTAAGTATGATCTCTAGATACAAAAAAAACTGAAAACCGCATTTTAATTCCTCTTTTTTCGACTTCGTCAACGAATGCAATACTAGATAAATCTACCAAAATAAGAGATTATATAGCTAATCAAACTCTTAGAATGCAATAATTAAATACCTTACTGCCGCAATTGTTATTGTAATAGTAATAAGCAATGGTATGCACAGTAAATATTCAGATAACTTTATAAATAATAGTCGGCAATACCGCTAACATCCAACTGTATGCTGTCGCCGCCGACGGAGTGGAAGGGAGATAGATGCGTCATCTCACTCCCGCATGGCTCACATTGGTTGTGTGGTGCCGGTCTCTTTCACTCGGACGCTGTAGTGGAAGAGAAATATATTCGTCGCAAGGCAAACGCCAAGGTCGACCTCTGTCTATTGTTTTCGCTCTCGCTCGCACGCATGGGTCTGGCGTAACGTTACAATGTTTCTAGGATGTGTTGCCCGCACATCGATTTATATGACGTACAGTAAAACGAAATAAGGAAGGCCTCTGGCCTTGTGTTACGCGCTGGCAAAACGTAGATGTGGGGGGGAGAATTCACTTCTTGTCGAGTGGCCGGCAAGTGCGCGTCGGTGCTCCTGTGTGCCTTGTTGCCGCTACGTAGCAAACAGAAGAGGGTGACGACGAATCTCCGGCGTCGTAAAACCGGAACATCGAAAATTCGAGAAATATTATGACGTTTAGCAACATCGCTTGAACGCTCGCTCTAACTTCATTACGCTGTATCGCTGTTTCGTTCTTAACATCTACTGTCTCTCTTCCCGTTCTGCGCATGTGAGCGGCCTTCCTTATTCCGGTCTACTGTATATCACTTCAAAAAATCGTCACTTCGTCACAATCGTCACCCATTATAGCTACCCTCGTCCCCAACGCTGGGTTCCGCCATTGCGGAAAATTAATGTACTCGACTACCTCAACATGTCTGTATAGTCTGTCCATATTCTCGATGACGAGCAAAATCCGTCTCCAGCTCTTACGACTATAGGATGACCTTAGTTTTCCCTGGAACTAACTTCAGCCCATACCTTTCCATTCAATCATCTATACTCGTCAAAGCCCTAATTTCTAACGCCACCAAGGTCCTTTAGGATCTCTCATTGGTAGTGTGAGTTTACAGCAAATGTACAAAAGTTATGTCGATGATAACAAAATCATGAAATTTAATTTGACACACAAACTTCCACAAGATCATATTGAACTATTTTTTGGCGCGGTAAGGAATATGCGAGGATATAATAACAATCCAACAGCTAGACAGTTCAAAACTTCAACTGATAAGCTTATAGGCCGTGAGCCGAGTCCAAAAAAGTGTCTCATAGGAAACCACTTCAAATTTAAAACATAGATTGCCCTTCACGCGAATGACCAAAATGTGCAAGTCTGGCAGCTTTGAAGTGGGGCGTTTAATGGGGGTTTAGTTTAAAAGTCACCCCTAATTGAGGGTGATAAAAAACCAAATAAAATTTGATCGGTTGGTTTGTTCGTGATGCACAATTCACTAAAAAAATTATGCGAGACACATAGGGTGGGTTGGTCACCCCGCCAGACATCACCAAACAGAGCAATTTTAGCGACCCCTTTGACTGATAGGAAACCGGCTCAAACACCCTATGTGTCTGGCATAATTTTTTTAGTGAACTGTGCATCACGAACAAAGCAACCCATCAAATTTTATTTGGTTTCTTATCACACTTTGGGAGCCACAATTAGGGGTAACTTTGACATTACACCCCCATTAAACGCCCCACTTCAAAGCTGCCAGACTTCCACATTTTGGTAATTCGCGTGAAGGGCAATCTATGTTTAAAATTTGGAGTGGTTTCCTATGAGACACTTTTTTGGACTCGGCTCACGGCCTATTAAGGGATAATCCTAACACTGAAAAGGTATGCCTGTATACAAGTTGAGTTAATAGTTAATTAAGGCACAAGGAATGTAAAGACGTGTTTACATTCGAGGCAAGTGTGTACGAGCCGAGGCTTGTCACTTGCCGAGGATGTTAACAGTCGATACATTCCGTGTTACTTATTACATTTTTCACGCTGCCGTTGAAAATTTCCTCATAATTCCTCTAAAAATGAAATGTTTGCTTTAGTTTGGACGTACGTCACTCTGACATAAGTTGACTGACATACGCGTAACTAGGGTTACGCGATGCGAAAAATTTAAACAAAACACTGTTAACATCCTTCGCAAGGTAATAAATTAACTTGATTTACTCTTTTGATTTTCCTAGGAATGTAAATGACAGTATTTACATTCCGTCGTCAAGGAAAAATAATACACGAATGTTATGTGCCATTTTCATGGTACATATCTATGCATGTAAGAGCTATTTATGATAGCGGCAGTGTGAAAAAGTACATATTTTGTACTTATTGTACAAAAAGTATTTATCCACCACATGACAGTTATGACTGTCATTATTAATGTCATTTTAGACAAGTAAACTAGCAAATAACTCACCTTCATATTTAAAGTACAAGGTGTTTCAAAATGATTGTCATCTAGTTGGTGTTAGAATTTCTGTGCATGTAATTTTTGATGTGCCGCGCTCTATTGATTTGAACCTATCTAATTCTGACAGCAAGTGACATTTCGAACATTTATTGTGAAACTGGCAATCAGTACTGCTGATAATTAACGGCCCTTTTCAGGGCCAAAACAAAGACTAAAATAGACAAATAGACTCAGAATTCGTTTCCTTTTGACAGAGAAAAACCAGAATTGTAAGAGGTTAAGTAGGTTATTTTGGGGTTATGTATGTAGAAACTCCTATTTTCGCAAGGCGGGTTTTTTTTATTTTACATGGGAATTCCACAGCCAACTAGATGACAATCATTTTGAAACACGTTGTAGTATTCTATTTATTTATCTATTGCCCGTGGCAACCAAACAAACAACTGACTTTAACCGAAATGAAAAAGTCACTGTCAAGTCATTCTTACATTTATAGGGTACTGAGACCATAGACATAATACTGTATAGACTACGGATCGGTATAAGGCGCGATGTGCCGAGTGGGAGCGAGACGCAAATAAATAAGGCGACTTGTCTCTCACTCTAAATGGGCGGAGCTAACAACTCCGCAACATAGACATAATACTGTATAGACTACGGATCGGTATAAGGCGCGGTGTGCCGAGTGGGAGCGAGAGGCAAATAAATAAGGCGACTTGTTTCTCACTCTAAATGGGCGGAGCTAACAACTCCGTAACCATGACGCTCTAACCTCTAGCCTTGTCAGTTACTTCACTTACTTTTATTTTGGAGGTCGCGTGTTCTAAACACCTAGAAAACTAACTTTTTCTTCTCAATTCCACTTTTTTTCCGCTATATTTACAGTTTTATTTCATTTCTTATTTTTCCCCAATAGTTTTCGAATATAAGTGATAACAAATTCTTGATTGTATTGACACATGATTGACACGAGGCTGTAGAGGTTAGAGCGTCATGGTTACGGAGTTGTTAGCTCTGCCCATTTAGAGTGAGAAACAAGTCGCCTTATTTATTTGCCTCTCGCTTCCACTCGGCACATCGCGCCTTATACCGATCCGTAGTCTATACAGTATTATGTCTATGCTCCGCAACCATGACGCTCTAACCTTTACAGCCTTATGTCAATCATATGTCAACCTAATCAAGAATTTGTTATCACTTATCTTCCAAAACTATTGAGAAAATATAAGAAATGAAATAAAATTGTAAATATAGCGGGAAAATAGTAGAATTGAGAAGAAAAAGTTCGTTTCCTTGGAGTTTAGAACCCGCGACTCCAAAATAAAAGGACGTGACGTAACTGACAAGGCAAGAGGTTAGATCGTCATGGTTACGGAGTTGTCAACTCCACTCATTTAGAGTGAGAGACAAGTCGCCTTATTTATTTGCCTCTCGCTACCCCTCAGCACATCGCGCCTTATACCGATCCGTAGTCTATACAGTATTATGTCTATGACTGAGACGAGCAGCTTTGATTTGATCACAAAGCGTATTAGTTATTATCTCATAAAAACCGATTTCTTCCACTTGTTGGATAAAACATTGCATGCCACTTGCGTGTTGTTTCCTAAATCACCGTGGCAACCAAACAAACAACCTACTTTAACCAAAATGTAAAAAAGTCACTGTCAAGTCATTCTGACATTTATAGGGTACTGAGACGAGTAGCTTTGATTTGATCACATTAGATTGTTAGTTTACATCACATTGATTCATTGATATTGATGACATTGATTAGTTATTATCTCATAAAAAACGATGTCTTCAACTTGTTGGATAAAACATTGTATGCTACTTGCGTGTTCTGTTTCCTAAATCACTTGAGAATTTATAAATCTTCTCGCGTGACTTATTTTCAACATGACACACTAGTACAATAAATAACTATAAATTGAAAATGCTGAAAAGTTTTATACTATTAAGTTCTTATGAGGGCCTAATCCTAGTTAATTAAGAATCTAACTTCAGTACTTACAAAACAGTAAAATGTACCAGTGTTCATTACTTTTGACAGTTATGAATCCTTTTTAGAATCATATTTCATAATGAACTTTTAGTATAATTGAATGGGTGAATTTTACACCAACATAATCATCAGGTTTTGGTATTCTACGAATTATATGTAATATCACCGCCAGTTCAAATCCCTAAGATTGACCACATTACTAAACGAATTAAGGATGGTGGCTGAGATGCACGCAATGGAGAGAGAGAAGATAGGTGAGAAAATAGAAATAGAGATAGATCATAATAGGATAGGAGGTGGCTTAGCTAAACATCATAATATTTGTTGATTGATGGTGCTTTTACAATGTAAACTGGATTCCGCTCTAGACGGCGGCTGCACAATATGACACAATAAAACTCGAGAAGAAATGAACTGTCCCCATAACTTCTACATTTTGCCTGTACGCATCACAAAGTCAGCCGCCTTCCTTATTTCAGAGTACAATAGTTAACTTTGATAATTCATAACTAAAAATTGTTATTTGGTTATTCCTTTCAAAGATTTTCTATTTTGATTAAATTTGGTTTGGTTTATTAGATTTACCGAAAAGTAGTTGTTTGGTTAGCCATTCTGATTTGTAAATATCATATAAAAAAATCCCACCAACACTTACCTAAAAATAGGGGCTAAAAATACACATATATCTCGAATATGTACATTAATATGCAACAGATGCAAAACATAATGTATGCTGCCAGATGTGAGCATCAGTCCAGGATAGACTGTACCTCCAACGATCCTCCCCAAGGGGTACCAAGCTCTCTCATCGAACCAATTTAAGAAGTTATAGAAACCATGCTTCACCATATAAGCAGTTGCTCTGTAGTTGAACCTGTAATGAAATAATCACAAGTAAGTTATAAGATATAATTCTAAAATACTTTCAATATATACTTTCAATCAAAGCTGAGACCTCGTCCGATTTTGAAAGATTGTAATCTACGGATTCTAAACCAACTTCTACCATATTTCTTGAGGGGATGTATTATTGTCTCAGTATCATGTTACTTGAAATTATGTACCTAATGATTTTGTAATAAATTAGCTTTTAAGCTAAAGGTAGGTATTTTTTATATTTCATGTTTATATTTTACGTCAGTAACACTGGCTCCACGAACATTTATAATTTGACATTGTGTCGGTCCATTTTCCCAAAATTTTAAAAACTGTGATACATTCGGGCGTGTCAAACGAAAACGTGTCACTCATGGTTTGATATTTACTAGCAACCAATGGATTTCTGGGGGCTCAATGAAATTTTTTTGGTATCAAGGGATTTTTGTCGGATTGTACCATTTTTTTTCTCGGAGCCCTTAGGTCTGGCGAATTTCTGTTGGGGCTCAAAAGTTTTGTATCGAATCCTGCTACGCTCCTAAATTTTTTTTGTCAGGAACGCTGATAACGCTTTTTTTTGGCGCCCTGATGACTAATGGAGCTAAGACCCGTCAACAGTGAACCACGTCGGATGAACTTTTTTTAGCAGTTTACAAAAGTTTAAAGCATTACAAACATTTTTTATTTGAAACTTTTCATAAAAATGGGTATTTTTACAAGCTATACAGCCCGTTCGATATTTGGTGAGATATAATTCCAAGAAACTACTAAGCCAATAAATCCCTTCTTATCGAAACTACTGTAACAATATACAGCGACAGAGGCGTGCCTTAAAAATTTCGACATTATTGTCAATGTCGAATGCACGCACAAGCTGATATGGTAAGTGCCACGACCAATCAATGACTTTCTACAGCAACTCATTCTCGGAATTCTAACTCAACAAATATTGAACGGGCTGTAGATGGTTGAAAATTTTTGGTTTTGGAGCCGAACCTGAAAACCATTTTTTCTTGTCTCGGAGCCCTTAGGTCTGGCTAACTTCTGTTTGGGCTCAAAAGTTTTGTATCGAATCCAGCTACGCTCCTGATTTTTTTGGTCAGGAAAGCTGATGTTTTTTTTTTTTTTGGGGCCTGACGACTAATGGCGCCCAGACTCGTCAACAGTGAACCATGTCGGATGAACTTTTTTTAGCAGTTTCCAAAAGTTTAAAGCAATGCAAACAACTTTTGTTTGAAACATTTTTCCAAAAAAATGGGTATTTTCACAAGTTATAGATGGTTGAAAATTTTTGGTTTTGGAGCCAAACCTGAAAATTTCAATTTTCAATTGTCCATAACTTGAGTTCTATTCTACTTGGGGCCCTAAAAATTCAGGGGGAATTTCGGGGGCCCAAAAGGACCATTTTCCTTCATTTTGGGCTACATCTAAAAAAAATCTAAATTCGGCGTGGAACGTACTATATATATTAAAACGTGTATTGTTTTTGTTAATTTTCATTATTATTTTTATAAAACGTTTTTTTTTTAAGATCTTTGGATAGATTAATAAATAATTTTCATTGTTCTACAATGTTTTGAGTTTTAAAACCATAAATTAGATGCAAATGCTAGGAGGTCCAGCATGATAGTGACCATTGAACGCGAAATTCTTGGTTAAGGCTATGTGACACTGATATGTGTAACATAACAAAAATAAACCTTGTACATATTTCTATTATAAATTATAAGTATTTAGGTATCAAATTTTTATTGAAAAAGTTTTCATATTAGGGAAAAACCACTGGACCATCTGGGACATCCTCATAATTACACAGTCAGGGTACAGCAAAACAGGAAGTTGTTCTCAAAAACTCTTCGGAAACAATCACAACCAATCGATAGCAGAAATATATATAGACCATGTAATTAAACATGAAGCAAAAATACCTTGTTGATCTTGGGGATAATGTTGTAGATCATCTAATATTTACAACAAGAACAGTTCACTGAAGTCCTCAGAGCAGTTGTTATTGTATATGTACATGTATATAATAAGCGTTGAAAGTAAAATGACATTCTTCAACATAAACGGTAGATTACTATCATTCTTTTCCAAGTATATTATATAACATCAGTAAATGCTGCATAAATCCCAACAGTGATTTGAAACTCCAATAAAAGGGAAAAGCTCGGTTGTGTAATGAGTGAACTGTTGCTATAAATCGTCCAAATCGCTATCTAATGGGGGAAAGGGGATTCGAGGAGGACTTAAAAAATTCTGATTATGTTTTCCGTATAGGTCCTTAAATCATTGAAAGTATTAGGTTATATCAAATCAGAGATCCCCGTTAACCAAGAAACCTTATAAAGTCGAAACTAGTAGGTAGGAGTGCATGCAACCCATCACGGTGACTGGGCAAACAGGTGTTCCTTAACCTTAAGGTATTCGTGGTTCTCGGTCGCGATTCGCAGGACCGAAATACCCGAAGGTAGATGAGACTCTCGCTTTCTGGCAAAAGGGGTGGAAGAGGGGACGAAAAGAGACGAGATGGGTGAGTACGCTTACCATGGATCGAATTCGTGTATGATACTCTCGAACCTTATGACTGCAAACAGTCGTGAAGAGAAGCCGGCAATCCATGCTAGCAGCAGCACGACGAATATTATAAGGCTGCTTATGCCGGCCTTACTATTTATCTTCGAAGCAGTCGTTTTTTTCGTGCTGCCGGTCTGAACCATTGCTGATAACCAAAAACATGACACGCGTACACCAAACCCTTGAAAAACCACTACAACTTGACGCACGTAAGAGGTAAGAGAGAGGTTGGCTCGCCGGACGTCCAGTCGGCCATTGCTGATTGGTCGCATGCACGGGACACATACTTTCGCTAGCTTGGTTTGACAGGCGAGTTGCCGGGACGAGTTCCAAACACTTGGCGACCGTCTAGAACATTTTTTTGTCGATTATTAATTACAATACATCATCAATACATATATAAATTACATATGAATTTAAATATGGTCATAGTCCACCTGGAGAGTATAGTAGGACCATCGCTTTTTGAGATTTTATGACTACTCCAAAATTTGACTGCAACTCTTATTAACTAGAGACTAGAGAGCCTAGAAAGCTAGAGTGTGGACAACAATAGGTTTGTTCCAACAAGCACTTTGCGAACCGTTCCGATTCTAGATTCTAGTAATGAATTTTTTAATGCGCATGTGCCAACAAAGTACTGGGTGATCAAGAATAACTGTTTGAGTTGGCAATCCTACCTGGATGATTTTTTTGCCTAAGGGTTTGCAACGCTACAACCGGATATATGTTTATTTAACAAAAATTTGACAAAACAATCAGCGATAAGATTGTAGGTTATGTGAATAAAAATTAACGTTAAAAAATGAAACTCGAAATACAGAACAATGATTTATTCAAACAGCTAAAGGTACACAGCAAGGCCTATCAACTTTAAATAGGTTACCTCATTGAACAGCTCCCGGGCGAGGGGGTCGTGCAGGGGAGGCGGAGTTCGTGACGTAGACTGGCGACCCAGGTCTGAGTTTTATTACCTGTGTTTAATCCATTTTAATCTAACTCTGTGGTTTAACCTATGTTTTGTATTACTCTGACAGTTTGGCGTTTGGCTAGCGTTTTCGTTAGTAATTGACAACAGTTTTGAGTTTTTCAAAGTACATATTTTTTGCATCGCCGGTCGCCGTGTGACGTAGATCGGTCGCGCACTGTTGTGGTAGGTCAGGATCGCTTGAGGCAACCTATTTAAAGTTGATAGGCCTTGGGTACACAGTGACTATGCGCGAGGAAAATGTGACGTCAGAATTTAGTAACCATGGCAACTGTTTCAACACAATTTTTTTCTTATAGGAGATTAACATGGGAAAATTTTCAAGCAGCTGATAACCTACGTAAACGAAATTTCTTAACTATCAGCTGTGAAAAATAAGAAACATTGGAGTATGTAGTTTTCTTGTATATAAAAGAATACATGATTGGTTATGGAGGAAGGAAGAAAAAAGTGATTTATTTCGGAGGTGGCACCTCAATCTAATTCAAATTTGACGCCATCTGTCAGAAAATATGACAAAGACAGTTTGTGAACCAATCAGAAGCACAAAAATAAGAGACGTGGTCGTGAAAGCCTGAGAGAAGGGAAAATCAAGGTTAACCTGTTATGTCGTAGTCGCTTCTGATTGGTTAACAAATTGTCAATTTCATACTTTAACAAGTGGCACCAAATTTGAATTAGAGTGAAATGTCACTTCTGTAATAAATCACGTTTTTCTTCTTTCCTCCATAACGTATCATGTATTCTTTTATATACAAGAAAAGTACATACTTCAGTGTTTCTTATTTTTCACAGGTGATAGTTAAGAAATTTCGTTTACGTACTTTACCTTGGCAACCCAGCCACTTGAAAATTTTCCCATGTTAATCGCCCATAAGAAAAAAATGGTGTTGAAACAATTGCTATCGGTTGCCATGGTTACCATCCCCTCTCCCACATGTGCTACGTCATTACTTTCCTCGCGTATACTACAAACAGTGGCGACAAGCTTCCTTGTCCATCCGCCATTAGAGGCAAAATTTTTGGCGCGTTAACACAGGTAATTTAAATGTTTTGATAAAATTCGATTATGTTTGAGGCATTTTAATGAAATATGATATTTTAATTAGGTGTTTTATGAGAAAGCCGAGTAGCTGCGATAACAAAATCGCCGTTGTATGTAAAAGATGTGTGTTTAGATTACTTTGAAAGGTTAATTAGTAATTAATATTATTTTGTTACTGTTACCCATATGTACCAGGTATATAATGATTTTTTTAGACTTCTTTATATATTAGTTTGATAGATATAGATAAATCAGGGTCGCAAATAGACTTTACAGCATTTTTAGCAGCTTTTTAAAAAATACATATTATATGAGTTTTGATAATACCTGTTCATAAGTTATTTATGTATTAGGGGCATAATCAGGAGAAATAGCACCAAAAGTGGGAAGGATGGGTTACCGAATAAACAGAACAGTGTTTTACGTGACACCCCGCTACATCACACTTATGACACAATTTAATAACAGTTAATATTTACTCTATATTCACTATTATTCACCATAAACTAAATTAACATCAATTATTACGTTGTTAATAAATCAAAAACGTTACAACTCAAATCCAAAACAATGTAACAAGAATAATTTGCCTCTTAATGGCGGCCGTATACCACGTGACTAGTCAGGCCAATAAAAATCGAAACATTGATTGTCGACACTGTTCGTAGTACAGTCATTGTATAAAGGTAATGCTGAAAATGCGCCCTTTTGGTCCAGACATAAATTAACTCTTCTTTTTAAGCTCTCGAAGATATTCACCACCATATTGGGGGTAATGTTTGCCATTTCCTGAACTATTGCCTCTCGCAGCTCTTCTTCAGTATGCAATATGTTCCTAAAGACATTGTCCTTCAAGAGCCCAAATAACGAAAAATCTAATGGGGTGAGATTTGGTGACCTGCTTTGCCAAATTCCCTGACTAATTACTCCGTCGCCAAAATTCTCTCTTAAATATCCCATAGTAGCACGAGCAGTATGTGCCCTTGCAGAGTCTTGTTGGAAATATCCAATTTGACGCTCTTCGTCTGTTAATTGGTTTATAAAAGGCCTCAAAAGGTGTTGGATATGTCTCTCCGAATTGACGGTAAAATTAAAAAATATTGGCCCATACACCCGCGTCCTTGAGACTGCCAACCAAACACCAACTTTAACCGAGTGCAAATGTGTCTCCCTGATAGCATAAGGATTTTCACCTGGCCAAATTCTGTAATTTTGTTTATTCACATAGCCGTTGAGGTGAAACCAGGCTTCGTCGGAAAAGAAGGTATTGTCAAGAATATCATTATTATTTAATATGTTATTGAACCAATTGCAAAATAAAACTCTCTGCGGGTTATCAGGAGGGGTTAATGACTGGACGATGGAAATTTTGTAAGGGTGGTACTTTAATTTCTTTTTAAGCACAGTGGAGCAACTTCCATAAGATAAACCTGTAAAACCGCGAATTAGAACAACATGGAAAAGTGGAAGTATAGGTAAGAATGAAAATTGGTTGAATAGAAGGCATAAGGACCAAATCTGTTTGAAGGGGAGTTTTCTTAAGGATTTGGGAGGACTTCTTTCGTTCGAGTTCTGATATCCTCGACAACTTCCTCGTTTAGAGTAGAAGGTCTACCAGTTGATTTCTGTTTGCTTACGCGCCCTGTGTTTAAATAACGTTCAACTACTCGCATGCACTGTTGCAGAAAGACAGCAAATGTGACCAAAGTCTCCGGAAACAACTCCTGAAATTGCTGGTATGTCGCTTCGAGAGAGTACTTCCAACCAGTAATTGGGTAACCAGTAATTCATACCAGTAATTATAGATCCCGCTTCGAAAGTACGCCATTCCAATCAAAATTTCGTGTTGTAACGTGAAAACCATTTTAAATAAATAAATTTGAAAAGAATACCAGAAATTTTAATTTGAAATAGCAAATTCAAATTACCAGTTGTACCATTTAAAAATGAAATTCAGCATTGCCAACTCAAACAGTCATTCTTGATCACGTTGTATTTACCACCGAGAATGGGAAGCTGGGAAAGACTAAGGTCGTGACACATAAAATCGGGAGGTGTCCGGTTTTTTGTGACCTATTGTTTTTTTTCCATAAATCTATAGAGGGGAACGTGGTGTATCCAACGCGACCATTTTGACGGCATGAAATTGAAAGGGCGCTTCAAATTTTGAATTTGAAAACGTGATGACTCGTCCGGTTATTTCCCTAGAAAATTTGTTTCTATATATGAGCTGGCAATGCTGCACATTATGAACGAACAATTCAAATGCAAGATGAGTAAAATGTAAACAACACAAACATAACCTAACTTTGCTATTTGCTCACTCTTTCTTGTGTTAGCTTTGTGTCCGCTAGCGTTTTGGAGAAATTTGTTCCCTTTTTTGTTGCATTCATCGTATATTTCCTGGCGACAATAATATCTGCACTTTTACATTTACTGCACATTTACTTCGGTTTTCAACGAGAAGGTAATAATTATAGACCTAAATCACAGTAGTAATTATTACTCCTGTGATATTGTGTAGATCATGGAAGTTTGATTCTGATTGTAGCAACTTGCCTATGGTAGATTTTGGAATGATCCACGACTTTTATGTAGCTAATTCACATAGATTTACTCTACACCACACATTTGACGAAAAAACAATGAGGTTATGCTATGCTTATATATATGTTTACCACCTTATCCGGCCTTCTCGCTTCTCGCATGTTCTTAAAACATAAAACTTCAGAATTCTAACGGTCTTTTAGGCAAGTCGGCCCTCTCTCCTGTCGTCTTTATATTCCAACGATAATTGACAAGTTTAATTTGACTTACTGGAATAACTCGATCGATACCACCTTTTATTACCCCAGTGTGCACTGTTGCCGATACACGAAAATATTCAAAAAATGACCGGGTGAGTCATCACGTTTTCAAATTCGAAATTTGAAGCGCCCTTTCAATTTCATGGCGTCAAAATAGTCTTGATGGATACACCACGTTCCCCTCCATCGATTTATGGGAAAAAAACAATAGGTCAGAAAAAACCGGACACCCCCATTAGACAAACAGCGAGACGACTACCCTTGGCTAAACGGAAGGAAGCCGAGAAAATCATCAGGGACCTAGAGCGGGACGGGGTCATCGAGCCGTCAAGCAGGCCTCGCCGGTAGCACTGGTGAAGGAAAAGGATGGGACCACTCGATTCTGCGTAGACTACCGTCAGGTGAACAGTGTCACCAAAAAGGACAGCTACCTGCTACCACGTATCGACGACACCCTCGATACCCTTGCTGGATCCACGATATTTTCGACCCTGGATTTAAAAAGCGGCTATTGGCAAGTCGAAATGGACCCTGCCGATAAGGAAAAGACGGCATTTACCTTCGGTAACGGCCTGTGGCATTTTACAGTAATGCCATTCGGACTTTGTAATGCCCCAGCAACGTTCGAGAGGCTGATGTAGAGCGTGCTAATGGGTTTGACGTGGAAAACGTGCCTAGTCTATTTGGACGATGTCATCGTGATGGGCAAGACCTTCGAAGGACATCTGAAAAACTTAGAGGACGTCTTCCAGAGACTGCGAGGTGCGGAGCTGAAACTGAACCCGAAGAAATGTCAGCTCTTCAGAAGGAAGGTCTCTTACTTAGGGCACGTAGTGAGCAGAGAGGGCGTCGCCGTTGATCCGGGCAAGACAAGTACGGTGAAGGAGTGGCCAATACCGGCAGATAAACACCAGTTGAGGAGTTTTCTGGGACTCTGCACGTCCTACCGACGCTATGTCCGGATGTTCTCCGACGTCGCTAAGCCGTTGACCAGGCTCACGGAAGAAGGACGAAACTTCTGTTGGGATGAGGAATGCCAGTCTGCCTTCGACGAGCTGAAGAAGAAGTTGACCAGTGCCCCAGTGCTGAGTTTTCCTCTGCCAGAAGGACAGTTCGTCCTGGACACCGACGCGAGCAATGTGGGAATTGGAAGTGTTCTGTCGCAGCGTCAGGAGGGACAAGAACGTGTCCTTGGATACTTCAGCAAGGTACTCTCCAAACCAGAAAGGAATTACTGCGTCACCCGGCGTGAATTATTGGCCATCGTCAAGTCCATTGAGCATTTCCATAAATACTTGTGTGGAAGGAGGTTTTTGATCCGGACCGATCATGCTGCTCTTAAATGGCTCCTCCAGTTTAAGAATCCCGAAGGACAGATCGCTCGCTGGATCGAGAGGCTCCAGGAGTATGACTTTGTCATAGAACATCGACCAGGACAGAGTCATGGAAATGCAGACGCACTCTCGAGAAGACCATGCCCTGATGAGTGTCCTCATTGTCATAGAGCTGAGGAAAAGTCCGAGAAAGTCTACCGAACGACCGTGGTCGCCGAGGAATGGACACCATCCTCGTTACGACAAGAGCAAGAAAAAGACCCGGTCCTCAAAGAAATCCTGGTTTGGAAAGAGGGAGGAGAGCGTCCTGAGTGGCAAAAGGTATCACCTGGTTCGCCAAAACTCAAGACGACGTAAAGGACTGGTGTAAGAAATGTACTACATGCTTCGCAAGTAACGGGCCTCAAAGACGACCGAAAGGTCCCATGAAACAATATAACGGAGGAAGCCCCTTCGAAAGGATCGCTATTGATATAGCAGGACCCTTCCCTGATACCGAAAATGGGAATAAATACATCCTGGTCGTAATGGACTATTTTACAAAATGGGTAGAAGCGTCCGCCCTCCCTAATCAGGAGGCGGAGACGGTAGGCGATGTGCTTGTGAAGGCGATGATCTGCCGGTTTGGAGTACCCATGGAGTTATACTCGGATCTGTGAGAAGTTTGGGGTACGAAAAACAAGAACCACGGCCCTTCACCCTCAGTCTGACGGGATGGTAGAACGAATGAATCGCACCCTCAACCGCTATCTGTCGAAAATGGTCTCGTCACATCAACGAGACTGGGACGAACACGTGGCGTTCTTCCTAATGGCCTACCGCTCGGCCGTTCACGAGTCGACAGGACAAACTCCAGCTAAAGTCCTGTTCTGGCGAAAGCTTAAACTTCCCTGTGATCTAATCGTTGGCGCTAGACCGGGCGAGGACGTTTCGGGGGAAGATTACGTCTCCAGCTAGGATGCAGAAACGGATGAACGACATTCACGATCAAGTTCGGTATAGTCTTTACGAAACCAGTGTAACAACCAAGCTTATACGGGTATCGATCAATAACAACATATACGGCATGCTCGATACATGATACGTTATTTAGCGAACTCGTCCTGTAGAATCCTCCCATTCCAGTTCCACGCCGAGCAAGTCACACGCCTAAATATTGTCAATAGTTTACTTTTCTCGCTTGTGCTGTAGTGGATTCATAAACGTTTTGGACGACTGGATCCTTCCTAGAACTTCTCGAACACGTGTCTTCAGTCTTTTACCAGTGTTGGCACGGTTTACATCACCGAGACAGGTTATAGAGGTATTTTGTTTGTTTTTAAGTTCATTTCATAATCATATAATTTGCCGTTCGTTTTTATATTTATAATAATAATAATTAATTGTAATCGGAATGGCGTTTTGGAGACCTTGGGCGACAGAAACAGTGCGAGTTGATATGGAAAACGTGACTACTCCACCCTCTTGCTCTTCCTCGTCTCCTTGGGAGTTTGCAAATAAGGATCTACATCCTCAATTACAAACAGTAATTTTAAATATGTTTAAGCGCCTCCAACAAAGACACCCCGAACAATCGGTTCTCTGCTTAATATTAGAAATATCAGACTTGACATTAATTCCATATCCTTCGATTTACAAAATAATTCAGCAGGAATTGTAGATCACCATCAAAATAGATGAGGTAAATAAGAGAAGTTCAAAGCATTAGATGACGCTGCTAAAGACGTTATACGCAGAACCGTTTACAATTTTTATGCTAGAAACAAGGTGCCCACTTTACTATAAATTTTTCAAAAATCACAGTCTTTTGAGACATATAAATATAAATCTTTAGACACATTAAGGTCAATTCTGTTAAGTTGCGAATTTAAACAAAAAAAATTAGATTCTCGAATGGTCATCATGGAGTCACCTCGTATTGTTGCTTTGCGTCAGGATTATTTGAGACAAATTAGGTCATTTCGGGAATCAGGGAGCAACATTGTATATTTAGACGAAACATGGTTTGACACCCATGAAGTAATTCAACGTGGTTGGGTTGATGACAGCAACAACTGTAAATTAAATACACCCAGTTCTAGGGGAAATCGGGTGGTAATTTTACATGCAGCAAACGAAAACGGTTTTGTGCCTAATGCTTTGCTTCTTTCCGCCAAGAATATCGATAAGAGTTTCGCCGATTATCATCAGGATATGGATGCCGAATTGTTTGAAAAGTGGTTTAAAGACCGACTTCTGCCTAATATTCCTATTAATACAGTTATAGTACTTGATAACGCTTCATATCATTCTCGTCAAATTAATAAAATTCCTAACAGTAGTTCCAGGAAATCACTTATCATCGAATTTCTTCACAGCGAAGACAAATGGGCCTTCTTTTATGAGCAAAGGACCGGACCAACTATTATCAAATCCGAAGTACAGCAAGCTATAGGAATGCTAAAACATGGTAAATGTCCAGGGCATGACAACATATATGCCGAAGTATTAAAGCTAGTTGATATAGACCATCTGACGCATTTGTTCAACAAAATATATGACTCCGGCAGACTGCCAGAAGACTGGCTTAAATCGACCTTTGTCACCATCCCAAAAAAGCACAATCCCAAGCAGTGTGAAGACTTCCGACTTATTAGCCTGATGAGTCATGCACTCAAGGCCTTTCTCAGGATAATCCACCGTAGGATTTACAGTAAGTGTGAACAAATGAGCGGGGAAACACAGTTAGGATTTATTAGAGGATTAGGCACAAGGGAAGCCTTGTTTTCGTTAAAGCTCTTGGTGCAGAAATGCTATGACCAGCGACAGGATGTATATATATGTTTTATTGATTATCAACGGGCATTCGATAATGTCAAACATGACCTACTTCTGGAAAGACTGCGGGAGATCGGAATAGATGAGAAAGACATCCAAATTATAAAACAGCTATACTGGAACCAGACAGCCGAAGTGAGAATAAGCAACACAGTCACAACCGAAGCATTTGTGGTAACCAGGGGCGTACGTCAGGGCTGCATTTTGTCACCGATGCTTTTTAATATCTATGTGGAGAAAATATTCCAGCTTGCTCTCGAGAACGAATCTAGAGGCATCAAGGTGAATGGGATGCCTATAAATAATATTAGATATGCGGATGACACAGTGGTGATAGCCCACACTTTGGACGATCTTCAATGTCTATTAAACAAAATTAATGATATTGGACAGCAACACGGTTTACACATTAACATTTCGAAAACGAAGATCATGGTAATAAGTAGGCAAGCCCAAAATGCCAACCTCATTGTAAACGGCGAAATCATTGAACGGGTCAATACATTTAAGTACTTGGGCTCTCTTGTTAATAACGTGTGGGATTGCGATGAGGAAATTAAAGTACGAATTGGCATGGCGAAGACAGCATTTCGAAGGCTTCAGAATATCCTACTACAACAACGTCTACCGTTAGACCTCCGACTGAGGGTGATCAGGTGCTATGTGTGGCCCGTTCTGTTATATGGAGCAGAAACCTGGTCAATAAAAGTGAGGTCAATAAATCGCATTGAAGCTTTTGAGATGTGGACTCTTCGCAGACTACTCAAGATCTCATACATAGAACACATTTCAAACGAAGAAGTGCTGCGAAGAGCAGGGGTTGAAAGACAACTATTGGACATAGTAAAGTCCCGAAAAGTGTCTTATCTGGGGCACATCCTAAGAGGACCGCGCTACGCCATTCCGAAGCTCATCCTTCAGGGCAAAATGGAGGGCCGAAGAGGACCAGGCCGAAAACAGCACTCATGGCTCCGGAACATCAGGGATTGGTGCGGCATACCGGACGCGGCAACCATCTTTCGCCGAGCGGAAGACAACACCCTTGTGATTGATTGAGGAGAATGTAAAGATGATCCCCAACGTGCAAGTCTGCATATGGGACCAGAAGAAGAAGAAGAAAGTTCATTAACTTGTATAATTACAGTACAAATGCTTCAACACGGTAGCGATTGTTGGGTAACACCTCAGTGATCTGAACTGGTCCTACATACTTCTGAACTAACTTCCCACTGGTCAGACCCTTGTAATATCGGCCCCTGTATATGAAATGAAAGTTTTATACTGAGGAGAATCGACTTACTGGTCAAAGTATAGGTACCGATACTACGTTTGGGTGGGATTGATTGAGGAAATTAATTATCTTCAGAAATTAACTGGTTCGTTAGTGAAGCATGGGTGCGGGGCTTCGCAAATGCCCGCTTTAATCGAGTTCAAAAAGGAATTAAAGTACTGAATAAAATAGAAAATTATATTGTAACGAAACGGCTCGCCGCGATAAACACGGCGGGAGCTACACAAGTTCGCCGAATTGCGATCTCGGGAAGGACGGGTCGAAGCCGACGGTCACAGAGCCGAGAAGGATCGATGCGATAACAAGTTCCGCGAATTCTAGAATGATCTCCAGAAACTTCGGGAATATTCCGGCAAACGTCTAGAAGGCTTCTACCTGGTATATAAGGAATGTCGGACCCAAGGCGGGACAGTTGAAGAACCGGTGCGTAAACATTCGAGCGAGAGATCGGGCGCGTTAAATAAATAAACATCTGTGTATGCGAATATAAATTAAATTAAGGGGTTGTTAAGTTAAGTTTATAAGTGTAGTGTAAGAAATAAACTAATTAGTACAAATCGCGTAGTGTTTAGTTGTAGTTAAATAGTAAAAACGTTACAGTGGTGTCAGAGTGGGGATTAATTAGTGAAATAAATTAATAACAATGAAGAAATTACGCGATTTAATAGTAACGGACCTCAAACGTGAGTTGGAAGATAGAGAACTCGAAACGACAGGGTCGAAAGCAGTGCTACAGAAACGCCTGGAGGAATATTTAAACGACAATGGAGACGATCCTGAAACTTTCTGCTTCGAGGAAGAAGGTGAGCGTCTCCTTGACAACATAAAAAGAGAACTCCGCGGCGAAATAGGAAACCTCCACGGCGAGTTGGACGACAAATTAGAAGATCTCTACGGTGAGCTAGATAGCAGAATTGAAAACCTTAACATCGCACTCCAAACGATTTGAGCTGGAGAACCAACTAAGAGAATTGGGGCAACGTTTACAGTCAATACATTTCCAGCCCAGTCGGCAAAACATGTCCAATCCAGGTAATCCGATTAACGACCTGGAGGCAAGCAGGATCGAGGCAGTCCCTACTGCGAGTCATCGAGTGAAGCCGCCCACCTTCGACGGGGAAATCCCCTGGGAGAACTACCTCCAGCAGTTTTTTTTGCTCTTCTGGGCCCACCGATTTGTGCGTTGTCAGGGTTCTCTAAGGCTGCGAATAGCGGCAGCAGGTCCGCATCCTTGCGTTGTTCTTCGGCCATGTCTTCAGGTAGCAGGAGGAATGTGGGAATGTCGTCTAAGTCTATGGATTTGCCTGTTTCTCCCGGGGATGGATTTCGGGATAGACAGTCGGCGTCACTGTACTTCACCCCGCTTTTGTGGACGATTTCGTAGTCGTATTCTGACAGTTTCAGGCTCCATCTCGCCAGCCTACCGGTTGGGTCCTTCAAGCTTCGGATCCAGCAGAGATCGTGATGGTCTGTGACAATGGTTACCGGTTTTCCGTAGATTAGGTGTCGTAAGTAGCCCAATGCCCATATCGCCGCCAGAGCTTCCATTTCGGAGATCGTATAGTTCCGTTCTGCCTTTGTGAGACTTCGGCTGATGTATGCCACTGGGTGTAGTTGCTGGTCTTCCCCTTTCTATAACAGAATTGCCCCGATGCCGGAGGTGCATGCGTCCGTTCTTACTTCGCATGGTTCATTTGGGTTGTAGTGTTGAAGTACTGGGGCCGATACTAATGCTTGCTTTAGCTGTTCGAAGGCGGAGACTTGTTCTGGTCCCCAGATGAAGCCTGTCGTTTTCTTAGTTGCTTCGTGCAAGGGACGGGCGATTTTAGCGAAGTCTTGAATGAATTTTCTGTAGAAGTTGCAGAGGCCGACGAAACTTTGAATGTTCTTGATTGATTTTGGGACAGGAAAGTCCTTAATAGCCCTCAGAAGTTCTTCATCTGGAGCGATGCCCTTTCCACTGACAATGTGTCCTAAGATTTTGACGCTGTTTTACACGTAGGAGCATTTACTAGGTTTCAGGGTTAACCCAGCCTCCCTAAGACGTTGAAAAACTTTCTCTAGTTTCTGAATGTGTTCCTCTTCTGTGTCGGAGAATATGATAATGTCATCAAGATAGATGAGAATTTCTTTCCATTTCAGACCCTTGAAGACTGCGTCGGCTAGCTCTTGAAATGTGGCTGGTGCATTGCACAGGCCGAAACTCATCACATTGAATTCATATGTGCCGTGTCCCTGAGCGATGAAGGCTGTGTATTGCTTTGAAGATTCCTCGATGGGCACTTGGAAATAACCACTAAACATATCCAGGGTGGAGAAGAATTTGGCTTTTCCTAGATATGTCAGGATATCGTCGATGTTTGGCAGTGGGTATGTAGATTTCTTCGTTACGTTGTTGAGCTTTCGGTAGTCTACACAGAAACGTGTCGAGCCATCTTTTTTCTTCACAAGGACCACTGGGCTGCTCCAGGGGCTGTGGCATGGTCGGATGATGTCAGCTTCCAGCATCTCGGATATTTGGCTGTCGATGATATCTCTCTCTTTTTGTGACACCTTATAGGGCTTACATTTTATGGGAGAAGCCCCATTCACGTCTATCTTGTGCTCGGATAGTGTGGTTCGTCCCATTCGTCTTGTCGATTTAGAAAAGACGTCCCGATAGCTCTCAAGAAGATTTGTTAATTGGTTTCGAATCTTCGGGTCGGTGATATGGTCTACTGAGTGGTCCTCCAATGTCACGTCATCATCTTCAGCGGTGGTGTACAGGATCATGGCTTCCGTAGGGGCTTCATTTGGGATGTCGTGGATGTGGCCTACACACGTCTTTCTGTATACCTTCACGGGATGGTGGCTTACATTCAGCAAGGTGACTTCAGGTTTGTCTGGCATCTGCGGTTCCTTGACACAGATTAGGCCGTTTTTCACAAGATACTGTTCGTTAGGTGTGAACAGTGCCTCGTTGGTTATCTCGATGTTGCTCGATACTGGTGCTGTGTGCTCTTGTCCGGGCTGTAGTATTATGTCGGCGTCTAGGCTCACCTTGTGCTGCTGCCGGTTTTCTGAAGTCGGTTCTTCTTCGTGTAGGGTGTCCTTGGTTCTCGGATGTATTTTCTTCCATAGTTGGCGGATTTCTTCCATGGTTTGTCGCCTGTAGGCCTCTCTCGGTGGGAGTCCCTTATTTTCATATGGGTCGCCTTTGTGCATCCTCCTGGGCTGGGCTGCAGCGAGGGATATGAAGTGGTTCGTGTGTCTATCTCGTAGTCGAAGCGTTTGGGTCTGAAGATCGATGATTGCTTTAAGGTCGTTTAGGAAGTCCATTCCCAAAAGTAGTGGGTATGGAGATTCTGTTATAACGATGGCCTCTCTTGTCAGTCTCAGCTGGTTAATTTGAAGCTGGAATCTTGCGGTCCCGAGGGATGGTATTCTTCGGCCGCCAATTGTCTGAAGGTATCTGATGTTACTACTGTGGGTGATTTTATCGATCAGGGCCCGGGTGATGAGGCTCTTTTCGCCCCCTGTGTCCACTACCGCCGTTGTCCTTATGTTGTTCACGGCACAACTTACGGTCAGGATGTTTGATGTGTGGATGGCCCCGCCGGAGGTTAGGACGACGCTGGGGCCTAGTTGCGTCGATCTCGTCCATTTGGGGAACCTCCCCTGGGATTGTTCTGGCAGGATGCTGCGTAGTGCCCTGGTCTATTACAACTGTAGCATATCGGTCGGCCGTCTGAAGTACGAGTATTGGGGTAGCTGGTTCCGTTTCCTGGTTGGCTCGTTGGTGGATTTGTCCGATGCCCCTGATTTCTGTCTTGTCGTGGTTCCTCAGGTCCCTGATTGTTGCCTGACTGGGGTCCTGGTCGGTAGCCTAGCTGGGGTCCTGGCCGGTAGCCTGCCTGGGGTCCTTGCCGGTAGCCTGCCTGGGGTCCTTGCCGGTAACCTCGGTAGTTGGAGGCCTGGTAGCTTCTCGAATTGTTGTGTTCCTGCGACCGTCTGCTTCGGTGTTTCTGGCTGATGTCTTCTAATGTGTCGACAATTCTTCGGAGATCCTCCCAGTCCATGTCGTGGCTTCGCTGTAGTCTGTACGAGGCATATAATTCCTCGTCTAACCCTTCCTCAAAAAATGTAAGGAACTCGTCGATGTTGAGGGTCGGATCGTATTCCCCGAATAGGTCCAGGAGACTGTAGTAGAAGGCCCGAATGGATTCGTACCTGCCCTGTTTTCTCGTTTGAAGGCGTTTCGCTAGTTGTCGTCTCACGTCACCTGAAGCAAACTCATTTAAGAAGTCTTCCCTTACCGATGGCCATGTTTGGTATACGTTCTCTTCCTTCTCCCTATATAGCTCGTACCACCGGCATGCGGCACCTTTCAGAAAAGCCTGGAGATACGCCATTTTCCATGAGCTCGTCCACCCGTTAGCGGCACAGGTCCTCTCGTATCTTCTCATAAATATGACATAAGATTTTGACGCTATTTTACACGTAGGAGCATTTACTAGGTTTCAGGGTTAACCCAGCCTACCTAAGACGTTGAAAAACTTTCTCTAGTTTCTGAATGTGTTCCTCTTCTGTGTCGGAGAATATGATAATGTCATCAAGATAGATGAGAATTTCTTTCCATTTCAGACCCTTGAAGACTGCGTCGGCTAGCTCTTGAAATGTGGCTGGTGCATTGCACAGGCCGAAACTCATTACATTGAATTCATATGTGCCGTGTCCCTGAGCGATGAAGGCTGTGTATTGCTTTGAAGATTCCTCGATGGGCACTTGGAAATAACCACTAAACATATCCAGGGTGGAGAAGAATTTGGCTTTCCCTAGATATGTCAGGATATCGTCGATGTTTGGCAGTGGGTATGTAGATTTCTTCGTTACGTTGTAGAGCTTTCGGTAGTCTACACAGAAACGTGTCGAGCCATCTTTTTTCTTCACAAGGACCACTGGGCTGCTCCAGGGGCTGTGGCATGGTCGGATGATGTTAGCTTCCAGCATCTCGGATATTTGGCTGAAGCAAACTCATTTAAGAAGTCTTCCCTTACCGATGGCCATGTTTGGTATGCGTTCTCTTCCTTCTCCCTATATAGCTCGTACCACCGGCATGCGGCACCTTTCAGAAAAGCCTGGAGATACGCCATTTTCCATGAGCTCGTCCACCCGTTAGCGGCACAGGTCCTCTCGTATCTTCTCATAAATGTGACGGCGCAGTCCCTTTCGGTGTTGAAGGTCGGGGGACTGATGAAGTTTGGAGTTGCGGGGTGTCTAGTTACCAAATAGGCGTCCCCCAGTACCGGGCCAGTGTTTGGAGTTGAGAAAGCCTCCGGCCTCCTATCCGCTCGTGAGTAGTCTGGAAGTCTTGGGTGTCCCGGCGGTCCTGGGTGGTTCTGCCCGTCCAGTAGATGTCGAACCGCCTCTAGACCTGTTGCTCCTTGGATTAACTCTTCTTTGGACAGTTTATTTTTTGGAGTCTTCAAGTCCGTTGCCTTCGGCGGGTTACCTTCCTGATCGTCTATGAAGCTTCCCTCGTCCTGTCCTGTTGCCTGCGGTTGTAGTGCCATATCTGCTGCTTGTAGGATACTCTCTGCTTGGTCGGAGAACTGCACCTGCTTTGCGGGGGCTATTTCGAGGTCGAAGTGTAACGTCTTGGCCGTGGAGCGGGTAAGACGTTTTAATGACATGCCACGGGTCGCGGCTTTAGAATGGAACAGGTAAGTAGGGTTTGGGTGGTTAGGGTGAGTATGTGTGGATGGGAACTGAAGAGCACGTTTACGGAACAATCTAATAAAGTTGTGAATCTGACGGGATGTTAATTATTTCTTCCCTATTCCCCTGTTAAAGAGAAGTAAGTACATAAAATGCGAAGAATTGAATCCTACGAAAAGAAAATTAATTAGAGAAATATGGGACAGAATTAAATAAAATTAGGGGTAATTAGAGTAGGAGAGATTTTGAAGAATTTCTCCTTAGGGGTCGAAACAAGGCGCCTCCACCAATATGTCGCGTCCAGGGGATGAAGTCACCCTGAGAGCGTGCTCGGGGGTAGCTCGAGGTGGAGAAAAGAAATCAGTTAGGGAAATATAGATTTATTTTCAGCGGTTAAATACAGGGGATGTGGAAAAAAGAATAAAAGAAAAAAAAGAATAAATGAAAACAAAACGAGAACAAAATAAAAATGAAAATAATTAAACAAGTTAAGGCAAGAAAAATGTTACATAAAAGAAGGGGCTCTTACATGGTTATTTTCGGGGAGGCGAGGACAGACGTCGGACGTGCGACCCTTGGCAAACCACTCACTAACTGTCGACCAAAAAAAGCCCCGATCGATAACGCTCTTTTAATTTATAATTTTCAAATCGCATATTCGGCGGGCTGTTGAACTCGTAGAGATTGCCGAATAGACGATTTAGCACTTGTATTCACCTGATTGATTAGTGAACCTGTCGCTAAGGTCGATATCCGAGAAGCGGAAATGACTTGTAGGAAAATTTGCAATTACAGGTGAAATAAGACTTGTAATTGCAGGTCGGTAACTCGCGGAAATTACAACGACCTCGGGTTCTTAATTAGGTCGCGACAATATTAACAAAATTACTAAGTCAAAATAACACAAAGAATTCGGTATCCCGCTACGTCAATTCAAATTATAAAAGTTAACACAACCCCAAGTCTAAAATTCAACACAACGAAATAAATCTAATTTAATTAGTTACTAGACAAAACCCAACAAGAATACTAAACCCAAATGTCAAGGTAAAATCTCCCTTAAAACCCTTAATGCCCCTGTATATGAAATGCTTGTACCTACTCGATATGAGGACAGTGACTTTTCCAAAATTCCAATAACCAAAATTATCGAGATTGCACAACTGTCGGTATATCGGTGTCGGTTACTTTGATCTCGGCCCGGTACTCGGCCCTCTGTCGCTCGGCGTACAAACTCTAACTCTCTCAAAATGTTAAAGGCCCCAACGTAAGACAATAACTCACCAACCACGCCTCTCGCGTATAATTCTAACAATGTCGTAATTTCAGCCCTCGGACGATAACTAACCGCTTCGTAATAACTCCAAGCTCCTCGCTTTGCCCTCACGAATTAACCTTTGAGTTTCTTCACGGTCTCAGACCTTAGAACCAACTCCTAACTCGCGACTTCGCCTTTGCGAATTCAACTCTAATAATCCTCAAGGTCCCCGACCTGGAAATAACTCTTATTCTTGACTTCGCCCTTGCGAGTCAAACTCCAAAAATCCTCAAAGGTCCCCGACCTGAAATAGCTCCTTCTCTTAGAAGAGTACGGTCCCCCCCGACCGTCTCTTGGTTCGGCCTCTGACCGACTCTGGGTTACCGGTGTGAAGTTAGCAGCCACTTTCCAGCAGCCAAAAATTCTGGCAGCCATTTCATTTAAACGTGAAGTTAGCAGCCACTTTCTAGCAGCCAATTCTACCTTGCAGGAATTAAATGAACGATTTTTTTGTCAAAGTGTCAATCATTCCTACTAACCGCAATTTCAGCAGTGGCGCCAAAAGGTCACAAAAAATTACAATAGTAAAATAAATAATTTCAAAACTCCCACCACGGAAACGCGGACATATAAAGAGTATTTAATTGGGGTGCAAGAAAATAGAGTCTCGGGATGAAATTCGGACTGGAGGTTCCTTTTAACATTAGTAATCATCCTACGAAGCGCCAATCCCTTCCGTGCCGTCTGAAGGACGTTGAGGCCTTCAACGCGAAATTATAAAAATATTTTAATGGGGTGCAAGAAAATAGAGTCTCGGGATGAAATTCGGGCTGAAGGTTCCTTTTAACATTAGTAATCATCCTATGAAGCGCCGATCCCTTCCGTGCCGCCTGAAGGACGTTGTGGCCTTCAACGCGAAATTATAAAAATATTTTAATGGGGTGCAAGAAAATAGAGTCTCGGGATGAAATTCGGGCTGGAGGTTCCTTTTAACATTAGCAATCATCCTACGAAGCGCCAATCCCTTCCGTGCCGTCTGAAGGACGTTATGGCCTTCAACGCATAAGTATAAAAAATATTTTAATGGGGTGCAAAAAAATAGAGTTTTGGGATGAAATTCGGGCTGGAGGTTCCTTTTAACATCAGTAATCATCCCATCAAGCGCCAATCCCTTCCGTGCCGTCTGAAGGACGTTATGGCCTTCAACGCATAAGTATAAAAAATATTTTAATGGTGTGCAAGAAAATAGAGTCTCGGGATGAAATTCGGGCTGGAGGTTCCTTTTAGCATCAGTAATCATCCCACCAAGCGCCAATCCCTTCCGTGCCGTCTGAAGGACGTTGTGGCCTTCAACGCAAAAGTAAAACAAATATTTTAATGGGATGCAAAAAAATAGAGTTTTGGGATGAAATTCGGGCTGAAGGTTCCTTTTAACATCAGTAATCATCCCATCAAGCGCCAATCCCTTCCGTGCCGTCTGAAGGACGTTGTGTCCTTCAACGCGAAATTAAAAAATATTTTAATGGGGTGCAAGAAAATAGAGTCTCGGGATGAAATTCGGGCTGGAGTTTCCTTTAACATCAGTAATCATCCAACCAAGCGCCAATCCCTTCCGTGCCGTCTGAAGGACGTTGTGGCCTTCAACGCGAAATTATAAAAGTATTTTATTGGGGTGCAAGAAAATAGAGTCTAGGGATGAAATTCGGGCTGGAATTTCCTTTTAACATCAGTAATCATCCCACCAAGCGCCAATCCCTTCCGTGCCGTCTGAAGGACGTTGTGGCCTTCAACGCGAAATTATAAAAATATTTTAATGGGGTGCAAGACAATAGAGTCTCGGGATGAAATTCGGGGTGGAAGTTCCTTTTAACATTAGCAATCATCCTACGAAGCGCCAATCCCTTCCGTGCCGTCTGAAGGACGTTATGGCCTTCAACGCATAAGTATAAAAAATATTTTAATGGGGTGCAAGAAAATAGAGTCTCGGGATGAAATTCGGGCTGGAGGTTCCTTTTAACATCAGTAATCATCCCACCAAGCACCAATCCCTTCCGTGCCGTCTGAAGGACGTTGTGGCCTTCAACGCGAAATTATAAAAATATTTTAATGGGGTGCAAGAAAATAGAGTCTCGGGATGAAATTCGGGCTGAAGGTTCCTTTTAACATTAGTAATCATCTTATGAAGCGCCAATCCCTTCCGTGCCGTCTGAAGGACGTTATGGCCTTCAACGCATAAGTATAAAAAATATTTTAATGGGATGTTAATTATTTCTTCCCTATTCCCCTGTTAAAGAGAAGTAAGTACATAAAATGCGAAGAATTGAATCCTACGAAAAGAAAATTAATTAGAGAAATATGGGACAGAATTAAATAAAATTAGGGGTAATTAGAGTAGGAGAGATTTTGAAGAATTTCTCCTTAGGGGTCGAAACAAGGCGCCTCCACCAATATGTCGCGTCCAGGGGATGAAGTCACCCTGAGAGCGTGCTCGGGGGTAGCTCGAGGTGGAGAAAAGAAATCAGTTAGGGAAATATAGATTTATTTTCAGCGGTTAAATACAGGGGATGTGGAAAAAAGAATAAAAGAAAAAAAAAGAATAAATGAAAACAAAACGAGAACAAAATAAAAATGAAAATAATTAAACAAGTTAAGGCAAGAAAAATGTTACATAAAAGAAGGGGCTCTTACATGGTTATTTTCGGGGAGGCGAGGACAGACGTCGGACGTGCGACCCTTGGCAAACCACTCACTAACTGTCGACCAAAAAAAGCCCCGATCGATAACGCTCTTTTAATTTATAATTTTCAAATCGCATATTCGGCGGGCTGTTGAACTCGTAGAGATTGCCGAATAGACGATTTTGCACTTGTATTCACCTGATTGATTAGTGAACCTGTCGCTAAGGTCGATATCCGAGAAGCGGAAATGACTTGTAGGAAAATTTGCAATTACAGGTGAAATAAGACTTGTAATTGCAGGTCGGTAACTCGCGGAAATTACAACGACCTCGGGTTCTTAATTAGGTCGCGACAATATTAACAAAATTACTAAGTCAAAATAACACAAAGAATTCGGTATCCCGCTACGTCAATTCAAATTATAAAAGTTAACACAACCCCAAGTCTAAAATTCAACACAACGAAATAAATCTAATTTAATTAGTTACTAGACAAAACCCAACAAGAATACTAAACCCAAATGTCAAGGTAAAATCTCCCTTAAAACCCTTAATGCCCCTGTATATGAAATGCTTGTACCTACTCGATATGAGGACAGTGACTTTTCCAAAATTCCAATAACCAAAATTATCGAGATTGCACAACTGTCGGTATATCGGTGTCGGTTACTTTGATCTCGGCCCGGTACTCGGCCCTCTGTCGCTCGGCGTACAAACTCTAACTCTCTCAAAATGTTAAAGGCCCCAACGTAAGACAATAACTCACCAACCACGCCTCTCGCGTATAATTCTAACAATGTCGTAATTTCAGCCCTCGGACGATAACTAACCGCTTCGTAATAACTCCAAGCTCCTCGCTTTGCCCTCACGAATTAACCTTTGAGTTTCTTCACGGTCTCAGACCTTAGAACCAACTCCTAACTCGCGACTTCGCCTTTGCGAATTCAACTCTAATAATCCTCAAGGTCCCCGACCTGGAAATAACTCTTATTCTTGACTTCGCCCTTGCGAGTCAAACTCCAAAAATCCTCAAAGGTCCCCGACCTGAAATAGCTCCTTCTCTCAGAAGAGTACGGTCCCCCCCGACCGTCTCTTGGTTCGGCCTCTGACCGACTCTGGGTTACCGGTGTGAAGTTAGCAGCCACTTTCCAGCAGCCAAAAATTCTGGCAGCCATTTCATTTAAACGTGAAGTTAGCAGCCACTTTCTAGCAGCCAATTCTACCTTGCAGGAATTAAATGAACGATTTTTTTGTCAAAGTGTCAATCATTCCTACTAACCGCAATTTCAGCAGTGGCGCCAAAAGGTCACAAAATATTACAATAGTAAAATAAATAATTTCAAAACTCCCACCACGGAAACGCGGACATATAAAGAGTATTTAATTGGGGTGCAAGAAAATAGAGTCTCGGGATAAAATTCGGACTGGAGGTTCCTTTTAACATTAGTAATCATCCTACGAAGCGCCAATCCCTTCCGTGCCGTCTGAAGGACGTTGAGGCCTTCAACGCGAAATTATAAAAATATTTTAATGGGGTGCAAGAAAATAGAGTCTCGGGATGAAATTCGGGCTGAAGGTTCCTTTTAACATTAGTAATCATCCTATGAAGCGCCGATCCCTTCCGTGCCGCCTGAAGGACGTTGTGGCCTTCAACGCGAAATTATAAAAATATTTTAATGGGGTGCAAGAAAATAGAGTCTCGGGATGAAATTCGGGCTGGAGGTTCCTTTTAACATTAGCAATCATCCTACGAAGCGCCAATCCCTTCCGTGCCGTCTGAAGGACGTTATGGCCTTCAACGCATAAGTATAAAAAATATTTTAATGGGGTGCAAAAAAATAGAGTTTTGGGATGAAATTCGGGCTGGAGGTTCCTTTTAACATCAGTAATCATCCCATCAAGCGCCAATCCCTTCCGTGCGGTCTGAAGGACGTTATGGCCTTCAACGCATAAGTATAAAAAATATTTTAATGGTGTGCAAGAAAATAGAGTCTCGGGATGAAATTCGGGCTGGAGGTTCCTTTTAGCATCAGTAATCATCCCACCAAGCGCCAATCCCTTCCGTGCCGTCTGAAGGACGTTGTGGCCTTCAACGCAAAAGTATAACAAATATTTTAATGGGATGCAAAAAAATAGAGTTTTGGGATGAAATTCGAGCTGAAGGTTCCTTTTAACATCAGTAATCATCCCATCAAGCGCCAATCCCTTCCGTGCCGTCTGAAGGACGTTGAGGCCTTCAACGCGAAATTATAAAAATATTTTAATGGGGTGCAAGAAAATAGAGTCTCCGGATGAAATTCGGGCTGAAGGTTCCTTTTAACATTAGTAATCATCCTATGAAGCGCCGATCCCTTCCGTGCCGCCTGAAGGACGTTGTGGCCTTCAACGCGAAATTATAAAAATATTTTAATGGGGTGCAAGAAAATAGAGTCTCGGGATGAAATTCGGGCTGGAGGTTCCTTTTAACATTAGCAATCATCCTACGAAGCGCCAATCCCTTCCGTGCCGTCTGAAGGACGTTATGGCCTTCAACGCATAAGTATAAAAAATATTTTAATGGGGTGCAAAAAAATAGAGTTTTGGGATGAAATTCGGGCTGGAGGTTCCTTTTAACATCAGTAATCATCCCATCAAGCGCCAATCCCTTCCGTGCCGTCTGAAGGACGTTATGGCCTTCAACGCATAAGTATAAAAAATATTTTAATGGTGTGCAAGAAAATAGAGTCTCGGGATGAAATTCGGGCTGGAGGTTCCTTTTAGCATCAGTAATCATCCCACCAAGCGCCAATCCCTTCCGTGCCGTCTGAAGGACGTTGTGGCCTTCAACGCAAAAGTAAAACAAATATTTTAATGGGATGCAAAAAAATAGAGTTTTGGGATGAAATTCGGGCTGAAGGTTCCTTTTAACATCAGTAATCATCCCATCAAGCGCCAATCCCTTCCGTGCCGTCTGAAGGACGTTGTGTCCTTCAACGCGAAATTAAAAAATATTTTAATGGGGTGCAAGAAAATAGAGTCTCGGGATGAAATTCGGGCTGGAGTTTCCTTTAACATCAGTAATCATCCAACCAAGCGCCAATCCCTTCCGTGCCGTCTGAAGGACGTTGTGGCCTTCAACGCGAAATTATAAAAGTATTTTATTGGGGTGCAAGAAAATAGAGTCTAGGGATGAAATTCGGGCTGGAATTTCCTTTTAACATCAGTAATCATCCCACCAAGCGCCAATCCCTTCCGTGCCGTCTGAAGGACGTTGTGGCCTTCAACGCGAAATTATAAAAATATTTTAATGGGGTGCAAGACAATAGAGTCTCGGGATGAAATTCGGGGTGGAAGTTCCTTTTAACATTAGCAATCATCCTACGAAGCGCCAATCCCTTCCGTGCCGTCTGAAGGACGTTATGGCCTTCAACGCATAAGTATAAAAAATATTTTAATGGGGTGCAAGAAAATAGAGTCTCGGGATGAAATTCGGGCTGGAGGTTCCTTTTAACATCAGTAATCATCCCACCAAGCACCAATCCCTTCCGTGCCGTCTGAAGGACGTTGTGGCCTTCAACGCGAAATTATAAAAATATTTTAATGGGGTGCAAGAAAATAGAGTCTCGGGATGAAATTCGGGCTGAAGGTTCCTTTTAACATTAGTAATCATCTTATGAAGCGCCAATCCCTTCCGTGCCGTCTGAAGGACGTTATGGCCTTCAACGCATAAGTATAAAAAATATTTTAATGGGGTGCAAGAAAATAGAGTCTTGAGATAAAATTCGGGCTGGAGGTTCCTTTTAACATCAGTAATCATCCCACCAAGCGCCAATCCCTTCCGTGCCGTCTGAAGGACGTTGTGGCCTTCAACGCGAAATTATAAAAATATTTTAATGGGGTGCAAGACAATAGAGTCTCGGGATGAAATTCGGGGTGGAAGTTCCTTTTAACATTAGCAATCATCCTACGAAGCGCCAATCCCTTCCGTGCCGTCTGAAGGACGTTATGGCCTTCAACGCATAAGTATAAAAAATATTTTAATGGGGTGCAAGAAAATAGAGTCTCGGGATGAAATTCGGGCTGGAGGTTCCTTTTAACATCAGTAATCATCCCACCAAGCGCCAATCCCTTCCGTGCCGTCTGAAGGACGTTGTGGCCTTCAACGCGAAATTATAAAAATATTTTAATGGGGTGCAAGAAAATAGAGTCTCGGGATGAAATTCGGGCTGAAGGTTCCTTTTAACATTAGTAATCATCCTATGAAGCGCCAATCCCTTCCGTGCCGTCTGAAGGACGTTATGGCCTTCAACGCATAAGTATAAAAAATATTTTAATGGGGTGCAAGAAAATAGAGTCTTGAGATAAAATTCGGGCTGGAGGTTCCTTTTAACATCAGTAATCTTCCCACCAAGCGCCAATCCCTTCCGTGCCGTCTGATGGACGTTGTGGCCTTCAACGCGAAATTATAAAAAATATTTTAATGGGGTGCAAGAAAATAGAGTCTCGGGATGAAATTCGGGCTGAAGGTTCCTTAAACATTAGTAATCATCCTATGAAGCGCCAATCCCTTCCGTGCCATCTGAAGGACATTGTGGCCAGTAGTGTATTAATAGGCGTGGAGCCGGAGCGGAGCAGATTGCAGGTGTTTTAACGGTTTTTTGCAGGTGTTCCTACGGTTTTTTGCAGGTGTTCCGTGATTTAACGGTTTTTTGCATGTGTTTTTGCAGGTTTTTGCGAGTTTTGGGGGGATTTAACGGTTTTTTGCAGGTGTTCCAACGGTTTTTTGCAGGTGTTCCGTGATTTAACGGTTTTTTGCAGGTGTTTTTGCAGGTTTATGCAAGTTTTGGGGGGATTTAACGGTTTTTTGCAGGTGTTCCAACGGTTTTTTGCAGGTGTTCCGTGATTTAACGGTTTTTTGCAGGTGTTTTTGCAGGTTTTTGCAAGTTTTGGGGGGATTCAACGGTTTTTTGCAGGTGTTTTTGCAGGTTTTTGCAAGTTTTGGGGGGATTCAACGGTTTTTGCAGGTTTTTGCAAGCTTTGGGGGATTCAACGGTTTTTTGCAGGTGTTTTTGCAGGTTTTTGCAAGTTTTGGGGGGATTTAACGGTCTTTGCGGATTCAACGGTTTTTTGCAAGTCCTTGCAAGTTTTGCAGGTGTTTCAACGGTTTTTGGGGTTCCAACGGCTTTTTGCAAGTCCTTGCAAGTTGTACAGGTCTGTGTGTGGTGTTTGGGGGTTTAACGGTTTTAGTCGTGACTCATCCACGTGCACACATTACTCATCCCGTTTTTGGGGATTCAACGGCTTTGCAGGTGTTTGGAGGTTTAACGGTTTTAGTCGTGACTCATCCACATGCTCATATGACTCATCCCGTTTTTGGGATATTGATCGGTTTTTGCAGGTCTTTGCAAGTTTTGGGGAGATTCAACGGTCTTTTACACATGCTCATATGACTCATCCCGTTTGGGGAGATTTAATGACATGACTCATCCATATATATATATATATATATATATATATATATATATATATATGTGTGTGTGTGTGTGTGTGTGTGTGTGTGTGTGTGTGTGTGTGTGTGTTAGATTTGCTGGATTTTGCAGGTCTTTGCAGGTTTTGGAGGTTTAACGGTTTTTGGTAGTGACTCGTTTATTCCCGTACTCGCATCCTTCATATACATGTGTTAGAGAGAGAGGTATTCCTCGAGTTTAACGGTTTCGAGGAGATTTCCCAGTCTTTAGTATTTCTGCTCACACTCTTCTTCTTATGCAGGTGTTAGAGAGACACATTAATTAGACATTATATCGGGGCATTCCTCCACCTGTCAGGTGTGTAAATTTTCGCGAATACATGCACCGTCTTGCGTAACGGTTTCGATAGTGACTCATTCATTCATGTGTGCTCTTCTTATGCATGTGTTAGGGAGATATCCATGCTAATTACACCACCACTGTCCATCGGGAGCGCATTCCATCGCTGTGAGTCATCACACCACGTGCATTTCTTCGCGAAGTCTTGCAAATGGTAATCAACGACAACAAAACGTATTGAGAGGGAGGGGGGTTAGTAAGATATATAAGTAGCAGTTAAATTCTTTTAAAATCAATAGTCAATATGAGCTTTAACATTCCGGTAGGGATTCAGTCCGTAAAGTTGCGTAATTTTTTGAAAAATATTGAAGAAGATCCCGAGCTCCAGATGGAGTTCAATAGTGATTCCGGTTTTGAAATTGTGAATGGGAGTTTCAGCGAGTTGAAACCAATTCGTCAACCTCACACTTCCACCGCCCACCATGAAGCCACCACGCAAGGACCACTCTTCACGTCCACCCCTAATCCACATCAGGGTGAGCCACACCAGGGACATCGGGATACCGCCACAATTCCACGTCAGGATGACTCACCACATCTGGATGTTTCCACAATTCCACACGGGGGGATCGGGCTGACTCCACAACTAGACAACAGGATGATGATGTTTCCACAATTCTTCACCAGGGGGATCGGGGTGACTCCACAACTCTACGTCAGGACGACGATGTTTACACAATCCCACACCAGGGGGCCCGGGATGACTCCACAACTCCGCATCAAGGTAACTCCCAAGATGTGACGCTTCGGGTCGATTCACTCGATCTAACCATAAGTGAGGATGACTATTTTCAAGAGGAACATAGCACCTTCGAAAGGTATTTGGCTGACGTATCCAGCTTAGTAAAAAAGTCGAGAGAATATGTAAATCTTTGTAGTTTAAAACATAATTCACTTGTGAAAAAAATAAAAGATATGAAAAAAAAAAATTATAAATAAAATGATGGCTGATTATGAGAGGATAATAAATTTTTCATCGAAATATTGTATTTTTTAAATGTAAATAAATTGTAAATGTAGTTATGTTTGTGTATTTATCAAAATAAAACTATTTTAAAAAATATTCTTGTATTAAAAACACCCCCCCCCCCATCCCATCATATGTGAATAATAATAATGATGATGACCCAAAAATACAAGAAAAGTACCTATCGTTATGTTAATTACAATAATAATTATAATGATGACCCAAAAATCCAAAAAAGTTAAAAAAACTAAGAATATAAAATTAAAACATTAGGTTCTTGAAATATTTTATTTAAAGCACCTTAAATTTTTTTGATCCTCAGTTTTGTTATAATCACACCTCTTCATTTGTTTGATCAGGTTACTAAAATAAATGGATTTGTGATACCACTTCTTGTTCAACACTTTCTAGTGTGCTAAACTTTTAAAATACTGTAACGTTTATTTTATAATTTATTTACATTAATTGAACACTAATTTATTTAACACACTTAACTACTTGTTCACTAGACTAGACACTACATAATTTATTTGTACTGCTCCGCTTTCGGATCGTATGTCGCGTTCACTTCTGCTTCTCTACTTCTAACTAACTCCCTCGATCACAAGCCCCCTTATATATACACCCCCAACCATAATCGAGATCATTCTCGAACCTTCCAGAACGCCTACGCAGCAAATATTCATAAGGTCACCAATTACTTTTCGTAAACAACAATCCCGGAGAAAAATCATGCAGCTGTCTCTTACGTCGTAGTAATTCTGAAGAAGTAACCGCTTTACTCGGGGCGAGTAAACATGTGTCGCTTTGTTTACTTCTCGCATTACAATACATTTGTTGTGCTTTACAGAATAGTAATTTTTTACAATAAATACACATAATGCGAAACAATTTGTTTATTTCGAACAACCATTCAACAAATTTAATTATTACACACTAAGCAAAAATTGGTTAAACAACAAATATTCAACCACTTTTTACATCGTCCACATTTTTCCCTGTGTAACAGAATAGTATGATCCGCTGTAATGTTCAATCTTTTTTACAATTTTAAAATTAGGTCTCGCACAAATATCTAAAATACACATCAAACAGAAACGAGTATCTAGAAGAACGTAATAGTCTAAAGTTATACACATTTTTAGTTCTCGAACTAAATTTAATAACTCAAACATAGATATAGTTTTTTCTTTTCGCACTTTCACATCAATGTCCATATCATCACAGTCCAGTTCATCTGATTCCATCCCTTCATCAGCAGCAACATCTTGATCACCCATCTGAGCGTCTGGTTCCATTATATTGATCCCACCATCTCGTTCTGGCTGGTCCATAACGGCCAATTGAGCATCCATAACTAGAGAGTTATTATTTACAAGAAGACGATTGTAAAAAAAGCAATATGTTTAAATTGATTCAGCTTGTTCTATTTACCTCTCCTACCTATATAATGTGATCGAGTGCACGTGGACAAGTGTAATACCCCTACCTGTATAATGTATGACCATAGACGACCCACTCACCCGCCGCGAAAAAATCGCACACCTGAAACGCGAAGGAATGTATCAACCATCCCTATGCACGTGGGTGAATGAGTCACGACCAAAAAACCGTTGATAACTCATCTATCATAGTAGTGCATCTTTTGGAATATATTCGCTAATTCTCATGAGTCATAACTGTGACCTCCCCCTTATTGAAAGATTGTAAATAGACATTCACTCGCTAAAAATATTCTTCTATATAATGTTGTTTTTCTTCGGTATTTTTACAGTTTTTAGGCCAATCCAAAGATTCTTGCTTGATTTTTAATGAACTTACTCATCATTTTCTGTGAAAATACCAGGAGCATTTTCGTTAAATGAAATGGTATCATACAACCAAATTTCATTGTTACCCAAAAAATGTGTACGGTACCTCATGGGCTTTTAATACTTTCTCGATCACCCATATTCCAATTAATGCGCATTCATCAGCTGTGCTGTGGCCTGTTTCAGTACGGGGACTTAATCTGCAAGTCTGACATAAAACAAACATTAATTTTCGGTTCATTTTTTGTGACAATGGAGGGTTAAATAAATCCTAATGGTGGAAGTATCTTACATTTAACAAGTCCGAATGTAAGGTGATCGGTAGAGCATTCAGTACCTACGAGTACCCTAGGATGTCCTACGGGAAACTTTCCATATTTGCATACCCATAGCGCACAAAGCATCGACATACTTAATCTTTTCGTTTTTATTTGGGTAGCAATCCTCCTCTGGTCATTTTCCATCTATCCCCATTTTTAGGTATTATCCCAATGGTGTTAGGTAATTTCTTTCTGGAAATCAAAAAATATACCCTTCTTTCTCCGTCTTAGCGTACCGTCTAATTGAAAAAATTAGAAGTGAATTTTAAGAATTTGAAAGAACATGTTAATACTTTGCATTTAGACAGTAAGGTAAAACAAGAGATTCAAACTATTGCAAATTCAATTTAAAAATATATAGTAGCTATTAAAGAAAATTTAGAGAACAGAATTCAAAATTGCAAAGAACAAACAGTTGAAGAAGATACAGATTCAGAAAGTTCAGTTAATTCTTATGAATTAAAAATGGCAGAAAAATTTGATTTGAAGACTGCAACAGCTTTGATACCTATTATGGATGGTAGCGAAAATGTAACGAAAAGTCTTATAGATGCAATTGAATTATATGATTCATTGTTAGATGATAATGGTAAAACATTTTTAAATAAATTCATTTTGAAAACTCGACTAACGGAGAGTGCAAAAATAAGGCTTAAAAGATCCTATGAATCCAACAAAGATTTAATTGATGATTTAAAAACACATTTCCTAACTAAAAAGTCAGCCGCGACATTGTCAAAACAGTTATTTAATGCTAAACAAAATGGAAAATCTATAGAGAATTTTGGTAAATCAATCGAAGAATTGTTAGTAAATTTAACGATTACTCAAGCTAATGGAGATAACAGTTCGATGGAAATTTTGCGAAATGTTAATGAAAAAATTGCGATAAATGCATTTGCAAATGGGTTACAGAATAATGATTTAAAAACCATAGTCAAAGCGAGGAACTATACAAAATTGAGTGATGCGATTCAAGGTGCAAAAGATGAAGAGCAACCAACAGTTCATTCATTTCATATAAGAGGACGCAATTCATTTAGGGGTACTTCGCAAAATCCTAGATTTGGTCATAATAATTATGGCTACAATACTCACCATAGAGGTACTGGGCATGGTAATAGAGGTAGACAAAGTACATATAATAACCATAACAATACAAGAGGCAATCATAGAGGTCGGTATCATAGAGGTAGCTATAGAGGTCATTTTAATAATCAGAATCAGTTTAATAATCAGCGATTCAAAGATCATTATGAACGAATTCACTTCATAGGAAACGAGACAAGTGAATTAAACAATGTAAGTAGTCAGTCTAATTCTAGTAATTCTGAGACAGTGACTAACGATCCGTTTTTTCGAGTCCAATAGAAAGTTTATTTATTCAGCAAATGGATTAAATTTTGTTAGAATTAGGTATAAAGGAAATAGTTTCAATTTTCTTTTAGATACGGGGTCATCAGTAAGTATATTTTTTAAAGAGTATTTAACGAATGAAATAGTAAAAAGTACGGAAAAAATACAAATTAACGGAATCACTGGGTCAACGAGGTCAAGTGGAAAAGCTGACATTGAATTTTACATAAACGAGCAAAAATTTATTCATAAATTTGTGCTTATGGACAAATTCGACGTTTCGGTGCAAGGTATACTTGGTTGTGATTTCTTTAATACATATTGTAACGTTTATTTTATAATTTATTTACATTAATTGAACACTAATTTATTTAACACACTAAACTACTTGTACACTAGACTAGACACTACATAATTTATTTGTACTGCTCCGCTTTCGGATCGTATGTCGCGTTCACTTCTGCTTCTCTACTTCTAACTAACTCCCTCGATCACAAGCCCCCTTATATATACACCCCCAACCATAATAGAGATCCTTCTCGCACCTTCTAGAACGCCTACGCAAGAAATAAACAGGTCACAAATTAATTGCTTTTCGTAAACAACATTCCGGGAAAATTCGTGCAGCTGTCTTTTCGCGTCGTAGTTGGTGTCGCGTTGTTTACTTCTCGCATTACACTGCCCCCGCCTTAGAGACGTTTCGTCTCGGAACGTATCCCTGGTAGGCCCATGCAGGAACCTGCAGTTAGCACCCCGCTTACAGCGAGACGTGGCGTCAAAATAACAGGGGACCGTCTTCCCGAGTCGACATGGTGCAGGCCCAAAACAGCAGACTAAAACTTCCACTCCGGTATTATTCAACACTACTTCCAGCATATTCCGGACAACCCTCCAGTCCAGCTGATCTCGTCCAGCACCTAACTTGGGGACAGCTAGCTTCCTGATGTCGAGCTCCAGCAATCGGTCTCGTAGCCTATGCAAGGTTCGCCATACATCGTGATAACATGGTTTAAGGGACCCGATCTCTTTCGTAACCAGATAAAAGATGTGTCTTACGTTGTCACGTAGTTCCAGAACCTTGCCAATTTCCGGAAGTTGCGCTCTGAGTTGTTCCAAGCGCCCGTACTTCTTCTTGAAAACCGTGGCGATACCTCGTGACATTACCAGGTCGGCGGACACACAATGGGCCAACGAGTATTCTTCAGGTACGCTGAACAAATCCTGTTGTTTTTCACAGGTTACCCCATACCGTGCTTTTCCGGTACCCCCGTAGGCGCTCATAAATTCTTCGAACGAAAGTTCGTTCTCCTGCGCCAACGTGTTTCTTACTCGGGGAACCTCCGCCTCATCGTGCGACCCCTCATAGGGTGCCAACCGATTGAAGTGCACCACTCTCGGCTTGCCGTTTGGTAGTTTGCTTACCCGGTAGACCACGTCTTTGATTCGTTTCTTCACAACATAGGGACCTTCCCAATTGGTCTGTAACTTAGGGGACAAACCACGTTTCTTCTGTGGGTTGTACAGCCAAACTCGATCTCCCATTTGGTAGCCACCCTCTTTAGTGTTGATGTCGTTACGCTCTTTGATGCGATCACTGGCGATATTTAGTTGGTACCGGACTTGATCGTGAATCTCGTTCATCCTTTTCCGCATCCGGGAGACGTAATCTTCCCCCGAAACGTCCTCGTCCGGTCTAGCGCCAAAGATTAGATCACAGGGCAGTTTAAGTTCTCGCCCGAACAGGATTTTGGCTGGAGTTTGTCCTGTCGACTCATGAACGGCCCAGCGGTAGGCCATCAGGAAGAACGGCACGTGTTCGTCCCAGTCTCGTTGATGTGACGAGACCATTTTCGCCAGATAGCGGTTGAGGGTGCGATTCATTCGTTCTACCATGCCGTCAGACTGAGGGTGAAGGGCCGTGGTTCTTGTTTTTCGTACCCCAAACTTTTCACAGATCCTCCAGAATAGGCCACTCTCAAAGTTTCTTCCTTGATCCGAGTGTAATTCCATGGGTACTCCAAACCGGCAGATCAGCTCCTTCACTAGCACATCGGCCACTGTCTCTGCCTCCTGATTAGGGAGAGCGTACGCTTCTACCCACTTCGTAAAGTAGTCCATCACGACCAAGATGTATTTATTCCCCTTTTCGGTCTCAGGGAAGGGTCCTGCTATATCAATAGCGATCCTTTCGAAGGGGCTTCCGACGTTATATTGTTTCATGGGAGCTTTCGGTCGTCTTTGTGGCCCATTACTTGTGAAGCATGTAGTACATTTCTTGCACCAGTCCTTCACGCCGTCTGAACAATTGATCCAGTAGAATCGCTCCCGTACCTTCTGCAGCGTTTTCTTGATCCCTAAATGTCCACCAGACGATTCGTCGTGAAGGTGTCGCAAGACCTCCGGGATTTTACTGTAGGGAATTACCAACTGTTGTCTTTCCTCCGTCCCGTCTTGACTCTCCAGTACGCGTTTTAGTAGTCCATCCTCAACCACTAACGAGTCCCACTGTGCCCAATAGCCCTTGAGTCATGGCGAGCCAGGTGATACCTTTTGCCACTCAGGACGCTCTCCTCCCTCTTTCCAAACCAGGATTTCTTTGAGAACCGGGTCTTTTTCTTGCTCTTGTCGTAACGAGGATGGTGTCCATTCCTCGGCGACCACGGTCGTTCGATAGACTTTCTCGGACATTTCCTCAGCTCTATGACAATGAGGACACTCATCAGGGCATGGTCTTCTCGAGAGTGCGTCTGCGTTTCCATGACTCTGTCCTGGCCGGTGTTCTATGACAAAGTCATACTCCTGGAGCCTCTCCATCCAGCGAGCGATCTGTCCTTCGGGATTCTTAAACTGCAGGAGCCATTTAAGAGCAGCATGATCGGTCCGGATCAAAAACCTCCTTCCACACAAATATTTATGGAAGTGCTCGATGGACTTGACGATGGCCAATAATTCACGCCGGGTGACGCAGTAGTTCCTTTCCGGTTTGGAGAGTACCTTGCTGAAGTATCCAAGGACACGTTCTTGTCCCTCCTGACGCTGCGACAGAACACTTCCAATTCCCACATTGCTCGCGTCGGTGTCCAGGATGAACTGTCCTTCTGGCAGAGGAAAACTCAGCACTGGGGCACTGGTCAACTTCCTCTTCAGCTCGTCGAAGGCAGACTGGCATTCCTCATCCCAACAGAAGTTTCGTCCTTCTTCTGTGAGCCTTGTCAACGGCTTAGCGACGTCGGAGAACATCCGGACATATCGTCGGTAGTACGTGCAGAGGCCCAGAAAACTCCTCAACTGGTGTTTATCTACCGGTATTGGCCACTCCTTCACCGTACTTGTCTTGTCCGGATCAACGGCGACGCCCTCTCCGCTCACTACGTGCCCTAAGTATGAGACCTTCTTTCTGAAGAGCTGACATTTCTTAGGGTTCAGTTTCAGCCCCGCACCTTCAGTCTCTGGAAGACGTCCTCTAAGTTTTTCAGATGTCCTTCGAAGGTCTTGCCCATCACGATGACATCGTCCAAATAGACTAGGCACGTTTTCCACGTCAGACCCATTAGCACGCTCTCCATCAGCCTCTCAAACGTTGCTGGGGCATTACAAAGTCCGAATGGCATGACTGTAAAATGCCACAGGCCGTTACCGAAGGTAAATGCCGTCTTTTCCTTATCGGCAGGGTCCATTTCGACTTGCCAATAGCCGCTTTTTAAATCCAAGGTCGAAAATATCGTGGATCCAGCAAGGGTATCGAGTGTGTCGTCGATACGTGGTAGCGGGTAGCTGTCCTTTTTGGTGACACTGTTCACCTGCCGGTAGTCTACACAGAATCAAGTAGTCCCATCCTTTTTCTTCACCAGTACTACCGGTGAGGCCCATGGACTGCTTGACGGCTCGATGACCCCGTCCCGCTCTAGTTCCCTGATGATTTTCTCGGCTTCCTCCCGTTTGGCCAAGCGTAGTCGTCTTGCTGTTTGTCGAATCGGTCGTGTCTCGCCCGTGTCAATTTTATGTGTCACGACCTTGGTCTTTCCCAGCTTTCCATTCTCGGTGGTAAATATGTCCTGGTACTTATTTATTAATTTATTGGCCTTCTGTTTCTGTATGGGCGAGAGAAACGCACTGGTCTGGGAAAGAATTTGTTTCAAGTCCTGCGGAGTGTGTCTGGACCTTTCTTCCTCACTAACGCCCCTTACGATGGCCGAAGCGGCTATACACGTGCCCAGCTTCGTACCCTTCTTGATGGTAACCGGATACTGATTGATGTTGAGTAGCCGCACAGGCACTTCGCTTGAGAGAGTAACGAGCGCCTTTCCTACCAGTACCCAACGAGCCAGTCGATTGTCATCGTTTTCTGGTTCGATCGCGGCTGGAATTCCCTCTTCCACAACACCCCTCAGACAGGTATAGGTGATCGTTTCGCTTCGTTCCAGGAGAATCACATCTTCTGCTATTATTACGTCTAGCACAAAGTTGTCATGATTGTGTAGCCGTAATTCTTCTTGACCGATCCTCAACATTCGGTGTCCGAAATCCAACTGGAATCCATGATTCCTCATGACGTCCATCCCCAGTATGACGTCTTCCTCAATTTCGGCTGAGAACAGGATGGTCAAACTTTACTCTTCCCAACGTCATGCTAACCGTTGCTTGACCGTGTATTACTGCCTTCACCACAGTGGCAGTTCTCAATTGCCACCTACTTGGCCTAATCTTCTTACGGTCCCTCCCAACTTCAGGGCATACGATCGTCTTCGTAGCTCCCGTGTCCACAAGCATGGCGTGGGATCTCCCGTCGATAGTGCCATCGACGTACGCGCTCCCCAATTGGTGGGAAAACGAGGCTATACTGGCCCGGGGGTTTCCACTGCTACGGGTCGACGTTCCCCCTTTCTTATCGACCCGCATTAGTTTTCCTGGGCCTTTGCCGGCGCCGCTGTTCTGGGCCGCTTGCAAGAACTCTTCACATGGCCCACTTCGCCACAGTTCCAACAGGGAACTACCTTCTACTTCGCCGACAGCGCCTCCATGATCTGCTGTAGGACCCTTTCCACGAGTTTTTCAGTGTCTACTTCCTCTGTAACCGCTCGAACACGGCCGTGACCGCGGGAGGCTTCCATGGCTGCATCATGCTCCAGTGCGATGGCGAGCGCGTCCATTAGTGTTTTCGGTCGAGCTTGTCTCAGGGCCCTCTGCAGTTCCTGGTCCCGCAGCCCGCTCACGAACGTCTGCACTGCGAGGCACTCTATCATCTGTTCCGGTGCCGTGGGATACGCCAACCTCACTAGTCTGGCTACGTCCGCTTCAAACTCCTGCAGGGTCTCGTTCGATCTCTGACGGCGATTGGACATCTGGGATTGATGGACTTGCTCCAGATGTGTTTGGCCGAACCGCATTTCCAGTCGCCTCAGCAGCTCCTTGTAATTCCCGGCTTCCTCGGTGGATAGCGTCTGAAGAACTTCCAACGCCTCTCCACGTAAGGCTACCGTTAGGGAAACAGCTTTCTCGTGAGGGGACCAAGCATTAGCCTCCGCTGCTGCCTTAAACTGCTTCTTGTAGCTGGCCCACGGAATTTTTCCATCGAACGTTGGGGGCGTCACTCGATTGGTGGATATCGAGTTCTGTTGAACGACCGCCTTTATTTCTTCCTTCGTCTCGCCGCTACTGACTCGCTTTAGTCGTTCTTCCAACTGCTTCGTCTTCTATTCAATTTCGTCTTCTTTCCCCTCGCCGCTACTGAGTTGTTCTAGTCGTTCTTCCAACTGCTTGATCTTCTGTTCAGTCTCCTTACGCTGAGCCTCCATCTGGTCGGTTATCTGAGCAGTAATATGAGTAATTATGTCTTCCCTCTGGCCGGCGATTTGAGCAGTGATGTCTTCCCTCTGGGCGGCGATTTCTTCCCTCTGGGCGGCGATTTGAGCAGTGATGTCTTCCCTCTGGGCGACGCTTTCTTCCCTCTGGGCGGCGATTTCTTCCCTCTGGGCAGCGATTTGAGCAGCGATGTCTTCCCTCTGGGCGGCGCTTTCTTCCCTCTGGGCGGCGATTTCTTCCCTCTGGGCGGCGATTTCTTCCCTCTGGGCGGCGAACTGCTTCGTTATGTCGTCGTCTTCGAACTCGAAAACTTCCGGGTCCTGGCCATTTTCTTTCAAAAATGCCGAGAGTCGGTCCTGGAGTTCGGTCTTCTTCCCTCCTGTTTTCAATTCCCGTTCCTCGAGTTCTTTTTTTAACTCGGCCACTTTTAATTCGCGTAACTTCTTCATGATCCGCTCTTCTGACACCAATGTAACGTTTATTTTATAATTTATTTACATTAATTGAACACTAATTTATTTAACACACTAAACTACTTGTACACTAGACTAGACACTACATAATTTATTTGTACTGCTCCGCTTTCGGATCGTATGTCGCGTTCACTTCTGCTTCTCTACATCTAACTAACTCCCTCGATCACAAGCCCCCTATATATACACTCCCAACCCCGATCGAGAATGTTCTAGAAGCTACGATTGTTCTTTTAACAACGCCTACGCAGGGAATGTTCAGGAGGTCACCAGTTACTTTTCGTAAACAACAATCCCGGAGAAAATTCATGCAGCTGTCTCTTACGTCGTAGTAATTCTGAAGAAGTAACCGCTTTACTCGGGGCGAGTAAACATGTGTCGCTTTGTTTACTTCTCGCATTACAATATATATATATATATATATATATATATATATATATATATAAATTTAGTAAAAACATAAACATAATGTATATGTAAAAGTATTTAATGGTACCTTGCTGATGCCACTGTATTGTATAATTGTCCCGTGATCCACTGCACCCCCTAACGGGCCTGCACAGGGTACCGTATGTATTAGACTAACTCCTGTATTTTACATTCAAACCCCAAATTTCCGTTGACCTGTGACGTTAGAACATCGATATTTTCGTCATTATTGTGAAATGTAACGTTCCATACTTTTGTCGTTACACGCCTATCCTGTCCCATGTCGACTGTCATTCAACATGGATGCCGTCTGATGCAGTCTGTTTACATTTTAGAGCAATTTTATTAATTAAATTTCTCGGTTGTTAAATGGAATACGACAATATCCGCATTCAGGTAAGCTCTGCATTGCATATAATCTCCACTGATATATCTCTTTCAGCAAATGTTATAAGGGATTTTGCACCTATCTATTTATCCAGACCCGCCGCGATTCCTTGTCTCGTGGTCCATTGTACGTAGGTGTGCAGGTTCACTTTCCCCACGTACACACGAACAAAACTATTTGTTTGTCCCACAAAGGCACCCGAATCCCGCTTCTGATATATTAAGAAGGGCGTAATTTTAAAATAAAAGTACGAGATAAAAATACGTGACTGTATTCTGAACGATTGGCAAAAAGAAAGAATCGTCTATATTGTGAATCCCCGAGCTTCGAGCGAGAGCGGCCGAGGACCGTCTCTCAGAGTACTCGTAGTCCGGGTTGACAGGGTCGTATTCAGGATACTCTCACAGTATGTATACATGGAATATTTTTTTAATGTTTTGGATATAAAATATTGTTAGTCATATTATTAACTAATGATTTCGCAATTGAAAAATCAAAAGAGTCATTTTCCGTTGCTACATTTAATTAATGTTTTGGAAAGAAGTAGAGCTGATATTGTGTCAGCCTCTAATTTATTTCTTGTTTTCGTTTTCATCGAATTTATCTGTGAAAACACTCAGTCGCGGATGAATGTGGCAGGCATAAAATTTTGAAAACAAAATTCGTTAAAGTTGGAAACAATGCAGTGTTATTTCCTGATTTGAGATTTGCCACTTCTTGCCAAAAAAATGCATACTTCATCACTTAAACTGCGTGGCTCCTCGGTATTTCTTAGCAAACGCCATTCATTATCTAATAATTGTATTGTACCATCAATAAAATTTGAAAATTTTATGGCTACTGCTGATATTGAAGTGGTGGAAGTGGCCCTCGTTGAAATGTTCGTTTTTTAGCCCTTGATAAACAATGTAATATTTAGTACATTCTACCTGTGACTATCTTATACGTAAAATCGAAAACTCCGCATATTGACAAAACAATTATTATTGTAGATCATTTTTCGGTAGAATCAGATCTGAAATCGGTTGTAGTCGGTTTCGGTTGGGTAAATCGCTCCGTCACAAAAATCTAACCTCAAAAAACTGTAAATTTTGTCAACAAAAACCGTTCGTAGAACGAAAAATCAGCAATCGTTTCAAACCAGTCAGGGACCGCATATGCGCACATTCACCAAATTACAAACAGTTGGAAACTATACTAGTCTAATCAAATGGTAATTAAAAAGGGCAAATAGGGGAAAGTTTTGGTGTAGTTTTGATATTTGGTTTCACTAGGTTTTATAGGCAGATGTACATGAATTTCATGTTTGCCAACACCATTTTTCACCGGAAACTCGTTTTTTGTCCAAAAAATGAAGTTTATTTCAATTTTTTTATACAAAAAAGAGCCTATAAAATATATGTTTTATGTTATTATGCTTTTGCTGTCCGATCGACAGTTCAGACCCGCTGGCGAAACTCACTGCAATAAGAATCTGGCAACACTGCTCTGCAAACTGCAGAGGAGGAAACCAAGTTCAATACGTTATAGATGACGGTTTTCTCTTACATAGGGTACTATGAACCACAAATCAAACATTTTTTTCTATTTGTGAAAAGTACGTAGAATATGTCAAATCTAAATATCAATCAAACGCAGTAATTGTTTTTGATGGGTACCCTGAAGGCCTCGACGGTGGTACAAAAAGTGCAGAGCGTATGAACAGATCAAGGAAACTGGCATCAACTGATATGCTGTTTGATGATACAATGATACCAACGATGGCAAAAAAGAGAGATTGTTAGCTAACATGGGAACCAAATGTCGGTTGATATTAATGCTCATTGCGAGATTTACTTCGGAAGGATTTTCCTGCAAACAGCCGAAAGAAGATGCTGATATCCTAATAGTGAATACAGCATTGCACTGGCTCCAACCAATGAGAAGGTGATTATAGTGGGCGAGGGTGAGGATATAGACCTCTTGGTAATTTTAATTGGTCTCTGCGAACACTCAAATGTTTTCTTTTTGAAACCTAGGAAGGACAAAATCTCTACTGCTATATTCTCTCCCACTGATGCCATAAGTGACACATTAATCGCTAATAATATTCTGTTCTTGCACGCAATGGGTGGTTGTGGTTGTGATACAACATCGGCATTGTACAATCAAGGAAAACTGAAGGGTTCCTTCATACCCTGAGAAAAAACCCATATGTTGCTGACCGTATCAAAGTATTTAAATACTCCAATGCTACTCAGGATATGGTTGCTGATGCTGGTGAACGTTTTCTGGTTTCACTATTCGGATACAGTGGTAAAACTGTGCCTTCGCTTAATCATTTAAGATATGTTTCCACATGAAATCTGCTTTCAAGTTTAAAGCAAACATTGCATCACTGCCACCTTCTGCTGCTGCAGAGAGACAACACTCACTAAGAGTGTACTATCAGGTCCAGCAATGGTTGGGTGTCGCGAAAACCCAGAAGAATGGGGATGGAAAAAATCGAAAACTGGTCTTGCACCTGTGACTAGAGTGTTACCAACTGCTCCCATAGATTTACTAAAGCTTGTCTCATGTAAGTGCACTACAAATTGCCAAAGAAATTGTGGCTGCAAAAAAGTAGGGCTTAGCTGCAGTACCTTGTGCTTCAACTGTGAAAAGAGTTGCGATAATACAGCAGCCCTTCTTGCAAACCCGGAAGATGAGGTGAGAATGCCGAACGAATTAGAGTTTAATTTCTTAGTCACCGAACCAATGAAAGAAGACGAGGAAGTTGTCAAGGTATCAGTTTAAAGTAATTATTAACAACTAAGTACCAATAATAAAATTCCAATTTTTTTTTGTCTATATATAGATGAAGATGAAATTCTGCATGAATTCGAGTTGGATTTCTTCGTCACTGAACAAATGAAAGAAGGAAGGTAGACTAGACAAGGTAGTTTAAAGGAATAATAAATTAACAACCATATGTATGTTCATTTGTCTCTCTTTATATTATAGATGCCGATGAAGAGCCCGGGCCTTCAAAGGAAAAGGACGCGTTTTTGAAGAAACCCTTAAATTTGTGTCCTTATCGCAGCTTAACCGTTGACCCTAGAAAAAAACTCAAGGGAAATAAAGTGTAGCAAATTTTATTCTTCTTCGATAATTATATAACCAATATTTACCTAACATGAATATGTTTTAGTTATTCAATAAAATCTTAAAAAATGCCCTTTTTTCCTTCATAAAACCCATTTCCGGTCAAAATTCGTGTTGGCAAATTTGATATTCGTGTAAAACAACCCAAAAAACATGTATAAACAAAATTTCAAAACTACACCAAAACTTTCACTTATTTTCTACCATTTGATTAGATTATACCCCGTTTGGAAATAATAGGAGTGATTGACAGTCCGATTTTGATGTTTCGTGGGTACTTATATAGATTCCATAGGCGTGAGTAAAAATAGAGTCTTGACTAAAGGAATTTTTTAAAAAATTACTAAAACATTTTTACAAATAAGAAGATACAAATACAAATCAATAAGAATAATACATATTCATGTTTTGTCAAGGTTTCCACGCCACCATGAGGTACTTGACCAGCGCGTTACCTTTTTGGTTGATTATTAATATTATGTCAGATCTGAGCCGTCGGCTTGACCCTTAATGAGATTACACCCTCACTTACATCACTGCGGCAGCAATAACCAGTCTTTTTCCTCGCGGAGTCAGCCCACCTCTGGCAACGCCGCGCTCGTGTCATCGAGGCTCGAGCGCGGCGCTGCCCGACTGTGACTGTGGTTTCCTCATGTAGTCTAGCTTTATTGATAGAGCATATAGGAACAATATATTAGGCGTTTAGTTAGCACACGAGAGGACGATGCGGTCCGTCGGTGTTGTCGCTCGATGATGCCGATCGAAGATGGCCGTCGCCTTCTCCTCCGTTCCGTCCTCGCCCGTCGGCTGGCGGCATCTACCGTCAGCCATGCGAAGCGTTGCTCCCGACAGCACGGCCATCCTGCTCTTCTTTCGTCCTCGAAAGTCCTAACAAAAGAAAAGCATACGTTAACAAAGAGTTAGGAGGTTGGCGACGGTAGACACTCGATTGTGTCTTTGTTGATCTGTTACTGAGTGAGTGCTTTGCACATGAGTATGTGGTATCTTTGCAAGAAGAGTGTTTTCGAATCGAGTGATTGCATTGAGTTAGTGATGTGCAAAACGAGTGCCCATGGATCGAGTGTTTGCAGTGAGTGAATGATGTGCAAAACGAGTGCCCATGGATCGAGTGTTTGCAGTGAGTGAATGATGTGCAAAACGAGTGCCCATGGTTTGCAGTGAGTGAATGATGTGCAAAACGAGTGCCCATGGATCGAGTGTTTGCAGTGAGTGAATGATGTGCAAAACGAGTGCCCATGGATCGAGTGTTTGCAGTGAGTGAATGATGTGCAAAACGAGTGCCCATGGATCGAGTGTTTACAGTGAGTGAATGATGTGCAAAACGAGTGCCCATGGATCGAGTGTTTGCAGTGAGTGAATGATGTGCAAAACGAGTGCCCATGGATCGAGTGTTTGCAGTGAGTGAATGATGTGCAAAACGAGTGCCCATGGATCGAGTGTTTGCATTGGGTGATTGATTGGTTACCTTTGCTGGAACTGAAAAAGCTTCAGATGCTCCACCCCTATGGTTGCTTCGTACGGGCGACGTGTCCTCTGAGTGTGTATGTCCTCTCGTACTCTATACCTATCGTTTGGTAATACTTCGATAATTTTAAATGTACCCCGGAACTTGGGTAGAAGTTTTTTTCCATCAGGATTTGCAGGAAAGCTAGAGATTTTAGTAAGAACCAGGTCTCCAACTTGATGAATTTTTGGAGGTCCTCGTTTCGGGCGACTTCTTTGCGGATTCTTGTCACGTCTATGGGACGTTCTGGTGAGATACACTGAGGATCGCTGTCTGTTTGAAGCGTGTATCCTAGGAGTATTTCTGCGGGCGTGTGTTGTGTTATTCGGTGTTTGACGCTGTTCATTCCTTGTTGAATGAGACCGAGCTGGTCCTCCCAGTTAGTTCTGTCCTTCGAGGTCATAGTGCTGAGAGCGTCCAGAATAGTCCTGTTCGCTCGTTCGACTTGACCGTTCGCTCGTGCGAGGCCTAATGCATTGATAAAAAGTTTGATCCCCTTGTTGTGTGTAAATTCTCGAAAGTCCTTTGAGGTGAACGCTTTTCCTGCGTCTGTGATTATTCGTTTGGGGTTTCCAAAAGTTATAAAGAGCGCATGTAACGTTGCTATTACGTTTCTCGAGGAGGTATCGGGTACAGCTTTAAGGTGAACGAATTTTGAAAACCCGTCTACTATTACAAGTAAATATTTATTTCCAGTTGATGTTTCTGGAAAGGGTCCCAAATGATCTAGGTGAATGGTATGGTGAGGTTTTGCAAACTTGGGAAGGGAGTGTAGATAACCCGGTTTCTTGCCACCAGGACATTTGTGGTAGAGACAATGTAAACAAGCTCGAATGTATTTTTTTATAAATTTTCGCATCTTCGGGAACCAATATGAGCGCTTGAGACTTTCTAAAGTTTTGTCAAGGGAAAAATGGCCAATATTATCGTGGTTTGCTTTTACGATTTGCCATCTACATTTTTTTGGAACTACCCACCTTCTCCCGAAGGGAGTCAGTTTGAAAAGTTTATTGCCCAGAAGGTCATACTGGTTGAAAATATTTTTATTATTGTGTCTTTCCCCGCTCAGCAAAATCTCTTTGATGTTTTTAAGTTCATTATCTTGGTCTTGTGCTTTCCGTAAATAATCGGCTTCCTGAATCAAGAGAACCCTCTCGACAGTGGAGTCTTTTATGTCAGAAAAGTTTCTACTTAGGGCGTCGACATGAACCATCTTAGACCCTGGTTTGTGTTTGATTTCAAAGGAAAAATCCTGAAGGCAGAGGACCCAGCGAGCTATTCTCGGAATTATAGTTTGCTTCTATAGTGCGTTCCTTACTGCGTTGCAGTCGGTCGTGACTCCAAATGACTTGCCAATTAGGTAGTACCTGAATTTTTCCAAGGTACGCACTATCGCGAGGAGTTCCAACTCGAAGGAGTGATAGTTTTTCTCCGCCGGAGTAGTCTGTTTACTAAAATAGGCAACTGGGTGCTCCTTTCCCAAGGATTCTTGAGTTAAGATGCCCGCGTAGCCATCACGACTAGCATCTGTATAAATCATTATTGGCAATTGAGGGTCAAATATGGAAAGAATTGGCTTTGAGCAAATTTGTGTCTTTAGATCGTTTACTAGATCAGTTAGTGTTTGGGACCAGATCCACTTAGCGTCATTTTTCAGGAGTTTCGTGAGAGGATTTGTCTTTTTTGCAAAATTTTCTATGAACTTTCGAAAATATCCTACGAGACCTAGAAATTGACGTAGATTGCGCTGGTTTTTTGGTATAGGAAAATTCATAACAGATTCTATCTTGGTTTTCGATGGTGTAATCTGATTCAGAGAGATTTCGTAACCCAAATATGTGATGGTTTTATGAAAAAATTTACATTTAGACATTTTGAGGGTTAGACCGTACTTTTTTAATATAATGAAAGCGTTTTGAAGTATCTCGAGGCCTTCCGGAAGTGATTTTGATGGGATCAATATGTCGTCCAAATAAGGTATTACATGGTAAGTACGGAGGGGTTGGAAAATCTCATTCATATATTTCTGAAATATTGAGGGGGCATTGCATAAACCGAAGGGGACACGTACATACTCATAGTGTCCTTCGGGTGTGATAAAGGCAGTGTATCGAATAGAATTTTGGTCCATGGGGATTTGGTGATAACCTGAGGCGAGGTCAAGGCTGCAAAAGTATTCGTAACCATGAAGGTGGTCAATAATTTCCTCAATTAGTGGAGTTGGAAAGGGGTTCTTAATTGTTACTTTATTTAATTCGCGGTAATCAACCACTAATCTTTACTCATTATCTTTTTTTGCAACTAATAAAGCTGGGCTTGAATATGGGGAATTACTAGGTCTTATGATATTGTTACTGAGTAGGTACTTGATGATTTTTCGAAAAATTTCCTTATCGTGCTCTGAACAACGATAGGTTCGTCGCGTTATTGGTTTTGTTGTCCTGGAGGTCCGAGGGTGTTGTAGGAATTTAAATATACACGTCGTTCTACTCTTAAACTATATTTCGCTTCAACTCAACTTGCAATCCCCATACATCGAAACACACTCTCTAAGGATCTTGTGCACAGAACTACAATGATATTCTCAACAGAGAACCACAGAACTAAAAGATTGTTTTTTGCATTGTACACATATCAACACTCCCCCTCAATGAAAAAACATTCTTTTCACATACAATCATAAAAGAACAAAACTGAATATAAATATTCTAATAACTGATAAGAGTCTGTTTATTTTATTTCAGTAGACCCAAACCCTCTCTAAATTTCTCAAATTTAATCTTAGCTAATGGTTTAGTAAATATGTCCGCTAATTGGTCCTCGGTTTTCACATGAACTATATTTACTTCCCCATTTTCCAATTTTTCTTTAATGAAGTGAAACTTTATATCAACATGCTTCAATCTCCTGTTATTTTCTGGGTTATTAGCTAGATGTATAGCTGAAAGATTATCCTCATATACAATGACTGGTTCACTCTTTTCAATCAGGTTAAAGTCACCTATTAATTTTTTAAGCCAACATGCTTCACTGATAGCCAGAGTCAGAGCTGTGTACTCAGCTTCTGTTGAAGAAATTGAAACATTTTGCTGTTTTTTACTTGCCCAAGATATTGTACAATTAAACAGTTTGAACACATATCCTGTAGTTGATTTTCTATCTTGAATATCTTCTCCCCAATCCGCATCTACATATGCACATAACACATCAGTATTTTGATTTGGTCTTAGTACTAACTTGTGTTCTAGGGAACCTTTGACATATCTTAGTACTCGTTTTAATGATACATACAAATCATTGTTTGCCTTTTCTTGAAATCTACTTAAGAGACTAACGCTCTCACACAAGTCTGGTCGTGACCCTAAAGCTGCATACATCAGACTCCCAATGATTTGTCTGCATAATTTTTGCACTACTACATTACACTTACTATCACTCAAAACATTTAAGATACTACTTTCCATTGGTGTGCACTGTGCACACTGACTTACAGTCTTGCATTCCAAATTTCTGTAATATTTTCTCTAAATATTGCTTCTGACTTAATTCAGTATATCCTTCTTTTAAATTTTGATTTACATACATGCCTAAATACTGAGAAATATTTCCTAAATCATTCATTTGAAAACTAGTACTGAATGCAATTTTTAACATATCCACTTCTTTTGAATCTGTACCAAGGATCAATAGATCATCAACATAAAGTAATACATACAATTTACACTTTTCTGAACATTTTAAGTACAGACAGTAATCATTCTCTGATCTTACAAAGCCTAACTTTTTCATCAGATCATCAAATTTAACATTCCAGCATTTAGGTGATTTTTTAAGACCATAGATTGATTTGTTAAGTTTACAAACACTGTGACTATTATCTTTACTACAACCAGGTAAGGACATATACACTTCCTCCTTAATATCTCCATAAAGGAAAGCACTTCTTACATCCATCTGATGGATAGGTTTACACAATACATTTCCAACAATTAGAAGAATTCTGAATGTAGACAACTTAGCTACTGGTGCATAAATATCATACATATTATGGTTGACATCTTGTTGAAAGCCACGTGCTACCAGACGCGCTTTAAAGTTGTTATCACTTTTCACTTTAAATACCCATTTACTTTCGATCACCTTTTTGTTTACAGGCCATGGCACTTCACTCCACGTGTTGTTTTCGCGTAGCACTTTCAGCTCCCTTTCTACTGCTTCTTCCCACTTCCTTGAGTCCTTTCCATTGACTGCTCCCTCGTACGTCAGTGGGATTTCTTCAGTTGTGAAGAAACTCAAGTCGTAGTCCTTCGTCCAGGCTGGCCTTCTTGTTTCCCTCTTGCCGAGGCTTTCTTCTTCACCTTCTACGTCTTCTTGATCTTCATTCGTTTTAGTATATTGCCCTTCTTGCTCCGTTTCACTTTCATCATCACTTGTCACGTTCAACGTTATCTTGTTCTCTTCTGTCTTATTCTTGACTTCAGTTAGTGTAATTTGTTTCTCCGTTAGAAAAATTACGTCTCTATGTATTTCTATCTTTTTCTTTTGTGGAAAGTAAATTCTGTAACCCTTAACTTCTTCGCTGTAACCCACAAATATACCTCTTTCGCTTTTTGGGTCTAGCTTTAGTCGTTTTTCTTTCGGAACATGTACTGCCACCTTAGTACGAAATTCTTTGAAAAAAGTCATGTTAATGTCTTTATTGTACCAAAGTTTAAAAGGCGTTTCTTTCAGCTGTGGACTATTTCCTATTCTGTTTAGTACAAATACCGCTGTGTTTACAGCTTCTGCCCAATAACTTTTACTTAGACGTTTGCTATGTATCATTGTTCTTACCGCTTCCACAATTGTCCTATTTTCTCTTTCGGCTCTTCCATTTTGCTGCGGTGTATACGTACAAGATTTCTCATGCCTAATTCCCTTATTGTCGAACAAAATTTTCATTTCGGAGTTTATGAACTCTAAGCCGTTATCTGTTCTTACTGTTTTTACTTTATTTCCTGTTACTCTTTCGGCCATAGTTATGAACGATTCTATTTTTCTTCTGGTCTCTGATTTGTTCTCCAAGAAATAAACTGTTTTATAACCTGAAAAATCGTCTTTCAAAAGAAGAAAATATCTTGCTCTGCCAAATGATGATACTTCAAAAGGTCCACAAAGATCTCCATGAATCAGTTCACATGTCTTCTTTGCTCTTGTTTTACTCTCTGGAAATGGCAACCTACTTTGTCTTCCAGTCAGACACCCTTCACAAAATGGCTTATTTTCATCTTTAAACTGAATATTTCTTTCCTTCAGTACATTCCTTACTCGTTCAAAGTTTATGTGTGCCAATTTACAATGCCATTCAGTTAAGCTTTCCATTAAACTGCATTGTTCTTGTTGATCCATTTCGTTAGTCTCGATTTTAAAGATCATTTTGTATAGATTACCTTTCCTATGGGCCATTGCTCTCACGCGCCCTCTGTCGTCTTGCAGTTTACATTTATTTTTGTCTGAATACATTTGTAAACCTTTATCCAATGCTGAACTTAGAGAAAAAAGGTTTATTTTCAATTCTGGAACTAACAGCACATTGTTCAAGTCTGTTTCAATCCACTCCTTACCATTCCATGCTTGTACATGTACCTTTCCAATTCCTTGAACATCTACCAGTGTACCGTTTCCCGTTCTGACTTGCCTTCTATCGTTCGTGCTCGATAGAGATTTGAATTGCCCACGATCATAGCACATGTGTTCCGTAGCTCCACTGTCTAACCACCATTCATTTTGATCTTCCTTACTGTTCCATGCTGCCACTTCTATATTATTTTCTTGTGAGGTATTCAACAATACTTGTCCTAGATCCTTATTCTCTTCCTTACGGTTTTCTTCATCCTTTCTCTTCTTGAACCAACAGTTAGGCATCAAGTGTCCCTCCTTTTTACAGTAATGACAGGTCTTCTTAATGTTCTTGGATTTCAGCTGAGGACAGTCCCTTTTCATGTGATCGGTTTTGTTGCATTCAAAACATTATATCATTTTCTGGTGTTTTTGGAAACCTGACTTGGTTACTAACGCTGTAGACGTTTCTGCTTTCTTGTTCCGATCTTCCTCCACCATCAAACGTGACATAAGTTCGGTTACTGTTTGCTTCTCCACCGAAGTAGACTCCCAGGCTGTTACAAAATGCTTTAGGTTTTCTGGCAACGACATCAGTATCTTTGTTTTTATCATTTTATCACTCAGTTCTTCACCTAATGTCTTTATATTTCCCGCAATGTCCTCAATTTCGGATATGAACTTCGCTATTCCTTCTTCTTTGTACTCCAGCATAAAGAATTTTTGTTGTAACAGATGTACACTTACATGAGATTTATGTTCGTAGATGGTTTTCAACTTTGTCCACATCTCGGCTGCTGTTTTACAGGATAGGATGTGTGTAAAAATCTTTTCGTCTAGTCTGGTCACTATCGCCTCCTGGGCTTTCGCATCTCGACGGTCCCACTCGTCTGCATTAGTCGTCCGCCTCGGTACTTCGCCTCTCACCACATCGATCAACCCCTTCGACTTCAGCACTATCTCCACCTGGAACTTCCACGTTGTCCAGTTTTCTCCATTGAACTTTACTATCGATGTCCCTGCTTGGTCTGCCATCCTTTTAACTTGATTTTAAGTTTTCAAAACCGAAGATGAACGCGAATCGCAAGTCTAACCTTACCGACGTACCACGAGGTTACACCGACGCTAACCTCCAAATCCTTTAAATTCCGTTCTTCGACCCTCGACGTGAGACTGGGCCCATAACCTGTTGTCCTGGGGGTCCGAGGGTGTTGTAGGAATTTAAATATACACGTCGTTCTACTCTTAAACTATATTTCGCTTCAACTCAACTTGAAATCCCCATACATCGATACACACTCTCTAAGGATCTTGTGCACAGAACTATAATGATATTCTCAACAGAGAACCACAGAACTAAAAGATTGTTTTTTGCATTGTACACATATCAACAGGTTTATTCGTAGTCAGTTCGATTGACAAAGAAACCGAGTGAGCCTTGCCAAGCTTATTCATTTGTGGTGAAAAGCAACAGCTATATTGTGAAAGAAGTGTTATTAGTTTGTGTCTGTCCGTTTCTGACAATCTTCCGCAGTTAAGGTTATTTAACCATGAAGTTGTATCATTTTTGAGTCTTAAGGTCAATGTATCATTAATCCTGTAATACATAATATTTTGGTTTTCGGTAAAGTTTGCTCCAATAAGTACATCCATGTACTTATTCCATGTACCATCCATCCAAATGTTGTAAGATTGATGATTTTATTAATGAACAATCACTCCCAAAGTCAATAAAAGCATTGTGTTCTTTATTTTGTTAATAAAGATTTTCTTATGAAACTTGGATGAGGCTGGAATATCGTTAATTGTGTTTATATTGTTTATTTTTTGTTGTTTATTTTTGTCAAATTAATGAAATTTTTCTTGTGGTGCTGTATTTTGATTACTTAAGTGTTTAATTCGACCAAAACAGTTACTTTCAACATGACCCTTTCTTTTACAAAAAGAGCAAAGACTTTTTAAAACGACAAACGTCACGATAGTGACCATTCTCACCACAGGCCCTGCATTCTTTTCGGTTCTCACGTGAGGAGTACTCGTAACTTTTTAAATAATTTCGTGGATCGCGTGAAATTGACTGAAGAGGCTGACGAGGAGGTGGCGTTTCGATTTGTGAACTGTTTCTGTAGATTTTGTTTTTAAGATAGACTACCAGGAGATTAGGATCTCTGATTTGAGAAGCTCCCACTGCTGTGCTGATGTTTGTATCTCCTATGGCACCCAGTATCAAAGAGACTTTGTCGGCTGCGGAAAAATTTACACGTAATTTGTTAATTCGAGCTACATATTCAAAATGAAAATCATACAGGGAATCTCCCTCTTGTGGTTTATGATTGACAATGTTCATTAGCAACTGATAAGTGTCGCGAGTGCTCTGAAATGTCGATTTTAATAATTCTCTCCATCTTTCCCAAGTATACTGACCCCACCCTAACTCATTTTCAATAAAACTGCTGTACCAGAGTTTCGTAGTACCCCTGAGCTTGTTAATCGCTTGATACGTTACGAGATTATCGGACCAATTGTACATTTTCGCGTTGTGTTGAACGATCTCGAGCCAGTCCTCGACGTCTGATGTTTTGGGATCGAACTCCGGAATCATTGCCGAGATCGTGGAGTTCGGATGCAGCGTATTAAAAGAAAATGTGTCGCTTACAGGTGTGTCCATGCTTGTAGAGGATAATCTTCGGTGCCCTTCTGCGATTTCGAGATGCCCAGTTGTAGAAGAACGTTGAATCGCCCTCGCCGCTTTCGGCACGGGCGCAGGTGAGTGCGACGGCGAGGTCGACGAAGCGTCTCGTGGTCGTGGTCGTTCTCTCTCTCGCTCTCGCTTCCTTCCGCGCTTCTCGATTCTCGGCATGTTAGCGATGGCGTCCCTGATCGGCCTGATCCCACAACACTTAACGTTTATGGACAATACCTGCGTCTAAACCGAAGTACACACTGTTCTACCACTTCTGATGTAGTCTAGCTTTATTGTTAATTGATAAAGCATATAGGAACAATATATTAGGCGTTTAGTTAGCACACGAGAGGACGATGCGGTCCGTCGGTGTTGTCGCTCGATGATGCCGATCGAAGATGGCCGTCGCCTTCTCCTCCGTTCCGTCCTCGCCCGTCGGCTGGCGGCATCTACCGTCAGCCATGCGAAGCGTTGCTCCCGACAGCACTCAGGCACTCAGTACGCTTCATTTACTGTTACTGTGCGCATATCTAACTTTCAACGACGCGTGTCGTTCAAACCAGTATATAAACCAGAGAAGCTACAGAGGAGTTGTCTTACAAGGTAATTTACTCATAAGCATTTTCAGAAAGTATGAGACGGGGGGTGTTGCGTATAAAACGCAAGACCCATGCGAAGGGGGACGCTTATCCCTTTCTGGCAATGGCGTCCCTCGGCCCACTTTGCATTTTGCTCGCAAAACCTATCCGGTCGTGCCAACGCCGGAAGAGAAGCCCCACGAGGGGTAAAAAGGGGGTCTCGAGGGTCCATCCGGCGCTCCTAATCCCGGAATGCCGCCCCTAGCCCAGGAAAGCGGGCAGCCGTGCGACACGCCCACATAACCGGGCCGCCGACCGGCTTTTCGAGCCGTCAGCCGTCGGCTGACGGCCGATTTTTTTTGTTCTTGAATCAATTCATCTGCTTGTTTTATTTTGTGGTATTTGAAATTTTGAACTTTGTAACTTAGTTCTCCGGAAAAAGTGGCTATGACTTACTCATGACTTTGCTTGTATTCTTGACTTTCCGCCGTTGTGTTGGCGTCGAAGTTCTTGAAGTTTTGGAGTTGTAATCACTGGAGCCTTTTCCTCCGGCTGCAGTGATTGGATGTGTCCGTCGTTTCAAATTTGTAGACTCGGTGTCCTAGTGAAGTTGCTTTGACTTACTCAGGACTTTGCTTGTATTCTTGACTTCCCGCTTTTGTGTTGGCGTCGAAGTTCTTGAAGTTTTTAAAGTTGAAATCACTGGCCATTTTTCTTTCGGCTGCAGTGACTCGATACGTCCGTCTTTTCGAACTTGTAGAATTTGTAGACTCGGTGTCCTGTCGATCTAAATGCTGTTGTGTAAGATGTGCCCGAATTCGTTCGATTCTAAGCCTATCTACTTCATAATCATTTACTGTTGAACGCAATTCTGTCATACCAAAACGAATGTTATCGTTATCTGTTTCTCGCTGATCGTCAGTCGTCAGTGCGATTTGCACGTGAGGTAGCTCGTCGCACATTTGAATGACTTCGACGACCCTTCTCATTGGCATTTTAAAATCAATAAAGTTCTCACGCACTGACAAACTGATGATAGATTTTAATAATCGTCTTGACATTTATTTATTTGACATCCAACTGACACTATACTTTCATTTGTTTGATTACAAATGTCAAATTACAAAACGTACCTTTTTTAGTATTTCCCTTACTTATTATATATATATATATATATATATATATATATATATATATATATATAGGAGAAAATTCACGACTTACCCGTCTAAACCCGTTATGAAACGATAACCACCGACACGTGTTTCTGCTTATTAGCTTCGTCAGGGTGGTATAACCAAGCTCTGAATGATAACGATGTTCGACACTTGGAAAAAAATTATACAACTCAAAAAGAACGTCAACAATTGACAGCAAAGCACATTTGCGCCTAACATAGGAAAGACTCTCCATTCGAGAGCAACAAACCGTCTGTGACGCGGACGCCAGCTAAAGCCAACTGTCACGAATCTTTGGTCAGTAAAGGAATTTATTAGTGAAATTAACGATAATTAGTAAATCGTTAATTTCACTAATAAATTCCTTTACTGACCAAAGATTCGTGACAGTTGGCTTTAGCTGGCCTCCGCGTCACAGACGGTTTGTTGCTCTCGAATGGAGAGTCTTTCCTATGTTAGGCGCAAATGTGCTTTGCTGTCAATTGTTGACGTTCTTTTTGAGTTGTATAATTTTTTTCCAAGTGTCGAACATCGTTATCATTCAGAGCTTGGTTATACCACCCTGACGAAGCTAATAAGCAGAAACACGTGTCGGTGGTTATCGTTTCATAACGGGTTTAGACGGGTAAGTCGTGAATTTTCTCCTGTACATTTGTTCCGTCGTTAATTTCACTAATAAATATATATATATATATATATATATATATATATATATGTATATATATATATAGAAAAGAAGTAACGGGATCGCAGCCTTGGGGCAATGATTAATAAAACACTCTTGTAATTTTATGTGGAAGCTTTCGACTGTTTATTGCAGTCTTCCTCAGCCACAAGCTGGAAGATAAAGAAGTTTACATTTGTGCTGTAAGTGTTGAAAGTCATACTTACAATTGTGAGGTTATTTAAAAACTACTTCATACATTTGGAGAAACAGGAGGATTAACGATTATTAACATACGTCAATGACAAGTCGCACATGACAGAACAAAAGGTTCCGTAAAACTGTTTGATCGATTGTATCGATTATTATATACCTACTATGATATCAACATAGAAACATCCATAATGAAATGAGTAAAAAGGAATTACTACCAATTAATTAAGGGGCTCTTTAATATAGAAACATTTGTGAGGATCAACATCTTGCAACTAATAATGGAAGTAGGGAAAAAAAGGGGGGAACCTGGTTGCCAGCCAGGTGTAGGTATACTAATAAAATAAATAAGATCGGAAAATGCAAGGTGGACCTTACTGTCACTAAAGTCATACCTATTGACCGACCAATTTAATTTCAGAAGTAATAGTCTATGGAAGTGATCTATATAATTACCATTTATTAATTATAGTTGTAAAGATATTCCTGGTTGCCAGCCAGGGGTGGAAACATAACAGGAGATATTTCAATTCATTGAGGAAGTACTAGCTCTCACCTAGAACAGCCTCTGAGTTGAAACACTCTTTTTTTAAATGGGAATATGGTAATTTGTTGAATAATTGTAAATGGATAATAGTATTCAAAGGTTCTATTGTAAAGAGATGTGATAGTGATATATATTGAGTGCTACCACAAAGTTGTTACCAAGATTAAGTTGTATCATGGTCATGATTGGTATGTCTGGATTTTCGGTTTTTTTGATATTCTTCATCTATATGTATAATATTGGAGTAAATGCAATTCAAATTGAGTATATCCGTTCTCTTATTAATGAGGTTGTTGTTGGCTTCTATGTGTATCATTTCTAAAAATGAACGCTTGAATAGATTCGGTTCACTCTCAAGAATCTTGGTGTTAGTGAAATCAGCTTTATGACAAGTGGAAAGACAATGATGTGCCAAAGCACAAGAATCTTTGTTGTTTTTAATGTCACTACGATGTGAAGTGATTCTATTTTTCAGGTTACGAGAAGTCATACCTATATAACTTTTGTCACAATTGTTACAATCAATTTTATATACTAGGTTGGTCTTATTAAATCTATCTGTAACATCTTTTAATTTACTGAATAGATCGCTAACTTTCTTGACAGATTTGTTAGCCAAGACAATGTTTTTATCTTGTTTAATTACTATCAATTAATTTAATTAATTTAATTAATTGATTTAGGTACTACCAACCCAATAATTTTAAATGATACATCTCCAGACATAATTCCCAAAAAAATTTATCGCTCACTACCATCGATCAATGGTTTAACCCCGAAACTCAACAAAATCCTTAAACAAGATAAAAACATTGTCTTGGCTGACAAATCTGTCAAGAAAGTTAGTGATCTATTCAGTAAATTAAAAGATGTTACAGATAGATTTAATAAGACCAACCTAGTATATAAAATTGATTGTAACAATTGTGACAAAAGTTATATAGGTATGACTTCTCGTAACCTGAAAAATAGAATCACTTCACATCGTAGTGACATTAAAAACAACAAAGATTCTTGTGCTTTGGCACATCATTGTCTTTCCACTTGTCATAAACCTGATTTCACTAACACCAAGATTCTTGAGAGTGAACCGAATCTATTCAAGCGTTCATTTTTAGAAATGATACACATACAAGCCAACAACAACCTCATTAATAAGAGAACGGATATACTCAATTTGAATTGCATTTACTCCAATATTATACATATAGATGAAGAATATCAAAAAAACCGAAAATCCAGACATACCAATCATGACCATGGTACAACTTAATCTTGGTAACAACTTTGTGGTAGCACTCAATATATATCACTATCACATCTCTTTACAATAGAACCTTTGAATACTATTATCCATTTACAATTATTCAACAAATTACCATATTCCCATTTAAAAAAAGAGTGTTTCAACTCAGAGGCTGTTCTAGGTGAGAGCTAGTACTTCCTCAATGAATTGAAATATCTCCTGTTATGTTTCCACCCCTGGCTGGCAACCAGGAATATCTTTACAACTATAATTAATAAATGGTAATTATATAGATCACTTCCATAGACTATTACTTCTGAAATTAAATTGGTCGGTCAATAGGTATGACTTTAGTGACAGTAAGGTCCACCTTGCATTTTCCGATCTTATTTATTTTATTAGTATACCTACACCTGGCTGGCAACCAGGTTCCCCCCTTTTTTTCCCTACTTCCATTATTAGTTGCAAGATGTTGATCCTCACAAATGTTTCTATATTAAAGAGCCCCTTAATTAATTGGTAGTAATTCCTTTTTACTCATTTCATTATGGATGTTTCTATGTTGATATCATAGTAGGTATATAATAATCGATACAATCGATCAAACAGTTTTACGGAACCTTTTGTTCTGTCATGTGCGACTTGTCATTGACGTATGTTAATAATCGTTAATCCTCCTGTTTCTCCAAATGTATGAAGTAGTTTTTAAATAACCTCACAATTGTAAGTATGACTTTCAACACTTACAGCACAAATGTAAACTTCTTTATCTTCCAGCTTGTGGCTGAGGAAGACTGCAATAAACAGTCGAAAGCTTCCACATAAAATTACAAGAGTGTTTTATTAATCATTGCCCCAAGGCTGCGATCCCGTTACTTCTTTTCTATATATATATGTTAGATACGTGCATCTTAGATCTGACAACAACTATCTCCGCTTAGAGACCAGAAGTCAATTTGGCAACCTCGCCAGGGTAGGAACCCGCGTTCTTCTCTACGATAACGTAAACAACCACTTGAAAGGGTCGAGCAACGGAGGAGAAGAGGAGAAGAGTTTTGTCTTTAGACACGATACGTACTCGAATACAAAGCTCTGAATAAAACCCCCATGAAAAGTAATCACGCGCATTATTTACCACCTACCAATCATCTTTAAAATCGGAACCGAACAGCCGAATTGCTAACATCAGAAGTGGGATAGTTCCTAGTGCCAGTGAAAACACAAAAACAATTGCAAAGACATATAATCAATAAAAGTAACTGAAGTGGTTCCTGTACTTCCAACAATGGACCGAGCAGACCCAGCAGAAGTCAGTACGGTGCAGAGTGAAACACCAGCTCAACCAAGTGTAAGTTGGCAAGACACTCTAGTATCGTTAATTGCTGCCCAGCAAGAGCAATTAGCACTGCTGTCAAGGAATTCAATCATGGCGGCCGAGCCAACACCCAGATCACCTGACGAAGTTACTGCGCATTCATCAGTGCCATCATCAGTGACGTCATTTCATCTGGCGCAGTACAACCCGGACACGAGTGATCACGCAATCGAGGAATGGCTCAACGTTGCCACTCAGATAAAGCAGGAGTTACATGTGGCAGATGTGCTCATGATAGCGAAGGCTGGCGAAGCGCTAAGAGGAAGAGGACGCAATTTTTACCTCGAGTGGAGACCCTTGCGCAGAACCTGGGAAGTGTTTTGCGAAGATTTAACCATTGCTTTCCCTGATCGCGAAACACCAGGAAGTCGAGCGTTCCAGGCGGCAACCTTGGTCAGTAACGACTTTGCTACGCTGAGCGAGTATGGGATAAGCAAACTTCGCTCCATACGACGATTCCACGACGATCTACCTTGGCCGACAATATTGAGCATGGTAGAGTATGGTCTGAGGAATGACGAATCGCAAGCGGCGCTACGCATCCACCGCCCGAAGTCTGAGCAGGAGTTACTTAAAATACTTGCAGAGTTTGACGCTCGTTCGCGCCAAAAACATTATTCGTACAATCGGCGTGAGCCAACCAACAACAGTCAAATGGGATTCCGTCAACTGGAAAATAAACCTATCCCTGATAAGATACGAGGCAATAAGTTCTACGCATCAATCAGCAGCCGTAACATACAACACGAGCCCGCTAGAACCATGACGTGGAACAGATTCACTAAAGTGAATAAAGTGGATGACCGAGTTACTAAAATTAATAAGGGAGATCCGCCGACTTGCAACTATTGCAAGAAGATTGGACACACCGAGACAAAGTGCTGGACCAAACATGGAAAACCTAACCACGTAACGTTAATTTGACCCAGACGAACTTTATCCACTACGCCAGTTGCAACATTGATACACTCGGAAGAGGCAATGAACTTTAAATACCTTGTAGAAAGTGGTGCGGATTTGTCAATTCTGAATGAGTCAGCTGCTTCAAAATTAAGTGTAGTGATAAAAAGGGCAACGGTCCCTATATCCGGTCTCCGAGATAAGACAGTTTATAGTATCGGTATCTGTGAGATCGTAGCCGCTCTACCGACCGCAACCATTGAGGTTTTGTTTACGGTGGTACCAGATGACAGCATCCCCGTTGAGTGGGACACCATTATCGGACGGGACGTTAACCTTACGGGTTAAATAAAATGAATGTGTCAATGGCCTGGAATTTTCATGACGATCTTCAGAACACTCCGAATGTGATGATGTGTATAATGGCGGGGAACATAGACAATATAAAATTAACAGGAGTGGCCGAACCATTTATTTAATTTACTTCGAGCTACTCTGGCAGACGACAAAGTAAAAAAAAAAAAAGTGGTTGAAGGCAATATCTGAAATCGAAAACACCGTCAATACTACCCTTCACAAGACGACCGGATTCGCGCCAAATATTCTTCATTTTGGTACAAATCCCAGATTACCAGCCACTCAACAACTCTTATCGGATGTCATTCCTACTGATGACGGCATGAACCCGGAACAAGCTGCTACCAGGGCACGAGAACGCGCCAAGGATGCTAGAGAGAGAGGAGCTAAACGGTTCGATGTAACCCGATACGCGACAGAACTATTCAATGTCGGAGATAAAGTAGCAGTGGACGATTCGCAGCTAGCAGGTGGAGGAAAATTAAAACAGCGGTACCATGGACCCTACACTGTGCAGAAGCTGTCATTGAACGAGCGTTGCCTTCCCACGAAGAAACGGGAAAAGGACGACAGTAGCAGCCCACGAGCAACTTCGTCGGTGGCCCGTGGACTGAAAAACAAGTAGACAAAAAAAAAATAATTCCAAAATACTAAACTCCTAAGAAAGAATATTACATCACATCTGGTAAGTGACAAAAAAAAAAAATTAAAGCGGAATTTCCAGCGAACCTTCTTTCAAAAAGTCATTGACAAGTTAAAAGACTCCCTGCCGAGTCAAGTGTCGCTGAAGGTTCTGTTTACATCTTCTCTTGAATTCTCTCTCATCTATTTCGTTAGGATATTGTAAAGTACGAATAAAGGTATTTCAATTGAAAGTACCACAACTAATTACCATAAATAATTAATTACCTAAAAAATATAAAAATAAATTAAAAAAAAATTTAATTAAGCAGAATTTCCAGCGAACCTCCTTTTAGAAATCGTTGACAAGTTAAAAGACTCTCTGCGAGTGAGGTGTCGCTGAAGGTTTTGTTTACATTCTCTTAAGCGAATTCCCTGTTATCAATTTCGTTAGGATATCGTAAACTACGATTAAAGATACTTCAATTTAACGTACAACTAAATATCATAAATAATTAATTACCTATTGATATTAAAATATTATATTATTATAAATCAATAAAACAAAACAAAAATAATATGTCCAGCAAATAATAAAAAAAAAGAAATTAAAATCAATCACCCAAAAAAAAAAAGAATATTAGGTGCAATAAAAAAAATAAATCCGGGTGTGGCATCCCCACTCCCGAAGGCACGATATACAAAAAGAGTAATAATAAAAAAAAGGGAATATTAAGCGCAATAAAAAAAGATAAATCCGGGTCTGGCAGCACCATTCCCGAAGGCGCAGTATACAGGAAACATAATATTAATCAAACAAAAAAAAAAGAATATTAGGTGCAATCAAAAAAATAAATCCGGGTGTGGCATCCCCACTCCCGAAGGCACGATATACAAAAAGAGTAATATTAATCAAACACAAAAAAAATATTAGGCGTAATAAAAAAGATAAATCCGGGTCTGGCAGCCCCATTCCCGAAGACGCGAAAAAAAAAGAGTAATATTGATCAAATAAAAAAAAAAGAAAATATTAGGCGTAATAAAAAAGATAAATCCGGGTCTGGCAGCCCCATTCCCGAAGACGCGAAAAAAAAGAGAGTAATATTGATCAAATAAAAAAAGGAAAATATTAGGCGTAATAAAAAAGATAAATCCGGGTCTGGCAGCTCCATTCCCGAAGACGCAAAAAAAAGAGTAATATTGATCAAATAAAAAAAAGAAAACATTAGGCGTAATAAAAAAGATAAATCCGGGTCTGGCAGCCCCATTCCCGAAGACGCAAAAAAAATTAAAAAAAGAGTAATATTGATCAAATAAAAAAAGAGAGTATTAGGCGTAATAAAAAAAGATAAATCCGGGTCTGGCAGCCCCATTCCCGAAGACGCAAAAAAAAGAGTAATATTGATCAAATAAAAAAGAATACATTAGGCGTAATAAAAAAAGATAAATCCGGGTCTGGCAGCCCCATTCCCGAAGACGCGAAAAAAAAAGAGTAATATTGATCAAATAAAAAAAAGAGAATATTAGGCGTAATAAAAAAAAAAAGATAAATCCGGGTCTGGCAGCCCCATTCCCGAAGACGCGACATAAAAAAAAAGTAATATTGATAAAAAAAAAATACTAAGTGCAATAAAAAAAAAAATCCGGGTGTGGCAGCCCCACTCCCGAAGGCACGGCATACAAAAAAAATAAAATTAATCAAACAAATTAAGAACAAAAAAAAACTAAAATAATTATTTATCTCCCGAGTTCTAAATCGTTGTGATTCTAGATTCGGTGCGAGGACGCCCCGATTTCAGGAAGGCCGTGTTAGATACGTGCATCTTAGATCTGACAACAACTATCTCCGCTTAGAGACCAGAAGTCAATTTGGCAACCTCGCCAGGGTAGGAACCCGCGTTCTTCTCTACGATAACGTAAACAACCACTTGAAAGGGTCGAGCAACGGAGGAGAAGAGGAGAAGAGTTTTGTCTTTAGACACGATACGTACTCGAATACAAAGCTCTGAATAAAACCCCCATGAAAAGTAATCACGCGCATTATTTACCACCTACCAATCATCTTTAAAATCGGAACCGAAACGCCGAATTGCTAACATATATATATATATATAATAAGTAAGGGAAATACTAAAAAAGGTACGTTTTGTAATTTGACATTTGTAATCAAACAAATGAAAGTATAGTGCCAGTTGGATGTCAAATAAATAAATGTCAAGACGATTATTAAAATCTATCATCAGTTTGTCAGTGCGTGAGAACTTTATTGATTTTAAAATGCCAATGAGAAGGGTCGTCGAAGTCATTCAAATGTGCGACGAGCTACCTCACGTGCAAATCGCACTGACGACTGACGATCAGCGAGAAACAGATAACGATAACATTCGTTTTGGTATGACAGAATTGCGTTCAACAGTAAATGATTATGAAGTAGATAGGCTTAGAATCGAACGAATTCGGGCACATCTTACACAACAGCATTTAGATCGACAAGACACCGAGTCTACAAATTCTACAAGTTCGAAAAGACGGACGTATCGAGTCACTGCAGCCGAAAGAAAAATCGCCAGTGATTTCAACTTTAAAAACTTCAAGAACTTCGACGCCAACACAAAAGCGGGAAGTCAAGAATACAAGCAAAGTCCTGAGTAAGTCAAAGCAACTTCACTAGGACACCGAGTCTACAAATTTGAAACGACGGACACATCCAATCACTGCAGCCGGAGGAAAAGGCTCCAGTGATTACAACTCCAAAACTTCAAGAACTTCGACGCCAACACAACGGCGGAAAGTCAAGAATACAAGCAAAGTCATGAGTAAGTCATAGCCACTTTTTCCGGAGAACTAAGTTACAAAGTTCACAATTTCAAATACCACAAAATAAAACAAGCAGATGAATTGATTCAAGAACAAAAAAAATAGCCCAAGAAATCATATAACTACATAACAATTGCAAGAAAGACGGAAGTGCAAGAAAAACCAAGGAATACCTACAAAAAGGATTGATCATCTAGAAGCACTATGGGTGAAAGAGCAAGAGAACAACGAGGTGTTCCATGAACTTGGGTTTGGCGATCAGCACAATTATATAAAATCACACTATTTCAAAAGGATGGAGCAAAACTACAAGAAAATTCGGCTGTACCTGACGTCACACTAGGAATATAAAACACCCAAGAAACAAGTCTATGAGGTACAAATACAAGACCCAAAACCGGAAGTGAAGAAACCCAAACAACAAACCGAACAGGATTACCGACGAATCAAACTAAAGGTAAAAATAACAAACAAACAAAAACTACTTAGACAAGCTGAAGAAGACATGGCAGAATCAACACCAAGATGGTCACACGTACTACGAGCTACGAGCAACAAATATCCAAAACATGGAGCGCACTTCATGACACAATGAAATAGAGCGATTCCGCAGACCAGTATTATAAACCTGGAACAAGTAGCATTCCACTACGACCCGGAAATAGATTATTGGGTGCGCCGACCAATCCATAACGATTGGAGAAATGACAATTGTTTGTCAATATTGTAAAGCGTTAAAATATAGTGTTAGCTGTATTGTCAGCTGTAGCTCCGTCAAAGAGGATGTCCAGAAGCTATTGCTGGAGGGAGACTTTCGCGTCCTTTCGGACGAATTGCTGCAATACACCTGCGAGCGCCGGGCAGAGACTATAGAGCAGAGAAGGAAGCATTTTAAACCAAGAAACGAAGCAATCGCAGCCCAACTGGATGCCATCCCTCCGTCAGACACTTACCTGTTTGAGGTACTGGAGGACTTCTGCAGACAACACGGAAGGTTTTTTCGGCTCGGGGCACAGGGTCACTCCCGAGGAGCATTGGCCTTCACCGGAAGCTCCAAAACCCCCAGATACCTTACGCAAGATCAGCGTAGAGGACCTTCAAGTCATACCAACAGGAACGCACCGAAACCTCGCACAAAGCGGGGGTGGACAGCCGAAAGTAACCACACCTACAGGCGAGACACCCAAGCAAAACGCTCAAAAAAGCTGTGACAGACACTTCCAAGGGGGAAGACTATCACATTTCATAAAAAAGTGGGAAGAGTTGGGTGCGCCTACACCCATACTAAAAATTATAAGTGGTTACAAACTACTGTTCATAAGAAAACCACCATTACACACCTCAGAGATCGTCAAATGGCAAGATTCTTCACAACGGGAATCCGGGAGGAAGTAAACTCCCTAATTCTACAAAACGTCCTGGAAAAGTCCACCTTCACATCGGGTTTTCTATCCAAGATGTTTCCACGTCGAAAGCAAGACACGGTTCGACTCGATCAATCCTAAACTTGAAAGGTCTAAACATATTCCTACAAGCAAACAAATTTCGCCTGATCAGCCACTTCAAGGTCCCGGACTTCCTTCAGGAACACGACTGCATGATGAAACTGGATCTGCACCAGGCACACTTTCACATACCGATCTACTCAAATCATCGACGCTTCCTGTCACTGGTGCACGAGGGAAACGTATACCTGACGACTTGTCTACCATTTGGCCTGTCATCGACACCCCTAACCTTCTCCAGAGGATAAAACTGGCTAGCGAGCCAGCTCAGAAGCCAAGGAATCAGAGTCATTGTCTATTTGGACGACTTCCTTTTCGCCAATCAGGACAAAGAGGTACTGGCAAACCAAGTGGAAATAGCAAAGCAACTCTTACAAAGCCTAGGGTGGTGCTTGAACCTTTCAAAATCCTCAAACACTCCTAAAATGCATATCGAATACTTAGGCATCACTTGGGACACTCAAAATGGTACCATGTCCCTACCCGCACAGAAACGACAGTCCCTGCGCGAGGAACTTCAAAGCCTGGTAAAAACCCGGCACTGGGTGCTGGACTCAATTCAAGAGGGTCCTAGGGAAGCTAAACTTTGCTGGTATGACAATTCCGCTGGGGAGGCTGCATACCAGGCATCTTCAAAGATCCAGCTTACTTCTACCAGAGCATCGCCCGAGGAGAAAATTCTCGATGCCGGGAAATTCATTATTGGAGTGCAAATGGTGGCTGGAACATCTAATGTCGAACGTTCCACTGTTCAGACTGGGCCCGTCAGCCTTCGTAACAACCGACACATCCGATACGGGTTGGGGAGCCCAAATAAACCACGCACGGATCAAAGGAGTATGGTCCACCAGTCAAAGACACTGGCATATCAACAAGAAAGTGCTGTTCGCTGTCTTCAAGGCTCTCTCCTTTTTCCGGGATACTCTGAGAGGTCAATCCATCTTGATTCAATCGGACAACAGAACAGTGGTAGCATACATTCGAAACCAAGGAGGGACCAAGTCTCTCCAGATGCTGAAGCTCACTCGTCAAATCCTAACTCTGGCCCACCAAGAGAGTATGACACTTCAGGCCAAGTACATTCCCAGCGGTTTCAACAACATTGCAGACAGTCTCACGGCAAAAGATTCCGCCAGACTGGCATCTATCGAGAACAATAACCCGAAAGATTTTCAGCAAATGGGGCACTCCACTCATGGATCTTTTTGCCACACATCAATCCAGAGTAATACCCAACTATGTCTCTCGAGATTCAAAAGACTCCCAAGTAGCCTTTACCAACGCATTCAGCAGACAGTGGACCTTTCATCTAGCATGGATTTTCCCGCCACCGAGCCTAATGCCTTAAGTGCTAAAACATCTCAACCAGTACAAGGGCACTTTCATTGTAATAGTCCCGAAGTCGGAGAAAGTCTTCTGGAGACCAGACCTAAAACGACGGAGCCTGGCGGCGCCCTTACAAATTCGGAATTTGCATCGTCACCTGGGGGTCTATTCTCTAACTTGAACGATGTGAACGATCATTCGTGGGATGTGATCATTCATATTCCCACGTTTTTCTCATGAGTTCAAAATTCTGTATTCTAGAAATCGGGGAACACACGTTCTCCTAATACTTCGTTAGGCCACGTTGCCACATGTATCAAAGTGCACAAAACAGCTAATTTTGGTATTTATATTAATGTTTTGTTGAAATTTGTGTACTATCAACACTTCATATTTGGCGTTTCTTGTCATTCTAACCTAGAAAAGTTTTGGTCGCCGGCTAGTATTTCTAGAACAATGAACAAAAAAGAAACTAAAACACGTTTGGCCCCAATGAATCGGGCCCAAAAAGATGTACTAGTTGAATATGTGAAACAAAACGAACACCTACATACTGGAATTTTTTTATTTATTTATTTAAATTTATTAAAATTTTTATCATTATAAACAAAATACCAATATAGTACGTCGCGTATCTAAATCGAAGTTCCTAATCGCAAAAATATGACGGAAAATGACCCTATGTGTACTCTAGGAACGACTTAATTCAATTTACATAAATGTGATTCACACGCTTGCATTGAGGTTATTTCTATTTCATGAGATTAATCTGCTTGAAGATTACGCATTAGGTGTAATAACATTCGTCATATATATTTGCTACTGGAACATTTATTTCAGATACACTATACATTTCCTTACCATACTAACAGTAATTAGTTTTTACCTGAATTTCCGTTTAAATTCGGCCTCGCCTAACCCTTCAAGAGGATTTCCTCTTTCATATAAAATTCTATTATGGTCCTCCGCGGCTTGTACATCCGCAATGATTCGATCATACAGGAATAACTCATCAATTTTCTGTACGGACTGAAATAATGCCAAATCCAGTTTTTTTTGAAAACTATGCCGTTGACACCCGTCAAAACAATACTTTCTCTTGACTTTTTATACGTTCTACTGCTGTTTAATAAGGGAACTCCGTTCTCTCAAAAATTATAGGATGTGATTCATCCCATCCTTCAAGAATACAGGGTGTCTATTCTCGAACCGTGTGATAGATAATTTCGTGAGAACTTTTGACATGATTCTCTCAAGTTTTCATTTGACTGTATTCTTGAAGGATGGGAGGAATCACATCCTATAATTTTTGAGAGAACGGAGTTCCCTTATTAAACAGCAGTAGAACGTATAAAAAGTCAAGAGAAAGTAATATTTTGACGTGTGTCAACGGCATAGTTTGCAAAAAAAAACTGGATTTGGCATATTTCAGTCCGTACAGAAAATGGATGAGTTATTCCTGTATGATCGAATCATTGCGGATGTACAAGCCGCGGGGGACCATAATAGAATTTTATATGAAAGAGGAAATCCTCTTGAAGGGTTAGGCGAGGCCGAATTTAAAAGGAAATTCAGGTAAAAACTAATTACTGTTAGTATTGTAAGGAAATGTATAGTGTATCTGAAATAAATGTTCCAGTAGCAAATATATATGACGAATGTTATTACACCTAATGATTAATCTCATGAAATAGAAATAACCTCAATGCAAGCGTGTGAATCACATTTATGTAAATTGAATTAAGGCCCGTCTCTAGCTGCAGTTCGAAATGCTCTACAAGATTAATCTACGACGTTCGCATCTTCCGTCTCAAAATTCTGTCCTTTTCCACTACGTGCGAATTCATAAAAACGTACGTCTAACAAAACACGAAGGCGGAGAGCGATACAGTAGCACCCGTCCGCCGATCGCACAGGATGTTATTGTAGATATTATTATTTTCCATTCTAACTATGCCGGGGTAATTTCGAACAAACTTTTATGGCGCATTTTGGAAGATTGCGAAATAAATTTACACAAAAACTAATATTATGCTTCAATAACATTAGTTGCTTGCTTACGTATAATTAGTACATCTACAAAATGTTCAAAGAATTATATTAGAAATTATTACGGCGGCACACAAAAAAGTAGTCTTTGCTTTTATCGAAACATACCTACCTTTCTCGTATTTTAACGCGGTGAATACGAATCTAAAGCCCGTTAAGCCCATCATCCACAATTTTTTTTGCGTAAACCGCAAAAAACTAAAAACGATAAGCGGACAATCTTTTGACGATCTTTAATTAACATTGGTAAATTTGGAACTCTTATTGAACTGAATCGCTTTATCTTTTCACACGCAATTTCCAGTTTTTTTGCGGTTATTCGAATTCACTAATGTTATGAAATTAACAACGGATCGCGTTGTAATACTATAGGTACTTACGAGTAATCAGAAAGAACGAGAAAAGAAACTAAACTAATTCGTTATCAGAATAAAAATAAAAAATTAGAGCACCTAGGATGAAACCCATTGGAAATAGTAGAGAATATAACAAAAATGAATGGAAAAATAAATTACGGGCAATCTGAGGTCGGGAAGGGGGGGGGGTGGGTTTTTAAGGGTAAAAAACGGTTTATCTCGATTTCCGGCAAAACTGCAAGTCCTATGAAAAAAAGTTAAATGGCAAAGTTGTAGCTAATAAAAAGATCTACAACTTTTCTATTGACACATTTTTCACATAACATCAAAATTTTTGTGAAAAACTCAAATAACCAAATTTTTGGTTTTTTATTTTGTATCTTCTGCAAAAAAAAATAAATATTTTTTCACGAAATTTGGTGAAAACTTACTTTTTTATGTCCCAAACATACCGTAATTTTTTTTTATTTAAAATATTCATTTTTTCACCTTATCTTGACTTCATATCGTAAAAGCACCCTAATTTTCAATCGAAAATTCTCACGTCAAAATATCTGCTTTTTAAAAATGTCGGTGTGTTTTTTGTTCGTTCAAATCTATACTCTCTGATGGTACAAAAAAATATACATTACTATGGTAAATGTTCTCAGAAAATGCAAATAATGAAAAAAAAACTGGAATCCGTTTTTTTTTCTTAATGATTACCTATGTATGATTTTGAGCTATTTATTAAAATGTACACTTTAATTATTCGAAAAACGTTATATTGCATGTTACATTGATAAACAAAAAAATTGCTAATCGAATTATACTACATATAATTATTAACAACCAAATCAGTTAAGAAAGTTAATATTTAATAAGATATCTACAATATTTTGTAGAGTGACCTTCGGAAAATTTTAGCCCGTCAAAAGGTATTTCATAGAGATCATAGATCATGAATAAAAATTTGCTGTATGTAGAACAACATTACGCAGCAAGCAGTTTATGTTTATGATGGGTACCCCGAAATTGAAAAATTAGTTACTGTGGTGACAACGGTACCAGCAGCCAATTCAACTAAAAGAGGAGAAGGTAGTCGTAGTAAAACCTCAGACAATATTCCAGAGTCCATTTATCAAAACCATACAAAAATACCATTTTTGCAAGAAAAATTTTAATAATGATTAAAAAAATATCGGAGTCGAGTTTTTTTCATTATTTGCATTTTCTGAGAACATTTACCATAGTAATGTATATTTTTTTATACCATCAGAAAGTAGAGGTTTGAACGAACAAAAAACACACCGACTGTTTTAAAAAAGCAGATATTTTTGCAAAAGCAATAAAAATTTTTGCAAAAGATAAAAATAAAAAACCAAAATTTTGGTTATTTGTATTTTTCACACAAATTTTAAGGTTATGTGCAAAATGTGTCGATAGAAAAGTTGTAGATTTTTATTATACCTACAAACTTTGCCATTTAACTTTTTTTCATAGGACTTGCAGTTTTGCCGGAAATCGAGATAAACCGTTTTTTACCCTTAAAAACTCACCCCCCCCCCTTCCCGACCTCAGATCGCCCGTAATTTATTTTTCCTTTCATTTTTGTTATATTCTCTACCTTTTCCAATAGGTTTCATCCTATTATAGTTTTTTTTTCACTTTTTACCATTTTCAAAATTATCGACACTGGTCTATTAGGAGAGAATTGAGATAAAGAAACCAACAAACAATTCAAGCTCTATTTGTCTGCATATAGATTCAGTTTTTTCGCAGTGATTTATTGGGATTCGGTAGGTAGTTAGTTTCTTTATGATACACTCTATACCACGTTTTGAAAAGCATTGAACCATTTTCGCAAAGATACGGGTAAATTTTCTTCGACTTTCATTTGGTTTTATAAACGTTCCCTCAATCGAATTTTTGAATACTTACTACAACTACATGACATGTATAAGGATGTATGTATGTCGGCATATTAGAAAAAGTGGAGAAATAGAGGAAGCGGACATGTAAAGGCGTTTTTGCTTGAAACATTTTACAAGATTTAAATGTGTTTTGGATTCAAAATACCGGTTTCTGATTTCCTTATCAAAAATATTATTATTATTATTATTTATTTGCCTTTTCACATATTATTAATAAAAGTAATACAAAATCGCATACATGAACAAATCTCAAAAAAAAAATATAAATACAATGCATCCTACAGGGGCTTTACAAAACCGTACGTAGCATGGCGTTTACACTTATTTTAATAAACACTCATAAAACCATTTAATTTAATTTTAACAAATTCGATTGAACCGCGGTTTACACGATATATAACGCGCTGAATTGTAAATACAATTTTTCAATACTTTAATGAAAACAAAATAAATAAAGTCATCTGAAAGAGAACTGAATTAATAAAGTAATGTTGAAAATTATTAGTAATACTAAATAATGTATTACAATTAATTTAAACATCAAATTAGACATTACCATAAAATACTACCGAGATGTGTAACAACACGTTTAACTGCAGAATCTACAATATTTTAAAGAAAATTTTTTTTTTTAAATTTCTTCAATACTTTTCAAAATAAATAATTCCACTAGAGTATTTTTATTGTAAAGCTATCGGTTGTTGATAAAAAGCAACTGAATTTTTTATGGTAACCAATGTGCAGTGTAAAACAATGTATTTTAATGTGAAATAAATGCATAATAATTGATGACGAATTGGTTACTTGTACAGTTTGTAAATCATTTTTTTTTACTTTAGAGTTTTACGAAGTCGAATTTGGAAAAAAATTAACAACATTATATATTCCATTGTAAAGGAATAACATTTTCTAACCTAGCCATTGACTGTTATTACGAAAAAATTGGGACAATTTTTATTGACCTGTAACAACTAAAGGAATATGAACGATGCAATATACCTTAATATTTTTAAGACTTTAAGGTTTTAATATAAGTACCTAATGAATGTTTGTGGGTAATTATTTTATTTTAATTTTAAATTGATATCAAATACCTGTTACTGAAATTATAAGAAACGTTGGTGATCTCAGGGAGTAATCACAAAGAAAATTTAATGTTGCGGTATTGTGCTGAAAATGAATCTCTGCATTATCATTATTACTATTATTAGCAATAAATAAAAACACATATTTATGCCTAACAGTTTTTAAAAACAGATGAATAATAATAAATATTGAACCAGTAGTTTTAATAACTAAATAGATCCAACTCAACAGGTGAAACAACAGTTAGCAAGCAATAAATATGTTGAACATCACGTCCAAACAACATCTCTTATTGGCATGCCCTTTGTAAATCTGGGGTCCACGAGTGAGGATCATTCCTATATAGGTTTTATTAATAGAATTATGAAAAATTTGAAGTTCTTCAACTCCAGTTATTATTAATAGGTTTCTTGATAAAAATCATCTCTGCACTTTGGGTCTATTCCATTCGTTAATTACCTAAGGACGATTTTGTCCACTTTCGATCTCTTCCCACCTCCATGTAAGGACATAACATTTTTTGACTCCCCCTCCCCCTTCTTATGTAAGATTTTACCTAGTTTTCCTATGGAGCAATTAACTAAAAAACGACATATATTTCGTGTTATAACAGATTCCTACACTATAAATCTACCATTACGTTTGGCTTGCCAACGTGATTTTTTGTTTGTAACACCAACTTGATATCAGGAACTAGCGAACTAAAGAGGACTTTTTCACAAGCATTTATTTTCTTACCTGCTTGAAATTTTGTTTCATTTTTGTAAATCCCACCTAACTATACTAGGCACTACTCATTTTTCCACCTTCCAGTTCGTATACGAAAAAACCGTGAAACAATATTCGTTATCGAATATCGAAGAACACAGAAAAAAGCATATTCGTTTATTTTAAACAAAGAGTGCATATATCAAGTATCCAGTCTCAAAATTGAAAACTCTGAGATATAAACTATTTCCGGGAGAGGGGGACTCCACCCTTAATTGGAAGACTTTAACTGAAGTAATATCTAATGAAAACACAATTAAAAAGCGAAAATGAAGTTCACCTGTTCGAACGCCCTTGGGACAAAAAATTACATTAAAGTTCAAAAAGTGAGTATGTACTTACTTTCGATGTCTAATCTAAGAAATTTTGGAAAATTCGTTTTAGTGCTCCTTTACATTAACTTCCGAACGTTCGTATTTATTTATTTATTTATTTATTATTATTAGCCATATACAATTAAGCCTGCAAGAGAGGGAAGACCCTCTGTGTGCAGGAGCTAAAAATTTTATAATAATCGACCGCGTAGTTTAATTAGTCAACGAAATAATTTGTACTCAAATTTGATCAGTAAAAATTCTTTATCTCTCGAGAAAGCGAAATGAGAACGAATAACGCTCGAGTGGAACTCTGCGACCCCGTACGAAAATCAGCGTCACGCCGTTCTCTATGCGCTGCTGCAGTCGTGGGATTCCGACGGACAAGCCGCTAGAGGGAAATAGCTATCGGATAAAATAGAATGCATTTTTTATTTCCAATGCCTATACTTCTGTGGGCATTTATTTCTTACAAAACTTTATATATGAACACTATATGTTACTTCTGACCGAGGTGCCTCATCAACCCGACTCTAATTAGCATGAAAACGTCAGTTTATTGATGAACAATTATTTTTTCTTTAGCGTCCTCAATTCTACACGTTATTTCAATCCTAATAGTGAAAACCGCATGCAAATCGGTCTATTATTAACGGAGCAAAGTTGGAAATAAGATTCGTTCAGCTATGCAGGCCCCTTAAGTCGTTCCTAGAGGACACATAGGGTCATTTTCCGTCATATTCTTGCGATTAGAAACTTCGATTTAGATACGCGACGTACTATATTGTTATTTTATTTATAGTGATAAAATTTTTAATAAATTTACACAAATAAATAAAAAATTTCCAGTATGTAGGTGTTCGTTTTGTTTCACATATTCAACTAGTACATCTTTTTGGCCCGATTCATTGGGGCCAAACGCGTTTTGGTTTCTTTTTTGTTCATTGTTCTAGAAATACTAGCCGGCGACCAAAACTTTTCTAGGTTAGGTTCTAGGTTTCTAGGTTTCTAATAAATCCTCCCTGAAAACGTACGCAGCTCCCTGGAAAGAATGGAGGTCGTGGACATCTCGAAACAACACCAACCCTCAGAATCCAAAGCCAGACCAGCTAGCCCAGTACCTCGGTTTCTTACACAGCGAGAGGAAACTGGCCCCTGCAACCATCAAACTAGACAAGTCGGTAATCTCCACGTTCGCCGACGCGTCAAGGACAGAAAGTCTTTCAAAAGACCCAGTCGTGAAGCAAATGCTTAAAGCAATCGATCTCGCAAGGCCACCAGTTCGGAGGAAGGTCACGTGGGACGTAGCCAGAATCTTATGGCTAAAAAAGGACAAGCCAAGCGAAGGTAGTGTTCTCCAAATATCGCGTCACCTGGCGTTAATCCTCTTACTGGCATTAGGGCGAAGGGTTCACGAACTTACCCTGCTCAAGATAGACGACGACTCCATGCAGTTAAAAGACGACTCGGTGACGTTTTGGCCGACTTCCTGCTCCAAAACTGACAAGCCGAACCATCGACAATCAGGATGGCACCTCAGAACATGTTCTGACACAGCACATAACCCAGTCTTCTGGGTGCGTCGCCTCATAGCCGCATCTGCGGCTCGCCGGGGATCACAGTTGGAAATCGCACATCTGTTCATAACATCCAGGGGAACGGCAAGACCAGCTTAACGATCTGTCGTTGCTGGGTGGATAAATACAGCCTTCACCGAAACTTGATCGAATACTCGCAGCATAAGATCAGGGGTGGTATCATCGAGATACGAGAACAACATCCCGTTAGACACCATTCTTCAAACCGGCAACTGGCAAGGCAGCCAGAACTTCTTTAAGCACTACTACAAGAAAATAGAAAGAAAAATCAGCCAGGGTGCTCTTAATGAACTGATCCAGAGCTCTTTCACCTCTGCGTCTCAAGACCCACCCTGAGGCTGCACCGGGTAATCAACACCAGTCAGATCCGGCTCAAGGGAGTCACATCTCATTTACATTGGTTTCTATGTTTCCCTTGGAATTGCAAAATAAACACTTTCAGCAACCGTCCGTATCTATTGTCTCATACTGTCTCTCCCTCCTTATGTGGTTGCCCACACCTATTCCTACTCACAGTACGCTTATACGCGTCGTCAGACACCAAACACTTCTCATTAAGGGTCAAGCCGACGGCACAGATCTGAAATGTACCTCGTTTTTCCCCAGAATGGAAAAAAACGATTATTTCAGCTCTTGCCTATGCTTGACCCCCCTATGTCCTGACGACTTAGGTGAGAAGGTACTGAGGAAACCACACTCGGGCAGCGTCGCGCTCGAGCCTCGACGACACGAACGCGATGTTGCCAGAGGTGGGCTGACTCCGCGAGGGAAAAGACTCTGGTTATTGTTGCCACAGTGATGTAAGTAACGGTATAATCTCATTAAGGGTCAAGCCTAGGCAAGAGCTGAAATTATCGTTTTTTCCATTCTGGGGAAAATCGAGGTATATTATTAACTTACAGCATCTACGTTCATGGAACGAACCTTTGCGAAATGATTGGTGCATTGTTGCCGTTGTAAGCAATCTTCAGCAATATACTTCTATGGTGTATTTCTGGTTGCCGCCATCACCAACAATACTCTTTTCGTGGCTCGCTCAAAACCACACGTTGTACCATTATAGTTTTTCTTTAGTTTTATTAAAGTGTAAAGCTCAGTTAATCGAATGGAAAATGCATTTCAAAAGATGATTTTTAAATGTTTCGAACCAACTTTATGATTCAAGAAAACGAAAGGTCGGTATTTAACAACGCCGGATGGCTTGTGCGATAAGTTCACGATCTGTATGTGCGGCACAGGAATTTATGCGTTTATTCCACACAAAACGCTGTACAGTTTCTTCAAAAAAGGGATCCATCGCCAAATGTCATTACTCCTATTATTTCCAAACGTGGTATTTTGGTATAGCTCTACGAACAAAGTTCATATATTCTAACACCCTGACTATTACCAAGGCGCATCAACTTTAAATAGGTTGCCTCAAGCGATCCTAACCTACCACAACAACGCGCGACCGGCGATGCAAAAAATACTTTGGCCGTGTTTTTAAAGTGTTCGAACAGCGGTTCGAGTACTCGAACAGGAAAATCGCCTTTTAAAATGCAGTTCGAGCAAACAGTCGAGCGTTTTAAAATTAACAAACTTGCTCGAACACCTGCTCGAACACAATTTTCATGCACCGGGTCGTGAGACGGTGCATCGGTGTATGAAACGACAGAACAAGGAATAGACAGAAAATGGGACATCGAATTGAATGTTTTGTAATTTAAGCTAAAAATTATAGGTCAAAAGAAACTAAAATTATGGAAGTGATCAAAATATTGAAATGTTCTCTTAATTAGTGAGTATAAAACTGGAGTCCTAGAGTAAAAAATTCATATTAATCAAATCCAAATACATTATAACGAGAAGAGTAATTAAATAAGGATTTAACATTTCGTTTTGAATGGTTTTGAGATGTATACAAATCGTTAGAAGTCAAAACATTACAACTTGTACCTTAGACTTGCATAGGTACCGTTTTTAAATGTCACTGATCGAGCAAGTGCTCGAGTGTTCGGTTGACTGTTCGAGCACATTGTGTTCGAGCAGCTGGTACACTTTAAAAACACGGCCTTTGAAGAAACTCAAAACTCTTGTCAATAATTACAAACGAAAACGCCAGCCAAACGCCAAACTGTCAGAGTAATACAGAGCATAGATTAAACCACAGAGTTAGATTAAACACAGGTAACAAAACTCAGACCTGGTTCGCCAGTCTACGTCACGAACTCCGCCTCCCCCGTGCGACCCCCTCGTCAGGAAGCTGTTCAATGAGGTAACCTATTTAAAGTTAATACGCCTTGGACTATTACTACCACAGACCATTAATATAACTAGACCTGGTGTTCCCATTAGAAACTGATCTTTGTTTACATGCCAACATAGCCGATAGGCGCGGTGTAAAGGGGGAAGAAAATATGGCCGCGTTTGACGAATTTTGACAGCGTACAAAATAGGTACCCATAGGCGTATCAATAATAAGGGACAAAAAGGAAACAAAATTAAGAAAATAATGTATTTATTATTTAGATCAACGGGCAATGAAGCCCTTTACATGCTAGGTAACAAAGGTGCGAAATAAGTGACAAATGATAAAGAAGGACATAGATTATCAAAATCGTCATGACAGTAATAATGCATATAATAAGTATAGTCCAAGATAGGGACGGGCACAGAACATCGATGTTTTAAAAACATCGATGATTTTGTCAAAACATCGATGTTTTTATCATCGATGTTCTAATTCGATATCATCGATAACATCGATGTTCATAGTCGATGTGAACGCGGGGATTAAAGTTCTAATTTCTCTTGATATGTTTGTCTTGATAGTGAAATATCATTGTACTATTTGAAAAACCACTTAGTAGACCTGAAATAAAATCCTTTAAAATGGTGGATTAATAGCCAAGCAGCTTATCCTGGAGTGTATCCGGTTGCCATTAAGCTATTATCTTCTGTGGCAACATCAATTCCTACAGAACGATTATTTTCAATAATCGCTGGTTTGCCATTAACTCAGCAAAGAAATCGTCTCAAAGGCAAACGATTATCAAAAATTTTATTTCTTCAGTCAATAGATAAGCGCTTTTGGAATCTATAAATCTTTTCATGTATACTATTGCATTGTGCCTTCGAGAATTTTATGTTTAGTTTATGTTAAATTGAAATAATATTATTTTATATGTGTTATATTATCATTATAATTAAAAAGCCATTATAATATTTATATGTATTAGTACGTGTTTAACAAAATTGGTAATTATATACCTCATTTTTGTTAAGTTTGGAGTTTTTAAAAAATTCAATACGAAAGACATCGATGTTTCCAAACATCGATGTTTTTGTACGATGTTTTTCACAACATCGATGATTAATTTCGATGTTAACATCGATGTCAACATCGATGTTTCTTTTTTGTGTGCCCATCCCTAGTCCAAGACCCATCTGTCAGAAATTTGCTTTAGATTGGCATAAGAAGTAACCGCAATGTTTTTACATGAATACCTCGGGAATAACGTCTAGAATAAGGATTGACTTATCCTCCAAAGCGCATCGGTCGGGAACATTGTTAAAAATTCAACAATTTAAAAAGAAATTAAAAAACGCGTTTTTCCCGAATTGCTTTGCTTCTAACTTTTTAATTATTGAATTTAGAAGAAAGTTGAAGAGAGGAAAAAGTTGCAGAATCTATTTTTACATAAAATGGCATAGGTTATAAATTTAAAAATTTATTAGCGGTTTTGCCAAATAGTAATGAACAACAAAAAATCGGCCCAAAAAAGTGTTTTTTTAACTTATTATTTTAGGCACTTTAAAATGTAGTTAGGACTTCCATATCACAGGTACAAAATCCTCAAGTTATAATAAAAGAATGGAGTAAATTTCGTTTCGATCGGATTATTAGAGTTTGCACAATAATTTTGCAATCCAGAAAAATCGGAAAATATTGAAAATTTTCAAAATTGTTTAAATTTTTTCCACTATTCGATTTTAATAAAACTAGCGGTCATATATAAGAGGGAACAAGCTTTCATGTACTTTTGTCAGAATTAAAAAATATTTATTAGAACGGATACAGTCATTGTTTAAAGTTGGTGTCGTTTTTTTTTTGCTTATAAACAAATAGATTATCTCGGCGAATTTTTTGTTAAATGAAATTCTGAAAACATAGCAGGAAAGTACTCGGAAAGACGCTTCTTTTTATTCATAATAAGTTGCTATTTTGCTCCTTAGCTTCTGAGATATAACTCCTCAAAGTTGTTTAGTGTTTAATAAAATGATTAATAATGGTTAATAAAATTACTATTTTTCTCATATCTTAAGAAATAATTGTTTCTCACAGTAACCAGTATAATATTTTTGTTGAAATTTACATTGAAAAGATAGAAATTTAAATTCAAAAAATGTCTCGCTTCGAATTTTGACAAATTCATAAATTTGACATTTCTATTAAACACAGTTACAGGGTAGAAATTAATTACCTTGTAGTACTTTTAGGTTCAAAAACTTGATGCATCGGCAATGAAACAGCATCTCTCTTTAAATATCTAGCATTGTCGGTTGCACCTATTTTAGACACAAAATCATCTTTACTGAAATGTTTTGAGCAAATATAGGACGATTTTGTTATGTTATCATTTTCGCTAAGTCCCAAAACAGAAATCGAAATATTTCTTTTAATCGGATCTACTGGAAACCTAAAATAATAACACTGATAGAACGCCACTGAGATGATACATAACCTCAAAAAATTTCATTAATAAATCTCTTTATTTACCTATGAAAAGACAACCCCGAGGCTTTCCCTGCATCGCTATAAACGTTGCATATCTTGCACCTATTAACCATTGTTAAATGTTTCCTATTTTTATCAAAATTACTCCCGGTTAGTTTTGGTTTGGTTAGGTTAGCGTGTGACAGACTAGGACGCGATGTTGCCACGTTGCCTCTCATAACGAAAGTCTATATTATTTTAGATTTACGTACAACTGACCAACCGCAGGCGAAGTAGGCTGGATGTATAAGCAAATCGTAAGCGAGAATTCTTCATTTGCATTCATGCAACAACGCAAAAAAACGCTTAGAATGTGCTAAGATCTTGTCAATACATTATTTTGTAAACAAACGGGTCTAGTTATATTAATGGTCTGTGATTACTACCTATCAGTACGATACCATGGACCGTCAGAATACCCATAGAGATAAAAGAGAGAGGAGGTAACAAATAGGGAGAGGGGGTAATAAATTTTGTAGACGGAACCGGCCATATTGAGAAGCCACTCTTCGAACTCGTGCTTGCGATTGTCATTGCTGAATTGTGCAGTGGCGGATCTATGGGGGGGAGCTACAGTCTACCACTGGGAACCAAAGTTTAACAATTAATAATAAATACATACATATTTTTAATATAATATACCCACTACATAACTGAATCAGCTCTTCCTGGTTTCCTGCTCGTTCTTTGTCTTTCTGGTATACCTGGAGCACATTTCTTTTTTGGTAATTTTTCTTCTATTAACTGATTAATCCCAAAATCGGAAATTTTTTGTTTGTTTCCGTTTTCCAAAGAATGAACAACAGCGTAAGGTTTTAAAAACTGATGTAGGTAATTTTGTTATGAACTATTAGTATAAATATGAGTTAAATTAATAAAAAAAAATTAAAAATGAAATTCTTTATTTAATTCGTACTGAGCAACCTTCGTATTGTTTCATATGTTAGCATTTTGTGACATTTTATGGAAAATAAAACTGCTTTATACAAATTATTATTTTATAATTTTAGTTAATGTAATGCTACGCCATTGGACAGAAAGATTTCTTACAGGAAGTCGGCCATATGCAGAAGCCACTTTGGTCTGTGCTTTGGTCTATTTGTTCCAACCACATTTGTTACCTCCTCTATCTTTTATCTCTATGAGAATACCACTCTTTAGATTGCATGATATATTGTGCTATCCGACAACAACCGTTCCATGACTTCCATGTATGACAGAATCTAACCAGTAAACGTGATTTCTGAATATTTCATCAGGAAAAAGACAGAAGTAATAATGCAGGCAGTATAACGTTCAAGTCAAATTTTAACTGTTGGCCTACGGGATTGGGAAATGAAATAAAAAAATTAAAAACACAATTTTTGTCTAAATATGACAATGCTTCATTATATTTTAACAATTGCTAAATAAAACCAGTTTAGTCATTTTTTGCCGTACTGTGGCATTTTTCCTATGTATACTAATAGTATAAATAGTATAAATAGTATACTAATAGTATAAATATGTATGCTAATAGTTTACTGTGGTGATATATACATTCGGCACTTTAAATATATGGCAATTATTTTCCGAATAATTTGAATTTCGTGACATTCCTCAGCTATATATTCTTGATTTACAGGGTGTTTAGGTTTAAAGACATCTATATTAGTAGCAAAATGATTTGTAACTGTATTTAACATTTTTTGTTTTAAGTTTATTTTGGTTTTCTAAATGTGTTCATTTTCTAACAGGAAGCGAATTTGTTTTTCTGTGAAATGTAAAATTTTATGCACCACATTTGAAGCATAAAGAAGACCCTCTCAAGTGACAAAATTTGTGAATCAAACAGGAACGTTCTTGGTTAAACCCCAAAAAAAAATAAAACAACACTCGTTGCTACAGATTTACTGCCGACGTTTCGTCACGCTGTTGCGGACATAATCATGGCTATTGTAGGTGGAGACGTGGAGACAAGTTGTATGCAATGCATAGATAGGACCACTGTATATCGCCAATATGAGATTTATTGGAGGGCTATTATTAAAAATAGAAAAGGCGCCAAAAGGCCCATTTTCCTTCATTTTGGGCCATATCTAAAAAAATCCAAATTCGGCGTGGAACGTACTATCGGGTGTTTTTTTTTAAATTTCACCTCATAGTAGGCTGTGGATAGTGTTTGTTAGAGTGCCTAGAAAGGTAGAGTGTGGACAACTATGTAACAAGCACTGATTGGTTCATTTGAAATGTTGGACCATAATGGCGGCACCAATAAACAAGCGAATTGAAATAGCGCGAATTTGAATTTCATTTTGTATGTCCTGTGCAATAGTACATGGGCGGCGCATGAAATTGTTTATTTGCAAGGCGATGTTTTTTAAGAAATAAAATGCTTAGCCTTGTTTATGAGAGAACAATAAAATTATTCGATTAGTGGTGTCCCTTTGCAATAACCATCTTTTGCGTTATATGCATAACAAAAACAAACAAACAAAAACTTAACCCCTACGAAAAATGAACTAGACAGTGTAATATAATAATGAGACTGGCTTCTAGTTCTTGGAGTTGATTCAGGTTAGTACTATAAAACATTAGCAAATCGAAAATTTAACAAAGGTATATTATTTGTTGATAAGACAAATTTATGGGGTTTGTGATATGATGAAGCCCTCAAATAAAACATTGGAAAATGTTACAATGAAAAGGGAAATAAAATAAAAACAGATATATTTTATTAACACCTTTTATTGTATTGCATGCATTGCCATAGACTCACGGCTACGTGTATGTCTTACATTTAAAGTTTGTATTTTGTGATTGTAAATCCTTAACCTAAACCGAATAAACTAAAAGCGATTCTTTTTTAATATCATGACAAGTGTCTAGATTACATGGTATGTTTCTCATTTTTTCTAAATGGTTTCTAAATTTTTCCTCTAAATGGATTAAATTTAGAACCTAAAACTGGGGATTATTTTCTTTCAGTAAGTGTATTTACATCTAGCATTGCAATCTATAATGATGTCGAACTTTCGCACTTATTCAGAAATACACTGTATGGCCTGAATACAACACAACTACTATGATAATCACTTTTACTTCAATACATACTTATTTTGGGAACGCTCTTAAATATGTCCCCAACAATAATTCTCTGCTACAGGAAACACTTTAGAAACACTACAAACCACTACAAACACAATGAAGGAAATTAACCAAAATGAACAAAAATACGTACGCACGCTTATGGACTTTCCACTCCCGTCATACATGAAACATAATATAAATCTTAGAACATATTTCAATAATTGCCGTTGTATGAAACTTACGACCCGTGCCGGCCGCCATTATGGTCCCAAATCCGTTAGTTGGCCACACTCTACTCTTCTAGGCACTCTAGTGTTTGTGAATGCGCCTTACTAAAAAATGTCAAAATTGACATAACCTCACTTTTAATAAAAATTTAAACTGCTCCAATCAGTTACTAGTGTTTTGAAAAAGACAGCTTGTCTCTATTAATTAGGCGTAGATGAGTGAGCTGTCTTTTTCAAGACACTGTTAACCGATTAGGCATTCCAACGACCTGTCAAAAGTAAATCCAATATGGCCGTTGGGGGCAAACAACTTGGTTATGTCATCTGTGACTATTGATCGAAAAGTGTTCCATTTTATGTTTTTGAGAGTGAGTTAAGTTGTTTTTATATTTCTAAAGTGTACAGTACTGTTTTATCGAGCAAAGATGCTCTTGTATGCTTTCATTTGTGCTTTGCTGTAGTAACTATGGGTTAAAACTATATATGAAACGATATCAATGTTGGCATGCATGTTGGTGACAGGTGACAGGCGGAACTCCGTGAATAAAATAGTCCAAATCTTCAACTTTCAATGTAAATGGATCTACATTATTGATTAACTTCAGCTTCTTTAGATAACTGCAAAAAATATATATATAGAAATGCAAACACAAAACTTTAGTAAGTATTTTCGAGCTTACCGTTCGCCAACATGGCGATTTTCCAACAATAATGTCTTTAAATATTCACTCTGCATCTTAAAAAGTAGGTATATAAGCACTAATAAAACCGATCAAATTTTCTAAAAATCACATTTTCACCAACAAACAACACAACCCTGAACACTCTCTTATGGCGCTGTCAAACTGTCAAACTTTGTTTGCCCCCAGCCGCCATATTGGACATCACGTGGTTTGGAATGCCTAATTGGAGCAGTTTCAATTAATATTAAAAAAGTTAGGTTATGTCAATTTTGACATTTTTTAGTAATGGCCGTATTCACCATCGACTTATCAGACTGTTACACATTTATCAGCCTGTTAAATTTTTGACTGGTATTCACCATTCAAATAAATCGCTTAACAGCTTGTTAAAGTTAACAGTCCGAACTTTCGCTGATAAACTTTTACCAGGGTGTTAAAGGGCATAGAACGGTACAATTGGCAGAGTTTAAGGTTATGTTATCAAAATCGAAATTTGTTTTGTTTATGATTTGATTAATTTCATCAACAATGATTGCTGATGTTGATGTTGTCGATAGAATTCATAAAATCGATGTATTAGATTCACCGTCGGACTCCGGTAGTGCTGGAGAGGAACCACTATTACTATAACCAAAGTTTATAGGTTACTGTCATCTGTCATCACAAAACAGCTACATGCACAAAACGACCGGAATTCGGTTGATTACCCAAGAATGGTTAACGGTTAGGATTGCTCAATCAGCTGAAAACGTCTGCCATGTACGCGCGGAAGCTCCGCCCATTGGTGACGTCAGCCGTAGCCCTCTGCTCTTAACTTAAAATGTATTCTGGAAGTGTTTCACAAGGTTTATGTGGTTAATTATATAGCATATAGGGTTTTCGAATGAATAAACCAAAAAATGAATATTTTTCTTTAAATTTATTAAAAAATAAGCATTGAACGTCTTGCCCAATAATTCATTTTGTAGGTCTCTTTCGTAAGCATTTTCCGTAAAATGAACTGAGCAGATGTAGCTTGTGTCGGGGTTAAATGTATCTCCCCTATTGCAACGAAATATGCACTCATTTCTAATGGTCTGGGAAACAAGATCTTTAGCCCTTGGAAAGCGATGGAATATAAAATGTTCATTTCCTTCCTGCCTTTTTTTATAGGTATTGTTACAGCCATTCAAAGCACAACGTGTACCGGGCATTCTATATAGATTTGACCACTTGCTCACTAAAATTAAATGAACGAAATATTACTTATAAAACACAAAACTATTTTACCTACCTCAGAAAAACTGGCTATGGGTAATGTATATCACTTAATACAAATAGAAAAAAAACGAGTTCCTTAAATTTAAAATCACGTTTTCTATAAAATAGACGAAAAAAAACCATGAAACGTGTCGCGGGACACGGGTTAGGAACTTTAGTTCCTTTTAATAAATAACCATTTTTTTAAATTATTTCTTAATAAAACTGTAATGTTTAACGTGAAACAGCGACAATAAGACGGGCATATAATACACAGCATAAGTAAGGCAATGGAATATCGTTCCCAATGTGTTGAATCAATAAATATATACACACATATAAATATAAAAATTTATTTTACTCTGGATGAATCTTCATTTAACAAAAACATATCGGGTGTTTTTTTTTTTAATTTTCACCTCATAGTAGGCTGTGGATAGTGTTTGTGAATGCGCCTTACTAAAAAATGTCAAAAAATTGACATAACCTCACTTTTTTAATAAAAATTTAAACTGCTTGAATCGGTTAATAGTGTCTTGAAAAAGACAGCGTGGCTCTATTAATTAGGCGTAGATGAGTGAGCTGTCTTTTTCAAGACACTATTAACCGATTTTAGCCGTTTCAATTTTTATTAAAAAAGTGAGGTTATGTCAATTCTGACATTCTTCAGCAAGGCGCATTCAACGATTATAGACTACCCAGGATTGCTCAGTTCGCCGAATCTGCCTGACAATAACTCTGTGACGTCACCACCGGTGCTGGACAGAAGATAGAGATTTATTCGTTTTATTGTAGTAAACAGTAAGATTTATCATTGTAAACTGTACGGTTTACGTATGTACTTTCCGTAATCCATATTTACGTACGATATCCACATCACGTTATCCACAGATCAACACGTAAAAGCACTTCAGCACCGGTGGTGACGTCACAAAACTGTCCAACATTGGTCAAATGTAAGTGAGCAATCCTGGTTAGTCTATAATCGTTGAGGCGCATTAGGCATTCCAAACCACGTGATGTCCAATATGGCGGCTGGGGGCAAACAAAGTTTGACAGTTTGACAGCGCCATAAGAGAGTGTTCAGGGTTGTGTTGTTTGTTGGTGAAAATGTGATTTTTAGAAAATTTTATCAGTTTTATTAGTGCTTATATACTTTTTAAGATGCAGAGTGAATATTTAAAGACATTATTGTTGGAAAATCGCCATGTTGGCGAACGGTAAGCTCGAAAATACTTTCTAAAGTTTGGTGTTTGCATTTCTATATATATATATATATATATGTATATATATATATATTTTGCAGTTATCTAAAGAAGCTGAAGTTAATCAATAATGTAGATCCATTTACATTGAAAGTTGAAGATTTGGACTATTCTATTCACGGAGTTCCGCCTGTCACCTGTCGCCAACATGCATGCCAACATTGATATCGTTTCATATTTAGTTTTAACCCATAGTTACTACTAAAGTCACTAGATATACAAAGTACCGCAATCCATTGACCCCACGTGTAAGAGAGAGATAGAATCATTCCGAACCAAAATGGCGGCTATTTTTAGGGATTTTAGTAGGAATTTTATTTTCTACACTAAACAGTTGTCGAATTTGTGACAATTATTGACAAATGACATCATAACATCATTTTTCCAGGAGGTAACGCGTGGTGTGTGGTAACGCGGTATTTTCTAATAAAGGTGAAATTTTTTATTTTTCGATTGGAATTTGCTTATAAAAATGGTGTGGTGTTGTTGTAAAATCTTTGTGATATTTTAAATACAATACATAAACAATTTCCAGCTCCTAAACATATTTTAAATTGCCACAATATTTGTAACAAATTAGTTAAGATATTTCTAAGGAGCCGTTTATATTTTTCATTAAAAAACATTGGTACAAATAATACGAATACGGATGTTCAAAGTAGCCGTAGTATTGTCATGCGTGCATTATTGAATAATATATATTTGTAACGCATACACTTGGTTTTATTTGACAGTGTTTAGGGTATAACTTTGCAAATTCTTTTGAATATAGCCAAGTAAGAAAATGATAGGTTTGTTCCAGTAAACAGAAAAATATGTTATGAACATGTTTCTATTGTACTCACTCACATTTAAAAAAAATAGTGTTAATTCCTTACTGTTTTTGATTCTGTCTACCTAAGCATATTACCTACTCTATTTCAATTTTAGTTACTTTTATCACTTGTTTTTGTTCTTTAAATTGAAAAAATGGGTAGATGAAGGAGAATGCAACAAATTTTCATATATTTAGCTTTCAAGTTTTCATTGTAAGTACTGGTAATAATAGAATAATATTACAAATCATTTATTAGTAATGATAATATTTACGGAGTGCTTTCGGCAGTTTCATAAAATAGGCCAACATAACCTTCATTTATAACAATTTAATTTTTGTAAGAAATATCACCTACATAACTTTTCCATTCATTCACTTCACCCCTTCAAGAATTATTCAAGTTCGCATACTTGAATAACGCGCTATTTCCCCCACCACAAACCGAACCAATATGGCGGACGATTGCGGTACTTTGTATATCTAGTGACTTTAGTTACTACAGCAAAGCACAAATGAAAGCATACAAGAGCATCTTTGCTCGATAAAACAGTACTGTACACTTTAAAAATATAAAAACAACTTAACTCACTCTCAAATACATAAAATGGAACACTTTTCGATCAATAGTCACAGATGACATAACCAAGTTGTTTGCCCCCAACTGCCATATTGGATTTACTTTTGACAGGTCGTTGGAATGCCTAATTCACAAACACTATCCACCGCCTACTATGAGGGGAAATTTAAAAAAAAAACACCCGATATAATAGTATTAATTATAAAAATTTTATCATTAAGTTGATTGGTACGAACTACATATTAAGTATTCAGATCTAGTCAGTGCATTCGATCATTGAAACAAAGACAGCGAACGACTCAACGAGAGAGAGAGAGAGAGAGAGATATAGCGAGCGGCTCGGCAGCGTTCGTAGTGGCTCGGCTCGGTAACGCATTCCATTTAACGGTCAGATTTTTTGCTGCGCGACAGCCACAGTAAGACGGGCATTGCATATAATACACAGCATTGGTTCTATTCTATAAGTAAGGTAATGGAATATCGTTCCTCGGTGCGTCAAGCGCGTGGTCGGTCTCTCTCTCTCTCTCTCTCTCGCTCTCTTTCTCTCTCTCTCTCTCTCTCTCTCTCCCTACCTACCTCCCTCCCTCTCTCCCTCACCCCTCCACTCTCTCCCTCACCCCTCCACTCTCTCCCTCACCCCTCCACTCTCTCCCTCACCCCTCCACTCTCCCCCACTCTCCCTGTCCCCCCCCCCCCCACGGAGCCACTACGAACGCCTCCGAGCCGCTACGAACACTGCCGAGGTAACGCTTTCCGGTAACGCTTTTTATTTAACGGTCAGATTTTTTGCGGCGCGACCACCCTCGCTCCCCAATCCCTGGCAAAAGGAACTAAAGTTCCAATAAAGTTCCAATAAACGCACAAGCACAAAGCACAACCGAATAGTAAACACAAGTAAACAATCAAATGATATGACAATCAAACAATCTGTATCCGTGAATCCGCGAGGTCTGCGGGTGACGTCACCACTATCAGCTGACGTACGTCTTATTAGATTGAGCAATCCTTTACCGTTAACTATTCTTGTTGATTACCAACATAAATGTTTAGTAATATTCTCTTAACAGTCTGTTTATTATCCAGCGATTTCATTTCATGGTGAATACCATAAATTGTTATCAGACTGTTAACGTGTTAACCGTTATCAGCCTGTTACATATCAGACTCTTAAGTTAAGAATGGTGAATACGCCCGTAAGGCGCATTCACAAACATTCTCCACAGCCTACTATGAGGTGAAATTTAAAAAAAAAAACACCTGATATGTATTCATTATTAATTGTTAAACTTTGGTTCTCAATGGTAGCCTGTAGGTCCCCCCATAGATCCACCACTGCACAATTCAGCGATAGCAATCGCAAACACGCGTTCGGAAAGTGGCTTCTCAATATGGCCGGTTCCGTCTACAAAATTTATTACCTCCTCTCTTTTTTTTACCTCTATGCTTCGCCCCCTCGCGTGACGTCATCACTTAGGTAGCCTATTCTCACCAAAGTCCGAGTAGTCCGACGCCATCAGTAGTAATCACTGATGTTGTCTATATGCCATATATGTTCTGTGATGCCATGTCTATATACTTGCTTTCTGACAAGTCATTTCAAACGTCAAACACAAACACTCAAAAAGGAAAAGAAGAAGAACTAACCTACCATTTGCTTTTCTTTTTGTCGAGGAAAAATTGTTGCTGGTCAACAATAATTGCTACTTACAACAATCGCTGTAGGTACATTAATTTGCGTGATGGATCCTTTCGTTTCACATCTCGACATGAACATATCTAGTCTCGTTAGTGGTGTCGTTGACTTCCAGTGATAAAACGCAATAAGTGAAAACTGTAAAAAGTGTCTGGTCCCGCGAAAATGAATACACGCTCTTCGTCCCACATGCAGCCATTCCTCAACAATTCCGTGGCAATAAGGCAGGAGATTCAACGTTTCGAAAGCGTCCACCCTTCCATATACGCGATATACGACCTCATAGATCTGATCCCTGATGGTATTGTTGCCCAGCAGATTAGGGATCACGTTGTCTGTATAGAAGGTAAGGGGTGTTCGACAAGATTGTTAAGTCAGAAAATGGTCCAATTTTACCAATCGGAAAAGTCAAAAGGAACATTACATTTTTGACCTACTTTGGTATTCTGATTAGATGTCAATAGATTGAACACTTCCTGCATGCTTAAACCAGGATTGGTTTGATACCGTTCTAAAGTAACTGTATTTTGTAATGTTTTTGGTTGACATTTGATTGCAAAGGTTAATAAGAATTTTGAAGGATTTATCTACAGTAAAAGTTTATATGAAAACGATAGCAACTATTGTACCGATAAGTCAACTGCATCACAATCACCGTGTAATAGTGCCTATGACTCCTATACTGTATTCACCCCAAATTACCTTTAATAATTGCTCTTACGGGTGTGTTTTTTAGGATTAATTGGCAGCAAGCAAAAGAGATGTTGATGTTGGTCTGTTTGTCTGCAACTTTAATGACATAACAGATACCTCAACAAGCTCTTTGAGTTGCCATGTGAAGTGACCACATACAGACAATCATATTGCCAGTCGCCATAAAATGCTACGAACACTGAAAGTAATAAATGAATTTTACCTATGTTGATCTCTTCCTACAATTTTCAGAATTGCAAATTCATTAGTTGCCACAATTTCTTGTAATCTAGAATACAATCTAATCTAGAATTTTAGATTACCTATATCTACTGACATTTAAAAGATAATGGACCCACCCTCCCCCATTTAACAAATGAACAGAATAGGATGTCAAGATTGGAATCAAGTTATAAAGAATGGGCGCTTTGCACATGCAATACTAGTGTGGTCATATCAGCTAGATTAGACTTCTTGTCCAACTCCGATCACAACAGATTAAAAAACGCAGACAGAAAGCGAGTACGAACTTATTAATGATATCTTTTGAAAACTGAAATTACACTCACTTTGTTTTCTTGACGTTGACATTCTATCAATTTTTTTCTGAACTTACTGTGTTTTGGTAGATTTATCTAGTATTGCATTTGTTAATGAAGTCGAAAAAAGAGGAATCAAAATGCAGTTTTCAGTTTTTTGGTATCTAGAGATCATACTTAATCATTTCTCAAAAATTTATATATATATATATATATATATATATATATATATATACAAGCAGTACCCGGCATGCGTTGCAATGCCACGTAAAGTATAAAGAAATAAAAAGTATAATAAATAAACAAATAATATATATAAAATTGAATGTTTGTCCACTATGCATTCCGAAAATATTGATCAGATTTTGATGAAACTTTGGTAGGGTATTATGGAGACGCCCGAGATGGTTCCTGGCCCAAAAAATCTATATACAAATGGCAAACATTGCTAACATGACAACCTTTATTTTACTATATAAGCTATTAATAGTAAATATTTTGTTATTGAAATAAAAAATAACTAACTTATTTTAAAAGTGTGGGGATGCGGTATATGACTCAAAAAAGAATGCAGCGCTATGAACGATGACGGTCTATAAAATTAACAAATCATTCATTAATTTTTTTAATTCAATGTACTTTTATTATCTTAACTATCAAATTTCAAATCACATCTCTATCACAAATTGTGACAATTAAAAAAACATTATCAGTCTCTTAGTTCAATAGTGTGTACGATATTTTTAGTGAATCCATCTTTAACCAACACAAATAAACTGGATGATTGGTTTACCTATGCGAGAACGTGCCACCTATAATTATCTGTATGACAAACATGGTAGATGTGCCCAAATCTATGCCATAAACTGACACAGTTTGGCCTATTGTTAAGACTTTATGATTGTCATTGCGAATGCCAATCTAATTGGTCATGGAACCCTTTTGAAATCAATTGGCACATCTGTTGGAGTAATAGGGATTCGTAGTAGTAATAAATTTTGTCCTCGGAACTTGCCTTTCAATATGCTGGCTTCGGGAAAGTTTTTCATCAATTTTTTAATAAGTAATCTGCCATTGCACAGCCATGGTGGGTTCAAATTACGAAGCAAAATAACCGGAGATCCAACCTTCAGTTGTAAATGGTGCGGTGGCATGCCTGGCAAATCCAATGAGTTCAAAAACTCTACTGGATAATTTACAGCTTCGTTGGTATCGCAAACTGTATCGATAGATTTACATGACACCAAGTCTCCTCTGGTAATATCTGTTGTATCTTAAAATTCAAATCGTTGACGTCCAAATTTTTTGCTGCCAAAATTGCTCTTTCTGCCAAGCACTCATGATTCAAATATTGTATGTGTATATCGGGAAATATCTGGTCACTGAGAGCATTTTGCGAATTAATGATTGTGCAGAATGCAAAGTGATCATGCACAGCTACTTTTCCATCGCCGATGTCCAACAGTTGTTTTGAGAAAGTTTCAGCGGGTGGATCTTGAAGCATTTGAACCCGCCTATTTACTTTCAGCTGTACTTTTTCAACATTATGCCACAGTGGCGATGATTTCAAGCAAGCGTTGATCTCATCAGCATACGCTGAACGTGGAATGACTGGAAATGTTTGTCTGAAATCCCCGAAAGGAGTAACAGAGTGCCGCCAAATAGTTTGTCGTTGTTTTTTGTGTCCTTCAATGCCCTGTTCAATATCAAGCGAATGTTTGTGTGCCGTGATGCATTCATCCCTGATGATAATTTTACACTGTCTCAGCACTGTGGCCATCGACGATTGTTTTTTTAAGTTGCACACTGCAACGTATAATGATCGTGATTCACGCAATTGCGCCATGTTTACAGGCACATCTTCATTATCCTGTTTGATTATCCTGTCTTCACTTATCCTGTTCATTATCCCTGTTGGATTTCTTCGTCTGTTCTTTGGGCTCTTCTATTTCGCATATGTGTAGTTTTAGTCGTTCGTCTGGCCAAATCCAACCCTTTGCGTCTTGCAGGCATTTTCGACACGTATTGTCAGTAAATGACACTGTCATTCGACAATTGAATACTATTTATTTATATGAGATAACTCGATTAACCGAGATTAGAAAATTATTAGAGTACGAATATCACTTAAAAAATAGGGGTTTAATGATGGAAGGGTGAAAATTTAGGGTTGTATGTATTTTTTAATGGCGAATCATAAAGAATTAAAATAAGAAAATTTGGTCAAAAAATAAAAAAAAAGTTTTTGGGGTGGACCACCCTTATCACTTACGAGTATGAAAAATACCCGTAAGTGTATTTTCTCCATCCATCCATCCTATTCTCAGACCCACTGAATATACACACAAAATTTCATAGGAATCGGTCAAGCCGTTTCGGAGGAGTTTGGTTACAAACACTGTGACATGAGATTTTTATATATTTTATATAAAAATATATATATATATATATATATATATATATATATATATATATATATATAATACGGACACCCAGGGGAGCAAAAATTTTGTCCAGATTAGGGAGGTGTCCACATTAGGGAGTTAAACATGAATATTGTTGAAAAAAATCCGGAATTTTTAATTGTTTTTTGGACACAATGTGCTCTTCTAAATGAAGTTGAAAATTGTTAATCAAACTCAATCCTTCACCCTAATTTTTTGTAAGCAAAAAGTTTTTAACAACTCTGAATACCGAAGAGCATCAGAGTAATTCACTTTCTCACGACACTAAGTTTTCTGATCTGGCTGTTGAAAGTGGTTCATTATTGCTTCAATATAGCAATCATTATCTTCCATCGATAAAATAGTGTCTATTTGAACATAATCGTCAGAAGCAACTTGGGAATGAGATGAAGTTAGGAGTTAAGTCCTTATTTTCCTCGACTTTATTTTGAAATATATTCTACACATTGAACCCGGCTTTTCTAAAGCGATGCTGAATGGTGTTGTTACGTTTTCCTAAGATTTCGAGATCCATGTAATCGCTTGCAAAAGATTTATGCTTTTTGATAAATCTTTAGTTGATTCATTATTTTCCATTGAAGCTAACAAATGTTTCAAAACTACTTTCAGTTTAAAATAAGGTAAAATCAAAATAAAGTGTCCACATTTGCCGCAAATAAAGTGCCCATGTCCAGATTAGAGAGGGTAATTTTACATTAATATCTTATGGCAAATTGACGGTTACCTAGAAAAAGTGTCCATAAACCTATGTGTCCATATTGCAGAGGTGTCCACAACAGGAGGTTTCACTGTATATATACAGGGTGGTCGTGATATAACCTTACAAAAAAACAACGGTAATAGGTGACAATGAGTAGAACTCATATACAAAAAAAAATCTGGTAAAAGTCTTTTTGTTTTCGAGGTACAACAAATTGAACATTTGTTCAAAATTTGCTGTACGTCAATAAGTTAATCAGGATGAAAAAGGTAATTTTGGTTGTCTCATAACGATAATCGGTACCTGTACCGCTAGTAAACTGAATAACATTTGTCAAATTCAATAATTTTGAATTTGCGGTAGAAATGAAGTTTACAAATCAAGAATATGCGGAAATGCATTTACTCTACGGAGAAGCACGTGGCAATGCAACAGCGGCTAGGCGACTTTACCGAGAGCGTTTTCCAGGAAGAGTTCTTCCCTCTTGTAATTCTTTCATTGAGGTACACCTACGTCTATGTGAAACTGGCTCTGTGGTACCTCAAATGCGCAATCGTGGACGTCACCGCCCTGACTTCCACATTGATGCTGATGAAACCATTCTAGATATCACAGAAGAAAATTCTGGTGCGAGTACTCGATAACTCGCTTCCCAAGTTGGTGTTTGCCGATACGTTGTAATGCGAACTTTGCGAGAACAATTATTATGTGGAAGGATGGGTATCGATAAACAATGGGCTTCCACTTTTCGTTACTAATTACTTTATTCTCGCGAGGACGAGCACAGCGTCCTTCTTCGTTGTCGGTTGTCTAATGCACAGATCACCCATATAGTTCTAGATGGCCTACTCCCATACTGCGAAATTGGTCCGTGTCAGCGCCATCTAGCGTAAAATCCGGCGTTAAAGGCTAGATTGGTAAAACGAAACCTGTAATCCTTAAACAGGAATGCGCGGGAATTTTGAAATTAATACGTTTTTATTTATTTATCATAAACAAAGCAATTTCTAAACGAAAAATATTTAACTGTAATCGAGATAATCACAAATCTTAATTGGTTGAAAATGAGTCTATCGTCCGATCGTCCATTATCTCGATTACGATTAAATATTTTTCGTGTTGAAATTGCTTCAATTGGAAAGAGACAATAGTCGACCCAAGCATTACCTATCCTGGAAATAATAGTAACAATAAGTATAAGGTAATCTTTATTAAGAAGTGTACGTGACAAAGTTCATACAAAAAAATAACTATCCAGATATTAAAATGTATCGCTAAAACATAATTTATTATATCATTCATCCAGAGAGACAAAAAAGAAACACGGTTTGTTAGAACCGTTACAAAAGCTTAAAAAATGTTAAATATGTATTTCTTCGAAAAGAAATAATGGTATGCCTTTATACCATGCCCATAATATTAAATATTTATCTAATGAGGTATGCTTAAAACTGGTAAATGTTAAATTTTGAGATGTAATTTTATTTTGTGCTGGATGAACGACATGCACATAAAATCATTTATGTAACGACTAATGATAGACCCTGGACATTTCATCAAACATCAAAACGCAGTTTCTATTTATCGGTTTAAGTTTAAGTTAATGCCACATTGGAATTTAACTTGTCTCACAAGAGATGACATAGTTTTGCGGGATGGAAAACTTAGAATTTTAGATAGGAACCGATAAGCTTTGGGAACTTGTTTCAATAAAGCAAGTGCTAACACCTTACATCATACAAAGTGTAGCGTCTACCTTGTGGCAAATGTTTTTGGTTGCGCGTTTGGCATTCGAAGAATTTAACAGTGGTTTCAATAACATCATTAACATTGATTCAAAAATACAAATGTATGACGTAAAATTGATTGTGATATGCGTACTCGTTGGTTGTTGAATTCTTGATGATGGCCCAGGGTGTTCGTCTTCTTCAATGCTGAACAACCTCTTTCTTCCATATACCCTGTTAGGAGGTATAACAGATAATTTCCCTGGAGAGAGACTGCTCTGCTGAGTTCCATCAACGTTTCCTATATAGCAATTCAATTCAATGAAAATAAGTTATGTGATAATATAAGGTATCAAAGAATTACCAATAATGCTATGTGATGCAACTCTCCTAGGCGGGGTAAGTTTTGAAAACCTGTCCTCAAGGGATCTAATAGTATAACCTGAACAAAAAAGCCGTAATCACTGCAGATAAATTAAAACGAAAATAATCTTACCTGTTATGTTTTTTGTGGGTAAGGCCACACTCGATAGCCGCAAGCGGCCGGCTACTCCTGTGAAACAATCCGATTCAAAATGGCTGGAACACACCTTGCACTGCTGGCGCAGCTGGATCGGGTTCATTGCCGACAGTCTCGGGTCGTTGATGCGTTCCAGCCATATCTTCAGAGTGTGAGAATCCACAGAAGATGATAGCCTATACAAATCACATCGTATTATAATCCACATGTAACAAGTTCTGAATAACTCCTTTAGAATGTTTTATCTCATGATTTAAAATGCTCCTACCTTCTGTTATCTTCACCATCACATCCAGGAACTGAGCAATTCTTCGGCATCACAAAATTCACAAATATTTTATAGTCTCCCCTGAGAAAACATGTGATCTGACATCTGACGGTATGAACTGACGCGATTCTGTCATGCCTGCCACGGCCACCCTGATTGTGTACACGGATTAAATATCGGACGAGGTGCCACCTCTTGACATAACATTCTAACTTTCGCATTTTCGTTTCCAGCATTTACGCCAGATGGCGCAGTAAATTGCCCGACCATGTGCGGCTATTCAAGTGAACAGGCCCTGGTCTAATGTATATCACAGAGCTGTATTATAGAACATGGATTTGTCATTCTTATATATGTCAAACACAGAATGGTGATTGTGATGGTGGTTGCCTATGGTTAGCGGTCGTGTGGTGGTCGCCACACCACCCCCCTGCGGAGAGGAGTGCCTAGGGAGAAAGGATATCCGGGAAGCGGACGTGACGTCCTGACCTCGTGGTGGTTCGTAGACGTGTGTCCGGAGCTGGTGGTGGAATCTCCTTTGGTGGTGGTTTCGTGTTGAGGCGGGCCGATTGCTCGAAGGGGTGAGGGGGCTCCTGGTTTCCTTCGTTGCAGGTGTAGGCGGGTTTCAGCCTGTCAACGCTCACTGGGACGTCCTTATTCTTAATTTTTAGGGTGTATACTTTTCCTTTTCGGAGAATGACTTTGTATGGCCCTGTGTAGGGTTGTTGAAAAGGTCCGCGTATGGTGTCGTCGCGTAACAGGACATGAGTGCAGGTCGCTAGATCTTTGAAAATGAAATGCTTCGTTGCGGAATGTCGACTTGCGGGCGTCGGGCGAAGCTGGTCCATTGCTTGGCGTAGACGTGTAACCAATTCTGCGGTATCTGTGCAGGATGTGTTTACTTGGGAGGCTTCGATCATTTCTCCAGGTAGCCTAAGGGGTTCTCCGTAGACTAATTCTGCTGTGGTGGACTGGATGTCTGGTTTGAACGCGCTGCGAATCCCTAAGAGTACTATGGGGAGTGCATCGAGCCATGAGGAGCCGGGATGACACATGATGGCTGTCTTCAGTTGACGGTGGAGGCGCTCTATCATTCCATTTGCTATAGGATGGTAGCTAGTGGTGCGTGATCGCCTGAATCCTGATAGTAGAGAAAGTGTTTTGAACAGTTGGGATTCGAACTGTTTGCCTTGGTCTGTTACTACTTGGTTTGGAACACCGTAGCGGGCGATCCATCCTGAGAAAAATGTTGCGGCGACAGTTTCTGCAGTAATGCAATCGATTGGCCAGACTTCGGGCCAACGAGTGAAACGGTCAATTGCAGTCAAACAATATCTGTATGGACCTGCTGGAGGTAGGGGGCCAATCAAATCGATATGGACGTGTCGGAATCGAGCTGTTGGAGTTGGAAACTGATCAAAAGGGGATCTTACGTGACGAGAGGTTTTTGAACGCTGACATTCCAAACATGATCGAGCCCAGATGCGACAGTCGCGCTGAATGCCAGGCCACACGTAGCGGTCTGAGATCAGTTTTGCAGAGGCTCGGATTCCTGGGTGACTCAGGTTGTGTAGTGTATTAAATATGTTACGACGTAGGTGCGCAGGTACAAACGGTCTCGGGCGGTCCTTGGTGGTGTCGCAGAAGAGGGTGAGGTTGGATCCGGTTATTGCTTGCTGTTGGAGGCGAAGTGCGGAACCTTGTTCTAGGATGCGCTTAAGTTCGTCGTCTTCGTCCTGAGCTTTGGCTAGAGTAGCTTCGTCTAGAGGAGTTGATGATACTACAGCGATGCGAGAAAAGGCGTCTGCAATGATGTTGTCTTTACCGCTGATGTGCTGAATGTCGGTGGTAAATTGGGCTATGAAGGTCAGCTGGCGCAGCTGGACTGGAGGAAGTTTGTCACGGCGTTGCGCGAAAGCGTAAGTCAGCGGTTTGTGGTCAGTAAAAATAGTGCAATGCTGGCCTTCAAGTGTGTGTCGAAAATGTTGGACGGCTTCATAGACAGCGAGTAGTTCTCTGTAATATGCTGGCCAATCCGTTTGTGGATATTGCGTGCTATTTTCTGTTGGTTTGGCATCAGGTGTTGATGAGGATGGCTTTGTGGAGAGCTTCTTGGAAAAGAACGCTAGAGGACGCCAAGTGTTGTCCATGTATTGCATTAAGCATGCGCCTATTGCGGTACTGGAAGCATCGGTGAAGAGTCCTAGGGGAGCGTTCGAGGCTGGATGGGACAGTAACGTGGCTTCGCAGAGGGATGTTTTACAATCTTCAAAGGCCTGCTCAAGGCTTTTCGTCCAAGATATGGGTTCGTTGATGCGTAGGCCTGTTAGGACATTGTTCAGAGGTGCTTGGTATTTGGCTGCGGATGGTAGAAAGCGGCGGTAAAAATTTACCATACCAAGAAATCGACGTAGGTCTCTGGCTGTACTGGGCAATGGGTACTTTTTGAGATCTGCGATTCGATCTGGAAGAGGTCGTGTCCCTTCGGCAGATACCTCGTAGCCTAGGAATGTCACTGTTGAGCTTCCTAGGGTGCTTTTCTGGAGGTTGATGATGAGTCCGTGCTCGTTGAGTCGTTGAAAGAGAAGTCGCAGGTGATGTTTATGTTCAGTTTCGTTTTCAGAGAAGATCAGGAGGTCATCGATATAGGCGAAGCAGAAGTCGAGGTCTCGCACCACTTCGTCGATGAATCGTTGGAACGTCTGGCCTGCGTTCCTTAAACCGAAACTCATAAATGGGAATTCGAACAGTCCGAATGGGGTTATTATTGCCGTTTTTGGAATGTCTTCAGGGTTGACTGGAATTTGGGTATATGCTTTAACAAGGTCGATGACGGAGAACAGCTGGCATCCATGGATTCTATGTGAGAAATCGTGGATGTGTCGTACTGGGTACCTGTCAGGAATGGTGCGTGCATTGAGGGCGCGGTAGTCCCCGCAAGGGCGCCAGCCTTCTGTCTTCTTGGGGACCAGGTGTAGTGGTGATGCCCAAGGTCCATCAGCTCGGCGGGCTGTTCCGTTTTGTAGCATGCCTTCAAATTCGGTCTTAGCGATATGGAGGCGGTCTGGAGCGAGGCGACGGGCACGGCACGAGATTGGAGGTCCGGGTGTGGTCTTGATGAAATGCAATGTCGAGTGCCGTGTTTCTCTGTGAGCTCCGCTGGGGTGTGAGAGCTGAGGAAAATCCTTTAAAATGTCGTGAAACTGTGAAGTTTCGTGAACGGTGAAAACTTTGACTTTGATTCCTGGAGTGTTAGTTGGCTGTCCGGGTGAAAACATACCAGTGGTGGCGTCGAAGAGGCGGTTGAGTCTGCAGTCTGGCAACAGGTTGAAGTAGGCTAGGAAGTCGGAGCCGATGATGGGTAATGACACATCTGCGATGACAAAATTCCAGTCGAAAACTCGTCGAAGTCCTTTGAAGGTTAAGTGGAGGTTGATGAAACCATAAGTCTTGATGGCGCTTTGGTTTGCGGCACTGAGCTCGTAGTTCGCCATAGGACGACGACCTGGGATGTATTTCCTTGGGTAGCAACACAGGTCAGAACCGGTGTCGATGAGGAAACGTACTTTGGAGCTTAGATCAGTGAGGAGGAGGCGGCTTCCGGTTGAGAGGCAGCTTGTTGCCGCTAATACAGGCTGCCGGCACCGTTTCCCGTCTGATATGAGCATGGTGTAGAGCATTTCTGAGCCTTATCTCCATATCGATGATGATACCAGCAGATGATGTCCTTAGGCGGTCGCTGATCTCTGGTAGCGCTGTTATCTCTGGTCCTTGAAATATCTCTGTTGTTTGGGCGGCGTGCGAGGGAAGCTTGTAACTTGGAGAGTGTTTCTGCAATGTCATTGACTCGAGAGGAGAGCTCGGAGATGTCAGTTCCAGGTTTAACAGCGTTAACGAATGGTCCGCTGCCTGATAGTGGAACGGGTGGAGAGACTTCCATGATGCGGTCGGCGAGTTCAGCTACGTTATCCAATGTCAGTGTAGATTGGGCTTGGAGAATAGCCTGTACGTTGGTCGGAAGTCTTTGCAGCCACAGAGTTCGAAGGAAAGAGTCCTGTACTTGAGTGGTACCTGCCAATGAGCGCATATGGCGAAGGAATTGAGACGGTTTCCTGTCCCCGAGTTCTTCTGACATCAGTAGTTGTCTTACTTTCTGCTCTTCGGATAGCGAGAGGCGTCTAATTAGTTCTGTTTTCAGTTTCTTGTACCTTTCGGAGGGAGGAGGGTTGGTAAGAATGTCGTCCACTTCACTAGCGTAGCGGCTATCTAATTGAGCTACGACATAGTCGAATTTTGTTTGATCATTTCGGATATTTGCTAACGAGAATTGAGCTTCTACTTGTGCGAACCAGACAGCAGGTTTATCTGCCCAAAATGGCGGGAGTTTCACAGAGACGCGGCAAATGGCGTCGTGGGGCTGAGCGTTGTTCGAGCCTTGCCCGGTGGCTTCTTGGGTTAGCACTTGTACCTGCGGTTGGTCTTGTTGTTGCTGTAGTTGTAGCTGGAGTTGTTCGATGGTGCGCTGTAAGGCCTCGATTTGCTGAACGGGATCCTCCATTTTGAAAAGCGAGAAGGGCGTCGGCGAGGTCGAGATGTTCACCGCCGTCCGCTGATCGTCCTGACGGTCCTGATCGGTTTTGCCGCGGTGTTCGCGCTGTCGGGGTCACCAGTTGTGGAAGGATGGGTATCGATAAACAATGGGCTTCCACTTTTCGTTACTAATTACTTTATTCTCGCGAGGACGAGCACAGCGTCCTTCTTCGTTGTCGGTTGTCTAATGTATATCACAGAGCTGTATTATAGAACATGGATTTGTCATTCTTATATATGTCAAACACAGAATGGTGATTGTGATGGTGGTTGCCTATGGTTAGCGGTCGTGTGGTGGTCGCCACAATTATATCCATATCATATCCAACGGGTGCAAGATTTAGACCCTCAAGATTATGCTAGGCGTATTAAATTTTGCCAATAGTTTCAACAGCAGCAGAACCATAATAATTTAGTTTCCAGAAACATTTTGGTTTGCGATGAATCAATATTTACACGTGATGGTGTAATGAATTATCATAATACACATGTATGGGCTGATGCTAATCCACATGCAGTTCGTCATGGCCGAATTCAATCACGTTTCAGCATAAATTTATGGGCTGGAATCTTGGATGGAAGATTAGTTGGCCCTTTTGAGTTGCCCCGAAAAATAAATTGAAGAGAATATCTTCGTTTTCTGCGCAATGATCTTCCTCACTTGCTACTGAATGATATTGTAACGTTTATTTTATAATTTATTTACATTACTTGAACATTAATTTATTTATCACACTTAACTACTTGTACACTAGACTAGACACTACATAATTTATTTGTACTGCTCCGCTTTCGGGATCGTATGTCGCGTTCACTTCTGCTTCTCTACTTCTAACTAACTCCCTCGATCACAAGCCCCCTTATATATACACCCCCAACCCTGACCGAGAATGTTCTAGTATATTCTAGAACACCTACGCAGGAAATGTTCATGCACCTGTCTTGTACGCGTCGTAGTTATTCTTTTGAAGGAGTAAACATGTGTCGCTTTGTTTACTTCTCGCATTACACTGCCCCCGCCTTAGAGACGTTTCGTCTCGGAACGTATCCCTGGTAGGCCCATGCAGGAACCTGCAGTTAGCCCCCCGCTTACAGCGAGACGTGGCGTCAAAATAACAGGGGACCGTCTTCCCGAGTCGACATGGTGCAGGCCCAAAACAGCAGACTAAAACTTCCACTCCGGTATTCTTCAACACTACTTCCAGCATATTCCGGACAACCCTCCAGTCCAGCTGATCTCGTCCAGCACCTAACTTGGGGACAGCTAGCTTCCTGATGTCGAGCTCCAGCAGTCGGTCTCGTAGCCTATGCAAGGTTCGCCATACATTGTGATAACATGGTTTAAGGGACCCGATCTCCTTCGTAACCAGATAAAAGATGTGTCTTACGTTGTCACGTAGTTCCAGAACCTTGCCAATTTCCGGGAGTTGCGCTCTGAGTTGTTCCAAGCGCCCGTATTTCTTCTTGAAAACCGTGGCGATACCTCGTGACATTACCAGGTCGGCGGACACACAATGGGCCAACGAGTATTCTTCAGGTACGCTGAACAAATCCTGTTGTTTTTCACAGGTTACCCCATACCGTGCTTTTCCGATACCCCCGTAGGCGCTCATAAATTCTTCGAAGGAAAGTTCGTTCTCCTGCGCCAATGTGTTTCTTACTCGGGGAACCTCCGCCTCATCGTGCGACCCCTCATAGGGTGCCAACCGATTGAAGTGCACCACTCTCGGCTTGCCATTTGGTAGTTTGCTTACCCGGTAGACCACGTCATTGATTCGTTTCTTCACAACATAGGGACCTTCCCAATTGGTCTGTAACTTAGGGGACAAACCACGTTTCTTCTGTGGGTTGTACAGCCAAACTCGATCTCCCATTTGGTAGCCACCCTCTTTAGCGTTGATGTCGTAACGCTCTTTGATGCGATCACTGGCGATATTTAGTTGGTACCGGACTTGATCGTGAATTTCGTTCATCCTTTGCCGCATCCGGGAAACGTAATCTTCCCCCGAAACGTCCTCGTCCGGTCTAGCGCCAAAGATTAGATCACAGGGCAGTTTAAGTTCTCGCCCGAACAGGATTTTGGCTGGAGTTTGTCCTGTCGACTCATGAACGGCCGAGCGGTAGGCCATCAGGAAGAACGGCACGTGTTCGTCCCAGTCTCTTTGATGTGACGAGACCATTTTCGCTAGATAGCGGTTGAGGGTGCGATTCATCCGTTCTACCATGCCGTCAGACTGAGGGTGAAGGGCCGTGGTTCTTGTTTTTCGTACCCCAAACTTCTCACATATCCTCCGGAATAGGCCACTCTCAAAGTTTCTTCCTTGATCCGAGTGTAATTCCATGGGTACTCCAAACCGGCAGATCAGCTCCTTCACGAGCACATCGGCCACTGTCTCTGCCTCCTGATTAGGGAGAGCGTACGCTTCTACCCACTTCGTAAAATAGTCCATTACGACCAGGATGTATTTATTCCCCTTTTCGGTCTCAGGGAAGGGTCCTGCTATATCGATAGCGATCCTTTCGAAGGGGCTCCCGACGTTATATTGTTTCATGGGAGCTTTCGGTCGTCTTTGTGGCCCATTACTTGCGAAACATGTAGTACATTTCTTGCACCAGTCCTTCACGTCGTCTGAACAATTGATCCAGTAGAATCGCTCTCGTACTTTCTGCAGGGTTTTCTTGATCCCTAAATGTCCACCAGACGACTCGTCGTGAAGGTGCCGCAAGACCTCCGGGATTTTACTGGAGGGAATTACCAACTGCCGTCTTTCCTCCGTCCCGTCTTGGCTCTCCAGTACGCGTTTTAGTAGTCCATCCTCAACCACTAACGAGTCCCACTGTGCCCAATAGCTCTTGAGTTTTGGCGAGCCAGGTGATACCTTCTGCCACTCAGGACGCTCTCCTCCCTCCTTCCAAACCAGGATTTCTTTGAGAACCGGGTCTTTTTCTTGCTCTTGTCGTAACGAGGATGGTGTCCATTCCTCGGCGACCACGGTGGTTCGGTAGACTTTCTCGGACTTTTCCTCAGCTCTATGACAATGAGGACATTCATCAGGGCAGGGTCTTCTCGAGAGTGCGTCTGCGTTTCCATGACTCTGTCCTGGCCGATGTTCTATGACAAAGTCATACTCCTGGAGCCTCTCGATCAAGCGAGCGATCTGTCCTTCGGGATTCTTAAACTGGAGGAGCCATTTAAGAGCAGCATGATCGGTCCGGATCAAAAACCTCCTTCCACACAAATATTTATGGAAGTGCTCGATGGACTTGACGATGGCCAATAATTCACGCCGGGTGACGCAGTAATTCTTTTCTGGTTTGGAGAGTACCTTGCTGAAGTATCCAAGGACACGTTCTTGTCCCTCCTGGCGTTGCGACAGAACACTTCCAATTCCCACATTGCTCGCGTCGGTGTCCAGGATGAACTGTCCTTCTGGCAGAGGAAAACTCAGCACTGGGGCACTGGTCAACTTCCTCTTCAGCTCGTCGAAGGCAGACTGGCATTCCTCATCCCAACAGAAGTTTCGTCCTTCTTCCGTGAGCCTTGTCAACGGCTTAGCGACGTCGGAGAACATCCGGACATATCGTCGGTAGTACGTGCAGAGGCCCAGAAAACTCCTCAACTGGTGTTTATCTACCGGTATTGGCCATTCCTTCACAGTACTTGTCTTGTCCGGATCAACGGCGACGCCCTCTCTGCTCACTACGTGCCCTAAGTATGAGACCTTCTTTCTGAAGAGCTGACATTTCTTAGGGTTCAGTTTCAGTCCCGCACCTTGCAGTCTCTGGAAGACGTCCTCTAAGTTTTTCAGATGTCCTTCGAAGGTCTTGCCCATCACGATGACATCGTCCAAATAGACTAGGCACGTTTTCCACGTCAGACCCATTAGCACGCTCTCCATCAGCCTCTCAAACGTCGCTGGGGCATTACAAAGTCCGAATGGCATGACTGTAAAATGCCACAGGCCGTTACCGAAGGTAAATGCCGTCTTTTCCTTATCGGCAGGGTCCATTTCGACTTGCCAATAGCCGCTTTTTAAATCCAAGGTCGAAAATATCGTGGATCCAGCAAGGGTATCGAGTGTGTCGTCGATACGTGGTAGCGGGTAGCTGTCCTTTTTGGTGACACTGTTCACCTGCCGGTAGTCTACACAGAATCGAGTAGTCCCATCCTTTTTCTTCACCAGTACTACCGGCGAGGCCCATGGACTGCTTGACGGCTCGATGACCCCGTCCCGCTCTAGGTCCTTGATAATTTTCTCGGCTTCCTCCCGTTTGGCCAAAGGTAGTCGTCTTGCTGTTTGTCGAATCGGTCGTGTCTCGCCCGTGTCAATTTTATGTGTCACGACCTTGGTCTTTCCCAGCTTTCCATTCTCGGTGGTAAATATGTCCTGGTACTTATTTATTAATTCGTGGGCCTTTTGTTTCTGTGTGGGCGAGAGAAACGCACTGGTCTGGGAAAGAATTTGTTTCAAGTCCTGCGGAGTGTGTTTGGACCTTTCTTCCTCACTAACGCCCCTTACGATGGCTGAAGCGGCTATACATGTGCCCAGCTTCGTACCCTTCTTGATGGTGACCGGGTACTGATTGATGTTGAGTAGTCGCACAGGCACTTCACTTGAGAGAGTAACGAGCGCCTTTCCTACCAGTACCCCCCGAGCCAGTCGATTGTCATCGTTTTCTGGTTCGATCACGGCTGGAATTCCCTCTTCCACAACACCCCTCAGATAGGTAGAGGTGATCGTTTCGCTTCGTTCCGGGAGAATCACATCTGCCATTATTACGTCTAGCACAAAGTTGTCACGATTGTGTAGCAGTAATTCTTCTTGACCGATCCTCAACACTCGGTGTCCGAAATCCAACTGGAATCCATGATTCCTCATGACGTCCATTCCCAGTATGACGTCTTCCTCAATTTCGGCTATGAGAACAGGATGGTCAAACTTTACTCGTCCCAACGTCATGCTAACCGTCGCTTCACCGTGTATTACTGCCTTCTCCCCAGTGGCAGTTCTTAATTGCCACCTACTTGGCCTAATCTTCCTACGGTCCCTCACAACTTCCGAGCGTACTATCGTCTTCGTAGCTCCCGTGTCCACAAGCATGGCGTGGGATCTCCCGTCGATAGTGCCATCGACGTACGCGCTCCCCAATTGGTGGGAAAACGAGGCTATACTGGCCCGGGGGTTCCTATTGCCACGGGTCGACGTCCCCTCCCTTTTATCGACCCGCATTAGTTTTTCCGGGGCCTTTGCCGGCACCGCTGTTTTGGGCCGCGTCTTCTGTGCTGACAGCAACTCCATGATCTGCTGGATGGCCTTCTCCACGAGTTTTTCTGTGCCTACCTCCTCGGTAACAGCTCGAGCACAACCGTGAATGCGGGACGCTTCCATTGCTGCCTCATGTTCTAGTGCGATGGCGAGTGCGTTCATTACTGTTTTTGGTCGAGCTAGCCTCAGGGCCATCTGCAGTTCCTGATCCCGCAGCCCGCTCACGAACATCTACACTGCGAGGCACTCCATCATCTGTTCCGGCGCCGTGGGATACGCCAACCTCACTAGTCTGGCTACGTCCGCTTCGAACTCCTGCAGGGTCTCGTTCGATCTCTGACGGCGATTGGACATTTGGGATTGATGGACTTGCTCCAGATGTGTTTGGCCGAACCGCATTTCCAGTCGCCTCAGCAGCTCATTGTAATTCCCGGCTTCTTCGGTGGATAGCGTCTGGAGAACTTCCAACGCCTCTCCACGTAAGGCTACCGTTAGGGAAACAGCTTTCTCGTGAGGGGACCAAGCATTAGCCTCCGCTGCCGCCTCAAACTGCTTCTTGTAACTGGCCCACGGAATTTTTCCGTCGAACGTTGGGGGCGTCACTCGATTGGTGCATATCGAGTTCTGTTGAACGACCGCCTTTATTTCTTCCTTCGTCTCGCCGCTACTGACTCGCCTTCGTCGTTCTTCCAACTGCTTCGTCTTCGGTTTAATTTCGTCTTCTTTTCCCTCGCCGCTACTGACTTGTTCTAGTCGTTCTTCCAACTGCTTGATCTTCTCTTCAATCTCCTTACGCTGAGCTTCCATCTGGTCGGTTATCTCTTCCCTCTGGGCGGCGATTTGAGCAGAAATATCTTCCCTCTGGGCGGCGATTTCTTCCCTCTGGGCGGCGTTTTCTTCCCTCTGGGCAGCAATTTGAGCAGTGATGTCTTCCCTCTGGGCAGCGATTTGAGCAGTGATGTCTTCCCTCTGAGCGACGATTTGAGCAGTGATGTCTTCCCTCTGATCGGCGATTTCTTCCCTCTGGGCAGCGATTTCTTCCCTCTGGGCGGCGATTTGAGCAGTGATGTCTTCCCTCTGGGCGGCGATTTGAGCAGTGATGTCTTCCCTCTGGGCGGCGCTTTCTTCCCTCTGGGCGGCGATTTGAGTAGTGATGTCTTCCCTCTGGGCGGCAATTTCTTCCCTCTGGACGGCGATTTGCTTCGTGATGTCATCGTCTTCGAACTCGAAAACTTCCGGGTCCTGGCCATTTTCTTTCAAAAATGCCGAGAGTCGGTCCTGGAGTTCGGTCTTCCTCCCTCCTGTTTCCAATTCCCGTTCCTCGAGTTCTTTTTTTAACTCGGCCACTTTTAGTTCGCGTAACTTCTTCATGATCCCACTTCTGACACCAATGTAACGTTTATTTTATAATTTATTTACATTACTTGAACATTAATTTATTTATCACACTTAACTACTTGTACACTAGACTAGACACTACATAATTTATTTGTACTGCTCCGCTTTCGGGATCGTATGTCGCGTTCACTTCTGCTTCTCTACTTCTAACTAACTCCCTCGATCACAAGCCCCCTTATATATACACCCCCAACCCTGACCGCGAATGTTTTAGTATATTCTAGAACACCTACGCAGGAAATGTTCATGCACCTGTCTTGTACGCGTCGTAGTTATTCTTTTGAAGGAGTAAACATGTGTCGCTTTGTTTACTTCTCGCATTACAATATGGAGGACATGGTTTTAGAAAGACGCAACCAAATTTGATTCTTACATATGATAGGGCACCTCCTTTCAGTCAAAATGTACGCGATTTTTTAAATCGCAGATTTCCAAATCGCTGGATTGGCCGTAATGGTCCAATACGGTGGCCTCCCCGTTGCCCTGATTTAACCCCTTTGGATTTTTATTTTTGGAGTCACATGAAAAGTTTAGTGTATGATGTTGAAATAAACACAGAACACCAACTCCGGGAACGAATAGCAGACGCTGCGAACCACATACGCAATAATTCAGCAATACTGAACGCTGTTTATGACAATTGGAACAGATGTACTCAACTGTGCATAAATGTCAACGGAAATCACATAGAACATTTGTTATAAAATTACTGTTCTAATTTAATTAGAAATTTTGACGTTTGTATTTTTTTAACACCTCATATACATTTTTTTGACACATCGTGTCTGTTATATTACTCTATATCCTACCCATAAATCTACCTTTCAGCCTGGCATGCCATGGGGTTTTTACATTAGTATTTGATTTACAACATTCTCCCACCTGCGGAACAATTTTGTACAAAATACTGACACAAGACATCAAAAAAATTTAAATGGTAATTTGTACTTAATAAAAGGTAAATGTGAATAAACACGGTATCCCATTAGCGCTTGAGTAGGTGTAACCCCGATACTCCTATTAACTGTACTGTTTAGCCCCAGTTGGATATTTAAGATATTTTCGTCCCAACGATTGTCATCGGTGTGTGCCCCCATTGTAGAAAGTGAGTCTAATATAGTGCGGGTATAACGTTCTACCTGTCCATTTCCACGAGGAAGTGCAACCGCGTTTAAGTGATGGCAAGTGCCAATTTCAAGACAGAACTCTTGAAATTTGTAACAAATGTGAGAGATATTGAAAAAGGACATTGTAGCTCAGCCAGTAAGGGATCACATAACTAACGTTAGAAAAGGTGTGGTGTGTTGCGTAAAACCCATTCGTCCTCCGCATCATCCTTTCAATAGCGTTTAACATGAACATCGAGAATGAAATTGGTATGTGGCTCGGTAGTTTAGTTGGCCAGAATACCCGACGCGAAATTGGGAGACCCGGGTTCAAATCCCGGCTGAGCTACAATGTCCTTTTTCAATATCTCACATTTGTTACGTATATCATGATTTATTTCGAGAATTTTCATCCATTCAAACTCTTGAAATTGTTTACTCGTGAACGCCGTTCCGCGATCACTTATTATTCTATTGGATACCCTAAATGCTTTTATCACATCTCTCAAGCATTTTATGGCAGTTCGGGTTTTAGTATCCCTTACTGGGTAGATTAAAATAAATTTTGTAAATGCATCGATTACTACAAAGAGTTGAGTATTTCCAGTTTTTGTCTTTGTAAAAGGACCTAAATGGTCGATATGTATCGTATGGAATGGTTTTGCTATTTTTATTATTAGATGCAAGTATCCAGGAGGTTGTCCAGCTCGGTTTTTATAATAAATACAATCAAGACAATTGTTAATATATTTCTTTATGAACCGTCGCATATGTTCAAACCAGTATTGACTTGATACGTGCTCCAAGGTTTTGGTTAGGCCGAAATGACCTATGTCATCATGAGACATGCGCATCAACTGAAATCTAGCGAACTTTGGCACGATCAGTCTGAGACCAAAATGGGTGTTCTATAAATTCTTCATCCCTTTACAGCATGTCTTAAAAATTTGTTTATTATTGTCTGAATCACCAGACTCCATATTTTTTTAACATCTTTTAGATGATTGTCCTGCTGTTGTAACGCCAATAGCCAATCGGATTCTTGAAGTACCGTTACACAAACCGACACACTCTGTTCCGGCGGATTAAGACTAAGAGCGTCAACATGTTAGATCTGCTGACTACTCCTATGCTTTAATTCGAATTGGTATTCGCTCAAAGCTAATACCCATCTACCTATAGAGAAATTAGTGAAACTTGCGGTGCCGTCATCAATGACGTCACATTTATTGCCAATTGCCCTTGGTGTAAGATAAAAATTTGCTTTAAACAGAGCGCACTGTTATCCCAGTTAAAAAGAGATAGCACACTGTCGGATGTTAGCCGATAAAATATAAGTTGGTAGCCGTGGACAGTGATGCCGGACGATTCACGTATTGGCACGAAAGTTTTGTTATGATTTTGAGAATTTGAGGTTATACTTCGAAATATTTGCTCGCTTCGGTAAATTGTAAATTAAATACGTGTTTGGATGTTTTCGAGTGTAAGGAATTGCAATAAAATGCCTAAACCATTGAATAGTCGGTGTCAGCAGTTGGTCTCGTCTCTAATCAGTTACTTTGAACTGGAACGAAATAATGGGGGCCCCTTACTCCCGTTAAACTGCGTTAGAGAGGTAAAGTATTGATACTATTGGTTATTAAGCTTCTATGGCCCTTATTGGAAATATTTTTAGCGTGTTTCAGCTGCACTGAAGATCAGTGTGTGTACTGTGAGTAGAATCTCGCTAAAAGTGAAGAGTGATGTGGTGTTAAAGTCGCCGAAGAAAAACCGTCCACATGTGAAGGGAGTCACGAATCAAGATCACCTTGATATTGGTTCTATTCGCAATCAAATTTACGAACTGTATAAAAGAAGTAAGAAAGTTTTTTTACATTGTATCCTTGATTGTATTCACCATATACAATATACTAAAATGAGTGATAATTTAATGTAATTATTTCAGAGAAAACTGTTACTCTTGAAAGTATTCATCAAAAACTTGAGAATATGAAGCTCTTTGAGGGATGTAAATCATCACTTCGTATCCTTTTAAGAGATATTGGTTTCAAATGGAGTAAGTATAATCCACGGAGGGGGCTAATGGAACTTCCAGATATTACATTTAAAAGAATACAATTTTTGAGAATGTATCAACAAATTAAAGAGGAATCCACATTCAATTTTGTTTATTTGGATGAAACTTGGATATTCTAAAATGGAACATTGGCTCACTCGTGGCAAGATAATAACAGAAAGAGTGTAAAGACCACAAAAGTTGATGGGAAAAGGTAAACTTTAGAATGTCATTTGATTAGGTTTTGTTAAAGTCATATTATTTGTTAGTAACTCATCGCAGAATTGGTATGAAAGATTTAATTATTAATAGTGATTTATTATTGCAGACATATCATTCTTCATGCTGGTAACAAGAATGGTTTTATTCCTGGGGCTGAATTAGTGTTTTCCTCTAAATCCAAAGGTGACTATCATGGGGAAATGAACCAAAACAACTTTTTGCTGTGGTTTGAGAATCAACTTTTGAAAAACTTGGAGGAACCGTCAGTTATTATTATGGACAACGCACCGTACCACAGTACATTGGCAAATAAGGCTCCGACAAGTGGATCGACAAAGCCTGTTATAAAGGATTGGCTTACAAAACATAACTTTCAATTTGAACATACAATGTTAAAGAGTGAACTACTTCAAATTGTTAATCAGTAAGTAGAAATGAAACATTTGTGATTGTTTTTTTTTTCTAGAAATAAACCAGAAAAGATACACCTAACGGTTCAGATGGCTGAACAATATGGCCATAGAGTGTTACGTCTTCCTCCCTATCATTGTATATTCAATCCAATCGAGTTGATATGGGGCGTGGCGAAAAATTATTATAACCAACACGTAGGTCGAGATGGAAATGCAAACGATAACTGTTTGGACATGTGGAAAGAAGCATTGTCTACCATTACACCTGTGGTCTGGATGAACTCCATCAAGCATACAGAACAAGTAATTGAGAAATGGTGTAATCGTGAACGAATGTTTGATAGAATGGAAGTTAACAACTTAGTGATTGACTTGAACAGTGACTCAGAGAGTGATAGTGATTTTTAGGAAATATTTAACATCTACACGAACATGTCATCTGTAGTGACTGTGAATCTAAAATCGAGCCTGATATGTCTGGTATCTCACTTTTACCTATATCAGATTCTGACTAAAGTAAATACATCTTACTCTAGGTATGTGCACATAATGTATTATTAGAATATTATTATATTGTAACTGTAGTGCATGAATATTTATATAGTAAAACTTTTTTTTAGGTAAACATAAAATGAAGGCTCGATGGATACATGTAAAGCTGCCAATAGAGAGTTGATAAGAGACAGCACTTCCGACGGGTTGACCGGTGTGTTTCTTTCCGCGACTTTCATAACTACAATATTCTGCTTGAATTCCAGATTGTAGGCCGTTGGACATGCACCTCCCTACAATGTCTCTATGCTCCTCGATCCAATTACACCTGCCAATTTAGTGTACACTTTCTTGATCCAAATGTTGCAGATCAGTTATTATATCATACTTGTAGTTTGTAACTTATCTTCAGAGCAGTGTTTCCATTTAATTTTCATAGGTGTAAATATTTCTTTTCTGTTTTGGATTTGTCATCTATTAATGTTATTTGTTTTCTTCTATTTGCTACTGTATTCCTTGATATTTTTGGCTCTATACTTATGGTTTTCACAACAATGTCAGTACCGACCTTCATACTTCTCTATTTATTATAAAGAAAAATGCACCTTTAATCCCGAAATATATATTCTTTACAGCTCAAAAGTTCAGTTATATTTGAAATTTCTCTATTTATTCTTTTTTAATTGTAGGCTTAATTTGGGTTTCTTTGTTTCAATTGATGGCCACATATATTCTGGCAGCAGATACTTTACTTATTTATTGTTGTTTGTTTCTCACATATTAATTTGTTCCGTATTGCCCTCTATTCTTTCTCATCTGTATTTGTATTACCTAATATTACATTGTAGGTCATTTTGGTCAACAATTCAATTTCAATCTTGTATTTTCTGTGCTGTGCCAAGTCCATTCTCTACTGGGTTTCTCTTTATATGAAAGTGTACACTTCCTGTTCCACTCCTTTCCTGGCAAAGGATACTCACACCTCCCTGTGGTCTTTGCTGGACATTGAGTTTTTATAACAAAGTAATGCATTAAGTCAAAGCACTTGCAGATATGTAATTCAATTAACAAGAATGCATAATGGCAAATTAGAAAAACTTATAAAATGACACTGACTAAATGAGTAAATTTCATATACCTTACTCATCCTAGAACACATGATCCTATTTGAATTGTAATTAGTGTATATAAATGTGTTTGTAATTAAGAATTTCATAATTTCTAATATAAAATTAATCTATTAATATCTATTTTGTTTGTAAATAATTGTATAATAGCATAATAGTGTATAATGTAATATGTATAGGTAATGTAAATGTATAATAATACTAATAAAATCACACTGACTAAATGAGTAAATTCCATGTACCTACTAACTCATCCTAACACATTATGATTTTATTTAATTTCTAATTATTGGTGTATACTAATACCTATATATTTTTAATTATTTAAGAATTTCACAATAATCTCAGCAAAATTCATGAAAGACGAAGAAAATGTATACTTTTCAGTTATAAATTTACTAGCCAAACCAACAGTCATGTCAAGTAAAAAAATTTGATGTGGCAACATGGCGACGTGCTGACGTCATAAATTTTGATGACGTGCACCGCAAGTTTCGCTAATTTCTCTATATATGAGCATTTACCTCACTTTTAGCAAACATGCTTTTAACTGCCGAACAATCAGTGATCAATGTAGATGGTCTCCCTAACAAGTATTGGCGAAACCTTTTAACGGCCCCTACCATCGTTAACGCTTTTAACTCGAAAGATTGGAACTTCTGTTCATCTATTGTAGTTTGACAAGTAAAATACGCTACTACCTTTTCACTCGTTTCATGAATTTGTACCAAAATTCCCCCTAGACCCCACTTACTAGCGTCGGTATATAAAATGATCTTTAAATTGTGGTCGAATAAAGCGAGTACTGGCTTTGAAATTAAATTTTGTTGCAGTTGCGTAAACGCTTACCTTTGTACGGCCATAATCTTATTACAGCTTGGTTGAATATTTAAACCGTCGATTCGATACCCGAGATATTCGATTTCTAATTGCAAAAAGAAACATCTATTTAGGTTTAACGAAATCCATATTGCGAAAAACATTTCAGAACCTTCTTTAGCTTTGTTAAACATTCTTGGGGGTTTTGCGCGGGGATTAAAACGTCATCAAGGTACACTAGTACCTCCTTAAACCTCAACTGACCCAACGCCATATTAAGCGCCCTTTGAAAGACCGCTGGAGCATTAATTAGGCCGAACGGGACACGCAAGAATTCATAGTGCCCGTCCTGCGTAACAAAGGCTGTAATTGGTATGGACTCAGGTGACATAGAGATCTGGTGGTACCCGGAAAACAAATCTAAACTAATGAAGCAGGTGAATCCTGCCAATCGACGCAATTGCTCCTCAATTTGTGGAAGATGATACTTATCTTTCACTGTTATTTTATTTACCGCACAATAATCTACACACAATCTCTTTGCCCCACCTTTCTTGTTGACAAGTAGTACCGCACTGGCGAAAGGTGAAGCTGATTCCCTAATGATACCCTTATGTAAAAGATCGTCCACTATTTCTCGAATTTGTGCCCGCTCCAAATCAGAATATTGACGAGGTCGATGTGCGATTATTAGACCGTGGGATATTAATCTGAAGTTCAACTACGATTTTCTCCCTTATGCCTCTAAGAGTACTGATAGATACACTCGAGCTTATTAAAAAAAGTTGAATTTTAAATCTGAACCAGGTTGATTTTTTTTATTATCGATTTTTCTTTAAAAAATAAAAAGACGTGTGGTGCGACGATTTTCTCCCTTATGCCATGCTTATGAAACAATAGGGAAATATCTATTTTGTCAGAAAAAAAATTTAGGCATAAGTGCTCCTAGTGCCCAAATGGGTTTAATCATTATGCAAATTTGTGAGAAAAAAAAATAATTGTCCGTGATTTTCTCCCTTATGCCCATTGGAAGTATGAAAAGTTTAACAGTAAAGAGTAAGCAAAAAAATTGGCATAAGCGCCACTAGCGGGGGGAAATAATTAGGCCGCGGAAAATTTGCGCAAAATTTTCAGCTTCGGTCCACGATTTTCTCTTCTATACAATCAAGAGCAACATAAAGCTAGCAATGAAAATAGGTATTATTTGTAATGGCATAAGGGTAGGTGGCCGTTTTCGTCGAGAAAATGAGTGGAAATTCTGTTGGAAAATTCGAGTAAATTTAGATGACTTTCTCCCTTATGCCGTCCCGTAAGTGCGAAGAAAACTTAATTTTAAGTCACTACCAAAAAAGGCATAAGTGGTACAGGCGACTTTCATGTTGAAAATAATTTTTTCATTTTTATAACACCTAGCTACCGCTGCAGATGTGGAAACGTACCTATAACTAAATTGTGAACAATTTTTCCCTTCTGCCGTCTCGTATGTGCGAAGAAAACTTAATTTTTAGTTACTATAAAAAAAGGCATGAGTGGCACAGGCGACTTTCATGTTGAAAATATTTTTTTAATTTTTATAAGACCTAGCTACCGCCGCAGATGTGGAAACGTACCTATATCTAAATTGTTAACAATTTCTCCCTTCTGCCGTCCCGTATGGGCAAAGAAAACTTAATTTTTAGTCACTACCAAAAAAGGCATGAGTGGCACAGGCGACTTTCATGTTGAAAATAATTATTTCATTTTTATAAGACCTAGCTACCGCCGCAGATGTGGAAACGTACCTATACCAAAATTTTAAACAATTTCTACCTTCTGCCGTCTCGTATGTGCGAAGAAAACTTAATTTTAGTCACTATAAAAAAAAGGCATGAGTGGCCAGGCGACTTTCATGTTGAAAATAATTTTTTCATTTTTATAAGACCTAGCTACCGCCGCAGATGTGGAAACGTACCTATATCTAAATTGTGAACAATTTCTCCCTTCTGCCGTCACGTATGTGCGAAGAAAACTTAATTTTTAGTCACTACCAAAAAAGGCATGAGTGGCACAGACGACTTTTCATGTTGAAAATAATTTTTTCGTTTTTATAAGACCTAGCTACCGCCGCAGATGTGGAAACGTACCTATATCTAAATTGTGAACAATTTCTCCCTTCTGCCGTCTCGTATGTGCGAAGAAAACTTAATTTTTAGTCACTACCAAAAAAGGCATGAGTGGCACAGGCGACTTTCATGTTGAAAATAATTTTTTCGTTTTTATAAGACCTAGCTACTGCCGCAGATGTGGAAACCTACCTATATCTAAATTGTAAACCATTTCTCCCTTCTGCCGTCTCGTATGTGCGAAGAAAACTTAATTTTAGTCACTATAAAAAAAGGCATGAGTGGCCAGGCGACTTTCATGTTGAAAATAATTTTTTCATTTTTATAAGACCTAGCTACCGCCGCAGATGTGGAAACGTACCCATATCTAAATTGTGAACAATTTCTCCCTTCTGCCGTCTCGTATGTGCGAAGAAAACTTAATTTTTAGTCACTACCAAAAAAGGCATGAGTGGCACAGGCGACTTTCATGTTGAAAATAATTTTTTCATTTTTATAAGACCTAGCTACCGCCGCAGATGTGGAAACGTACCTATATCTAAATTGTAAACAATTTCTCCCTTCTGCCGTCTCGTATGTGCGAAGAAAACTTAATTTTTAGTCACTACCAAAAAAGGCATGAGTGGCACAGGCGACTTTCATGTTGAAAATAATTTTTTCATTTTTATAAGACCTAGCTACCGCCGCAGATGTGGAAACCTACCTATATCTAAATTGTAAACAATTTCTCCCTTCTGCCGTCTCGTATGTGCGAAGAAAACTTAATTTTAGTCACTATAAAAAAAGGCATGAGTGGCCAGGCGACTTTCATGTTGAAAATAATTTTTTCATTTTTATAAGACCTAGCTACCGCCGCAGATGTGGAAACGTACCTATATCTAAATTGTGAACAATTTCTCCCTTCTGCCGTCTCGTATGTGCGAAGAAAACTTAATTTTTAGTCACTACCAAAAAAGGCATGAGTGGCACAGACGACTTTTCATGTTGAAAATAATTTTTTTATTTTTATAAGACCTAGCTACCGCCGCAGATGTGGAAACGTACCTATATCTAAATTGTGAACAATTTCTCCCTTCTGCCGTCTCGTATGTGCGAAGAAAACTTAATTTTTAGTCACTACCAAAAAAGGCATGAGTGGCACAGACGACTTTTCATGTTGAAAATAATTTTTTCATTTTTATAAGACCTAGCTACCGCCGCAGATGTGGAAACGTACCTATATCTAAATTGTGAACAATTTCTCCCTTCTGCCGTCTCGTATGTGCGAAGAAAACTTAATTTTTAGTCACTATAAAAAAAGGCATGAGTGGCCAGGCGACTTTCATGTTGAAAATAATTTTTTCATTTTTATAAGACCTAGCTACCGCCGCAGATGTGGAAACGTACCTATATCTAAATTGTGAACAATTTCTCCCTTCTGCCGTCTCGTATGTGCGAAGAAAACTTAATTTTTAGTCACTACCAAAAAAGGCATGAGTGGCACAGACGACTTTTCATGTTGAAAATAATTTTTTTATTTTTATAAGACCTAGCTACCGCCGCAGATGTGGAAACGTACCTATATCTAAATTGTGAACAATTTCTCCCTTCTGCCGTCTCGTATGTGCGAAGAAAACTTAATTTTTAGTCACTACCAAAAAAGGCATGAGTGGCACAGACGACTTTTCATGTTGAAAATAATTTTTTCATTTTTATAAGACCTAGCTACCGCCGCAGATGTGGAAACGTACCTATATCTAAATTGTGAACAATTTCTCCCTTCTGCCGTCTCGTATGTGCGAAGAAAACTTAATTTTTAGTCACTATAAAAAAAGGCATGAGTGGCCAGGCGACTTTCATGTTGAAAATATTTTTTTCATTTTTATAAGACTCACAAGTTATCTTCCCATTACAGTTTTCGGATAAGTTTTATAAATTACCAGCCTTGACCCGACCTCGCTTCGCTGTGGCTCAGTTTGATATGAAATAAATGAGCAATTAAATAAAAATAGTTAATCTAGCGAATATAGATTTACCGAGAAAACAAATAATTTATTTCAATACCATGCATTGCATTGTTGACATTGCTGTGATTATGTTGTAGAATGTTATGAAAAGGGAAAAAATATTTTTTTGTAATTATTTTTTATACCCGATGTACATCCATTTTTATATAATATGTAGATATGTCAATCCGAAACAACTACTCCTATGCCTGATACCGCTCAAGGCATTGAATTACACGAGTTGACTTATTCTCACCATTAAGGTAAAGTTGATGACAAATCAAACAGAGTGGTCCGGGTTCGACCCCCGGTTGAAGAGGTTACGTTTTTCGTAAAAAATTTCATCGGACAAGTTTTCAAAAATTGCCATCATTGGCTTGTTCATGCCATTTTACTATTCTTAAAAAAAATATTTTTTATAGCACTATGACAACGAACACAAGTGTCTAAGGTACTAAAACATGATTAATAAAACAATTTTAAAACTTCAATAACAGTTTCGAATTACACCAAGAAAAAAATACATTTTAATCAGAAAAAAATATAACATCAGTTTGTACTGCCTTCACTTCAAGTGTCCCCTTCATTTTCATGACCTTCATCATCATCATCATCGTAATCATGAATATTCTTATCTGCATTCAATATCACATCAATATCTGTGTGTGTGTGTGTGTGTGTGTGTGTGTGTGTGTGTGTGTGTGTGTGTGTGTGTGTGGTGTGTGTGTGGTGTGTGTGTGGTGTGTGTGTGTGGTGTGTGTGTGGTGTGTGTGTGTGTGGTGTGTGTGTGGTGTGTGTGTGGTGTGTGTGTGGTGTGTGTGTGTGGTGTGTGTGTGGTGTGTGTGTGGTGTGTGTGTGGTGTGTGTGTGTGTGTGTGTGTGTGTGTGTGTGTGGTGTGTGTGTGGTGTGTGTGTGGTGTGTGTGTGGTGTGTGTGTGGTGTGTGTGTGGTGTGTGTGTGTGGTGTGTGTGTGGTGTGTGTGTGGTGTGTGTGTGGTGTGGTGTGTGTGGTGTGTGTGTGGTGTGTGTGTGTGGTGTGTGTGTGGTGTGTGTGTGTGGTGTGTGTGTGGTGTGTGTGTGGTGTGTGTGTGGTGTGTGTGTGTGTGTGTGTGTGTGTGTGTGTGTGTGTGTGTGTGTGTGTGTGGTGTGTGTGTGGTGTGTGTGTGGTGTGTGTGTGGTGTGTGTGTGGTGTGTGTGTGGTGTGTGTGTGGTGTGTGTGTGGTGTGTGTGTGGTGTGTGTGTGGTGTGTGTGTGTGGTGTGTGTGTGTGTGTGTGTGTGTGTGTGTGTGTGTGTGTGTGTGTGTGTGTGTGTGTGTGTGTGTGTGTGTGTGTGTGTGTGTGTGTGTGTGTGTGTGTGTGTACCATTATAACTCATTTATTAATTTTCGTTCATTTCTTTAAGAACGCCTCTGGTCCCCGGTGAAATAATCGTTTTATTACTTCGCATGTTATTTTGACAGACTATAGTTTATTTGATATTAATGTAATTTGCATTTCAGTTATAGACGTCACACTGAGGTTAGCTAGATCATCTACGGTACACATAGGGTATTCATTTAAAATGTTACACAGTTCCTGAATAATCCCTTGATCGGTAATGCCTACATTTAACGAGTTCATCTGAATCAGATTGCAGCTGGCTTCCAGAACTTGCTCAAGTACTAGATTATGTCCTATTTTCTTGTAAATAATATCATTTTGTTCAGTAAAATTTTGGCCCAATACTACTTCTACACCCATGATAGACTCCATTTCACTTAAGAAGAACCGTGGGCTAGAGTTACACGGAACGACATATGTTCGGTTTCCATAGTTTCATGTAATTCGTGTATAGCAGTGGCGGGAGGGTGAAGGTTTAGCGTAGGGGCGTTGGCGGTTTTTCGGCATTGTCGCTTGTCGCCCGGCGTTCGCGTATCTAACGTAATGTAACGGTCGTTTATTTTATTATTATTACAGTTTTGTACGTTGTGCATTGTGTATTTTGACTAAAGCGAAATGAGTTAGATTAAATTATTCTTGTTGTTTACACAACATAGGCAACTAACAATACACCAATTAATATTATCTCCTAATACGATTACTACTCGGACCGCTACTGTCCAGATGCCGATCGGGCGACTTCGTGACGGAGATACGGCCTGCATGGAACTCAAGGCGGTTCTTCTTAAGTGAAATAGAGTCTACCCTCCTTAATAACATAACAATTTACAGCCGCCGCAGTACTCTATCTCATTAAAGAACACTCAGCACCCGTATCAACCAAACAACGTAATGTTCTTCCCTTGATAACTATGACGGTCAGATTCCCCAATAAATCTTTACTACAAACGTTCACATTCAAACCTTCTCGCTCAGAACGCTCTTTTGCCCCACACGAGTTGACCGTATGACCAGACTTGTGACAAAACTCTCATTTCGAAATAAATTTCCTTCCTTCTCGGCGATAACGCCACTTCCCGAAGGTTTACCATCATTGGGAACAACAATGTTTGTCTGAAGCTGACGGGGACAATTGGACTTTATATGATCTGGACTACCGCAAATATAACACCGTTTAACAGTAGGTATTAAGTTTCGCCGGACAATTGCGTTTTAGAAACGGAATTTTATTGTTTTCAGTTCGAGTGGTTTCTTTTTAACGTTTTTGACATAGCTAGACAAGAGAACTAATAATTCATTTGTGGTTTTGACACCATTATTAAGGGCACCCATCCGTACAGGAGTTTCCCTAATTTCTCCAATAATTAAATCAATCAATTCAGCCTCAGAAAATTTAATTTTCGTACGATTAAGCAAAAGTAACTTTTCCCTCGCATACTCGCAGTAGGTTTCGCAGCTTTCGCTCGTAAATTCGACGGCTTTTCTCAACTTCTCGGATAGATTACGCTTTGGCGGGAAAAGTGCGATAAGGTTAACACTAAAGGTATCCCAATCGCGGTTGTCCGGCTCCCAGTCGTCAACCAAAGTTTCGCTTCTCCTTTTAACGCAGCTCCAGCCCTGGCAACCATCTCACGGCCGCCCCAGCCGAATTTCTTCCAGAGATTTTCAATTTCATCACACCATGGAAAATGGAAACGCTAGTGATGCCCACGATATTCTCGTTTGCGGCCGTCTCTGAAGCCGCTCTATATATTTCTACTATATATTTGCCATATAAATACTATGTATTTATACTATATATTTGTGGCATTTAACTGATTATTAACAGTAGCTATAAAATATATTGCTGGCTTCGTGGTAAAATTATATTCTCCCCCCTTTTAACAAAAACGTAAAACTTAATGGTAAATTCACAAATGTCCTCTTGTCCCCTTGCTATAAATGTTTGTTTCTTTCTTAAAACTAATTTGAAAATGTGCCATGTAGATTTATCAATGTTCCAATATATGAAAAGTATCGATCGATTTGTATTACGTGCATTCAACACGATTTAAAATTTAACTCCAAAAATATATCAATCATTTGGAGATCATTTGTAATAGGCGTAAATGGTAGCTTATTTCGGCAAATATATCTCTTATCTCTAGTCAAATTAATTTGTCAAAACTATGGTCACTTAAGTGGAAGAAAGCAATCAAAGTATAAAACAAAACAAATTATAAATCTGGGGGATGCATGCGTGGTTTTGTTTTATGACTTGAATAGTTATATGCACAGCATAGTCAACAAACATAACTTTAATAAGTATGGAGTATCTGGTCACTACAGCTATTATTGAAATGGTCAATAACGTTTTTATTACCACCTATAGTGCTTCTCTTCCTTACTTATTTTAGTTTAACGACTCCTAGGTTGCGTGTGCGAAGCGCCCACCCTTCACCGCTCGTTTTTTGTAATAGATATAGTATTGAGCCGATTTGCTCTTGCTTTCACTGTTGGTAGGTTACAATTCTTTTTCTGTGACAATACTGATTCAGTTAGACTAATAATAATTGTCAAGATCGTACACCTGGTAAGTCGTTTCTAAACATCCTTTACTATATTATATCCAATATTTTCTGGCAAGTTCAGTTGTATGCATTATTTATTATTGACGTTGCATTTTTTCTTATGAACCTTTACTACTCCTAAATTTTGCACAATCAATTTTGTGATGTTTACCATATGATAAATATCTGGAAAATTAATGTGTATATAAAGAAAAGAATAGAGTAGGTAAAGGAAGTTTATTTTCAGAATTTTTCATTGTCATAATTCTGTCAAAATATGTAAAGTATGCTGCTATTATATACAGAACATTCTGAGAATACTAAAGAATTGGAACCATGCATAATTCTCCACGCCGAATTTTCCATTAAATTAGCTGACTTAGTTTGTCAGTGTGATTTTGTTTATAATTTGAACAGCAATTCCAATTTAGACGTGTAATACTGCATATTTCGTGACATTAAAATTCCATTAACCCTAGTATTGCTTGTGCAAAGCACATACCGTGGCTCGCTTGTTTTCAACTTAAATTTCTCTTAATCACATCTTACTTTTCAATTTTCTCTCTTATAGATTCCTTCGTGAACTCTCAGGAATGGACCCTATCTAGATCCGTGCCGGATCTCCGATTAGGGATCGTCGGTTCCCTCTCGTCTGGAAAGTCGGCCCTTGTGCACCGTTATCTGACTGGATCATATATGCAGGAGGAATCTCCGGAAGGAGGACGTTTCAAAAAGGAGATATTGGTAGATAACCAGAGTTACTTGTTGCTGATTAGGGACGAGGGCGGTCCGCCTGAATTACAAGTGAGGAAATGAAGTAAAAATATCAATGATTTCTGGAGGTCTAGTCCAATAAAAAATAAAAGTAGGATTTTTCGATTGTGTCTGAAAAATATGCCGATTATATAATCGATTTAAAAAATACAGAATTTTCACATTTTCCCCAGACAGAAGGAAATAAAAGTATTAAATTTGAAGTTTTATGACTTATTGTGCATGCGTACTAGATAATTCATTACACAAATGACAAACGCTGTCACACTGTTGCCACTGTGGGACAAATTTTTATTTGGTGTAGCCGATGATATAACGTTCAAAATGAATAACCACGCATCTAACTTAACCCATTACTATTCCGGCACAATTCACCGCTTTCGAGTTATTAAACCGCTTTTTTGGAAAAAAAATCTAAAATGCTATCTTTTCCTAATAACTAAAGAAGCAGTAAAAGTTCAGACAATCTTGTTTTTTTGTCACACTTAAATTTTATTCAAATTAAAACTATATTTGGTGTTCCACACGAGTTATACAGGGTGTTACAATTTAGTATGCCAATCCCTTAGCCATTTATTCTTTGGGTCAAAATAATGGACGTTTCTCGCGTTAATTTTCATTTGAGCGCTTTTTTTCGAATGTACAGGGGATCGAAGTTCACTTTTACCAATTAATTTGTAATTATTTTCGTTGTGTTTTAAGATATATTTTTCAAATTTGGTGCAAATTTCACTTTTATACAAACACGCCTTAATCTTGACCCATCATCTGTATAATTTTAAGCAATAAACTACAAGAACTATTACGCAAAAATGGGGGATGTAATAACTTTTGGCCTTTAATTTTTTTATGAACGCTTGTGAATGTGACATCTACTTTTTTGTAGTAAGCTGAGTTGAATTTTTTTTTTGCTTATCAATTCAATATCAAAAGAGTAAATCAAGTTGATTTATCCCTAGTTACGCACTGACATATGTAAGTCTGACGTATGTCAGTCAACTTATGTCAGAGTGACGTACGTCCAAACTAAATCAAACATTTCATTTTTTGAGGAATTATGAGGAAATTTTCAACGGCAGCGTGAAAAATCTAATAAGCCACACGGAATGTATCGACTGTTAACATCCTCGGCAAGTGACAAGCCTCGGCTCGTACATACTTACCTCGAATGATAAAACGTCTTTACATTCCTTGTGGCTTAAATAACTATTAATACATATGTCAATGTAAAACGAAATACAATTTTAATGCAATAAAAAAACTTTCGAAGGTAACAAATATAAATCAACATAAAATAAAAAAAGTTGACACATTCTACCAGAAACGTTAGTGCACATTTTACTTAAAAAAATCTGTAATTTTCTGTTGTTTAACAGCTCTCATTTGTAACTTATTTGCACTGCTTTGCATCTCTTCTAAAAGAACGATGTGGCTGGAATCTTCTCCATGGTCCTTTGCCCACTGTATGAATTTAGCAAAGTTATTTACCGCTTCTCCGTGTGTCACTCGGTCACTGTCACTCTCTTCTTCACTCTCTTCCTCCATTTTGTCAAAATTCTCCACACTCTCCAATATGTCGCTGTCATCTATCCTTTCTTAAAGTCACTAGATAGATAGATAGACTTTATCCTTTCTACGTCTTCATCGCCCAAGGCCCATCTTTTAATTTCTTTATTTTTTCCGTAAGCTCCACTATGTCCTTTATTTCGTTCACTTCTGATGTTATTGCTTGTCGCAATGTAGAGAGAGTGATGAAATCTTCATCTTCAAATGAATCTAACAATCCTGGGGGCAGGAGTTGCTGCCAAGAACTTTTTATCAGACCGGTCTTCACGTTCTGCCAAGCCTCTGCCAGTTCAAACACAACATCTTTGACTGTGACTTTCTTTAGTTCCTCTGCAATATTTCCAAGAGTCCCCGCTATCTTCTTCAAAAGATTCTATTCTTGATACTCTACTAGTTTTATAGCTTAGATCACATTCTGGTCCATTGGCTGGATCAGTGGTGTGCAGTTAAGCGGAAGAAATATGACAGAAATTTGGGAGTCGTCACTAGCTAAATCTACTGGATGACCAGGAGCATTATCCAGGATCAAAACTGCTCTTGGAAGTAAATCAAATTCCTTCATTTTTCGACGCACAGAGGGAACGAAGTAAGAATGGAACCATTCCATGAAGATTTCCCCTGTCGCCCATGCCGTTTTTGTCCCCTATAAATTACTGAATATTGCTGCTTCCGAATGAGCGTGGTTTCTTTGATCTTCCCAAAACACTGTCACCAGCCACATGCGTTTTCTTTTGGACATAGAGATGGCAGAATCAAAAACAAAACGGGGTAAAATACACTTCGAGACACGCACCCACTGCTCGACAACAGACAAATAACAATGCGTTTACGGCGCGACGACCGTGGCACCTACTACACACGTGTAGATGCGGGGTTCTAGCGATTTAAGTTCGGTTAATGAAGAGTAGTGCGGATAATAAATGCCAATTTGTTGCATTCGGATAAGCGGGTATTCGGATAATCTCGTGTTCGGATAACCAAGGTTACACTGTACTTAGAATGGAGTATTTACTACTTCCTCAATCGGTAGTATCACTTTTTTCACAAGTACGGGGCTGTTGGATACCCCAGTAAACAATATTGTAACGAAACGGCTTGCCGCGAGATTAACACGCCTCGAGCTACCCAAGTTCGCCATATTCGTAATCCCGAGAATTTTGAAGCGTTCGAACAGACGGAATTCGAAAGGCCGAGAATATGCGGAAGCTTCGATGCGATAAGTTTTTCGAATTGGAGAATCTTCTCTCGAAACGACGGGAATGTTCTCGAAAGCGATGTGCTAGACATAAAAGGGAGATCGACAGCTGAGAGGGTGAGTTGAAGAATCGGAGTGTAAATATTCGGGCGAGATGCCGCGCGCTAAATAAATAAACATCTGTGTGTGATATAAATTAAGTGTTAGAAATAAATTAATTAGGACAATTCGCGTAGTGTTTAGTTTTAGTAAAACAGTAAAAACGTTACAATGGTGTCAGAGTGCGGATTAATTAGTGATATAAGTTGAAAACAATGAAGAAATTACGCGATTTAAAAGTGACGGACCTCAAACGTGTGTTGGAAGATAGAGACCTCGAAACGACAGGGTTGAAAACAGTGCTGCAAAAACGTTTGGAGGAATATTTAATTGGCAAAGGAGACGACCATGAAACTTTTGATTTCGAGGAAGAAGGTGAGCTTATCCTTAACAAAATGGAAAAACTCCATGGGGAATAGGATAACAACATAAAAGAACTCCACGGCGAGTTGGACAACAAAATGGAAAAACTCCACGGTGAGTTGGATAACAACAAAAAAGAACTCCATGGCGAAATGGGAAAACTCCACGATGAGCTGAATAACCAAATGAAAGAAATAGGAAAACACCACAGTGAGTTGGATGACAACATAAAAAAACTGCACGGCGAAATTGGAGAACCAACTGCGAGAATTGGTGACCCGATTAGAATCCATGCATTTCCAGCCCAGTCGGCAAAACATGTCAAGTCCAGGTAATCCGTTTAACGACCCGGAGGACGTAACCAGGATCGAGGCAGTCCCTACTGCAAGCCATCGAGTGAAGCCGCCAACCTTCGACGGGTAAATTCCCTGGGAGAACTACCTCCGACAGTTCGAGGCAGCGGCGAAAGCCAACAACTGGGCGCCAAGGGACGAGGCAGTGGCTCTGACGGTCGCTCTCCGAGGAAGCGCCCTCGACGTGCTGCAGACTGTTCCAGAGGGGGAGCTGGACAACTTCGAGCTACTCGTCCAGAGGCTGGAGAGGCGATACGAGCACGCACACCTGGGGCAGGTCTACCAATCTCAAATGAAGAACTGACGACAGAAGCAGGGAGAGAGCCTTCAGGAGTTTGAAGCCGACATCGCCAAGCTAGTGAGATTCGCCTACCCGGAAGCGGCAGAGTCCATGACGAAGAGTCTCGCGGTCTCGGCCTTCATCGACGGCTTGAGGGATGTGGAGATGCAGCGGGCGGTATGGCTGTTACGTCCCAAGAGCACATTGGAAGCCCTCTCGATGGCCCTGAAATACGATGCTGCGACGGAGGCGTCGAGGACCTGTGGCCGCGTCCGGACGGTGGTCGGGAACGACACATGCGAGGAAGCCGAAAGGAAGGAAGACAAGCTGGAGCAGGTTGTCAACGCCCTCAAGGGACTGCTGAAGGGAAACAAAAAGGAACCGCATGCGCTCCGAAGGGACCGCAAGCGCCCCAGGATCGAGATATATTCAGTTTGAAACGACAAGTAATGCAGGTCGGCCCAGAGGAAATGCTCCTGCACACCAAGGGTGAGACGGTCGATAGTGGTGACCCGACTCCAAGGCGTCACCGGAAAAGGGAATCCTGCTGTAGTGGAACCTTGGAATCATGATGTGGAGGTGGGCCGAGGCGTTCTAGTAGGGAAGACCCTGGTGACGCTGGGTGATGAAATTCCAGTCCAGCTCATTAATATCAATAATTACCCAGTTACCATCCGCAAGGGAACAAAAGTGGGAACCTGCCCACCAGCGACGTCGCTGATCCACCAGGTGCCGGGAAGCGCTTACTGCCAAGTTGCGAGAGTGGAGGAAGCTCTAGTGGATGCCTGCGATTCTCTCGCTGGATCCTAGACGAAGAGGCTTATTGAGTTACTCCGTCGTTACCGATTGATTTTTGCGTCTGACAAGGGACCTTCTGGGAGAACGAGTATTGTTAGACAGACACAAGATCGATATGGTGAACGCGAGACCAATCCGCCAGTCAGCAAGGAGGTTACCTCAGGCGAAGCGGGAGGTAGCGAAGAAGATCATCCACGACATGGAGAAAGAGGGAGTCATCGAGCCATCTAGCAGTCCTTGGGCATCTCCTGTAGTTTTGGTAAAGAAGAAGGATGGAGACACCAAGTTCTGCGTAGATTATCGTCTACTGAACAACGTGACGAAGAAAGACAACTACCCTTTCCCCGGATAGACGACACCCTGGATACTCTAGCTGGATTGAAGCTGTTTTCCACCCTGGACCTGAAGAGTGGCTACTGGCAGGTGAAAATGGACCCTGCAGACAAGGAGAAGACGGCTTTCACAGTAGGATCTGGACTGTGGCAATTCACCGTAATGCCATTCGGGTTGTGTAATGCGCCTGCTACTTTTGAGAGGCTCATAGAGGACATACTCAGAGGGCTCTCCGGGAAAACGTGCCTCGAATAGCTAGATAACATAATCGTCGTAGGGAAGACGTTTGACGAACACCTGTCAAACTTAGAGGAAATCTTCAAGAGACTCCGAATGGCTAACCTGACGCTCAACCCAAAGAAATGCCATCTGTTAAGAACGAGAGTACACTATCTGGATCACGTAGTCAGCAGTAACGGCGTCGAGGTGGACCCTGAAAAAGTGCGAGCAGCCCAAGAATGCCCAACACCAAAGAACAAGCATCAGTTCCTGGGGCTTTGCAATTACTACCGTCGTTACGTCCGAATGTTTTCTGACATCGCAAAGCCGCTGACACGACTAACCGAGGAAAAACGACGCCCTGAAAAGACGCGTGCCGACGGCCCCTGTTCTCGGGTTCCCGACCCAAGAGGGGCGCTTCATCTTGGATACAGATGCAAGCAATGACGGGATCGAAGGGAAGGATCACAACTGCAAGATGGGCAGTAGCGGGTCGTTGGCTACTTCAGTAAAGTCGTGTCGAAGCCCGATAGGAACTACTGTGTCACCAGGAGGGAGCTGTTAGCCGCCGTGAAGTCAGTAGAACATTTCTACAAGTACCTATATGGGAGGAAGTTCTTGTTGAGAACGGATCACGCGGCGATCAGATGGCTCCTGCGATTCAAGAACCCGGAAGGTGGATTGAGCGTCTTCAGGAATATGACTTCGACATCGAACATAGAGTAGGAACCAGCCACGGTAATGCTAACGCTCTTTCAAGAAGACCGTGTCCAGAGGGATGTTCCCATTGCAGTCGTGCAGAAGTGAAGGAGGCTTCTACTTGCTGCATGACGGTCACCGACCAGGACTGGTCACCAGACGGGCTGCGGCGAGCGCAGAAAGGCGACCCTGAACTTCAACGGATCCTGAAGTGGAAAGAAGAAGGACGTCGGCCGGAATGGCTGGCCCCATCCTCTAGGACCTTGAAATCGTACTGGGCACAGTGGGACTCCCTGGTGTTACAGGATGGACTGCTCAAAAGGGTGCTAGAATGCGATAATGGCGCAGAAAGACAATTCCAACTTATCGTGCCCAAGATCAAGGTGGCTGAAGTACTACGTCACCTCCATGATGGAACCTCGGGAGGCCACCTGGGAGTAAAGAAGATCCTGCAGAAAGTGCGCAAACGTTTCTATTGGGTGGGCTGCTCCGAGGCTGTTCGCGAATGGTGCAGAAAGTGTACAGTTTGCTCGGCCAGCAATGGACCGCACCGCAAACCGAAAGCTCCGATGAGACAGTACAATGTGGGAAATCCTTTCGAGAGGATCGCCCTAGACATTACTGGGCCATTTCCTGAAACCGATTGCGGCAACAAGTACATTTTGGTGGCGATGGACTACTTCACTAAATGGGTAGAGGCCTACGCGATTCCCACCAAGCAGCCACAACTGTCGCAGATGTCCTGGTGAAGGAGCTAGTGAACCGCTTCGGACTACCGTTGGAATTGCATTCCGACCAGGGGCGTAGCTTCGAGAACGAGCTGTTCCAGGGAGTTTGCGAAAAATTGGGAACTCGCAAAACTAGGACAACGGCGCTGCACCCTCAGTCCGACGGAATGGTGAAGAGGATGAACCGCACCATGGGAAAGTATCTCTCGTAGGTAGTGTCAACACCAACGAGACTGGGATCAACATCTTCCCTTTTTCCTGATGGCCTACCGCTCTGCCATTAACGAGTCCACCGGCCAGACACCAGCAAGGGTACTGTTCGGGCGAGAGAAAAGGTCTTCCCTGCGATTTAATCTTCGGTTGCAAACTGGGAGAAGATCTGGCTGGGGAAGACTACGTCACCAAGCTGCGCAGAAAAATGGTCCAGGTTCACGAGATGGTACGGACGAATCTCAAAGTCGCCAGCGAAGACATGAAGGACCATTATGACGTTCGGGCGGACAGCGGCATGTATGAAGAAGGGGACCTGGTGTGGCTGTACAACCCACAAAGTCGCGATATTAACGTGCTTGCGGCTGCGCCGCGCGCGCGTTTAAACCTATCTCTCGTTCAACGTTCATTTTATCCGCTTGTATAATAAATAACTATTATTACAATGACTAAAATAGTTTGTATTTTTATTGGACTAGAGCTAATTTTTTGATATAACTGCTAGGATCCAAAAACAGATGGATTAATCAACATTATTATTTTTTGTTACAGTTTACAACATGGGTAGACGCAGTTATTTTAGTTTTTAGCCTAGAGGACGAATCCTCGTTCGCCGCTGTTCATAATTATTATTCAAAAATGGCTCATTATAGAAATATTACTGAAATACCTTTAATTTTAGTAGGGACTCAAGGTATTACATACATATAATATTATTTTAATAATTTTGTTAAATGTTACATTTTCATTTTGTTAGATGCAATATGTGAGAACAATCCACGCGTAATAGATGACTCGTGTGCTAGGAAACTAGCCAGCGATTTAAAACGGTGTACATACTACGAAACGTGCGCTACCTACGGTTTAAACGTCGAGAGGGTATTCCAAGATGGTAAGAAATAATTAGTCTCTATTTTAATCATTCTTTTCTGATTTTTGTTATAATGTTGATGTTATTTCAGCTTGTCAGAAGATAGTTCAGCAACGTCTCTCTTTGTCAGTGCTGTGTTCAACCCCTACAAATTCAAGACCTTCAACCCCAAATAATCATTATAACTCGATGACATTACAGAGGCACTTATCCCAGCAAGGAAACAATGGGTATTCTCAGTTAGGGGTTCAGCATGCCTCTACTGGGTGTAACCACTCCACTGTATACAAGGTAAAATTTTACAAAAATAATACCATGTCTGTAACATCCATGATGGAGTTAAAAAAGAATTAAATCTAAACAACTTATAATTAAAAATTATTGAATTAGTAACCAAAATTATTCACATCGATATTGAAATCCACTAATAAGTACACGTGAAAACAATCGAATTAAAAAAAGATTATATTAAAAAAAGATAAAACCATTGATAATAATAAATTCTTTAAAAAATATCCAACGTGCTATGGGAATAAAAAACAGAAATGCAATAAAAATAATTTAAACGAAATAATTTTATGAAACAATTCATAAAAAATTTAACATTGTTCTTAAAAATCGTAAAATAATATGACGGAAAGTAAAATGAATAAGCAAAAAAAGTTTAAAACAAAAATGTTTTTGACGTGATATACGTCTTATAAATCGGTGTGACCCACACTTTCCAGAAAACATTGTAACGTTACGCATCTATCTCTCTTACACTACAGCGTCCGAGTGAAAGAGAGACTGTTACCACACAACCAATTAGAGCCATGCGGGAGTGAGATGACTTTTTTTTAGATTTGGCCCAAAATCAACTAAAACGGTCCTTTTGGGTCCCTGAAACTCTCCCTAAATTTTTAGGGCCCCAAGTGGAATTGAACTCAAGTTATGGACAATTGAAAGTTGAAATTTTCAGGTTCGGCTCCAAAACCAAAAATTTTCAACCATCCATAACTTGTAAAAATACCCATTTTTATGAAAAAAGTTTTAAACAAAAGTTGTTTGCAATGCTTTAAACTTTCGGAAACTGCTAAAAAAAGTTCATCCGACATGGTTCACTATTGACGAGTCTTGGCGCCATTAGTCGTCAGGCCGCCAAAAAAAAAACATTATCAGCTTTCCTGACCAAAAAAGTCAAGAGCGTAGCTGGATTCGATATAAAACTTTTCAGCCCAAACAAAAGTTAGCCAGACCTAAGGGCTTAGAGAAAAAAAATGGTTTTCAGGTTCAGCTTGAAAACCAAAAATTTTCAACCATCCATAATTTGTAAAAATACCCATTTTTATGAAAAAAGTTTTAAACAAAAGTTGTTTGCAATGCTTTAAACTTTTGGAAACTGCTAAAAAAAAGTTCATCCAGCACGGTTCACTGTTGACGGGTCTGGGCGCCATTATTCGTCAGGCCGCCAAAAAAAAAAACATTATCAGCATTCCTGACCAAAAAAATCAGGAACGTAGGTGGATCCGATACAAAACGTTTGAGCCCACACAGAAGTTCGCCAGACCTAAGGGCTGGTCCCAAATTTGAAAATTTGTGTTGAAAATTCAAATTTCCAGAACAATTCTTGTGGAAGGTTGCTTCAGCGTTGTCGTCAACCGTTGTGGACCTTCAAAAACATCAACAAGAGCAACAATTTGGGTGAGAGTCGCTTCTTGGATAAAAAATGTGCGTCAAGCGAAGTCATCTGGGATCAAAATTCAAGTATTTTGAGGAATTTTGAGTTTTTGAGCCGCCGGGGACTTGGAAAGTGCTCTATTTATATGAAAATAGCATGCCAACCTTAGTGATGTTGATCCCCAGTCAACTTCTAGAAAAAATGTCGCTCATGGTTTGAGATTAACTGGCAAACAGTGGATTTCTGGGGGCTCAATGGAATTTTGTTGATATCAAGGGATTTTTGCCGGATTTCACCATTTTTTTTTCTCGGAGCTCTTTGGTCTGGCTAACTTCTGTTTGGGCTCAAAAGTTTTGTATCGAATCCAGCTACGCTCCTGATTTTTTTGGTCAGGAAAGCTGATAATGTTTTTTTTTTGCGGCCTGACGACTATAATGGCGCCAAGACTAGTCAATAGTGAACCATGTCGGATGAACTCTTTTTTAGCAGTTTCCAATAGTTTAAAGCATTGCAAACAACTTTTGTTTAAAACTTTTTTCATAAAAATGGGTATTTTTACAAATTATGGATGGTTGAAAATTTTTGGTTTTGAAGCTGAACCTGAAAACCATTTTTTTTTCTAGAAGCCCTTAGGTCTGGCTAACTTTTGTTTGGGCTGAAAAGTTTTGTATCGAATCCAGCTACGCTCCTCATTTTTTTGGTCAGGAAAGCTGATAATGTTTTTTTTTTGGCGGCCTGACGACTAATGGCGCCAAGACTCGTCAATAGTGAACCATGTCGGATGAACTTTTTTTTAGCAGTTTCTAATAGTTTAAAGCATTGCAAACAACTTTTGTTTAAAACTTTTTTCATAAAAATGGGTATTTTTACAAATTATGGATGGTTGAAAATTTTTGGTTTTGAAGCTGAACCTGAAAACCATTTTTACTTTCTCATATGAGGTACTCATATATGAGAGAGTATTGTAATCGGGTCGATTTTTCGAAATTGAGTTATTAGCATTTCTGAACGTTTTGAGGTCCCCTGAGTCCAAAAAACATGTTTTTGGAAAACCGTCTGTATGTATGTGTGTATGTGTGTATGTGTGTATGTGTGTATGTGTGTATGTGTGTCTGTGGTAGGATTTTCTCAAAAACCAAAAACCACAAACGGTCAAAACTTTGTATTTAGACTTTGTACCATACCAGGACGTGAGAATAAGCTTTTCATAAAAATCGGCCAGGATAAAAGGGTTGTTTACTCTTGTCGTTTTTCGGTTTTTTGAATATTTCTCGAAATTCGCTCCAAGAATTTTTTTTAAACTTTGAATATTTATTGTACGATTAAATACCTATAAAAAAGTTTCCTAACGATTTTGGCTAAATCTTCTGTGAAGAGCACTTTATACTTGTCAATTTTCGGTTTTTTCAATTTTTTTCGTAATCCACTCCACGAATTTTTTTTAAACTTTGAATATTTAGTCTACTATTGAATATGTATAAAAAAGTTTTCTAACGTTTTTGGCTAAATCTTCTGTGAAGGATACTTTATACTTGTCGATTTTGGGTTTTTTGTATTATTCTCGGAATTCGTTCCAAGAATTCTTTTTAAACTTTGAAAATTTATTGTGCGATTAAATATGTATAAAAATGTTTGTAACGTGTTCGGCTAAATCATCTGTGAACAGCACTTTATACTTGTGGTTTTTCGGTTTTTGAATTTTTCTCAAAATTTGCTACAAGAATTTATTTTAAATTTAGAATATACATTCTACCATTAAATTAGTATGAAATAAACTTTTTTTTTGCTTAAATTAACCGTATCTATTTCCCTTTTGGATTTGGCAAACGCATATTGAAACACCCTATATATGAGAAAGTACTCTGATGAACACATCACGATTTTTTTTTTCTCGAAGCCCTTAGGTCTGGCTAACTTTTGTTTGGGCTGAAAAGTTTTGTATCGAATCCAGCTACGCTCCTCATTTTTTTGGTCAGGAAAGCTGATAATGTTTTTTTTTTGGCGGCCTGACGACTAATGGCGCCAAGACTCGTCAATAGTGAACCATGTCGGATGAACTTTTTTTTAGCAGTTTCCGAAAGTTTAAAGCATTGCAAACAACTTTTGTTTGAAACTTTTTTCACAAAAATGGGTATTTTTACAAATTATGGATGGTTGAAAATTTTTTGTTTTGGAGCCGAACCTGAAAATTTCAATTTTCAATTATCCATAACTTGAGTTCTATTTCACTTGTGGCCCTAAAAATTTAGGGGGAGTTTCGGGGGCCCAAAAGGAACGTTCAAGTTGATTTTGGGCCAAATCTAAAAAAAAAATCTAAATTCGGCGTGGAACGTACCATATATATACTATTATTAACAATATGATATTATATATGACAAATAATTGTATTCTAGGTCTTTGTGTAACACATTTTTCGACTTCCCACACAATTTGCTTACAAATATTGTATTCCATTACCTTAGAAAACTGAATTGTAAATGTACGCGCGTCAATGGCACTATCGCAACACGATTTTTCTATGCTTGCATAAGATCCTATTAGTCATTTTATTCCGCCATAAATATGGCTGATGGCAAACTGTACACACTGCAATGAAAATAGTTATTTCAAAAACTTTTGTAATGTTTAGGCTTTAATTCCTTCGCTGTATACACATACAAATTTTTAAAAAATTTCTCGATTGGTTAAAATTATAATAGGTACCTACATAAACCTTCCAGTATTCGCGACCTTTGACGAACTAATGAACTGAATTGTGTCAAATCCATTGAAACTGTGTGAAACGCTAGAGTGTGTACTTGGCTGAAGTTATATAGTGTGTCCCAACAAGAGCGCCGGTTTTAAATTTGCCGCCATTTTGTTAATACGGGTTGTACGGTGATTTTTTTTTTCAACAGTTGTCACGTACAGACCACGCGATTTAAGAATATGGAGAAGTACTATTCAAACGAGCAACGTTTAATTATTGCAAAAACACAATACAAAAATGGTGAGTTTTGCGAAAACAGTTCGCCAATTACATCAAGTTTTCGGTCTCAATAATGCGACAAATGAATCGACAGTGAGGCGTTTAACTACAGTTAAACATCTTGAAGAGCGAATACGGCGCGTTATTCGTGAAATACAGCCACATTTATGTTGAAAAAAAATGTTTGCTTACTTTAAAAAATAAATTAAATCCGGCGCTCTTGTTGGGACACCCTATATCTTCAAGGATCCAGAGATTGTTTTTAAAAAACTAATATTTCTCTCAGTATCTACAATAGAACTATCGAGGTTGAAAACAAGACAAAAAGTAATGGGTAATTTTACAGAAAACGTATATAAACTAAGTTGTTCTGGATCCTGGTGTGGCAGCTTCTATATGATCTTTTGAGATCTGAGATTTAGTAGTTTAGTTGGTAGAATACCTGACGCGAAATCGGGAGACCCGGGTTCAAATCCCGGCTGAGCTACAATTCCGTTTTCAAAAATTCTCTTAGGTACACCTCTTTCGTATTGACATTCCGTCGTGAATGAAAAATAATACACGAATGTTATGTGCTATTTTCATGTTTTGTATCTAAGCATGTAAGAATCATTTACGTTACCGGCAGCGGGAAAAAAGAGTTTAGGTTTCGCTTTGTTTAAATTTGTCGCATCGGGTAACCCTAGTTACGCATATACAGTCAACTTAGGTGACAGTGACGACCATCCAAACTATAGAAAACATTTCATTTTTTGAGGAATTTTGAGGGAATTTTCAACGGCAGCGTGAGAAATGTAATAAGTAACACGGAATGTATCGACTGTTAACATCCTCGGCACACTTTTCCTCGAATGTTAACATGTCTTTACATTCCTTATTGCTTAAATAACTATTTTATTATGGGAGAGTATAACATGGAAAAATTTTCAAGTAGGTGGTAATCTACGTAAACGAAATTTCTTAACTATCAGCTGTGAAAAATAAGAAACATTGAAGTATTCTATAAAGTTACGCAAAACAAAGCTAGCTTTCGACTGTCGGCACTCCCAGAGTGCAATATTTCTGTTTTTTTTTAAATTAACAATACCTTTTTCGATTGTTATTAACAATTCAAAGATAAAGTGGTTCCAACGTAGCCTAGAATTGCATGTTTGAAACGCACACCCTTCACGGTTTGTTTTTAATGAAAATACAATTATTAAATGCAGTTTTGATCTTTGAAGTAGTTATAGTTTGGGTCGGAGATTGCACATTATCAGAAATTGGTAAAGTTGTAAAAAATGTTGAAATTTTAATTCAAGGTTCAGTTCTGTTAATTTCGTATTTATTTTTTATCATTCAATTTTTATTATTTATAGCGTAAAAAAGCTTAATATCAATTTCCACAAGGCAAGATGATGGCTAAATAATTTTATGCGCCTTTGACATATTTTGTTTGGTTTTATTTAAGGTTTTAATAAACCACAAATAAATTACAAGTAGATAAAACTCAGGATGAGTATCACTAACAAAGAAATATAAATAAATTATTACATTCATTATAACCTCATGTGAACTAGTTTTTATGTTACATAAAAAATAATTGATCTTCACTGCAGTGTAAAAATGGGATTTTTACTAATCTTCCCAATCTGATTGTCCACTCGTCTCTGATATAAGCAATGACTGTTTCATTGTCGAAAACAATTTAATATTTTTGTAAAAACTGTTGACGTTACACATCATGTTAAATACTTTTGAGATTCTTTGTTGATTGACATTTTTAACTCGACGGTAATTGCGGACCACCAAACCATTTAAATTCGTGCATGGCTGTTGATCTATCCAGCCACAATCATTAGGATCTAAATCAAATCTATCTTCTATATATATAAAAATGGATGTTTGTGTGTATGTTCCGCATAGGCTCCTATACCATTCGTTAGATTGCAACGAAACTTTGGTGAGTTGTAGGGCGCATGTCCGTGAAGGTTTCTGAAATGGTTCCGCGTCGAAAAAAGAGCCAGGGGCGCAGAAACGGCCAAAAAATATAAAATGCATGACAGTTAATATGTCATCTTTATTTGACAGACGAGTGACTAAGCGAAAAGGTATCTTTTAAATATCGAACAGTTTGACAGCGCTTTGAGTATCGAATTGCTCAAAATCATTCTGTTAAAAGTAGAAATATTTCTGAACGTGTAGTCGTGTGTGAGTATTAATGGTGTTATTTGTGAACTTTGGACATTGGACAATAGAAAACAAGCGCATTTATTTTATACTTTCGCTGTAAATTATGCCTCCAAAAGAAAAGCGATTGGCATCTATATGTAAAACAAAATAAAAATAAAAGACTACGAGCTTCTGAAGATGACGGGCAAAAGGAAGATAGACTAAGAAACCCTAAAATTAAGAAATGCTCAAGCCCGTTTATCTGAAACAGAGGAGCCAAAGGAAGATAGATTAGAAAGCCTCAGATTAAGAAATGCTTAAGCCCCCTTATCTGAAACAGACGAGCAAAGAGAAGCAAGATTGGAAATCGAAGGAGTACGAATTGATCGAGCCCGTTCGTCTGAAACAGACGAGCAACGGGAAGCAAGATTGGAAATAGCCCAAGTATGTATTGCTCGATCAAGACAAATAACGCACGCTGATTGAAACCATTTTCATGGAGTGTGGAAAAAGGTATGAGACAGGGTCGCCCCCGAGCGAAGCCGAGTACCTACATCGGTTATAAAAAATTATTGCAAAGCAATATTTTTTCCCCTTTTCATAACATTCTACAACATAATCACAGCAATGCAATGCATGGTATTGAAATAAATTATGTGTTTTCTCGGTAAATCTATATTCGCTAGATTACCTATTTTTATTTAATTATTCATTTATTTCATATCAAACTAAGCCACAGCGAAGCGTGGCCGGGTCACGGCTAGTATTTTATAAAAGTTTGAATGTCAACGGATCACCTGAGCGTACAACTTGGTCGATCTGCAGCCAGATTATGGACTGACGCTGTTGGTAAAGTAAAGTACATCATGTATAATTTTTAGGTACCATAATGTAATGAAAAAATATGAATTCAATTAAAAAACAATACTTGTTTAAATGAATGGCTGGAATGGAGTAAAAACATCATTCATTATCTTTAACGAAATAGTAATTGATATGCCGAACGATGACCGTGCGAAATTCGAAGTCTATTGTCCAGGAAATTTTAATAAATGGAAGTTATTGTTAAAGTAACAATATTAAATATTAATAAGAAAAATTGAATACTAACCGATTTATCACAAATTTTGATTAATGCTGGACTAACTTGTTTTAATTGCATCGTTTTATCTGCAAAAACCTCTCTGTTTGCAGTGCATTTTCAAGTTGTTGTTCACATAGAACATGTACTTATTCTATATGTACAAAACATAATATAGAAAAAATAGAATATAATAGAACATATAGCACACACATAAAGATTATTCTAAATGATTCAAAATTGAATTTAGTTTAATAGAAAATTCAGTTGTACTTCCCTCAAGTCGCGTTTTTCGAAACAAGTCCATTGTTCAAAGATGGTGAAGTTAGGTTACTAGGTATATTTTTTGAAGTCAATCTTCATTGTAAAAACACGTTTCAGGTCGATAGTTTTTTTTTTTATTTATTAATTCAAAAAAGAGGCATATTTCGAGTCTTCTAAGACTCATCCTGTCATTCCTCCCAAATAATGACAGTCCTTTAAGTGGTTCTATTAAACTTTTTAAATGCTTTTTGAATTCAACTTCATCTCTTTTCTTTAGGATCCTCTAACATCTCAAGTGGTCGACCTCCGCCAGATCCACACATTGAAACATCAGCACCTTCACAATGAGGAGCCGATTTACAAGGCGACTGAGGAAAAGTGGAACTCCTCGACTTCGACTATAAACTCTCAATGTTCTTCCCAGGGGGTCGTCCTGATGGCCTCTGAGAATAATAACATCACGAAAATCTCTGCCCCTCACTCATTGGACAACCTTCAAGGTTCTCAGATTGTCATTCCTAAGGATATAAAGGATTTGCCTACGCCTATCTCTACACCTACGACTTCCAGGAAAAATAGAAGGAAGTCGAACCTGTTCACTCCATCCAAGAAAGGGGATGATAAGCTGAAGAATGGAAGCGATATCGGAAGCGGGAGGGCCATTCCCCTTAAACAAGGTAAAGGGGAATAAATCAAGTCAAGACACAATGTTTTAAGACAATCGCTTATGTGCGTTTGCAATGGTTTTATACTCACAAATGAATTAGAGCCTTATGGTGGGCCATGATAAGGTAGCCACTGCAATGTACTATGAAGATCGCTCTTGTGCGTTTGGGAAGATTTCATAGACCCAAGTGCCCTAGCGCCTTAACACACCAATTTCATTTGTACATATTATGTGGCCTTAATAGAACAATAACTTGCTTGTGCAAAGCATTACACTTGACGGCTTGTTGTTACCTTATCGTTTTTATACTATTGCCTTTTTTCTCATTCGTATATAATTACTTGTTATCTTAAATTAATGTACAGCTAGAACATCCACCATTTGTATCAGGTTCATAATTATTAGATTCACTCATGTTTACTACTAAGTTTTTGGAAATTATTCATAATATTTCGAGTTAGTCGTGAAAATTTTTGATTGGAATTTCGATAATTCAATTATTTATTTGTCAGGTTACCTTTACAAGAGAAGCAGTAAATCCCTGAACAAAGACTGGAAGAAAAAATACGTCACCCTTTGTGATGATGGACGTCTGACCTATCATCCGAGTCTACATGATTACATGGATGATATCCATGGAAAGGAAATTTCTCTACAATATGTTACGGTGAAGGTGCCTGGACAGAAACCAAGGGGATCCAAGTCTATAATCACCATAGCAGGGGGGAGGGATAATACGGGCGGAATTGGCGAAGGTTTGTGTTCATTATCCATTTTAGGTAAGTAGAAGTATTCATGCCTTGAATAGCAAAAAAACGATACATCTGTTCAAACTGATTTTGATTTTTTTTTCAAGATTAATGTGAAGGGGTAGTGGGATAAGATGGTTAAAAGTGTTCCAGGTTATATCAGAATAGAAAAAAATGCACTTATATTCAGCGTAGTGCGCGAGTTTCAGTTTTTAAAACGTTTATTATTATATGCAGGAACCACTTATTTAGTCAAGTCTCGAAAGAGAGTATTTTATCTCCTCTACAAAACGACGACCACCTAACTCCCTTCTTCAGATACTAGCACAGACAATTCATTACAGACAGTCAAAGTAAATGGGTGAAGCTTTTAGTTCTTAACTGTTGGCGTACTGTCGCTATTCCTGTAATAAATTCGAATATTCGCGTAGAAATATGCACATAAGACAAAATGGTTTGTGGGGGTTACTGTTCAAGATTCCAATCCTAATACAATGTTGTCAAAGCAGATAGAGTCGCCGAGCAGATAACGAAGGGTCGAAGTTTTTATACCTGAGGTCTCGGACCAGGCTAGCTCTAATCCTCCGAAGCGAAATACATTTTATTAACAATGAACAGGAATTAACCCGTATAACGTTGTATTATCGGACTCTATTAGATAACGCCTACATATTAATTTTTTTAAACTAAAAGTTATGTTTATTATGAATAAAAATATAGTAGGTAGGTGAAAGATGCAATTTAGAATTAATAAATTATTGATCAACAATTAATCGTTATGATTTTACATAGGTATTTTTTTTATAATAAAATCTCAAATTTGCTATGGTTTGTTGGAAATACGACTTTATAGTTACCATAGGTAAAATAATTGTTTCCTATGATAAATTATATTTAAAAGACGGCCAGAATTTCTCAATAGAATAATGCACACTTATGAGATCAGATTGTCGATGAAAAAGAAGAACGTCACATTTATCTATTTAAGAAACCTTTATTAATCATTAAGTATGTTGAATGCTTTTCATATTAGAAATTATAGGTATTTGGTAGATACACAGAGAAAAGTTCCCGGAAAAAATTCTACATTTTAAACTAGTATAGGTAAATATTACAAATATTGAACAATTTCTTTAACTGTTAGAAATTTCTTAAATAAAAGAAGGGTTACACCTACCTACCTACCTGGGTGATCACAGGAATCCGACGGGAATTTTTAGAAACTGGTTCATTTACAAAACATTATACTTAAGATAGGCTTAATAGTCTTACTACGGAACACTTGACTACCTTATAGATAATTGTTTAAAGTTAAAATACTTTCATCATCTTTGGTGATAGATACTTGTGTGCGAAACCGTATGCGATTTATAGCGATTTGCGATTTAAATTTTTGATTTGATTTAATATTTTGTGTAGAATTTGTCATTTGTGTGCCGTTTTCGTGTATTTATGTATGTAGGTATGCGATCAGAGTATACCTACAGAGCAACAATAAAAAAAAACTTGGTAATTCTTCTGGAAATCAACCATACTTTTTTGTCGAAAATACCAAAATTTATTCCTTGTACAATGTCCCGCATTTGTTTAAAAGCCTTCGTAAAAATATGTTAAATGGTAATTTAAAACTAAATGATAAAACGTTTAGTTTCAATGTAATTAGAGAAACCTATAATAACCCGCTCGAATGTTGACTAAAATAACGCCGAAACATTTGTTTCCTAATGCGTTTCAAAAAATGTCTTGCTATTTAGCTTTGCAGATATTTTCTAATACCGTTGCCGCCGCTCTCAAATCGGCCGTTCACAAAAACTTAGTTGATGAAATTGTCAGTGCCGAGTATTGCGTAGGTGTCCATTGGGTACCTCTTATAAAAGGTTTTATTTCTTTTTAAACATTACGGCACAGACAATATTATGAGTGTGATAACGGTAACCATGCCTAGATAGCATTACCATCTATCGGCATTTTGCTCCACCACTTCGCCAGAATCTCTCGAGGGATGCAGGCTTTTCGAAGTCTGCATCCTTTTTAGGGTACGATTTAAAGCACGGGGTTTGACAGTCTGTAATGAATTGTCTGTGATACTAGGTCACCAGCTATCAGCGTTTCTTAAAAGACAAAGAAATTGGTGATCAAGTTCGTGCACTTTCTATAGAGTGTCTGTCTGATTCAGAGTTGCGAGAAGTAGAAGTGGTATATGCTCAGTAGCTGTAGAGAAGGGGCCGGTTTCTGATTGATAAAAACTGTGGCGCAGCCTAAGGTTTTCGAATGTACACCGCAATCCGACCAATCGAAGCCGACCGTTACTCGTCCTCTACTGCGCATGCATCGCTTCCGTGTAAATCTCGCAACTCTGGTCTGATTTAAGAGTTTTTCAGTGTAGTGTGGGCGTGTGTGCGCGATTGTGCGTCTACACCTGAATTACAAATTTTAAGGCCCTTTACAAATTCCTTAAGTTAACGCGCGTTCGCGGTCATCCACAAATTAATTAACTAAAATCAACCAACCTACTACCTAAGCGGTTACCGAAACGAATTTACAAAATCATTATTCTTCTTATACAAAAAAGAAAAAAAAAAGGTGACTAGAGAAAATAGCCTCGAAGACCTCTGTTGCATCGTTCGTCACACTTCGCTATCCGTCCAAATAACGCTACTCTGGGTCTTCGCTACACATAAAAAAAAACCTATACAAGTTATACAAACCTATACAGCCTATACAAAATTCGTACAATATTAACACACTGTGACCCTCCCATGTTACAAACCGCAAAGAACTAAAACCCACCCTAGATTCAGAGTTATGCTCGCGCCGCTTGCATATGAAAATAACAAATAAAACGTTACGCTTCTACATGTTTGCGAGTAAACTTGTGCTTCGTACAACACGTTTTGAAGTGAGGTTTCTTCACTGCCAGAAACACAGGCAACTCGTACCGGAGACGACTACGGGTTCCACTAGCCATTCGCAGGTCCCAATGCACGCTTCTCAAATGTATTAAATTCGCCTCTAACGAAAAGGCCACTACCAAAAGGTACAAGTCATTGGAAACAAAATGGCGCAAAACGGTCGAGCCCAAGTCGAAGCCAAGAAAGACCGAACGTTAATCAAGGAACAAGAGACAATCGCCGGACACATAGAATAAAGAGTGACATGAAGCCACGGCGCAAAATCTTCGCTCTGAAGGTCGCAATACAAAACTAATAATAATAAATTCTCGAGACAACATAAATCAGCTAACCGAAACGAGTTATACAATCAAAAACTCAATTTAAACCAGCCATATAAAGCTAAAACGATCCACTACGAATTTAGGTAGTTCGAACGATAAGGAGAGTTGACTCCTGAAGGAAGGAGTCCTGACGTCGAACGTTCTCCATGTTGTCTATATAGATTTGTAGCAATTAACCATTAGTTCACGCTAAATTCCACGGCAGGATGTTACGGATACAGAACTGGGTGGAATTAACAAAGTGAACAAAAAAATGTAACAACCTACTCGCTTACTCTTCAGAGCAATTTCCTTTCAGAACAGCTTCATTTCCGGTTTAGTTATGTGATCTCTCTGCTTAACCATCCTTATAGGCTATTGACTATATTATTTAATAAGAAACTAACGCGTGCAAGTTTTTTTTATTTTTTCATACGGTCAATTGACCTCTAAAGAAATAAAATCCAAAAGTGCTACTAAATTTAGCCCTGCGTTTTTGAGAACGGGGTACGTTTGTCCACTTTTCGATTCTTCGCCTATAGCGCAAAAACTATGCATTTGTCGAAGATATGTGCCCTAAGATTTCTTGTAGAGAATTAAATTCCCTATGAAAATGTTATTTTTTGAAGTTAAAAAATATCTTTTTTAATGAAATAAATTCAAAAAACCAAGGTAAAAAAATGGAAAAGTTTCAAAAAAAATTGTTGAATTTTTCACTAACTGGTTCTCGCCGGGGTGCGATTTGTCAATCGTTTTTGTCAGTTTCAAAATCTGTCATTGTGTCAAAACGAGGGACATTTCCAACAATTACTGTAATTTAGTTTTTCTTGTTAATAAAAACGTTATTAGTATTTTATAACTTGTAGTTCATTACTAATTTAGAACTGAAATAAGTAGGTAACACATTTGTAAGTTATTGATGATTTCAGTGTAGCTTGGCAATGACAGAATTATTTCAAAAGTATGATTTAAGCTAAGACAACCATTTTACATTTCATGGCAACCCTTGACCCGGATAATTTTTGATATCACGGTACGTTGACGTGACGTGACATAAAAATATTTTTGCGCACTCCAGTTGAAAACGTGTCACTTCTATATACCTGTACTCCGCGGAAAGCGACGAATTGCCGGCCGACCAGCTCCGAACGTACTTTTCCGCCCGGCATAGAGATGCGCGGCGAAGAGATGAACGAAATATCACGAATATTACGAAATTGGTGAAAACGATTGCTCTATGTTCGCAACACACAATACACATATCAGTACAAAACGTTATTATCATAGGACAAGTACAATGTGTTTCAAAATGATTGTCATCTAGTCGGCTGTGGAATTCCCATGTAAAATAAAAAAACCCGCCTTGCGAACATAGGAGTTTCTACTAGCTATACATAACCTCAAAATAACCTACTTAACCTCTTTTAACTTCTGGTTTTTCTCTGTCAAAAGAAAACGAATTCTGAATATTTGTCTATTTGTAGTATTTGTTTTGGCCCTGAAAAGGGCTGTTAATTACTAGCAGTACTGATTGCCAGTTTCACAATAAATGTTCGAAGTGTCACTTGTTGTCAGAATCAGCTAGGTACAAATCAATAGAGCGCGGCACATCAAAAATTACATGCATTGAATTTCCAACGCCAACTAGATGACAGTCATTTTGAAACACATTGTATTTTAATATTAAAACTGATTAAGTTTCTCGTTATTTACTTATTAGCGGGTTGCGCAAAAAGTACTGTGTTCACCACGGGCGGAAACGAAATTTCAACTCGTGCGGAAGTGGCCCGAGCTAAACAAACCCGCCCTCGTTGAAATGTTCGTTTTTCCGCCCTTGATAAACAATATACTATTGGCAACATAACATTAAATTTTACCTGACTATAGCTCCTCTACTTTGGATAGTAGCGCCTTCCTTTGATGTTGCCGCTGGAGCAAAATCACCTTGGTTGCACTGAAATCACTAGGATTTCAGTAAAACAGTTGACATTGACAGTACTGATAGATTGGTTTTTGCATTTAAGTACATAATTATCTGCAAAATGCCCGGTTGTTGTGCACGTAAATGTAAGAACAGTGAGGCAAAAGGGTTCCAGCTGTTTTTAGGATACCGAAGTGTTCAAAGATGCGAAAACTTTGGTTAAAGTGCATTCAACGAACTGATTGCGAGCATTTAGTGAATCTGACCGACAGCAGTCATTTGCGAGTTTGCGAATAATTTCTCTTCTGTACGATTTTTGTGGTTTTTAAATTGCCCTTATAAAAGTAGGGACTTTTTTCGTCTCGACGTTGGTATTACTTTTGCTCCAAGGATGCGCTACTATTCAAAGTAGAGGGGCTATATATCTGACGTTTTCATATGTCAATGCATAACGCTTTTGTTTCTTCCATTGCCTACTAGCAACGAAAACGGTGTCCAGAGGCACCAAGTAGAGCTAATTAATTACTATACTGTGGAGTGAAGAACTAACAATCGGTTAGAATAAAACTTAAATTTTGCTTGAATTATCACAATAACGTTTGGTGCAATAAAACGAATATTGGCAATTGTAGTTTTTGATTTACGACATTAAGTAAACTTTGCACCAAGGTTGTCCACTTATCTCAGCCAAAAATAGTAAAATTAAGGAAGATGAGTCTAAATATACACAATGGTTATAATGTTTCACTCAAAGTGACTTGCAGTCATTTTGTGTTCATTTCCAATATGAACCATAGTATTTTGTTCTTTTTTTTAAATGGACATATTTTTTATCCAAATTTTGATTTGAAAATTTACATACCGGCACAAAATTTCAGTAGAAACTTTTTCCAATAACTTTTTTCAATTTATTCAAAATAAACCCCAATTTTTATGATATGATACTTTTGTTTTTTTTTTAATTTCTCACTGCATTTTTCCTGGTGAGAAGGTCATTACTCTATACTCTTCCTTTTTTGCCTCAATCCGCATTCTTGTCTTTTCGACTGACTCCTGGCCTGTGTCTATTGCACTTTTCAATCGTCTCTGATTTGATTTGGTAACAAGGTTTTCTATTTTAATGCACTGTGCGTCGCCTAGAATGACTGGGCGTGAGGAAAACCTGGATGAGGAGATCCTTTTGGAGTCCCATTTTTGAAAACGATTTTTTATGTAAGAAAAAACTGCAGGGAATCGAATAAAAATGTTTGATTTGGAAAACAGTTTACCGGAAAATGATAAAAATGATGAATTTCTAAAAAATTGAGGTTTTTTGCCACTTGTGACTTTTTCTGGAATCAGAAAATATTGTATTGTATTGGAATTGTCAAAGTTTCGGCGAAATCTCAGATCCCCAGGGACAAAAGTGTATCAGTTACTTAAAGAATTACTCATAATATATCGTTATTATTATTGTATAATTATTAAAATTCCACTTAGATGTTTAAGAGTACCACTTCTCATTCAAAACACACCTAATGGAGAAAGAGAGCAATAAGGGGTTAAAACTCGGCCTGTAGAGCGGAAAAAGCACTTTTGAGAATCTTATCCTTTAATTTTCCTTTTTTTTTATAAGAAACATTGAATTATTATTTATTTGTATATTGAATATTAGGAACAACCTCAATTTTCCGTATTTTTTCTTTTGTCAATTATCAGGGAAAGACAAGAGGCCTACGGAGAGGTTCCTCTTGAGTGCCTTTGAGGCTGTGAAGGACCCCAGCGGAAAATCGTCACAGCTGAGCGGTGACGAGGGAGGAGCGACCCTTACGAGCAGTAATTCCTTCTTAAACGGAGATGTAAGTAGATCAGAAACGCCACATCTGAAGAAACGCCATAGAAGAGTGAAGAGCAGCAGCGTAAAAAATTCTGAAATCGACGGCGGTAAGAAGCGACCTCTAAAGTATTAAACGAAATTTCCAAAATTGCTTTTCAATTTTCAGATAACGATATGAACGAGTTTTTTATTGTTTCTCTTGACAACAAGCAATGGCACTTTGACGCAGCGAGTGCCGAAGAGAGGGACGAATGGGTCTCTGCAATAGAGCAACAGATCCTCAATTCCTTGCAGTTAAATGAAACGTCAAAAGCAAAGAATAATCCAATGGAGACGTCGATCATCCAATCTATTAAGATTAAAATACCTGGGAACGCTTTTTGCGTCGACTGTGATGCTACAAGTGAGAAAAACTGTAATTTACATATTATTTAATATTTTGGATTTGATGTGTTAAGTGAAATTTAGTTTAATAACAAAAATACTATAACATATTTGCGTTTTTTAGACCCTACTTGGGCAAGTTTGAACTTAGGCGTATTGATGTGTATCGAATGTTCTGGAGTTCATAGGAACATGGGATCTCATATTTCTAGAGTGCGGAGTATTGATCTAGATGATTGGCTGTAAGTTAATTAAAACATTTATTAACCACCGATATTAAAGTATATGTAGTATAAAAAGTATTGTACAATCGTTTTTCATATACCTAATGGAAATCAAGCACTTTGTTTAATTAAAAATCTTAAAAAAGTGGTAGTTTTCTTGTTAGCAACACTTTTCTTCATAGCAACATAACAGTTGTGTAATGTTTTTTCATAACATATGTTTTGTTACAATGCCATCGGCCCTCAGTACACGCTTTGATAAATTATTATTTTTGAAAAATATTTATTTGTGATTTCCATTAAATATACGAAAAAAATGCATGTTATATACGTTAGAAATGTGATTTTTCTATGCTCGTGTAAATTCACATTAAATAACATTTACACTCTCTGGAAAAATCTTATTTTTCTTAACTTGTAAAACAATCTACTATTTCCTACTAACAATTTTTTTTCACAAAGAAGTTGACACACAAGGAAAGTACTGGTGATGCATTTTTACAGTTTTTTCCATACGCTAGCTCACACATTTAAAGAATAAAATACCACCCCAATGTCAACCCTCAAAGCCAGTTTTTCTTTAAATATCCCAAAAACAAACCGAAGTATATCAATTACATGTGTGTCATTTTCATTCCTTGTAAATCACTCAAAATTGGTTTGTTCTATGAACTATGATGATTTATCATCTGTATAGTCTTTCAAGAGATATACCGTTTTTATGACTTTCACTTATCAAGCTGTTTATAGCATCCCCCTTGCGAATGTCAATAAACCAAATTAAAATTGTTCCAGGATCCCTCGGTCAAATGGACCGTATTCGGAAAATTGAAACATTTTGAAGCGAAATATGTTTTTAAATCAAATGCAAAGTAATGGCTTACATTTTATCAAATTATCGTGTTATAACAATGTAGATACGAAAATGGACATAAAATAATATCTATAACTATGCAACTGTGTATTAATATCCAAGATATTAATACATTTTAAATATCCTAAGTATGGTCGGTTTTTGTCGGCATGGGTCAGTGAGGAGTTCAATTATTATAATCTTTATTTATTACTGACGAAAAACCGCAACACTTGAAGAGTCAAATTCATAATAACGGTATATCTCTTGAAAGACTATATAGATAGTCTATATAGTCGATATAGATAGACTATATCTATCAAGCATGCGTATATTCCATTCGAAATAGGGAGAGAGTAATAAATAACTCAAAATCGGAGGTTAGGGTTGTAACAAAGGGCGTACCATCCTTATTTCCCTGATTTTTAAATATAAATTAAATTCACCCATGGAACTGTTTCCATTTTAAAATTTCTTGAAGTTGTATCGTACATATAGTGATTAAGAATTGAACCTAAAAGGAATGAATTCATATAATTACCAATTTAATCGGTGCCGTTAACGAAATATATCAATGAATGATATTACTTGTAAATATTGAATACTTTTAGACAATTCGTCAACTCGGAGACCATTTTGGAAAGGGTCTTTTTTAATGTGGACACTTAATAATTTGTTCAGGCACCTTTACTCTTCCACTAAACTACTTAGTTAACTGTTACCAGAGATTTACCTGTAGGATTAAGAATTACCTGGAAATGGGGTCGAAAGTTCTCCCTCCGTTGAAGGAGGTATAAAAGGGAAATACCTGAATTTCGGTTATTCTTATTCTAATAGTCTTACTATCAAGAATTAAATATGTCAAGTCTTATGAACTTTACCCCGTGTAAGTTACCGAATAAGCAGGCGTTATCGTGTCGTGAAAAAGTGGTTGTTTTAAATGTATTTAACGGATTGAAACATCTACATCCTAAATCCAGCGTAGATGACCTAGTTGAAATGTGTCACAAAATGACGGGATATGGAAAATCAACGATATATCGCGTCAAAAGGGAAGAGAGGAGTGGAGAGGTGAAGGCTCCAAAATCTGCACCAGGAAGACCTCAAATGCTTGTTGATGAGGATAGCAAGAGACTCATTCGTCGAACGCTTCATTCCTTTTTTTTCAAACGTGAAATCCCAACATTGGATAAAATGTTACATGAACTGCCAGAAGACTGTATGACATTGAAAAGGACCAAGTTGTGGACGATTCTGAAGGAACTAGGTATTTGTTGGGATAAGCGAATTAAAACTTCTCCTCTTCGGGAATCCGATGAAATTATTTGCTGGCGAAGAAGCTACCTCAGAGATATTAAAAAATTTCGACAAGAAGGAAGGGCTATTTTTTATCTGGATGAAACCTGGGTAAACCAAGGATATACCGTGGGAAAAGTGTGGCAGGACAAAAGTGTGGTGAATCCGCGACAAGCCTTTTTAGAAGGTTTATCAACAGGACTAAAAGCACCGGCTGGAAAAGGTAAACGACTTATTGTTACCCACATCGGCAGTACTAGTGGCTTTGTGGATGGCGGCTTACTTCTTTTTGAATCGAAGAAGACGGGAGATTATCATGAAGACATGAACGCGGACGTTTTCGAGGAGTACTTCGTTCAAATGCTCGATCTCATCCCACCTGGTTCCGTAATTGTCATGGATAATGCGAGCTATCATTCCAGACAGGTCGATAAATCCCCGGTAATTTCTTGGCGGAAGGCTGAAATTTTAAATTGGCTGATAAGAAAAAATATTCCGTATAAGGAGGACATGGTCAAATCGGAATTGATATCAATTGTAAAGACCTGCAACTTTCGTAAAAGGTATGCAGTTGATGAAATGGCACAAAATCGCCAAATAACTGTGCTTCGTCTTCCGCCCTATCACTGCGAACTCAATCCCATAGAATTAATATGGGCTCAGGTAAAAGGCTATGTTGCTCGGGAAAATAAAACATTTAAAATGAAAAGATGTTAAAATTCTTCTGGAAGAATCCATTCGCAGAACCACCTCTGAAAATTGGTAAAAAGTCATAAATCATGTTATAAAAGAAGAAGAAAAATTTTGGGAGTTAGATTTTATGATTGATAACGCCGTGGAACCCTTAATCATTACTGCACAGGATATCAATGAAGAGAGTTCTTCAGATGATTCTGAATATTAATTAATTTCAACTTGAAAACATTCCTGAACATTGCGTCTTTCCAAAACCTCACGATTACTCCTTTTTCTTTTGAACGTGTACCTTTTGTATACCTGAACGGATTCTTGTACGAGAAAATGAGATTTCTGAAAATCGATTTAGGTATACTTATAGTTACCTATATTATTATTAACGTAAGATTTAAACCGTTTTGAACTGTTTAAACAAGATTTGTTATTCTTGTAAAAAAACGTTTATTTCCAATAAATATATTATTATTTTAAGCCATTTAGTTACTTCTTTTGTATAATTTGTGAAATTGTGCCACGTTCCTCGTTTTAAAATTTTTTTGTTTCTTATAAGCTTGGACAAAAGTGATGTTATGTATACTTTGTGCTTTTGATATATTAATTTAGTAAGTAATTAATTTGGATTGATGTATATTTCTATCCCTTATGGCATATGCCAGTGTTAGGTATAATATTAGGAAAAGTTCAGTTCTTTGAGTAAAAGTGAATTAATTATAGTTTCATTTCGACCTCACGGTATAAATTTATTATTTATATATAGGTTCCATAAATTCTAAATAAACAAATATTGCTTATGATTACTTTTTTTCTTTAAATAAAAAACCCCATGGCGTGACTCTGATGTGACGATTTCAAGTAAACGAAAACAGTGCGAAATAACCGAATTGGAGTAATAGAGAAAGAGCATTCAATTCTTCATAAGAAAGATAAAGACGGATTATATCCCTTGACCCGAACGCAGGTAGAAATTTGATCCGGGTGCTTTTCAATGTAATAGTTCCTAGGAACAGTACAGAGACGTATAACTAAATGCAATGTTTATACATATCTCGCCAGTACTACAGTTTTTGAGGATTTGCATTTATAATGACATTTTATTACTCTCTCGATTTTCCGAATGGAATATAGTAGAAATTATTCGGACGAATTTGGACGTACAGTCTTTCCATAGTCAGTTTGCAACGAGAAATCTTCGGACTGCACCTGCGACAAAGAGACCGACTCCATAGGCGTGCCGTTTAAAAGTTCTTTAGAGAAATTAGTAATAATTCTAATAAATCATGTACTTCCTTAGACAATGAAATTTATGATAAATTTATTAATTTTCCATAGATTTCATCATCCAGCAAAGACCAACAGGTATGAGTACTCTTTGCCAGGATATGGATAGGGACGGGATTGTTGGGAATCAGATTGGGATCAGAAATAGAATAGTAATTAAATGAATCTAAGGAGATCATGAGTTAATGCTCTAAATCTGAATTATCCGAGGAGGAATCGTCCATACCGTTTATATTAATAATTAGCGGATTACCGGATGGTGTAACATGATATCGATGCTCTATAGAAATGACGTTATGGACACAATTTTTCCATATCTCGGTATTAGAAACGTCATTACACATGTCTCGTATATTCTGTAACACGATGTTTGAGAGCGTTGGAGAAGAATTGCCCCGCCTTAGTCTCTTCTTCACTGAAGACCAAACCTCTTCTATTGGATTAAAAATGCAATGATAAGAACAATATGGCCACTTGTTTCTGCTAATGAATCAATGAAATATTGAGGAGTGAAATAATGTTCTTTGACGATTTTAATTAAATGAGCCTTTGTCTTAGCTGTAGCAGGGATATCAATATTATTGGTATGTAGAAATTGCAAAATTTCCGCTTTCTTGGAATTTGAAGTCGGCGATTTATTAATTCTTCGGGAATGATACGGCGCGTTGTCCATTACTATTACCGAATTTGATGCAATACTGCAATACTTTGCTTGATATTTTTCGCCGAAAGAAGTAACACCCTTTGAACAAAGCCGTTTTCATTCCCCGCGTGCAAAATAAATAGTCGTTTCCCCCTCGAACACGGAGTTTTCAAGGCACAATTTTTGAAATCGTCTGCCCAACCTTGCTGAACCACGTCGTGGGTGTCCAACCACGTTTCGTCTAAATAAACTGATATTTTTCTCTAAAACAATATCCCCTCGTTTAATAATAGCATAAATCGTGAAAATTGGAATATTTGTCAATTTATTAATACGCTTAACAACATCGTGTTGTGTTTTATACAATTTTTCACATTTTAAACAGATACAAATATTTAAAATGACTCTTTGAATTTTGAAATTTGAATCTTTATTTGTAAATTCCCAAATTTGTGCCTTGTTTTCTTCTAAATTCGGTTGTTGCACAGCCGACAGATCGAAAACGGGAGTTTCGACAACCGATTGCGGCGGTACATCAAAAGGGCTCCATAAATTCATTTCAATATACGGATTAAACAATACCGTTATGCACTTCACTGACCCAAAGTAGGAGGGAACGAAATGAAACGTACGCGGAGAGAAGAGAAAGAGATACATGCGGCACCTGCATGAGAGAAAGAGATGGAATTACGACAGTAGACCACATTTCGCGTTGTTGCCAAAATGCGAATAAATACAATTATCTCGCAAGGTTGACATTAATTTGCCGTTGTATGTTTAGCTAATGTTGGTATTTGTTGTTCGGAAACTCTGAATAATACCGTTTGTATTACGGATTTTAATACTAGGATACAATTCCAATATAATTGCTAACATATGAATACCAAAAATTAGTTGTTACAATTGTTAAATATATCTCTGTGATCAATATGACAACAGAGCCGTTGCAAACTGACTATGGAAAGACTGTAATAGGACGAATAATTTCTACTGCGCGTGCCTCTGACACTTCGAAACCATTCCCAATCGCTGCAAATACAAACCATATGTTTTTAAAGGAATGTAAGGATAAGTTACAAAAATTTGAAATTTCGTTCCACTTTTTTAACAGTGACTCACAGATCACCTCATAGGATAAATTCGTGAAAAGTGACACAACATCAAAACTTACAAGTATGGAACCATCTGGCAGAACATAATTGTTAATGAAATTTTGTTTGTCCTGAAGAAGGGAACAAATTTGTCCCGAAAGCTCGACATTTATATAATAGTCTCACGCATAATTGTCGCCGTCTTATTTGACTACAACCTCACGATTAGAACGGGTGTGAAGTTAGCCACATCCACAAATCCTGTAGTATGGTAAAATAGGTGCTATTTTTAGTCTCAAAATTTGTGCAAAAAAACGTCATAGGAGAGACAGTTTATTACTAAACAAATGTATCCGATACGATTTACCACCCTAGTGTTCGTATGGGGGTTGATACGGGTAAATTGACAAAAAATCGAAAAAAAATTTAACCACCCCAACCAATTTTTATACCGAAAATTTTTATCGGAAAATATTCATTTTTACACAAAGTATCTCCCTCCACGAGTTTCAAGTCTAAAATCAGGGGATGCAATATTCATTCGGGGGTTCATAGGTTACATATAATATGGAAAAAAATATTTTAAGTATCTAAACCAATTTTTACATCGAAAATTATTATCTGATAATATTGGTTTATGCATAAACCATACCCCTGAATCAAATTTAAGTCGAAAATCAGGGGATGTAATAGCCATTCGGGGGTTCACAGAAGACTTACCTCGAAATTTCGTACTCTCACGTATGGAAAAAATTATTCAAGTATCTAAACCAATTTTTATATCGAAAATTTTTATCTGGTATACATAGACTACCCTTCTAGAACAGTTTCAAGTTGAAAATCAGGGGATGCGATAGTCATTCGGGCGTTTACAGAAGACTTACCTCGAAATTTCGTAGTCTCACGAATGGAAAAAATTATTCAAGTACTATCTAAACCAATTTTTACATCGAAATTGTTTATCTGGAAATATTCGTTTATACATAGACTACTCTTCTTCAACAGTTTCAGGTTGAAAATCAGGGGATGCAATAGTCATTCGGGGGTTCACAGAATACTTATCACGAAATTGCATACTCTTACGTATGAAAAAATTTATTCAAGTATCTAAACCAATTTTTACATGGAAAATTTTTATCTGCGCCGCGCTAACTGTTTGGTGGCAACTCGTGTTACAATTGTTTGTATTGTCGGTTGCCTGCTCTAGGGGTGGCGATTGTGGGCTGAATCGGTGAGTGGCTAGCGCGGCGCGGTAGCGCCGTCTAGCTACCAATCGTTTCTGTACATGACGAATATATATAGACATATATTATATAAAGCTATGCTTCCCTTCTCGGTCATTCCCAGAGTGCCTCATTTCGTTTTTTTTTTTTTAGTTTTCCTGTGTGTATTTTGGTTTTCCGTTTCATTTTCCAGACCTAGCAATTTGGCAGTAATGCTCGCCATTGGAAACTCCCTAGCAAACTCCGTCTGGGAGTACCAAACACACAAACAAACCAAACCAGAACCGACGTCCAGTAGAGAGGAAAAAGAGAAATGGATAAGGGCGAAGTACGAGAGCAAGGAGTTCTTACCTCCGCCTAACAATTGTACGCCTCTGGGGGTGCAACTGATAGAAGCAGTATGTGCCTCGAACATGAAACAGATAATAACTGTACTGGCGAGGGCTTCGCCGCAGGACGTCAACACCACCATAGGTCCAAGGGATTTGAGAACGCCACTGCATTTGGCATGTGCTATAGGGAATATTGCTGTGGCTCAGTTGCTCATTTGGGTAAGATAGTTACTGTTGAAATTTATTTTATTCAATTTTTAATCATCGGTAAACGCCATTTTTCCAAAGATGACTAAATATTTAAAAACATGTAAAAAAATTAGGCCAAAATATCATTTAGCCTTTAGCCCTTAAGCATTCAGTATACTCGAAATTATATATGTATTTTAAATGAAATGTACTAAAAAAAGTTGTCATAGTTTATAATACAGTGGAACCACTTTAAAGTGGACACCTATGGGAACCAATGTTTCTTCCACATTCGAGAGGTGTCTACATTAAGGGGGTCCTAAAGAGAGGATAAAAATGTTGACTGAGATGATAGGTGATAAATCAATAGATCAAATATTCATCATCAAATAGAACATATTTATTGCACATTGAAATTGATTATTTCCTGGATAGAACAGTCATTGTTTTCAGTTGCTAGATTACTGTCAACTTCGTTGTATTCTTCCCATGTAGTATCAGAACGAGAACGCCCAGGGGGCGTTGGCGGACGGGTGGGGCCGGTTTGGATATGGGGGGTTTGCCTTTCTCCAAACACCGCTCTGCAAGCCTATAAGAGGGATCTAGGTGAAATTATGGCGTTGATTGCCACCACGACCCCCCCTCTCCTGATGTTAAGGGATTTTAATGCAAAGTCGCCTGCCTGGGCTCACCCCTACTCGACCCCCAGGGAGATGTGGTTACGGAATGGATTGAAGTTGCAAACCTAACCATATTAAACAGTGGAGACCCTACTTTTCGCAGAGGGAAATCAATAAGCCATAGAAATCAATAAGCCATATCGACTTGAGCCTGGGCTCCACATTAGTAACCAGAGTGGGATGGACATGGGATTCAAAGTTCGATAACCCAATGACACTCCATACGACAATACGTGTTAGAATTGGTAAGGAAAAACCGATAACCGAAAGGGATGAGGTTCGCATAGACTCTGGCATACTGAGAAATCTAGCCAGAACCATGCTGATAAAGGCTACCCTCGACGGACCCCTCTGGGTCGCCAGGCCGGGACCTACATTGGTGGACCCCGGATATCCTGGACAGGAAGAAGAACGTACTAAGAGCACGGAGAAAACTGACCAGGGCTCTGAGAAGGAGAATCACAGACCCGGCGGGCCCTGGCACCGCTGTTAACAGACTAGAGGGATGTACACAGGCTAGGTACTCAAGCGAGAGATCTCAAATAGCAAAGAGGTGCTGGATAGAGCTACTTAGTGACCTGGACCGGGGGTATCTGACTATCTGAGGCTCAGGCTACAGGATCACCACAAGAATGGCGAAAGGACGCAACCCCAAGTTATTGCTAAACCCTGCACAGAAAAGAAGGATCGTGGAGGTCCTATTCCCCCAGGACGGCGCGGAGTGGGAGAGGGGCCTCCCAATCACAATTCCGCAGGCCATCACGGAAAAGGAACTGAAGACTGCAATTGGAAGAGCCAGAAATGGGTCAGCGCCGGGACCCGACGAACTGACACCCGCCGCCATGAAAGCGGTTTACAATGAAATCCCAGAGAAGATACTAGATGTATTTAATTCCCTGGTGGAGAAACAAAGTTTTCCGTCAGCCTGGAGACAGGCCAGGGTCGTCTGATCCCCAAATAGGGAAAAAAGATCCTGGCCTCCCAGGATCATACAGGCCAATCTGTTTATATTTGAATACTAAATACAGTCAACCTCGGATATAATTGACCCCACGGGCCCGTTCAAAATAGTCAATTATAGCGGAGGTCAATTATATGAGGGGTGTTAAAGAATAACCTGATAGTATAGATAGATGACAATCTAGTCAATTACAGCCAGTGGTCTATTATATCCGGGTCAATTAAAAGCGGGGTTGACTGTATTTCAATCTGTTTTTGTAATCGTACATAAATGAAAAAAAATTTAAAGCAATTAATTTTTACTTTTTATTTCGTTTTCTCTATTTCATCTTGGGTACATTAAGGTACATTCAATTTCTGTGAGCAATTTTTACTCCAGTCATCAGCGGTAAAATACCCTATTACTGTGGAATTTTGGGAAACAAGGTCGGTTTCATTGAAAATTGGGATTTAGGTAGTACACGTAACGTTCTTCAAAGTTGAACTTGTGCCGAAGTGTGCTTTTTCCCTAGGGGTGGAAACTACCCCTTCTAAGGGGTAAGAAATTCTTTAATCAAAATAAACCCAGAAATCGATAGATTAATCAATTCTAAGTAACTGTTGCTCTATACAGTTTTTTTGTTAAGTTGATATTTTTAGAGTTATTCACGATTGAAGCTACACATTTTTCATTAAAAAAAACGAATGTTTTTTAACCGTTTTCAACCAATAACTTGAAAATCTCTCATTTTATCGGAAAAAACAATCAGAACAAAAATGTAGCTAATAAAAAGACAAAGAGATACGTTTTTAAATTATCTCTATAAACCTAATAAGGGCTGAGTTATTGCTCGTTATCCAGTCATCAATGGTAAAATACCGTATTACTGTGGAATTTTGGGAAACAACGTCGATTTTCATGAAAATTTGGACTTAAGCTCTACTTACCCTCTTCTTCAAAGTTGAACTTGTGCCGAAGTGTGCTTTTTCCCTAGGGGTGGAAACCACCCCTTCTAAGGGGTAAGAAATTTTTTAATCAAAATAAACCTGGAAATCGATAGACTGACCAATTATAAGTAACTTTTGTTCTATAAACTTTTTTTGCAAAGTTGATATTTTTCGAGCTATTCACGATTGAAGCTACACATTTTTCATTAAAAAACGAACGTTTTTTTTAAACTTTTTCACCAATAACTTGAAAATCTCTCATTTTATCGGAAAAAATAATCAGAACAAAAATGTAGCTATTAAAAAAACAAAGAGATACGTTTTTAAATGATCTCTATAAACCTAATAAGGGCTGAGTTATTGCTCGTAATCCCGTCATCAATGGTAAAATACCGTATTACTGTGTGGCATTTTGGGAAACACCGTCGATTTTCATGAAAATTTGGATTTAAGCTCTACTTACCCTCTTCTTCAAAGTTCGGCATGTGCCGAAGTGTGCTTTTACCCTAGGGGTGGAAACCACCCCTTCTAAGGGGTAAGAAATTGTTTAATCAAAATAAACCCGGAAATCTATAGACTAACTAATTCTAAGTAACTTTTGTTCTATAAAGTTTTTTTGGACAGTTGATATTTTTCGAGTTATTCACGATAAAATAAATGTAATGGATCTTAATCATTTCAAATTATGAAATAGCGAAAATTCCTTGCTTTCCAAGCTAGAAACTTTTTAAAAAATGCATTTTGTAGAGAATTCCAAGCGCTTTAACATCAAATTAGCTAAAAGTTTTTACAATACGTAGTTTTGAAACTGGTTGCGTTCAAGGGGCTTGGATGAGCTATAATTAGTACGCGAATGCAAACTTCGAACCGCCATATCTTCTTCATTTTTATGACACAAAGATAGATAAAAAATCAAAATATTCAGTGATACAAACCCTGCAATTAACATTTGAAACAGTTTTTCATATCTGGAATAGTTTTTAATGTATTTAAGAAAAATGCATTTTTTTCCAATATTACGAAAATGCAATTTTCATTTTAAACAATTATTTTCTAAAATAAGCATTCTAAACCGTTTAAACCACATAGATCGTATCAATAATACCTAAATAAAGTTCATTGCAAGTGGGTTACACTTAATTTTTATCAGGGTGGTAATGACGAGGGTGTAAATTTTAATTTAAAAATAAAAAAAGTTGTTACTTTATTTTTGTTATAAATCAGTAAATTCCTATGCAAAAGACTTATATCAGTGCTCATTGTGAAGGGTATTTTATGCAATTTAGAAAAGTTCTATTGAGTTTTCCCCAAAAATTTTACCATTTTCAAGTTATTAAAAGTTGAAAATTTTCAATTTCGCGGTTCTCGAAAAATAACCATATTTTAACGAGCAATATTCAGCCCTTATTAGGTTTATAGAGCTCACTCTTTGTTTTTTATTAGCTACATTTTTGTTCTGATTGTTTTTTCCGATAAAATGAGAGATTTTCAAGTTATTGGTTGAAAACGGTTAAAAAACATTCGTTTTTTCAATAAAAAATGTGTACTAGCTTCAATCGTGAATAAGTCGAAAAATATCATCTTAACAAAAAAACTGTATAGAGCAAAAGTTACTTGTAATTGATTAATCTATCGATTTCCGGATTTATTTCGATTAAAAAATTTCTTACCCCTAAGAAGGGGTGGTTTCCACCCCTACGGAAAAAGCAAACTTCGGCACCAGTTCAACTCTGAAGAACGTTATGTATACTACCTGAATCCCAATTTTCAATGAAATCGACCTTGTTTCCCAAAATTCCACGGGATAATGGCCGATAACTGGACTATTTTTACTTTTTCAAATAGTGAGATCACCGATTATTATTCATAAATATTCCAATAGAGATCGGACTTCAGAGGCTGCACGTGTATGATATTGATTATTGAAATGAGTTTGAGTAAAGGAGTATTCTTTTGTTCGAAATGCCATCCCATTTAAAAAATAGTTAATTCTATTGTTTAAGCGATCCAGTAAAACAACTGATCTTTGTTAACAATATTATTCAGTAGTACCAGTTACTCATAAAACTCAGTCGCTTTAAAAAAATCATGCATTACATCAACATATAGGTATTTAGTAATGTGGACGCTAAGTTTTGATATAAGTATGATTTTGATTCCATACTTCAAATTCTAATTCTCGTGATTAAGGTAGTTACCGAGTTTTGTATTTTCCTTAAATTGCCTTCCCAAAATAGTTTCAATTGAAGTTTTCACTGAATTTGTATATTGAATGTATTCCAGAGTATCATTTACCTTTTACTACAACTGAAACCTTCGAAAGTTTACAACAGGAATTCAAAACACGCTCTAGAATTTGTCTTTGGAAAACTGTTCGATATATTTTTATTATATAATATGGCAATTAAAAATTAAAACCAGCAACATAGACCGACTCCATAGAGTCTAAATCTTATTTTCTATAAAATCTAGATAATGTGGAATTTTGTGAAGCAACTTTAATATTCATCGCTTTTTGAAAAATTCAGATTTCTAGGGCTTGGAAGGAATGCAAAACATCAATTTTTTTAACAGTCACTACTTATATGCAAAAACGACTTCTATAAAATCTAGAAACTTTCGGTAAAATCTACCAGTTTCGAGTTATCACAGAAAATGTCCAGATTGACTCTTTATTTGTACGTTCTGGAGTTTTCAAAAAAAAATTCCATACCATTTCAAAACTTTTTGGTATATTTTTCTAAGGCTGGACTCAGATCGGTTTGGGTGGGCTTATATGTGGAAAATAGAATTTGCTACCTCTGTTCAATACGTCGTAATAGGCTCGGCTTTATCGTGAGCCAGGCAACGGCGAGCCACATGTCCTGTCAGTTCAGCTTAATACAGTACAACAAACAAAAATTAATACCAGGAACTCGGAACGACTCTATGGAATCTAGGATGTTACTTTCTATAAATGGATAATATAGAATTTTGTGAATCATCTGTAACATCTACCATGCTTCAACAACTTTCTAAGACGTCGCCGCTTCTTTTTTCTGCAGCACAACGCGGACGTAAAATGCGTCGACCAGGATGGCAGGACGTGCCTGGCGTACGCGAAGGCCGCAGCGAGCATAGCGGCTGCGAAGAGCTCCAACGACGTTACGGCGACGCAATGTGGCAACCTTGTCGAGCTACTGCTGTCCTACGGGTGTCCTGAGGCGTCTTCCGTATCGATAAGTGGGACGATCCCTCGCCGCAGAACGCCCCACTTGGAAAGATCGTCTCATACCACCACCACTACCGCTGCTAGCATCATTTAAGCAAGTTTTGTCCATTTATCCCTTCAAAAACTTTTCGACTGATTTCGATATGTAGTTCACACGCATGTGTCCTTGCTCGGAAATCCTCAATGAAGCACTCTGGCCCCTCGAGGATTGTCAATGAGGTAACGAAAACCGACCCCCAGGCCAACCAGAGGAAAAAAATGCATAATTAGTAAAAGGCGAAATTTTGATTTAGGTTGGGAGCAGGTTTCGGCCCTTTTACCTGGGAAGGCCCTTCGTTTTCAGGACACTGTCAGCCTTAAATCCTACATTTAATACTTTAGTGTTATATGTTCCTCTTGATAAATAATTGCAGAACAATCATTTTTTATAATATTTTTGTACATTTCGGCACATACTAATTAAATACGACTTGACGTGTAAGCAAAAGTTAATAACTTGCACTTATACAAGTGATAATTAATAACCATTGGCTTTCCCACATATAGTATTTCCATTTCTAATGTAAGAAGCTAGGAAGAGATTTTCTTTCAATGTTCGTTTGTCAGTGCTTATGAAAATTTATGAGCTTGTAAACCTTTTTATGCCTTCTAATATTAGGAATGAAAATAGTATATTATTTCACACACACATAATTTAAATGTTAACAACTTAAGTACGTGTACCTTATTAGCTTATATTTTAGTTTGTGTATTTATTATTACATACTCAGATGTTTTATGAAACAAATGTATTATTACGTTTTCTGTTATGGATGTTGTATAATTTTACCAAAGAACTGTATGTATATAGAGCTAACTTATGTGCAAAAGATTATATGTTTTGTTTTTACTTTTTTTTTTTATTTTTCCATCTTTTCTCTAATAAAATGTTATATAACGAAACGGTGGATTTAATTAATTGCTCTTTGTAAAATTTAATTCTACGTTTATTTAAATACTGATAGATACAATACAATAAAATGGAATCTACTTGGAATCTCCCCTATTTCAATCTGCGATCACTGCTGCTTAATCCTGCAAACAACCACAAAACATAAGTGTTGCCAAGGGGATTGATTAATCTTGTAGTACAAAAACTCTGGGTGCCTTTAAATTTTGGCTTTTAAGTTTTGGCACTTTTAAACAGCTCCTACCTCGAAATGTGCCTCTTTTAAAGATTGCTATTATTAGGTATTATGCTTGTTGAATATTTATCATGTGTGGTTAGTAATGTAATAATTGTCGCGCATCAAATGATACAAAAATTGTGATTAAAGATTTAATTACAAAACTCAACAAACAGATGTTCAATTTGAATTAACGCGTTGTTAAATAGTTACGAAATTTATTATTATTAAGTATATGGTACGTTCCACGCCGAATTTGGAGTTTTTTTAGATGTGGCCCAAAATGAAGGAAAATGGTCCTTTTGGGCCCCCGAAACTCCCCCTAAATTTTTAGGGCCCCAAGTGGAATAGAACTCAAGTTATGGACAATTGAAAATTGAAATTTTCAGGTTCCGCTCTAAAACCAAAAATTTTAATCCATAACTTGTAAAAATACGCATTTTTATGAAAAAAGTTTCTAACAAAAGTTGTTTGCAACGCTTTAAACTTTTGAAAACTGCTAAAAAAAGTTCTTCCAGCACGGTATGGTAAAGAAAAATTTCAAAAATATGAAACTAAGCCGTTTATTTACTTAAAAAAATAGCTAAAAAAATTTATTTATTTATCTATAATTTTATTTTAAAAATTTATATAAGAACTGAACGTCTTGGATTATCGTCGGATGACGTAGGACCTCGGGCTTCGCTTGCATCCCCCACCCTCCTTAACGTGTCTGAACCCGAAGGGATGTCTATTATTACTTTTGTCCTTTAATAGTTACTCTTGTCCGCTATATATAATAAAATGGAAATAGATGCGATAGGTTCTAAATATTTCAAAAGAAAAAATATCGTCAGATTTTGTGATCAACTTTGTATGAAAAAAATCACACAACCAAAGGATCTCAGAACCAGGCAATGAGGAAGATGACGGACGCACCATGGTACATGTGGAACGAGCAACTACGGAGGGACTTAGGGATGAAAACCAATAAGAAGAATGGAGACGCACCAAAACCCGCTAATAAGGAAGGTCATCGACTACGACGAAGAGGAAAAGTCAAAAGTGAAGAGACCAAGACTAGCACTACTACCATCGGAGGACGACGAATGAGGAAGGAGAAACAGAAGAGGACAAGATAAGAAGAAGAACAGGAGAAATAGCAAGAAACAAGAGGGAAACGAGAAGAACAAAGAAGACTAGAGGGAAACTAAGAAAATAAATAAGGGAAAAGAAGCAAGGGGCACACAGCCCAGCTTTGGAGAATAAAAAAGGATACCCAACGCCGACTGAGCCGCACGTGTGGTGAGACTAACATCCTTCGCAACGTGCTATTTTGGGTAACTGCTCCCTTCTGAGCGAAAAACTTCCAAGCGTAGACCGCGAAATAATCCCAACCTAAAATAATTCAACCAACGGTTCATTCTCTCAGCCTATTCTTTCCAGTCTGGAACATTTTATAAATATACAAGCTGTACCCGGCATGCGTTGCAATGCTACGTAAAGTTTAAAGAAAAAAGATAAATAGAAATTATAGATGACCCTTCCTATTATCTGCATATATTTTTAAAAAATATGGTTGAACCTTAAATACAAAATTTTTATCTACATTAAATTATCACTATATTAAATACACAACAAATTTATCTACATGCAACACAGTTATACGACGATGGTTATACACAGAACCAATTTAAGGCTTTTTGATGTACTTTATTATTTGTCTTTTTCGCGGTGCGTAAATATATAAAGATGATGCGGTTTTACGACTTGCGAACACGCGACGTATAATTGCCCATGCGCGAAACCGTGAAACACCAAGTTGATTCTGCAAACTGTCCTTGTATTTTGTATTTGCAATTATACATTACCTTTTTAAATTTTAATAAACAATTTATCAAAAACTTCCCTGAAAGTAGGTATGAAATTTTCCTTTACAATACGCGTTGCACCAAAGGACGTCATTTGAAAGCAATTATTATATTTTTGGATGTTGGTCAAGAAATATTTAGAGTCGTTTCCCACCCCAGAAACTAATGGGCGTAATAGAACTGGTGGTGGGAACAATTGTGGCAATTTTACTTTACCACCAGCACAACATAATCCAATAGATTCACCGCTGTATTTTAACGCTTTACAATATTGATAAATTATTGTCATTTCTCCAATCGTTATGGATTGGTCGGCACACCCAATAATCTATTTCCGGGTCATAGTGGAATGCTACTCGTTCCAGGTTTACAGGAACACTGCGTCTGCGGAATCGCTCTATTTCATTGTGTCGTGCTCGCTGCTGTTGTATTTGATATGCCCGAACTCGTTCCATTCTAAGCCTATCTACTTCATAATTATTCACTGTGGAACTCAATTCTGCCATACCAATACGAATGTCACCGTTATCCGTTAAAACGTTGAAATGCATAGTACAATGTACCTACGTGTAGTAGATGCAGTTATTTTAACCTCATTTTATAGCCCTTCGCACCCATCTAGCTGTCCGCCGTTTTGGTTTTAGGCACCTAAGGGGTTCAGTAATCAGTGGTAAAAATGGCGGACATATTACTGATCACGAATTTTTCCATAAATGTTCACCCCCTTTATCCCTGTCCGCCGCCCCCTTTGCACCCACTCATGTTTCCGCCCCTTGGAATTTCGTTTAGTTATGGCGTTATATTATAAAAATTAATCACTTTCACCCTTATAGCTACCCTCCGCACCAAGTAAGCTGTCCGCCTGCTCGAGGCTTTAATAACTGATGGTTAATAGATTGTGGTGTTGGCTCTCGGGGACCTGGATGAATGGTACGATGATTGTTCTGCTGAGCTCCCCAGGGTTAAATGAAACACTTATGTTATCAACAGTTGACGTTTCGTCTATTTATTGTAGACATATTCATGACTCGATGGGATGATTTTTTTTTCAGGCTTTAATATTTGAGTTACCATATTTTTTAAATTACCATTGCATATGGCTCTCGGTAGGAAACGTTTGGCTTATTAGTATTTTCCGAGTTTTGTGAGTAGCGTCGTTATTAGTTCTGATGTTTTAACTAATAGAATAGCTTCTTTTCATTTGCTGGTTGAGAGGTAACTCTTGAGAGTAACTCTCTCTCTCTCTCTCTACAAAGGCTACTAAAGCCGTAAAACGATAACCACAGCTTATGATGTAGGTGCATTGGACCATTTGTGCTTATAAACAATAATTGCTTATGAATGATTTTTTTGGCTGTCCCAAGTGAGAATGGAAGGAATAGTGCCAAGTAGTGAAATCATAAAAAAATCATAAAGTCGACTTCATAAAGATTAAATAGTGTTTAAACAATCTTTTATGTATACACAAAAACAGTCTTAAATATAACTGATACATGATTCTGGCCACTTGGACCCATCTTCAGTCAACTCTGTAGGGAGAAAAGATATGTAAGTCGCAGGAACTGCTAAGGAAGAACAATGTAATCTTATTTAATATAAACACATATTAAACATCTCTTTGTGTCATGTGTGTGTAAAACATAGGTAGGGGCGGCTGTAACATGACAGAAGTTAAACCATAACAAAATTAAATACATGGCCTAGGAAGAGTCGAATACTAAAAGACTGCGAACAGTTACTTTTCTGTAATTACAGCTAAAAACCTATATGAAATAGCGACACCCGTCGACATACCTAAAACAGAAAGTCTACCGTGGTAGACGGCGCTTCAAATTGGTATCAAATTTATCAAGATTATTAATTATCATCAAAATCGACATCAAAATTGTTAATTATTACTCGGATTTTGTCTTTTATGTATTTTTAATGTGCAATATGCCCTTAAAGATCCTTTATAAAGGTAAAACATGGATCAATTTTCAATATGTATGATTTTTAATTAAATTATATATTGTTCCTCTATAGGTACCTCTTGACTTGACTTATAATGTTTTTTCTTAGATAGTTGATAACAGGCGGGCCATAATGGCCCGAAACATGTATCAATTATAAATTAAAGGCCATTAACACTGTACCATTTTCATGGGATCCACTTTATGAATTTTTTTTTATATACATTTCCCCCCACCTTTGAGGGATGGAATTATTTTAGATAATGAAATAAAATTTCACGTGATTACAAAATTAATAGTTACCGTTAGTTAAACCAAAGACAATAAAGGTTATAGACGGCTCGTGGGAGAAAATAGCGTTATTTTGACTGAGGGCCACGCGATGGCACTACTGGTTGTCGAAGGCAAATCAGTTATCGTTATAATATTCTCGCAGCACCGTCAGACACTTCGAATGTTAAAAATTGACTGCAGTGTTTCACGATTTACATTTTACGACATCGTGTACCGTCTGCTTGTTTCCATCTTTTCTCCTAACTTTGTCGGTGTCGGCAGCCTAATTGAAGTCAAAGGTTACAGGCGGCCGCCTTTATAGTAATAGCATAGTCGGGAAACCGGGTTTGTTTTGAAGGCGGGAATTTTTGTCATGTGAAAAAAATACAATATTTTTAAGGCAGGTTGTGTTGGCGTTTTCCTTCGTACATATTAAAGAATAAATAAATCGGATGTTCTATTAAATGTTTAATTTATTAATTAATATACTATTTAATCTTAGAATGATATTGGCCACCTAGGTTTTAACGCGAAATAATATGTACTTACTTTTAATTTTAATCTCGTTATAATAACTTATTCAAGTAGTGTACCAAATTTTAGCCAGCCAGACCCTTTGAAGACCCTTTGCAGTTAAATAAAATCGTTTTTAAAAATAGAAGAATACATCGGAAAAACATCGCATAAAAATTTCGATGTTATCTAATAATATTGAATAAATAAACATCGATATAAACATCGAACATCGAAATTAAAAATACATTGTGCGCATCACTTACAGGAGCGGTCCAAGTTTCAATAATTTTTTTCTGGTTCAAGTCCAGGTCTTGTTCAATATTATTTTAGCCAAATCCGTTTATTTAGTAAAAAACAAACACACACTTACGGGTGTTTTTCGACGTTATTGTCAATTAACTCGTCGTACGAGTTTCTAATCTAGACAGTTGGAAAGCTAGATAACCCACGAAAAAAAAATGCTCTACAAGCAATAAAAACCGAGTTAGCGTTATAAAAAATGACCAATTTTTTATACTAAAAAATGGGGGTGTTATAAGTTATGGATCCCCGGAAATTAAAAACCAACAAACTATTGGCTCTTACGTATGGTTTGCAATATGTTTGGAGTCCCTTGAACCCCCCAAATCGTATTCCGGCTATTTAACAAATAAAACCGCCGGGATAAACAAATTAACATAATATCTCAGCAACAAATTAACTTACAGAGTCTGGCGATTCGCCATTCGCTTTATTATTGAGAGAGAGCTACCTTTTATAACTATATTAACAAGAAAAAATACTTTTTTCTTATTTATTCTTAATATATTCTTATTTATTTATCTTATTTATTCTTTTTATAAATAAATATTTATAATATTCGTAACAATGAAATTGTAAAATATACTAATTTTATACAAAATTTAAAAAACAAAGACTGCTGCAAAAAATTAGCATTCAAATTGTAAAAAACTGTGATCATTGTATGTATTGAATTTATCCGTGATTTTCTAGGACGATGAAAAAATATTAACAAAAGGAGGTTGTCCAAGGACTCAAAGTTGGCCATGATAAGTCAAAGGAAGGAAAATTTATATGTCTTGCCAACACTTTTTTATACAAAAAGCAACCGGTTTCGACCTACTGTGAGGTCATCTTCAGGCGTACTAAAAAGAAACAAGAAACCACACTTAGCCAACACAACCGTAAAGTATCTCAAAATATCTTAAAATAACTTAAAATTTCTTAAAATGAAAAATGAAAATTGAAAAGACTTTACGGTTGTGTTGGCTGAGTGTGGTTTCTTGTTTCTTTTTAGTACGCCTGAAGATGACCTCACAGTAGGTCGAAACCGGTTGCGTTTTGTATAATAAAGTGTTGGCAAGACATAGAAGTTTTCCTTCCTTTGAAAAAATATTAATTTTAAAATAGTAATTATAAAACACAAAAATAATTGTATCGAATTTTCCAATTTTCCACGGCGATAAAAATATCGGGTGTTTTTTTAAATTTCACCTCATAGTAGGCTGTGGATAGTGTTTGTGAATGCGCCTTACTAAAAAAATGTCAAAATTGACATAACCTCACTTTTTTAATTATAATTGAAACTGCTCCAATCAGTTACTAGTGTCTTGAAAAAGACAGCTTGGTGAGCCGTCTTTTTCAAGACACTATTAACCGATTGAAGCAGTTTCAATTTTTACTAAAAAAGTGAGGTTATGTCAATTTTGACATTTTTTTAGTAAGGCGCATTCACAAACACTATCCACAGCCTACTATGAGGTGAAATTTAAAAAAACACCCGATAGGTTAGATGTTAATATTTCGTCGAGTTACAACAGAATAAAAAAATGAAGGTTCTAGGTTGCCTAGAAGCCGAGATATCGAAAAAAAATATAGCGCGTCCAACTACGACATCGTGGGCCTGGGCGAAAACCTTAACTTTAAAGGGCTACAACTTTTTTCAAGGTGAATGGATATTAAACCTATAAATCCTCTAATAAATTTAGGTCTTTATTTAAAATTGGTGAAAATTTCGGCTTTTAATATTTATAAAGATGATTTTTTTAAAAAATGTTGCTATCTCGGCTTCCATTCGCCGTAGAACCTTTTTTTTTAAATGAAAGAGTTTTTTTACCACCTTTTAATGCAATTTATTAAAAACGTGTGTAACAATAGATAAAAAAGTTATTCAATTTATGAAGTGAAGTGTTCTTGACAAACCCCAATACAAAAATAATCTTGATCAAACTGCCGACGTTTCGTTCAGTGTTCTGAACATAATCATGGCGCTGAAACTATGAATATGTTAAGTATTTCTTATACAACCAAAAAAATATCACTTACATGTCATCAAGATCAAATTTGACATGTTTGACATTTCATACTGTATATCAATTGTTTAAAAGGCCATTATAAATAATAGAAACCTATAAAATTGTGAACGCTAAATATTGTCAAAAATGTGTCAAAAGATGATGGATAAAATTTGTATACATATTTGTTTTGAAAATGTGATAGTTTTCATATGTTCATTTATTTGAATAATTTGTAATATGCTTGGGCAAAGTTATGAAAATCTTGTTGTCCGTTTACAATATTATCAGATGTTTTAATATGTACTGCCTCTTTGAATAATCTTTCAAACCAATTAGATTCACGCTCTAATATCGAAACATTTTCAAAATCGAAGTTGTGATTGTTTTCTATGGCATGTTCCACTAAACCGGAATGTGTTGAATTATTTTTAGTGATATTCAATTGATGTTGTTGTAATCTCTTTTTTATGTATTGTTGTGTTTCTCCAATATATACCTTAGGAGGGTTACAATCAGAACATGTGATCTGATATACTACGCAACTCTGGTTTTTTATAGGTGTTGGGTCTTTAATTTTGGAGAAAATGAGATTATTGAAAGAAGACAATGAATACCAAGCTGGATATATGTTTAGGGAGTTCAGGGTTTTGAAAGTGAAATTTTCTATGTTGTTATGGTACGCAATCCTCGCAACCTAAAAAATTCGTTCGATCTTGTCAACACAATAAACAATTTTGATTTCATACCTTACATGGACCACACATTCATATCATTAGATGTGGTATCCTTATATACTAACACTCCCATTGAAGTTGCATTAGATTATATATCTTCAAGATTCAACGAATTGACTACCACTATCACTCTAGACCTATTGTTTGAGATCATTAATTTCATCTTCGATTCCTCAGTTTTCTCCTTCAGAGGAAAAATGTATAAACAGATTTTTGGTTGTCCCATGGGTGGTCCTCTATCTCCGATTATTGCCAATCTAGTTTTGGTGGCACTCGAAGAAAAGATTCTTAAGAGTATAAACCCTGAATTACCACTATATTTCAGATACGTGGATGATACTTTACTCCTAGTACCCAATAATAACATTCATGAAATAATTAAAAAATTCAACAGTTTCCATCCGAAGATTCAGTTCACATGTGAGCTTCCTAATAATAACAACTTACCATTTCTGGACATCTGCATCTCGTTCAATAACGGATATTGCATCACAAATTGGTACAGGAAGAATACATCTTCCGGAAGATATCTAAACTTCCTTTCTTTCCAACCCACGAGGTACAAAAGAGCCGCCATTATTAACTTGGTCGACAGGGCAATTCTACTCTCTCACGAATCTTTCAGAACACAAAACATTAAATTCATAATAGAAACTTTTGTTAAGAACATGTATCCCATAAAATTTATATTACACAACATACATAAAAGAATAGATCAATTAACAAACAGTCTTAATAATAATAATATCAATATCCTAACTTCTCCACAAAACACAACACAAATAACAAAAGATAAACTTTTTATAAGACTCCCGTACCATAACAACATAGAAAATTTCACTTTCAAAACCCTGAACTCCCTAAACATATATCCAGCTTGGTATTCATTGTCTTCTTTCAATAATCTCATTTTCTCCAAAATTAAAGACCCAACACCTATAAAAAACCAGAGTTGCGTAGTATATCAGATCACATGTTCTGATTGTAACCCTCCTAAGGTATATATTGGAGAAACACAACAATACATAAAAAAGAGATTACAACAACATCAATTGAATATCACTAAAAATAATTCAACACATTCCGGTTTAGTGGAACATGCCATAGAAAACAATCACAACTTCGATTTTGAAAATGTTTCGATATTAGAGCGTGAATCTAATTGGTTTGAAAGATTATTCAAAGAGGCAGTACATATTAAAACATCTGATAATATTGTAAACAGACAACAAGATTTTCATAACTTTGCCCAAGCATATTACAAATTATTCAAATAAATGAACATATGAAAACTATCACATTTTCAAAACAAATATGTATACAAATTTTATCCATCATCTTTTGACACATTTTTGACAATATTTAGCGTTCACAATTTTATAGGTTTCTATTATTTATAATGGCCTTTTAAACAATTGATATACAGTATGAAATGTCAAACATGTCAAATTTGATCTTGATGACATGTAAGTGATATTTTTTTGGTTGTATAAGAAATACTTAACATATTCATAGTTTCAGCGCCATGATTATGTTCAGAACACTGAACGAAACGTCGGCAGTTTGATCAAGATTATTTTTGTATTGGGGTTTGTCAAGAACACTTCACTTCATAATTCATCTAGCTCCCCGAGAACATTCTCCTATTAGTTATTCAATTTGTTTATAAGCAAAAAATTAGACCCTTTTTAAAATGATTTTTTTAACAACAATTTCATTAAAAATAAGTTGTTTTGCAAACTTAACTTATAGTTCGGCATTCAAGCAAACTATTCCACTTTATTAAATATCTCTAGGATTGTAGCCTGGGCCAGCTTAATTGTTTAAACATTGAGTCTCTGGGATAAACAAATAAGATATCTCGTAAACTAATAAACCGATCTGGCTGAAATTTTTCACACTTATAAAGACCCATAAAGGCTTCATAACTCGTGTATTACATTTCACTTATCACTATTATTGCAAGAGTTATTAGCATTTATAAAATAATAAAAAAATTGATGGTTTTTTGCTAATAACTCAATTGTTTATTTATCGATTTTAATTTATAAAGAACCAAATTAACCGTCTGTTTATTCTCTACAACTTTCCTATGGACCACTTTTCTCTAAAATGCAACCGGAAAATTCTTTGAGGATAAAATCACACCTTATCCCATTGTTTATAAAAAACAGGGAAATTCTAGCTGTATATGGTCATACAGTGCTCTTTCTATAGGTCCGTCCTACCATTTAAAACTTTCCGATATCTGTAGAACAAAACGCAGTGAAAGCTATATGATTTTTCAGTATGTATAGCCTGGGCTAGAAAAACCGCAAACCACTTGAAGAGTCAAAATTATACACACGGTATATCTCTTGATAGACTGTACACTTATATTGAAAATAGATATTGAAGTGAAAAGTCCGCACTTAGAATAATTGTTTAAAATATTATAATGGCCGGAAATAAATTTTGATTCAATGCATTAAACCGTTAAAATCAATTCTAGACATTTCTATTATAGCTCTTATTACCTAACTTTATCATCGATCTATTATGAATTAATGCTCATATTTATAGGACAATATTGCAAAGGGGCCTTTGATTTTATCTGACCGATTGTTTTGGATTCTTTATTAATCGATAGGGGGTGACCTACCGTTTGGAACGAGACTATTTTAATGCGATGAAATTGAACGGGCCGGTCCATCTTCTCAAATTGTAAATTGGATGACTCACACTCACCCGGTTACCTCTCTAAACCAGTAGGTCAGAAAAACCGAACAATTCAGTGCATTTTTCCTTATTTACGATATTACGAAAACTCAAGGCAACAGTGCCTTCGGGTCGTGCACCATCTCTTGGTGGATAGCAAAGGCTAACTGTTGAAATCGGTCGTGGAGCCAGGGTTTTGGGAGCCGGGCTCCTTTCCTATTCGCCTCCGTATTGCATTTGACGAGCCGTCTGTAACCTATATTGTCTTTGGTTAAACTTAAAATTTGAAGTCTAATCCACAAGAGAAATATTCTAAATTCGGGGTACCAACAGAAACTCGGAATTTAAAGTAAATCTTGAGCTCAGAATTCTCTAGAATGGGAAAAGTATTACCTAAGTAGTATTACCTATACTAGCAGAGAAATAGGTACCTATATAATGCTGTGATGAAAAAAATGTAGTATCAATTTCATAACAATCGTCAAACAACTACTATAAAATTAATAGTTATTATTAGTTAAACCCAGAAAGTGAGTTTAATTCAATAGATTCCTGTAGTATAATAGTATTCTGGATCAGTAACTTACTAGTAAAGAAAAATTCCTAATTATAGAAATCGTAGTTTACAGAGGTATGTATGGTTAAGTTTTTTTAATTAAAAATATACGCCTAATAGTTATTTAAGTCACTAGGAATGTAAAGACGTTTTACCATTCGAGGCAAGTGTGTACGAGCGGAGGCTTGTCACTTGCCGAGAATGTTAACAGTCGATACATTTCGTGTGGCTTATTAGATTTTTCACGCTGCCGTTGAAAATTTCCTCATAATTCATCAAAAAATGAAATGTTTGATTTAGTTTGGACAAACGTCACTCTGACATAAGTTGACTGACATACATCAGACTTACATAATATATGTCAGTCTGACATGCGTAACTGAGGATAAATCAACTTGATTTTCCTAGGAATGTAAATGACAGTATTTACATTCCGTCGTCAAGGAAAAATAATACACGAATGTTATTTGCCATTTTCATGCTACGTATCTATGCATATAAGAGCGATTTATGATAGCGGCAGCGTGAAAAATAATTTTGGTATCATTTGATGCGAGCCAGACTACCTTGTCTCGCCATTGATACCATTGTTGATTCTGTGTAGTTAATTGGTTGAAAAGAGCAGGAATCTGAAAAAGCGTTTTATTAACTAGCTACTTCTCTGGTTGAACCCTTTAAATAAAACGCACGGTATGATAAAGCAATAATAGGCTGAAAAAGGAATTATTTTGTAAAGCACCCCGTGTTATAATTATTATTATTATCTGATAAACTTTTGCCAAATGGTATCAAAATTCTTGGCATGAGGCCTATGACATATTTCTCAACTTTATTAACAGAACTCATAATAACAAACTACTAGTTAAACAAAAAATGTGTTTATTAATAAAAGCGAAATACCCAAAAAGAAAACAATCATGAATCATGCATTAGTACTTGTAATTTTTTAGGTTATTAGTAAAATGTATAATGTCAATATTAAAGTTTGCTGTTTAGATGATGATGGTGATCAGGCCTGCTCGAATTGCATTTGTCTAATTTAGTATCCCTAAAACAGAACCACGTTAAAATACAAATTAAAAAATAATCACTAATCAGTTTCATATGAAACTAAAAATTGTGTAGTTTTTTGTAACTGATTTATCTTACCACAACAGTTATAACAAGAAACATTAATTATGTAAAATTAAAGGCCTTTAGATTTGATTAGGGAGAATTTACCAATTCGTTGAAACAGGGAAATGGGATAAGGTCTCTGGAAAAGGAAATCGTGGCGGGAATCGTCGACACTACACAAACATGATATGCTTGGGTATGTATCTAAAAACAAAAATATGATCAACAACAACTGATTTTTATTATTTACTGCAAAAACCAAAAAAGAAAACAATATTGTACAATTAAATCAACAAAAGTAATAAAACATTTAAGTGTTAATTACAAGAATAATTAAGAGAGGGGATATGTCACTGATTAGATAGTATGTTAGTAGTAAGTAATTCTGAACACATCGTGTCGAATCAGGTACGGAATGTGTATGGAATTACAGGTAAAAGTAATTCAGTGACTAGTATCACAATACTAAATCAATGAGCGCGTAATTTTGAAAAATACAACAATGACAACAAAATATCTCGAAAATTATTGCTTATAAAGCTGCTTTTAAATTCCTTGTGTCACCTTTTTCGAACATTCACAATTAAAATTATCTAATTCTTGAACCGTTGAGTTATGTACTTTGAACAAAATAAAAAAGGCAGTTAAAACATTAATGGACTCACATGTGCTCCGGATGATTTCTGATGCAGTCTATGAAATCGGCTGGTTTTAACTGGCCAGTACAAATTTTGTGGATGGCGGTGAACAGAGGAAACCTACAAAAAACAATTCATATTGAACGGATACTAAGATAATAATGATAATAGATTGTTTTAACTACATTTATGTAAACTTTATTAACGCCAACTTCCTCCAGTGTGATCCACAGCTTTTGTACTGACGGGATCAACTGCTTTCCACAAATCTATAGAAGTAATATGAAGTTCTCTTCCTTTTGACAGGTTTTTTTATTAGGTGTCTTAATGTGAATATATTTGTGCACGATCTTTCGGGTCTAAAGCCGCTTTGCTCTTCAATTTCCTTAAATTCTTTCTCTATTCACGCCTTTAGTATCCTCCCATATAGTCTTTCTACAGACGATGTTACGCTAATTTCTCTGTAATTACCGCACTCATTTCTGTTTCCTTTTTACTTCCTCATATGGGGTACCCATATAATAAGAGAAAGTATTGTAATCAAGCTGATTTTCGAATTTGAGATATCGGCATTTCTGGACATTTTGATCGTCTGAGTTCGAAAAACAGGTTTTTGAAAATATGTCTGTGCGTATGTATGTATGTGGCCAACATAGTGGAAAGTTGAAATTTTTTGTATTTTGGCTGGGTCCCCTGAAAACAAGACACCACATAAATTTCATCAGAATCAGCCAAGGGCAAAGAGCATTTTACTCGTTATTTTTTAGTTTTTTTTATTATCTCAAAAAGTGGTCCGTTTTTTTTTTTTTGTTAAACTTCGTACGTTTATTTTACTATTCAACTTATCGATTGGTATTATCGTTACCTTGACTGATGTTCTGCGAAGGGCCCTATATTTTTGTGATTTATCAGTTTTTCTCAATTTTCTCCAAAACTGCTTAACTGATTTTAACCAAATTTTAGATTTGAACTGACATAACTACTAGCTACAATCTTTATTTAAAATATTTTTTTCTAAAATCTCCCTAAAGGGCACTTATGAATATTTTCAATTTCTCAATTTTTTTTTAAAGGCTTTCAATGTTTTCACTAAACTTTATATTTGAATTAACATATTAAATGTATACAACTTTTATTAGAAATATTTTTTCCTAAACTGCCCTAAAGACAGTTTACTCTTAAGAATTTTTATTACTGTCCTAAGGGGCACTTTACTCTTAAGAATTTTTATTTTGTACAATTTTCTTTAAAACGGTTTTGGTGATTTATTCCAAATCTCATAACTTAAGTTAGCTGTTTAATTCCTATACCTTTTATTTGAAACATTTTTATCTAAAATTGCATTAAAAAAGGTACTTCCTTAAGTGCATCGATTTATTATTTATTCCAATTCAATGATTAGATTCTTATTTGGAAGTATGTAATTTGAAATTTGTTGTTATATTACATAAGTAAATTGATTTATCGTTTTGATAAAGTTGGTTGTATTCAAAAACATTTTTCAGAAACCTTTGTCACCTAAATAACCAAAAGAGTATTTATTAATAATATTTCAATATTTATTATTCAATAGTACTAAATTTATTTTATAAAACGGTGATGATGTTGCCATGAATATTTTGTTCGGCCATATGAGAAAGTCTTACGATGTTACACATCGCCCTTTTTTGTAAATAGAATTTAAATATGAAATTTTCCACTCCGTCAGTATGCTTTCTCCTTTTAACAATTTGTTAAATCTGGTGCAAATTATTTCTAACGCTCTTGTCGTGGCATGCTTTAACAGGTCAATAGGCAGATCACCCGGTGCTGGTGCTTTATTATACTTCATTTGCCCTAAAGCCTTCTTCACTTCTCCTACCATGATTGCTTCTATTTCTATTCCTCCTACTTCTTCCACGTCTAATCGTCCGCCCAGATAGTCCCTTCGGTTTTCTGTTAGTAACTCGCTGTAATAGTCTCCATATTTCTGTTCTTATAGGATTTCTTCTGTTCCCCTCATTTGTATTTTTCCTTCGGCAGTTTATAGTTTTTCAAATTTCCCTGGACCCAGATCCTTCTATCCTTGAACTAATTTGTCCACATTTATTGTCCCATGCCGAGTTTTTTGTCTTTATTATTTCTTGTTTAATGATATACCTATATCGATTATACTGTTTGCGATTTTCTGCATCGTTTGTGGTCAGCCACTTGAGATACAACCTCTTCTTCTCTTCCACCAGGTCGGCCAATTCGTCTGTCCACCAGAAGTTTCTTGATTTCCCTTTTCTTGTTCTGACAGCTTCTGATGCCGCATTAAGTAATTTTTCTTTTAATTTTTCATACATTTTCTCGGCCGTGCCAGATACCTCTCCTTCTAATTTCTGTGCTAAACGTCATTTGTAGAGGAGATAGTAGATTTATTCCTTACACCATCCAGATTGTATGCTTTAACTTGTTCTACTTTTCCTTCATTTTTGTTTTTTATCGTTTGTCTTCTGTACTTAATTTCTACTGGTGACTTGACTAGAAAATGGTCTGATCCACATTCAGCTCCTCTCCACAACATTACGTCAAACAGTATTATGAATGAGATTTGTTTAGTAGCAATATAATCGAGTAAAGATCGCAAGTTTTTTTGGTTCTTTGGACTTGGTTATGTTGTCAAAGACTAAACTTGCAGCGAAAGGGAAAAGCAGGAAACTTTTGTCAAAAATTAAGGGTCCATATCGGATTACAGCAAAGTTAACAAACGACAGGTAAGCTCCCCTAAAAGTATTGGAGAGATACCACAAGTGCCTGATTGTCGTCAGTATTGACAAAATGAAAGTAGTAGAAAAAGTTTCTGAAAAAAGTGTGGAAAACAGCAGATGTTTACACATTCAGACCTGTAAAATACTTAAGGACTGTAGGTATTTACAACGAGTAAAACATGTCTGTATGTGTTTGTTTTGCATGTGACGTCATAGGACAAATGTAGGTGCATATTGTTAGTGCAGTGTACAGTTATAAATTAGTATACCGTAAAAACGCGTTTAGCTGGGATGTTGATTTTGGTGTCACTGTAAAGAGCACTATTAGCACTCAATAGATATGAAATTGAAAGTTACAGAAAATTAAAGATACTTCAGATGAGTCGTAAATGTGGTTGGAGTTACAAAAAAAGCAAATCAGCGGAAAGCCCGCGTCAAAACGAATCCAAGAAACCTAAATACGTGCGACTAGCTTTATTGATCGAATTTTCTAGAAACGCGAAACGGATAAAATTTATAAAAGCGATAGGAAAATATATTATGATTCATTTAATTATTGATGAACCTGGTCGACTTTCTGGGTTCATTTGGAGAGTGGTCGCCTACTAATGTGTGGTAACAGTGTTTTCTTTATATTGGACAATAAATATTTTCTCATTGTGTTCCACGAGTTTTAAAAAAAAATTCCGCAACTACTTTATTCAAAGTAGGCATTTCATATTAATACTATATAATTTTGTTTCCTCAAGTTTATATCACTGCCACCTTCCCATATTAAAGTATAGGATCTCCGCTTGCTGCTCACTGCTAATGAAACTATCTAATCTTCTTAAAGAATTTAGATTTCAAGATTTGATTTTTTTCATTTGACAAAAAAGTCGGTATCTTTTTAAAGATGGATGCGCGAAAGACATTTGTGGTTAAGGGTGAGCTATGGCTAAGGATAACTCTGAAATGACTTAAATACAACTCGACACAACTTTAAGACAACTGCAGACATTCCGAAATAATTTAGAGACAACTCTGAAATACCCCCCTGCCTCGTCTGCGTCTCAGAGTCCAGAGTTTCCAAGACGATGATTGGCAACTCACTTTCGGTTAGTGCACCAGTACCGACTTTGTTTATCTACTATGAATAAACCCTTTCTTACTTATCCTCCATGCCCTTGTTCCTCAACATGTAATTGACCTCCTCGGCAGTGAACGGTCCCTGCAGCTTCTGCCCATTGAGCATCTCATCCTCGAGCTCCTTGATCGATTTTCCGGTCTTAACAAACGCCTCGCTGACCTTCCTATTTCTGCCGCCGTAACAGGTCGTAATCAAGTCGGCGACGCCACAGCTCTCAAAGAATGTCGACAGTTTCCCCCCTGGATAATAGACGTCTACAAATTTCACCATCTCCATGAGACCGAGGCGGATTACTGCTGCCTTGGTATTGTCACCAAGACCAAGACCGTCAACGAAACCGGCTCCGCATGCTACGATATTCTAGGGGCCAAAATAATAATACACTTCAATAATTAATACAAAACAATAAAATCAATATGCACTATGTCCCAAAACAATGTAAAGATAAAATTGATTAAATTGTTATAATTTATTTTTTAGAAAATAAATCACACTTTAATTTTTAAATTGACATCTTTTGAAACATGTTGCCTTTTTTAAATTTCAAGATAGAAGATATGACGATATTAACTTTTGTCTTCCAAATGAGAACCAAATATTTTTAATGGAACTTGTATAAGTACTTTTTGTAATGGATGAAATAAGTACAAGGTGACACCCACCCACTCCAGTGTTTTTGAGGCAATAATATTAAAAAGTTAAAAAACATGAGAAACTTTCAATAAATAGAAAAACAGAAAATGTCAAAAAAAACAATACCAAACTTTAAAATGGCCTCCATTTCAACACTGGCAGTACACAAGTGTATTGACCCAGTTCTCTGCTCACTTTCGAACCCAATGTTATATTTTAAATTTCTTTTTGTTCTTACTTTCAATTCATCTAAATTTGGTGGTTTGTGGAAACTGTGGTGAAATTAGATATTATCTAACTAGATACATTCCAATAATAACTACCAAAAAAAATCACATTAGATAATCAACACATTTTCTACGTTTTCCGATCCGTCATATAAATGGAACTCGCCTATTAAATCGCGGCTTCTGATTGGCCGGCTGCTGTGGCTAACTTCAATGCAACTAAATAAATGAGGGATGCTTTATAGGAAAATACGTGAGGTTATGTTTGACGACGCTGTTGCGATTTTATAACTTTGTTATTTGGGTGGAATTTTTAATATCTTCAATGATACTTCATGCATTCCACGCTTCATTACAACCCTTCATACACCAGATATTTTGTCTACTCTACAGAGTGTTCATCAAACTGATTTATTCACAGACTTCACAAATATCTGATTTTGCTCTAAAACTTGTTACTCTATCTTCCTTCGACTCTTTTCCATGCCCGTTTTACTCTGAAATCATCTAATGACGCACCTAGTAATTTAAAATGTACTGTCATTATTAAAGAGTATTCTCTTTTAATCTGATATAGTTTAAATGTTTTCACATCTGCCGGGCGTCCCGCGACGTCTCGTTTTTTTGAAATTTTGTAAATCAGTGTAATTCTACTATAAATTGAATTTCATTAGTACCTTCAGGGCTCCACATACTTCAACTGTGTCTTCGTCATCGACGACGACAACTCTAAAATAGCTTGTTTGGATTATGTCCCTTAGTAGCGGGCCTATCGTGATATCCTTGCAACCAATCGTCGTCTCGCAAAATTGCTCGTTGGCCACCTCGCCGGCCAGATTCGCGCCCATCAGCACAGCGCATGGTATCCTCAGGTGACGGGTGACTATATGGGATATGAGGTCGATTCCACCGCCTTCCGCGCGATCGAAACCCTGAGTAAACATTTTGATGTTATTAAAAATCAGTTAAAGTATTTTCATTCCTAATGTACCAAGCCACAAAAAAAAAATAAAACCACATATATCTACATACTAATGAAGAGGGCTCATTAGGAATGTTTATATGGTTGTACTTGCGACCATTTTTTACATCAGGAATGGAAATACTACACTTTATGAGACAATCATAAGATTCCAGATGCACATATTACCTTGATTAAGGAAAGACCAACAGCGTTAGGCTTAATTTTTCCTAAAAGCGTTGAACACAGCGTCCTGATGAACTGATGGGGGACCACGAATATCAAAACGTCGGCGTCTTTGGCGGCCTCCACTACGTCAGGTACTGCGACCTTTAAAATTATAACCTTAATTATGCCAAAAAATAACTTATAAGATTTTGTTGCATTGGATGGGGTGTTTGACTTTGAGACACTTGCCTAGATCACATATAAAAGATATATGGAGATATAAAATGAATAGCAACTACTATTTGTTAGGAAGGTCTAACTTCAGAAGAATAAAAGAATGCTTTACAAAATGAAACAAACTGAAACTCAAACGCTCCCAAACATTTGACTATTTAATTTATCGTATAATTGACGAAAAAAGACGATGTGTTAAGACTTGCGGGGAGAAACTTCATGGGCCATGCGAGTTGTGGCGATGCTGTACAATTCATCCGGCATGTTTTATATTGAGTAGAGCCATACCACGACGATATAAAAAAACTCTCGATAAATATCCCGCAAATATGTGTCTGCCTATGTTAAATCTTATGTTCAAGCCGCTTCCTTCGTCACCGAGCGTCCAGGGCCGCTATTCTTGAACGTTCGACTAACTCCCACGAACAAAGTTCATTCGTGTGAGAAATTTTATTTGTGTGAGATATTGATTATTTGACTGCTTCATTTGTTCGTTTACGGACTCGAACGTTCGAGATTCCAAAATGTGGAGTCGCACACAAACAATTTCTCACACGAATGAAATTTGTTCGTGGGAGTTAGTCGAACGTTCCAGAATAGCGGCCCAGATATACGGACGCTCAAGATATTACCCTACAAGGTTGTTAACATGACCTCCTAGGATGGTACAGACGCTCAAAAAATGGTACATGGTACAAAAAACAATAAGTCGTTTCCTGACACCCTGCATTCAACGATTATAGACTAAACCAGTGTTGGACAGTTTTGTGACGTCACCACCGGCTGAAGTGCATTTACGTGTTGATCTGTGGATTACGTGATGTTAATATCGTACGTAAATATGGATTACGTAGAGTACGTACGTAAACCGTACAGTTTACAATGATAAATCTTACTGTTTACTACAGTAACATGAATAAAAATCTATATCTTCTGTCCAGCACCGGTCGCGACGTCACAGATTTTGCCTGGCAGATTCGGCGAACTGAGCAATCCTGGTATAGTCTATAATCCTTGCCCTACATTGACCCTTGTAATAAATCGCAGTTCAGGCTTTGACCAAGTGTAGCGCTGTCGGCGTTGAATTATATACGCATATATAAGGGGTAGCCTCCCAGACACGCCAAAAATATTTTTTCCAGTAATTTCCTCCCGATTGAAAATTTCTCAGATTATAGCTAACCCAATATCTTAAAGAAAAAACCCCATGGCATGCCAGGCTGAAAGGTAGATTTATGGGTATGATATTATATAGTAATATAACACACGATGTGTCAAAAAAAGGCATACGAGGTGTGAAAAAATACAAACGACAAAATTTTAAAATATTTGCAAATAACTTTTTCTCTGTACATTTCTCAAAGATATGTTTTATACAAAAGTTGTTCGCCTCTATAAGGGCAACAAAAAATCTAAGTAAAATTTTTCTCTCAGACGCGAAATAAAAGTTTTTTTAGTTTTTTTTTATTTTTTTGACAAAAATAACTTTATTTTTGTACGTTTCTCGACAGATTGTTTTATACAAAAGTTGTTCACCTCCATAAGAGCAACAAAATACCTTAGTAACATTTTTCTCTCAGACGCGAAATAAAAGTTTTTCTTATTTTTATTTATTTTTGAAAAAACTAACTTTTTTTCTGTACGTTTCTCGAAAGAGTGTTTTATACAAAAGTTGTTCGCCTCTATAAGATAAATAAAAAACCTAAGTAACATTTTTCTCCCAGACGCGAAATAAAAGTGTTTTGAATTTTTTTTTTAATAACTTTTTTTCTGTACATTTCTCGAAAAAATGTTTTATACAAATGTGGTTCGCTTCTATAAGAGCAACAAAAAACCTAAGTAACATTTTTCTCTCAGACGCGAAATAAAAGTTTTTTGATTTTTTTTTTGAAAATAACAAGCCGCCATTTTGAAACCGCTAGACCGATTTGGCCCATTAACGAACTTGACCGAGATTTTTGGCCAACTGATTTTTATATCAAATTTCGAGAACATATTCCATCTGTTTCATTTGTATATAAGAGAACACGTAAGAGACCACATTATTAACGTGAGAGGGGTACGGTGTGTTGCGTACAACCAATACGTCCTCCGTATCATCCTCTCAAAAAAAAACGTTTAACACGAACATCGAAAATGAAATTGATAGGTGTCTCGGTAGTTCAATTGGTAGAACACCTGACGCGATATTGGGAGATCCGGGTTCGTATCCCGGCTGAGCCACTAATTTCATTTTCAGATTCTCTTACATGTGAAAGTGATTTATGTTTTATGCTATGTTTCATGTCCATGCAATATGTCAACGCCAATCGTCAATTAACCTAAGTGAACAAAAGATGTAAGAAGCGAGAATAAAAACCACGTGTAGATTTTAAGTAGTAACGAATATATAAGTGTATTATTTCCCTGGTAACGAGTCGAAGGGTAGCAGCATCCGGTATTACTTCCACTTTAGCACCCTGAACTGTCACAAGCACAGAACGTAAATTAAAGAATGGGGACAGAACGTATACTTTGACAGTTTTGTTGCCAGATCAATTTTATTTCACAAACTAATTCTATAGACTCGTTCAATTTATGCAACCAACTACGCGAGAACTTGCGTGTTTGAAATAAAATCTTTCCTTAAATTTTATGGAAGTTCTTCCAGCTTTTTACGTATGCGCTGTGTTCGCGACATTTATCTCGGATTGGTTTACCCTCTAGTTGCTTCCCATTTGCACACCGATTATTGATACATTGCAGACTATATTTAAAGATAAGTTTGTCCAATTTTAGCTTAACTTGAATGTTTCAGTAGAATATCTACTAGATAAATAATTTACCTATTAATACATATTCTACCTATTAACATGCAAAAATTGAAAGCAATAGAGCCTAATAAATGTATCACTCTTTTAGACAGTCGAAACACAACCTCGGCACGAGAATCTTCAAAGAGCAATGGACGAATTAAGTAATAAAGCACTTATAACCCCATTTTAGGCTCTTCCTTCGCGGGTTTATTTCTCCTTCGCCGACCGTTAGTATCCGTTCCATTTGAATTTACAAAACCGTTTGTTTTCCCAATAGAAATATGTGGCAACATTGTATAGTAATGTTTACCTGTCAAAAGTTCAGGGTGCTAAAGTGGAATTATACCTTAAGACCCAGCATCGTAATCGTAACAGGTTATGCGCCCAGATCCGCTCAGATCCGCCCAGAGGAGTAGACAATGAGTAACACTGCGGTGAACCTACCCCAATTGACGACGTCGACGAACTTTAACAATTGGAAATTTCGAGTAACGACGATATTAGAAGAAAGGCAAATAGCAGAGGCGTTGGAGAAGGTAGAGGGAGATTACGAGGATGCTACCAAGAAGAATGAGTTTAAGGTGAAAGACACTAAAGCGAAAAGTGTGATTGTACAATGTCTCACAGACAAGCATCTAGATCTAGTAAAGGACTCCAAGACGGCGAAGGAGATGATGAAAGCCCTACAGGATGTATTCGAGCGGAAAAGTGTATTTACCAAACTAACATTAAAAAGAAAACTGATAACTTTTAAACTGAAACGAGGAGAGAAGTTGGAGGACCACTTTCTCACGTTCGACACCTTGATACGAGACTTGGAGAATGCGGGTTCAAAGTTAGAAGATGAGGACAAGATATGTTACCTATTGTTATCTCTCAATGAAGACTATCAACCAGTAATAACAGCCATAGAGACGATGAATACAGACATTAAAATGGACTTTGTGAAATCAAGACTTTTAGATGAAGAAATGAAACAGAAGAGCAAACATAACCCAAGTAGCAACAAAGTGGCATTCGTGTGCTACAGATGTGGAAAGCAGGGACATAAGTCATTTGAGTGCAGACAAAATAATGTGGCAAGAGGCAACTACAGAGGTCGAAGAGGAAACTACAATAGAGGACAAAGACGTGGCCAAGGTTACATGCAGAACGAGAACCGAAGCGACAACAGGAATGCAGCAAACACAGCAGAAGAAATAGCCTTCATCGCCCTGAGTAGCAACTACAGGGATCAAGCAGCAGGATCGACTGAGAATTTCATTCTGGATTCCAGATGCACGCAACACATGGTAATGGAAGAAATGGAGCGATACATGGTGAACATCAAAGAAATACAAGCAATGAAGATAGGAACAGCAAAGAACAACGAGATATTAATTGGAAGAAAGTAAGGAACGGTAAGAGGAATTTGTCAGGGAAAAGTTATAACAATAGAAGCTATAATTGTACCAAGGTATGTCACATAATTTACTATCTGTAAGTAAATTACTTGAGAAAAATTTTAAGATAAACTTCAAAAGTGAGTTAGGAAAGAATCAAGCGATTATATCAAAAGATAATTGTAACTTTTACTGTAAATCTATCAATGATTTGTTCATTTTAAAATTAGATTTTAAGACTGTAAACTGTAACCATATTGTAAATGAAGTAGTAGATAAGAATATTTGGCATAGACGGTTAGGTCATATTAACAGACATAGTTTAAATCAGTTAGGTTTACCAAATAGTTCAGAAGTTTGTGATATTTGTGTTCAAGGTAAAGGAACAAGAAAACCATTTTATAAAAGGGAAAAAGTGACTGCTGAAATTGGTGAATTGATACATACTGACAGCAGGTCCAGTTCAAACACCAACACCCGAAGGGTATAAATACTTTCAAATATTGATAGATGATTATTCTCACTTTCTAATTGTCAAATTGTTAAAAACCAAATGTGAAGCGGAACAAAATTTAATTGATTTCATAAAATTAATAAAAACACAACATGGGAGAAAAACTAAAAGAATTAGATTTGATAAAGGTGGGGAGTTTACCTCAGATTTCTTTAAAAACTTTTGTAGAATGAAGGGAATTAAACAGGAATTCACGATGACAGCAACTCCACAAGAAAATGGAACATCAGAACGCATGAACAGAACACTGCTAGATAAAGTGCGAACAAAATTTGTCGAGACAAATTTACCAAGGGAACTATGGGGAGAAGCCATACTCTGTTCAGCATATGAAGTGAATAGATCTCCAACAGAAGCAAATAATGGAGAAACGCCAGCTAGGAGATGGTATAATAAGAATGACTTGTCGAAATTAAGAGTTTTTGGGAGTCAAGCATGGGCAGTAATTCTACCAAGGCAAAATAAACTAGAACGGAGAGCACAGCCATGTATACATGTAGGATATAGTGGAGCCGGATATAGATTATGGAATTACGAGAAAAACGAAATTGTACTGTCAAGAGATGTAAGATTTAATGAAAAGAAGACTAACTTTAATGAAATACAAGGAATCGAAGAAGAAAAATTCATAAACATAGAAGTGGAAGACGAAGAGAACAGAAATCAAAATAAAAAAAATAATTGAGACACAGAAGAAATAAGTGATGATAAAAGTGAAGCAAGTACAGAAAATCTTAAAGAAGATACAGACAATACACAAACTACCAGTAAAGGAAGACAGATTAAACAACCAAAATATCTAAACGATTATGAAATTTATACAGCATATTGTTTAATTTCAACAAATGCAGAAGATCCTAAAAATTATAAGGAAGCTATAATCGACAAAGAATGGAAAGAAGCAATTAAAAAGGAATTAGATTCACATGCAGAGCTAGGAACTTGGACAAAAGCAAAATTGCCAGAAGGAAAATCAGCTATACAAACAAAGTGGATATTCAAAACAAAAGATGATGGAACAAAAAAAGCTAGAATCGTAGCAAGAGGATTTCAGTCAAAGGAGGAGAATGCATTTGAACTAATTTATTCACCAGTAGCAAGAACATCAACGATAAGATTACTCTTATCAATAGCATTGCAAAAGGATTGGAATATAAAGCAACTAGACATTCCAACTGCATTTTTAAATGGAAAAGTAGAAGGTGAAACGTATGTATATGCACCAGAAGGATTAAACAGTGATAAACAAATTTTGAAATTAAATAGAGCTCTGTACGGATTAAAACAATCACCCAAAGTGTGGAACAACACATTCAATGAATTTGCATCAAAAAATGGATACGAACGATCAGAACATGACTATTGTTTATATTTTAATAAGAGGACTTGGATAGTAATATATGTGAATGATATGTTAGTCACAGGAGAAGAAACAGATGTAGAAAAATGCATAAATCTACTTAAACAATATTTTAAAGCGAAAAATTTAGGAGAGGTTAAGAACTTCTTAGGTATGAATATAATCAGAACAGAAGGTGTAATGAAGATTGTACAAACAAAATTCATAGAAAAACTGTTGTTAAAATTCAATATGGAACAATGTAATCCCAAAGGAACACCAATGGAAAAAGGATTTCAATATAAAGAAGACAGTAAGATATTACAAGAAGTACCTTATAGACAATTGATAGGATATGCAGTGTCATATTTGAGTAGATTTCTAGATAGACCAACAACAGATACATGGAATTCAGGTAAAAGAGTATTAAGATATCTGCAAGGAACAAAGGAAATGGAACTGACTTATTATAAAAATTCAATGAATGTTAAACTAAACGGATATACAGATGCTGATTGGGCAACAGACAAAGAAAACCGGAAAAGCACTAGTGGATCAATGATACTTTATGGAAATAATCCAATACTATGGTTTTCAAAGAAGCAAAACTGCGTAGCTTTATCAACAGCAGAAGCTGAGTATGTGGCAGTAGCAACTTCAGCTCAAGACTTGATTAATATAAAGGGAATTTTAAAGAGTTTTAACATCAATATTGAAACAGTTCTTTATTGTGACAATATAAGCTCAATAATGATGACAAAAGGAAATGAAAACTCAAAAAGAACAAAGCACATAGGTATCAGACATCACTACTTGAAGGAATTAGTTATGAATAAGCAAATAGCTATGGAATATGTTTCAACCGATCAAAATTTAGCAGACATAATGACCAAGCCATTAGGAAAAGAAATATTTACTTTTCTTAGAGACAAAATTTGTATTGTATAAATTAAATTCGATTTTCATTTTTTTTTTTGTTAAAAATAATTCAACTCGAGGAGGAGTGTGAAAGTGATTTATGTTTTATGCTATGTTTCATGTCCATGCAATATGTCAACGTCAATTAACCTAAGTGAACAAAAGATGTAAGAAGCGAGAATAAAAACCACGTGTAGATTTTAAGTAGTAACGAATATAAAGTGTATTATTTCCCTGGTAACGAGACGAAGGGTAGCAGCATCGTAATCATAACATTACATTTGTTTCATATACCTACACCATCACTTTGAATAATTTCGAGAACATATTCCATCTGTTTCATTTGTATATAAGAGAACACGTAAGAGACCACATTATTAACGTGAGAGGGGTACGGTGTGTTGCGTACAACCAATACGTCCTCCGTATCATTCTCTCAAAAAAACGTTTAACACGAACATTGAAAATGAAATTGATAGGTGTCTCGGTAGTTCAATTGGTAGAACACCTGACGCGATATTGGGAGATCCGGGTTCGTATCCCGGCTGAGCCACAAATTTCATTTTCAGATTCTCTTACATTTGTTTTATATCGCATATTTTAGTGCATATAATGTTCTATTGATGCATAATTAATGCATATTTTGCCAACTTTTGAAAGCATATTGCATGCATATTTAGACTGTTTTTTAGTGCATAGTTGCCCAGCCCTAGTAATAAGTCACCAAGTTATATTGATACATGATCTACACATAATTTTAATATACGTTTTTCTTTGAAGAGTTCACATTTTAATTCGCAATCAAACGGCGTGAGAAGAAAATAGGTTCTACCTAATATGTTCAATCTACAGGTTATTTTGTATACGAGTGAATAGAAATAAACAGTGAGTGCTGAGTGTTGAAATAAAGGACTTTGTTCTCTCCTTACGGCGATTTCCAGAACCCGATTAATGCAACATTCAATAACACCAAACTAATGAACCTAGATAAATGGAATAAATACAGAACATTGTGTATTATACTTACCACGTTCTCAGGCAGCTTGTGCCCCGGCAGGTATTTAACGTTCTCGTGGGTCTCGTTAATGATATCCGTTAGCTTTTTCCCATTGATTAACTCCTCGTAGACGTACATAGTCACAGTCGAGTCGATGTGCTCCAAACGGGTGGCATTCCCTCCGACTATTTTAGCGATGGCGGAGCCCCTGTTCAGAAAATGCACACATGGATGAGAAATTTTTTAAAAAGATAACACGTTAATTGTTAAACATAGAAAACATTGTAAAACAAAGAAAAATCAGTGTTTACATTTCCCCAGTAGATTCGTAAATGGGGGGGGGGAAATGTAAACGCCTTTTTGGGGTAATTGTAAACACAATATAATTACTGTTTTACAGATTGTTTATGTAAAATGTGTCATTTTTGTGTCTCGTTGCAGTGTTAAAAATGCCCCGAAATTATTTGCGAAAGAAAAGCACCTTCTTATACATCTGAAGATGTTGCAAATGCTGTTGCAGATGTAAAAAATAAAACATACCGTGAAGCGGAAGCTTTTTATGGTGTTCCGAAATCCAGTTATATACCAAAGAATAGGGGGACGGAAGACCGCATTAAACGTGACAAAGGCTGGTCGATCCCAAGTTCTATCCGCAGATATTGAAACCGAATTAGTTAAATGCTTAGTAGCACGAACTAACATGGGTTTGCCATGTGACAAAACAGAACTTAGAAAACTAGTTGGAGAGTATGTCAATGCAAAAGGTTTAAAGACACCCTTCAAGGACGGAGTACCTGGAGAAGACTGGTACTACCTCTTCATGAAAAGCCATCCCGAACTGTCTCTTAAAAAACCTGAGCACTTACAAAAACTGCGAAAGGATGCCAGAAAGCCTGAGATTGTCTATGATTTCTTTGAAAACCTAAAAATAGTCATTGACAAAAATAATTTGGAAGGTGATAAAGGAAGCTTTATTTTTAATGCCGATGAGTCAGCGTTTAATAATGATCCCTATCGTATAAGAGCAATTGGGGAAAAAGGAAATGCTCTGTGCTATATTTCTGGGGGTTCCGGAAGAGAATGTACAACGGTGTTGGGATGTATTTCTGCAGATGGGAAAGCACTTCCACCACTCATTGTATTCAAGGGAGCTGGAGTTCAGGCTCGTTGGACGTCTAATAGTGCCTATCCAGGAACATTATATGCAGCCTCTTCTAATGGATGGATGGAGGAGCCTCAATTCTTCCATTGGTTCTCTACAGGGTTTATACCTCACATTCAAAATTTAAGAACTTCCCAGAACCTTTCAGACCAAGCAGCCCTACTGTTGTACGATGGTCACAGCAGTCATATGAGCGTCAGAATTATTGAGGAAGCAATGCACAACAACATTATTTTAATAAAGTTGCCAAGTCATCTTACAGATAAACTCCAACCTCTGGACAAATGTGTTTTTTGGGCCCTTGAAAATAAACAATTGGTAAAATTTGGGAAGGAACAGATGAATTGAGGATGTGGACGGCTAAGTAAGGAAAAATTCACAGAATTACTTGGCATCACTTGGAGAGAATACATGGTTCCTGCAAATATTATATCCGGATTTAAAAATACTGGGGTATACCCAGTTAATCGAGGAAAAATTTCCAAAAGATGAATTTACTCCTGCAGACTTGGGCAAATACGAAGCTGCCCTTTAAGTTCCAAGAACTGTTACATACAATGCTGTTCCATTATCCCCTAGGTCAACTGTTGATGCATCTTCTCAATCAAACTCACCACTTCTGCCGATGTTTGACGAAATTCCTTCCACTCCATCATATTACAATGAAGACCATTTAACGTCATCGGCTGAAATCCAACAGCAGCCTTCTACGTCCTCAACTGACTACCAACAATTAGTGTCATCTACCCATCTTAGTCCACAGCCATCAACATTTATTAGTAATATTTTCATGCCACAAGTCAGTATCAGTCATCAATATATTGTAAAAGAGCCAAAACAAGTCACGCCCAGATTGAAGCAGTAGAGATATGGAGAGGTATTAACAACTAACAAAGTCTTGGAAAGACTAAGAGAAGCAGAAGAAAAAAAGAAAAACAAATGCAAAACAAAGGCTATCCCAAAAACTGACACCAAAAAGTTACAACCAAAACTAAAAAAATTAAAGACTGAACCAGTTGCAGCGTCTGAAAGTTCGGAGGGTGAAATAAGTCTGGATGATACTGATGAAGACATAGATTGGGCAGAACCAGAAAAACAAGATATAGAGCTTCGAACAGTTGAGAGATCAGACTTGCCCACTGGGAAATGTATCCTTGCACAATTTAGAGGTGGAAAGAGAAACACGACTGTTTTTTAATATTTCATTGGATGGAAGTTCATTTCGAGAACTTCCATCTATGTTTTTAAATATGTGTGCATAATTGAAGCTATGAATAAGAAATTAACGGAAATCAAGGTAACTGGCCTTAAATCCTGGGATGCATCAAAAATGCTATTTAACATTGTTGAAACTGACATAAGTTATATAACCTTAGACCAAATCGTTGGTATACTTCCCGACCCTGGCATTCAGATGAAGGGAGAGAGAATACTCTATGCTTTTTCAGCAACAGTTCCTGTTTATGAGCAAAACTAATTAGGTATCATACAATGCTATCATTATTACTTAGAATGAAGTTTCTTTTGTAAGCCTAGGTAGTCCTCAAACATTATTGTTTGTTTCCGTTATAATATACAGAAGCGTTTGAAAACATTTTTTCGTTTTTACCTTTCACAAACATAAAAATTACACGACTCTGGGGTAAATGTAAACACGACTTACATCGAACGAAACTTTCCTAAACAATGACTTTGCATGGTTTGCTTACATTTGCCCCAGAAATTCTATTGATAGAGCAAATGGTTCCACAGAAGTGCGTGTTTATAATTACCCCTATGGAATAGGGGTAAATGTAAACAGGCCACCATGTTTAATATATTTTTTTTACCCTCAAACGTCTTGGAGAGGACACTATACGCTATATGGCTGCAAATTTACACAATAGAATATTGAGTGGAAGCCCAAAAAAATCTTCATGCAATTCAAAACATTAAATATCGTCCACAATTACCCCAATTGGCTATGTTATACATTTTTCATAAGAGTCAAAAAACATGTTTTCCATGATTTTGACGATTACTTTTAAACACATTTTTCCAACTCTTCAGCTATTGCATTTTAATACATTTTGTTCCCAACATGCTTCATACCAACTTTCCGCAGGAAAATATCTTACATATTTTCTCAATAAAGCTAATCTGATTGGATTATAACACAAAAATCAATAGTTTTCGCTTTCACCTAAATCAGGATGTGTAATGGACTCGGACTTAGATGATAATCTAAGTTTTTAGTGGTTTTATTAGTACTTAATATTAATTTACAAGAGAAACCGACAGAGCAACTGCTCGTGAATAATGGTAGTAATCGAATCGTCCTTTAACAGTAGATAAACGTCTATTTAAAAATAGAGCTTATCCGAACTACATCGGCATTAGAAGCAAAATTAAGTGAATCTTAGGAACCCGAAAGTATATACTAGTTCATGATGCTGTTTTGAACCAAAGTAAATGTTTAGAAGAAAGCATAATTTGGAAATTGCCTAAAACGGGCAAACAATTAAATAATAAGAATTTGAACGATATGATAAACTTTCCATGCACAAAAGGGTTTGTATACATTACACATGGTTTGGAAAAATTCAATCATTAGGATGAAGTTCGGAATACATTGACAAGAATTCGGAAACAGGGAAATGAATGAGATACTTTTGGTCTAACTTACTTAAATCCACAAGAAGTGGAGAATTGTTTCGTATTTGATCTGATATCTTATATTCCGAAAAATGATATGTTAGACAGGTATGCTGATTATTTATTAGATACTTGTATAATGATTAATGCTATATTTCCACCTAGTGGATCGCCCGATAATAATCCCTCCATTATAAAAACAAAAAACAGCTTTTAGTCGCAGAGTCGTTTCACTTGCAGTTGAATTTATTATTTTTATGGAAAAATAATTTCAAATTGAGAGAATTTCAACTAGATACTTACATTAAATATAGCACAGTTTTTGGGAAATCCCCAGCTAATAGATATTCCCTTTAATCATACTAAGTTATAGTCATTAGGATCCTGTGAAGTTAGATCTTGTTTATATGAGGTCTCATCGAAATAAATAGGTAGCATAATGTAGTAGCCCTTTAAGTACCTATCTAGAAGCACACGTAATCTAAAATTTGAGATTCATCTCCGCGTCTCTCATCTCCATTCTTCTCTTGTCATTCTCTTTAAAGTATGATTTTGCGATATCGGGAAAACGAAAGAAATTGGGCAGGGCGGGACCTATTTATTTCGACAAGACCTCATATAATCAAGAACGAACTTCACAAGTAAGTTCGTTTGAGCTAAAGATTATATATCGGTCTCGTCTCATAAATAGGTAGATAATGTAGATGTTGTCAGGTAAGTAAATCTGAATCTGAATTAAATTTTTATTCTTTCAGATGATTTAGAGAAGGTTTTCGTTTTAGCTTTAGATTTTGCATAAACGTTGCTTAGGCACGCAGTTACCGAAAATGAAGACACTGTTGCAGCACAAAATTTGCAAAATAATATACCTACCTACAAAATTATAAGTCGAGAAGTGTGAATATAACAGCAAAGAAAAGTTGCTGCAGTTATAATGCTGCGATGGCATTAATTGCCACAATGTAGAATTTTTTGAAAGATTGAAATCATCCAAAGAAAAAGAAATGTTCCGACCTTATCTACATGGCAGAACATTTAATATACCTAATCACTGATCACTGACTAATTTCACTAAAAGATCCGAATTCAAAATTATACCAATGGAAAGTTAAACTTAACGAATTTGACTATGACATAACTTACACGGTGGAACCGAGGTGCGTCCCGCGGTCAGTAAAATGACCGAGGTGCGTCCCGGCAATAAAATTTCATAGCCCAGGTCCGTCCGGCGGTTCAAAAAGGGATGGCCGAGGTGCGTCCGACGGTTCAAAAAAGGACGGCGTCGGTGTCGAGTTAGGATAATATTTGTATCTTGATTGATTTTCCTTGCCCTCTTGCCCTTTAATATTATCGCGATGAACATGGGATTTCCCGTAATTTTCGTATTCCCTTACCTAACTATTTTTATTCTGGACTCAGCATTTTAATTCGGGGCTCAGTTGTCATGTAGACTTGGGGTATACCAGGGCTCAATCGTAGGGTGAGATTAGCGTTACCGTTCGAATTTTCTGACCACGGGGCTCAGTTATCGTGTGCCCGGCAGTTTTGACCGCGGGACGCACCTCGGCTATGGCCGTTTTGACCGCAGGACGCACCTAGGCAAGCAAAGGGTCGCGTTTATGACCGCGGGACGCACCTCGGCTGCAGCCAACTTACAAACCATACACAAGAAACAGACACATTGGAGACAATTCGATGACTTAATTGGAAATCAATTCTAATCAATAACACTTGACGAATCCCCAGAACAAAAAGAAAACCCACTTGACCTAGACAATATGTCCATGGTTGTGCAAATTTACGGCAACGAGCAATCTGAACAAAACGGGCGAGTTCAGCTAAACGAAAGCGAAAGTGTTACAATTCATTCGAATGCCGATCAACATCCAGTAGTAAATATTCCGATTATAGACCATGCGCATTAAATTACGGTCAAAATCAAATAATAATAAATTCTGTGTTATATTCACCAACAATCCCTAAAATAACAAATTTATTCTACAAGAAACAACGAATTCGTGCTCAAACTTCTTAGAATAATTTTGAAAATGACTTCAATTTTGTTGAAAACTATGTTGCACCAAATGTAAATTATTATCCTAGTCCAGTCTGTGTAGATTTCTTACTACATTAATTCATAACTCGATGGGAGTGGTCAAAAGTTGTAGGCTCTGATTAGTTGATCATGCAGATATAGTCTTAAACACGCAAAAAGTGTGCATTAACAAATGGGAGGGGTCAAAAGTTAGTAAAAACAAGTTTTTTGATTCTACAAGCCAAGGTATCCATTTTTTGGGGGAAATGTTTCAAATATAAGTTGTAGAGAATTTATAAACCTATAATTTTAGCTACAGCATGATTACTTTTGTTAATTATTTATTGCAAAAATGTCAAAAAAAACACTAAAAATGGTCATTTATTGCATATTGAATGCTTATTGCAAAAATAATACGATTTATGTTTTTACTGTTTTAACAGCTAGCTTTTATAATTCTAAATCTAAACAATTTTTTTAAAAGTCAATTGGTTAATTTATTGCGGAGATATTGCTACAGTAGCCGCTCGATTATCCGAAATAATGTGGACCCAAACCATTTCGGATAACTGAAAGTTCGGATAATGCGGAGGTTAATTATTATATTCCTGAATTCATCGTATTAAAATAAATAAACCTTTTTTACATATGGTTTATTGGTTATCTATTGGTTTATTACTTATATTTATATTTTATGGTTTATGTTTACGGCCAAATCGTTCCATTGATAGAATCAAGTTGACACTGGCAAAATCTCGACTGTATTCGGAGATCAAAACAAAACCAATTTTTATTTTTATTTAAGAAAGCATAAAGTTTCTAAGAAAGCATAAGAAAGAAACACGTGCAATTTCGGATAATGCGGCGACAAGTTGCAACCATTTGGGATAAATATGGCGAAATCGCTATTTAATTCCGTTTCGGATAATCCGAATTTCGGATAACCCGATTCCGGATAACCGGGCGGCTACTGTATTTGTTTATCCCAAGACGCATAATGTTCAATGCTATTACGTCTTTTTGGATAAAAATTTTAAGGTGTACAAAGGGTTATTCTCTTCACAAAGACCCAAAATTTGATATCCCGTTAAGAAAAAAAAATTAATTCAGTTTCAGTAAACAGATTAGTAGTTGCTGCAAACATACCAATTTTCTTTCAATCTAACAGACCCTAGATTTATGAATGTGTATGCGAAGCACATGCTCTTCACGGCTTTTTTATCTCCTATGAATGGAAGTTGTACATTCATACAGGTGAAAAACCTTGCACATTTCATTCCACTTTTCATTTGAAGGGTTAATTGTATTTGTAAAAATGGTTTTCAATAAGTAAATTCTGTAAAGAGCCTCACATACTTTAGCAGCTGTTACCATTTACTTTTTAATAAACTCTCAACGCTATTGAAAATTGTTGGTAGTTCTTTTCTATGTGTAGGGTAATTACATGGGTTCAATAAGTGCTAAACAGTTAATGTTAGCATATAAGAAACTAGTAATGGACACAGAAGTTCAAGGAGCTAATGCTGGAAGTGGAAGTGCTTCTACTGTGAATGATATTAGCATTTAAACAATAGTATACGCAAGGACGTGTAATTGCAAATAATGAGGTAATGATGAAAGGTAACGCAGAGCATTTTAAAATATGCTAAGAATTGCTTAAAAATTGATATTTGCGATTATGACATTTAACTGAATATATAGGAGAAATTATAAAATATTTTGCTGGCTTTGTAATAAAATATTTACTTAAGTGTATATCTTATGTGAATTATTCTTTATTAATTCAGCTATTGGAAGGGACGCTCGAAAATAGCTTATAGTAACATCTCATCTAGTCTAGTCATCTAGTATCTCATATGCCATTGAAGTCCAATGTAGTGTTCCTCAAGGTTCGGCCTGTGGTCCACTTTTATCCAACTTATATAATAATGACATCAGTGACACTGTATAAAATGCAGTGTTAGTGTATATTATAGTTTCTCATTTTTGCAGATGATTTTTACGGGGGTACATAGTTCAAATTGTTGTCGGCTGTTTTAGAACGAACTACTATTCAGTTTACTGCCTTGGTATAATGATAATTGTTTTTTCCCAATCTTAAGTGCTCTGTAATGATGTTTGATAGATCTAGTAATAGTACTCAGTACAATTATTTTTTAAACAATGATTCCATCACAAGATCTATTGTCAAAAATTTAGATGTGTGGTTTAGTATAGTTGTGTTTCACTTCAACTATTGAAAAATCATTGAAGGTACCAGGGCCCGTTTATAACAACAGTATTAGCAAAGACAAATACGGTTTATACCGTATTTGTCTTTGGTATTAGGTTTTCAACACCTACTTTATTTACGTACCTAACATATAATAATAATAATAATAATAGCAATAATAATATGTACTAGACAGAGTCGAATGGATATTGCTTTTAGGCTCCATCCTCATAACTATTTCTATGATAATTTTAGGATAAAGCTTTAGTTAGGTACTCATCAAGACCGCAGAACTATAACTATAACTTCAATGATCATATTTTTTATGATTATTAATGGGTTTAGTATATCATCTTTGATATTTGATAATGTTTGATTCTCCATGTCATACTTTAACTATGACATTGGCTTCTTCATTCCACTTTCCAAGTTCACTCGCCTTTCTGATTATTTTCATTCATTAGGCGAAGCCATTCGCATTTTTAAAAATTAAGATTTAGAGTTGCCACTTAGAATTTGTTGAGAAATGTTAAAAATTGAAAAAAAAAAATAATTTCAAAGTATTTAGGAACGATTGTTGATTTTGTGACGATTTTCAATTTTCTCAAATTTTTCAATTTTACCTTTAGTGTTAGATTTGACGGAATTTCTTTCTTTTTTACAAAATCGTAAAACATATGGTACACATGTAATGCTTGTCCTATTGTTGGAGATGTTGGTTTTTTGAATAAAAAGAAGTTTAGAATGTACCAAGTTGATTTAATACGGATTCAATAAATGAAAAGTATAATTTGAGTCATTACAAATTCAACGGTTTAATATTTAACTCCAAAAGTATAGGATACATGGAGATTATAGTTAATATATTAAAGAAGTTTGAATGAAACATCTCTTATCCTCGGTGAAATTAATTTGTCATAAATATTGCGACCTATCTGAAGAAATTAATTAAATTATGAAAGAAAAAAATAGTAAATGCAAATCGTTTGATTGAGAATTATTTTTGTATGATACATACCTTTGGATGGGAAAGTAATGTGTAATGTGAAACATGAATGTTCAATTTCTAGTTCAATTGATGTATATGTAAACATGTTTTAAATCATAGAAAATATAATATACATAAATGAGCGTTTTTGTAGAATTTTTTTAAACTTGTATTGCAGTTTTTGGTGAACAAACCTTCACGCGCAAATCTGATGCATTGGATTAGATGAAAATTGGTCTTGATATTTAGCAACTACCTATTTACTTAAACCATATGTAATTTAATAAGCAAGTCATTAAAAGTAGTTTTATCTCCAATGTTTTAACGTGGAGTTCAAGTATATTTTGAATAAGGTCGGGGCAATTGCACAGCCCCGTGGTAAACCTTTGGATATTGGAAATTCCTCCGATAGTTTTGTTCCCAACTTAATACTACTAGTCATATTAGTATATAAATTTTTCACAGCTTGTATATTAAGGTCACTCACGCCATTTTCCGACATTGCAGGCCACATTCTACTGAGGGGTATACATAAAGTGTCGTTAATTACTTATGTTCTTTGGAATAAGAATCAACATTTGGTTGTATTAAACCTGGTTTTAATTTGCCTTTAATTGCTACAATAAAACGAATAATGGCAATTAGAGTGTTGGATTTACAACAAGTAAGCTTTACACCAAAAGGCTGTCCACTTATCTATTCCGAAAATAGTAAAATTAAGGAAAACGGATCTAAACATATACGTTTGTAATTTTTTTTGTCATGTACCTACCACACAGATTACTCTTGCAGTCATTTTGTATTCGTTTCGGATATGAACCATTTTATAAAACATTTTTTATCCGGATTTTGATCAGAAAATTTGCATACTGGTATAAAATCTCATTAGAAACAACTTTTTATAACAGCTTTTTGCAAAATAATCAACACAAACCCCAATTTCGGCACTAATAAAAAAATAATGACATATATAAGATAGGTATTACATGATAAAAGTGTGTTTCTCAAATTTTTAGTCTTTAGACATGCAGAGAGCGTAGATATGCTTTAGCTAGATTATGCCTTATTTATTGACATTATTTATTTATATTTCATAAATCATGAAATAGTGGTGCTGACATTTATGTAAACATTAATTGATAACATTAACAATAATTGTTAATAAAATTACCTCTTAATACAAGGCTATAATTGCATCTATAAATCCCTAAAGTCTCTTAAATAGGTGTTTAAATTTACAATCATCCTATTCAGGAATTCCCGGTATATTTCAGAATAAACAAACAAACTACTATTGACAAATTTTTCAATAAGAAATAAATTGCAATTTGAAAATGTGGTATGTATTTTGAATTACATTTGTGCACATATCAATATTTTTTTATATAATCCTTTCCTCCCAATAGCGGACACCCTCTTATAATGAACAAAATTGTGGTTCCGGTGGCTGTCCGCTATATAGAGGTTCCACTGTAATTAAATTTAATAGGTATTTAAATTTAAATTAATTTTAATATAAATGCTGTTTTAATATACACATTTAATCACTAATCACTATGAAGAAAAATTTAATTTGTTACTTTTTTTGGGGATGCTGCAGCGCCACAGCTCCTGCGTAGCAACTGTCGCTGGTACCTTTTGGATGTACATATTGTGAATATTGTCATATATGTAAATTTTCTAGTAAATAAATGAATTCCAAACAACACACATAGGTGACATAGGTAAACTTGCAACTTGTATTGCACATTCCGTTGTAAATTGATCTGTGAACGCCTTAATTTCATTTTAGGTCATTTTGTCGCGCTCCATATCACGTGAATGTAGTTGCTAAGTCGTATAATACGAATACATATATTTTTCCTTTCAAAAGTCAAGGCAAAGCGGATCAAACGTGCAAAGCATGACCCTTGTTATCTAACACGGCGTTTGCTATTAATAAAATACCAATGACGACGATTTCCATTCTGTATAATTCTAACCGCAATTATAGTATTAAGGATTAATGTCAAATAAGATGATGATTATGAATCGTTTAAAACAAAGGAACAAAATGATTGGTGTGGTAGGTTAATCAGGGGGTGACATAAGAAATGACGCAACGTTACTAGGAGGGGGGGTTTATTTACCAATTGCCGCTCCCAACTATGCAGACCTTCTTCGGATTCTTACAGGCCATCCTGAAAATTGTCTCCTTGTTTCGTTCACGAAGTGCCGCTGCAGCCGACCGAAGATGACTCGAGTAATGGATGTTATGACGTGACGCTCCCACGTAACATTCGTATATCACTGATAAAGCGCTACTGATAACATGTCTATGGAATCGTAGAGGATATACCATGCGAGCGGATGAGAATAATATGCAGCAAGCAATTCACCGCGCGACGGGGAGGGAAACTCAGCACATCTCGTGCAATTCTGGACTCGGTGTGTAGTGTGTACATTGCACATATTACATAAATGAATACACAGGTGAGGGGTGAGGTGACGCGGTCACGGCGCCGAGTCCTCTCCCGAAGATAAAATGTTTATGGGATGAAAATAGATTTAATGAAGGTGAAGCGCATTATGACATATACGTTATTTCTAATTTAGGGTTTAAATTTTAAGCACAAAACCATAGAAAAGTAATGTGTATTAATAACAATAAGAATTAAAAATAAAGACGTTCATAAATATGTATTCATCTGTGGTATTGTGGTATGTGGTATTCATTATTCATACATGACAAGGACAAGCACCACAGAACCACAGAAACAGATATCCCCGTCCCCGGATCACCCATATATGACATATGTAATACTCCTATCTCCTATATCGCTAACAGCTAACAGAGAGAGAGGTTTGGGTTTGGGCACGGGCGAAAACATCCATCTCATTTATGACTTGGTCTGTAACGCGCAGACGTCTGTTACGGCCAATAAAATAAGTGGATTCGCATCACGTGTATATTTACGTCGCGTAAAGTGGCATGTGTTTGTTTACGTTTAGCGTTTAGCGGTGGAGGTTAAAGTGTGGTTAAGACATCTCAATAGCAATAAATATGTACTAAAGACGACAGTTCTCACTATCCCCCAAATAAAACCAATTCAAAGAATGTAAATGATGTTTAATCCAAACAGCTGATATCCGACGTTTCGTCTACGATCGTAGACATATTCATGGATCTACAATGATTAAGGTAAGTATTTGCTCTTGCTAGGAGAGAGAGACTTGACACTTACATTTCCAGTGAGCTTATAACTGGTACTGGGCTGAGTTTTGCTATAACAAAAATTAATGTTTCTTGTTTCTTATAACGCTTTACGAGAATACAGATTTTGTAATACGGGCATACGGGGCCATTGTTCTCCGTCGCGCTTGCGCTTCATCTATCAAGTCATTGACTTCTGTCTCAGGGGGAGGCGGAGTTCGTGACGTAGACTGGCGACCCAGGTCTGAGTTTTATTACTTGTGTTTAATCCATTTTAATCTAACTTTATGGTTTAACCTATGTTCTGTATTACCCTGGCAGTTTGGCGTTTGGCTGGCGTTTTCGTTTGTAATTGACAACAGTTTTGAGTTTTTAAAGTACCTACATATTTTTTGCATCGCCGGTCGCCGTGTGACGTAGATCGGTCGCGCGCTGTTGTGGTAGGTCAGGATCGCTTGAGGCAACCTATTTAAAGTTGATAGGCCTAGGGAACAAATAGACCAAAGTGGCTTCTGCATATGGCCGACTTCCTGTAAGAAATCTTTCTCTCCAATGGCGTAGCCACGGCCGCCTATACTGAAAGGCCGGAACATTGATATTTGGCAACGCTGCGGCGAAGGCCGATTGTGTGAATTTAAGGTTATATTTTGGGGCGGCGGTGGCCGAGTGGTTTAGGGCGCGGGCTTTGAGTCAGGCGGTCACTGTCGTCGTGGGTTCGAATCCCACGTAATCCATGGATGTTGTGATTGTTGCGGGAAGCGTGTAAAATGTATCCAAAATCCCGTTCCTATTCACGCCGGTAACCAGGCCGGATAGGATCGGATATCCTGTAGGAGGGCGGGACTAGGATACACACACCCTGAGTCGGTAGAGCACGGAGTAGATCAACTGGGGTGAGAGCCTTAGGGGGTACAACGCATGCTCGAGGACCGTGGTTCGGAGCCCACGTTAAATTGTAGGTCCCGTCCAGATTAGCCTTGCAGCAAAAAGGAGACGTTAACTACTCACACTCACACACACAAGGTTATATTTACAATATTTAATGTTGAGTGAAGGAAGAAGTTGAGAGGCCATACCTATTATCACCTATAAAACATGTTTAGAATTGAGTAATATCTCGATTGTTCACTTAAATGGTCATGAGGTCATGACTTACTTTTCCGACCTGTGATTGGGACCTACGAAGAACCGAATAGGACTTTCTTCTTCATCTGTTCCATTCACCATCATCATTTTTTACATATTGACTCATCAGCTCACTGGAAATGTAAGTGTCAGTTTCTCTCTCCTAGCAAGTACTTACCTAATCATTGTAGATCCATGAATAGGTCTACGATCGTAGACGAAACGTCGGATTTCAGCTGTATGGATTAAACAACATCTACATTGTTTGAATTGGTTTTATTTGAGGGATACTGAGAACTTTCATCGTTAGCGTCGCCCCTGTACCCCGAGAACTCACCTTCGTCTTTAAATTAAGTGTGTTTTGGACTGTATTTTCTATAGTGACTGTGACTAAATACATACTTTACATACCTATATAAATTAATTTTATTTTTGTATGCTCTGCGTACTAATAAAATGTAAGTAATAACCCAACTTTTAAGAATTTCGGTACAGAATTTCTTATATTTTTTTTTTGTAAAACGAATATCTTTATACAGTCGAAGTCGAACCTCTATATAACGAGAATAAAGGTGCTGCAAAATTTGCTCCTTATATAGAGGTCTCGTTATAGGGAAGTTCCCCCATTTTTGATGTTTAATCTTAATCACTGATCGAAAAATATTGAAATAATATTATATTACTATTATATATTATTATTATATTATTAAAATATTGAATAGTGAAAAATATTTTTTTCACATACAAACACATTTTTATTGAAATTAATTAGCATATTGTAAATTATTCGTATTTATAAATTATGTTTATCTAATTTATAAAACATTATACAGTTATTTAAAATAATTTGTTATTTTGGGTTGTACATCACATGACAAGGTTTTTTCATATACCTAAATAGCTATAAGCTATTTTTAAGCTTATAAGCTATAAGCGGCTATTTATAAGCCGCTATAATTGAACAAACACATTTTCCCGAACGTCTTCAAACTGAAAGGCTGTTCTTATTGTTGAAAATGCATTGAACACTTGTAGCTTAGATGGTTTTTGTATAATTTCTTCATCACCACTGTCACCGCTTTCCTCGTTTGTCTTCTCCTTATTTTTCACATCCTGGATAAAGTTTTCTTCTGTCGGTAAACCAGATTCTTCTAAATCGTCGTCGAAATAGTTTTAAAACCAATTTAACTATGATTAACGCTATAATCCTATATCCTCTGCATTCAAATTATTCGAATGTAAAGACGGCCATGTTAGGTTCCGATAAGTCGGCCTTCTGTTTTCTTAGTCGGCGGTGTTGCCAAATTTAACGTTCCAGCCTTTCAGTAAAGACGGCCATTTTACATTAACTAAAATTATGAAATAATAATTTGTATGAAGCAGTTTTATTTTCAATAAAATGTCACAAAATGCTAACATATGAAACAATACGAAAGTTGTCCAATACGAATTATATAAAGCATTTTTTTTAATTTTCTTGATTAATTTAACGCATATTTATACTAATAAGTAGTTCATAACAAAATTACCTACATCATTTTTTAAAACCTTACGCTGTCGTTCATTCTTTGGAAAACGGAAACAAACAAAAAATTTACGATTTTGGAATTAATCAGTTAATAGAAGAAAAATTACCAAAAAAGAAATGTGCTCCAGGTATACCAGGAAGACAAAGAACGAGCAGGAAACCAGGAAGGAGAGGAAGAGCTGATTCAGTTATGTAGTGGGTATATTATATTAAAAATATGTATGTATTTGTTATTAATTGTTAAACTTTGGTTCCCAATGGTAGACTGTAGCTCCTCCCATAGATCCGCCACTGCACAATTCAGCAATAACAATCGCTTTGCTTTTTCTTTTTTGCTTTTTATGTTAACGTCTCTTTTTGCTGCCAGGGCTAATTGGACGGGACCTACAGTTTAACGTGGGCTCCGAACCACGGTCCTCGAGCACGGTTGTACCCCCTTAAGGTTCTCACCCCAGTTAATCCACTCCGTGCTCTACCGACTCAGGGTGTGTGTATCCTAGTCCCGCCCTCCTACAGGATATACGATCATATCCGGCCTGGTTACCGGCGTAAATAGGAACGGGATTTTGGATACATTTTACACACTTCCCGCAACACACACAACACCCATGGATTACGTAGGACTCGAACCCACAACGACGGTGACCATTTGATTCAAAGCTTGCGCCTTAAACCACTCGACCACCGCTGCCCCAATAACAATCGCAAGCACGCGTTCGAAAAGTGGCTTCTCAATATGGCCTCGGTTCCGCCTACAAAATTTATTACCACCTCTCCCTAATTCAGTGAACTCTATACTACACGTACCTGGAACGGAAACGGACCCGCCTTGAGCGACAAGCGACAAGTGAGGCAAAACGATTGCATAGGCAACCAGCTTTGGTTATGGATATCTATCTCTTTCTATCTTATGTTACTGAATGGAACGTTGGCGCATTTCTTAAATATTTTTTAATCTTTTTATGTTTATTTACCAGTAAACGTGATTTTCTCTGAATATTTCATCAGGAAAAAGACAAAAGTAATAATGCAGACAGTATAACGTTCAAGTCAAATTTTAACTGTTGGCCTACGGGGTTGGGAAATAAAATCAAAAAAATTTAAAAACACAATTTTTGTCTAAATATGACAATGCTTCATTATATTTTAACAATTGCTAAATAAAACCAGTTTAGTAATTTTTTGCCGTACTGTGGCATTTTCTGCATTTTTCCCATGTAATTCAATATTTAATAGTTTACTGTGGTGATATATACATTCGGCACTTTAAATACTATATGGCAATTATTTTCCGAATAATTTGAATTTCGTGACATTCCTCAGCTATAAATTCTTGATTTACAGGGTGTTTAGGTTTAAAGACATTTATATTAGTAGCAAAATGATTTGCAACTGTATTTAATTATCATTTTTTGTTTTAAGTCTATTTTGGTTTTCTAAATGTTTTTATTTTCTAATAGGAAGCGAATTTGTTTTTCTGAGAAATGTAAAATTTTATACACCACATATGAAGCAGTCTGAAGCATAAAGAAGACCTTCTCGAGTGACAAAATTTGTGAATGATTTATAAGCCTCAGGAGGAGCAGTATGCAGTATAAGAGTAGTGTTCAGTCAGTTCAGTAGACATACTACCTCTATATAATAATATATCAATACAATGATTGCAAGTAGTAGTATTAACCAGATTACGAACTATATTCCCAGAAATATAATCAACAGAACAATCTTCGTATCATAATATATTACATTTTCTTGAAATTCTCTAAAGTTTTTTTCGGCTAAGGTCCTATAATTAAATAAGTGATCTAGAAACGAAACTAATGGCGTAATAGAACACAATAAATGTATGCCTTCACTAATATAGCACGTTTCGAACAAAAATAATTGTCAAACTACATAAATTTCTACTTAAAATCAATTTACGCATATAGACAGAACTCATTTGCTTGAGTGCGATAAAGAGAGGTTACCGTAACTATGTCTGTCTTTGTTTCGCTTACCCGTGACACACTGCACGTTATTATAGGCAACGGACGCGTCCGTTCCAGGTACGAATAGTATAGAGTTCACTACCCTAATAGTTACCTCCTCTCTCTTTTATCTCTATGGGATCACCCTAGATGCACACAACAGCTATATTATGAAAATCACAAAACATACATATATTGATGAAAAGTGTAAACCACAGAACAAACTATTTGAGAAGCGCCAGTACTCTGTTAGTGGACTACTTTAAACCTGACGTCACAAATGGGCGGAGGCGGAGCTAAGAAACCTTTCCAAACAAACCGAGAAAGCGTGCAATTTTCCCATATGAAGATTTTATTTTCAAGTGTATTATTAGTTTTGACGTGAATAAGAGTGGCCAGTTCAATATTTGGTGAAAACTTAGGACGGGTCAACGTTTTAACAAAGTATTTTTGATAAAAGATAAGTCTAATTATTATTTTTCGCCCATTTTACTTTTTGAGGTTATGTTTTTATTTACTATACTACGTTTGGAAATAATAGGAGTAATGACATTTGGCTATGGATACCTTTCTTTAAGAAACTGTAGAGCGTTTTGTGTGAAACAAACTCATAAATTCATGTGCCGCTCATACAGATCGTGAACTTATCGCACAAGCCATCCGGCGTTTTCAAATACCAAACTTTCGTTTTCTTGAATCATAAAGTGGTTCGAAACATTTAAAAATCATCTTTTGAGATGCATTTTTCAGTCGGTTAATTGAGCTTTACACATTAATAAAACTAAAGAAAAACTATAATGGTTCAACGTGTGGTTTTAAGCGAGCCACGAAAAGAGTATTGTTGGTGATGGTAGCAACTAGAAATACACCATGGAAGTATATTGCTGAAGATTGCTTACAACGGCAACAATGCACCAATCCTTTTGCCAAGGTTTGTTCCATGAACGTAAATGCTGTAATTCAATAATAATAATAATAATAACCAACCAAAAAGGTAACGCGCTGGTCAAGTACCTCATGGTGGCGTGGAAACCTTGACAAAACATGAATATGTATTCTTCTTATTGATTTGTATTTGTATCTTCTTATTTGTAAAAATGTTCTAGTAATTTTTTTAAAAAATCCTTCAGTTACGACTCTACTTTTACGCACGCCTATGGAATCCATATAAGTACCCACGAAACATCAAAATCGGACTGTCTGTCACTCCTATTGGGCCGGCGGTGGTCGTGTGGTTTAAGGCGCTGGGTTTGAGTCAGGCGGTCACTGTCGTCGTGTGTTCGAATCCCACGTAACCCATGGATGTTGTGATTGTTGCGGGAAGTGTGTCAATAAAATGTATCCAAAATTCCGTTCCATTCTCGCCGGTAACCAGACGGGATAGGATCGGATATCCTGTAGGAGGGCGGGACTAGGATACACACACCACACACCCTGAGTCGGTAGAGCACGGAGTGGATCTACTGGGGATAGACTTAGGGGGTACAACCGTGCTCGAGGACCGTGGTTCGGAGCCTACGTTAAACTGTAGGTCCCGTCCAGTTTAGCCTTGCAGCAAAAAGGAGACGTTAACTACAATTCACACACACACACACACACACACACACAATTTGTTGATTTCAAAAATTACAAAAAAAGCTAGGATCAAGAATATAGGCTTTGGAATGAACCGAAAATGTTTTTTTACTATTGAGGTATAATACTGGAACGTCAAAAAATGTCAAATTGAATGTTTGCATGAGTTTTCACAGGGTTAGACACACAGAAATATTTCATTTTTCCACAAAAAAAAACAGTTTTTTGCGTGTTTTATTACTTAAAACCAAAATACACAGCGATAATTTGTTTTAACCTTAAAGTATATGTAAAAAGTAAGATTTTGGCAGCTTCCAAATATTTTTAATAAAATAAACTTTTTAGAAATCGTACTTTGAAAAAAACCTGTTTTTCGAATTTCTCGCTCGGGGGAGCATCTAATCCTAATTCTGAGGCCGGAAATGGATTCCTGGGAAGATTTTACATCGACCCACTATTTTTAGAATTTTTTTATACTCAAATTCTCGCATCGGCAGTCTAAAAACGAAAATTTGTCATGGCCCGCAAAAAAATGAACAAAACACAAAATAGGTCACAAATCCAAAATGGCGCAAAATTAGGGGCTGAAAATGTAGGATCGGACGTATTTTTAAATCCTAAAGACGACTAGATACTTCAGTAGCGATTTAAAAATCACCCCATTCACTCCCCGATCAGTTGACATGGAATCTGCTTAGCTCTGAGATGTTTGGGTGGGGTTTGGCCGAGAAAACAATGAATATTTGGTGTGGCTTACGGCCTTACGCTAGTCTCGTTTATTGTCCTGATAAGCGGGAAGCGGGAAGATTAGTATCTGTAGGTTAGATTCTGTCATATGTCATACAATACATGGAACGGTTGTTATCGGATAGCATACAATGTAAAGAGTGGTATTCTGATGGTCCATGGTATCGTACTGGTGGGTAGTAATACGCGAGGAAAGTAATGACGTAGCACATGTGGGAGAGGGGATGGTAACCATGGCAACCGCTAGCAATTGTTTCAACACAATTTTTTTCTTATGGGCGATTAACATGGGAAAATTTTCAAGTGGCTGGTAAAATACGTAAACGAAATTTCTTAACTATCACCTGTGAAAAATAAGAAACACTGAAGTATGTAATTTTCTTGTATATAAAAGAATACATGATACGTTATGGAGGAAAGAAGAAAAACGTGATTTATTACAGAAGTGACATTTCACTTTAATTCAAATTTGGTGCCACTTGTTAAAGTACCAAATTGACAATTTGTTAACCAATCAGAAGCGACTACGACATAACAGGTTAACCTTGATTTTCCCTTCTCTCAGGCTTTCACGACCACGCCTCTTATTTTTGTGCTTCTGATTGGTTCACAAACTGTCTTTGTCATATTTTCTGACAGATGGCGTCAAATTTGAATTAGATTGAGGTGCCACCTCCGAAATAAATCATTTTTTTCTTCCTTCCTCCATAACCAATCATGTATTCTTTTATATACATGAAAACTACATACTCCAATGTTTCTTATTTTTCACAGCTGATAGTTAAGAAATTTCGTTTACGTAGGTTATCAGCTGCTTGAAAATTTTCCCATGTTAATCTCCTATTAGAAAAAAATTGTGTTGAAACAGTTGCCATGGTTACTAAATTCTGACGTCACACTTTCCTCGCGCATAGTCAGGGTGTTTAATAAACTTTAATTTTGTACAATTTTCTTTAAAACGGTTTTGGTGATTTGTATCAAATCTCATGGCATAACTTAAGTTAGTTGTTTAATGCCTATACCATTTATTCCAAGTCGATGATTGGATTATTATTTCGGAGTATGGGCATTGAATTTTGTTGTTGTTATATTACATAAATTTATTTATCGTTTCAATAAAGTTAGTTGTAGTACCTATTCAAAAATTAGATTTGTATGAAATCTTATTTGCTGTATTTTTTAAGGATGATGTGAACAGCGATGAACATTATTCTTGAAGGTATCATAGGAGAAAATCTCCAAAAATCGGTATTGACCAGAGAAAATCGGACATATTTAGTCCTAACATGTATGAATCTGATCTTTTCTTTTGTAAAGTATAAGCCATATTTCCATATAGATTTTATAGATATAAAAACGTTTTTTAGGTTGTAGACAGGTCATGTTAAGATGGCGGAAGCTACTAATACGGCCAAACCTTATCTTGAGGACTCCAAAAAAGATACCTACCCTAAGTTCATTGTAATATTCCGGTGGGGGGGGGGGGGCACTTCACCTAGCTTAACGAGAGGTACTCTTTGCCGGGGTAAAATAAAAGAACCACTGGTTCCTTTATTAAATTACCATGAAGGACCCGCTTCTCATCGTCACTCGTGAACTTTTTCCAGTAGGTAACAATACACAGTATTTACCGATTCTTTCACTAAATTTAATATAGGTATACTTTAATCAATAGCAATTGGAACACTCAATAAAATCAGAATTTACCGAGGACATTCGAAAAGAGCCCGTTATCTCTATACAAAACCATGGGACTTATCTTTTTGCTTATTCAGAAACGCCCTGGTATTTTTAAAATGCAGGTGTTCAGTTGCCCAAGTGAAATCATATATGTGAATGTATGGATATGTACAGATCAAGAACTAGAGGGTCCATTGGACCGCAATTTTTTTTTACGGCGGCGGCATTTCGTTTGTTTCTTCATCTTCTTCTAAGGTGCAGGTGTACAGTCGATCAGTGAAATCGTGTACGAGGAAGTACGCGAGACTCTACGGATACGGGATGGTCCACTGGACAGCGGCCACGTGTGCTTTCCTTGTGATCTCTTTTTCGGCACTTATACTCCAGAAGCAGTGGTGTGTGAATGTGTGTGCCATTTGTTTGTGCAATTTGGAAGTAAATTCATTGTTAGAGTTATTATCCGTAATGATACGCCCATGGAGAACAAGGCGGCATCGCACTTCACTACTTAAAAAACCATTAAGTGTTTTTTTTTGGTGTTCCAATTGCTACTGGTTAAAGTATACTATGTATGTTGGGAGTTTTTGTCCCATTTCTGAAAATTTCACGGAATTATCAAATAACCAACATTTCTTGACATATATATACCTTGATGATTAATTACAGTCCAATCCTAAGCATATATATCTTGTCGAAAAACGGTAAAATTAGAGGTTTCATGTTTCGGGTCTCTATAAATGATACTCAAATGTACGTCACAAATGATGCTTTTAATGCGTTTAAAATAAATGTTAATCTATAATACAATATGATACACAATAATATTAAAATATAAAGCCAATAAGTAAAATATCAATTATATAAAATGTGAGAAAATATTAAACAGGATGAAAATATAGTCTAAATTCTATGCACTTCTAGGTACCGTAAAAAGCTGCATATTTCTTAGTTTCTTTTATACAGACACGTAAATTTCGAAGGATATTTAAAATGCCAATGACAAGATCGACAGAACCACTCGTGAAATAAAATAATAGTAGATAATCAAAAAAGAAAACAATAACCAACGTTTATTTACATCTAAAAATAATAATATCGTTATCTGGCGATCTCGCACCAAGATATCCCTCTTCTTTAATAATCAATCAATTAGATCATCCCTATTGCGCCTAAATTTCAGGTAGGTAATAAATGATAAACTCTGTATCAAAATAATACCCAATCGGCCTTCACCCAGGCACACAAACACATTTACAATAAATAATATTTAACAACAATAACTATTAGGTACATTATGAACGGTATAGGGTTTTTCCTGAAATAAAATGAGCACCCTGTATATCTATTGATAGTACCACGTTACACCGAAATACACTTTTTCAAAAAATCAACAACATGAAGGATTATATAAATGATGTTAGGTTATACAAAAATATATTTTTGTTATCTACACAGCACTCTTTTTTATTTAACAAAAAGTAAGTTTCTCGACAAAAATAAGCTGATAGCTGAAACTGTCTTTCCAAAATAGAGGTATATTCCTTCCAAAATTAATTTAAGTAGCCATAAAAAAAATTACAAAGTGCAAGCGTTTGACTAAGTGATAACTTCAGCGGACTAAACATGTGATTCCACTTTCGTGTTGTAGATAGATCACTAAAAGATGATTTGAAACTTGAAATATAATCACATTCATCATATAATCATAAATACTAATATGGAAATCAAATGGAAATTGATTGAAATATAGGCTTAATGATTTTTGCTGTTTCAAATTAATATTGAAGAGTGTGTGGTATGTGTTGTTTCATTTCATACTCTAGGTAAAGTTGGACACAAAATAATTGTTCTGGATTGTAAAAGTTATAGTTTTAATTTAAAAAAAATTACAGGCTGAATTTTAGTAAGTGGCTTCGTTTTGACGAGTATCAAAATTTTTCTTTTTGCGGAAATTCTCGGTAGAGGTGGGTAAAGTACTGAGCAGCCCATAAATATGCTGATTTGGCAAGTTTTTAAACCTTAAGTATACACCTTGTTTTTGTTAATACAGGGATATTTATAAAAGGAAAAAACAGGGACGGTTCTTATATATGTCAACATAACGAGGCCAGAGATTTATTAGGAATGTGCTGATATCTACACTATTGTTTAATTAAAATTATTGAAATAGAATAGGTATATTGTCCTACAACTTGTCTTACAGGGATGACAGGTCCAATGTCATGAAATTATCAGTTTAAACATGTTGGTTGATATTGCTAGTCATACAAAAAAATTGCATGGAATATTTTAATACAATATATGTACATTGAAACTGAATTTTTTTTAAATAAATAAGCGAGCAAAACAAGGACGGGTCACGCCTAGTTAATCAATAAATTTATGTTCTTTACGAAATTCCAATTTATTTATATTGTATTTTGAATGCAAAAGTACTTATATGATTCTAAATTTACATTACTCATAAGAATTTTTTTGGTTTCAAATTTGAATAAATCTAATTGCTGCAAACTAGCTACAAAAAAATTTTAAAAGAAGATCTACCTGTCATATTAAACTAAGTTGGAAGACTCTTCAAAACGAAACTACTTACGAAAATGTTGCCCGTTAGTAATTACTTCTATAAAGATGCGCTTTATCCTGGACTATTACTATAATCTTTTGTAGGTGTACAAGTCTTCCACCTTTTGATAAAAGTCATAGAAGATTTAGTGTAGGAAGTTATACTTCCAGAGTTCCCTCATATTAAGTAACTCCATTACAAATGAATCTAAATCAAGAATTGTCCAATAGTTATTATGGGATTTTCTTAATACAAGAACAAAAGGATAGAGAGTCATATTTCCACAATTATCCAAATATCAAAGAAATCATAGAGATAAAAGATATCAAAGAAACATAGACTTGTTACAATGAAGCCACTCACAAAACTTCAGCCTGCTAGTATCCACTTTTTTTAAAGGTATGATGAATCCCACTAATCCCAGACTAGAACGCCATATTAAAATATCAAATGTAATGTTTTAATATATCGACTTTGCCTTCGTTTTTGCGCACTCTTTATCTTAAATATTCCTCAAATATTTAGATAAAAAAAATAGGAATGTCACTGTGGGAATTCTTGGATTCAGACTTAAAATAGCATGAGACGACACACAAAAAAGAGATGTTTTAAATAATGATAGTAACTGATGAACAGGTAGATACTTATTTTGTACTTACAAATGTTCAGTGATGAGTTTCGAACTTTTAGCTTCAACTAAATTTTGACTAGATCTTCACTTTGACTTTCTTAAACGAAAGTTATTATACACTTTCCAGTTTCCAGTGTGGATTTAAGTTACCAAAATCTCGACCACATAAACCATAACAACAGATCAGTATCTGTTGTTATCAGTATATAAGGAACTGATTCAAGTGGACCAAATGATTCATTCATGCAATGTGGACATAGCAATACTAATCTCTAAATTGATGAAATGTGTTATATGACTATAAAGATTCATTTTGTGTATCTTAAATTGGCCCTGGAAAGAGTATACCTTAAACATACTAGAGTGGATTAACAGATGAGATTTCTTAACACAAAACTAACCTATCAGTTAATATGTAGGTAGTTAAAATAAAACAACACATGAAATTGTTATATAGCTGCTCATTTACCAGTTGCCTCCTTTCACATAAACACAATCTCAAGGTTTTTATTATACAGTACATTTATGTATACATAATGAAATATGTAAAATATAGTTCGTTTTACATAAATATTAGTCAGTTTTTTTATTTTTAGGTGGGTACATGCATATATACTACAAAGCACCTAACTAGATTCTAGTTACAGTTATTTAAACTTCCCTGTTTCTAGATTCTAGTTACAAATGTCACTACATTTAGGACATTCCAGTGAATGACTAAACCAAGGATGACTTTAATTAGGTAACATTAGTGACGTTAATTCTTAGTAGTATTTGTGTGACTGGTTAAAGCACATTAGATTTTTAAAGCATAATAATATAGGAGAAAAATCAGGTTGAGTTTGTGTGTTTGTTTGAGTTAATCAAGAACGTTCCAGCAGTTAGGTTGAGTTTGTCTTATCACATTGACAAGGTAAAAAGGCAGCATCTGTGATAATTGAATATTAAGTTTTAGAGAAAGTAAGTAATGACAAATAGCGACAAGTGCGTTTTTGTATAAAATGCTTGTGGACCAAAAGGGTATAGATGAAAAACATATCCTTAGCTCTAGAAAAATTTAACGGCACAATCTTCTTTCTCGCCACTAGGAAGCGAAATAGTTTTTTTTACGATATGGTAACCATACGTCTCGAAAATTCACAATTCAGATTTATGATGATTCAAAAGCGCATGATCGAGGTTTTTTTTGAAACTTAGTCATGCTAAACTTTGGATTTCAAAACTTAATTAAAAAAATAAGATCTCAGTGTCATATACCTATACGAAATTGTATTCTGCGTCTGTAATAAAAAAAAATACTGTCTGCTTCACAAATCTACTAAAATAATTCTGAAATATAAAATGATTCAAATAAGTTAAAATAAGGACCTGTGAATTCTTATTTGTATTTAAAATTACGGTCTTTTTAATTTTTATGCCACTCTTTTTGTTTGGTTGGGATCCATGACTGCATTACCACCAGGTCTGGATGATAAATGGCAACAATTTAAAAAAGGAATGGGAACTATGATTCAATAATGATGTCACTTTGAAACATGTCGAGTTCTAAATCGTCATTCATATTATTAGTTTACTATGATGGGCGTTCCGCGACAAAATTTAGTACATAACATCACTGTCGGAGAAAGAGATGATGGGGGCCAGCCGAGTTATGGAAATGATACTATGGATTAATCTTTCACAACTTGTCTCACAAAAGTAGCATGACTGTTGAAACAATAATCAATTTGACTCCAAAAAACAAAAAACAAAAATGACATCAGCAATGTTGAAAAGAATAAAGTCCGTGAAAATTTATAGTACCAGTATTTTCAAGCTAAATATTAACACAGCAGGCAAGTCTTACATTGTTGAACGATTTTTTAAAATCCAAAGCTAGGGCATAAGTATGTATTGTTGGTAGTGAACACATCCAATTATTCTACGGATTTTCTAATCCTTGAACATGGTTTGAGCTTATCGGATTGTAGTGCTAAAATTTTGTAGTGTTTCGTTATCGTTAAGAGTTAAGATTTAGAAATTAGAAATAGAGGGATTAGAGTATCTTTGGATTAACTTCATTATATCGGGTGTTTTTTTTTTAATTTCACCTCATATTAGGCTGTGGATAGTGGTTGTAAATGCGCAAGGCGTATCAACTTTAATAGGTTGCCTCTAGCTATCCTGACCTACCACAACGTCATCTACGTCACATGGCGACCGGTGATGCAAAAAATACTTTGAAAAACTCAAAACTGTTGTCAATTAGAAACGAAAACGCCAGCCAAACGCCAAACTGTCAGAGTAATACAGAGTATAGATTACACCACAGAGTTAGATTAAACACAGGTAATAAAACTCAGACCTGGGTCGCCAGTCTACGTCACGAACTCCGCCTCCCCCGCGCGACCCCCTCGCCGGGAAGCTGTTCAATGAGGTAACCTATTTAAAGTTGATACGCCTTGGTGAATGTGCCTTATTAAAAAAAATGTCATTATCAAAACTCAAATCGTTCCAAGCACTTCAGAAGACTATTGTTCCGTGGGAGAGCTATGAGTTGTCAAGTTTGTTTTCACAGAGGTTCTCACATTTAGATTTGTATATTCTTTAGTTTCACTCATCTACGCCTAATTAATAGAGCCAAGCTGTCTTTTTCAAGACACTAGTAACTGATTGGGCAGTTTCAATTTTTATTAAAAAAATGAGATTATGCAACCCCCATCAATATTGACATTTTTTAGTAAGGCGCATTCACAAACACTATCCACAGCCTACTATGAAGTGAAATTTAAAAAAACACCCGATATAATCATACCATATCCTTGCAACTGAATATAATATTGTTCTAAGTATTTTATTATATATATACCATAGAGATAATATATATACAGAGAATGTCAGCCAATATGCAGAAGCGTGCCTCACACTAGAGCGAGAGAGAGAATGGAAAGAATTGTCTATCTTGGTCTAACACATGCTTGTCAAACGTGCTGAATGAAGACATATACTAACATTGATTTTCTTTCTAGCTATAGTGTGAGGAAAACTGTTTTAATCACCTTTGTCTAACCTCGCAGACCACTCACTTCTGTTATCTCCGACAGTGAGGTGATGTACTAAATATTTCTACAGAACCTGCCTAACATATATTTACCATCATGTGTATTGAAACTCAGGAAAATCGTGTCTAGACCATTCGAGATTAAAACTTAAAGCAAGTAGCATTGGTAGGTGGCAGTAATGACAACTACGTAATGTACTACGTAATACCACAGACACCACCATAATGACATCCTCAACCTGCTTCTTCTAGCACCTCTCGACCACTGTAACTGTAACAAAACAGCATCCATATTGTCAGTACATATCATCCATACCTCATCGAAACCCCTCCCATAGTAGAAATAATAATAACTAATACAGTTATTGTATAACACAGCACTTGCACTTCGGTTTCTTTTTTATCGTAACGTGTTCGATTTGTGAGGCGTCGCCGTCCGGCCTGACGGTGCCCCTTTGGACGTCGAGCGGGCCGCCGCCGCCGCCCTTCCCCCCGGCCGCCCCTGACGTCGTACCGTTAGCGTTCTGGGCAGCCACCGCCCCCGGGGCCACTCTAAGCTGCGTTACCGCGGTCCTCTTCTGGGCGACATCCGTCGCGGGGGAGGGAAGCGAGGAAGCCTCGTGCAGATGGGGGTGGTGGTTGCGATGGGTGTCATCGCCGTCGTCGTCGTCGAGGTGGGGCGGCGAAGGCGCCTGCTGCCCGGGCGTCGGGGTTATCGGTTTGCCGCCCTTTATCAGCTCGACGATCTCGTCCGCCTCGCGGCTCAAGTCGCCGCCGGGTCTAAAAGGATTATCCCAGCCGCTCTCCACGCTGGAAAACGAAAAAGAGGTTATCGTTAAGAAATATAAAGAGCGCGTATGTGAATAATACTCGATTTTTATGATTTAATAATTTGTTTTCAAATAACTTATGCCACAAGTAAATTAAGCGGCCCTAGAAATTTACGAATGGGTTATGTTTTTAATAATAGTAAACAAAATTGAACAAAAATTTCTCCTTTTTATTATTCAGGGTTCCAAAGTTATAGGCAAGGCCAAATGCCTGTTGAATACAGCTCTGACACAAATACTTATTTGGCTGCTACTTATTTGACATAGCCACAAAGAAACAGGAAGAAGAAAAACAAGTGAATTCAAAGTTGGAAGAAGAAAAACAAGTGAATTCAAAGTTGGACAGATCCAAACGAGCGTTCATTCAAAATTTAAATGGAATGACATTTAAATTTAGAGAAATACTTTACGACTCAACATTCAAGCAGTAGGACTTCACAAGAAGAAAAATTAAAGTCTGCTTTTAGTTGTCAATACAATTTTCCATTAATGCTAATATTGCAAAAGTTTTGTGGTTAGTCAAGATGGCTAAGAGAGGAAACTCCATAAACAGACGGCGAATACATAAAAGGCTGTTTTATTAATGCATCTGAAGAGCTATTTCAAGATATTAAAAACAAAATAGAAGAAAAAATGAAAGAGTTGCCATTTCTGCTAAAACAGTGGAAGGTAGAAAGGTCAAAATTTCTTTAAATACATATAAATAATCGGCAAGTTAAACACTATAAATTGGTCATATTACATATTTGATGTGGCTGGTTACACAGATGATACAGCGTAGGTTTCACTCTTGAACAATTGATTTCATCTACAAGTTATAAAGTACTTTTAGGATTATTACTCCTTAAGGGTTAAACGCGTGGAAATGCTAGAATGAAGTGAATAGAAGAACATCACATTCCACTCAATAAACTTGTGTCGAAAAGTGTAATTGGCGTAAGGAATGGGTTTGTTGCTGTTTTGAAGGAATGACTAATTACAAGGTATTTGCTAATTATTGCATCATTCATCAAGAAACGACTTATGTGAAACCATTTCCAGAATAAATCTGTAAATTGCCTCATTGACTGAGAATATCAATTCCAGTATAGCTATAATCCGATATTCAACATTGTCTTAATCATCTCAAATTTCAGGAATTTTTGGTTGAAATGTTGACCAAGTATAGAACCACATTTGCTGCATAAATAACAGGGTATGTTAGTTAGAAAGAGAAAACGTTTTAAAGGATTTCGCGACCTTATTAAGAAAAATTGAAGTGTTTGTTTTGGAAAACCGTACTCACTACCCAGACCTAACCAAGGATCAGTGATCCAAACTTTTAATAATACGATTCATCGTTTTACTATTGTCATTCGACCCTGCTGACTAATGAGTTTGCTGACCACCAGGCTAGACAACTTAAAACAAAACTTTTGCTAATTATTAAGCGCTGCCCGTATAATTTATAATCATAATATGGGTCACAATTTTTTGAGCCAAAGTGCAATTGGAAGAACTTATGAAAATTTTCTATATCGAATGATCAGGCCAAACATACTAATAGGCTAAAGCAGGCCGATTTTGCTGTATTAGCACATTCACATTAAAACTATTGTTTTCATAAACAGAAACAACAAAAAGAAATTGTCTTTTTTATAGTTGTAGTATTGTATTTAAAGTATGTAAAATTGTATAACATATGTACTTATACTATTGAAGTAAAAACGTGATAAAATTATCTGAAAATGTACTTCCGGTATTGACCATCAAATTATCGTACAAAACGTATTTAATTGTTGTCAACTTTGCGCCTTAAAAGTCGAGAAAAATTTGGTACTTTTTCATCAAAATTAATATAGCATCCCGCATAGCAACCTACAAAGAGGACCCAAAATGCGATATTTTAGTGCAGCTTACCTCTTTATCAAGTTGCATCTCCATAGAACTGTATAATTACAACCCTTCAAATTTTGAACAAAATCAATAGCCTTGCAATATTTTACCGTAAACGAATCAAATTTGTTAGGTTAGAAAATTTGTTTTGTCAAATCTGAGACCTAATAACTAAATAGTTTGGAAAATTTTCTTTTGAAGAACAAGTGGACATGTTAGTGTCTGGTTAGGATTTTACGAGAGAAACGTCAGATGAAGTGTAGAGGAAGATCGAAAGAAATTTCCTAATCATGTGATTCTTTTTAAATTATTGAAATATTCCCTGTAAAATCTTGTTACAGTAAAGGCAGGAACCTATGTATGGGTAGACCTAAATTGTAGAAACAGATTACTAGGTGGGTAATTCAGGGTTGGCTTGTTCACCATCACATGTGATCAGAAGCCACGCGAAAAGCCTTAATATCCCTAAGTTTCATCTGAAATAAAGGAAAAACCGAAAACCAGGACATGAAGGAAAGGAAATTGTAGCAAGCGAAGTCTATTATAGGAACCGGGTTCAGCTTGGGGTCGGTGCTCACCAGAGTTTTGAAGTCTGGGCAAGAGAGAGGAAGACGCTAATTTAAGACCATAAGATGAGCCTCCTTGCACTCTAACAGGTCTAGCTTAAGTCCTTATTCTCAAAATGCAAGACCTCATACTCCAACTTCGGAGCCGGAGAGTCCCGGAAATGGTGTTGGTTTGAACATCGCCAGTAAACGAATTCGGCCAGTGTGAAAATATTCTTGAGTACCCACTCCAAATACTTTTCTACACGGGTGGCCAGTTCCCCATCTAACTATATGAACGACATTGCAGAGTACCGACATTCGACAGGATATACCTTTGATCTATCGTCCGGCGTAACCCTATCTTTCGTGTTGGTAAGGGAACCTAAGATGGAGAAGGATGGATTTAAGTTTCAGAAAGACTCCTACATGGTATGATTGGGAGATGTATCTCCGAGACAAATATTTTGAAACCAGGGATCCGTCTTCCAGTCAACCATGGAAACCAGTCTTCCGTTCAAGTATGTGCATCGATAAGAATGGTATAGCTTGTTAATCATATGGTACGGAAAGTTTTGTATGACCGTATAAAATAGTTTTGATGAAATCAATTGAAATATTCAGTTGACAATCGAATATTAAACAATCTATTGAAGAAATGATAAAAGGCTGACATTCTATAAGATAGGGGGTGGTCTGATAACAAGGATATAACTGTGTCGGAGTGTCGGTATGTGTATGTGTTCTGCTTCCGTAATATACTATGGTATTTTCAGTGACTGTAAAAATAGATGTGTAGATAGCGTTCAGGTTCAAGTATGTCAAACACAGAAGAGGTCAGAAACATGCAAATGAACGGAATTGCAATTGAACAGGTCAGTGAATACCTATACCACAGACAATGGGGCAGGTCTAGAAATTGAACCAAGACAACCAGCATTGTGAAATAACAAGACGTATACGATTAGCATGGCCAGGGTTTGAAAAGTTAGCATTCAAGAACCGCAAAAAACACCTCATATGAACAGCACAGTATTTCACCAATGTGTTCTTCCAATACTTACATATCGATGTCAAACCTGGACACTCACAAAGAAAAACACGGATAGGGTAACAAAGACACAGAGAGCTATGGAAAGATCTATGTTATGTATATGACTAACCGACAGGAAGATGAACACATGGATTCATAGGAAAACTAAGGTTAAAGATGTTACCTAAAAAGTCGCCAGGCTGAAGTGGAGCTTTGCAGACCACGTCATTAGACACTAAGATGACACATGGAATAATTTAATCTAGTACTGGAGACAGTACATAGGCCACCGTACCCGAGGACGACCACAAATGAGATGGAGATGGAGCCATGACCTAAAAAGAACAGCGGGCCTACATTGGAAACGAGCCGCACGCAACAGAGAAGGATGGCGTGTGTTAGGAGAAGCCTATGTTCAAAGTTGTATGAGCGAAGGCTAAAGAAGAAGAAGAAGGGTTCAGGTTAACGTCTAGGTGGCTAAATGGGTCAGAAGAGAGGAGGTCAGTAACCATTATAATGTACTTTTGTTTCGACATCAAAATAGTACATTTTACTTTATTGGCCTTAGGAAGTCATATCATGGTGTGCTAAATTCCTGTTTTAGAGATCTAAGGGCCGAAATATCTGGAACATGATTTTTTGGTAAAGCTCAGGGTGTTTACGATGGTGTCAGTGCATCTTCGGCTGGACCCACGTCAACCGTTCATATTTCAGGACCTTTCTGGCAGTATAGTCGTTAGTGTTGATTCGCAAGTTAACGTATCTAGTAGTGACTTTCTACCTGACACAAGACTAGTCAAAATTCTAATTAAAAAAAAAACATTGCCACTTATTTTCGATTGGTAACCGATGAAATGGTGAAAGTCAAGTTCACACTTAATGTGCTGGGCCAATCACATTCTGTTTGATCAAGTATGATTAAAAATTGTTTGTTTGTATTAAATTCAATAGAATTCTCATTTAATGTTCTGAGCCTAATGAATAACGATCTACTGACCATCTCACCGATCTCAATGAGTTGAGGCTGGAACAGCTCGACTGGGATTGTCAGTGACCATTTAGTGGGAACACGTGATGGGAAGGAAAACGAAAGGAAAACGAAAACTAAAGTTGTACAACATGGAAGACGAAAGATTGCTTAAGGACGTGCGTTAGTCGGAAGTACTGATAGAATTTTGATTCATCGTCAACTAACTCTAGAAATAAGAGGAAATATTCCCCGTTTTCTCTTTCTCGGCATTTTGTGCACCCAGAACTCCCACTGGGTCTATTCCCTTATTTTCCATAATTGAGGTAATTTTTAACCATGTGTTGTATAATAAAGGCTGATTCGCACTAGGTGTGCAGGACCATTCTGTGGAAGTTATGTTCTAAGCCGTGCCGGATCAAGATCGATTCTCGCAATACGTGCCGCAGTTAAGTCAATTTAAGCGTGGCCCCCCTTTCCTGTTTAGTTTCTCTCAGTAGCAGTAAACGGTAGTCCTAAAAGACAGAGGAAATGACTTTTTGAATGCAAACAAAATTTGAAATCGCCTTCATTTCCGAATAGGAGAAGAATAGAGCCGGTATGAGGTTATGGGTGCATAAAATGATGACAAAGCGAAACGAAGAATTTTTACCCAATTTCTTAGCAAAGTACTCAAAAAAAACTTTCGTTTTCCATGTTGTGCAATTGATCGTGGGTCTTTATTACTTTCCTTCTCTTCGCGTATTCCCACTAGACGGTCATTGACAATTCCAGTCCATCCCTTCTGGCCTCAGGACGGATGGAGATCGATGTGATGGTCAGTGGACATCTAGGAAGGCCCACAATATGAAGTGAAAATGATTCCATTGAACTTAATACAAACGACTTTTGAACATCTTTGGTCAACCGGTACGTAATCAGAACGACCTGGCACATCTAGTATGATCGTATTCAAATCGGTCTTGACTTTGTCTTGATTCATAGATCGACCCAGATTAAGGGAAACGGCCCTTCATCGACAGTCCTAAAACTTTTTAGTACCCCGTAAAAGCTCCTTAGAAGATTTGATAACTATATGTTCGTCAAAAAAATTGTTTTTATGTGACTCAATAATGTATTCCGGAGCGTGCCAAGAGTAAATTTCTTCTCGAAGTTAAAGATTTTAAAATTAGATGCCGAAACTGAAAATCCCAACACAAAGAAGCGACATTTTCAAATAAAACCATTTTTCCATGTATATACAATCCCTTTACCTCCTTTACCTGTCATAGTGGTCCTTAGGAACCTTAACAACATAGTAGAGGACACCTCCATGCGTCGTCATAGCTGGCATTATCTCCAAACTAAATCACAATACTTTTAAGTCTACTTTAACACACTAAAAACGTCACTGAAAGTTGTATACAGTAAATAAGCTTGTTGCTAATACCATATGTAGCGGATCGAATAAAATTGTATATACGGCGCGTTTATTACCAATTAACATGTCATTCGTTAAGTATTAATTCCGACTAATTACCCGCTAAACACCCCAAATACAGCCTTTTTGATTCGTTCTGGAAAGTAAAAGATCGTAGATAGACAGAATTTAATTTATGTGTCTCTTTTACGGTCCCCATATAACTATATGTATATGTATTTAGTTAAATGGGAATGGACTTCTTCCTGGTTGGAAATAGAAGCCAGGCGAGAAGAACAGGAGCGCAGAGTACGGGGGATATTCGTACCTACTAAATAGAAATTTCGCGAAGGGCAAAATAATTATCAACAGATGTAGTAACAAATCCGCTGAAGCCGTTTTCTGAGACTAACAATGTTAGAATTTCCTTGCTTTTCTATGTCTACATTCGCGCATTATTTGTCGATTTAAAATTAGATTAGCGGATTGATTGCAACCGCTGTGAAGGTCAGGCGGGCTTTTATAATTAGCTATTTGAAATAAATACACAAAAAAGGTTGTCCAATGTCAATATCAAGGATTTGTCAAATTATTTTCAATCAAATCGAAGATTTTAGTGGTGTTGAGACAAAAAGACCGATTTTTTTTGCTGACTATTGACAATATCGGTGACCTCTTGAATTAAAAAAAATTGTGAATCCAAAACTAGAACATCCTCAGTAAATTCGGTTAACGGGGTTTGAGGTATTAAAAGGTTTCTTATAGACTTTTAATTTAGAGTTAAACACCACTGTTTAAAACTAATTTACGAATTTTGGAAATTTCTGATTGAAAATGTATTTATAAATCATGATCAAAACTATATACTGTAAAACAACGTTTGACAGGTTTGTGAGTACCTAATTCGAATCTAAATTTAACTTTATGAATTACACTGTAGAAGGTTGTCCCATCTCTCAAAGTTGGCTATTCTTTATGAGGAAGAAAACCCAAAGTCTTGCCAGCACGTTTAATGACAAATATAATGCAGCGACAGGTTTCAACTAGCTAGTAGTTATCTTCAAGCGGACTCTGAATAAAGTATCTAAAAGTTCTTTTGTATGTATCAACGGAACCATGGAGAAGTCAACATGGAAACATGAACCTACGTAAGAGGACAAAGAGTCTATCCTCAGAATCATCTAAACAGAATTGATATCATGCATTCAAATATGAATTAGTACTCTCCTACTCTATTAAGTAGCAGAGTAGTATTATACTAAAAATAGTAATTCACATTTAAATGTATGATATCACCTCGCTGTTTTTACCACCTATACCCTCTGAAAAAGTCTAGTAAAATCTGAATGTGTTTGGGACACCTTCCCATCCCAAAGTAAATCTAAATTGTGTACGATCAGATGTATTCGGTTAACAATTCCTGTAACCACACAATCACATTTACGAATTAACAACGAATCTCTCAATTTTCGATAAAACCTTATTGTCCGGCAGTATTATTCAATAACTTTATATCCCAATTTTCCAAAAAGCCGCCACTCGAGAAGCTAATCGCCACTACACGAACTCTCTCGAATCGAATGTTATCACGAAAAGCTCGCATATTTTTAAATGCGACGTTTCTTCCGCCGACCCTGATGATGACTGAAACTCGCTCGGCATGGATCGTCGTCGCTCGTCGTGTTCTACTAGTTCTCCCGCTGTATTCTATTTTGTACGATGAGGATTCGTGGGAGAGAATTTTCCGTTCGTGAGTTATGCCGAGGATTCCCATCAAAGTTAAAAGATGTAATGCGTTGTCGTGAACATACGGTGGTTGCGAACGTATGTATGAGTCATCTATACGTTGAATGATCTACACACACACATGTAGTACAATGTCGACTAGTGTTAATTTGGGACATGGTTATGGTTTCAACAAACAAATAACGATATTTCCACCTGGAACGAAAATAGTCACGCTGTAATAATATTATGCATTATAATGTATGTTGTTATTGTGTTATTGTTTCGAAAGTCTAAAACACAACTATCCCTGTCAAATAAACCCATGGACTAATAAAACCATTATTTCGCACGCAACCAGAGGCGTTCTTAAAGAAATTAACGAAAATTAATAAATGATTTATAATGGTATATGTAACGTTAAGTTTGCTTAAAACCGTTATAATTGTTTTAATAAAAGGTAGGCATTACGACCGCGAATGTTGTCAACTCAGAAACGCTCCCGTTTTTACCAGATTTGTTATTAACTCGTCATTAATATAATATAGTATAGTATCGAAACTAGGTATTTATTTATAATATTTTACGGTAATATTTTTATCTCCTAATAATATCTCCTATTTATAAGAATGTGTTGGATTTTTAACGTCTATCTTGCAAATTTGACGATTCAGATATTGGTGATCAGTTCTTCAATTTTCATTGATTCATTCATTCATTTTTTTTTAAAATCATTATGTGTGGAGAGATTAGCATGTACTATTTTATGAAATGTGAAAACCTGCATTACATAAAAATTTCAATTACTTTCACAACCAAATACTATCAACTTTTTGTAGCTTCATTGATTAATACACACTCATTGATTCTATGAATGTTTCGTCACTAACGTTAATTTTGTCAGAGCAGGAAGTGACTGTGAAGAGGCATAATAAATATTTTTTACGCAATAAAGATCTTTACTTGTCATGTTTTCAAAGTTTGCTTGAAATTTGAAAAAAAAACCATCACTTTAAACATGGTTGTCCAGTGCCGTTGCTGTATGTCTATTTGTTAGGTAATTAATCACTTTTACTCGAAAAACAAAAAATAGTTCACTTGTCCATTAATGTCAAACCGGGTGGTTCGAATTGGGGTAATTAGCGTGAGGGATTATTCTATGCAGAAGTGGGTGATGTCTAATCGAGGGGCAAATCAATACTACATTTCGGATTATGGTTAACTATTCCAATAAGAGACCACAACGGCCATTGTGATCTCGGCAATTCTAGGTAAGTTAAGGGAACTGCAGTTGCGCTTAATGCTCGCGTTATCGGTTTATCGATTGCTTATGTATATAACATGGGCCCATTTATTTCATTTAAAATCAGTAGTCAGGTATCCAGTTACCTACTATTGCGTATTTACTCATTTTCCCCGACCGTACGCCAGTGAATGGTTATTTCCTGTAAGTTTACAGTAGTCAGGCGTACAATATTCGCACGTGTTCTGGGTGAGTCACTCAAAATACAAAGGGATTCCGTAAGGCAGCGTGGAGGACATTATAAAACTCTCAAAATTTAGAGAATGCCACCTTGTATCGGTTTTGCATTTATAATGAGATTTTATTACTCCATGGGTTATTTTGACAGACAAATGTCTTTTGAATTTAATTTACCTTTATATATCCTTCGTCAAAAGGTAGGTTACGGAATTTTTACAAATGCGATCATTGATTATTGCAGACATCATGAAAACGATTTATATGGTTTGGGAAGAAAATAAATAACAATCGATCAGTATCATTTCCCCTGTGCTAATAAAATAAAGTAAAAAGAAAAAAAGATAATTTCGCACATGGATACGCATAACACGAACTAAAAATTTAAATTTTTTTATACTGATACTATATATCACAATCCAAGAACTGCACAACTCAAAAATGAAATAATGGGGCGTTCACATGTATTTTATTATTATTGACGTACGACACCCTCTAATTAACTATACGATCATATCTGAGGTTGAACATTTTTAATTATGTATGCAACATAGTCGAAAGCTTTAAATAACTACATAGCGTACGAATGGAATTTCTAAATACATGGACCTTATTTACGAGTGCGAAAGAAAAGATAGAAATGTGTGACATTCATGTACAGTAAAACCTCTAACAACGGACACCTCCCAGTAGCGGACTCCTCTACATAACAGACAGTTTTATATTTCCCGAATTTCTTAATTGGGATTTATACATATCAGCACCTCCCAATAGCGGACCCTCCAAATAACGGACACGGACAATCAAAAACTACCATTTCCTATATAATTGTTAATAAAATTACCTCTTAACAACGGATAATAACTTTTGTAATCAGAAGTGTGAGAAATATACCTTTTAAATAGGAATCCAAATTTTAATCATCACCTCCTGGAATTCGTTTTACTAACGGCCGTATTCACCATTCTTAACTTAACAGCCTGATATGTAACAGGCTGATAACGGTTAACAATCTGATAAGAATTTATGGTATTCACCATGAAATAAACTCGCTGGATAAGAAACAGACTGCTAACAGAATATTACTAAACATTTATGTTGGTAATCCACCGAATTCCGTTCGTTTTGTGCATGTAGCTGTTTTGTGATGACAGATGACAGTAAGCTATAAACTTTGGTTATAGTTATAGTGGTTCCTCTCCAGCACTGCCGGAGTCCGACGATTAATCCAATACATCGATTCTATGAATTCTATCGACATCAACATCAGCAATCATTGTTGATAAAATTAATTAAAACATAAACAAAACAAATTTAGATTTCATAGACATAATATGTATTGTAACGTTTATTTTACTAATTTATATACACTATCTTAATTAAACACTTAAATTACTTAATTACTTAATTTATCTTAGACTATTACTAAACTAACTTAACTAATTAATTTATATCACACTTCTTAATTGTTAATTTATTTCACTTTAATCGCTTTCGCTTGTTTACTGTCGCGGCTTCCGTCTACTAATAATCATTTCTCCGACCACAAGCCCGCTTATATATACATCTCATTATATTCGGGAATCATCTGGAGTATTTTTGTAATTACTAGTATTTGCTCCATAGTTCCGGAAGGCACTCGATTGTTCTTTTAATAATGTTTACGTTACCTATCCCGGGTGTCGATTCAATTCGGAGTAAATTCCTGGAATCAATTAGTCCTCCGCGGGATGAAGAAGTGAGGGGAAAGTAGAAACAGGGGCGTGTATGTTTCATTTTGTCTTCGAAATATAAATAATCGAAGTTATAACATTTAATGGAATGAAACAATGTTAGTTTGCAACTATAATATTGAAATAATTATAGCGCTATTACAGAAATCAGATGACTGGAAGAAATATTGCCTAATGAAAAATAAAAACGAATATCACACGTGTACTGACTAGCGCGTATTTCGCCGGGCACCGACACTGGGCCCCGACCACGTGTTCACTGTGTAAACAAGTTTCTCGATATTGCCATTTTACGGGTTTCGGCCAATGTTTTATAGAGCGCATTTTTAAATTTTGGCAACTACGCTTTTCTCTGTCTCTCTCTTTACGTTAGAAATTTGCTAAAGCGGCAAATCGCGCTAACTGGGTATGTGACTTTATGAGTTTTGCGTGTGTCACTCGCAACTTGGTGTGACGATGAGTCACTCGTGAAGAAAAACGGATTTTTGAATTACTTTGCCCAAATAATAATCCGGGAGTATTCATGGAGCTGTCTTTTTTTTATAGAATTCTATTAAGCGTCGCGGTAATCCTTTTGAGGCAAGCCGCCAAAGTTAAACGGGAGTAAACACATTTCGCTCGGCTTACTTTTCGCATTACAGTATAGACTACGGATTTGCCGAGTGGGAGCGAGAGGCAAATAAATAAGGCGACTTGTCTCTCACTCTAAATGAGCGGAGTTGACAACTCCGTAACCATGACGATATAACCTCTTGCCTTTTCAGTTACGTCACGTCCTTTTATTTTGGAGGTCGCGGGTTCTAAACTCCAAGAAAACGAACTTTTTCTTCTTATATTCCATTCGGAAAATCGAGAGAGTAATAAAATGTCATTATAAATGCAAATCCTCAAAAACTGTAGTACTGGCGAGATATGTATAAACATTGCATTTAGTTATACGTCTCTGTACTGTTCCTAGGAACTATTACATTGAAAAGCACCCGGATCAAATTTCTACCTGCGTTCGGGTCAAGGGATATAATCCGTCTTTATCTTTCTTATGAAGAATTGAATGCTCTTTCTCTATTACTCCAATTCGGTTATTTCGCACTGTTTTCGTTTACTTGAAATCGTCACATCAGAGTCACGCCATGGGGTTTTTTATTTAAAGAAAAAAAGTAATCATAAGCAATATTTGTTTATTTAGAATTTATGGAACCTATATATAAATAATAAATTTATACCGTGAGGTCGAAATGAAACTATAATTAATTCACTTTTACTCAAAGAACTGAACTTTTCCTAATATTATACCTAACACTGGCATATGCCATAAGGGATAGAAATATACATCAATCCAAATTAATTACTTACTAAATTAATATATCAAAAGCACAAAGTATACATAACATCACTTTTGTCCAAGCTTATAAGAAACAAAAAAATTTTAAAACGAGGAACGTGGCACAATTTCACAAATTATACAAAAGAAGTAACTGAATGGCTTAAAATAATAATATATTTATTGGAAATAAAGAAATAAAAATAAATCTTAAGTTAATAATAATATAGGTAACTATAAGTATACCTAAATCGATTTTCAGAAATCTCATTTTCTCGTACAAGAATCCGTTCAGGTATACAAAAGGTACACGTTCAAAAGAAAAAGGAGTAATCGTGAGGTTTTGGAAAGACGCAATGTTCAGGAATGTTTTCAAGTTGAAATTAATTAATATTCAGAATCATCTGAAGAACTCTCTTCATTGATATCCTGTGCAGTAATGATTAAGGGTTCCACGGCGTTATCAATCATAAAATCTAACTCCCAAAATTTTTCTTCTTCTTTTATAACATGATTTATGACTTTTTGCCAATTTTCAGAGGTGGTTCTGCGAATGGATTCTTCCAGAAGAATTTTAACATCTTTTAATTTAAATGTTTTATTTTCCCGAGCAACATAGCCTTTTACCTGAGCCCATATTAATTCTATGGGATTGAGTTCGCAGTAATAGGGCGGAAGACGAAGCACAGTTATTTGGCGATTTTGTGCCATTTCATCAACTGCATACCTTTTACGAAAGTTGCAGGTCTTTACAATTGATATCAATTCCGATTTGACCATGTCCTCCTTATACGGAATATTTTTTCTTATCAGCCAATTTAAAATTTCAGCCTTCCGCCAAGAAATTACCGGGGATTTATCGACCTGTCTGGAATGATAGCTCGCATTATCCATGACAATTACGGAACCAGGTGGGATGAGATCGAGCATTTGAACGAAGTACTCCTCGAAAACGTCCGCGTTCATGTCTTCATGATAATCTCCCGTCTTCTTCGATTCAAAAAGAAGTAGGCCGCCATCCATAAAGCCACTAGTACTGCCGATGTGGGTAACAATAAGTCGTTTACCTTTTCCAGTCGGTGCTTTTAGTCCTGTTGATAAACCTTCTAAAAAGGCTTGTCGCGGATTCACCACACTTTTGTCCTGCCACACTTTTCCCACGGTATATCCTTGGTTTACCCAGGTTTCATCCAGATAAAAAATAGCCCTTCCTTCTTGTCGAAATTTTTTAATATCTCTGAGGTAGCTTCTTCGCCAGCAAATAATTTCATCGGATTCCCGAAGAGAAGTTTTAATTCGCTTATCCCAACAAATACCTAGTTCCTTCAGAATCGTCCACAACTTGGTCCTTTTCAATGTCATACAGTCTTCTGGCAGTTCATGTAACATTTTATCCAATGTTGGGATTTCACGTTTGAAAAAAAAGGAATGAAGCGTTCGACGAATGAGTCTCTTGCTATCCTCATCAACAAGCATTTGAGGTCTTCCTGGTGCAGATTTTGGAGCCTTCACCTCTCCACTCCTCTCTTCCCTTTTGACGCGATATATCGTTGATTTTCCATATCCCGTCATTTTGTGACACATTTCAACTAGGTCATCTACGCTGGATTTAGGATGTAGATGTTTCAATCCGTTAAATACATTTAAAACAACCACTTTTTCACGACACGATAACGCCTGCTTATTCGGTAACTTACACGGGGTAAAGTTCATAAGACTTGACATATTTAATTCTTGATAGTAAGACTATTAGAATAAGAATAACCGAAATTCAGGTATTTCCCTTTTATACCTCCTTCAACGGAGGGAGAACTTTCGACCCCATTTCCAGGTAATTCTTAATCCTACAGGTAAATCTCTGGTAACAGTTAACTAAGTAGTTTAGTGGAAGAGTAAAGGTGCCTGAACAAATTATTAAGTGTCCACATTAAAAAAGACCCGTTCCAAAATGGTCTCCGAGTTGACGAATTGTCTAAAAGTATTCAATATTTACAAGTAATATCATTCATTGATATATTTCGTTAACGGCACCGATTAAATTGGTAATTATATGAATTCATTCCTTTTAGGTTCAATCCTTAATCACTATATGTACGATACAACTTCAAGAAATTTTAAAATGGAAACAGTTCCATGGGTGAATTTAATTTATATTTAAAAATCAGGGAAATAAGGATGGTACGCCCTTTGTTACAACCCTAACCTCCGATTTTGAGTTATTTATTACTCTCTCCCTATTTCGAATGGAGTATAATTCCACTGTTTTCCCGCTATATTTACAGTTTTATTTCATTTCTTATATTTTCTCAATAGTTTTCGAAGATAAGTGATAACAAATTCTTGATTATGCTGACACATGATTGACATGAAGCTGTAGAGGTTAGAGCGTCATGGTTACGGAGTTGTTAGCTCCGCCCATTTAGAGTGAGAGACAAGTCGCCTTATTTGTCGCAATTGTACCGTTCTATGCCCTTTAACACCCTGGTAAAATTATCAGCGAAAGTTCGGACTGTTAACTTTAACAAGCTGTTAAGCAATTTATTTGAATGGTGAATACCAGTCAAAAATTTAACAGGCTGATAAATGTGTAACAGTCTGATAAGTCGATGGTGAATACGGCCGTAAGCAGTTTAAGTAACAGACACCTTTCATAATTGCATCTATAAATCCCTCTCTTTTAAATAGGTGTTTAAATTTACAATCATCCTATTGAGGAATTCCAGGTATATTTCAGAATAATAAGTTTAATTGTAAATAAACTACTATTCACTACGATTCAATAGGATGGTTACGGTTTAGTTGCACGGTTGCAGGGGCCAACAGAGGGTGTACAGAAATTTGAGTTTTATTTCTCATAAAGCATGGCCAACTTTGAGAAATATGACAACTACAATTCTAGAAATTTGTACAACTTGTTAATGATGCGCTTTACTTCTCTGACGGCATTCTGATCAAATATAACTCCGGGTCTACACCAAGCAGACAAAACTGCGACAAGACAGAAGCTTCAGTGTTTCAAGACAAATTGAAGACAAAATCGAAACATTTTTGTGACTTTTTTGTCTCGAGACTGTTTTGTCTGCAGTTTCAGAGACTCCAAATCTTTTTTTGTCTTAGACACAAAACGCCGCATTTTGCATTGCATTTGAGTTTCAACCGTTGCTGCCGGTTGAAGTGAGGGAGGCGAATTAAGATTCAGAGTGTACTGACACAACCGATAGGCCGGAATTCCGTTGATCAAGACCTCCTCACATACTTCTGACACAATTTTGGATATTACTTGTACAGACACTCTTGAGAGATACATGATACTGTGATAAGAATCGTAGGGCTAGTGCAAGCCTTTCGGTGACACTTATTGCATTCCTAAAATTTGTATTCCTCTTGGCAACTGCAGGACCCACTAGATTGACAAGCAACTCGAAATCTTCGCTCGACATTCTCAAAAAATTCTGAAAGCTTGATCGCATCTCCCCATAAAGTCCAATGTTGCCATTTCGTAAATCGGACAAAACTTCTTTCAAGTCTCGGCTTTCTCCTTTTCTTAAACTTGATCTGATCCAGAATGACCAGAACCGTCGCCGTTTTGTTTTGCTTAAGATTGATTCACTAAAATGAAGCAGCCTGCAGCAAGCGGTAAGTCCTCCTCCTTACGATCTTCTTGTTTACGGAACTGCCACATGATTACACAACAATTCAACTAACTGAAAGAGCTTTCGAATTCCGACTGGCAACTCGACTGTTTCGTAGTTGTATATGTACCTACATGTTTTAATTTTTGTCTCTGTGGTGTGGACACCAAGTCTCGCGTTTGTCTGTCAAACCTGAAACTTTTTTGTTTTCATTTTGTTGTGTCTCTGTCTCAAACTCCTGTCTCATTTTTGTCTGCTTGATGCGGACCCGGCATAAGTTCATAAATCAAAGACGTAGCAATCACTTGAACTTTTTACATCTTGTAATAACTTAACCTTAAACAAGAACATTGTGGCGATTCCTTCAAATTAAAGTTTCAGAATATTTTTCACAACTTGTGAAATATGTGTTTTACTTTACTGGTATCGGTTTGGTGAAACATAAGGTCGTAACTCTGAAAGTTCTCTTGATAGCGAAGATGTGTCCCATACATTAACGACTTGCAGTAGTACTTTAGAGAAATTAGAAAAAAATACTCTCAATATTCCCTCCATCAATGCAATTGTGGCAATACCGCCTTATGACTGCATGTGTTCGTTGCCATGCTGTTCGGGTCAGCGTTGAAAACAAACAAATAAGTTTTCCGTATTTGTTAAATTTTGTACTTTTATTAATTTTATTTATTTTTCCATATCTATATCAATCATATTTTTCATTAGCAATCAATAATCACAAAAATAAAATATTTTTTTATTGGACCTGTGCCCGGTGATACCACCAGTGCCGTCGAACAGTGGTAACCATAGAAAAAGTAAAATACGTTTTGATGCACACTACCACGTGACGTCATATGTATATCAAGTACATCGGATGTTAGGTACACAACTGTTAAATGAAAATTCGAATTCGCGGACAATTTTTCGGGTTGGTAATACGGAGCAATATTGCCTTGTCGTGGAAGAATCGGTCACGTTTACAGATTAACACAGTTTTGCGTTAAATATAATCTAAAAAACTATTAAGTTTACCAAATGTTATTTTAATCACATATTTCTGAATCGCATGCCAATTGATTACTGAATACGTGTCCATTTATTTCCACGTGAAAATTGAAGGTAAGGTTATTTCTATTCCACCTCATTATTTTTTGAAAAGCTTGCAATAGCCTATTTGTCTCTTCATTGATGACTTGAATTGAAAGTTATTTTACTTGACCTGTACGGCCGTAACTGTCGTGACTAAACCGTCAAAGTGACGTGACGTTTCATTTCGTGAAATCTATCGTGCGATGCTTCTCTTCAAAATTCAATGTTGTCGTACGGGGGTACTTCGCAATTGTTCAGGCTTAAACCCCTGTTTTTCTCCCTCCTCGACGACTGGTCTTCTGGGCGCCGCCCACAACAGTCTCCCATAGCACTGAGGTCCTCGGAGGCCTGTCCAAAGAAGCCGCCACCGTTGCGTTTTCATGACTACGACTACCCCCGGGAAGTTTTAATAAGGAACACCGGGAAATCCCTCGAGGTCGAGTTTGACGACGAGGGGCGCGGCGCTCCTAGAATCTCCGGCGGGGTGCTCGATAACAACGAGTACCTCCTCCACTCGGTGCACTTCTGCTGGGACTCGGAGCACTCCATCGAGGGTAGGAAGTATCCGCTCGAAGGGCACTTCGTGCACTACGCCAAGAACCGCCGGTCATACTCGGAAGCGAAACGCTACGGAGGCATTCTCGTGCTGGCGGTCATGTACGAGACTTCCAGGTGCGGCGGGGGGCCTTTCGTAGCCATATCTGAGGCGGCCGAGGAGCTGCAGGACGACCGCTCCTGCGACATGGTCCTCGAGGAAAAGCTACCAGTTTCCTGCATCCTACCGAAGTATCTAACTAGCTACTACTTCTACGAGGGCTCGCTCACGACGTCCCCGTACACGGAGGGCGTGAAGTGGATAGTGTTCGATGTGCCGGCATATATCAACGAGTGTCACCTGAGGAAGATGTCCAACATCATGGACGACACGAATCAGTTGCTCGGGAGCAACTCGAGGCCGTTGCAGGAGCTCAACGACAGAGAAGTGATCTACGTCAGTGGCCTAATGGATAAGATCAGGAGGCGGCTCAGGAACCCTTGGCATAGCGTGGAGGAAAAAGGATAAGAATTCTTAGTAATAATATAACAGTCATAGTAGTAATTGTGATATCGTAAGAAGTGTAAGTCAAATGTAACAATAAAATAATAATAATCCCTTCATTGCCCAACAGACATCAAGTAGGATATATATATATATATATATATATATATATATATATATATATCAAATGTAAGAGATATTTTGAACAAGGAATTTCCGGGATTCCGGAAAATTCCTTTTTCAAAATATCTTACATTTGTTACGTATACACCTTGTCTATGATTTAATTTCGGGAATTTTATATACAGTAGCCGCCCGGTTATCCGGAATCGGGTTATCCGAAATTCGGATTATCCGAAACGGAATTAAATAGCGATTTCGCCGTATTTATTCCAAATGGTTGCAACTTGTCGCCGCATTATCCGAAATTGCACGTGTTTCTTCCTTATGCTTTCTTAGAAACCTTATGCTTTTTTAAATAAAAATAAAAATTGGTTTTGTTTTGATCTCGGAATACAGTCGAGATTTTGCCAGTGTCAACTTGATTCTATAAATGGAACGATTTGGCCGTAGACATAAACCATAAAATATAAATATAAGTAAAAAACCAATAAACCATATGTAGAAAAGATTTATTTATTTTAATATGATGAATTCAGGAATATAATAATTAACCTCCGCATTATCCGAACTTTCAGTTATCCGAAATGGTTTGGGTCCACATTATTTCGGATAATCGAGTTTTGATTTTTTTAGATGTAGCCCAAAATGGAGGAAAAAAAAGGCTAACTTTGCCCTAAATTGATTCAGGAATTTTTTTGTTTTAAAATAAAAGGTAAAGATGCCATCTTTTCAAATATGTAAAAATAATTTCGCTGTAAATAGTAACATCAATAAAGTTATTCTATTTGTTTATACACGAAAAATGACCATGTTTTTGTAATGATTTTAACAATGGTGGTAATTACTTTTTCCGATATTAAATAATTAAGTTTGATGAAATAACTCTTCTTCTTTCTTTCGGTACCCGTAGAATTATTGTATAGTCATTATTAGGTCTGTCAAGCTGGCACCCCCACCACCACGGAATCGAAATTTGATTGCGCAGGAATTATGTGCTCTTTATGTGCTAATTATGTGCCGCAATGGCGATTTTTGTGCTCAAAGGGATCTTTGAAAAAAACAACTTTGAAGGGTGGGGGTGCTGACTTGATATCAAGCTAGCACCCACCCATTTGCAAAAGCAGGAAACAAAGTCTGGTAAACGCTATAATTATGTGCTATTTATGTGCTTTTCAAATGCCTTGAAGCGAACTTGATAAATCAACCCCTTCTTCGAAAAACTCACCCCTGAAAGTAACACCTTCAAGAGGTGAAGTCCACAGCGATCAAGCACAAAAATTTTAAACTATACTGAAACGTGGCATTAATTATGTGCTCTCCAAATATCCTAGTCTCGATTTTTGTGCTCGCACCCTTCTTCGAAAAACTCACCCCTGAAAGTAACACCTTCAAGAGGTGAAGTCCACAGCGATCGAGCACAAAAATTTTAAACTATACTGAAACGTGGCATTAATTATGTGCTCTCCAAATATCCTAGTCTCGATTTTTGTGCTCGCACCCTTCTTCGAAAAACTCACCCCTGAAAGTAACACCTTCAAGAGGTGAAGTCCACAGCGATCGAGCACAAAAATTTTAAACTATACTGAAACGTGGCATTAATTATGTGCTCTCCAAATATCCTAGTCTCGATTTTTGTGCTCGCACCCTTCTTCGAAAAACTCACCCCTGAAAGTAACACCTTCAAGAGGTGAAGTCCACAGCGATCGAGCACAAAAATTTTAAACTATACTGAAACGTGGCATTAATTATGTGCTCTCCAAATATCCTAGTCTCGGTTTTTGTGCTCGCACCCTTCTTCGAAAAACTCACCCCTGAAAGTAACACCTTCAAGAGGTGAAGTCCACAGCGATCGAGCACAAAAATTTTAAACTATACTGAAACGTGGCATTAATTATGTGCTCTCCAAATATCCTAGTCTCGATTTTTGTGCTCGCACCCTTCTTCGAAAAACTCACCCCTGAAAGTAACACCTTCAAGAGGTGAAGTCCACAGCGATCGAGCACAAAAATTTTAAACTATACTGAAACGTGGCATTAATTATGCGCTCTCCAAATATCCTGGTCTCGATTTTTGTGCTCGCACCCTTCTTCGAAAAACTCACCCCTGAAAGTAACACCTTCAAGAGGTGAAGTCCACAGCGATCGAGCACAAAACATTTATACTATACTAAAACGTGGCCTTAATTATGTGCTCTCCAAATATCCTAGTCGCGATTTTTGTGCTCGCACCCTTCTTCGAAAAACTCACCCCCGAAAATAACACCTTCAAGAGGTGAAATCCACACCGATCGAGCTCAAAAATTTTAAACTATACTGAAACGTGGCATTAATTATGTGCTCTCCAAATGTCCTAGTCTCGATTTTTGTGCTCGCACCCTTCTTCGAACTAGGATATTTGGAGAGCACATAATTAATGCCACGTTTTAGTATAGTTTAAAATTTTTGTGCTCGATCGGTGTGGGTTTCACCTCTTGAAGGTGTTACTTTCAGGGGTGAGTTTTTCGAAGAAGGGTGCGAGCACAAAAATCGAGACTAGGATATTTGGAGAGCACATAATTAATGCCACGTTTTAGCGTAGCTCAAAATTTTTGTGCTCGATCGTTGTGGGTTTCACCTCTTGAAGGTGTTACTTTCAGGGGTGAGTTTTTCGAAGAAGGGTGCGAGCACAAAAATCGCGACTAGGATATTTGGAGAGCACATAATTAATGCCACGTTATAGCGTAGCTTAAAATTTTTGTGCTCGATCGGTGTGGGTTTCACCTCTTGAAGGTGTTACTTTCAGGGGTGAGTTTTTCGAAGAAGGGTGCGAGCACAAAAATCGAGACTAGGATATTTGGAGAGCACATAATTAATGCCACGTTTTAGTATAGTTTAAAATTTTTCTGCTCGATCGGTGTGGGTTTCACCTCTTGAAGGTGTTACTTTCAGGGGTGAGTTTTTCGAAGAAGGGTGCGAGCACAAAAATCGCGACTAGGATATTTGGAGAGCACATAATTAATGCCACGTTTTAGCGTATCTTAAAATTTTTGTGCTCGTTCGTTGTGGGTTTCACCTCTTGAAGGTGTTACTTTCAGGGGTGAGTTATTCGAAGAAGGGTGCGAGCACAAAAATCGAGACTAGGATATTTGGAGAGCACATAATTAATGCCACGTTTTAGTATAGTTTAAAATTTTTGTGCTCGATCGGTGTGGGTTTCACCTCTTGAAGGTGTTACTTTCAGGGGTGAGTTTTTCGAAGAAGGGTGCGAGCACAAAAATCGAGACTAGGATATTTGGAGAGCACATAATTAATGCCACGTTATAGCGTAGCTTAAAATTTTTGTGCTCGATCGGTGTGGGTTTCACCTCTTGAAGGTGTTACTTTCAGGGGTGAGTTTTTCGAAGAAGGGTGCGAGCACAAAAATCGCGACTAGGATATTTGGAGAGCACATAATTAATGCCACGTTTTAGTATAGTTTAAAATTTTTGTGCTCGATCGGTGTGGGTTTCACCTCTTGAAGGTGTTACTTTCAGGGGTGAGTTTTTCGAAGAAGGGTGCGAGCACAAAAATCGAGACTAGGATATTTGGAGAGCACATAATTAATGCCACGTTTTAGTATAGTTTAAAATTTTTCTGCTCGATCGGTGTGGGTTTCACCTCTTGAAGGTGTTACTTTCAGGGGTGAGTTTTTCGAAGAAGGGTGCGAGCACAAAAATCGCGACTAGGATATTTGGAGAGCACATAATTAATGCCACGTTTTAGCGTATCTTAAAATTTTTGTGCTCGTTCGTTGTGGGTTTCACCTCTTGAAGGTGTTACTTTCAGGGGTGAGTTATTCGAAGAAGGGTGCGAGCACAAAAATCGAGACTAGGATATTTGGAGAGCACATAATTAATGCCACGTTTTAGTATAGTTTAAAATTTTTGTGCTCGATCGGTGTGGGTTTCACCTCTTGAAGGTGTTACTTTCAGGGGTGAGTTTTTCGAAGAAGGGTGCGAGCACAAAAATCGAGACTAGGATATTTGGAGAGCACATAATTAATGCCACGTTATAGCGTAGCTTAAAATTTTTGTGCTCGATCGGTGTGGGTTTCACCTCTTGAAGGTGTTACTTTCAGGGGTGAGTTTTTCGAAGAAGGGTGCGAGCACAAAAATCGCGACTAGGATATTTGGAGAGCACATAATTAATGCCACGTTTTAGCGTATCTTAAAATTTTTGTGCTCGTTCGTTGTGGGTTTCACCTCTTGAAGGTGTTACTTTCAGGGGTGAGTTATTCGAAGAAGGGTGCGAGCACAAAAATCGAGACTAGGATATTTGGAGAGCACATAATTAATGCCACGTTTTAGTATAGTTTAAAATTTTTCTGCTCGATCGGTGTGGGTTTCACCTCTTGAAGGTGTTACTTTCAGGGGTGAGTTTTTCGAAGAAGGGTGCGAGCACAAAAATCGAGACTAGGATATTTGGAGAGCATATAATTAATGCCACTTTTTAGTATAGTTTAAAATTTTTGTGCTCGATCGGTGTGGGTTTCACCTCTTGAAGGTGTTACTTTCAGGGGTGAGTTTTTCGAAGAAGGGTGCGAGCACAAAAATCGAGACTAGGATATTTGGAGAGCACATAATTAATGCCACGTTTTAGTATAGTTTAAAATTTTTCTGCTCGATCGGTGTGGGTTTCACCTCTTGAAGGTGTTACTTTCAGGGGTGAGTTTTTCGAAGAAGGGTGCGAGCACAAAAATCGAGACTAGGATATTTGGAGAGCACATAATTAATGCCACTTTTTAGTATAGTTTAAAATTTTTGTGCTCGATCGGTGTGGGTTTCACCTCTTGAAGGTGTTACTTTCAGGGGTGAGTTTTTCGAAGAAGGGTGCGAGCACAAAAATCGAGACTAGGATATTTGGAGAGCACATAATTAATGCCACGTTTTAGCGTATCTTAAAATTTTTGTGCTCGTTCGTTGTGGGTTTCACCTCTTGAAGGTGTTACTTTCAGGGGTGAGTTATTCGAAGAAGGGTGCGAGCACAAAAATCGAGACTAGGATATTTGGAGAGCACATAATTAATGCCACGTTTTAGTATAGTTTAAAATTTTTCTGCTCGATCGGTGTGGGTTTCACCTCTTGAAGGTGTTACTTTCAGGGGTGAGTTTTTCGAAGAAGGGTGCGAGCACAAAAATCGAGACTAGGATATTTGGAGAGCACATAATTAATGCCACGTTTTAGTATAGTTTAAAATTTTTCTGCTCGATCGGTGTGGGTTTCACCTCTTGAAGGTGTTACTTTCAGGGGTGAGTTTTTCGAAGAAGGGTGCGAGCACAAGAATCGAGACTAGGATATTTGGAGAGCACATAATTAATGCCACGTTTTAGTATAGTTTAAAATTTTTCTGCTCGATCGGTGTGGGTTTCACCTCTTGAAGGTGTTACTTTCAGGGGTGAGTTTTTCGAAGAAGGGTGCGAGCACAAAAATCGCGACTAGGATATTTGGAGAGCACATAATTAATGCCACGTTTTAGCGTATCTTAAAATTTTTGTGCTCGTTCGTTGTGGGTTTCACCTCTTGAAGGTGTTACTTTCAGGGGTGAGTTATTCGAAGAAGGGTGCGAGCACAAAAATCGAGACTAGGATATTTGGAGAGCACATAATTAATGCCACGTTTTAGTATAGTTTAAAATTTTTGTGCTCGATCGGTGTGGGTTTCACCTCTTGAAGGTGTTACTTTCAGGGGTGAGTTTTTCGAAGAAGGGTGCGAGCACAAAAATCGCGACTAGGATATTTGGAGAGCACATAATTAATGCCACGTTTTAGTATAGTTTAAAATTTTTGTGCTCGATCGGTGTGGGTTTCACCTCTTGAAGGTGTTACTTTCAGGGGTGAGTTTTTCGAAGAAGGGTGCGAGCACAAAAATCGCGACTAGGATATTTGGAGAGCACATAATTAATGCCACGTTTTAGTATAGTTTAAAATTTTTGTGCTCGATCGGTGTGGGTTTCACCTCTTGAAGGTGTTACTTTCAGGGGTGAGTTTTTCGAAGAAGGGTGCGAGCACAAAAATCGAGACTAGGATATTTGGAGAGCACATAATTAATGCCACGTTATAGCGTAGCTTAAAATTTTTGTGCTCGATCGGTGTGGGTTTCACCTCTTGAAGGTGTTACTTTCAGGGGTGAGTTTTTCGAAGAAGGGTGCGAGCACAAAAATCGCGACTAGGATATTTGGAGAGCACATAATTAATGCCACGTTTTAGTATAGTTTAAAATTTTTGTGCTCGATCGGTGTGGGTTTCACCTCTTGAAGGTGTTACTTTCAGGGGTGAGTTTTTCGAAGAAGGGTGCGAGCACAAAAATCGAGACTAGGATATTTGGAGAGCACATAATTAATGCCACGTTTTAGTATAGTTTAAAATTTTTCTGCTCGATCGGTGTGGGTTTCACCTCTTGAAGGTGTTACTTTCAGGGGTGAGTTTTTCGAAGAAGGGTGCGAGCACAAAAATCGCGACTAGGATATTTGGAGAGCACATAATTAATGCCACGTTTTAGCGTATCTTAAAATTTTTGTGCTCGTTCGTTGTGGGTTTCACCTCTTGAAGGTGTTACTTTCAGGGGTGAGTTATTCGAAGAAGGGTGCGAGCACAAAAATCGAGACTAGGATATTTGGAGAGCACATAATTAATGCCACGTTTTAGTATAGTTTAAAATTTTTGTGCTCGATCGGTGTGGGTTTCACCTCTTGAAGGTGTTACTTTCAGGGGTGAGTTTTTCGAAGAAGGGTGCGAGCACAAAAATCGAGACTAGGATATTTGGAGAGCACATAATTAATGCCACGTTATAGCGTAGCTTAAAATTTTTGTGCTCGATCGGTGTGGGTTTCACCTCTTGAAGGTGTTACTTTCAGGGGTGAGTTTTTCGAAGAAGGGTGCGAGCACAAAAATCGCGACTAGGATATTTGGAGAGCACATAATTAATGCCACGTTTTAGCGTATCTTAAAATTTTTGTGCTCGTTCGTTGTGGGTTTCACCTCTTGAAGGTGTTACTTTCAGGGGTGAGTTATTCGAAGAAGGGTGCGAGCACAAAAATCGAGACTAGGATATTTGGAGAGCACATAATTAATGCCACGTTTTAGTATAGTTTAAAATTTTTCTGCTCGATCGGTGTGGGTTTCACCTCTTGAAGGTGTTACTTTCAGGGGTGAGTTTTTCGAAGAAGGGTGCGAGCACAAAAATCGAGACTAGGATATTTGGAGAGCATATAATTAATGCCACTTTTTAGTATAGTTTAAAATTTTTGTGCTCGATCGGTGTGGGTTTCACCTCTTGAAGGTGTTACTTTCAGGGGTGAGTTTTTCGAAGAAGGGTGCGAGCACAAAAATCGAGACTAGGATATTTGGAGAGCACATAATTAATGCCACGTTTTAGTATAGTTTAAAATTTTTCTGCTCGATCGGTGTGGGTTTCACCTCTTGAAGGTGTTACTTTCAGGGGTGAGTTTTTCGAAGAAGGGTGCGAGCACAAAAATCGAGACTAGGATATTTGGAGAGCACATAATTAATGCCACTTTTTAGTATAGTTTAAAATTTTTGTGCTCGATCGGTGTGGGTTTCACCTCTTGAAGGTGTTACTTTCAGGGGTGAGTTTTTCGAAGAAGGGTGCGAGCACAAAAATCGAGACTAGGATATTTGGAGAGCACATAATTAATGCCACGTTTTAGCGTATCTTAAAATTTTTGTGCTCGTTCGTTGTGGGTTTCACCTCTTGAAGGTGTTACTTTCAGGGGTGAGTTATTCGAAGAAGGGTGCGAGCACAAAAATCGAGACTAGGATATTTGGAGAGCACATAATTAATGCCACGTTTTAGTATAGTTTAAAATTTTTCTGCTCGATCGGTGTGGGTTTCACCTCTTGAAGGTGTTACTTTCAGGGGTGAGTTTTTCGAAGAAGGGTGCGAGCACAAAAATCGAGACTAGGATATTTGGAGAGCACATAATTAATGCCACGTTTTAGTATAGTTTAAAATTTTTCTGCTCGATCGGTGTGGGTTTCACCTCTTGAAGGTGTTACTTTCAGGGGTGAGTTTTTCGAAGAAGGGTGCGAGCACAAAAATCGAGACTAGGATATTTGGAGAGCACATAATTAATGCCACGTTTTAGTATAGTTTAAAATTTTTCTGCTCGATCGGTGTGGGTTTCACCTCTTGAAGGTGTTACTTTCAGGGGTGAGTTTTTCGAAGAAGGGTGCGAGCACAAAAATCGCGACTAGGATATTTGGAGAGCACATAATTAATGCCACGTTTTAGCGTATCTTAAAATTTTTGTGCTCGTTCGTTGTGGGTTTCACCTCTTGAAGGTGTTACTTTCAGGGGTGAGTTATTCGAAGAAGGGTGCGAGCACAAAAATCGAGACTAGGATATTTGGAGAGCACATAATTAATGCCACGTTTTAGTATAGTTTAAAATTTTTGTGCTCGATCGGTGTGGGTTTCACCTCTTGAAGGTGTTACTTTCAGGGGTGAGTTTTTCGAAGAAGGGTGCGAGCACAAAAATCGAGACTAGGATATTTGGAGAGCACATAATTAATGCCACGTTTTAGTATAGTTTAAAATTTTTCTGCTCGATCGGTGTGGGTTTCACCTCTTGAAGGTGTTACTTTCAGGGGTGAGTTTTTCGAAGAAGGGTGCGAGCACAAAAATCGCGACTAGGATATTTGGAGAGCACATAATTAATGCCACGTTTTAGCGTATCTTAAAATTTTTGTGCTCGTTCGTTGTGGGTTTCACCTCTTGAAGGTGTTACTTTCAGGGGTGAGTTATTCGAAGAAGGGTGCGAGCACAAAAATCGAGACTAGGATATTTGGAGAGCACATAATTAATGCCACGTTTTAGTATAGTTTAAAATTTTTGTGCTCGATCGGTGTGGGTTTCACCTCTTGAAGGTGTTACTTTCAGGGGTGAGTTTTTCGAAGAAGGGTGCGAGCACAAAAATCGAGACTAGGATATTTGGAGAGCACATAATTAATGCCACGTTATAGCGTAGCTTAAAATTTTTGTGCTCGATCGGTGTGGGTTTCACCTCTTGAAGGTGTTACTTTCAGGGGTGAGTTTTTCGAAGAAGGGTGCGAGCACAAAAATCGCGACTAGGATATTTGGAGAGCACATAATTAATGCCACGTTTTAGCGTATCTTAAAATTTTTGTGCTCGTTCGTTGTGGGTTTCACCTCTTGAAGGTGTTACTTTCAGGGGTGAGTTATTCGAAGAAGGGTGCGAGCACAAAAATCGAGACTAGGATATTTGGAGAGCACATAATTAATGCCACGTTTTAGTATAGTTTAAAATTTTTCTGCTCGATCGGTGTGGGTTTCACCTCTTGAAGGTGTTACTTTCAGGGGTGAGTTTTTCGAAGAAGGGTGCGAGCACAAAAATCGAGACTAGGATATTTGGAGAGCATATAATTAATGCCACTTTTTAGTATAGTTTAAAATTTTTGTGCTCGATCGGTGTGGGTTTCACCTCTTGAAGGTGTTACTTTCAGGGGTGAGTTTTTCGAAGAAGGGTGCGAGCACAAAAATCGAGACTAGGATATTTGGAGAGCACATAATTAATGCCACGTTTTAGTATAGTTTAAAATTTTTCTGCTCGATCGGTGTGGGTTTCACCTCTTGAAGGTGTTACTTTCAGGGGTGAGTTTTTCGAAGAAGGGTGCGAGCACAAAAATCGAGACTAGGATATTTGGAGAGCACATAATTAATGCCACGTTTTAGCGTATCTTAAAATTTTTGTGCTCGTTCGTTGTGGGTTTCACCTCTTGAAGGTGTTACTTTCAGGGGTGAGTTATTCGAAGAAGGGTGCGAGCACAAAAATCGAGACTAGGATATTTGGAGAGCACATAATTAATGCCACGTTTTAGTATAGTTTAAAATTTTTCTGCTCGATCGGTGTGGGTTTCACCTCTTGAAGGTGTTACTTTCAGGGGTGAGTTTTTCGAAGAAGGGTGCGAGCACAAAAATCGAGACTAGGATATTTGGAGAGCACATAATTAATGCCACGTTTTAGCGTATCTTAAAATTTTTGTGCTCGTTCGTTGTGGGTTTCACCTCTTGAAGGTGTTACTTTCAGGGGTGAGTTATTCGAAGAAGGGTGCGAGCACAAAAATCGAGACTAGGATATTTGGAGAGCACATAATTAATGCCACGTTTTAGTATAGTTTAAAATTTTTGTGCTCGATCGGTGTGGGTTTCACCTCTTGAAGGTGTTACTTTCAGGGGTGAGTTTTTCGAAGAAGGGTGCGAGCACAAAAATCGAGACTAGGATATTTGGAGAGCACATAATTAATGCCACGTTTTAGCGTATCTTAAAATTTTTGTGCTCGTTCGTTGTGGGTTTCACCTCTTGAAGGTGTTACTTTCAGGGGTGAGTTATTCGAAGAAGGGTGCGAGCACAAAAATCGAGACTAGGATATTTGGAGAGCACATAATTAATGCCACGTTTTAGTATAGTTTAAAATTTTTCTGCTCGATCGGTGTGGGTTTCACCTCTTGAAGGTGTTACTTTCAGGGGTGAGTTTTTCGAAGAAGGGTGCGAGCACAAAAATCGAGACTAGGATATTTGGAGAGCACATAATTAATGCCACGTTTTAGTATAGTTTAAAATTTTTCTGCTCGATCGGTGTGGGTTTCACCTCTTGAAGGTGTTACTTTCAGGGGTGAGTTTTTCGAAGAAGGGTGCGAGCACAAAAATCGAGACTAGGATATTTGGAGAGCACATAATTAATGCCACGTTTTAGTATAGTTTAAAATTTTTCTGCTCGATCGGTGTGGGTTTCACCTCTTGAAGGTGTTACTTTCAGGGGTGAGTTTTTCGAAGAAGGGTGCGAGCACAAAAATCGCGACTAGGATATTTGGAGAGCACATAATTAATGCCACGTTTTAGCGTATCTTAAAATTTTTGTGCTCGTTCGTTGTGGGTTTCACCTCTTGAAGGTGTTACTTTCAGGGGTGAGTTATTCGAAGAAGGGTGCGAGCACAAAAATCGAGACTAGGATATTTGGAGAGCACATAATTAATGCCACGTTTTAGTATAGTTTAAAATTTTTGTGCTCGATCGGTGTGGGTTTCACCTCTTGAAGGTGTTACTTTCAGGGGTGAGTTTTTCGAAGAAGGGTGCGAGCACAAAAATCGAGACTAGGATATTTGGAGAGCACATAATTAATGCCACGTTTTAGTATAGTTTAAAATTTTTCTGCTCGATCGGTGTGGGTTTCACCTCTTGAAGGTGTTACTTTCAGGGGTGAGTTTTTCGAAGAAGGGTGCGAGCACAAAAATCGCGACTAGGATATTTGGAGAGCACATAATTAATGCCACGTTTTAGCGTATCTTAAAATTTTTGTGCTCGTTCGTTGTGGGTTTCACCTCTTGAAGGTGTTACTTTCAGGGGTGAGTTATTCGAAGAAGGGTGCGAGCACAAAAATCGAGACTAGGATATTTGGAGAGCACATAATTAATGCCACGTTTTAGTATAGTTTAAAATTTTTGTGCTCGATCGGTGTGGGTTTCACCTCTTGAAGGTGTTACTTTCAGGGGTGAGTTTTTCGAAGAAGGGTGCGAGCACAAAAATCGAGACTAGGATATTTGGAGAGCACATAATTAATGCCACGTTATAGCGTAGCTTAAAATTTTTGTGCTCGATCGGTGTGGGTTTCACCTCTTGAAGGTGTTACTTTCAGGGGTGAGTTTTTCGAAGAAGGGTGCGAGCACAAAAATCGCGACTAGGATATTTGGAGAGCACATAATTAATGCCACGTTTTAGCGTATCTTAAAATTTTTGTGCTCGTTCGTTGTGGGTTTCACCTCTTGAAGGTGTTACTTTCAGGGGTGAGTTATTCGAAGAAGGGTGCGAGCACAAAAATCGAGACTAGGATATTTGGAGAGCACATAATTAATGCCACGTTTTAGTATAGTTTAAAATTTTTCTGCTCGATCGGTGTGGGTTTCACCTCTTGAAGGTGTTACTTTCAGGGGTGAGTTTTTCGAAGAAGGGTGCGAGCACAAAAATCGAGACTAGGATATTTGGAGAGCATATAATTAATGCCACTTTTTAGTATAGTTTAAAATTTTTGTGCTCGATCGGTGTGGGTTTCACCTCTTGAAGGTGTTACTTTCAGGGGTGAGTTTTTCGAAGAAGGGTGCGAGCACAAAAATCGAGACTAGGATATTTGGAGAGCACATAATTAATGCCACGTTTTAGTATAGTTTAAAATTTTTCTGCTCGATCGGTGTGGGTTTCACCTCTTGAAGGTGTTACTTTCAGGGGTGAGTTTTTCGAAGAAGGGTGCGAGCACAAAAATCGAGACTAGGATATTTGGAGAGCACATAATTAATGCCACGTTTTAGCGTATCTTAAAATTTTTGTGCTCGTTCGTTGTGGGTTTCACCTCTTGAAGGTGTTACTTTCAGGGGTGAGTTATTCGAAGAAGGGTGCGAGCACAAAAATCGAGACTAGGATATTTGGAGAGCACATAATTAATGCCACGTTTTAGTATAGTTTAAAATTTTTCTGCTCGATCGGTGTGGGTTTCACCTCTTGAAGGTGTTACTTTCAGGGGTGAGTTTTTCGAAGAAGGGTGCGAGCACAAAAATCGAGACTAGGATATTTGGAGAGCACATAATTAATGCCACGTTTTAGCGTATCTTAAAATTTTTGTGCTCGTTCGTTGTGGGTTTCACCTCTTGAAGGTGTTACTTTCAGGGGTGAGTTATTCGAAGAAGGGTGCGAGCACAAAAATCGAGACTAGGATATTTGGAGAGCACATAATTAATGCCACGTTTTAGTATAGTTTAAAATTTTTGTGCTCGATCGGTGTGGGTTTCACCTCTTGAAGGTGTTACTTTCAGGGGTGAGTTTTTCGAAGAAGGGTGCGAGCACAAAAATCGAGACTAGGATATTTGGAGAGCACATAATTAATGCCACGTTTTAGCGTATCTTAAAATTTTTGTGCTCGTTCGTTGTGGGTTTCACCTCTTGAAGGTGTTACTTTCAGGGGTGAGTTATTCGAAGAAGGGTGCGAGCACAAAAATCGAGACTAGGATATTTGGAGAGCACATAATTAATGCCACGTTTTAGTATAGTTTAAAATTTTTCTGCTCGATCGGTGTGGGTTTCACCTCTTGAAGGTGTTACTTTCAGGGGTGAGTTTTTCGAAGAAGGGTGCGAGCACAAAAATCGAGACTAGGATATTTGGAGAGCACATAATTAATGCCACGTTTTAGTATAGTTTAAAATTTTTCTGCTCGATCGGTGTGGGTTTCACCTCTTGAAGGTGTTACTTTCAGGGGTGAGTTTTTCGAAGAAGGGTGCGAGCACAAAAATCGAGACTAGGATATTTGGAGAGCACATAATTAATGCCACGTTTTAGTATAGTTTAAAATTTTTCTGCTCGATCGGTGTGGGTTTCACCTCTTGAAGGTGTTACTTTCAGGGGTGAGTTTTTCGAAGAAGGGTGCGAGCACAAAAATCGCGACTAGGATATTTGGAGAGCACATAATTAATGCCACGTTTTAGCGTATCTTAAAATTTTTGTGCTCGTTCGTTGTGGGTTTCACCTCTTGAAGGTGTTACTTTCAGGGGTGAGTTATTCGAAGAAGGGTGCGAGCACAAAAATCGAGACTAGGATATTTGGAGAGCACATAATTAATGCCACGTTTTAGTATAGTTTAAAATTTTTGTGCTCGATCGGTGTGGGTTTCACCTCTTGAAGGTGTTACTTTCAGGGGTGAGTTTTTCGAAGAAGGGTGCGAGCACAAAAATCGCGACTAGGATATTTGGAGAGCACATAATTAATGCCACGTTTTAGCGTATCTTAAAATTTTTGTGCTCGTTCGTTGTGGGTTTCACCTCTTGAAGGTGTTACTTTCAGGGGTGAGTTATTCGAAGAAGGGTGCGAGCACAAAAATCGAGACTAGGATATTTGGAGAGCACATAATTAATGCCACGTTTTAGTATAGTTTAAAATTTTTCTGCTCGATCGGTGTGGGTTTCACCTCTTGAAGGTGTTACTTTCAGGGGTGAGTTTTTCGAAGAAGGGTGCGAGCACAAAAATCGAGACTAGGATATTTGGAGAGCACATAATTAAGGCCACGTTTTAGTATAGTTTAAAATTTTTGTGCTCGATCGGTGTGGGTTTCACCTCTTGAAGGTGTTACTTTCAGGGGTGAGTTTTTCGAAGAAGGGTGCGAGCACAAAAATCGAGACTAGGATATTTGGAGAGCACATAATTAATGCCACGTTTTAGTATAGTTTAAAATTTTTTTGCTCGATCGGTGTGGGTTTCACCTCTTGAAGGTGTTACTTTCAGGGGTGAGTTTTTCGAAGAAGGGTGCGAGCACAAAAATCGAGACTAGGATATTTGGAGAGCACATAATTAATGCCACGTTTCAGTATAGTTTAAAATTTTTGTGCTCGATCGCTGTGGACTTCACCTCTTGAAGGTGTTACTTTCAGGGGTGAGTTTTTCGAAGAAGGGTGCGAGCACAAAAACCGAGACTAGGATATTTGGAGAGCACATAATTAATGCCACGTTTCAGTATAGTTTAAAATTTTTGTGCTCGATCGCTGTGGACTTCACCTCTTGAAGGTGTTACTTTCAGGGGTGAGTTTTTCGAAGAAGGGTGCGAGCACAAAAATCGAGACTAGGATATTTGGAGAGCACATAATTAATGCCACGTTTTAGTATAGTTTAAAATTTTTGTGCTCGATCGGTGTGGGTTTCACCTCTTGAAGGTGTTACTTGCAGGGGTGAGTTTTTCGAAGAAGGGTGCGAGCACAAAAATCGAGACTAGGATATTTGGAGAGCACATAATTAATGCCACGTTTTAGTATAGTTTAAAATTTTTCTGCTCGATCGGTGTGGGTTTCACCTCTTGAAGGTGTTACTTGCAGGGGTGAGTTTTTCGAAGAAGGGTGCGAGCACAAAAATCGAGACTAGGATATTTGGAGAGCACATAATTAATGCCACGTTATAGCGTAGCTTAAAATTTTTGTGCTCGATCGGTGTGGGTTTCACCTCTTGAAGGTGTTACTTTCAGGGGTGAGTTTTTCGAAGAAGGGTGCGAGCACAAAAATCGAGACTAGGATATTTGGAGAGCACATAATTAATGCCACTTTTTAGTATAGTTTAAAATTTTTGTGCTCGATCGGTGTGGGTTTCACCTCTTGAAGGTGTTACTTTCAGGGGTGAGTTTTTCGAAGAAGGGTGCGAGCACAAAAATCGCGACTAGGATATTTGGAGAGCACATAATTAATGCCACGTTTTAGTATAGTTTAAAATTTTTCTGCTCGATCGGTGTGGGTTTCACCTCTTGAAGGTGTTACTTTCAGGGGTGAGTTTTTCGAAGAAGGGTGCGAGCACAAAAATCGAGACTAGGATATTTGGAGAGCACATAATTAATGCCACGTTTTAGTATAGTTTAAAATTTTTCTGCTCGATCGGTGTGGATTTCACCTCTTGAAAGTGTTTCTTACGGGGGTGAGTTTTTCGAAGAAGGGGTTGATTTATCAAGTTCGCTTCAAGGCATTTGAAAAGCACATAAATAGCACATAAATAGCACATAATTATAGCGTTTACCAGACTTTGTTTCCTGCTTTTGCAAATGGGTGGGTGCTAGCTTGATATCAAGTCAGCACCCCCACGCTTCAAAGTTGTTTTTTTCAAAGATCCCTTTGAGCACAAAAATCGCCATTGCGGCACATAATTAGCACATAAAGAGCACATAATTCCTGCGCAATCAAATTTCGATTCCGTGCTGGTGGGGGTGCTAGCTTGACAGACCTGTCATTATTGTGCGCATAATAATAACGCAAAAATGTCTTCTGGGATAAACAATTACAATTTTGCAAAAAGTATTCAATGAATCCTTTTGAAATTTTTACCACATATTAAGTACTATAAGACACAACACTTTACGTAATTTCAAAGTTGCATGTTGATTTTCACAATAGCTATTGTTGATTAAAAATATTGCATATTTTTGCCTTTATTTACAATTATCTAAGCAACAAAATATTAAATCATGTTTTATAAACCGTCATTTTGAAGATTTATCTATTCCCTACAAGATGCTAACTTTGAATTATTCATAGGATTCTAAGATTTTTTCAGGGACACAAAAATGCAAAAAAATCACGTTTTTCGACCTTTAATTGTTAATAATTCAACAATAGCACAAAACTTTTGGTCGCTAACGTATAGGTTTTACTCCCGTAAACCCCTTTTACATGAATAACTGCTTGGTTACCTGGTTGGTTGAGTGTCACGAAAAAAACTTATTTCCCTGGTCTACTACTACTATTACTAAATACACCCTCTAATAAGGTAGAGCTGTAAAATCGGCCTAGTAAGTTTTCAGGTGGGCAAACGACAAATCTTAGAAACGACAATACCTATATTCTTAGGTAAATGCGATTTTGGATTAGTATAATTTACCGTATCTGTTGAAATATACGTAAGTATTTACATTTTTTCCATTATTAAAATTTGATTCACGTCGACTACATAATTAATCAGTCTTATTTTTCACAGAATGTGAGTGCGCCTTAGTAAGGTGTAAAGTTGTTCAACTGTAAATTACTGTAAAAATAGCGGTGACGTAACGACATTCCCGATGACCTCTGTTTACATAATCGCGCATCTGGGCAAATAAACAATTTGTATTATCGGTAAAGCACATGTACATGTAGTCTGTACGTATTGCATGTACATATTTGAATAAATGCTTGGAGATGAGTGAAATCTTCTTAGCACCTGCCTACCTTTTCGTATAAACGATTGCATAAGAACTGATAGATTTTGTTTGGATGAGGTCCGCTTTAAAGGTACATTCTTACATCCTGACATTCTCCCTATGTGCAATCCAATAAGTTCACATTATCTATACGGATAATTTAAACTTTTGGGTCTCTTCATTCGACCCCTATCAGTACAGTAGGATTCATACTATATTATACTACAAATTTATCAGAAGTGGGATGATTACACTAAAAATTTATGATTTAATTGATTTAATGCCCTCTACAACTTAATGGGAAAACTTTTTTGAAAAAGTTGATGGTAAGTAAACAACTGAAATTTCATTCTATCATAACTCAAAAATCTACACCCATCAATCTGTAGATAATGGTTTTTAAAAGTCGTTTGTTTTTGATTCACGTTAAATAATAAGGGAACAAAAATTGGCAAAATTATAACAAGTTTACTGAAATCTCCGTTTGAAATGTCTATGGACACGAAGACGTCGACGGTCACGTATACAGAAAGACCCAGCCCCGTTCATTAGCTTCCCCCAATATTTTTTTATTTTCGCATTGGTTTGTGATGGAGGATATAAGAAATGAACACGTACTGTGGTTTAAAATTTCACCCGTATATTCCAACGTCACGACGCTAAAATGGGCGCCGCGTAGCATCACCAGTCTATTTAGAAAACCAATACATGTACGATTGTAGTAGGGTGACAATAGAGTGACAGGGGTAGGGGAACGAAACAGTGATTAGTGATACGCTCCGTCGAAATCGAATGTTTGGCAAAGTGGGAGAACAGCCTTAAGTGTCATAATTGGAGACCGGATTTTAGGTAAAAACGTGAAACCTACCTTCTTGACTTTTATCTGATTCTACCCATTTACTCATAATAAGGATTAATGGATAATGATCATTATAAAGATAACTTACTGATTATTATAAAGATGACTGCTTTAATGTCATAAAAGGAAATTCACTAGGAAAGGTATTAAGAATCTTCAAAGGTATTTTATGTACTTTTTGTAGAAAATGAATTAAAAATCACATGCATTAGCATTTCCTGATGTGTAAAAGATAAACAACAAAAATATACCATTTTACACCGAAAATAATCAGTTGTAAATCATTTAAAAATTGCAAAAAGCAAATTTACACTAATAGAGCCTATGGGACCTCAAGGACTTTCCGATTGAGATTCCTGAAAGTGGTGTTGTAAATGACTTATTTGAACATATAGATAAGTCTCCCGTTTTTTTTTCAAGTTGGTGGTTGATGAAAATCATGTAATATGGTGACGGGACACCAATCGTTTCGCCGCACAGAAAATAGAATTGATACTACGAAAGTGGTCTCGACTGAATTAGTGGAAAGATACCAACTCTGAGGAAATTATGACCTTTACAGGTCTTCAAATTTGGATTGGCTTACTTCGTGTTCCTAAACTTGCAGAGACTATTGGTCAAAAAAGAAAACAATATATTTAGACAAAATTGCAGGTGTGATGTCGCGCAACAGATTTGAGTTGTTGTTGGCGACTTGGCATTTTCAAGATAAACAAGCAGCTAATACTTCTGATAGATTGCACAAACTTGGACCCCTTTTGGACCAACTAAAAGAAAACTTTAAAAAATTTTATATTCCGAAAAAGCAGATATCCGTTGACGAAAACTTGTCCCTTTTCGTGGAAGGCTGGCTTTTATGCAGTATATCAAGAATAAAAGACACAAATTCGGCGTAAAATTGTATAAATTATGTCTTGAAGGAGGATACCCCTACGATTTGACAATCTATTGTGGTAAGGACAAAGTAGATGGGTCAGGCGTGCCAACGAGCATTGCTATGAATCTGTGCGAACCTGTTTTGGACTGCGGGCGATGCATTTATGTAGATAATTACTACTCAAGTATGGAGCTAGCCCACAAGTTACTAGAGAGGAAAACACACTTGGTAGGTATGCTAAGAAAAAATCGCAAATATAATCCGAAAGATGTTATAAACAAAAAGCTAAAGAAGGGTGAATCGTACAATCAAGAAAGTAATAATAATAATACAGGAGTTGTAATAACAAAGTGGCAAGGCAAAAGGGACGTCCTTACATTATCTACTAAGCATACTGGGCAAATGGTTACAGTGCGGTCACCGCATAATGCTGAAGCAGAAAAGCCCAATGTTGTTGCTGACTATAATACATGTAAAGCCTTCATTGATTTATCGGACCAAATCAAAGCATACTCCTCAGCTTTGAGAAAAGGAATAAAATGGTATAGATAGATAGCTGTGGAATTGCTTTTGCGAGCCGCTATGATAAATGCGTATATCTTGTTCAAAGCAGTAACTGAACAAAGAATGGCAATCACAACATTTAGAGAAGAAGTTGCTGCATCCCTTCTAGATTTACCCCAAGAATACCAGAACAGGCAAAGAGTTACACAACCACGTGCAAATCAAACAAAACATTTTAGAAGATGTCGGCACTACTATTAGGAGAAGATGCCACTTTTGCTATTCTTCGATATCCCAAGAAAAAGGAAGATCCATGGCATCTAAAAAGTCTGTACAAACGCGATGGAAGTGCATTCAATGCGACAAATTCTTCTGTGTAACTTGTTTTACTAAAGCGCATGTTTGTGTAATAGAATAGTTTATTGTTCTCATTATCATTGTATTTCATAAAATGTATTCATGTTTCTTATGTTCTTATCTTTGGATTTTTTTCTATTTTGTTTCTTGTACCAGTATTTATTTTATTGTTCACAATAAAATGCGTCTACCATAAAATTTGCTTTGAATTAATAAAATTTTAAAAGCTTTGCATTCTACGTGCGATAAAAAAAAACATTTACGTAGGGTAACTGCGTCATTTTATTCACCAGGCCTCGCTATTTCAACTACCATGTACTGGGTGATCAAGAATGACTGTTTGAGTTGGCAATCCTACCTGGAGGATTTTTTTGCCTAAGGGTTTGCAACGCTACAACCAGATGATTGACATAACAATCAGCGATAAAATTGTAGGTTATGTGAATAAAAATTAACGCTTAAAAAATGAAACTCGAAATACAGAACAATGATTTAATTAAACAGCTAAAGGTAATGCTGAAAATGCCCCCCATTTTGGTCCAGACATAAATTACCTCTTTTTTTAAGCTCTCGAAGATATTCACCACCATATTGGGGGTAATGTTTGCCACTTCCTGAACTATTGCCTCTCGCAGCTCTTCTTCAGTATGCAATATGTTCCTAAAGACATTGTCCTTCAAGAGCCCAAATAACGAAAAATCTAATGGGGTGAGATTTGGTGACCTGCTTGACCAAATGCCCTGACTAATTACTCTGTCGCCAAAATTCTCTCTTAAATATCCCTTAGTAGCACGAGCCGTATGTGCCCTTGCAGAGTCTTGTTGGAAATATCCAATTTGACGCTCTTCGTCTGTTAATTGGTTTATAAAAGGCCTCAAAGGGTGTTGGATATATCTCTCCGAATTGACGGGAAAATTAAAAAATATCGGCCCATACACCCGCGTCCTTGAGACTGCCAACCAAACACCAACTTTAACCGGGTGCAAATGTGTCTCTCTGATAGCATAAGGATTTTCACCTGACCAAATTCTGTAATTTTGTTTATTCACATAGCCGTTGAGATGAAACCAGGCTTCGCCGGAAAAGAAGGTATTGTCAAGGATATCATTATTATTTAATATGTTATTGAACCAATTGCAAAATAAAACTCTCTGCGGGTTATCAGGAGGGGTTAATGACTGGACGATGGAAATTTTGTAAGGGTGGTACTTTAATTTCTTTTTAAGCACAGTGGAGCAACGTCCATATGATAAACCTGTAAAACCGTGAATTAGAACAACATGGATAAGTGGAAGTCTTATGGGTAAGAATGAAAATTGGGTGAATAGGAGGCATAAGGACCAAACCTGTTTGAAGGGAGAGCTTTCTTAAGGATTTGGGAGGACTTCTTTGCGTTCGAGTTCTGATATCCTCGACAACTTCCTCGTTTAGAGCAGAAGGTCTACCAGTTGATTTTTGTTTGCTTACGCGCCCTGTGTTTAAATAACCTTCAACTACTCGCATGCAATGTTGCAGAAAGACAGCAAATGTGACCAAAGTCTCCGGAAACAACTCCTGAAATTGCTGGTATGTCGCTTCGAGAGAGTACTGCCAACCAGTATTTGGGTTATAAATCCCGCTTGGAAAGTACGCCATTCCAATGAAAATTTCGTGTTGTAACGTGAAAACCATTTTAAATAAATAAATTTGAAAAGAATACCAGAAATTTGAATTTGAAATACCAAATTCAAATTACCAGTTGTACCATTTAAAAATGAAATACAGCATTGCCAACTCAAACAGTCATTCTTGATCACGTTGTATTTATATGGCCAATGTGAATCGCCGGTGAGCTACAGATAAAAATACGATAGTCTTCACGTGAACCACGCATCATTCACGTGGCCTGAATGAATATGTCACCTGTCATTCACGCATGATTCACGTGGCAGTTAAGGTGACAGAATTGGGACCCTTCAAAATATTCATTTTGGAAACCTACATTTGCACTTCGAACGTACAGTATCAAGACTTAAAAGACAACAACGGTACCATATTTTTAATATCCACAAATGAAAAGTAACTTAATTTTCTTTTCATATAATCTACACTTCAATCGAACCCATAGATTATAGAACCTAGAATGAAACTATTTCCCGCCATGACGTGATCACCAAACTGTAAATGAACGCGGCGGCGGAGTTCGCGACGCTCCTCCGCCACAACTAGGGTTAACACTGACGCAAGCGGCCTCGACTATCCTGATCGATCGCGTATTTCCTGGTGCACGCGGGAGGAGGAGCGGGAGGAGGTTTGCGCCCGCGGGATGGCGAATGTTGGGAAAATTGTGGCGGAGCAGGAGGGTACGGAAGTTTGTTCGATAGAATTAAAAAAATCTGATTCACGCAATGTTTTCTAGAATAATCTAGCATGTAATATTTATTTATTCAGCGTATGGCTTATATATATATATATATATATATATATATATATATAGACAATTACACACAAATGTCAGTATGAAAACAACAGCCAAAAAATATCACACTTTCTATGGATAGGCAGTATTGTAAAACAGAGACAAACAACATAAGAAATTATATTCTAATATCGAGGTCATGACTCCAGTCCTCACTTGTAGTCCAGTAAATAAAGGCCGGAAAACCGCCGAACCTGGACATCACATAGATCCCGGACTTTTATTTTATTAATTTGTAGGTATACATGGGTACATTAATTTCTGAAAAAATGTCCACTGGGAAATGTGCGGAAGGGGCAGGAAAATATCTTCATGGTGTTAAAATCGACTATTTTCCCCGATATTGGCCAAAATATGACACTGAGGCAATTTGTGTTTGAACACGAAAGAAGAATAGTTTATTACCTACAAAAATGATCCTTACCATTTTTGTCAAAAGTTTAACCGTTTCCGAGATAACTGGGCCCAAGCGTAGCCTGGATTTCAAGCTGCTGCGTCGCGTCTCGGAAAGTACGCTCCGTGAATGTACGCATGAGCAGGCGGACATATTGTCCCATAACTTGGGTAAAAATGAATGTTTTTTCATGATTCAAAGTTCATATGAAAGGAGGGACCTGTAGCTATAATATCGTATTACTTTTTCCTTTTTTACTATAGACGCATGTGCGATACCATATACCATACGTGGACGCCGCGTGGCCGCGCGCGGTGAATAAACGTATATCACAATCAAGGAAGTTTGGAGGCAGAGTTTTTTCGCGTGCACATATTAAAATACTTCATGTATATATTGATGAAAAGCTGGGAGTCTGATCTTTCATCTAATACAATCCTTAACCTCCAAAAGTTCAACCCTGAGAAGAAAACAATGATTAAAAACAAAAGGTAGATTTTTCATTGAGGTGAGAATTTTCTCAATTTTCCGGAAAACTAAAAAACGTGGAAAAAAATAAAAAAGGCCATCAATAAGGGGACATTTTCAACTTTCACATGATGTGCATTGAATACCGATATGGTCCTTCATTATTTATCAATTCTCGATAGACCCGAGCATTTTCGAAAACCCCGGAAATCCATAAAAAACGTCGCAAAAAAAACACGTTGTTTATACAAATACACAAGAATTATTTATTGATTCTTTCGGAACACATTCACCACCTATCAAAACCCCATTATCCAAAAGTATTCAGTGAAACTATTCTTAATTAAAAAAAATCTGGATGGATTGATAAGGAGGGTCAAATATCGAAGAAAGACAAAGTTTGGCGAAATTTTTCAAACTTCCAAAAAAATAAAAAAAGGAAGAAGTAACACGATATTATTGCTGAAGGTCCCTCCTTTCATACGAACTTTGAATCATGAAAAAAGATTCATTTTTACTAAAGTTATGGGACAATTTGTCCGCCCGCTTATGCCTACATTCACGGAGCGTGCTTTCCGAGACGCGGCGCAGCAGCTTAAAATCCAGGCTACGCTTGGGCCCAGTTATCTCGGAAACGGTTAAACTTTTGACAAAAATGGTAAGGATTATTTTTGAAGGTAATAAACTGTTCTTCTTTTGTGTTCAAACACAACTTGCCTCAGTGTCATATTTTGGCCAATATCGGGGAAAATAGTCGAATTAACACCATGAAGACATTTTCCAGCCCCTTCCGCACATTTCCCGGTGGACATTTTTTCAGAAATTAATGTACCCACGTATACCTACAAGTTAAAAAAAATAAAAGTTCGGGATCTATGTGATGTCTAGGTTGGGACCTTCGTTTACTGGACTATTGGGAGTAAATCTAGCAACTCTGTGTTGGACAGTCTGGCGAGCCTCTCCGCAGTCGTAACGATGGTGAATCTGACAATCCTCATTTATGAAATGCATCTCGGCAGACACCGTGAGAGGATTTAATTCTATTAACATAATACGTCTTCCATTCCAGGTGGGCAGTCCATACCCAGTATACCCGCAGTGGGGTCAATGGCATGGGCCTTTGGGCTGGCATCGTAGATTCCCAGTATTCTCTCCACTGTTCGCGTATATTGAAGTTTTCTGCTAACAGTCGTTCTGCTAAGAAGAGCTGAGGAGACCTATAGCGCTTAGGTATGGGCAATGTCAGGGAGATCCACTTGTACTGGCAGAAGTTGATTTGACAGTATTTTTTGGTATTCCCTTACAAGGTTCTACTGTCTGCGAATGTGAGGGGAAGCAATATGACTCAAGACGGGCAGTTATGGAACATAAGTGCTTTTTAGACAACCACTAATCACCCTTATAGTCTCATTTAGTTTAGTGTCAACTTTTTTTACATGGCAACTGTTTAGCAAAACTCGAGAGCAGTGTTCAGCAACGGAGTAGACCAAACTGAGCGCTGAAGTTCTAAGTGTGGATGCGTTTGCACCCCAAGTGGTGCCACATAACTAATGGATTATGTTCTTTCTAGTGTTGATTTCAACTACGGTATTTTCTAAGTGCTTTTTATAGGACAGCGTTTTATCCAGCGTAATACTCAGCTATTTCGGTGTGGGATTATGTCGCAGTAGGTTGTTACCAAAATATACTGCAAGTTGTAGGTGTGCCTGTTTACTATCAAGATCGAAGCAGGTCACTTCAGTTTTATGCAGATTGGGAATGAGTCCCTAGTCAGAAAGGTAGTTTTTCAGCACGGCCAGATCCCCTCTATTTAGTGAGTTGGTAGCAGCTTCTATGCTTTTTTTAGCAGCCAGGGCTAGGTCGTCAGCGTAACCAAATTTCTTTGATGTTGTTTGGGATAAGTCAGAAATGTATAGATTGAGGAGAGCTAGAATGTAATAGAAAATCGCCAACAGAAAAAAAGAATCTGCGACGATAGTTAATGGAAGTTCTTCCGTTATTGGGTTGAAAAAAAAAATAGTTTTTTATTGCTATTATATCACATTTAATTCACAATCATTTCGAATAAATTCCATCAAACCCCAAAATTGGAAGCCAGTCAAAGTTTTTATTATAAATTTGGATTTTTGGTAAGTAAAAGAGTAAACGAGAAAAAAGGAAAGAAAATCATTTTTACGCAATTATGAATCGTTTGGAACGTCCTACAAAATGCATTAGAGAAGTCGATAAAAAAAGTATTACATAAAACATCATATTGTGATAATGAAATGATAAACCTCAATATACTGAATCCGATGAAACAAACCTCACTCAAACTGAACGAAGCAAGGCGAATCAAAGATATGAACGCAGAGAGGATAGCTTTTCAGAAAATTACTAAGAAATTGAAAAATTAGTGTAATTAACAGTTCAGGAATACAGAAATAGTATGTATATTAAAATATAATTAATTTAATATAATTAATAATAATTTATAATATCAATTAATTAAGACATTATATGTCGCGCCTTCGCCATATTTAAATACTTTTGATAGTCACGTCGAAAGCAGTTTTGGCAGTGGCTAACCGGTCGACATGACGAATGGTAGATGACAGACGGTAGACGGGGGGAGAGAGAGAGGGAGAGAGAGAAAGAGGGGAGGAGGGGTAGAGAGAGAGAGAGAGAAAGAGAGCGAGAGAGGGAGGGGGAGAGGGAGAAGGAGGCCCAGAAACGTGCAAATAAGTTTTATTCTTTTATCCAAGCCAAACCAAACCAACTTAAACTTCCCGACTGAGTCGTAAGCTCAGAAACGTGCAAATGTTTTAATCTACAATACAAGCCAAACCAAACGAACCAAACCTTCCAGACTGAGTCGTAAGCCCAGAAACAGTGGAAATACGGAACAATTCCAAAATACATATCTGAAACTAAATGCAATGATTCCTTTACATGAAAATTGCGGTATATTGGTAGGGACGAAAGATCACGATATTAAGTGAGAGTATGAAACACTTGTAATAAGCCATAAAATTGCAAATTATAAAGTTAGTAATGGGAGTATGTGTGGTTGCCTAGGTGTAAACTGTTTATATTGTCGGATATTCTTTGTAAAAAGACGGTTGCATTATATTATAGTAATGAAAAAAAAATGATACCAACAGTATGAGAGAAGATAAAGGTGCAAACATGCGAATTTAATCGGAAAATGGCTTATGAAAAAGATCGCCCGGACGGTCTCGTAGGCAGAATAAAAACCTCGACGTTCCATGATAAATGTCAAATAAACATTGTGTTCCGTGACAAGTATGTAATAATTTTAGTCATATCGCAGAAAATTCGCATTTAACATATTTTGCAAAGAGTTTGAGCGTGAATAATAGTGAAAAACAAGATTTCAAATTAACGTTTTTTTTTTATTACCTATACAATAGAACAAAAACCTAATCCATCGATAATAGTTTTAGAGGTAACTTTAAAAAACTCCATTTTTTATGATTTCTGGACATTTACCCATCGATTTAACGCTCTCGACTTTAAAAGAGGTATCACATGTATACTGGTATATCTGCCCATTAAACTATAGCTGTTTTCGCGAAGCCGATCCCGACCAACGATTATAGACTAATACCAGGATTGCTCAGTTCGCCGAATCTGCCTGGCAAAAACTCTGTGACGTCACCACCGGTGCTGGACAGAAGATAGAGGTTTATTCATTTTACTGTAGTAAACAGTAAGATTTGTCATTGTAAACTGTACGGTTTATGTACGTACTCTACATAATCCATATTTACGTAGGATATTCACATCACGTTATCCAAAGATCAACACGTAAACGAACTTCAGCACCGGTGGTGACGTCACAAAACTGTCCAACATTGGTCAAATGTAAGTGAGCAATCCTGGTTAGTCTATAATCGTTGGATCCCGACCACATTCGGGATGTGCGCGCATGCGCACTTTAAAATCAGCCGTTCGCGGAGCAAAAAGTTCACCCTCCGGATTAAAAGTTCCGTGTTCGCGGATCACGTTTGTTAACCTATGGACTAATTCAGAACGTTGTTGTCAGTTGTCATTTGGGCATTTTCCGGAAGTAAAGCAAGAAAAAGTAGCAGGTAAACATGTTTTTAAATTGGAATATCGATCGATAAACCACAGAAAAACTTATTTATACAGAACAAGTTTATAACAAAGAACAAATATTCTGAAGATTGTCAGAAGCATGTCCGAAGTGCGTTCGCGGAGTTCAAAATTTCGAATTTGCCCGGAGCTAAATCTTAAACGCGCTTGCGCCATGGCATAAGTTTAGTTTATGCTCTGAATCTATTCGGGATTGTCTCCGCGAAAACAGCTGATGTGGCAACCTGTCAATTAATTCCTTTTTTATTAATTCCATAACCTACTACGCTCTATAAATGACGAAGTGGTATGGAACACACAATACAAGTTCCCTTTAAATCCACCTGGAACACAGACTTCTCATAAAACATCCTTCCAGATTGAATCTTTTAGAACTATTTGGTGTGCGATAAGAGCCCTCTATACCTACCCCTGCAAATCGTAATTCCAACAGAACTCGCTTAAAATCCGATCAACTTAAATATAGCTCGCAAGGAATGATTCAGAATTGATCAAAGAAATTGGGAGTCATTCGGGTACCTCCAATGGAAAAAAATTGTACCTACTATGTATTTAGAATTTGATTTTATTGTCAGTGGTAATATTTCAATCTAATACCCCGGCTCAAGTTAGTATTGCATTTTTAAAGCTATGTATAAAATTTCAGTCGACGATGTAAACTATTTTTTGAGTTACCTTGGACCTAATAAAAATGCATTAGTGCATCGGCTAGGAGAATTCGCCATAAATAAAGGAAGACTGCATCTGATCAGATTCGATACATATTTTGAAGCATAGGGAAGGGATAAGTAGGTACCTATAATATACGATATATAGAATAATGGTATAAGTAAAGAGATAAATTGTTAGAAATGATTCATTAAGTACCTATATACATGGAATTATTATACTTTATGCTAATTCAAACGACGTCAAAGCTTCAATGATATAAAGATAGGAGACTACTATATGGAAATTAAACTTATTTTTGCATCTACTCGATTAAAAAAAATCTAAAGTTCGATTTTGTTCACTGGTATTTGCATGCGCATGCCAATAATTATTTAATTTTCGTCTATATATCTATCTATATATTATCTTGTAATGATATTTTGCAATGGCAAAAAAGGATGTGGTACAACATGCAGCTGTCAAAAATTTGAACTTTTCTGTAATGCAGCTTGTGGAACTTGCTCTGGCGATAATTGCCAAAACTGTCGTCCAATTACAGATCAAGAAGAGGAAGTTGAAGGTAGTTCTTCTGATGAAATGTAAACTTTTATTAGTAATTTATATAACTCTTATTTTTTACCCTTATAGTCACTGTATAGTTTTTATTTTATAATTTTAAAGATATGAAAAAATACAGATTTTTTAATTTTTTTCTATAATATTTTGTAAGGGGTGATTTTTAGGGGTTGAAACAGCGAAATATTTGGGAAATAATATTGAAAATAATGAGGATAATAACAATAATAATAATGATAATAATAATAAAATAATAATAATAATAATTAATTGCACTCACAATATTGACCAATTTGAAATTATAGTAAACAATATTTATACGTTACCCTATAAAGGGATGGAATATGTTCTGAAATATTAATATATTTCCTATACAGGGTGGTTTTTAAGGGTTGAATACATGTATTATATCACAAAGTAGATTTATAAATGGTAAAATGAATGTAATATAATATCATAAATATAGCATTTCAAATATTGTAATATCGAAAAAAAAAATTAATAAACTTTATTGTAAGGGATGGTATATAAAGGTTGAAACTATTAAATAGTCCAGATATTAAACTATGAATATTAAATAGATTTTAATTCAGTACAAAATGCATCATTAAATAATGTAAAGGTGCAAAAAAATATTTTTTTTGCAAATTTTGACCTAAAGGGTAGTTTTTAAGGGTTGAAAAATAGTTAAAGATCATTATGGATCAAATAACGCTTAAATATGCAGTTTTTAATTTTTGGTAAAAAGGGGTAGTTTCCACTCCTTAAAAATAAAAAGCACCCATTTTAATCATACAACTTTTGAAGAGGATGGTAAGACAAGCTCACTTAAAAAATTTCATCAAAATCAGTGCGGTACTTTAAAATTCGGAGGTTTTACAATATTTTAGCCTGAAAGAATGGACTATATATAGTCTTAGATATCACTTATGTCGTTGATTGTTCTTTGGAGAGAAGATATAAATCAAATACTCTTAGTTTTATTGTTCAAAGTAATTGCTAAGTACCTCATATAGGCAGACGATTCGTGGATTTGAGTTATTTCTTTGGATAATTGTGCAGCACATCTAAAAATCGTGTGTTCGATTGCACGTTGAATGATATGGATATATCAGGAGTGATTGGTGGTTGGTTGATGGGATAGTTTCGGAAATGGGAAAATAGACCATTCGATAGCAATTGATTAGCAATTACATACAGATCGTTTCTACAGAGTCGCAGGATAGGATAAACGCGAGAGCGAGAGAAAGGCCATATTATATTTCTCGTTGGCTTAACAGAGAAAGAACTTTTGCGATGTTGCTAGCTCGCGAAACATCACATTCATCCGCTCCGCACACATCCAAAAGTGTAAAGCGATACGCGACCGCGATACGCGTTGACTTGGACTGCCTGCTCGGCCGGAAACGTTGCAAAACATCGTTCTCTGTCATACTAACGAACTACTCTCGTTTGCTCTTGTTGATTTTCCACCATGCGTTTCGATAGAAAAGCTCCGTATATGCTACTATGACTACCCCCGTGGCTTTATTCTCTAGCGAGATTCAGCTATGGCTATTCCAACGTGAGGGTTAAGCTGGAATGCCCTTTGTTTTTTTTTTTTTTTGTAAACGACTGGAGTAATACATTTTTTGCGTAATAAATTAGCAATAAATTATGGGCTGTGTCCAAACTCTGGCTTATGAAAATGATATTCCAGCATAACGGACACAACTATGTATTTTTGAATTTTGAAGTCCAAACTATGCCATATTCTAGATTCTAGAATATCCAAGTGGAAGGATCCCGTCAGTAATTAGAATGTGCTGGAATGTTGGATTCACTCGAATCTAGAGCTTAAAAAGGTCTGGGGCAATTCACTGTCTTCACCGGGTAGACTCTTCAACATGAAATTTGTAATTAAAAAATACCCAAGCAGAAGGATATCCATACTAGTTAGAAGCGAGAATGTGCTAGAATCAAGAAATGCACTCGAAAGGGGTCAGATACTGTAATCCACAATAAAACTTTCTGGATATTAGTGTAATTGAGAGGTGAACTAGTTAGAAACTAGGTACGTTTTAAAATATGACCAGTGATATATTGTAGGATGTCCCAGTGTAAGGATCTGTAATTTATTTCGTCATTAGAATGTGCTGACAAAATATCCTCGGCCATGGAATATGCTAGAATATACAGGGCACTATATTATTGGAGTATTCATTCATTCTAGATATTCTCCAGAGTAACCGAAATAAATAAACCTATGACCTGATCCAATTCACTTGTCACCACTTTCAAATAACTTTCTGATTTGATACCACTTACTGCACACGGAATAATTTTAATTGAGGCCATTTCCTAAATGAAATTAACTTATTGACCTCTTTAGGTCAAACTAAAGGTCAAACTCGGTAAACTTATTGATGCCTGGATGTATTGTAATATCGTTGGATCTGCTATAGGCAAGAAAATCCGGGCAAAAAATGTTGCATTAACCAGATTTCAGAGAAGATAGCAAAAGTGCCGCTATTATCGTGTTTAATTAAACATTTTAGGAGATGTAAGGCGTATTCAAAATTGGGCGATAGAACGGAATTAGCGAAATTTCCTGTCTGACACCATCCATTATGCGGATGATTGTACATATTGAGGTAAAAAAAAAATGAATAGTAGGAGAATAAATGTCGGAAATTATAAAATATCGATAAGAATGGTAAAACGGACTGTGCAAATGTTATCTGCATAGTCGGTTTTAACATTCATTGTGACAATTCCAACAACAAAAGTACTGTTGGTAAAAAATGTAACCTTGAGGATTTAATACATGTTACAAAACGTTGACATACGAGTATTTTTTGTGAAACAAATGAATAATTGTTAATAATAATTATATACATATTGTTTTAAAGTTTTGTACCAATTTTTTTATTTCGTCAGTTTTCAATGAGTACACATCCTTTCTTTGTTACCGATTTTCTTTTCCCTGATTTTTTTATCCTCGTAAAAGATTTTCGATGGGTCTCAGGGCGTTTAGACTTTCGTATTCATGAAGTTCTCCTCTTAACGACTGCTGCACCTATTTCGAGCTCGATTGCGGTACCCAGGGTGGGCCCTTTACATCCGTTTAATAGGTTTTAAATATAGATGCGAGCATGCGAGGTTTTAAAAAATATGTACACAGTATGGAAAAGGTGTCGCTGTTGCGGTTCAATGATGGAAAAAGTTCGCTTTTCCAGCAGGAAGACACAAAAAAGACGCTGGTGATAATTCGTTTAGAAGTAAGTGATTCTCGACATAGGCATAATTTTAATAAGGATTTACAAAATGGTGATTGATTATGGTTAATTACATTATTTTGTTCCAGTTGAAATTTTTAGTGATGATTTCAAGTTTTATGAGATTAAAGCCAATCTAAACAATATGAAGGGATCGCAAAGGTTCCATTATTCTATTCCAAAAACATCCTTTAAAACCTTCAAATGGGCTGATTAAAGTGTATTTCTAGAAAGAAGGTAATTTTATTAAACAATTAAATTTAATGAAAATACCTGTTTCACTTTCTACGTCACTGCATCCAAAATAATTGTAGCGCATTTTGCTAGAATACAAATGAATCTTGCAATAATTTTTAGTGAGAGGAGAAAAGAAATTCTAGTGGATTTGGCAAAATTTTCTAAAGGTAAAGTATTGAAAAGTGTACATGTTATCAAAATAGAAAATTTGACATGTTTGACATTTGATAACTGTACATCGATTGTTTAAAAAAATTATTAGAAGGCTATTATAAATAATAGAAAGCTTCAAAGTTGTGAGTGCTAAACTAGTGTCAAAAAATGAAAAGATGAAGGATAAAATCTGTAATATTTGTGTTGAAATGTGATAGTTTTCATATGTCCATTTATTTGAATAAATTGTAATATTGTTACGGGACGATATTCTCTCTCCCTCCGGTAATTTAATGTGGGCTAACCAACAGTTTGAATTTTTGCGTCGCCACCGCACCCCGAGGCGAAACTCGAGCTTGTTTACTTAGTACGAATAGACTATTTTTTTGTTAGGAAGAAGCGACATCGGGGCGCCTCTTTACAATCTCTTGGAGGTTCGTTGGCAATATTTGTTTTTGATAATTAACTTTCTTGGAAGTCGAATACCGTTAAGATTATCACGTGCTCCGAGAGTGATGTGTTTTGTAAATAGAGAGGGATATTGTTACGCCCCCAAGGATATTTTTACGGGCCGGTGATAGGCTGGAACTTAGGAGAGAAAGGGAAGTTTTGGTGAATAAGTGGGAGAGCTAAGGTGAGAAAAAGGAGTGAAGAGGACTTGGTTTCTAGGCACGGGGGAGGCAACTTGCTTCCCTCGATGCGCTATTTTTAGTTTAGCTAAGGTTAGTTAAATTTTGATTGGGATTGGTGAATGGGTAGGTGTATTCTCCTAGTCAGCGAAATCCGAATTTGAAAGCTCCGTTGACAAACTTTTACTAAACAAACCCTACTAATTTGAGGGGTAAAGTGTGGAAGTAAAATCAGTGCGTTGATGACGAATGACGAGTGTTTCTCAGAGTGCGTAATCGCTAAAATCGTCAGCGAAGTACGTTGCCGTGGGCGACGTAAGGGGCCTATGTGCGGCACCAGAACAGGGCGATTCGTCTTGAGTCGTCTGCAGGAGCGAGCAAACGCCTACTTAGGGTACGAACATACCGAAGATACCTCGATGTCGCGGTCGATGTCGATGTGAGGGCGAACATACCGAATATGCTTTTTCTTTAGGTAAGCCGCGAGGGTGCGATGATGAAAGCATCTTTGGTATGTGTGGTCTCATAAGAAAGCACTGTTTTGTTTTAGACATCGACCGCGACATCGACCGCGACATCTTCGGTATGTTCGTACCCTTACAGGGCGATCCGCACCATATCCGGACGACTTTGGACAGCCTGCAACGATCATCGAGCCCTCCCGTGTGTTGTGACTACCACCACAGACAATTCATTGTCTTCATTAATGAATTGTCTGTGCTACCACTAAGTGAAAGGTATTTTCCCCCTTTAAAGGCCTTTAAGTAGTAAACGTTAAATCGATCGATTCCCCCATTAATTAGAAACAAACTTTATTAACTATGTGTTTCTGCAATTACTTGGCTAACTTTTAGGTAAATTAGTATTTTGATTGTCTATGTAGATTACTCTATCATGAGCTTTTGGAATATGAACTGTTGGAATTTATATTTGGAAATTTATTAGTTACTGTTTTGGCCATTTGTCATTGACATATTTTAGGTATCGTTTGGTTATATGACTCTATTACTAATTTGGATTTACGCATTACGTAATTACGTAATTGGAGCATGACGCAGCAATGGAAGCCTCCCGCAGTCACGGCCGCGTTCGAGCTGTTACAGAGGAAGTAGACACTGAAAAACTCATGGAGAAGGTTGCTCAGCAGATCATGGAGTTACTGTCGGCAAAGAAGACGCGGACCAAGACAGTGGTGCCGGAAAAGGCCCAGGAAAAACGAATGCGGGTCGATAAAAGGAAAGGGACGTCGACCCGTAGCAATGGAAACCCCCGGGCCATTATAGCCTCGTTTTCCCAACTGGGGAGCGCGTACGTCGGTGGCACCATCGACGGAAAACCCCACGCCATGCTTGTTGACACGGGAGCTACGAAGACAATCGTACGGCCGCAAGTTGTGAGGGACCGTAGGAAGATTAGGCCAAGTAGGTGGCAATTGAGAACTGCCACTGGGGAGGAGGCAGTAATACATGGTGAAGCAACAGTTGACATGACGTTGGGGCGAGTAAAGTTTAACCATCCAGTAATCATAGCCGAAATTGAGGAAGACGTCATACTGGGGATGGACGTCATGAGGAATCGTGGATTCCAGTTGGATTTCGGACAGCGAGTTTTGAGGATCGGTCAGGAAGAATTACTGCTACACAATCGTGACAATTTTGTGCTAGATGTAATAATGGCGGAAGATGTGATTTTCCCAGAACGTAGCCAAACGATCACCGTTACTTGTCTGAGTTGTGTCGTGGAAGAGGGAGTGCCAGCAATAATCGAACCAGAAAACGATGACAATCGACTGGCTCGGGGGGTACTGGTAGGGAAGGCGCTCGTTACTCTTTCAAGCGAGGTGCCTGTGCGGCTACTCAACATCAATCAGTACCCGGTTACCATCAAAAAGGGTACGAAGCCGGGCACGTGTATAACAGCCTCGGCCATCGTAAGGGGCGTGAGTAATGAAGAAAGGTGAAACACACGCCGCAGGATTTGAAACAAATTCTTTCCCAGACCAGTGCGTTTCTCTCGCCCACACAGAAACAAAAGGCCAACGAATTAATAAATAAGTACCAGGACCTATTTATCACCGAGAATGGGAAGCTGGGAAAGACTAAGGTCGTGACACATAAAATTGACACGGGCGAGACACGACCGATTCGACAAACAGCGAGACGACTACCCTTGGCCAAACAGGAGGAAGCCGAGAAAATCATCAGGGACCTAGAGCGGGACGGGGTCATCGTGCCGTCAAGCAGTCCATGGGCCTCACCGGTAGTGCTAGTGAAGAAAAAGGATGGGACCACTCGATTCTGCATAGAATATCGGTAGGTGAACAGTGTCACCGAAAAGGCAGCTACCCGCTACCACGTTTCGACGACACCCTCGATACCCTTGCTGCATCCACGATATTTTCGACCCTTGACCTAAAAAGCGGCTACTGGCAAGTCGAAATAGACCCTGCTGATAAGGAAAAGACGGCATTTACCTTCGGTAACGGCCTGTGGCATTTTACAGTAATGCCATTCGGAATTTGTTATGCCCCAGCGATGTTCGAGAGGCTGATGGAGAGCGTGCTAATGGGTTTGACGTGGAAAACGTGCCTAGTAATGATGATTGGAAGTGTTCTGTCGCAGCGTCAGGAGGGACAAGAATGTGTCTTTGGATACTTTAGCAAGGTGCTCTCTAAACCGGAAAGGAATTACTGCGTCACCCGGCGTGAATTATTGGCCATCGTCAAGTCCATCGAACACTTCCATAGATACTTGTGTGGAAGGAGGTCCCGAAGGATAAATAGCTCGCTGGATCGAGAGACTTCAGGAGTATGACTTTGTCATAGAACATCGGCCAGGACAGAGCCATGGAAACGCAGACGCACTCTCGAGAAGACCATGCCCTGATGAGTGTCCCCATTGTCATAGAGGCGAGGAAAAGTCGGAGAAAGTCTACCGAACGACCGTGGTCGCCGAGGAATGGACACCATCCTTGTTACGACAAGAAAAAGAAAAAGACCCGGTTCTGAAAGAAATCCTGGCGTGGAAAGAGGGAGGACAGCGTCCTGAGTGGCAAAAGGTATCACATGGCTCGCCTAAACTCAAGAGCTATTGGGCACAGTGGGACTCGTTAGTAGTTGAGGATAGACTACTAAAACGTGTACTGGAGAGCCAGGACGGAATGGAGGAAAGACGGCAAGTGGGCATTCCCTCCAGTAAAATCCCGGAGGTCTTGCGGCACCTTCACGACGAATCGTCTGGTGGACTTTTAGGGATTAGGAAAACCCTGCAGAAAGTACGAGAGCGATTCTACTGGATAAATTGTTTAGACGACGTGAAAGACTGGTGCAGGAAATGTACCATTTCGCAAGTAATGGGCCACAAAGACGACTGAAAGCTCCCATGAAATAATATAACGTCGGAAGCCCCTTCGAAAGGATCGCTATTGATATAGCAGGACCCTTCCCTGACACCGAAAATGGGAATAAATACATCCAGGTCGTAATGGACTATTTTACAAAGTGGGCAGAAGCGTACGCTCTCCCTAATCAGGAGGCAGAAACGGTAGCCGATGTGCTCGTGAAGGAGATGATCTGCCGGTTTGGAGTACCCATGGAGTTACACTCGGATCAAGGGAGAAACTTCGAGAGTGGTCTATTTCGGAGGATCTGTGAGAAGTTTGGGGTACGAAAAACAAGAACCACGGCCCTTCACCCTCAGTCTAACGGGATGGTAGAACGAATGAATCGCACCCTCAACCGCTATCTAGCGAAAATGGTCTCGTCACATCAAAGAGACTGGGACGAACACGTGCCGTTCTTCCTGATGGCCTACCGCTCGGCTGTTCACGAGTCGACAGGACAAACTCCAGCCAAAGTCCTGTTTGCGCGAAAACTTAAACTGCCCTATGATCTAATCTTTGGCGCTAGACCGGACGAGGACGTTTCGGGAGAAGATTACGTCTCCAGGATGCAGAAAAAGATGAACGAGATTCACATCAAGTCCGGTACCAACTAAATATCGCCAGTGATCGCATCAAAGAGCGTTACGACATCAACGTTCAAGAGGGTGGCTACCAAATGGGAGATCGAGTTTGGCTGTACAACCCACAGAAGAAACGTGGTTTGTCCCCTAAGTTGCAGACTAATTGGGAAGGTCCCTATGTCGTAAAGAAACGGATTAATGACGTGGTCTACCGGGTAAGCAAATTACCAAACGGCAAGCCGAGAGTGGTGCATTTCAATCGTTTGGCACCCTATGAGGAGTCGCACGATGAGGCGAAGGTTCCCCGGGTAAGAAACACGGTGGCGCGGGAGAACGAACTTTTGTTCGGAGAATTTATGAGCGCCTACGGGGGCACCGGCAAAGCACGGTATGGGGTAACCTGTGAAAAACAACAGTATTTGTTCAGCGTACCTGAAGAATACTCGTTGGCCCATTGTGTGTCCGCCGACCTGGTAATGGCACGAGATATCGCCACTGTTTTTAAGAAGTACGGACGCTTGGAACAACTCAGAGCGCAACTCCCGGAAATTGGCAAGGTTCTGGAACTATGTGACCACGAAAGACACATCTTTTATCTGGTTACGAAGGAGATCGGGTCCCTTAAACCATGTTATCAGGATGTATGGCGAACCTTGCATAGGCTACGAGACCGATTGCTGGAGCTCGACATCAGGACTAGCTATCCCCAAATTAGGCGCTGGACGAGATCAGGTGGACTGGAGGGTTGTCCGGAATATGCTGGAAATAGTGTTGAAGGATACCGGAGTAGAAGTTTTAGTCTGCTGTTTTGAACCTGCACCATGTCAACTCAGGAAGACGGTCCCCTGTTATTTTGATGCCACGTCCCGCTGTAAGCGGGGGGCTAACTGCCGGTTCCTGCATGGGCCTACCAGGGATACGTTCCGGGACGAAACGTCTCTAAGGCGGGGGCAGTGTAACGCGAGATGTAAACAGCAGCGCGAGACGTGTTTACCCTTATCGGTCGGCGGCTTTCCTCAAAGGAATGCGGCTACGCTTATTAAGCGCAGCGGCGAGCAATAAAAAACGGGGCCGAGCGTTGCAACATGTCATTAAGGAAAAGTGATTTATGACCTTCTGGATGTTTCCTAGGTAAACATTATTATCGAGATGGATCGAGTTCTTTGTGGAATTATCGAGAATATAATTGAGAAATGTATATAAGCGGGCTTGCGGTCGGAGAGGATTATTAGGCGTTAAGCCGCGAGTAAATAAACAAGCCGAAGAAACGGACAAGCGAGAGCGATTGAAGTAAAATAAATTAATAATTAAGAGTGCGATATAAATTAATTAGTTAGGAAACAGTTAAGTGTGTTATATAAATTAGTTCAGTAATAGTCTAAGATAAATTAAGTAGTGTTAGTGTATAATTAGAATATATAAATTAGAAATAAACGTTACAGTATGTTGTGTAATATAAACTATATGGGATACATGTTCTTGACAAAAGTTTCTATTATGAATTTAATGTTTTGTGCTCTGAAAGATTCGTGAGAGAGAAGAAATGCCCTGTCGACCAAGTTAATAATGGGGGCTCTCTTGTACCTCGTGGGTTGGAAAGAAAGGAAGTTTAGATATCTTCCAGAAGATGTAGTCTTCCTGTACCAATTTGTGATGCAACATCCGTTACTGAAAGAGATGCAGACGTCCAGAAATGGTAGTTTGTTATTGTTAGGAAGCTCACATGTGAATTGAATTTTCTGATGAAAACTGTTCAATTTTTCAATTATTATTTCATTAATGTTACTATTGGGTACTAGGAGCAGAGTATTATCCACGTATTTGAAATATACTGGTAATTCAGGGTTTATACTCTTAAGAACCTTTTCTTCGAGTGCCACCAAAACTAGATTGGCAATAATAGGAGACAGAGGACCACCCATGCGACACCAAAAATCTGTTTATACGTTTTTCCTCTGAAAGAGAAAACGGAGGAATCGAAGATGAAATTGATGTTAAACAATAGGTCTAGAGTGATAGTAGTAGTCAATTCGTCGAACCTCGAAGAGATATAATCTAACGCAACTTCAATGGGAGTGTTTCTATATAAGGTTACCACATCTAATGATATGAATGTGTGGTCCATGTAAGGTATGAAAGCAAAGTTGTTTATTGCGTTGACTAGATCGAACGATTTTTTTAGGTTGCAAGGATTATCTCCTAGGGGACCCAGAATGTTATAAATGAACCTAGAGAGGTTGTATGTTGGTGATCCACAATTGGATACAACAGGGCGAACTGGATAACCTGCTTTATGAAATTTTATCAAGCCATAAATCTTAGGGATAGTACCATTATGACATCTGATGTTCCTGTATGTTTTTAGGTCAATGTGATCGTTGTCTAAAAGATTTTTGGCCATGACGTTATTTTTCCTTTGAATGCTGTGTATAGGATCTTTGTAAAGTTCTACATATGTATTAACATCTTGAAGTAGGGATGTAAGTTTGTCGTTGTTGGTGGAAACTATTTTCATTGATATTGGGGTTATCTGGTATCGTAGATTATTAATTCGTCTAAAATGGGTCTAGGAAAACCGATTTCTGGAAGGTGTTTCTTAATTGTCCAAAATCGATGAAGTTCAACCATGTACCCTCGGTTCATACCTTTCAAGGCAGACAATGATGTTAACAATTGACTATCTCTCACTTCAGTTCGAGTCGTAAATTACAATTAGTGTTTGGACGAGTATGCTAATTATTGCACTTTGGTCACATGTTGATAAAGCTCGAGCAATTTTTTGTACGCATTATTTTTGCGACTATTTGAGTAAGAGAGATAATTCTCCAAATTAAAAATCATAAAGACTTAGTTAAGGAATAGTGCGAGCCAATAGAGGTTGGACGATGGTATACTTTAACCACTAGCAATTGGAACACTTAATAAAATCTGAATTTACCGAGGGCATTCGAAAAGGGGTAGGGTACGATTCGCCGCAGCCGTTTCGGCGCGGCCCTTTCGCCGCGGCCGTTTCGCCGCCGTCCGTTTCGTCGCTGGCCGATTCGCCGCGAGGACGTTTCGCCGCTGGTCGTTTCGCCGCGAGGACGGTTCGCCGCGAACGAAAAAAAAATATTCTTTTTCAAATAAAAACTAACCCCAAATTATTTGCTTAGTTATAACTTATAACTTAGGCTCACAAAAGCCACTTCTGTGTAGTGTTATAATCGGTATTCGTTATAATGCATTATCTAATATCTAGTAAGGTACCTAATGACTAATCGGACTTAAATTCCTACCTAAAATTTATAAGTCATAACTCAAAAGTAAAATAATACATTTAAAATGTTTGGGTTGGCATCATGGTGATAAATAACAATTCCTGGAAAATAATATACCCCTAATATGAATCCAGGTAAATGTTCCGCGGGAAAAAAGTCGGTTTGAAAAAGTTCCGCGGAAAAAATTCGGACGGAAAAATTGCCCCGAGGAGATAATTTTGCTGGAAAAAATGCCGTGGTTATTGAAGGACCTAAAATATCCGGCACAAAATTCCAAAAATTTTCAGCATCAAGTTGTAAGTCTTGTTCCTTTACTTCACAGCGTTTAAAATACCTAATAATTTCTGTTTAGATGCCTGGGATTATTATCTTTCACCCGATTAGTGCGATTACGACCAGTCCATCCCCATTACAAATTCACTGCACAAGTCTAAATTTGTTTATGGTAAAATAATAATGCTTTATTATAGGAGAAAACGGATTACTTTCTTAGAATTGGTGGTATTTTGGTATGCGGAATAACGAACTTGCCGGGATTACGATATTTATATTACTTTACAACCATTCGCAAAAAAACGCCGGCTTTTTCGTAGACATCAAAGAAGTGACCATACTGTTAGAATTATATATACTGTGGTATAATAAGAAGAAAAATTACTATGAAATGACTTTATTAGTTTGGTCTTGTAAGTTCACAAAGATGGATCAACTTTTATCCAAAAGAAAGCAACGCAAGTTTTCCAGCAACGGGTACATTTATGTGTTCGACAAACTCAGCGGCGATAACGAGACACAGTTTTTTCGCTGTGAACAGAGAGGAAGATGTAGAGGCAGAATACATGTTAGGAGTGGTGAACTAGTTTCAGTAGTAACGAATCACAACCACGAGCCAACCCCAACAAAACTTGAAGTAGACATCGCTAAGAACAACTTGAAACGGCGAGCTGAAGAAACAATGGAAACGCCTAACCAGATTATTAATGGAACAGTCGTCGATATTTCAGAAGCCGCACAAGGTATGTTTCCTTCTAAATTTATTAAATTTAATCGCTATTGAACAAAAGAATCTCATCGTTGGTTATTAATATATTTATACAATATTTGCGTCGAGTTTTGACCGGAAGTGACTGCAACATTAATTTTTTAAATGGGATGAGCCGATTTTTTATTGTTTACTAATTTTTACGTTTTTACGAATATCTTTGATTTAAAGTTTTTCGGAAATGTATCAATTTTGATACAAAAATTTTTCCTTGATAATTTTGACAGAAAATTACCTTTAGAAGAAAATTAATAACCCCTTAAATATGTACTGAATTTTTTTAAATGTGATATGGGTAAGACAAGTTGTGTGAATGTAACACACCAGAATTTTTTACTACGTAAAATTTTAAGTTCTTATTGTTTTGACAGGGTCATTTCCTCAAGGTACGGCTTTAAGAAAAATTATCAGGCGAGCAAGGAAAGAGATTCACGCTCCCCCTCCAACGCCAGCATCGTTGCAGGAACTGGATATACCAGAAAGATACCGCAGATTTACGCATAATGGACAAGAAGAGAACTTTCTCCTTAGTGACAGTGGTCCAGGTAATGACCGGATACTAATTTTTGGACGGCAAAGGAATGTGAACCTCCTTCAGCAGTCAAGAATCTGGTACGTGGATGGAACATTCAAACCTGCCCCACCTCTATTTAGCCAAATATATGTGATTTTGGCCGAAATATATGGTGGAGTTTTACCAACAATCTATGCTCTTTTGCCCGATAAGCGAAATGTCACATATTCCAGACTCATTGAAATGCTACTGCAATTGCAACCGGACTTAGCTCCTGAGAATATAATTTCAGATTTTGAGATAGCATCATTTACTGCTTTTCAAGAGGCATTCCCAGATTCTCAAATCAACGGCTGTTTCTTTCATCTAAGCCAAAGTTTTCATAGACATTTGGCACAACTAGGACTTCGCCAGCAGTACATCGATGACGTCAATTTCGCATTAAGCGCAAAAATGATTTTAAGTCTGGCCTTTGTTCCAATCAATTCATTAGATGACGCAGTGGATCAGCTGAGAGAAAACCTTCCAGACAATTTGCAGCCAGCGCTGGACTACTTTGAAGACACTTATATTGGGCGGCCGAACAGACGAGGAGGCAATAGAAGACCTCCTCTATTTCCAATTGAGATGTGGAATGTCTACAGTAGAACGTTGGAAGGTCTGCCACGCACCAACAATCACGCTGAAGCTGCAAATAGAAGACTTCAATCGGAACTTCAACTTGATCACCCAACGATTTGGAAACTAATTGACACACTGAAACTGGTGCAAAAAGGGAGAGATGTTATCCAGCAACAATTAATTGCAGGGAATCGCCCTCCACAAAAGCTGAGGAAATACGTGCAAGCCGATGAGCGTATTTTGACAATCGTCAGAGATTTTGCTAATCGAGATATTACAGATTACCTGAGAGGCCTGTCTCACAATTTTGAGATGCAGCACAACTAATGTTTTTTTTTTTATTTATTTCTGACGTAATTTAATGACAAGCATTTATTTTCTATCTTCGCTTTTTTAATTGTGGGTATGTTCTTATTTTAGATTAAGTTAACATTTCTATTTTGATTCGATTTCCTTTTTTTTGACAAGGCATTATTCAATAAACTTTCAAATTGACAAATATAGTATTTCTTCGCAGTTACGTAATAAAGATATAAACAGTAAGTACATCGCTACCGAATTTAAAAACAGACTAAGAGAAGATTTTTTTGTCATAAAAAAAATTCTCGCGGCGAACCGCCCCCGCGGCGAAACGGCCAGTGGCGAAACGTCCCCGCGGCGAAACGTCCTCGCGGCTAAACGGCTGCGGCGAATCGGCCGCGGCTAAACGGCCGCGGCGAAACGTCCCATTCCCTTCGAAAAGAGCCCGTTGTCTTTATCCAAACCATGGGACTTATCTTTTTGCTTATTCAGAAACGCCATGGTATTTTTAAAAATGCAGGTGTTCAGTTGCCCAAGTGAAATCATATATGTGAATGTATGGATATGTACAGATAAAGAACTAGAGGGTCCATTGGACCGCAAATATTTTTTTACGGCACCGGCACTCCGTTTATATTTTCTTCTTCTTCCAAGGTGCAGGTGTGTACAGTCGATCAGTGAAATCGTGTACGAGGAAGTACGCGAGACTCTACGGATACTGGATACGGATCCACTGGACCATAACACTGCGGCCACGTGTGCTTTCCTTGTGATCTCTTCTTCCGCACTTATTATACTCGAGCAGTGGTGTGTGAATGTGTGTGCCATTTGTTTGTGCGATTTGGAAGTGAATTGGTTGTTAGAGTTATTATCCGTAATGATACGCCCATGAAGGACAAGGCGGCATCGCTCTTCACTACTTAAAAAGCCATTAAGTGTTTTTATGGCCGTTCCAACTCGGACTGGACAAAGTATAATAGTGGTAACCGGAAAAAAAATCCCAGGAAAAAAGTCCCCGGAAAAAAGTCCCTAGGAAACAAGTCCTAGGAAAAAAGTACTAGAGAAAAAAAGTCATGGAAAAAAGTCCCCCGAAAAAAACTACATACCAAAGAAAATCCCAGAAAAAAGTCGCAAGGAAAAAAGTTCTCCGGAAAGTAAAAGTCCCACATAAAATGCATTAAAAATTAAGTACCTATGTATCTACAAGTATATATTACGTAAATACATTATAATCTTGTAATTTTAAGGGATGGAACAATAGATTTTCTAATCTAGTGGGACAAAAACCTCCGTCCAATAATTGGCAGTAGACATCACGAAAATAGAACAGTACAGATTAGTACCCAGAGTACCAAAGAAAAGTCAAGAAACCTTAAAATTATTGTGTACAGAATTTCTAAACGAAAAGAGAGATATTCTTAATTTCTTAGGGGTGATGAGTGATAATATTAGTTTTAGTCCTTTATAAAATTATAAGACGATAAAATGTATGTAAGGTATATATTATAAATATGCATGTATGTTAGCATATAATTTAGTGTTTTCACTTATAGTTGTAATAAAATATTTGCCTTGGTTTTGAATTTTATTTGTGGCTTTTACTTTCCGGGGAACGTTTTTCCTTGTGACTTTTTTCTGGGACATTCTATCTTTGGTACTTTTTTCCGGGGACTTTTTTCCGGGATTTTTTTTCTTTGGTACTTTTTTCCGGGGACTTTTTTTCCTGGGGACTTTTTTCCGGGGACTTTTTTCCTAGATTCTAGACGATTTGTCATTACACTCATTACACTCTGTGGAATCAAAACTAGCTTCTAAAATGAATTTGGAAACGGTGATTTCTTCATTTGCTACCCAAAAAGCAGAACATAATTTATTTAAAAATATGTTTAACTAAAAACACAGTTCATTTTTATCTTTTTTGTCAGGAGGTGATATTCAACTCATAATTTATTGTAATTTTTTTTTATTATCCCATATGTATACAACCTTCCCGTGGACAATAAGTATGTGAACTATCGTCAAATTTAATAAGTAAGGTAAATATTTACATGAATAAATATGTCTTTTTAAAAAGACATATTGTACTAAACGTATAAAATATGCTTTATTTTACATCTATAAGAGCCCTGAGAAAAATTCGCCGGGGGGCCCAAATTTTAAGTTATGTCTTATGTCATTTAAGTTACGCCTGGCGCGTTATACGCGCATCTAAAGGTGTTTCAGGGTGTGAGATAACAAATTATGTGAAAAAATTCTTAAACAATCACTTTGTTTACCTTCGTTTACAAGAAGTCAGTCCGTAACGCACTGACGGTATCTCCGATGTTTTCGCAGTTACTAAGCCTTTATATAATATGCAATATGAGGTCGTCATTCTTTCGAGCAACTGTTGCAGAAATGTCAACGAACGCCGACCGTCGCGTTTCGCGGCCAAATGCCAAAAAAGATCGTATATCTTAAGATGCATAAAATGTTGTTACAAAGGTACTTTCCATCGGCTGCGACTATTACAAGTGAAATGGTACCTTATACTGCAAACAAAAAAATGTTTTCCTATACGAAACCTTTCCTTACCTGTCGTTTCGGTTATAAGCGATGTGATTCGCTTCGTTCAATGTTACCGGAGATGCCATCATGAAATCAGTCTCTGTAAAAGCTGGTTCATCCGGTAAGTCGACCTCCTGAGGCTTAGACTGTTGGAAAAACGTCACCCGGACTTTCTCTCTTTCGGACCTGGAAAAAGAAACAACGGGACAATTAGCAGGAGAATCGAAGATATAGTGTGTTAATTTGCAACAGTTCAACTAGGAGGCAAATCGATAAATTTCGACTTTAGATGAATCTTGTACAATCATAAAATCAAACTGCCTCTGAATCCAAAGATTTACCATTGTTAAGGTACATTTAATTGTAAAAATTTATATAATATATATATATTATAATGAAATAATATTATTCAGTAAGTTCAAATACTCGAAACCTTGGCCGGTTGAGACTATCTCGGTGTTATATTGGACCTTGATCTGTCAGACTTTTTCAGTCAAAGTCAAGTTATGTCAATTGCATTACTTTACATTGAGAATCCGGACTAAATGGTCATTTTTTTTTTATAAAAGCCGTGCTGAAGAGCGCCGGAACAATACCCGGGTGAGTGATATTGTACTCAGGTATTTAGCTCAATAGTAGAGCTTGAAATCAACCAAGGTAGATCCACCATTCTTATTGGTGGGAGAAGTTTGCGCATCCATCCGATCTGGCGTAGACTAGCGTGCGTCGGTCGTCATTATTTTAGCGGAGTCGCGTAGATTGCGTGGGCAACTTTAGCAATTAGGTTGTAATTAGGTTTGTAACTTCCGGTTGGCCCTCAGGCCCGGAGGCGCTAGTTTTGTTTTTGATCTCTTGATATCTTTGATATTTTGCCCGCTCTGAGCCGCGCGGAACGATCCGGGTTTTAGCGTTTCGTGAATCGTGATGGACGCGTTTCACGTTTGACAGTTGTGGTTCGATCGTTGCGGCTTCCTTTTTCTCTTGGGTGTTGAGAGAGGTCGGTCCTTTTGGAAGACGAAAAGTCGCAATTTTGGGTAGCGGATTTGACTCGCGTTCCTGGAACTGAGACCTGGAGCTGAAGCACCTTTGAGGGTTGGCAGATTTAGGGACGTCCCCGGCGACTCGTTGATTTCGCAATGGTATTCTTCGGCTTGGAACCGGCGTTGGAGCGAACCTTTTCCACGTGTTCAAGTAGCCCGTATTAATTACGGTAACGAAATCGTATCTTATCTTTAGGGGTTTTTACTAGCGAATTGCTCAAGAGCGGGACGGGTTCACTGTAGATTTGAGGGCGGGATTGTATTTAATGTAACACGTTGTAAGTACTCGTGTTGTGTAGGGTCCTTCGGTGGAGTCTTAAGCGAAGGTAGCGTCCTTCGTTGGGGTCTTAAGTGAAGGAAGCGTCCGTCAGCGGAATCCTAAGAGTAGGCGGATTCCATAGGCGGAGTCCCAGACCCGGTCCTGTTGGCCGTCTGGAGAGGAGCCGGCGAGCAGTACGAGTCCGGATTGCTGCAGTTGGCACGCGCGGAATCAGGTTTTCGTTCAGGTTTAGCTTTAGTTTTGAAGTGAAACTTCTTTGCGCACGTTGTATACATTGGGATGGGGTGTTGGTCGAAAAACCGCGTCACGCGTGATAAGTAATCCGAGGACAAAGCCGTGTTGCCAGAATGCGCGTAAAGTGAACCTCTTCCATCGCGCCCGCGAACCGAGCCAATCACCAAATCGTTTACATGTGCTACCAAAGACGTCAACGTGGCAACACCGGAAAGTGTCGAGACTTTCGGACCGCTGACACCTAACCTAACCTCAAACGGCGAGAAACAAAAACTTCGAGCGGCGACAAAACGGTGTGCTGTATTGTTTAATTACGTAACATGGACATAGACAAAAGTGAGGACGCGTCGTGCCTCACCTCACCTCAGATGAGAACATGGAGACACCGGAAGAGATGAAGGCCCACGGTGGCGAGCCATGTTAGTGACGTCGTTCCATAGGCAGCGAGATTTCCACGGAATACTGACGGAGGTGATGAGATGGGAAAAGTTGGCCAGCGAGACAATGAGCACCTACTACCAGGCGAAGCTGGCGGGAGAGTCGGCGTTACCAGCGAAATGCTGTCTCCTGCATTATTGCTGGATTGCCGGCAGAGCTACGAGCGAGTGCTTATGGCGTCTGTAGCACTTCCCCGGAGCAAGGCAATCGAAAGCGTTTGATGTTACAATTGCCAGCAGGTGGGAGATCACCTGAGCCGAGACTGTCGGCAGACTCGAGCGGATCGGTGCAAAGTTTCGGCAGCAAAAAAAATCTTTTATATTTCATTTATATATCGTGTCTGTCGGTGAATGCGCGCGAGCGCGGGCGTGTGTGTGTGTGCATGTGGCCAAAGAAGTTTCACTTCCACCGTCTGGTCCGACGCAGACTTTTATAGTTTTTCACGTCTAGATTTAGCTTTTCTCTATCTCTAACGATTACTTAAGCAGTCGTTTGACTTTTTTTACTCTGCGAACTAACGACTTCGTGTTCGATTCCTTTTTGTTTTTTGACTCCACCTTTTTATAATTCACTAGCCGTGACCCGACCACGCTTCGCTGTGGCTCACTTTGATATGAAATAAATGAGCAAGGTTAATTCTTTTTATTGTCCCCTGGACTAGATTATATGTTGTTTTTTTGATTCAGTTTGTTCTTCTTCCAGTCCCAGCGGGAGTCGACCGAAGTCCAAGGAACTTTCACTAACAACCGTAGGTTTCCTCGTTATCTGTAAAACGAGGTGGCGCTATTAAGGCTCCTCTTCCCTAGACGAACTGTAAGACCTGCGAGGCCACGGGGGTGAACGAAGTAAAAATTTCGTCACTGAGAGGTGGAGTCTACATTTTTCCCAATGAAATGGGATTGACTAGGTCGCTTAAACATATCAGGGACGTATTAAGAGCATAGTGTTGCAGAGATATAAATTCATACTGATAAATTACGAACTGCTTATCGATCCGATCTATATCATAGGAGAAAAGTAATATTCACGTACAAAATTTGTTTCCCCAATATTGATCAGTACCTAATAAGCACTGGATCTAATAATTAATACGTAAACCTATTTTCATTCTGTTGTCCATACATGTACCGAAACGTTTCCTCGAGAACAGGTTTGGTCTTCTCAGTCCTTCAGTATTTGTGGAATTTTTTTAACATCATTTACATCACACCCGGTAGGTATTTCAAAAAATTACCCTGCCAAGAATTGTTACACTAGTCATGACTAGTGACGTGGAAGGGGAAAGATGTGTGATCGCGTGACCCGTGATCGTGTATTCATTCAGTTCAGGTTGAACAGATATCAGTGGTGGTTCTGTGTTACTGTGTTTAGATATTTTTCTATAATTGTGATTTTTTGTTACAAACGATGAACTATCGAAGAGGTAGCAAAACGAGACTGCGTTTGAGCGCTAAAAGAAAGAAACCAGGAGTTAAACAAGGTTTTAAGAAAAAGGTAATTATAATATTGAAAACTGATTTTTGATCCATGAACCGCCATGGCGGTCATATTCTTATTTCACCAGGGCGTGAATGATGTAGAATAGAAACCTATGGCATATAACGGAAATGAATGTGTGAAAAACTACATACCTGTCAGTGTGTGTTGCGCGATGAATAAAATTACAATTTTTAGTTGCAACAATCATTTCAAGATGCTACCCAAGAATCATGTCAAATTGATGATGGGATTATGCAAATTGAAGATAATGAGCAAAATACGAGTATTTCGCCCAAAAGGATCATTCCTCCAGACTATGTAAGTATATACTAAGTTCTTAATCAAAATTTATGTTTGTATGGTTCTCTTCCTTTCTACCCACGATACAAAATTACACATTTTTTTTCAGTTACAACAGTCACATTATGAAAATTCTACAGAAGAATTCCAAATCGATGATGAAATGTCAGTTGGGAGCAGTGAACAAATGACGAGCACTTCTCAAAATATTACTAATATTACAAGTACTACTCAAATTCCTGTAAGTATGAATACTGTATAAAATTGTACATGTTTTTATAGACCTCTTTATTCATTGTATCCAATTCTGAAAGAAACGAATTTTTATTTATCCATATTATAGAAATCTGAATGACTGTGTCGGTAATAAAAGATGCAAAGAAAAGTCATCCTACTCGTTAAAAGACAAAGTCTTCATCAATTTTCCATCTAACCGTTAAGAGTGCGAATTTTTCCAATTTCCAGTTGTACTGTATTGCACAATTTAAAATCAACATGTTTTTATTTTTAGACGGGTATTAAGAAGAATGACATAGGACGGCGAATTGTCAACGTTCAACATTTCATTGAATCCCTAAAACATCTAGATAACCATAATCAAGCTTTTGGATGCAGCCTAAAAAATCTCAATGTGGCAAAAGAGGTCTTAAATGGATTTCATGCAGTATTACACATGAAATGTGAAATGTGTGGTGAAAATTTTGAAGTTGAGACTTCACCCACAACTGATTCCATGGACATCAACAAAGATGCTGTATTGGGAGTTATGGTTACAGGATTTGGATATACGGCGTCAAAGCAGATTTTACTCCAGTATAGAAGTTCCGTGTGTTTCCCAAAAAATATATTTAAAACTTCAAAATGAAATTGGCGACGACTGGGATGTACTTTCAGTTGAAAGTATGAAACAAACAGCAGAAAGGGAAAAGCAGTTCGCCCTAGCAGCTGGTGAACTCAGCAAAAATGGAAAACCAATTATAATTGTGGTTGCTGATGGATGCTGTGCTAAAAGATCCTACAGGAGTCAGTACAACTCATTATCTGGAGCTGCTGCTATAGTCGGCTACAGAACCAAAGTTTTATTTTTAGGTGTAAAAAACAAATTTCGCACGATATGCAAAATTGCCGAAAATAAAAATGAGACTCCTAAACAGCATACATGTTATAAAAATTTTAGCGGTTCTTCATGTAGCATGGAAGGAAATATTTTGAAAGAGGGGTTTTGTTCCAGCTTGGACACAGTATATATAATTCTAACAGTATGCTCACTTCTTTGATGTCTATGAAAAAGCCGGCGTTTTTTGCAAGAGGTTGTAAAGTAATAAAAATATCGTTATCCCGGCAAGTTCGGAGACCGAGGAGGTGCGAGGACGAGAGGTGGCCCGTCTCAGACGGCAAGTTCCGTGGTCGAGGGGGATGCGACGAGGAGAGGTGATGTGGTGTTCGAATAAGCCAAGTGAGCATACTGTTAGTATTATATATACTGTGGCTTGGATACGTATGGCTTGATATACAAGTTAATAGCAGATGGCGACAGTAACAGCTTCAAGAAAACAGTAGAGTCTAATCCATATGAAGACGTTGTTGTGAAGAAAATAGAACGTAAAAATCATTTGTTGCCTAACTACTCGCGAAAAATACGGGAGTTGGTAAAGGATAAGAATGCTGGTCCTTTATTACTACGTAAACATATCGAGGTAATCTTGTGTACAGAATTAAAACTGTTATTGGAATTAATATTACTGTTTCTATACCTATATAACATGAACCCTTCATTTTAGAAACATCAGTTACGATTAAGGTTTGCAATAACGAAAGCAATAGCCCACAGGAAAAAGGGAGACAAAACTATGGAAGAAAAAGGAAGACTCCTAAAGATGGACATAAATAGTTCAATAAGTCATGTATTTGGGGAGCACCTGAAATGCAAGGAAATTGGATATTTTTGCCAGGCGGAATATCAACCGAATGGAACCATTTTTGCCGATTTAATAAAGACAGGTTGGTAATATTTGCCTGAACTATACTTACTATGTTTACTTCTCTTTTTCTTTCAACGATATACTCTCTTTTTAATGAATATTTTATTTGTAAACCAATGTATCATAAAAAATTTCGAAATATGATGTAATAGTTATTCAGTTATAAAACTATTGCTATGACGTCACGAATGGCCGTTAATTTTTTGTGAAAATGGAGTGCTGTATTGTTAATTTAGAAATAGAAGTGGATTTGGTTTAATTGAAGTAAACCACAGTTTCTTCTTTTACAGACCTTTACGAGAAAGTCATTACTTTTAAAAACTACCTTATCAGAAACATATTCAGTCTTCTCCATAATGTCGATAATAACGTTGCTGACCAATTTAACTCTATAATTGCAAAATGTGTGGGTGGAAAAAGAAATAATTTTTGCCAATGAAGATCGTATCAAAGTAGATGCGCAGCAGCGGTTGTAGCTCACAATACAAGAACTCCAATTTATGTAACGAAAAAATATTTATTTAAAATGAGTCCACTGACTGCGTTCAAACAAGTTGAAATTCGGAAAAAGTACCAAAAAAATGCATCAACCGGAGAAGATTATTTACGGGAAATTATGATGACGGGGATAAATGTAACAAACCGGACTTTGATAAAAATCAGCTTCAAGAAGAAATCGACGATCTCCTTAGAAGAACTAGAAAAACCCATGACGAAATCAAAGACATAGAGGAAAGGACTAGACAACAGAGCAGTTGTGACTTGTGGCACTCCGATAGGGAAAAAAGAATAACGGCGTCAAATTTTGCAGCAGCCAAAAATTTGGACGTAGAAGTGCAGGCAATACTGCTAAGTTGGTACAAAGTATTATTTATCCTAAATTATTTAATGCTAAAAGTACTAATTGGGGCAAGGTGCTCGAAAGAGAAGCTATAGAATTATTAGAAAATAAGTGAGAAGATTGAACGTTGTGGAATGATTATCAATTTTGAACATCAATTTTTGGCTGCCACACCTGATGGTTTTATTGGAGAACAAGGTGTTGTTGAAATAAAATGTCCTTACAGTGCCCGACATCTGACCCCCGAAGAAGCTATAGCGAACAGAAAAATTACTTTTTGGACCAAGAATAAAGAGATAAATAAGTCACATCCAAGGTTTTACCAAATTCAAGGTCAATTATTTGTTATCAACGGAAAATACTGTTGTTTTGGGAATTTGGACACCTTATGGTCTTCTTCATGACAATACTGCGCGATGAAGAATTTTGGAACTCCGTCCAACCGCTATTAAAAATATTTTATATGGAATGTATGCTGCCGGAATTAGTAGATTCAAAAAAATGTCGGAACATGACCATTCGCAATATTTCAGTTAAAAAGAGTGAGTAGAGGAGTATGACATAATCGTCCTAACTAAAACTTGGTTAACGTTAAATCGACATTTTTTGTCAATGCTGAAGAATTTTCGAAGATAAAAAAGTTGTCCAACTCGACGAGATGAACACACTTTTAAATTTTTAGCTTGCAGGTAATCGTTAAAAAAAGGGTCGATGTACCATTCATTTAGACTTAGACCATTCAAATTGTTTTCTTCTACCTTTAAATTATTAACAGAGTTCAGTGTTATTGCAATATTATGTCAGGGTGTCGAAGACAGTCGGCCTCGGTCTTGTAATATTTATTTATGTTTTCTTTGTCACTAAGTTATTTGTGAATCATCAACAAATGTGAAGTAAAACTGGGTTTTTTTAATGTGCATCTTCGCAAGGAATCGATAATCCCCCTTTTGGGATTTTTCGGGTAGTTCTAACCCTTACGAGTTGACCGATCTATAGAACCATATTCTTACGAGTTGACCAATCTCGCGAAGGACAAATGCGGACCGGGGATTAATTCTTACGAGTTTTTTTTACCATATTTTACCTGCGGTTTGTTTTTAATGACCTATTGGCTATAAGACATAAACTGATCTACAGACAGTAACTTCAAGCGTTGCAGGACGACGCCATGGGTAAGAACAATAATAAAAGGAAAAATTCTGATAAATATTTTTGGTACGGACCAGTAAATGTCGGATCCTTTTATTTGGTTTCCAACAAAAATAACATTTACACAATAACATTTGTCTCGGTCTACGGTATAAACTTCACAGTAACAATTTCTTACATAAATATTGGATTCCAGTCATTATCAATCAAAATTTAGTTATATTTTTCAAACCGTTCTGAACCTAAAATAAAAAACCGGTGTGAAGATAGCAGCCGAAAATCCAGCAGCCGATTTTTCAAAGTGACATTTCTAGCAGCCATTTCATTTTCAGCAGCCATTTCATCAGTGGCGTCTCAATCAAGAAACAATTTCAAAAATGATTTTTTCTTAACAAAAAATGGCCGCATTGCATTAATAAGGAGTCGACACCGACTAAAAAAATTGTGTAAGGGGTCTAAGGGCTTAAGGCGGTGAAATTGTCACTCGAATATCTTGGCGTAACGTTATGTCGCGGATTCTTCGATAATTCAATAATTATTTTGAAGTAGGTAGAAAAAAAAAGCCACGATGCCCTTCTGGTCTGATAGAAGAGAATCTACTGTAAAAGGGAGATCGTTTTGCAGAGGGTATAAGGGGGTGAAATTGTCACTCGAACATCTTCGCGTAACGGTATGTCGCGCATTTATTGGATAATTCAATAATTATTTTGAAGTAGGTAGAAAAAAAAAGCCACGATGCCCTTTTAACCCATTAATAGCATGATAGTAGAGAATCTACTGTGGAAAGGAGATCGACTTGCAGAGGGTATAAGGGGGTGAAATTGTCACTCGAATATCTTCGCGTAACGGTATGTCGCGCATTTATTGGATAATTCAATAATTATTTTGAAGTAGGTAGAAAAAAAAAGCCACGATGCCCTTCTAAGCGATTAATAGTATGATAGTAGAAAATCTACTGTGAAAAGGAGATCGACTTGCAGAGGGTATAAGGGGGTGAAATTGTCACTCGAATATCTTCGCGTAACCGTATGTCGCGCATTTATTGGATAATACAATAATTATTTTGAAGTAGGTAGAAAAAAAAAGCCACGATGCCCTTTTGACCCATTAATAACATGATAGTAGAGAATCTACTGTGAAAAGGAGATCGACTTGCAGAGGGTATAAGGGGGTGAAATTGTCACTCGAACATCTTCGCGTAACGGTATGTCGCGCATTTATTGAATAATACAATAATTATTTTGAAGTAGGTAGAAAAAAAAGCCACGATGCCCTTTTAACCCATTAATAGCATGATAGTAGAGAATCTACTGTGAAAAGGAGATCGACTTGCAGAGGGTATAAGGGGGTGAAATTGTCACTCGAACATCTTCGCGTAACGGTATGTCGCGCATTTATTGAATAATACAATAATTATTTTGAAGTAGGTAGAAAAAAAAGCCACGATGCCCTTTTAACCCATTAATAGCATGATAGTAGAGAATCTACTGTGAAAAGGAGATCGACTTGCAGAGGGTATAAGGGGGTGAAATTGTCACTCGAATATCTTCGCGTAACGGTATGTCGCGCATTTATTGGATAATTCAATAATTATTTTGAAGTAGGTAGAAAAAAAAGCCACGATGCCCTTTTGACCCATTAATAGCATGATAGTAGAGAATCTACTGTGAAAAGGAGATCGACTTGCAGAGGGTATAAGGGGGTGAAATTGTCACTCGAATATCTTCGCGTAACGTTATATACGGATTCTTCGATAATTCAATAATTATTTTGAAGTAGGTAGAAAAAAAAGCCAAGATGCCCTTTTAACCCATTAATAGTATGATAGTAGAGAATCTACTGTGAAAAGGAGATCGACTTGCAGAGGGTATAAGGGGGTGAAATTGTCACTCGAACATCTTCGCGTAACGGTATGTCGCGCATTTATTGGATAATTCAATAATTATTTTGAAGTAGGTAGAAAAAAAAAGCCACGATGCCCTTTTAACCCATTAATAGCATGATAGTAGAGAATCTACTGTGGAAAGGAGATCGACTTGCAGAGGGTATAAGGGGGTGAAATTGTCACTCGAATATCTTCGCGTAACGGTATGTCGCGCATTTATTGGATAATTCAATAATTATTTTGAAGTAGGTAGAAAAAAAAAGCCACGATGCCCTTCTAAGCGATTAATAGTATGATAGTAGAGAATCTACTGTGAAAAGGAGATCGACTTGCAGAGGGTATAAGGGGGTGAAATTGTCACTCGAATATCTTCGCGTAACCGTATGTCGCGCATTTATTGGATAATACAATAATTATTTTGAAGTAGGTAGAAAAAAAAAGCCACGATGCCCTTTTGACCCATTAATAACATGATAGTAGAGAATCTACTGTGAAAAGGAGATCGACTTGCAGAGGGTATAAGGGGGTGAAATTGTCACTCGAACATCTTCGCGTAACGGTATGTCGCGCATTTATTGAATAATACAATAATTATTTTGAAGTAGGTAGAAAAAAAAGCCACGATGCCCTTTTAACCCATTAATAGCATGATAGTAGAGAATCTACTGTGAAAAGGAGATCGACTTGCAGAGGGTATAAGGGGGTGAAATTGTCACTCGAACATCTTCGCGTAACGGTATGTCGCGCATTTATTGAATAATACAATAATTATTTTGAAGTAGGTAGAAAAAAAAGCCACGATGCCCTTTTAACCCATTAATAGCATGATAGTAGAGAATCTACTGTGAAAAGGAGATCGACTTGCAGAGGGTATAAGGGGGTGAAATTGTCACTCGAATATCTTCGCGTAACGGTATGTCGCGCATTTATTGGATAATTCAATAATTATTTTGAAGTAGGTAGAAAAAAAAAGCCACGATGCCCTTTTGACCCATTAATAGCATGATAGTAGAGAATCTACTGTGAAAAGGAGATCGACTTGCAGAGGGTATAAGGGGGTGAAATTGTCACTCGAATATCTTCGCGTAACGTTATATACGGATTCTTCGATAATTCAATAATTATTTTGAAGTAGGTAGAAAAAAAAGCCAAGATGCCCTTTTCACCCATTAATAGTATGATAGTAGAGAATCTACTGTGAAAAGGAGATCGACTTGCAGAGGGTATAAGGGGGTGAAATTGTCACTCGAACATCTTCGCGTAACGGTATGTCGCGCATTTATTGGATAATTCAATAATTATTTTGAAGTAGGTAGAAAAAAAAAGCCACGATGCCCTTTTAACCCATTAATAGCATGATAGTAGAGAATCTACTGTGGAAAGGAGATCGACTTGCAGAGGGTATAAGGGGGTGAAATTGTCACTCGAATATCTTCGCGTAACGTTATATACGGATTCTTCGATAATTCAATAATTATTTTGAAGTAGGTAGAAAAAAAAAGCCAAGATGCCCTTTTAACCCATTAATAGTATGATAGTATAGAATCTACTGTGAAAAGGAGATCGAGTTGCAGAGGGTATAAGGGGGTGAAATTGTCACTCGAATATCTTCGCGTAACGATATGTCGCGCATTTATTGGATAATTCAATAATTATTTTGAAGTAGGTAGAAAAAAAAAGCCACGATGCCCTTTTAACCCATTAATAGCATGATAGTAGAGAATCTACTGTGAAAAGGAGATCGACTTGCAGAGGGTATAAGGGGGTGAAATTGTCACTCGAATATCTTCGCGTAACGTTATGTACGGATTCTTCGATAATTCAATAATTATTTTGAAGTAGGTAGAAAAAAAAAAGCCATGATGCCCTTTTAACCCATTAATAGTATGATAGTAGAGAATCTACTGTGAAAAGGAGATCGACTTGCAGAGGGTATAAGGGGGTGAAATTGTCACTCGAACATCTTCGCGTAACGGTATGTCGCGCATTTATTGGATAATACAATAATTATTTTGAAGTAGGTAGAAAAAAAAAGCCAAGATTCCCTTTTAACCCATTAATAGTATGATAGTAGAGAATCTACTGTGAAAAGGAGATCGACTTGCAGAGGGTATAAGGGGGTGAAATTGTCACTCGAACATCTTCGCGTAACGGTATGTCGCGCATTTATTGGATAATACAATAATTATTTTGAAGTAGGTAGAAAAAAAAACCACGATGCCCTTTTAACCCATTAATAGCATGATAGTAGAGAATCTACTGTGAAAAGGAGATCGACTTGCAGAGGGTATAAGGGGGTGAAATTGTCACTCGAATATCTTCGCGTAACGGTATGTCGCGCATTTATTGGATAATTCAATAATTATTTTGAAGTAGGTAGAAAAAAAAGCCACGATGCCCTTTTGACCCATTAATAGCATGATAGTAGAGAATCTACTGTGAAAAGGAGATCGACTTGCAGAGGGTATAAGGGGGTGAAATTGTCACTCGAACATCTTCGCGTAACGGTATGTCGCGCATTTATTGGATAATACAATAATTATTTTGAAGTAGGTAGAAAAAAAAAGCCATGATGCCCTTTTAACCCATTAATAGTATGATAGTAGAGAATCTACTGTGAAGAGGAGATCGACTTGCAGAGGGTATAAGGGGGTGAAATTGTCACTCGAATATCTTCGCGTAACGATATGTCGCGCATTTATTGGATAATTCAATAATTATTTTGAAGTAGGTAGAAAAAAAAAGCCATGATGCCCTTTTAACCCATTAATAGTATGATAGTAGAGAATCTACTGTGAAGAGGAGATCGACTTGCAGAGGGTATAAGGGGGTGAAATTGTCACTCGAATATCTTCGCGTAACGATATGTCGCGCATTTATTGGATAATTCAATAATTATTTTGAAGTAGGTAGAAAAAAAAAGCCATGATGCCCTTTTAACCCATTAATAGTATGATAGTAGAGAATCTACTGTGAAGAGGAGATCGACTTGCAGAGGGTATAAGGGGGTGAAATTGTCACTCGAATATCTTCGCGTAACGATATGTCGCGCATTTATTGGATAATTCAATAATTATTTTGAAGTAGGTAGAAAAAAAAAGCCATGATGCCCTTTTAACCCATTAATAGTATGATAGTAGAGAATCTACTGTGAAGAGGAGATCGACTTGCAGAGGGTATAAGGGGGTGAAATTGTCACTCGAATATCTTCGCGTAACGATATGTCGCGCATTTATTGGATAATTCAATAATTATTTTGAAGTAGGTAGAAAAAAAAAGCCACGATGCCCTTTTAACCCATTAATAGCATAATAGTAGAGAATCTACTGTGAAAAGGAGATCGACTTGCAGAGGGTATAAGGGGGTGAAATTGTCACTCGAATATCTTCGCGTAACGATATGTCGCGCATTTATTGGATAATTCAATAATTATTTTGAAGTAGGTAGAAAAAAAAGCCATGATGCCCTTTTAACCCATTAATAGTATGATAGTAGAGAATCTACTGTGAAGAGGAGATCGACTTGCAGAGGGTATAAGGGGGTGAAATTGTCACTCGAATATCTTCGCGTAACGATATGTCGCGCATTTATTGGATAATTCAATAATTATTTTGAAGTAGGTAGAAAAAAAAAGCCATGATGCCCTTTTAACCCATTAATAGTATGATAGTAGAGAATCTACTGTGAAGAGGAGATCGACTTGCAGAGGGTATAAGGGGGTGAAATTGTCACTCGAATATCTTCGCGTAACGATATGTCGCGCATTTATTGGATAATTCAATAATTATTTTGAAGTAGGTAGAAAAAAAAAGCCACGATGCCCTTTTAACCCATTAATAGCATAATAGTAGAGAATCTACTGTGAAAAGGAGATCGACTTGCAGAGGGTATAAGGGGGTGAAATTGTCACTCGAATATCTTCGCGTAACGTTATGTACGGATTCTTCGATAATTCAATAATTATTTTGAAGTAGGTAGAAAAAAAAAGCCATGATGCCCTTTTAACCCATTAATAGTATGATAGTAGAGAATCTACTGTGAAAAGGAGATCGACTTGCAGAGGGTATAAGGGGGTGAAATTGTCACTCGAATATCTTCGCGTAACGATATGTCGCGCATTTATTCGATAATTCAATAAATATTTTGAAGTAGATAGAAAAAAAAGCCACGATGCCCTTCTAAGCGATTAATAGTATGATAGTAAAGAATCTACTGTGAAAGGGAGATCGACATGCAGAGGGTATAAGGGGGTGAAATTGTCACTCGAAGATCTTCGCCTAATGTTATGTCGCGGATTCTTTGATATTTCGAGTGACAATTTCACCCCCTTATACCCTCTGCAAGTCGATCTCCCTTTCACAGTTGATTCTCTAGTATCATACTATTATACGGCCAGAAGGGCATCGTGGCTTTTTTTTTCTACCTACTTCAAAATAATTATTGAATTATCGAAGAATCCGTACATAACGTTACGCGAAGATATTCGAGTAACAATTTCACCCCCTTATACCCTCTGCAAGTCGATCTCCTTTTCACAGTAGATTCTCTACTATCATACTATTAATCGCTTAGAAGGGCATCGTGGCTTCTTTTTTCTACCTACTTCAAAATTTTTATTGAATTATCCAATAAATGCGCGACATACCATTACGCGAAGATATTCGAGTGACAATTTCACCCCCTTATACCCTCTGCAAGTCGATCTCCTTTTCACAGTAGATTCTCTACTATCATGCTATTAATGGGTTAAAAGGGCATCGTGGCTTTTTTTTTCTACCTACTTCAAAATAATTATTGAATTATCGAATAAACGCGCTACATATCGTTACGCGAAGATATTCGAGTGACAATTTTACCCCCTTATACCCTCTGCAAGTCGATCTCCCTTTCACAGTTGATTCTCTACTATCATACTATTATACGGCCAGAAGGGCATCGTGGCTTTTTTTTTCTACCTACTTCAAAATAATTATTGAATTATCGAAGAATCCGTACATAACGTTACGCGAAGATATTCGAGTGACAATTTCACCCCCTTATACCCTCTGCAAGTCGATCTCCCTTTCACAGTTGATTCTCTACTATCATACTATTAATCTCTTAGAAGGGCATCGTGGCTTATTTTTCTACCTACTTCAAAATAATTATTGAATTATCGAATAAATGCGCGACATAACGTTACGCGAAGATATTCGAGAGACAATTTCACCCCCTTATACCCTCTGCAAGTCGATCTCCTTTTCACAGTAGATTCTCTACTATCATGCTATTAATGGGTTAAAAGGGCATCGTGGCTTTTTTTTTCTACCTACTTCAAAATAATTATTGAATTATCCAATAAATGCGCGACATATCGTTACGCGAAGATATTCGAGTGACAATTTCACCCCCTTATACCCTCTGCAAGTCGATCTCCTTTTCACAGTAGATTCTCTACTATCATGCTATTAATGGGTTAAAAGGGCATCGTGGCTTTTTTTTTCTACCTACTTCAAAATAATTATTGAATTATCCAATAAATGCGCGACATACCATTACGCGAAGATATTCGAGTGACAATTTCACCCCCTTATACCCTCTGCAAGTCGATCTCCTTTTCACAGTAGATTCTCTACTATCATACTATTAATCGCTTAGAAGGGCATCGTGGCTTCTTTTTTCTACCTACTTCAAAATTTTTATTGAATTATCCAATAAATGCGCGACATACCATTACGCGAAGATATTCGAGTGACAATTTCACCCCCTTATACCCTCTGCAAGTCGATCTCCTTTTCACAGTAGATTCTCTACTATCATGCTATTAATGGGTTAAAAGGGCATCGTGGCTTTTTTTTTCTACCTACTTCAAAATAATTATTGAATTATCGAATAAACGCGCTACATATCGTTACGCGAAGATATTCGAGTGACAATTTTACCCCCTTATACCCTCTGCAAGTCGATCTCCCTTTCACAGTTGATTCTCTACTATCATACTATTATACGGCCAGAAGGGCATCGTGGCTTTTTTTTTCTACCTACTTCAAAATAATTATTGAATTATCGAAGAATCCGTACATAACGTTACGCGAAGATATTCGAGTGACAATTTCACCCCCTTATACCCTCTGCAAGTCGATCTCCCTTTCACAGTTGATTCTCTACTATCATACTATTAATCTCTTAGAAGGGCATCGTGGCTTATTTTTCTACCTACTTCAAAATAATTATTGAATTATCGAATAAATGCGCGACATAACGTTACGCGAAGATATTCGAGAGACAATTTCACCCCCTTATACCCCCTGCAAGTCGATCTCCTTTTCACAGTAGATTCTCTACTATCATGCTATTAATGGGTTAAAAGGGCATCGTGGCTTTTTTTTTCTACCTACTTCAAAATAATTATTGAATTATCCAATAAATGCGCGACATATCGTTACGCGAAGATATTCGAGTGACAATTTCACCCCCTTATACCCTCTGCAAGTCGATCTCCTTTTCACAGTAGATTCTCTACTATCATGCTATTAATGGGTTAAAAGGGCATCGTGGCTTTTTTTTTCTACTTACTTCAAAATAATTATTGAATTATCCAATAAATGCGCGACATATCGTTACGCGAAGATATTCGAGTGACAATTTCACCCCCTTATACCCTCTGCAAGTCGATCTCCTTTTCACAGTAGATTCTATACTATCATACTATTAATGGGTTAAAAGGGCATCATGGCTTTTTTTTTCTACCTACTTCAAAATAATTATTGAATTATCGAAGAATCCGTACATAACGTTACGCGAAGATATTCGAGTGACAATTTCACCCCCTTATACCCTCTGCAAGTCGATCTCCTTTTCACAGTAGATTCTCTACTATCATGCAATTAATGGGTTAAAAGGGCATCGTGGCTTTTTTTTTCTACCTACTTCAAAATAATTATTGAATTATCCAATAAATGCGCGACATATCGTTACGCGAAGATATTCGAGTGACAATTTCACCCCCTTATACCCTCTGCAAGTCGATCTCCTTTTCACAGTAGATTCTATACTATCATACTATTAATGGGTTAAAAGGGCATCATGTCTTTTTTTTTCTACCTACTTCAAAATAATTATTGAATTATCGAAGAATCCGTACATAACGTTACGCGAAGATATTCGAGTGACAATTTCACCCCCTTATACCCTCTGCAAGTCGATCTCCTTTTCACAGTAGATTCTCTACTATCATGCTATTAATGGGTTAAAAGGGCATCGTGGCTTTTTTTTTCTACCTACTTCAAAATAATTATTGAATTATCCAATAAATGCGCGACATATCGTTACGCGAAGATATTCGAGTGACAATTTCACCCCCTTATACCCTCTGCAAGTCGATCTCCTTTTCACAGTAGATTCTATACTGTCATACTATTAATGGGTTAAAAGGGCATCTTGGCTTTTTTTTTCTACCTACTTCAAAATAATTATTGAATTATCGAAGAATCCGTATATAACGTTACGCGAAGATATTCGAGTGACAATTTCACCCCCTTATACCCTCTGCAAGTCGATCTCCTTTTCACAGTAGATTCTCTACTATCATGCTATTAATGGGTCAAAAGGGCATCGTGGCTTTTTTTTTCAACCTACTTCAAAATAATTATTGAATTATCCAATAAATGCGTGACATACCGTTACGCGAAGATATTCGAGTGACAATTTCACCCCCTTATACCCTCTGCAAGTCGATCTCCTTTTCACAGTAGATTCTCTACTATCATACTATTAATGGGTTAAAAGGGCATCTTGGCTTTTTTTTTCTACCTACTTCAAAATAATTATTGAATTATCGAAGAATCCGTATATAACGTTACGCGAAGATATTCGAGTGACAATTTCACCCCCTTATACCCTCTGCAAGTCGATCTCCTTTTCACAGTAGATTCTCTACTATCATGCTATTAATGGGTCAAAAGGGCATCGTGGCTTTTTTTTTCTACCTACTTCAAAATAATTATTGAATTATCCAATAAATGCGCGACATACCGTTACGCGAAGATATTCGAGTGACAATTTCACCCCCTTATACCCTCTGCAAGTCGATCTCCTTTTCACAGTAGATTCTCTACTATCATGTTATTAATGGGTTAAAAGGGCATCGTGGCTTTTTTTTCTACCTACTTCAAAATAATTATTGTATTATCCAATAAATGCCCGACATACCGTTACGCGAAGATGTTCGAGTGGCAATTTCACCTCCTTATACCCTCTGCAAGTCGATCTCCTTTTCACAGTAGATTCTCTACTATCATGTTATTAATGGGTCAAAAGGGCATCGTGGCTTTTTTTTTCTACCTACTTCAAAATAATTATTGAATTATCCAATAAATGCGCGACATACCGTTACGCGAAGATATTCGAGTGACAATTTCACCCCCTTATACCCTCTGCAAGTCGATCTCCTTTTCACAGTAGATTCTCTACTATCATGCTATTAATGGGTCAAAAGGGCATCGTGGCTTTTTTTTTCTACCTACTTCAAAATAATTATTGAATTATCCAATAAATGCGCGACATACCGTTACGCGAAGATATTCGAGTGACAATTTCACCCCCTTATACCCTCTGCAAGTCGATCTCCTTTTCACAGTAGATTCTCTACTATCATACTATTAATGGGTTAAAAGGGCATCGTGGCTTTTTTTTTCTACCTACTTCAAAATAATTATTGAATTATCGAATAAACGCGCTACATATCGTTACGCGAAGATATTCGAGTGACAATTTTACCCCCTTATACCCTCTGCAAGTCGATCTCCCTTTTACAGTTGATTCTCTACTATCATACTATTATACGGCCAGAAGGGCATCGTGGCTTTTTTTTTCTACCTACTTCAAAATAATTATTGAATTATCGAAGAATCCGTACATAACGTTACGCGAAGATATTCGAGTGACAATTTCACCCCCTTATACCCTCTGCAAGTCGATCTCCTTTTCACAGTAGATTCTCTACTATCATGCAATTAATGGGTTAAAAGGGCATCGTGGCTTTTTTTTTCTACCTACTTCAAAATAATTATTGAATTATCCAATAAATGCGCGACATATCGTTACGCGAAGATATTCGAGTGACAATTTCACCCCCTTATACCCTCTGCAAGTCGATCTCCTTTTCACAGTAGATTCTATACTATCATACTATTAATGGGTTAAAAGGGCATCATGGCTTTTTTTTTCTACCTACTTCAAAATAATTATTGAATTATCGAAGAATCCGTACATAACGTTACGCGAAGATATTCGAGTGACAATTTCACCCCCTTATACCCTCTGCAAGTCGATCTCCTTTTCACAGTAGATTCTCTACTATCATGCTATTAATGGGTTAAAAGGGCATCGTGGCTTTTTTTTTTCTACCTACTTCAAAATAATTATTGAATTATCCAATAAATGCGCGACATATCGTTACGCGAAGATATTCGAGTGACAATTTCACCCCCTTATACCCTCTGCAAGTCGATCTCCTTTTCACAGTAGATTCTATACTATCATACTATTAATGGGTTAAAAGGGCATCTTGGCTTTTTTTTTCTACCTACTTCAAAATAATTATTGAATTATCGAAGAATCCGTATATAACGTTACGCGAAGATATTCGAGTGACAATTTCACCCCCTTATACCCTCTGCAAGTCGATCTCCTTTTCACAGTAGATTCTCTACTATCATGCTATTAATGGGTCAAAAGGGCATCGTGGCTTTTTTTTTCAACCTACTTCAAAATAATTATTGAATTATCCAATAAATGCGCGACATACCGTTACGCGAAGATATTCGAGTGACAATTTCACCCCCTTATACCCTCTGCAAGTCGATCTCCTTTTCACAGTAGATTCTCTACTATCATACTATTAATGGGTTAAAAGGGCATCTTGGCTTTTTTTTTCTACCTACTTCAAAATAATTATTGAATTATCGAAGAATCCGTATATAACGTTACGCGAAGATATTCGAGTGACAATTTCACCCCCTTATACCCTCTGCAAGTCGATCTCCTTTTCACAGTAGATTCTCTACTATCATGCTATTAATGGGTCAAAAGGGCATCGTGGCTTTTTTTTTCAACCTACTTCAAAATAATTATTGAATTATCCAATAAATGCGTGACATACCGTTACGCGAAGATATTCGAGTGACAATTTCACCCCCTTATACCCTCTGCAAGTCGATCTCCTTTTCACAGTAGATTCTCTACTATCATACTATTAATGGGTTAAAAGGGCATCTTGGCTTTTTTTTTCTACCTACTTCAAAATAATTATTGAATTATCGAAGAATCCGTATATAACGTTACGCGAAGATATTCGAGTGACAATTTCACCCCCTTATAACCTCTGCAAGTCGATCTCCTTTTCACAGTAGATTCTCTACTATCATGCTATTAATGGGTCAAAAGGGCATCGTGGCTTTTTTTTTCAACCTACTTCAAAATAATTATTGAATTATCCAATAAATGCGTGACATACCGTTACGCAAAGATATTCGAGTGACAATTTCACCCCCTTATACCCTCTGCAAGTCGATCTCCTTTTCACAGTAGATTCTCTACTATCATACTATTAATGGGTTAAAAGGGCATCTTGGCTTTTTTTTTTCTACCTACTTCAAAATAATTATTGAATTATCGAAGAATCCGTATATAACGTTACGCGAAGATATTCGAGTGACAATTTCACCCCCTTATACCCTCTGCAAGTCGATCTCCTTTTCACAGTAGATTCTCTACTATCATGCTATTAATGGGTCAAAAGGGCATCGTGGCTTTTTTTTTCAACCTACTTCAAAATAATTATTGAATTATCGAAGAATCCGTATATAACGTTACGCGAAGATATTCGAGTGACAATTTCACCCCCTTATACCCTCTGCAAGTCGATCTCCTTTTCACAGTAGATTCTCTACTATCATGCTATTAATGGGTCAAAAGGGCATCGTGGCTTTTTTTTTCTACCTACTTCAAAATAATTATTGAATTATCGAAGAATCCGTATATAACGTTACGCGAAGATATTCGAGTGACAATTTCACCCCCTTATACCCTCTGCAAGTCGATCTCCTTTTCACAGTAGATTCTCTACTATCATGCTATTAATGGGTCAAAAGGGCATCGTGGCTTTTTTTTTCAACCTACTTCAAAATAATTATTGAATTATCCAATAAATGCGTGACATACCGTTACGCGAAGATATTCGAGTGACAATTTCACCCCCTTATACCCTCTGCAAGTCGATCTCCTTTTCACAGTAGATTCTCTACTATCATACTATTAATGGGTTAAAAGGGCATCTTGGCTTTTTTTTTCTACCTACTTCAAAATAATTATTGAATTATCGAAGAATCCGTATATAACGTTACGCGAAGATATTCGAGTGACAATTTCACCCCCTTATACCCTCTGCAAGTCGATCTCCTTTTCACAGTAGATTCTCTACTATCATGCTATTAATGGGTCAAAAGGGCATCGTGGCTTTTTTTTTCAACCTACTTCAAAATAATTATTGAATTATCCAATAAATGCGTGACATACCGTTACGCGAAGATATTCGAGTGACAATTTCACCCCCTTATACCCTCTGCAAGTCGATCTCCTTTTCACAGTAGATTCTCTACTATCATACTATTAATGGGTTAAAAGGGCATCTTGGCTTTTTTTTTCTACCTAGGTACTTCAAAATAATTATTGAATTATCGAAGAATCCGTATATAACGTTACGCGAAGATATTCGAGTGACAATTTCACCCCCTTATACCCTCTGCAAGTCGATCTCCTTTTCACAGTAGATTCTCTACTATCATGCTATTAATGGGTCAAAAGGGCATCGTGGCTTTTTTTTTCAACCTACTTCAAAATAATTATTGAATTATCCAATAAATGCGTGACATACCGTTACGCGAAGATATTCGAGTGACAATTTCACCCCCTTATACCCTCTGCAAGTCGATCTCCTTTTCACAGTAGATTCTCTACTATCATGCTATTAATGGGTCAAAAGGGCATCGTGGCTTTTTTTTTCAACCTACTTCAAAATAATTATTGAATTATCCAATAAATGCGTGACATACCGTTACGCGAAGATACTCGAGTGACAATTTCACCCCCTTATACCCTCTGCAAGTCGATCTCCTTTTCACAGTAGATTCTCAACTATCATGCTATTAATGGGTCAAAAGGGCATCGTGGCTTTTTTTTTTCTACCTACTTCAAAATAATTATTGTATTATCCAATAAATGCGCGACATAGCGTTACGCGAAGATGTTCGAGTGGCAATTTCACCCCCTTATACCCTCTGCAAGTCGATCTCCTTTTCACAGTAGATTCTCTACTATCATGTTATTAATGGGTCAAAAGGGCATCGTGGCTTTTTTTTTCTACCTACTTCAAAATAATTATTGTATTATCCAATAAATGCGCGACATATCGTTACGCGAAGATATTCGAGTGACAATTTCACCCCCTTATACCCTCTGCAAGTCGATCTCCTTTTCACAGTAGATTCTATACTATCATACTATTAATGGGTTAAAAGGGCATCATGTCTTTTTTTTTCTACCTACTTCAAAATAATTATTGAATTATCGAATAAACGCGCTACATATCGTTACGCGAAGATATTCGAGTGACAATTTTACCCCCTTATACCCTCTGCAAGTCGATCTCCCTTTTACAGTTGATTCTCTACTATCATACTATTATACGGCCAGAAGGGCATCGTGGCTTTTTTTTTCTACCTACTTCAAAATAATTATTGAATTATCCAATAAATGCGCGACATACCGTTACGCGAAGATATTTGAGTGACAATTTCACCCCCTTATACCCTCTGCAAGTCGATCTCCTTTCCACAGTAGATTCTCTACTATCATGCTATTAATGGGTTAAAAGGGCATCGTGGCTTTTTTTTTCTACCTACTTCAAAATAATTATTGAATTATCGAATAAACGCGCTACATATCGTTACGCGAAGATATTCGAGTGACAATTTTACCCCCTTATACCCTCTGCAAGTCGATCTCCCTTTTACAGTTGATTCTCTACTATCATACTATTATACGGCCAGAAGGGCATCGTGGCTTTTTTTTTCTACCTACTTCAAAATAATTATTGAATTATCCAATAAATGCGCGACATACCGTTACGCGAAGATATTCGAGTGACAATTTCACCCCCTTATACCCTCTGCAAGTCGATCTCCTTTCCACAGTAGATTCTCTACTATCATGCTATTAATGGGTTAAAAGGGCATCGTGGCTTTTTTTTCTACCTACTTCAAAATAATTATTGAATTATCGAAGAATCCGTACATAACGTTACGCGAAGATATTCGAGTGACAATTTCACCCCCTTATACCCTCTGCAAGTCGATCTCCTTTTCACAGTAGATTCTCTACTATCATGCTATTAATGGGTTAAAAGGGCATCGTGGCTTTTTTTTTCTACCTACTTCAAAATAATTATTGAATTATCGAAGAATCCGTACATAACGTTACGCGAAGATATTCGAGTGACAATTTCACCCCCTTATACCCTCTGCAAGTCGATCTCCTTTTCACAGTAGATTCTCTACTATCATACTATTAATGGGTTAAAAGGGCATCGTGGCTTTTTTTTTCTACCTACTTCAAAATAATTATTGAATTATCGAATAAACGCGCTACATATCGTTACGCGAAGATATTCGAGTGACAATTTTACCCCCTTATACCCTCTGCAAGTCGATCTCCCTTTTACAGTTGATTCTCTACTATCATACTATTATACGGCCAGAAGGGCATCGTGGCTTTTTTTTTCTACCTACTTCAAAATAATTATTGAATTATCGAAGAATCCGTACATAACGTTACGCGAAGATATTCGAGTGACAATTTCACCCCCTTATACCCTCTGCAAGTCGATCTCCTTTTCACAGTAGATTCTCTACTATCATGCAATTAATGGGTTAAAAGGGCATCGTGGCTTTTTTTTTCTACCTACTTCAAAATAATTATTGAATTATCCAATAAATGCGCGACATATCGTTACGCGAAGATATTCGAGTGACAATTTCACCCCCTTATACCCTCTGCAAGTCGATCTCCTTTTCACAGTAGATTCTATACTATCATACTATTAATGGGTTAAAAGGGCATCATGGCTTTTTTTTTCTACCTACTTCAAAATAATTATTGAATTATCGAAGAATCCGTACATAACGTTACGCGAAGATATTCGAGTGACAATTTCACCCCCTTATACCCTCTGCAAGTCGATCTCCTTTTCACAGTAGATTCTCTACTATCATGCTATTAATGGGTTAAAAGGGCATCGTGGCTTTTTTTTTCTACCTACTTCAAAATAATTATTGAATTATCCAATAAATGCGCGACATATCGTTACGCGAAGATATTCGAGTGACAATTTCACCCCCTTATACCCTCTGCAAGTCGATCTCCTTTTCACAGTAGATTCTCTACTATCATACTATTAATGGGTTAAAAGGGCATCTTGGCTTTTTTTTTCTACCTACTTCAAAATAATTATTGAATTATCGAAGAATCCGTATATAACGTTACGCGAAGATATTCGAGTGACAATTTCACCCCCTTATACCCTCTGCAAGTCGATCTCCTTTTCACAGTAGATTCTCTACTATCATGCTATTAATGGGTCAAAAGGGCATCGTGGCTTTTTTTTTCAACCTACTTCAAAATAATTATTGAATTATCCAATAAATGCGTGACATACCGTTACGCGAAGATATTCGAGTGACAATTTCACCCCCTTATACCCTCTGCAAGTCGATCTCCTTTTCACAGTAGATTCTCTACTATCATACTATTAATGGGTTAAAAGGGCATCTTGGCTTTTTTTTTCTACCTACTTCAAAATAATTATTGAATTATCGAAGAATCCGTATATAACGTTACGCGAAGATATTCGAGTGACAATTTCACCCCCTTATACCCTCTGCAAGTCGATCTCCTTTTCACAGTAGATTCTCAACTATCATGCTATTAATGGGTCAAAAGGGCATCGTGGCTTTTTTTTTCTACCTACTTCAAAATAATTATTGTATTATCCAATAAATGCGCGACATAGCGTTACGCGAAGATGTTCGAGTGGCAATTTCACCCCCTTATACCCTCTGCAAGTCGATCTCCTTTTCACAGTAGATTCTCTACTATCATGTTATTAATGGGTCAAAAGGGCATCGTGGCTTTTTTTTTCTACCTACTTCAAAATAATTATTGTATTATCCAATAAATGCGCGACATACGGTTACGCGAAGATATTCGAGTGACAATTTCACCCCCTTATACCCTCTGCAAGTCGATCTCCTTTTCACAGTAGATTCTCTACTATCATGCTATTAATGGGTTAAAAGGGCATCGTGGCTTTTTTTTTCTACCTACTTCAAAATAATTATTGAATTATCGAATAAACGCGCTACATATCGTTACGCGAAGATATTCGAGTGACAATTTTACCCCCTTATACCCTCTGCAAGTCGATCTCCCTTTTACAGTTGATTCTCTACTATCATACTATTATACGGCCAGAAGGGCATCGTGGCTTTTTTTTTCTACCTACTTCAAAATAATTATTGAATTATCCAATAAATGCGCGACATACCGTTACGCGAAGATATTCGAGTGACAATTTCACCCCCTTATACCCTCTGCAAGTCGATCTCCTTTCCACAGTAGATTCTCTACTATCATGCTATTAATGGGTTAAAAGGGCATCGTGGCTTTTTTTTTCTACCTACTTCAAAATAATTATTGAATTATCGAATAAACGCGCTACATATCGTTACGCGAAGATATTCGAGTGACAATTTTACCCCCTTATACCCTCTGCAAGTCGATCTCCCTTTTACAGTTGATTCTCTACTATCATACTATTATACGGCCAGAAGGGCATCGTGGCTTTTTTTTTCTACCTACTTCAAAATAATTATTGAATTATCCAATAAATGCGCGACATACCGTTACGCGAAGATATTCGAGTGACAATTTCACCCCCTTATACCCTCTGCAAGTCGATCTCCTTTCCACAGTAGATTCTCTACTATCATGCTATTAATGGGTTAAAAGGGCATCGTGGCTTTTTTTTCTACCTACTTCAAAATAATTATTGAATTATCGAAGAATCCGTACATAACGTTACGCGAAGATATTCGAGTGACAATTTCACCCCCTTATACCCTCTGCAAGTCGATCTCCTTTTCACAGTAGATTCTCTACTATCATGCTATTAATGGGTTAAAAGGGCATCGTGGCTTTTTTTTTCTACCTACTTCAAAATAATTATTGAATTATCGAAGAATCCGTACATAACGTTACGCGAAGATATTCGAGTGACAATTTCACCCCCTTATACCCTCTGCAAGTCGATCTCCTTTTCACAGTAGATTCTCTACTATCATGCTATTAATGGGTTAAAAGGGCATCGTGGCTTTTTTTTTCTACCTACTTCAAAATAATTATTGAATTATCGAAGAATCCGTACATAACGTTACGCGAAGATATTCGAGTGACAATTTCACCCCCTTATACCCTCTGCAAGTCGATCTCCTTTTCACAGTAGATTCTCTACTATCATGCTATTAATGGGTTAAAAGGGCATCGTGGCTTTTTTTTCTACCTACTTCAAAATAATTATTGAATTATCGAAGAATCCGTACATAACGTTACGCGAAGATATTCGAGTGACAATTTCACACCCTTATACCCTCTGCAAGTCGATCTCCTTTTCACAGTAGATTCTCTACTATCATACTATTATACGACCAGAAGGGCATCGTGACTTTTTTTTCTACCTACTTCAAAATAATTATTGAATTATCGAAGAATCCGCGACATAACGGTACGCCAAGATATTCGAGTGAAAATTTCACCGCCTTAAGCCCTTAGACCCCTTACACAATTTTTTTAGTCGGTGTCGACTCCTTATTAATGCAATGCGGCCATTTTTTGTTAAGAAAAAATCATTTTTGAAAATGTTTCTTGATTGAGACGCCACTGATGAAATGGCTGCTGAAAATAAAATGGCTGCTAGAAATGTCACTTTGAAAAATCGGCTGCTGGATTTTCGGCTGCTAACTTCACACCGGTAAATAAAAAAAGCCTTAAATTTCTGTAAATTGTAATTAAACGTACCATCTCACTCTAAACATTATTCCTATACATTCGCACATTTAAGCAAATACTTTTCACTTCAAATTTCTAAAAGTGGTACAATGTACGAAACGTTAATACGTTACCTCACACCACCATCCATATTAATGAATAACCTGTCACTGAAGACGATAGACACTAATTCCTACTAAAACCTCACACTACTAGTTAGGTTAGCACTTCATTTTTTTGTGCAGACAATGCTTCTAGTACGAACACCAGAGCGGAAATGTCAACGGAATAACGAACAAGGCGACCAATTGGAATTATTATGAATACCTAAATGTTTGCGGTATGGAGCAATGGCATCAGAATCCAAATGGGATTCTGCGATGCGTGAAATGTGGGTTATAACATTCTATTCTATTTATGAAGAATAAAACGAAAATTGAAAGAAGCGAAGAACTTTTTTAGACAGAGAGATAATTTTTTAGAGAGTAACGGAATGTAATATATTAGGTATTCGATAAAATATGGTACAGTGTAATCAGTTCAATTAAAATGTATAGAAAACATTTACTATCTTTAATTGCTGTTAATTCCTGGATGTTGTTAATTCGAACGAACTAATAACGTCCACTTCTACTTGTTTTTAATCCAGATAATTTTACCGCCGTTTAAAAACCAGCGAAAATAACTCGCTGACGTCACCTTGCAAAATTTTACGATGATGACCTTTCCGTTTAAATTTAGTGATGTGTTATTTTTGTTGATGTTTGGTCCGCTTCAAATGCTGGTGATAACAACGAGTTTATAGCGGTTTATTATTTATTATAGGACGCGGTTTAGACAAGTATTATACTCGCATATATATATATATATATATATATATATAATATATGTATAAGGGAAAAGAGGTGGAAACTATGTTTTGAATCCTCGGAATCAAGAAAGGTTCGTTTACTCTCGACTCAAGAAACGATAAATAGATATTTAAAGTCACTATTACTTCCATGGCATTAAAATCTATTTTTGTTTTTGAACTTGTAATATACCTGCAAAATTGCCTTTTTTATTTGCACTATTCATCCAGTGCCAACGTATATCGAGCACGACTGTACCCCCTAATAGCACTGTTCGAACGAGAACATTTGATCTGCCCTGGAGCTGTCAAAATTACTTGATATTCTTCCTAGATCTGTCAGAGCAATTGAAGCCAACCGAACGCTTCCTTGCTTTCCAGTATTCATTTTTCCATATCTTATATATAGAAACAGCAAAATTACAAGATACGAACCTGAAAAAATTGGTCGCTTATCTGAACTTTTTGCGCAACTGCTTCAGGAAATCGAATGCTTTGTGGAGTTATTGCTGGTACTATGAAATGGGCTATTTTTTCTAATCATACATCAACAAGTGCTTTTAGCTATATGAAATAGTGTTCTTCTCTCATTGTTGTTTTATTAACGGCATACCTGTCAACAAAAAAGGTAATCAATACAGTAATCTTAATTCTAGATACTTGACTTTAACTAATAATCCACATGCATCTTCTTAATTGTGATGCTCAAATAGACGTGGGAAAATTTTTGTCACCATCGAGACGCAGATAAGTGAACATCTAGCCGGGTGCCAGCAGTTCATAATTGTTGTCCAAGCCCATATCCCAGAAGGACGAAGACAATTGTTAAAAGCTAGAATGTGTTAGAATCTAGAATTCACATTGTGATTGCAATACGCCAATTCCAAAGGGACAGTACTGTAATCTAAAAAAGAGCCCAGGTGTGACTCAAGAAACCTAGGCATATTTTAAAATATGGACAGTGCATGATTCTAAAACATCCTGATGAAACAATCTGAAATATAGTAAGTAATTAAAAGTTATGTGGGCCTAGAATATGCTAGAATGCAACGTTGGCAAGGTTATACTATATAACCTGGAACATCCATCATATTATATAGAACGCGCTAGATACTAGCCTATATAAGATTATAATACTAGAATTTTGTTATTTTGTAATATCCCAATAGAAGGAACTAAATAGTAGTACTTAGGTAGCAATACGTGAGGTCCGAAGGGACAGTACCGTAATCTAGAAAAGAGCTCAGATGCGACATTTATTTGAAATCAGATATATATAGTTTAATATGTAAGCCATGCTATATTCGAATATTCTTAAGAAAATCCTTGCGAAAAGATCCGGATAGTTGGTAATTAGTCAGTAATAGGCTATGATGTAAAGTTAATGTGGGCCCGGAATATGCCAGAATCTACAATACTAGATTCTTATTTTTTACTTTTTAGACTTATACATAAGGATAAATACACTATTTAAGAATACAGAATTGTATATACAGCTAAATTATTTCTGAAACGAAATTTATCTGGCAGGACACTTATCTAGAAAGGTCTTAGATGTGGCACTTTTAGAGACTAGGAGTATTACAGGCGTAAACAGGCAAAGATGCGTAAAGGATATAAAATAAAAAAATTGTATAGCCAAAGAAAACTGCATGAGAGACAAGTGTACTGAAATGGAAGACCTGGAAAGGAAACACGACACATTCAACATGTATAAAAAAGTCAGAGAAATAGCACGTTCATACAATAAGTATACCCATAATACTCTAGTGGACCCTAATTGCAAAATTATCTCAGAAGAAAAAGCAATTCTTGAAATATGGTTTAAATAGATAAAAGAACTATTTCATGATGATAGACCGAATGAATCCAACTCCGATGATCTCGGTTATATAGACGTGGGACAGGAAATTCTATGAAATGAGTGAAGTTCTATATGTCATAGGATCTGCAAAACCCAGAAAGTAGGTAGAAAGCAATAGTACGGTTAAGTGGAAAGTTCACGGAAGAAAGCAAAATTCTACGAGGTGTCAGACAGGGCTGCATACCTCCGCACTGCTTTTTAATATATATTCAGATACAATTTTTAAACGGGCTACTCAAGACCAACGAAAGGAATATGTATCAACTAAGAATGTATAAATACTATACCTGCTGACGACACTGTTATCCTAAGTGACACTACAAGACCCGTAACACCTATTAAACTGTGTTAACACTGAAAGTCAAGAAATGGTGCATAAACATCAAGACAAAATTTATGGTCTTCAGTTTGACAACCTCATCCTAACGCTTCAGTACAATTAGTGGGAGGAAGAAATATAGACATGGTGAATCATTTTAAATACCTAGTATGTTACGTCACCAAAAATCTAAATCCAGAAAAAGAAATAAATTGTAGAATAGAGACTGCCCGAACAACATTTCAAAAGATGAAATCACCTTTCTGTAATGATATGCTCAATCTAAAACTACGACAGAGAATGGTGAGATCCTACGTATGGTTAGTGACAGAGATCTGGACAATTAAGGCTGCTACAATTAATCAATTGGAAGCTTTCGAAATATGGTTACACCGGCGAATGCTAAAGAATACCTTGGTCAGCCATGCAGACTAACGAATAAAATGGTACGAAATAGGGTCGACACAACTCATCAACTGCTAAATATTGTGAAGTGTAGAAAAATTTCATATCTTGGACATACTTTCAGAGGGGGAGCGATAAAGAATTCAACTAATCATGAAGGGCAAAGTATAGGGACGTAAAGAGGTACGAAGGAGAGAGGCTTCCTGGGTGTGGAATATCCGTAAATGGGCCGGTACCGTGAGGTAACTGTTCCAGCTAGCGCAGAACGGTCAAAGACTCGCCAATGTAATTGCCAATGTCAGTGGAATCTGATATGGCTCTTGAAGAAGAAGACGATACTCATATTATTATTGGTCTCTTTAAAATGGTCACAATATTTGTTCGACGTTAAAATAATATCCATCGCATCGCAATTAGGATCGCCCATATCCGTAGCGGATAGGCATCAGAGGAACAAGATGAAGATTTGGTAAGTCCTTTTTGAATACTCTGGCTGTTCCACGCCTTTACAAGTTTTTGCTTCGTCTCTCTCTTCCTCGCTTGGCATCCTGTTATACACCTACCGTACTTCCTAAATTCCTTTTGTTTGTTACGTTTCGTTGTCTCATCAAATTTCAGGCGTGCTTATCGAAAATCTAGTCGACGGCACCGATGCAAAGTTAGCAGCCGAAAATTCCCCAGTCAATTTTACAAAGTGAAATTTCTAGCAGACATTTGATTTTCAGCAGCCATTTCATCAGTGACGTCTCAATAAACAAATTCAATTTACATTTCCAAAAACTCATATTTAATATAAAAAAACTTTGCATCACGTTAACATCAATTCGAAACTGATTCAAAACATTTGTATCAACAAATGGAATTAAGTCGAAAGGCAACAAAAGCCAGGTCGTCCTTTTACACAAATAATAGTGTCATTGTAGAGAATCGACAGTGAAAAGGTGATCGACTTGCAGATGGTCTAAGAGGGTGAAACAGTCACTTCGCGTAACGTTATATTGTATTCTTATTTCTTAATGTTTTTTAAAGGTGTCAGTACAAAAAGCCAGATTTTCACTTTAAACAAATAATATCATAGTGGAGAATCGAATGTGAAAAGGAGATCGACTTGTAGAGTGACCAATGTAGTGCATTAAGGCGACCGCTCTTGTGTTCTTGGGAAAAATTAGTAAGTAAGTAAGGGAGTAAGAATTTTACTCCAACGTGCCCCAGAGCCTTAACGGTGACCTCGATGAAGGTCCGGCGTAACGTGTTTAGACTTTAGACTTAAACGATCGCATTTGTGCATTTGCGAAAGTTCCATATTCCTAAATGCCTTAAGGGCTTAGCTGCGGTCCACGGTATGGTGACCAATGTAGTGTACTCAGACAACCGCTCTTGTGCGCTAGGGAAGGATTAGTTCCCCCGCACGTTACTTGATAAGTAACTTGTCAATATTGATAAGGACATAATAGTATTAGTAGACGTTGAAGCAATTAATTTCCGAGACTTGACAGCTGTCATTCGATTTATTAGAATACAAAGGCCCCCTGTTTATACGAATTTTATGAAAAATGTGCTTTTGCGCTAATTGAAACAGGTCCCCCGTTTCAACGCCAGCATCCGACTGCAAGATTGACATTTGCCAGAGATCACGTTCGTTGGAATGATGATCACTGGAGCTGGGTATTGTTCTCAGATGAGTCGCGTTTTTGCCTTACTGGGACAGATGGACGTCGACGAGTGTGGAGAAGACCTGGGGCAAGGTATGCTAAAGTTTGCATTGACGAGCGCCCTCCATTTGGCGGTGGGTCAGTTATGGCGGGAATCACTGCACAAGCTCGTACAGAGTTGGTCTTCATAGGAAATGGCTCCCTCACCTCTCACAGGTACATTACGGAGGTGCTAGAAAACCATGTTATGTCTTTCATGGTGCCTATGGGGGAACGTAGCATTTTTATGCAAGATAATGCGACACCACATACAGCCAGAATTGTCAGGGAGTATCTCGATAAGGTAGAAATTAGGCGGTTTGACTGACCAGCCCGCAGCCCAGACATGAATCCCATAGAACATGTCTGGGACGAATTGGGACGACGGATCCGCAGGCCACACCAGCACCAAGAACTGCCCAGGAGCTGAGAAGATTGCGGTTGCAGGAATGGGATAACATCGACCAGAATGTGCTCCGCAAGTATAATTGCCTATGCGCGAAACTCCAAGTTGATTCCGCAAATCATTACAACACTACATTACGTGTAACTTTGGGTGAATTCGCCATCGCTTGTTAGGGCAATGATAAACAAATGAGGTTAAGACAAATGGAATTCCCGTGAATATTCTACAGCGTAACGTTAAATACTGGTTCCGTGAACGCTTCTCGCGTTCTGTGCCTATCGCCTTTCAAGGTGGCTCCTGTTTGTTTACGTTTGAGAGCAAACTTTGTAATGAAATATCTCGATTGTTAGACGAAATGAAATAATTGGCGCACCCAGGTAAGTTTGCATTTGCACGCTCTTTCCGCCGGTGTAGTTATTTTTGGTATACAGTTAAAGGATTTAGGTCTCCTACTCTGTTATCTGCCCGATAGTTATATGTAGAAAGAATCGTGGGAACTTTCATTCTTCCGTCAAGCCTCAAGAAGAAATTCCAGTGACTTTTGCAATATAACCTCAGACTCAACAAACACACGTACCGAATTAGTACCAATATTTGGAGTAATAAAGTACGGGCGCGTTATGAAGTGTTTTTACGACACCATTATGGTGTTTGTTCGCCCTGATCTACTTCTCCGAGGAATCGATACTGGCGCACGTAAATATAAGACAAATTGGATCATTAGGTGTTGGCCATGAAAAGCGGGAACGGCGTTGCGGGTAGTGCATGTATATTAGAACAAATACATATATGCCAAGTTAATTTTCAGTCTCTCAAATATCGAATTTAATCTGAACATTAATTGCTTTAATGAGAGTAAACAACTTACCTTCTTGGGTTTTAAATAAAATAACGGATGTCATCATAATTGGTTAAAAAAAGAACATAATTTTGAATTCTATCAAGACAGGATGTATGTATTTGTTTTAAAAACATATTAGTTTGAATGATGTAGAACGATTAGAGTAAAATCGAATTTTTCATCTTATGACGACATCGAGTTTATCTTACGGATAGTCTTCCGATCCCACAACCCAGAAGACCTCCTCGTTCTGGAAGAAGACACATTTAGTCATCGTAGTTGTCGGATGTGGACTGTTATTCAAGTTGAGAACGAAAAGAAACTGAATCGAGGGATACGACGGAGAGAGGAAAGACGGAAATTAACAACACTTTTGCGCATCTCCTTGGAGATTAAATCCTCTTCGCAAGAGAACTCGATGACCTAATATTTACAATCGATGAGTAGTTCCATTTCCAATCCCATCCATTTTTTATAAAACGAGTGAATTAGACAAGGCCATTTAAAAGTAAACTATTAGTTGTGTCATTAAATGTATGGTTAAGTTAAACAAAAGGAAGATTTTCAAGAGTCCTGTTTAATAATTCTCATTAAATGTGACACTGTCGACTAACATTTTTTTCTGCTGCAGGTTTTGTCACATGATGAAAACAGAAATTGAGTGCGTCGGTTTATAAACATGGTTTGGAAGAGCTTATTACGCTTTTAAAAAGGGGCAGGCTTAATACGTAGTTAGTGTAAATGGCTAGTGAATAATGCGTAGAGAGAGGACCGAACAGGGAACAGGGTGTATCGCTACAGTACGAATCCGTGAGCAAAAGTAAAAGCGAAAAATAAAGTATAAAAAGGTGTTAGGTTAAATACTCTCTAAGGGGCACTTTGTACTTGTCTATTTGTTTTTTTTTTTTGTTTAATTTTCACGAAATCCACTACAACTTTTTTTAATTTGAACATTTTTCTACTGCCGAGTACAATTTCTAAAAAAAATAATAACATTTTTGGCCTTATCTCCTCTCAATGGCAGGTTGCTATCGACGTCTATTGAATACTATAAATTTGAGAAAGTTATTTCCATATTTCGAAAAGCCATTCATAATTTTCTTGAAACTTTGTAGCTATACAAATTAATTTTGACATTGTATACATTATTACCACGCATTCCATATATATTAACGGTACTCTATTTTTATCATATATTTATATAGTATATAAATTTATATTTTACGTAATAAATAATTATCGTAATAAAATAATTACGTAATAAAAATAATTATAGAACTTTCGGAAAACATGAAATACAATGGCGAGCAAAAAATTGAGGTCATCTTAAAATTTTCATGTTCTTTGAAATTTTACGTTTTCAGATCGTATTCGCAAACTGTAATGGATCTGTAAACAGAAATGCATTTTTTCTTGGATTTCATGATTTATTCTGAAAAAGCAACAAATTAACATTTTGGGCGAAATTCAACATTTTGTTGTTAGGGAAAATATGGAACGAACAAAATGAAAAAACTTGACACTAATAACGTGTATTCCCTCCTCTTGCATTGATGACTGCTTGAAGTCGGAGCGGCATACTTTGAATTAAGTTGCGGATCACATTCTGGTCTGTTATCTCATTCCTGCAACAGTAATCTTCTCAGCTCCTGGGCAGTTCTTGGTGCTGGTGTGTGTCTGCGGATCCATCGTCCCAACTCGTCCAAGACATGTTTTATGGGATTCATGTCTGGGCTGGGGGCTGGCCAGTCAAACCGTCTAATTTCTATCTCATCGAGATACTCGCTGACAATTCTGGCTGTATGTGGTGTCGCATTATCTTGCATAAAAATGCCACGTTACCCCATAGGCACCATGAAAGGCATAACATGGTCTTCTAGCACCTCCGTAATGTACCTATAAGAGGTGAGGGAGCCATTTTCTATGAAGACCAACTCTGTACGAGCTTGTGCAGTGATGCCCACCCAAACCATAACTGACCCACCGCCAAATGGAAGGCGCTCGTCAATGCTAACCTCAGCATATCTTTCCCCAGGTCTTCTCCACACTCGTCGACGTCCATTTGACCCAGTGAGGCAAAAACGCGACTCATCTGAGAACAATACCCAGCTCCAGTCATCCTCATTCCAACGAACGTGATCTCTGGCAAATGACAATCTTGCAGTCCGATGCTGGCGTTGAAACGGGGGACCTGTAGCCATTCTTCTGCATGACAGTCCAGCAGCATGAAGTCTTCTTCTAACGGTCCATTCACTAACGTTGACATTTCTCACTTCTTCCAACTGATTTCGCAATGAAACCGCAGTAGCTGTCCTATTCCGCAAACTTGTGGACACAAAAAAAAACGGTCATCTCGTTGAGTGGTAACTCTTTTTCGCCCAGACCCTGGTCTTCTAGTGATCAGGCCAGTCTCCAGAAAGCGCTGGTACACCCTTTGCACACCACAAAGACTAGCGCCAACAATTCTTGCAGTTTCACGTTGCCCCCGACCATCTTGTAACAGCGCAACAATTCTTGCCACAACAATAGAATCTAAAAGGCATTATGGGCCTGTTAAATCACTACACTTTGCAATCGTTAGGTTTTACACAAAGAATCAACAGTAAACTGGAAAACAGGCAAGGGAAATGTGAATGTTCAATTAGCGCAAAAGCACATTTTTCATAAAAGTCGTACAAACAGGGGGCCTTCGTATTCCAATAAATCTAATGACAGCTGTCAAGTCTCGGAAAACAATTGCTTCAACGCCTACTAATACTATTATGTCCTTATCAATATTGACGCTTCAATTATTCGCAATTTCTGAAGTGACCTCAATTTTTTGCTCGCCAGTGTATGTCCCTGATTTACAGTACTCTACATTTTTTTCGATTATTTAAATAATAGTATATTAAAGTATGAGTGGATATTGAGCTCTTTCAAACACGCGCGAGGTTTCGAGCACGACGGCGTAGCCGGAGTGCTCGAAATAGAGCAAGATCACCTCTTGCAAATTATGTATTTTGGCTTTAAAAATCATTATAATCATTAAAATCATAATTTTGATTACATATATATTATTTATTGATATACATATATGGTACAAGCCGTACCCGGCATGCGTTGCAATGCCACGTAAAGTTTAAAAAACTAAAGATAGATAAAAATTGTAGATGACCCGGTGAACTTCCTATCACCATACATTTTTGAAAAATATGGTCAAAACTAAATACAAAATTTCCCTCTACATTAAATTAAATGAAACACAGTTATACACCTAATCAATTTAAGGCTTTCTGGTGTACTATATTTTTTGTCTTTTTGCGGTGCCTAAAAACATAAAGATGATGGTTTTACGACTCGCGAACACGCGACGTATAATTGCTCATGGGCGAAACAGGGAAACTCCAAGTTGATTCCGCAAACTATCCTTTTGTATTTGTAATTGTATATTATCTTTTAGAATTTTTAATAAATAATTTATCAAAAACTACCTAGAAAGTGGGCATGAAATTTTCCTGTACAATATGCGTGGCACCAAACGACGTCATTTGAAAGCGATTATAATATTTGTGGATGTTGGCCAAGAAATGTTTAGTTATTTTCCACTCCAGAAACTAATGAGCGTAATGGACCTTGTGGTGGGAACAATTGTGGCGATTTGACTTTACCACCAGCACATCATAATCCAGTAGATTCACCACTGTATTTTAACGCTTTACAATATTGACAAATTATTGTCATTTCTCCAATCGTTACGGATCGGTCGGCATAATAATCTATTTCCTGGTCGTAGTCGAATGCTACTCGTTCCAGGTTTACAGGAACACTGCGTCTGCGGAATCGCTTTTTTTCAATGTGTCGTGCTCGCTGCTGTTGTGTTTGATGTGCCCGAACTCATTCCATTCTAAGCCAAATCTACTTCATAATTATTCACTGTTGAACGCAAATCTGTCATACCAATACGAATGTTATCATTATCTGTCTCTCGCTGATCGTCAATGCTATTTGCACGTGAGGTAGCTCGTCGCACATTTGATCGACTTCTCCTTGTCATTTTAAAATCAATAAAGTTCTCTCGCACTGTCAAACAGATGATAGATTTTAATAATCGTCCTGACATTTATGCCGGGTTTATACAACATTTGTGGAGTCGTAATCATAATCATAGTCACAATCACAAAAGTTAAACGTTGTGTATCTTATGTACCCGTTTATACAACTTGTCACAATCACAGTCGTAAATATAAGCATAACTATTGACCTTGACATTTGTTAATTTTCATCTTTTAAGACTGTGATTATGACGAAAACTGAACTGCGCAGGCGTCATCTTCTTTCTGTGTCAAGTCAAGGTTGTGGGTCAAGGTTCTGTCTGTAAGTTGTCAGTTCTGTGGTTATGTTTATTGAAGTATTGTGAATTTTGACAGTTTTTCAAGTTTCGTTCTTTCTCTATTGAATTTCTTTTTGTGGAGTTGAGTGTTAGATTTAAGATGAGTTTCGCTGAGGGATTTTTTTATAGAGACAATCGAACAATACCCTTGTATCTGGGACATGAAAAATGCAGGTCACAAAAATAAAGTGGTGCTTGAAGCAGCTTGGCTCACCATATCCGCAATCTTCGAAGAGACAGGTGTGTAGATACCTACTTAAAAGTAGGGCAATATTTGAAAGAAGTCAATATTTTATTTCAGTTGAAAAATGTCAGGATACCTCGAAGAGCATTAGACTGAAGTACATCCGAGAGAGGAAAAATATAGTAGAAATGCCTTCAGGATCTGCCAGTTATACTGAAAAATGGGAGCTCTTTGAAAAAATTGGCTTCTTGGCACCACATGTCCAAATAAGGAAGTAGTGGACTGCAAATTTGTATTAACTTGAACCATATTATTAAAAGCATTTAAATTTCAGAACTAAGGGGAATTTTCCCTGAAAAGGACAAGGGACGATGCCTTGGCAGGTCCATCCAAAGTTTGGAGGACAATTGAAGATGAGGCTTTTCTAAGCCCCAGCAGCTCATGTAACCAAAGTGGACCTGCTAAACCAGAGTTTAACGGAGGTAGCCAACAAGAAGAGTCGACAGAGCAAGACCCTAATTGCCCAACGAGCCCTTGCACGCCTGTAATAGCTGACTCTTGTTGGGTCTCTTGAAAAGATCAGGGACAATAGAAAAAAATTATTGCTCCAGGCCAAAATTTTAACCATGGTAGCAGACCATGTAGAGGAAGACTGATTTCTCATGAATCTTTAAATGAATTCTTTGATCTTTGTTTTTATTAAAATTTTGGCTTTTAAACTGACTGTTATTTGTTGTTACAAGACTACCTTAAAGCACTAATGCTGTGACTTTTTAAAAAAAGTGGGTATGTAGGAAATAAAAATGTGTTTGAATCCAGCTACTAACATTTTTTACTAATTTTTATTTTATGTTTTACCAAACTATTTATGTACAATCTTTGTAAATTCACTTAAACAGGTGGTAAACCTCCTATATTAACAATATTTTCTTGCCAGGAAATCCATCCTTCTTTAGAAACAAAGAAATCTGCCAACTGTTGCACTTTGCTGCATTTGTAGAATTATTTGCGCCCATTCCACGCACCGATCTAAGGTTGTTTCCTTCAAGCCTCCATGATCCTGTATGTAATACATTATTTTCATCATAATAATCCGCATAACCTGTTGGACAATACTTTCTGTCTTCTGGTGAAAGGTCATGTTCGCTATTTTGAAGGTAATTGTGCAGGACAATTGTGGCCTGTACAATTACTTCTGCCACTTCAACACTGGCATTTATTGGCCGTCTCAAAATTCTCCACCTTTGACTTAAAATTCCAAAGGCATTTTCAATGCACCTCCGAGCCCTACTCATTCTGTAATTGAAAATATTTTTCTTTTCTCCAAGATAATTTCCTGGATAAGACCTAATTATATTTTCATGCAAAGGAAATGCTGCATCAGCCACCAGAAAATGGGGCAATTTAATGTTTGTTGTTGGTAGGTATTTTGGAGGCGGAATCTCCAACTTGCCACTTAGTAAGGCAGATCCAAAACCACTTGCTTTAAAAACTGCAGAATCATGGTTACTGCCCTCCGCCCCAATGTCTACCATATTGAACCTATAATATGCATCACACGTTGCCATCAGCACTATACTGAAGTCTTTTTTATAATTAAAAAAAGCACTCCCAGAATGTTTTGGAGCAATTATGTTGACATGCTTTCCATCAACTGCTCCAATACAGTTGGGTAAGTTCCACCTCTTGAAAAAACCCGATTCTATTTGTTCCAACATGTCTCTCGTAGGAACAGGCAATTCAGTGGGTTGTAACTTATCCCATAAAACGCGGCATGTTTCCTTAATAATCACATGGGCAGTTGCTTTGCCTATCCTATACCCCCAAGCAATTTCTTGCATGGAGCATCCCCTCCGCCAGATAGCTAAATACAAAGTTTAATTATATATGGTTCACATATTTAACAGTGTCAAAACTTACTGTAAAGTTATGACAAGTCTTTGAGCTGGACTGATATGTTCTTTTTTCTTGCTTCTCTGTATTTCGGGCGTAACCAATTTTAAAAGAAAACTAAACTGAGGGGGTGTCATCCTCGAATATTTAAAAAACTGGTCACCATCCTGTAGCCACATATCTTTCTCTCAAAATTGCTAATAGCAGTAGTCGTTACTGCAGCAAAACGTAAAAATAAAAAGGCCAAGCCTATTATTTTGCCGTTCTTCTTACTAATTATCTTCATTTTCCAACACCAAAGGTAATTAATGAAAAAAATTTAACTCAAAACTCGCAAAACTGACAAAATTAACATACCAACAAAACAAAAACAAAAATAGTAATTTGACTTATGACTGTGATTGTGATGTTGTATAACTGCCTTTTCAATATTTTAAAATTATGATTGTGATTATGACTGTGACTATGACTATGATTATGATTACGACTATGGAAAATGTATAAACCCGGCATTATTTATTTGACAACCAACTGACACTATACTTTGTTTGATTGGTTGCCTTGGCGATTTGTACCCAAAATTACAAAACGTACCTTTTTTAGTATTTCCGTTACTTATTATTTATGTTTCTCGCCGCTTAAACCTTCCCTGAACTTCCACAAATATTTCAAGATCAAAATTAGCAAAATCGGTCCAGCCATTCTCGAGTTTAAGCGAGACAAACGAACAGAAATTCATTTATATATATATATATATATATATATATATATATATATATATAGAGAGAGAGAGAGAGAGAGAGAGAGATACAAGCTATACCCGGCATGCGTTGCAATGCCACGTAAATTTTAAAAAAGAAAGAAATAAAAATTGTAGATGATCCGGTGAACTTTGTATCACCTACATATATTTTTGAAAAATATGGTCAAAACGTAATACAAAATTTTTATCTGCATTAAATTAAATGCAACACAGTTATACACATAATCAATTGAAGGCTTTCTGATATACTATATTTTTTGACTTTTTTGCGCTGAGTAAATATATAAAGATGATGATTTTACGACTCGTGAACACGCGACGTATAATTGCCCATGCGCGAAACCGGGAAACTCCAAGTTGATTCCGCAAACTGTCCTTGTATTGGCAATTATTGTATATTATCTCTTTAAATTTTTAATAACTAATTTATCAAAAACTATCTTGGAAGTGGGCATGAAAGTTTTCTGTAAAATATGCGTTGCACCAATTATTATATTTTTGGATGTTGGCCAAGAAATGTTTAGTCATTTCCCACCCCAAAAACTAATGAGCGTAATGGATCTGGTAGTGGGAACCACCAGCGGTGAATCCAGTAGATTCACCGCTGTATTTTAAAGCTTTACAATATTGACAAATAATTGTCATTTCTCCAATCATTACGGATTGGTCGTCGCACCCAATAATCTATTTCCGGGTCGTAGTGGAATGCTACTTGTTCCAGGTTTACAACACTGGTCTGCGGAATCGCTCAATTTCATTGTGTCATGAAGTGCGCTCCATGTTTTGAATATTTGTTGCTCGTAGTACGTGTGACCATCTTGGTGTTGATTCTGCAATGTCTTCTTCAGCTTGTCTAAGTAGTTTTTGTTTGTTTGTTATTTTTACCTTTAGTTTCATTCGTCGGTAATCCTGTTCGGTCTGTTGTTTCTGTTTCTTCACTTCCGGTTTTGGGTCTTGTATTTATACCTTATAGACTTGTTTCTTGGGTGTTTTATATTCCTAGTGTGACGTCAGGTACAGCCGAATTTTCTTGTAGTTTTCCTCCATCCTTTTGATATAGTGTGATTTTATATAATTGTGCTAATCGCCAAACCCAAGTTCATGGAACGCCTCGTTGTTCTCTTGCTCTTTCACCCATAGTGCTTCTAGATGATCAATCCTTTTTTGTAGGTATTCCTTGGTTTTCTTGCACTTCCGTCGTTCTTGCAATTGTTATGTAGTTATATGATTTCTTGGGCTATTTTTTCTTGTTCTTGAATCAATTCATCTGCTTGTTTTATTTTGTCGTAGTTGAAGTTGTGAACTTTGTAACTTAGTTCCCCGGAAAAAGTGGCTATGACTTACTCAGGACTTTGCTTGTATTCTTGACTTTCCGCCGTTGTGTTGGCGTCGAAGTTCTTGAAGTTTTGGAGTTGTAATCACTGGCGCCTTTTTCTCCGGCTGTAGTGATTGGATGTGTCCGTCGTTTCAAATTTGTAGAATTTGTAGACTCGGTGTCCTAGTGAAGTTGCCTTGACTTACTCAGGACTCTTCTTGGTTACTTGACTTCCAGCTTTTGTGTTGGCGTCGAAGTTCTTTTAAAGTTGAAATCACTGGCAGTTTTTCTTCTTTTCTCGGCTGCAGTGACTCGATACGTCCGTCTTTTCGAACTTGTAGAATTTGTAGACTCGGTGTCCTGTCGATCTAAATGCTGTTGTGTAAGATATGCCCGAACTCGTTCGATTCTAAGCCTATTTACTTCATAATCATTTACTGTTGAACGCGCAATTCTGTCATACCAAAACGAATGTTATCGTTATCTGTCTCTCGCTGATCGTCAGTCGTCAGTGCGATTTGCACGTGAGGTAGCTCGTCGCACATTTGATTGACTTCGACGACCCTTCTCCTTGGCATTTTAAAATCAATAAAGTTCTCACGCACTGACAAACTGATGATAGATTTTAATAATCGTCTTGACATTTATTTATTTGACATCCAACTGACACTATACTTTCATTTGTTTGATTACAAATGTCAAATTACAAAACGTACCTTTTTTAGTATTTCCCTTACTTTTATATATATGTTTTTCGCCACAAAAACCTTCCCTGAACTTCCACAAATATTTCAAGATCAAAATTAGGAAAATCCGTCCAGCCGTTCTCTTGTTCAAGCCCAGACAAACGAACAGCATTTCATTTATATATATATAGAGATATACATACACACCATCATTACCAAGCCCAAAACGCTACACATGACATATTAAACCAAGCCCGGTGCAAAAAGCCAAGTTTCAAGTTTAAATCCGATATACGTCACCAAAGGCTTGAAACAAGGATGGTGTATCGCTCCTACCTTAATTAAAAGATTGTAATCGAAGTCTGACCATAGAATAAACGCAAGTCGAGAAGTGTCAGTTGTCGCGAAGCGATATGATATCCTAGGAATTAGGAACTCCCGAACGTTCGAGATTTTTGGAGGCGCTTCCCGAAGTGATAAGGTGGTAAACATAAAGGAGAAACCGGAAGGGAGTCGAAAACATTGACCGGGCGACCGCAAGCGAGGAATATAAATTAGATAATAAGTGTTAGTACTAGTAAATAAATTATTTAAGATAAACCGCGTAGTGTTGGGTATTTTGGATAGTAAAAAAACCGTTAGATACAATATATTTGAACACGGCTCTGATTAACTGGACGAAAAAGTGCGGTAATATGGGAATAGCCATAGGATATGAAAAGTTATTCACATTACCCATTGCAGAAGATCAGGTCATACTAGCCGAACATTAAATAGATATTGACCACATGCTGCGAAAACTAAACGAATAGTATGAGAAATTTGCCTTGACAATAAACCCGTCAAAAACTGAATAGGTATATTGTGATAGGAGACATAGGAAATAAATACAGCCGGACAATAACGTAATAAAAAACCTAATAATTAAATAATAATGAGTAAATAGATAAATAAAATAAAGTAAAATATAACATGTTATAAGTAGATATCCGAAAGTAAATATCACAGATAGGGGCAAGAGCGATGAAGAAATAAGTGAAAGAATAGGACAAGCCAAAGGTAGGTACAACTAGACAATTGAACAGTCTATTGTGGAGTTTAAAAGTAACTAAAAATACAAAAATTAGACTGTACAAAACGGTAGTAAAAGGAAATAGGATGTTTTGGATCAGAATGTTGGGAAATTAACCAAAAAAATAAGTCCAAATTAAAATCAATGGAAATGGATTACTGAAGAAGATGCTGCCGCTTAAATAGAGAAAATAAAGTAAGGAATACAGAGATAAAAGAGCGAATGGGAGTTGGTATCGATGTCATAGAAACAATAGAAATGAAAAGGTTAAAATGGTACAGATATGTGAGAAAAATGTCGAGTCAAAGATGGCCCAAAGAAAATATATGAGTGGAAACCACAAAGACACAGGAAAATGGGTAAACCGCGACTGACGTGGCAAGATGGAGTGAAAGAGGAAATGGACTGGAAAGGACTAGAAGAATGTAATGGAGAAATCGAGCAAAATGGAGATTAGGGTGCGAGAAAGGGCGACAGATGTAACCAACATATAAAGTACCGCTAAAAATAAATGCGTTTGTTGTAAAGAGTAGTTTGATTGTTTCATTTGAAAATACTGTAACGGAACGGCTCTCCGCGGCATAAACACGCCGGGAGCTAAACAAGTTCGCCGAATTGCGATCACGGGAAGGACGGCTCGAGAAGCTTCGATGCGATAACAAGTTCCGCGAATTCTAAAATGATCTCCAGAAACTTCGGGAATATTCCGGCAAACGTCTAGAAGCCTTCTACCTGCCATAAAAAGGGAATGTCGGACCCGAGGCAGCCAGTGGAAGAACCGGTGTGTAAACATTCGAGCGAGAGACCGCGCCCGTTAAAATAAATAAACATCTCTGAGTGAAATGAATTATAAGTGTTAAGAGTTATAGTCTGTCAAAATAACATGCGAAGTAATAAAATCTCATTATAAATGCAAAAAATCTAAATTTTGGGAGTTTTATAATGTCTTACACGCTACCTTACGGAATCGTTTCGTATTTTGAGTGACTCGCCCGAAACACCTGCGAATATTTTACGTCGGGCCATTGTATAGATACCGGGAATAACCACTCACTGCCGTACGGTCGGGGAAAAGAGTAAATACGCAATAGTCGGTAACTGGAAAAATTGTGTGCGTGTGCGTGTGTGTGTGTGTGTGTGTGTGTGTGTGTACCATTGTAACTCATTTATTAATTTTCGTTCATTTCTTTATGAACGCCTCTGGTCCCCGGTGAAATAATCGTTATATTACTTCGCATGTTATTTTGACAGACTATAGTAATAAATTAATTAGGACAAATAGTGTAGTGTTTTAGTTTTAGTCAATAGTAAAAACGTTACAATACTACACATTACCATGGCCAACTTCGAGAACTTGGACAACCTTCTGTCGTTGAACAATATGATTAATTTAGTTATAAACCAAACAACCTCTGGTCTGAAAACTGTTTCAGGGGGATACGTCATATACAAACAAATATTTCCAGATACAAATTTTCAGTGTAAAAATTGGTTTAGATTGTTAAAATATTTTTTTAAGATGTTTTGTAAATGCTAGGGTGGTAAATCGTTAGTCTAGTCATCAGCGGTAAAAACTTTGAAACTGTGGAATTTTGGACAACAAGGTAGATTTCTTTGAAAATTGGGATTGATATGTAGTATTTATAACATTCTTCAAAGTTGTACTTGTGCCGAAGCCTGCTTTTTTCTTAGGGGTGGAAGCCACCACTTGTAAAGGGTAAAAAATTTCTTAATCAAAATAATTCCAGAAATCGATAGACTGACCAATTCTAAGCAACTTTTGTTCTATAAAGTTTTTTTGTAAAGTTGATATTTTTTGAGTTATTTACGGTTGAAACTACACATTTTTTATTGAAAAAACGAATGTTTTTTAACCATTTTTCCCCAATAACTTTAAAATCTTTCATTTGATCGGAAAAAGATTTAGAACAAAAATGTAGACACTAAACAAAAAAAGAGATTCGTTTTTGAATGATCTCTATAAACCCAACTACGGTTTAGTTATTGCTCGTTGAAGTATGGTTATTTTTCGAGAACCTTGAAATTGAAAATCTCCAACCTTCAATAACGTGAAAATGGTGAAATTTTTGGGGAAAACTCAATAGACCTTCTTTAAAGTATATAGAAAAACCTTAAAAAACCGTTATAATAGGTACTTTCACTACATGCCGGATGTTGCTCACTTCTGTCTTTTTTCTAGGATCATTCCCTTATTTTCCAAGCTAGAAACTTTTTAAAAAATGCCTTTTGTAGGGAATTCCAAGCGCTTTAGGATCAAATTAGTTAAAAGTTTTTACAGCCCGTAGTTTTGGATAGGGTTGCCTTCAAAAGGCTTGGATGAGCTATAATTAGTATGCGAATGTAAACTTCGAACTGCCATATCTCCTTCAATTTTTATGATACAAAGATAAACAGAAAATCAAAATTTTTATTGAGAGAAACACTGCAATTAACATTTGAAACATTTTTCATACCTAGAATAGTTTTTGATTTATTTAAAAAAAATGCATTTTTTCCAAAATTATTAAAATGCCATTTTCATTTTAAACAATTTTTTTTTTTTAAAATAAGCATTCCAAACCGGTGAAACCCCATGGATCATATCAATGATACCTAAATAAAGTTAATTGCAAGTGGGTTACGCTTAATTTTTACCAGGGTGGTAATGACGAGGGTGTAATTTTTAAATTTAAAAAAAGGTGTTAGGTACTTTATTTTTGTTATAAATCAGTCAATTCTTATACAAAAGGTTTTCATCAGTGCTCATTTTAAATGTTATTTTTTTATGTACTTTAAAAAAGGTCTATTGAATTTTCCTCAAAAATTTCACCATTTTCAAGTTATTGAAGATTTTCAATTTCGGGGTTCTCGAAAAATAACCAATTCTTCATCGAGCAATAACTGAGCCGTAATTGGGTTTATAGAGGTCAATCAAAAACGAATCTCTTTTTTGTTTATTAGCTACATTTTTGTTCTGAATGTTTTTTCCGATAAAATGAAAGATTTTCAAGTTATTGGTGAAAAACGGTTAAAACACATTCCTTTTTCCAATCGAAAATGTGTAGTTTCAATCGTGAATAACTCAAAAAATATCAACTTTACAAAAAAACTTTATAGAACAAAAGTTACTTAGAATTGGTCAATCTATCGATTTCCGGGATAATTTTGATTAAAAAACTTTTTACCCTTTAGAAGGGGGGGTTCCACCCCTAGGGAAAAAGCACTCTTCGGCACAAGTCCAACTTTGAAGAAGATTATAAATACTACCTAAATCCCAATTTTCAAAGAAATCGACCTTGTTTCCCAAAATTCCACGCCAAAATGGTTGATGACTGGACTAGGTATCCGATACAATTGTTTAGTAATGAACAATCTCTTCGAGACAATTTTTTGCATAAATTTTGAGGTTATAAAAGAAAAGAAAAATTTACCGAACTACAAAATTTGTGGATGTGGCTTGGCTTCACGCCCGTTGAGAATGGTGATTTTGATCATTTTTAGAGATGATTTTGATCTCATTAGGCTTAAGTATGTTTTACCAAAATACAATTTAATACATTGTAATAAAGTTGCACAAAGATTTTGTAAATCAAAAATTTCATCTGAATTAATCACAACACAATTGTGGAAATATCAAACAGGGACACCAAATTACTCAGTATTCGTACATTCACTCGTATGTAGGTATATTAAAAACATTTGCATAGCTAAGGTATCTTCTTCAAGTTATTAGGCTTCCAGATGTACAACAGATCAAAATAAGGTACCTTGTGTTATTTGGGTCAGGTGTAAGTTGTGACCCAATTAAAGATATATACCTCAGACTTAAAAAAGCTTCTAAATGACCCCCATTTTAACACTCCGTATGCAATATTATACGGGTGTTGGAGTTAAAAATGTTTATTTAGTTTAGATTACAGATTAGGTATGCACGTATGCACTAATCTTAGCCAGTGACTAAATGGCGGGAAACATTACATGATTTCTATTGAACCATTGTACATATATTATATGCACATATATATTGCACAGATTTTATCTTTGGAAAAATAAAAATCAGAACATAGAGATAACACCCGTGGGGGGGCAAACTCGCACATCTAACGTTACCATGTTTCCTTACATAACTAACACACAGCATAGGTATATATTATATCAAAACCAAATTCTGGACTCTAAATTTAGCACCTTCGACATGAAAACAGAAATAAGGGAACCCCGAAGAGGGATCGATCCCTTTGTGTTCACTCTCACCTTCGGTGAAGTCGCCGTCACACTTTTCCTGGGAGAGCCGCGGCCCGCGGGCGCCGCACCGTCGTCGTACTTTTCGCTCCGGACCCGTAATTTTGAAATTATGTTTGTCTGACGATTTACACACACACGGGGCACACACACACGCACACAAGTACACGTCTTCCGTGCGTTTAATAGCGTTGTGAGGCTTGCTAAGGTTAGAGTTAGACGATGGACACTCGAGAGGCTACGCTACGTCTACACTATACGCAACACGCTCGCTGAATTATTACGGGCGGCGTTGCCGGATTCTCCGCGGGGCGCGTCGGCGTCGATTAATTTAGTCCGTTCCAAGGGCCCATGCACTTTCAATTTTCAAAAGTGTTGTTTCCTGGTGTTCCCACAGAAAAAATGATTTTTCCCATCTGGAGATTCGTATATAGCATACACAGCCATCAGATGCAATCTTATAGTCTGGGAATCCCCAGACATAAATGTAATAATTGAGCCATAACCTCTTATAATTTCTTATATGGCTTAATTGTACGTACCAGACGTACCTATACCACGTTTGGAAATAATAGGAGTGACAGATAGTCCGATTTTGATGTTTCGTGGGCACTTATATGGATTCCATAGGCGTGCGTAAAAGTAGAGTCGTGACTAAAGAAATGTTTTTAAAAATTTACTAATTTTTACAAATAAGAAGATACAAATACAAATCAATAAAAATAATACATATTCATGTTTTGTCGAGGTTTCTACGCCAATAAGTCTTTGGAAATAAGTTACTCGTCACAAAAGTGACTGATTTGTGAAACGGATATTAAAAAGCCACACTTAAAGAATCCAAATAGTACAGCATTTAATGACAGTCAAAGAGAAACTGTTTGAGTTATGTGAATCCTTGGATTTACCACAATTAAAAGAAGCAGAACTACAATTTCATTCAGAATAAAGTCACTAGATATACAAAGTACCGCAATCCATTGACCCCACGTGTAAGAGAGAGATAGAATCATTCCGAACCAAAATGGCGGCTATTTTTAGGAATTTTAGTAGGAATTTTATTTTCTACACTTAACAGTTGTCGAATTTGTGACAATTATTGACAAATGACATCATAACATCATTTTTCCAGGAGGTAACGCGTGGTGTGTGGTAACGCGGTAATTTCTAATAAAGGCGAGATTTTTTATTTCTTGATTGGGATTTGCTTATAAAAATGGTGTGGTGTTGTGAAATCTTTGTGATATTTTAAATACAATACATAAACAATTTTCAGCTCCTAAACATATTTTAAATTGCCACAATATTTGTAACAAATTAGTTAAGATATTTCTAAGGAGCCGTTTATATTTTTTATTAAAAAACATTGGTACAAATAATACGAATACGGATGTTCAAAGTAGCCGTAGTATTATCATGCGTGCATTATTGAATAATATATATTTGTAACGCATACACTTGGTTTTATTTGACAGGGTTTAGGGTATAACTTTTTTTTTTAAATTCTTTTGAATATAGGCAAGTAAGAAAATGATAGGTTTGTTCCAGTAAACAGAAAAATATGTTATGAACATGTTTCTATTATACTCACTCACATTTAAAAAAAATAGTGTTAATTCTTTACTGTTTTTGATTCTGTCTACCTAGACATATTACCTACTCTATTTCAATTTTAGTTACTTTTATCACTTCTTTTTGTTCTTTAAATTGAAAAAATGGATAGATGAAGGAGAATGCAACAAATTTTCATATATTTAGCTTTCAAGTTTTCATTGTAAGTACTGGTAATAATAGAATAATATTACATATCATTTATTAGTAATGATAATATTCACGGAGTGCTGTTGGCAGTTTCGTAAAATAGGCCAACATAACCTTCATTTATAACAATTTAATTTTTGTAAGAAATATCACCTACGTAACTTTTCCATTCATTCACTTCACCCCTTTAAGAACTATTCAAGTTCGCATACTTGAATAACGCGCTATTTCCCCCACCACAAACCGAACCAATATGGCGGACGATTACGGTACTTTGTATATCTAGTGACTTTAATTCAGAATATATTGAAGTTCTTCGTCCTTTTGCACAAGCTATAGACAATCTTCAAGGATCTAAAAATACTTTTTACGGAGAGTTGATCACATAACTTCTCCGTATCAAAAAAATCTTAACATCATGTCAATTACGCCAATTAAGATTTGTTCAAAATTTGGTTCATATTTTATTGGAAAGTTTGGAGACTAGATTCCAAGAATATCTGTCACTATCTCCAGCTATAAATGATGCTATATTGGCAACAATTTCTCGTCCATTTTTTAAAGTACGATGGACTACATAGGAAAATAGGACTAAATTAAAAGATTTGTTATTTACTGGATTAGAAGTTCATTCAAAGCAAATAAAGGCGCGAGGGTTAAAACAACCTGAAGTAACGGGTATGGCAAATAAGCACTTTAGCGAGGAATATTTTCTTTTTGATGAAAATAATTCAAAAGACAGTTCTGGATCTGATACTACAATAAATAATGGCTTGCAGCTTGAAGGTCTTCGGTACCTTCACAATGATGATACTGATTTTGTTATGCTGGATCAGTATCCAACTATCAAATAGTTATTTAAGTCACAAGGAATGTAAAGACGTTTTACCATTCGAGGCAATTGTCACTTGCCGAGAATGTTAACAGTCGATACATTCCGTGTGGCTTATTATATTTTTCACGCTGCCGTTGAAAATTTCCTCATAATTCCTCAAAAATGAAATGTTTGATTTAGTTTGGACGTACGTCACTCTGACATAAGTTGACTGACATACGTCAGACTTACCAGTCTGATATATACGTAACTAGGGATAAATCAACTTGATTTACACTTTTGATTTTCCTAGGAATGTATATGGCAGTACTATTTACATTCCGTCGTCAAGGAAAAATAATACACGAATGTTATTTGCCATTTTCATGCAACGTATCTATGCATATAAGGGCGATTTACGATAGCGGCAGCGTGAAAAAGATATTTATTCAATATAACACTCCATTGCCATCTTCAGCTCCCGTAAAGAGATTGTTTTCATATGCTGGCATGATAATGCGACCAAAGCGACGATGCATGAGTGACGAGAATTTTGAGAAGCAATTGCTAATCAAAGCGAATTTTTTGAAATAATATTTCTGGACCTCAGAACCATAGGGTATTAAGTCGCATTTTTTAAATTTTCCAGGACAGCGATTTGGAAAATTATATTAATCAAGATTCTGATCTGGTAATCAGATGGAACTATGTGAGCTTTGTTTCTATTTGCTGCTGGTGTTATTTAACTAAATAATTAAATTCGGGTATTTTCATTCACTGGTCCTTTGGATAATAATACTTCTTTTAATTATAGTGCACTTAATACTCTATAGTTCTGAATGAGGATATCTCGAATTGGTTCCAATTGCAGTGAGTCAGTCTTACTTATATCGCCTACGCTGTGTAAATTTATTTTGGTAGAGGTTTTATTAAAATTAATTAATTTGTTCAACATTTTCTTGTTCATATTTGGTTTTAAAGTACAACACCCCTGTTGTGTCTGTTAAAAATTTCATGTGAACGATTTTCGATATCAAAAAGGGTTCGTTTGTTGAAGTTTTTTTATTTTGATGAAACGGAGATTTAGTGTTATCATATAAAAGGTTAAAGTTGTAAAACTCCTTTGTCTGCATTTCCTCTACCTCAATTTTAGAGCCACAGAGATTTTGTGGCCTCTTGAGGTCATATTGCATACCACAAATTTGTCACCAAGTTTAAAACGCACAAAAAATAACTTGATTAAACATTAACTACCAGCTAAGTGTAATATCAACTGTAAGGACTTAATACGTAAAATAAAGCATTTTATATTTAAATCTTTATTTGAAATACCCATTTCCTATTTTATATTTTAAATGGTTGCATCTAAACCATTTTCCATTTTGGATTTCAAATATTTTGTTGAAAGTATTTTCCATTTTTTATTTTAAATATATTTTAATGCTATTTTACCCAGCTCTGCACTCTTGTATACTACAAAAAATATGTTTGTTTCTGGGAATTACAGATTACAGCATCTACGTTCCGTTGCATTCCATTGTTGCCGTTGTAAGCAATCTTCAGCAATATACTTCCATGGTGTATTTCTGGTTGCCGCCATCACCAACAATACTCTTTTCGTGGCTCGCTTAAAACCACACGTTGAACCATTATAGTTTTTCTTTAGTTTTATTAGAGTGTAAAGCTCAGTTAACCGACTGGAAAATGCATCTCAAAAGATGATTTTTAAATGTGTCGAACCAACTTTATGATTCAAGAAAACGAAAGGTTGGTATTTGACAACGCCGGATGGCTTGTGCGATAAGTTCACGATCTGTATGTGCGGCACAGTTATTTATGCGTTTGTTCCACACAAAACGCTCTACAGTTTCTTCAAAAAAGGGATCCATCGCCAAATGTCATTACTCCTATTATTCCAAACCAAGGCCTATCAACTTTAAATAGGTTGCCTCAAGCGATCCTGACCTACCACAACAGCGAGCGACCGATCTACGTCACACGGCGACCGGCGATGCAAAAAAAATACTTTGAAAAACTCAAAACTGTGGTCAATTACAAACGAAAACGCCAGCCAAATGCCAAATTGTCAGAGTAATACAGAACATAGATTAAACCACAGAGTTAGATTAAACAGGTAATAAAACTCAGACCTGGGTCTCCAGTCTACGTCACGAACTCCGCCCTCCCCCGAGCGACCCCCTCGCCACAGCTCGCCAGGAAGCTGTTCAATGAGGTAACCTATTTAAAGTTGATACGCCTTGGGTATAGCCTAACACTCTTTTCTCTGTGAAAATTTTCATCACCGGGGTTTTCTCCCTCCCATTTTTACGAAGCACGACCATTTGGCGTTGTATGAAAAATGTTTAAATCATGTATTTTGACAAAATGTAGATTTCTTACAATAATATTGGATGAAACGCATGAGCTCATTTAAAACGTGCCACAATAACGACTTGAAATTTTTTATCGACAACTATCCGGTTTTTCATGTTTGTTTAAAAACATGTTTACAATTCAATTTTCACATTATCTTAGATTAGAAAACACATATAGGCCAATCAATTAGGGGTTTCGCCATGACATCGAATTCTCGAGCAGGAGACCCGGATTTTTAGGTAATATAGGCCCACAGAAACAAAACGTATAGGAAGACCCCACGAGACTATGAACATTAGGCATTGTTTTTAACAATTAAACGTCAAAAAATGCACATTTTTTACTATTTTTGTTCTCAATTAAAGACTAAGTTACTTTTGGGTAAAATGGGCCTATCATCCTCTAGGGAATTAAAAGACCTTTAAAGTGATTCTAAACCGACCTCGATATCTTCATTTGTTGGTGAGAAAAATGGTATAGAAAGTCAAAATCGACAAATTCTTTGTTTAACAATAATTATTGTTGCGAAATTGAACCTGCGGCTTTGTTATTTTGTATAGTCGGGGATCATAGTGCTTAATATGTGGTAAAAATTTCAGATCGATTCATCAAACAGTTTATTGCAAAATTCAATTTGTTTATATTTTTGCAATTTTTATGCAATAACCATCTACGCACAAATAAAAAAAATCGCGATTCTAACATCATGGTGCCCTAGAGAAACATTCTCTCTATCGATATCAATTGTTAAATATTTTAAATCTTAAAATTGCTTTTTATCACATTCAACAATTGATATCGACAGAGAAAATGTTTCTCTATGTTTCTCTCGCGATCTTAGAATCGCGATTTTTTTTATTTGTGTGTAGATGGTCATTTCAAAAAAATTGCAAAGATATAAACAAATTGAATTTTGCAATAAACTATTGATGAATCGATCTGAAATTTTTACCACACATTAAGCACTATGATCCCCGACTTTTTTACAAAATAATAAAGCCGCACATTCAATTTCGCAACAACAATTGTTAAACAAAGAATTTGTTGATTTTGACTTTTTATACCATTTTTCTCAGCAACACAGCAAATTTTTAATTTTCAAATATTTTAAATCAATTATATTAATTAACGATTATTGATTAAAATTATTTTGATTTCAATTTTTGTTAATGATTTTTGTCTGAAAAACTTGGTGTCCGGTTAATTTTGCGGTTGAGTTTATTCACGTATTTTGTTTATAAATTAATTACATAAATCTTTAAAAAGTAATTCTTCTGGTATTAAAATCATTCATTTCTTCTTTCAAATTTCTTAACATTTTTAAAAACTAGATGGTTATCAATCTGTCAAATCGTTATTTTGGCACTTTCAAGTAGGTAGGCAGACATACCGATCCTAAATACTTATCGGATTTTTTTTGCGTTTGTGGGATCAAACGCGTATGTGTGGATGTAGAGTAGATGTTGACGAGTCTCCCGCTTACGGCAAAATGATACGGTGCGGCAATTTGCATTGCGGCACCTGTGTGCGGCACCTGCAAGTATATGTCTAGCATGTTTGATATTTTGTCGCATTTCTTGCTTCGCCGACCGGAACGAGAGAAATCACGTTACTCTATCTACAAAATTTTTATAAAAAAAATATCTCCGGAAATAAGGCCGCTATTTTTAAAAAATCGGATTCATTTAACATGTTAGGGGTAATACACGTCAGATTTTTTCACATGATAATATGCATTTGGTCTACCTTTAAAAACATTCACAAGTTATTGAAAATGCAATAATTTTGCTCATTAAGGGGCTACAGAATTTATTTCCTTCGAATTTACCACGTCATCTGCCCCTCTAGCACACCGAGAACAGAAAAGATAGCGAACAAGCAGTCTATATCTTTAATATGTCTATGGTCAACACTGTTAATGGTGTCACCTGTAAATTGACAATTAAATATTCCCCGCTCATTCAGCTGTTGTTATTGGTTATTTTTTAGTTTGGTAGAAATAGTTCGAGTCATCTAGTCATAAACTCGATGGAACATTATAACTAAAGTAGGTTCTATCGCTGTAAGTATACGGAGCTTAGTGGGAAACCAACAAGAGCAAAAGAGAAACCAGCAGTAGTTCTTTAGCATGACAGAGAGAGAAGTTTTGCAACGTTGCCGGCCGAGCACGCAGTCCAAGTCAACGCGTGTATCGCTTCACACTTTCGAATGTGTGCGGTACAGTGTGCGGAGCGGATGACTGTAATGTTTCGCGAGCTAGCAACATCGCAAAAGGTCCTTCTCTGTTTAACTTGCGAGAAATATATGGCCTTTCCTTCGCTCTCGTGCTTACCCTATACTGCGACTCTTTAGAAACGGTCTGTATATAAAACTGACTCTGTATTAATGTTCCCCATAACCTCAGCCATGTCTTGACAGATAAGAACCAAATATGGTTTATACACTTTTTATGGAATCGAATCTCCACACGGTTTCCGTCCGTCCACTGTCGAAAATAAACCCCGGAAGCCGATAAGCCCGAAAATCCAAAACAAGATTTTTCGATTGCCACCGTATACCTCGCGGCGAGTACAGAACTTTGAAACAGTCGACCTATCTCACCTATCTGACACCACCCAGTTGTTCTTCGTTTATCAAGTGAAATAGGAGAAACAATGTCAAATAACTGTGTTAACTGTTATTCTTGACACGTATCTTGCATACGCCATATAATAAATAATTGCTGCTACGTGAGAACAGCCGGTGGCCCTATAGTCTTTAGCACAGTGCAACATATATTTCGATACTCTAATAACATCGTGGTTCGTAATGCGAATATGATTTGTACAATTCAATGTGTGTTATCAATTTTACTGTACAAATTATCTACGAAGAATAAAGGCCAAAAAACATGAAAAAAACCCCAAGAAATGTGTTCTTATTTTTTTGGGAGGATTCAAACCAATTATCATTTTTTCATCGAACAATTGCATTGGTTATAAAAAGCATGTAATATGAAAAAACTTTTTGAATTAAAATAACAATAACACCTTTTTTGGAATACCTGACTTTTTTCACCTTCGACATTGGATCGTCGTTGGATATTACATTTTTTTCACATGTGGAACTAGATGGACCTGAATCATAACAACATCTCATTCATCTTAACTTCTTGTTTTTATTGAATTATTACGACTCTTTGATTAAATTATGATATGACTTGACTATGAAAAATACAATTGGCGAACTCAGTAACTATGTTACGTTACGGAGTAATAGAAGTTAGTTCGGTACGTTGTTGGTAGTTGGTAGCCGCCGTATAAAGAAGAATGAATGATACTAGTCAAATGATACTATTACATTTCGCTGTTAAATACTTAAAAGCCGGAGAGTAATACAAACCATTCGTATTTGGGCAAAGGCGGAACATTGATGGGGCGCAAAATGGTAATTTTTTTAACCTCTGAATATAATACATTGAACAGTTATTTTTTTTCTGTGCTAGAGCCTCACCATCTCCACCACTGCTTCGAACGAATTTTGTAGTAACTTTGGTAACCAAGCAATCCAACGATGTTAGGCATCTGCTCCTGTAAATCAGAATCTACTACTTACGTCACCAAAATATTACAAAAATACTCATGTATATGTGTCATTTGTACAGAAACAAAATGCCCAACTAAGTATTACCATGTTTTAAATATGAAAATACAGAAATTTGTAGAAGTGCTAGTTATGTCACTTATGCCCCCCCATTACTACAAAGTATTGTATTATTATAATAATAATATCATTATTACTGATATCCTTATTATTATTATTATTATTATTGTTATTATTCCTTATGGCATTAGCTATTCGTGCAAAAAATCATCAAGTGCACACCGTGCACCTAGGATGAATTTTTACCTTTTCTCATTTTTATTTTAGCACATTTGTCTAATCCAAACCCCATTCGTATGTCTTCCCTGAATTCTTTTACTATCTTGAGTTGTGTTTTAAGTACACTGTCATCTTTGGCTATCAACTTTAAGTCATCGATGTACAGGAGGTTACTAATTTTATTTCTTTTCGTTTTTACACTGATAGCCAGTTAGTGATTATTTGTTGAGCATTGAGCTAAGCGGGACTAATTCGAGGCAAAATAATAACGGCAAAATGGAGTCTCCATGGTAAATACCTTTTTTAATCTGGATATGTTTCTGACACACGTAGATTCAGACATTGTTGTTAGATATAGATCGACCTGCCATTTCGCCATTAGTTTTTCTAGGTAGGAGATCATTACCTCTGACGTATTGTGTATCTTAAGGGATTATAGAAGCCAGCTGTCAGGGACGCTGTCAAAAGCCTTTTTATAGTCGATCCAGGCAACTGAGAGGTTTTTGTAGCCTTCTCTGCAATCATCAATTATCATGTTGCTAATTAGGAGGTGATCTTTGCATCTTTGCATCTGTAAGTGTTTTTAGCGCAGCTTATTGTCTGATGAGAATAGATTATTTACCTCCAGGTGTGCATATAGTTTTGCTGTCATCATGCTAGTTAGGCATCTATACATGGTGTTGAGGCAGGTGATTGGTCTATAGTTGCTTGCTAGGTCCGTTTTCTCGTTTTTGGGCAGTAGATATGTTTTCCCTTTCACAAACTATTCAGGTGTCTCCATTGACCCTGATACCATATACTGTTGTAGCAAAACAGCGATCTCTTATGAGCACCTTCATTCTTCTGAACCAGAAGTTGGCCAAACCATCATTACCAGGCGCTTTACAATTAGCAGCTTTTCCCAGTGTCGATTCAAGCTCTTTTGCATTTAGTTCGCCCCATTGCATTTCTATTATTTCAGTGTTCTGTCGATGTTCTTCTTTAATCCAGCGGGCATTTTCATTATGTATTTCTCCTTCTCCCCATATACTGTTCCAGTAGGTTTCCATGTCGGTGTTTGTTGGGGGCCTACCCGTTTGTCTCGCGCTCTTGTAATACTTATACAACGTGTTTCAAAATGATTGTCATCTAGTTGGCGTTGGAATTTCTGTGCTTGTAATTTTTGACGTGCCGCGCTCTATTGATTTGAACCTATCTAATTCTGACAACAAGTGTCCTGTGATCTGTGCGATCTGTGCAAGTGTCAAACTGGCAATCAGTACTGCTGGTAATTAACGGCCCTTTTCAGGGCCAAAATAAATACTGCAAATAGACAAATACTCAGAATTCGTTTTCTTTTGACAGAGAAAAACCATAAGTTAATAGAGGTTAAGTAGGTTAATTTGAGGGTATGTATAGCTAGTAGAAACTCCTATTTTCACAAGGCGGTTTTTTATGTTACATGGGAATTCCACAGCTGACTAGATGACAATCATTCATTTTGAAACACGTTGTATAAAATCTTGTCGTATTTTGCATGTACAATTTGTCTTGTAATTTTATTAATTATTATTATTATTATTATTATTATTATTATTATTATTATTATTATTATTATTATTATCTCAGCTCTATTCATTTCCACCCCATTAATCGAGAGACATTACAGGTTATAGTACCTTTGAAATAGGTGTCATGGTTTTCGTACTTTGTTTCGTACACACTGAATGGATATGACCAAGCCTTAAGTAGAAAATTGGTAATAAAGACGACCCAGTTTCTGTAAATTAAGTCATCTTTAAATAGCAGTTGACCTAAACACTTCGTCCTACGTAGAAACTTACGCCTTAATCGTCTTATTTCATCAAATGTCAACTTTGATAATTATTTAGAATTGGTCCATCCGTACCACCGCCACTTACATCAGTTCGATTCGCATTCAAATCGTGCAATTTCAACACCGTATCGATTTCGTAACAAATGGTCCCGATTTCGAAACAACACTCCCTCCCTACCCCTTCCTCCAAAAGGACAACAACCCCACAGTTAAAATAACAAAACTACATGAAAGCGCTGGCACGATGCCAACCGGGCCACTTTAGCTACCCCCTTAACATACAATAGAAAAGGATTTAGCTAATGAATAATGAAAAGGCAGATGAGCCTAATGAAGAAATGGGTTTGTATTCCTTAAAATTCACATTTTATTAGAGGGGCAACTAAATTTTTAACCATCAGTCAATGTTAAGTGCGATTTTGGTTTCTGCAATATTCTGCATTACTAAAAACAATTCATGATTCCAAAAAACACTTACATTGTTGCGCCAGATATTTATTCACAAATGGGGTTACTCGGGTTGTCTTTAATTCAAGTATAATATTCGATGGCTTAATTGTGAAAAGATATATAATGCATTGGTACGGTTTCACGATTAATTACTTTAATTGAATTGGATCTAAGACTATCCTACCAAATGTATCCAGACAATAATTAGTAGATAGATTAAATTCGTCTGGCCTAGGAATGTACCAGTTCAGAAGTAACTGTAATCTATAAAATATTTAAGAAGTGACACCTATTAAAAAAATGGAGGTCTGTGAGACTATTTCTTTAAATTTCATTATAAATATACGAAAGTAAATCGAGATATTCAAAGTTTAAAAACATTTTTTCACGCGGATTTTGAAAAAAAAATATACACTACAACCGAAACAAGACGGGCGTACAGTGCCCTTTACAGTTTTTAGAAAATTTCCAAAAACCGAAAAATGACAAGTAAACTACCATTCTGTTCCCACCGATTTCAATGCAAAGCTTATTGGGAGGTTCTGGTGTAGCACAAATTTTAAATTTAAAATTCGAACCGTTTGTGGGTTTTTAATTCCAGAGAAGAACCATTTTTTTAAATCATGGTTTTAAGACTCGGGGGATCTTAAATCGTCTAGAAATGCTAATAATTCAAATTCGACAAATCGACTCGTTACAACATTTCTCAAATGAGCGCCTCATACGACGAAGTTAAAATTACTTTAATAATAAAAAAGAAAATATGAAAGGAGCACCTTTCTTGCTGAAAGAGAAAATAGAATCAGTGGTATTCTACTGTCTGAAGAATAGCACCATCCCAAGCAAATGCCACTAGTCAACCAGGTATTAAATATTTTACTTCAACAAGAAAGTTCGGTTATAATGGCTATTTAATTATTAGTAGAAACAATATTGTAATATTAATATTCTAAATTCTGGTGTTTCTTATCGCTTCTTCGATTATTAACCATTATTCAAAACACTATCGTCCTATGTTAACAATGGTTTTGATTAATTTTTATTGATAATAATTAATATATTATGTAATTAACCGACGTACTAAATGGCACCGAATGTGCTGCAGTTATCTTCATTTGAACGAAATTCCTGACGATAATCGCATTCAGGCAACGTCGTAACCAACTGGTCATGCTCCGTCACCTCTTGGAATAATTATCCATGTGCTGTCTCTTTGCATTGAATGAAACGACAGGAAACTGTCGCGTCGTTCAATGAAACTAAGCAACGAGTGATAGTTATGCCACTCGCCAACAGAGCGCGACACAAGAAATGTAATCATCATTGATCGTTAAGTCCCGAGTAGATCAAGTTGCTCCCAATAGTCCCAATAAAATGCAATTCGGACGGCAACCATTATGATGATTGTCATATTTCCATTATTTTCCTCAAACAAACAGATTATTCGTTCACCATTATCAGGTTTAAGTATCATATCTGTTTCTACAGAAAATATTCAACTAATTCCGTCGAATGAACGTTTCATTTACGTTATGTGGCTCAAAAGGAATCCATGATCGCTTTTTTATTTTGTGATATAGTTATTGTTAAGAAAGAAATATTAAAGGCGTATTTCTATTCACATGCTAACTAGTCCATTGCAAGGGCGAAAACAACCCCGCCGAAGGCATGGTAATAACCCATGGCAACTGTTTCCACACTATTTTTTTTTTCTTATGGGAACCAACATGGGGAACATTTTTAAGCAGCTGATATCTATGTAAACGAAATTTCTTAACTATCAGTTGTATACAACAATAAACAGTGAAGTACGTAGTTTTCTTGAATATAAAAAATACATGATACATTATGGAGGAAGGAAGAAAAACATGATTTATTATGGAGGTGACATTTCAATGTAATACAAATTTGATGCCACCTGTCAAAGTATGACATATTTGTTAACCAATCAGAAGCGAGTACGACACAACATTAAGCGTCGCTTTTCCCTTCCCTTAAGTCGGGTTCTCAAGGTGCGAAATGCGAAAGCGAATTCACTATACTATTGGTGTCTATGTTCTGATTGGTGCATAAATCACTTTATGCACCAATCAGGACATAGACACCAATAGTTTTTGCGAATTCGCTTTCGAATTTCGCACCGTGAGAATAAGGCTTTAGGCTTTCATGCCCATGCCTCTTATTCATGTGCTTCTGATTGGTTCACGAACTATCATTGTCATAATTCCTGACAGATGGTATCAAATTTGAATTACAGTGAAGTGTCACCTTCGAAATAAATCACTTCTTTCTTCCTTCCTCCATAAGGTATCATGTACAACGTGTTTCAAAATTACTGTCATCTAGTCGGCTGTGGAATTCCCATGTAAAATAAAAAAAAACCGCCTTGTAAAAATAGGAGTTTCTACTAGCTATACATAACCTCAAAATAACCTACTTAACCTCTTTTAACTTCTGGTTTTTCTCTGTCAAAAGAAAACGAATTCTGAGTATTTGTCTATATGTAGTATTTGTTTTGGCCCTGAAAAGGGCCGTTAATTACCAGCAGTACTGATTGCCAGTTTCACAATAAATGTTCAAAGTGACACATGTTGTCAGAATTAGATGGGTTCAAATCAATAGAGCGCGGCACACCAAAAAGTAAATGCACAGAAACAACGCCAACTAGATGACATTCATTTTGAAACACATTGTATTTTTGTATACAGACCGTTTCTACAGAGTCGCAGTATGGTATAATCATAAGAGCGAAAGAAAGGCCATATATTTCTCGTTGGCTAAACAGAGAAAGAACTTTTGCGATGTTGCTAGCTCGCGAAACATTACAATCATCGCCACACTCTACCGGATCATTCGCTGTATAGTCTCTGACGGGAATATTTGGAATGGGTTACGGACCGGCCGGCCGGCAACGTTGCAAAACCTCCTTCTCCGTCATACTAACGAACTACTATTAGTTTCTCTTTCGCTCTTGTTGATTTCGGACCCTGCATTTCAATAGAATAGGTCTGTATACAAGGAAACTATATACATACTTCAATGATTATTGTTTTATACAGCTGATAGTTAAGAAATTTCGTTTACGTACAATACCAGCTGCTTGAAATTGTTCCCCATGTTAATTCCCATAAGAAAAAAATAATGTAGAAAGAGTTGCCATGGATTACCATTCTCTCTCCAAATGCTGACGTCACACTAATGTTGCGTATTTGAATTTTGGGAGTACCCGTTCTGTTCTTTTGAAACGTGCACTAACCAGAACTTGAAAGAATGAAATATTTTCTATTCTTTTAAGATATTGTAAAGATGAGCTAGGTAGTATAAACTGCGGTGAGTAGTTTGAACACGTTAATAACTCTCTCTGATGTAGACCTTACAAAAACATTCTTCGCGTTAAATATCCATTTGATTATCCGAGATAACAAATCAATATCAAAACAAAATCAGTACCTATCAAGTTTCATCGAGAGACTTCGAAACATATTCACAGATTTGAGTGAAAGATGATAAAAAAATGTACTTACTCAGTCTGATCGTGATCCGTAGAAAACGGAAGGCCATCTTCAGGAATTGGACTAGGTTCGGGTTCCTCCGTTAGGGGGCTTTCAAATATGAGGGTCTCCACCATTGATCCCTTTGAACTACCGAAGGATACTCTAAAAAAAAGACAACCTACATAAATTAATTAATATTTGAAGAGTTACAGAAGTGCCGTCGAATACGTCGTACTACAGCACAAAAACATTGTAAAGACGTCTTCGTTAGGTTTGTAAATAAATATGTTTGTAAAGTTGATCGAGTTTAAACCGAGCACGTCGATCGCGCGGTGATAGGGTTTTCTCCAGCCGGAGCCGCACGTAGAAAACTTAATTTTGACTTTCAAATCAGGAACGCAAGCAAAAATTGAGCATATCTCCGATGCTATTAAACCGATTTTAATGTATGTTTTTCTAGGGTATCTCGAGAAATTGGAAATCATGAGGCAATTTGTTTACAACCTGGAACCTATAAATAAGTAAACGTATGTTGTAACGTTTTTATTAGGTATTCGACTAAATCAATACATCACGCGAATTGTCCTAATTAATTTATTTATACAAACACAACACGTAATACCTAATTTATATTCACACACATTTGTTTATTTATCTTCGCGCCCGGTAGTCCATTCATTCACGGTTTTTGCTCAGAATTTTAAAGTACCGCTTCGATTGACCTGAAATTTGAAATATACATAAATATACATAGGAAAAATGTCAAAGAAACAAGTTATATAGTGTCGATGTGTGCTTTTACCCTGGGGGTGAGTGCCACCCATTCTCGGGGGTGAAAATATTTAACCTTTAAAAAAACTCCGGAAATCTAAAGAATGTCCAATTTCAATTAAAAAATGTTATATAAACTTTTCTCGGTAAGTTAATATTTTTCGAGTTATTCACGATTGGAATTGTTGATTTTCTACCTAAAAAATGCATGTTTTTGAGTGGTTCTTCAAAAATAACTCGAAAACAGTGAGTTTTAACAAAAAAGCCGTAAAAACAAACCCTTTAAAATAACGAATCGAATGGCGTTTCTTGAATTTTCCTCGCAGAAACATAACCCGAGTTACAGCCTGATGAAGGTGAGGGTTTATTTGAATTCACCTAGAATCGAACAGTTTATCATTAAATAACGTAAAAAGGAGTGATTTTTCAAAAAAAAATGCTTAAAATGTTTTTTAAAGTTTTTAACGAGACCTTTAAAATGAGCTAAGGTGAAAGTGATTTGGGAATAAAAATATCCGCCCTACTGATTGGGGATGGATAAACTGCAAAGGTTCTTTGTAAACCTGTAAAAATACTAAATAGCCTGCACCAAAAGAACTGCTTGAAATGATATTTTGCAATTGCAAAAAAGGATTTGGTACAACATGCAGCTATCGAAAATTTGGTCTTTTCTGTAATGCAGTTTGTGAAACTAGCACTGGTGATCATTTCCAAAACTGTCCTCCAATTACACATCAAGAAAAGGAAGTTGAAAAGAGAGATAGAGAGAGAGAGAGAGAGAGAGAGAGAGAGAGAGAGAGAGAGAGATAGAGAGATGCACGGTTTTGAGTTCCTAACTATTCGAGAAAAACCAAAAAATAAGTTTTACCACTATCTTTCACCTCTTTGGAAAGGGAAATTGTGTCTTTTTTGGATCTTTCTGAACCTATTCGGGACTGAGGTCATAAGTGCTAAGCCAAAGTTTTAAGCACTGCGGGCGTTGTTAAGTAGATTTCTAATCCTTCGGCAAGGGAAATTCAGGATTTCATGAAATTCGGGGTTCTATGAAATTCGGGAGCGGTGGGTTTTACATAATCGACATCAGCCTGTAGAATCTATAAGTTATTGGAAAGATTTTAGTATCAGATAATTAAGTAACATTTTAATTGATTAACCAGTTAAGTTCAGTTTGAAGTAAATATGTGTAAACATACTCCTACCCTGTCAAACCTCAAGTCATTCATGACTACAGTTCACACAAAATCTGCCGTTACGTCTTCCGAGACGGACATAGTCGAACTCCTCGTTGTGCTTATCTTTCGCTTTCCGGTGAGCAATTTGTATTTCGATGAAATAAGAAAGGAAACTCTCAGTTGACATTTCATTTTGTATACCTTCAGTTTTAGAGTAAAACATCTTCACGCGTATTAATGTCTATGGTATTTAACTCTCCTAACCGCCAAAGTTGACGTACGGATTCGATCGACAATTGAACCAAACGGACTCTCATGTGACGAGTAAAAACATATACCTACTATTAGCCCAGGCTACATACTAAAAAATTATAGTTTTCACGGCATTATGTTCTACAGATATCTGAAAGTTTTAAATGGTAGGAGGGACCTATAGAAAGATCACTGTATGACCATATACAGCTAGAATGTTCCTGTTTTTTTTTATAAAAAATGGGTTAAGGTGTGAAAATCGATTTTTTCCTCATAGAATTTTCCGGTTGCATTTTAGAGAAAAGTGGTCAACAGAAAAGTTTTAGAGAATAAAAAGACAGTTAATTTGGTTTTGTATAAATTAAAATTGATCAATAAACAATTGAGTTATTAGCAAAAAAGCATCAATTTTTCAATATTTTATAAATGTTAATACTCTTTGCAATAATAGTGATAAGTGAAGTGTAATACACGAATTATGAAGCCTTTAGGGGTCTTTATAAGTGTTCAAAATTTCCGCCAGATCGGGTTATTAGTTTACGAGATATCTTATTTGTTTATCCCAGAGACTCAATGTTTAAACAATTGAGCTTGCCCAGGCTGCAATTCCACAGATATTTAATAAGATGGAATAGTTTACTTGAATGCCGAACTATAAGTTAAGTTTGAAAACCAACTCATTTTTAATGAAATTGTTGTTAAAAAAATCATTATAAAAAGGGGCTAATTTTTTGCTTATAAACAAATTGAATAACTTTTTTGTCTATTGTTAATGTATACGGTTTTAATAAATTGCATTGAAGAGGTGGTAAAAAAAACCTTTATTTTTTTTTAAAAAAAGGTTCTACTGTCAATAGAAGCCGAGATAGCAACATTTAAAAAAAATCATATCTTCATTATTTATAAATATTAAGAGCCGAAATTTTCACCAATTTTACATAAAGACCTAAAATGTGAATATAGGATTTATAGGTTTAATATCTATGCACCATGAAAAAAGTTATAGCCCTTTAAAGTTAAGGTTTTTCGCTAAAGTCTACGAAGTCGTAGTGGAGAGGATAGCAGATCGTTTTGAAACCGAAACTTCAAATTGGACGAGCTAAATTTTTTTCGATAAGGCTTCTAAGCAACGTAGAACCTTCATTTTTGTTTTATTTTGGGGTAACTCAACGAAATATTAACATCTAACCTATTACTTTTTTTTGTAGCCTGGCCTACTAATCATCTTGATGTGGATGCGATATATTGCTATATCGAAAAGCAAGTTTTACACATTTTGGAATATTTTCAATGTTGATAACAATTGTGACAAATGTTATAAGTGACAGAGAGTTTTTGAGTTTTGAATAGAAACATGCTGCTGATAATATTGACGTATGCGCCTACACCAAGCTACGAATACGCCACTTAAAACGTTAAGTGGCGTATTCAGATAAAATATTGTTTTACAACAGAATTAGTGTAGAATTTAATCAATTAAGCGGAGGGCAATCAAATTCCTCCTTCATAATGAAAAGAGAAATAGAAGATAGGCTGGAGTGGGTAAAAATATAGTGACTGGAAAAAAAACTGGGGAGGAATACAACGTGGTGAACAACTTTTCAGATTAGCGGAAGACAAAAGCACTCTCAACAGTAAACGCCACGGTTAGGGAAACCGGGCACGGAACGTAAAGAAAATACTCCTGATCAGGTCTTAAAAGCATCCTATATATTTTCGTAAAACCGAATCCTTAATTGACTGGAGAAAATCGTAGAATTAGGTCGACATTCATAATTGTTCTCAATTTGTTATCCAACTCCCATGTTCCGTAACGAGATATACATAAGCAGTAGGTCGCGTGGAATTGGCTTTAATTCGATTGCCACACATATTATAAAGGAAAACGAACGGAATAGATGCATTTTAGGAAACAAACACAATTTTGAGGTCAGAATGCAATTAATGAATGATTCAAATTTTCTCGATGCGTTTGATGAAAGTAATTCCACATCAAAAATTGTTTGCAATACACACCCCTATACAGTACAAGTTAACACAATAAGATTTAAAAGAAAACCAATAATCTTAAATTCGAAAAAATAGAAACTCTTGAAAACCTCTCCTGAATTGAAACAAATGTAAGAGAATCTGTGAAAATGGAATTTGTAGCTCAGCCGGGTTTTGAACCCGGGTTTCCCAATTTCGCGTCGGGTGTTCTTACCACTAAACTACCGAGATACGTGTCAATTTCATTTTCGATGTTCATGTTAAACGTTTTTGAGAGGATAATACGGAGGACGTATTGGTTGTACGCAACGCACCGTACCTCCTCTCACGTTAATAATGCGGTCTCTTACGTGTTCTGATATATAAATGAAACAGATGGAATATATTCTCGAAATTAAATGCAATGTGAAGGTGTATATTGTAATGCGAAAAGTAAACAATAGCGCGAGACGTGTTTACTCGTATCGGACCTGGGCGGCTTGCCTCAAATGAATTGCCGCGACGCTTAATTGAATTCTATAAAAACATCTTATTAAAGAAGGAATCGTTCCCGACCTCTCTAGACCTTTCTTCATAAAAAAAGAAAGTTCCAGTAATCTCGGGCAACTTTCGTGGCCAGACGAGTTGGTCGGGAAGGTTAGGCTTTGGTTGAGTTTGGCTTGACATAAATTTAAAGTTGCTTCGAAGTTTCTGGTCAGACGAGTTGGTAGGGAAGGTTAGTAGACCAGGAAAATAAGATTTTTTCGTGACACTCCACGAAGCAACCAGGTAATGAAGCAGTTATTCATGTAAAAGGGGTTTACGGGAGTAAAACCTATACGTTAGCGACCAAAAGTTTTGTGCTATTGTTGAATTATTAACAATTAAAGGTTGAAAAACGTGATTTTTTTTGCATTTTTGTGTCTCTGAAAAAATCTTAGAATCCTATAAATAATTCAAAGTTAGTTTGTAGGCAATACAATAATCTTCATAATAACGGTTTATAAAACATGATTTAATATTTTGTTGCTTAGATAATTGTAAATAAAGGTAAAATATGCAATATTTTTAATTAACAACAGCTATTGTAAAAATCAACATACATCTTTGAAATTACGTAAAGTGTTGTGTCTTATAGTACTTAATAGGTGGTAAAAATTTCAAAAGGATTCATTGAATACTTTTTGCAAAATTGTAATTGTTTTTCCCAGAAGACTTTTTTGCGTTATCATTATGCGCACAGTAATGACGATACAATAATTCTACGGGTACCGAAAGAAAGAAGAAGAGTTATTTCGTCAAATTTAATTATTTAATATCGGAAAAATTAATTACCACTATTGTTAAAAATCATCACAAAAACATCGTCATTTTTCGTGTATGTATAAATAAATAGAATAACTTTATTGATGTTATTTACAGTTTATAGTTTACGGTTTATAATAATTATGAAACCTAACTATCGCCATTTTAAAGATAAAGAGTTGAACTATTTGTTAAATAAATTTGGAAAGTATTGAACTTCAACATCAAGTTTGCTGAAGCTTCAAATATGCAGCTCGACTGAAGACGAGCTGGAAACTTGAAAACTGCAAGCTCAAAAAATTAAAGGTAAATTCAAATCGAAGCAGAAAGTAATTAATAAATATCTCTGGCAATTATTAACGGATTTTGATGACTCGTTTTTTAACTTGGGGTACCTCGTCGAGTACAATACAAATATGTAACCTGTTAATTAATTACCATTTAAATAAACACAGTGATTTGTTTAAACATTTTTCCAATTCTGTTATTAATTATTTTCAGTATTTTTGAATGTTACTATTATTATTAACGGAAAACAGCAAAGGTTTGTGTGTACCCCAATAAACAAAAACAAAATGGCTATATAAGTAAAGTAGTTAGAATAAATTTTTGTCATTTGTTATCAATTCTTATAACACCCACTATTAAACTGAGAAAAATTCTCATGTTATTCGTAAATGTGGTCATCAAAAAAAATCTACTAACGTTCGAATATAGCCTTCATTATTTATCAATTCTCGAGCCGAGCATTTTCGAAAACTTGGAAATCAAAAAAGAAAACGTCCCAAGAAAAACACGTTGTTTATACAAATAGATAAGAATTATTTATTGATTTTTTCGGAATACATTCACCACCTATCAAAGCCCCATTATCCAAAAGGATTCAGTGAAACTACTCTTAATTAAAAAAATATGAATGGATTGATAAGAAGGGTCAAATATCGAAGAAGGAAAAAGTTTGGCCAGATTTTTCAATTTTCCAGAAAAATAAAGAAAAGGAAAAAGTAATACGATATTATAGCAGCAGGTCTCTACTTTCATATGAACTTTGAATCATGAAAAAAGATTCATTTTTACCCAAGTTATGGGACAATTTGTCCGCCCGCTTATGCCTACATTCACGGAGCGTGCTTTCCGAGACGCGGCGCAGCAGCTTGAAATCCAGGCTACGCTTGGGCCCGGTTATCTCGGAAACGGTTAAACTTTTGACAGAAATGGTAGGGATCATTTTTGTAGGTAATAAACTGTTCTTCTTTTGTGTTCAAACAGAAATTGCCTCAGTGTCATATTTTGGTCAATATCGGGGAAAATAGTCGATTTTACCATGAAGACATTTTCCAGCCCCTTCCGCACATTTCCCAGTGGACATTTTTTCAGAAATTAATGTGCCCATGTATACCTACAAGTTAAAAAAATAAAAGTCCGGGATCTATGTGATGTCAAGGTTCGGCGGTTTTCCGGCCTTTATTTACTGGACTACAAGCCAAATCACATTCAGTCACAAGTTGTTTGATAAAATAGAACCGTTTCTATTTCTGTATGATATTCGGTGTGATTGCCGATAATACAGAAAACTGTGTTATCGGCATTTGACAGATTTGACACATTAATACGTCTTTTAAATTGAAGTTATAATAATATATCTTAGACTAGGTAAGTGAGTGGACTGGTAATTGTCCCATGTGTGCATACTGTGAAGTGAAGCAAAATCTAATGTATTTTTGACGTTTTGGTGGCGGTGAGGGTTGGCACCCGTGCATGGTATCGTTGTATAATCTGTGTGTATTGTATAATATGTATTACTAAAGTCACTAGATATACAAAGTACCGTAATCGTCCGCCATTTTGGTTCGGTTTGTAGTGGGGGAAATAGCGCGTTATTCAAGTATGCGAACTTGAATAATTTTGAAGGGGTGAAGTGAATGAATGGAAAAGTTACGTAGGTGATATGTCTTACAAAAATTAAATTGTTCTAAATGAAGGTTATGTTGGCCTATTTTATGAAACTGCCAACAGCACTCCGTGAATATTATCATTACTAAATGACATGTAATATTATTCTATTATTACAGTACTTACAATGAAAACTTGAAAGCTAAATATATGAAAATTTGTTGCATTCTCCTTCATCTACCCATTTTTTCAATTTAAAGAACAAAAACAAGTGATAAAAGTAACTAAAATTGAAATAGTGTAGGTAATACCTTAGGTAGACAGAATCAAAAACAGTAAAGAATTAACACTATTTTTGTTAAATGTGAGTGAGTAGAAACATGTTCGTAACATATTCTTCTGTTTACTGGAACAAACCTATCATTTTCTTACTTGCCTATATTCAAAACAATTTGCAAAGCTATACCCTAAACACTGTCAAATAAAACCAAGTGTATGCGTTACAAATATATATTATTCAATAATGCACGCATGACAATACTACGGCAACTTTGAATCTTTGAACATCCGTATTCGTATTATTTGTACCAATGTTTTTTAATAAAAAATATAAACGGCTCCTTAGAAATATCTTAACTATTTTGTTACAAATATTGTGGCAACTTAAAACATGTTGAGGAGCTGGAAATTGTTTATGTATTGTATTTAAAATATCACAAAGATCTCACAACAACACCACACTATTTTTATAAGCAAATCCCAATCGAAAAATAAAAAATCTCGCCTCTATTAGAAATTACCGCGGTACAACACAGCACGCGTTACAGCCTGGAAAAATGATGTTATAATGTCATTTGTCAATAACTGTCACAAATTCGACAACTGTTTAGTGTAGCAAATAAAATTCCTACTGAAATCCCTAAAAATAGCCGTCATTTTGGTTCGGAATGGTTCTATCTATCTCTTACACGTGGGGTCAATGGATTGCGGTACTTTGTATACCTAGTGTCTTTAATGTATTACGATGGTGAATTGCTGTGTATTGCATTGTGAAAACCGAAGTGAGAAAAATATAGAAGGAGTAAGTTTTTACAGGTAAGAATAGTCAAAACTTGCAAGTTAGTTGTATGCAATCTGCAATCGCAATCATGCGTTTTTCAAGGTGGAACCAGAGGCGGCGGTATGTCTTTTTTTAAATGACGTTTTATACAGAATGTAATGTATCTGTTTTATTAAAAAAGTACCTAACATTGTAGCATATAATTTCAGATTTCCTGTTAATCAGGAAAGGCAAAAGTTATGGGTGCAATCTATGGACAGAGAAGGGTGAAGGTCATCGAGTTTTATTCGAATATGTTCAGTACATTTTGAAGAAAAATGGTTTTAACAAGTATCAAACAAAAGACGACTCCTACCAGAAGCTATACCCACTATATTTTCAATGTCATGTGAAGCCTTAACTCAAAGATCGTAAGTATTACTTTAAATATGTAGTTTTGAAATATAAAAGTTAAATTTTCTCTTCGACACCGAAACGACCACAATTGTATGTTTTAATGGTTTTTCTCTTAGGCTTTTATAGACGTACATTATTACCAATGTTGTATGTTTCTGAATGGGACCATATTTTAGAAGTGTACTATTTAAAAGCAAGGTAAAGTCTATGGTATGTATCACTTAAAAAATCTGACATATAATGTATTTATATAATTTTTATTGGCAATAAATAATAGTAATAATAATATTTTATCGCAATACAAATAATTATTGTTGCTAGAAATAAAATAAATGTGTGTAGCTATTTCATTTTCATTAAATGCTTCAAAACGACCTGTATTATTTTAGTTTCACTCTATTAGCAGTAAAGTCGTTCTTTTACCAATAAAAAGAAAATAACTGAAAGATTTTTTGCAAATAGAGTAACAAAGAACGACAAGGAGTGCATAGCCCGAAACCCTCTAATGTATTTCTATGGTCTGCGTGATACGCCTATGCCCTTTGGTGGCAAACAGATTGAATTTGCTTCACTGTCATAGCTATCATTCACAGTCCACTCTCTTACCTTGTCTAAGTAATATATGGTGATTATCTGGTTATCTTGATTCCGAGCAATAAAAAGTCCTCTGGAATCATTTTGTAATACACCGTTTAATCACCACCAATACGAATATTACGAATTACGAATGACAATATAACCTCAAACTCAAAATGTTGAATATTTTATTTGAAATCATATGAATAGGTACGTCACATAGTGTAAACGTAAACTTACCAAAATCACATGATATCATATTTCATACCAATTTCGTATGATAAAATCACGACAAAATCATATAAAAAATCACATAGTGTAAAGGCGTCTTTATATATGCTTTAACAAAATGATTCTCCAATACATATTCCTTTGAATTAATACAACAAATTTGATAATGAATGTTTTATTGAATAAAAAGATTATGCGAAGCCTGCATTGACTGCTGAAATTGTTCGAGCAAGAATAAAGGAAAAGGTAACTGAAATTGCACCAGAAAAGTTGGAGCGAATGATTTCAATACTACTAAGATGGTTTTCAGTTTGGACGATTATTGTAATTTGGTAAATCAAAGGTAATTTCTAACTTCTATTATGTATTACCGTCGCAATACACTTCATTTACTTATTTTACGTGACATAGACAAGTGTAAATAAACTGTCTATTTTTAATTAGATACCACTTTCCGCAAATCTGTTACTATTGTTACCCAAATTCCCAGAACTGACTTGTCTTACTTCTGTGCATCATTAGTACGACACATGTTGCAAATGTACGTTTCTTACAAGTGGCTGCCGTTAGATAAAGAAGCGTGGTACGATATTCTCACGATTAGGGAAATAATAGGTTCTTAGGTGTGCTCAGTTTAGGGATAGTAAAACAGGTTAAACAAACCAAATCGGTAGTTTTTCGATGGTCAACAAGTCATCTCATTTGACCACCGTTGCTTACCACCTGCACCACTGCTTAACGACTGAACAACGATTTGTTAAATGTTGAACACGTTTATCTCTCAGAGAGCAGAGATACTGATTGGCTCTGATTGGTGACACTGTTTTGGTATCAAACTTTTCACCTTGCAAGGAATGTCCTAAGGTGTATATTTAATTTATACACACCCTAGATTTTTCAATAATTAGTAATTAATTGTTAATTATTTTTCATACAAAATGTATTCCTCGCCGCGCATATCACAGAATTCTCCCTAAAATATTCCCCCTGGGTAGCACGGAATAAAGCTGTAACCCTGCAATTGACCTACAGTGTCTATTCTAGTGAATTGATCAATCTTCATAGTCAGCGAAACGTCAGGATCACGTCAATCACTTTGCCTGATAGGTTTGACGTATTATCGCAAATAGTCGTAGTCCTCAATGGCTCCGGTGAAAAGGATCCAAAAGAAGACTAGCAAAAGGTCGAAACTGAACTACTATTGCAATAAGTACCACGAGGCGAAAAAGAGAGCAGCTCCGGTTTCTAAATTGTCCAACGATCCAGAAGAATCCGAAATGTACACTTCTACTCCATTGAACTGTTCCCTGATTATCAAAGACGAGAAGGCAGAAAGCGAGGGGACGAAAGACTACGTCTGTATGGCCAGAAATATGTCAGATCTGAGTAAAATTTACTTAGAAGATGGTGGAGGCAATGATACGAAAGAAGAGAACGTCTCTCTACTCAGGGCTACGTCGGATTCGAGCAAGTTCTTGTCTGAAGAGAGTGTTAACGATGCAAGTATCGATTTGAACACAGCCTTCATTGCCGAATGTAAACGATAAGTACGAGTTAAACAAATTAAGATTACTTTTTAACATAAAATATAATAAATAAAATAAAATTTGATATAATACACTTTACTTATTGTAACTTATTAACTCTACTAGTTGGTTTGTTTATTTAATTTAACGTCTACAAAAAATCGTAATGCATGTTATATAATTGTCAAATTTAGTCGCTATCTCAAAATGCGAGAGTGAGACCACTTCGTCCGCTGAAATGGACAACCGCAAACGCAACTGCTCTGTCAATCTTCGTAAGAAGATTATTGTGGCTATAACATCTGTATGGATAATTGATTCTGGAAAGAGGTAACCATGCACCTCCCTCATTTTTCGAAAATAATGGATTGTAGTTGAAAGTTTAAAGGAATCATTAAAAATGTCATAAGAAGATAATTAACTAAATAAATAAGTTGAAAAATGAACTTATATTTATATTCATCGAAATTTTGCAACCTGTCTCGGGTGATATAAACCCGACTGATTTTGCAAACATTGCTGTTGTTTTAATATCATACACAAATACAAGCAAGCATGCCAGATACGTAGGGTGTGTCCATGGGTATGCCAGACTCGCCAAAGTGCACCATTTTACCAAAATGCCGTGGATGATAGAAAACTGTCTAGTACTTGGGTATTTTTTCAATTTCAAAATGACAACATTATTCGATGTGTGACAAACTTATAATTTAAGCCTTTGGTGTCACCAGACTTGCTCAAAGTAAATAATTTTAGTTGTTGACTTTGTGCCAAGGGGACAAACTAAACTTGCTGGAGTGCAATTTTTAAATGCAATGCGGCGAATGGAATACAAAAACATAATTATAAAATTAAATTTATAACTTGCACATTTATAATATATAGTATGATATTAAAAAGTTGAACTCGAATAATTATAAACAATAAAGCAATCTTGTCTATTTTCGTGGTTCCTGGAAAGACAAGAAGCACTATATTTTATTAGGAAAATTTTATTTTTAATAAAATTACAAAGGTAAACAGAAACTTCATAAAATCCATCTAAACATTTATTCATCACCTTCAAAATTAGAATAATTTTTGACCGATACGTAGGGTGGGTCCATGTGTATGCCAGACTATCCCAAAGTTCACCATTGTACCAAAATGCCGTGGATGATATAAAACTGTCTAGTACTTGGGATTTTTTCAATTTCAAAATGAAAACATTATTCGATGTGTGACAGACATATAATTTGAGCATTTGGTCCCACCAGACATGCTCAAAGTAAATAATTTTAGTTGTTAATAAAATTACAAGGGTAAACAGAAACTTCATAAAATCTGTCTAAACATTTTTTCATTACCTTCAACATTAGAATCATTTTTGCTTTTATCATTATCGCTTTCCTCGTTTTCATCGCTGTACCCATCATCTGTATTGTAACGAAACGGCTCGCCGCGATATAAACACGCCGGGAGCTACACAAGTTCGCCGAATTGCGATCCCGGGAAGGACGGGTCGAAGCCGACGAGAAGGTTCGACGCGATAACAAGTTCCGCGAATTCTAGAATCATCTCCCGAAACTTCGGGAATATTCCAGCAAACGTCTAGAAGGCTTCTACCTGGTATATAAGGAATGCCAGACCCAAGGCGGGATAGTTGAAGAATCGTTGTGTAAACATTCGGGCGAGAGACCGTGCGCGTTAAATAAATAAACCTCTCTGTGTGAAATAAATTATAAGTGTTAAAGTGTAGTTAGAAATAAATTAATTAGGACAAATCGCGTAGTGTTTAGTTTTAGTAAATAGTAAAAACGTTACAGTATCATACACATCGTTATCACCACTTTCATTACTGGACTGCTCTAAAAAAATATAACAATGAATTAACAGCAAGAATAAACAATTATATTCGATATATTTATATGTACCTTCCTCATCAAATCCATCTTCAATTTCACTATAACATCAGTCACAGTCAAACCAATAAAATTCATGCCTCGTTTAATTTTGATTAATCCACAATTTACTGTTTCCAGTGTGGTGGGTGTGCTTAAATTTGCATTGAAAAACATACTGGAAATGTATTTGGTGCGCCGCACCTGTTGGTATAATTTATTTTGGCAAGGCAGAAACGATTAGGCAGGTTTTTATTGGATTATTTTTATAACTTTTTTGGAACATGACGAGCCTTCCCCCATCAAAATCATTGATCATTTTGAATGCGCACATCCTGTAATAAAAATATATTTAATTTCTACATGAATTGCAAGAAAAATAATTTCAAAATTAATTCGTAAATTAGTTTGGGGGGTTAAAAGTTAAAAAAAGCGCTGATATAGAAAAAGTCTAACCGAAAACAGACACCAATTGAACTCTTTTTTCAAGCAAACAAAAAATGAAAATTTATGAATTACTAGATAACTAGAGAATGACTGTGCGTAAAAGTTCATTTTAAAAATTTCACTTTCTATTCCTGAACTCTGTACACATCACTAAATTTCTAAAGCAGAAAATCACTTAAAACCTTACCAATCTTTGTTTCATTCTCTGGCAGTTCTTGGGTTCGCAACTGGAGTTTCGTGTGAAACCGGCCTTAAGCCTCTTTTCAGTTCAATGAAAGCTTTTTATCCTAAACGAAGTAATAAAATTTATTTATGAGGGTGAGTCGTGGAACAATCTAGCGTTTCACATTAAGCCATAATCCACGTTCAGAAACTGACATTTGCGAAACGAAATCAGAACAATCAGAACGAACTAGTGTACGACTGTGTACATAACGTTATAAGCACGTATTTTATTTTTCTATTTTTGAATGGAATAATCTCCTAACGGTATCTGGGTCGGGTTCAGAGAAAACAGGCGTGATGTGGAAGTGCAATATTCAGGAAATTGGCTGTAAATGGGTCAATTGATGCTAGCTTACGAGTCTACCACACAGTCATTGAAGTCACTGAAGAGTTGAAAGTCTAAATTATGAATTTAAGTATTAGAAATAATTTGTGGAGTTACATTGATATATCGCATTAACAATTATAGTCTTCATTCTCAATAGGATGATTGTAAGGAATTCGTGCTAAAAGGGTACGTGCCAAAAAAGTATTTGGTGTTAAATGCGAACATCATGGTGGTTTCGTTTCAGGCTTTCCGGAAGTAAAATATATTAAGTCAAGTAGCACTTGCGTATCCCAGCTTTACAGTGTACTTTGATTGTACCGCATTAGTTTATTCACTAAGTACGAGATGATCGCGTGAAATGTATGTCAGTTGTTGATAATGAATGGATAAATTAACAGAAATGGTGTAACGAAGCCTATTTTTGAGAGTTGAGGGTAGACCACCCACCGTACAGTTATTCGCGAAATCAAACCTATCTCAGGTAGATGGCGGCCGATGAGGCAATGTTTAATCTACCATCGCTTAGATATCCGGGAATGGGACTATTCGGCGCGGCCGATTCGGCGCCGCCCTTTCGGCGCGAAGACAGTTCGGCGCGGGACAGTTCGGCGCGGGGCAATAATATCACCCGCCTGTTAGGCTAAGTGAGTACGTGTATGATCCTTGCCTCCTCGCGAACATAGCAGACACTAATCTCATTTATATACTACTTCAAATACCAAATTAATATCAAATTTGCAAAAAGAAAATAATTAAATATGCATGCGCCGAACTGTCCCTGGCGCCGAATCGGCTGCGCCGAACTGTCCCCTCGCGCCGAATCGGCGGCGCCGAACCGCCCGCACCGAACTGTCCTAGACCCAAAATATCCAGACTAAATTTAGGTAGGTCAACCTCCCCGCTCAAATCGTCCTGTACCTGAGTTAATCCAAGGTCAGAACCAATACTTGTCTGTGACAAACCGTCCGTTATTAGTATTTATCCGTTGTGCTTCTGTCCTACCGACCGATATATCTAATTGTCTTATATGTAATTATTGTGAACGTTACCGACCGTTTGATTTAAACCGACCGAATTATTCGTTATTTGTTACGCAACCGTCCGATTGTGAACGTACTACCGACCGATAAATGTAATTGTGAGCGTCACCGCCGTTATATTTTAGACCGATAGAACTATTTGTTATCTGTTACGTAATTGTCCATTACCGACCGCTAAATAATAGTAAATGTCTTGTTATTCCGTCCGTATATGTTGGCTCGTATTTCGAACCGTTAACCGTGACAACACCCGTTTCTCCGAACCGCTAAGTGTTAACCCTACAGCGGGCGCGTTATGTCTCGTAGACCGACAAAATAATTAAACAGTTATTTTATATTCACCCGTAAATCCAGCGCCCCCGCCCCTCGTGTACCTTCATGAAAAGGCATACTACTTGTCACAGCCAATCCATCCGTCTGAGAAACCAATTGTTTCCGAATTATAGCCAAATTCGGTCTGAGAGACGGATGCGCCTACTGGCGTTCACATTTTGCCAGTGCAATTTTGATAGTAAATAAGGGAAAAGTCAGTGTTTCTACGTTGTTTATATGGTTTTTTGGTTAGGTAAGGCAGTTTCTTAATTTGTTTGATAAATTACATATGAAGCGTGAAGAAAAAAAATATTATTTCAGAACTGAATAGCTTTCCTCTGCCTTTTCTGTCACTGCTAGTGTATCATATAGGAGATACTTGTAATGAATGTTCTCAAAGTTAGTAGTTTGTAGTTTGCTTATATAAATTTATTTATTTATGAATACAGTATTTATGTTATATATTAGAGCAAAAATGAGCCCAGTTTTCATGATGACAACATGTAGGAATTACTTGTAGTGACTGTCTTAAAAATATGCTGTTTATAATTTCCTTATATAAATTTTATATACTTGTGTATACAGTTTTTATGAACATAAATAGTATATAATATAATAATAATGAAACATAGGGTAGGTTATTATTATAGTTCAGTTTATAGTGTTTGCAGTGTTCTAAACTGTTTTTATTGTCATCAATTAATAAAGTGAGTATCAATAAACACCATTATTTATTCAACTTCTTCTAACCAGCGCATGAATATGACAGGAAATCCAACTTTTATGATATCGGTCTATGAGACGGACGCGCCTTCCCAATCCCAATTCTCTCACGCGCCCGCTGTAGGGTTAATTTTTCCCTCGACGTGTTAGGGAAAAATTAATTTATCACGATCTTCCGCTCGCTCTCTCGCTCTCACTCTCTCCTAATGTAAAAGACCGTATTACCGAATATTAGACACTGCACGTTTTCCTATCGTCTCCCCACTTAGCTATTTCTCTTTCAATGTGAAATTGTTAGGATAATTTTCCATTTTCGCATTTTCAGTATTAAGAGGGGTTTCTCATATTTCAGATCTCAATTGTTTGCAAAAGTATTGTAAATCTTCCGTTTCCGCATTTTTCGCTTTGCCGCGTAATTTTCGAATCTTTCTGATTTCATTTAGAATAAATTTTATTTCTCTTCCACTGTGATAATATTAATATTTTCGTATCTGTGTGTTTAATGTTGTTAATGTTTAATGTTGGTGATAAACTGCACCCTTGTCTCAAACCTTTTGAAGGCGAGAATGGTTTTGATATAGTGCTTCCCATCTTGACTACACTTTTTGAATTCCTGTATATATTTTGATAAATTGTATAATTTTTAAAAATGACTCGTCTATGATTATTATTTATATGTCATATTAACTTGTATTTAAATCTTAATTGCCCCATGCAAATTGCTGTCAATTGCCTGTCAACGCTTCAAAGTGTTTTCCACTTCGACGTCATCATTTGTGAATATATTTTAATAACTTTCGTTGTAACAGCAACAGGTAGGCATTAAATGTACGGGCTCACGCAGTGCTTTACTCATAATTTCTCGCGTACATCATCCAAATTCGATCAACGATATTCGCCTCTCTCCGGAATCGCAGTTTCATCGGAAACGCCTCGATCCACTTTTGTTTTTCCTCGATTGAAGTCTGACTGAACGCCAATTTAATTATAAGTACTGCTTCATCGGGTCAGGAATTTAATTGGATTTCTGAAAAATTCCGTTTTTATTGAAGCCAGGAAAATTACGCCTCGATTTATTCCATTTCCGACGGAATTACAGGTGATGGGTGTCCGTTCGCCCTTCTGGAGGGTTTCCATTGACGGCGTCTGAAAAGGAAATTCGCAGATGTAACACGATAACAATCGATATTTTAATGACATTTTCATACCTGTACGTACATTTATATCTATGAGATTTTTATAAAAAAGATTGATAAAAAATCGCATTGAAATATGTACCATGTCACGTACCTACTTTTGTAAATTTAGTTTTCTGGCACGTATTTTACACCATATTTGGAATATTTTCTTATTTTTTACAATTTCGCCAAAAACAAGTAACTTCTTTCGATTATAAAAAATTGAGGTTTTAAATTATACACCTTTAATTAATTTTAAGATACATAATGAGAAACAATTAAGGACACAAGTCAATGAATATTTGTCAATTTCTAAGTCTCAGTCAGGCTGACGATTCAAATGAACAAAAACATCACCCACTGTGTTTTCAAGATATTCACATATTTGTAATAAAAAAATATAACCATTCATTCATTGCATATTTGTTTTCTTTTTTTTTTCGTTGTGGGCAGCGCAGCGTCGTCAAGCAGTCAATTGTAGCGTATTTATGATGATGAAGGGTGGGTTCTTGGCACACGCAATCGTAGGGTCAGTTAGAACCATTTTACTTTTAGATTACCTCTATATATATATAAAAATGAATTGCTGTTCGTTTGACTCGCTTAAACTCGAGAATGGCTGGGAGTGGCTGGACCAATTTTGCTAATTTTGATCTTGAAATATTTGTGAAAGTTCAGGGAATGTTAATGCGGCAAGAAACAAAAATAATAAGTAACGGAAATACTAAAAAAGGTACGTTTTGTAATTTGACATTTGTAATCAAGCAAATGAAAGTATAGTGTCAGTTGGTTGTCAAATAAATAAATATCAAGACGATTATTAAAATCTATCATCAGTTTGTCAGTGCGCGAGAATTTTATTGATTTTAAAATGACCTGACTTAGGTCGTCGAAGTCAATCAAATGTGCGACGAGCTACCTCACGTGCAAATCGCACTGACGACCATCGAGAGACAGATAATGATAACATTCGTATTGGTATGACAGAATTGCGTTCAACAGTGAATAACTATGAATTGGCTCAGAATGGAACGAGTTCGGGCACATCAAACACAACAGCAGCGAGCACGACACAATGAAATAGAGCGATTCCGCAGACGCAGTGTTCCTGTAAACCTAGAACGAGTAGCATTCCACTACGACTACGACCCGGAAATAGATTATTATGCCTTATGCCAACCAATCCGTAACGATTGGAGAAATGACATTTGTCAATATTGTAAAGCGTTAAAATACAGCGGTGAATCTACTGGATTATGTTGTGCTGGTGGTGAAGTAAAATTGACCCAATTGTTCCCATTACGTAATTCCATTACGCTCATTAGTTTCTGGGGTGGTAAATGACTAAACATTTCTTAGCCAACAACCAAAAATATAATAATTGCTTTCAAATGACGTCGTTTAGTGTAGATATGTAGATGATACGAAGTTCACCGGATCATCTAGAATTTTTATTTATCATTCTTCTTTAAACTTTACGTGGTATTGCACCGCATGCCGGGTACGGCTTGTTAGTAATAAATTTTATTCCATTTTTATAAATTTACGTTTAATAACTACGTTACATATGCTAATTCATAAAATTATTCCGGTCACTAAGAAAAAACAAAAATTTGCCAACGTATTGGGAAAATTATACCTAACCGTTGTGATTAAGAAACGGACTCTGAATTATAAGTAACCAATTCGGATGTCACTATGGATTGTTCCCAACTGTTTTCAAGGATTTGCCTGTTAAATTTCATTTTGTTTCAGTAAATATATAGTTCCAAAATATTTCTTCCAATCCTGCATCCTGATTAGCGTGTGAAGCACACACTGTCCACGGCTTGTTAATAATTCACCAAAATCTGTAATACAGGGTCCACAAAATTTTTGAAAAACACTATGTAAGAATATATTGTCTTTAATATATAATCTGTTTACAAATGTATACTAATTTAAATACATTTTTAACATATTTAAACATATATTCAACATTTAACATTTTTAACGTATTTTTACAAATACGGAATGACATTTTTATATCTCAAACAATATCAAAAGACGCTGTATTATTTACCGATCTACATAAAACAAAAAAATATAAGGTATCTAAATATCAAACAAAAATAGTCTTAAATCTAACAATTTACATTTAAATTTCTTCTCTTTCATAATTTTACACAAACACAGCATTTTATTTGGAGCACGTACTTGAGTCAGGAGCAAAACTTGAATTTCTTTCTCTGCAACAACGAAATGAACTTTTATCCCCTATAAATTGCAATATGTTTATTAGTAGTATACAGTTGAAATCTATTTGATTTAATATAAAGAAAGTACATTATTGTCCAGAAATTAATTTAATGCATCTTTATATTCACATTACCAATAAAAATATGAATTTTTTATTTTAAATTCAATTAAATTTACAAGTTTTATCAATTTTAATATGAAATAATATCGCTGTTATGTTATTAAAAATAAAATAAATTATTATAAATTTTTACGATTTTACAATAAAATTAGGAATTGTAACTGTAATTACGCATGCTATAGCCTAAACGAAATGCGAATATTATATTTGCACTAATAATAAAATCAATAAGTGTTTACCAACAAATAAATCATACACACCATAATCGCATTATTTTTGTCTTTAAATTTTTACCTCAATCGATGGGGTGAACTCTATTGGAAACATTACGTTGAATTGTACTAAATATTAAATAATTTATTTCTTATAACACATTTAATGTATATATTATTACTTTTTATGCGTTTAACACCGAATTTATAACATGCACTACACAAGACACCAATGACAGTGGGTGATGCAGTGGAAAATGAAGTAAACACATTTACAAAAAATGCACTTAACACATGTGTGCGCATATCTATCGATATGTAATTTCCTGGGCCTCTTGGAAATCTAATAGCAATTAGTCTATGCATACTTCCACATTTCCTCTAAAAGTTTGTGTCACAATTTTGAATTACGTTTTCTCTTTACCTGATATCAGAGTTCGTTTCCAATGGTTAAATTCTTCGTAATTCGTAAGGTGACCAATTGTTCTAGAAAGCTTCCATTAATATTTTGTTTGACTTGTGTTGTTAATCATCCAAGAGTTCAAAAAACATTCTCACATGTTGCTCGATGCCTTAGTTTTTTGATAACGTAAAAATTATTTTACAACTGCTCCTATATACGAACCATACTGAACCATTTTCTGACTCACCTAAACCGCCAATAAAAAAATATTGCATGAATTTGTTCAATTATAATGACATTAATTATGTCATCATTGCGTTGGTTTTTAATTATGTGAATTGTTCTCGCCGAGAGGTGTTCCCGAAGTTAGATCGACAACTTATCCAATCAGGTATTAGCGAAGTCGCTACATCGCTACATTGTCCCGTTGTAGAAGAGACTGCACCCAATAGTCTACCAAATGAGCTTAAAATTTCACATGCCTTCTAAATCTTGGAGTTGCTGACTAAGCAGGATTCCTTAGGACCGAGAAAGAAAGGGCTGGAAGCCCTGTAGGATCAACATTGGGCGGGGAGCTTATGATAGCAGAAGAAATGCTAAGGCTGCCTGCTAGATCAGCCTTGGGAGATATTGTATATTGTAGATCACTGGTATAACTGATTTGGGTTTTCCTTGTATCCTAGCCTGAACATTTTGTCATCCCGGCTAAGCACTCAACATGGGCTACTGTAGAGAGCCTGCATAGGAAGTCTTGCTTCATCCAACTGGACAAAAATGTGAAGTGCGTTCTTGTTGAGGATGGTACATTGATGGCACACTTCTCATAAACTCCATCTGGCACCGCATTCCGAAAACCCAGGGCAAAGTCGCTACATTGTTTACAACCTTGCGGAAATATTTTACTTTGCTCACATTTTTATTCGTCCAATTATTAAGAGAATATATTACCATATTATAGATATTGTAACGTAAAATGTAAATTGCCGAGCGAAATGTGTTTACTCCCGTCTTACGTCGGCGGCTGGCCTCAAAGGGACGGCGCTGCGCTTAATTGAATTATATAAAAAAAGGACAGCTCCAAGAATACTCCCGGATTATTATTTAAGGAAAGTAATTTATGACGTTCTGGACATTTTCTACGTAAACGTTATTAAAAGAACAATCGAGTACTTTGTCGAAACATCCAGCAAATTCGGGAAAACATTATGGGGGCTATATAAGTACGCGGCGGACGAGAGATTATAATTAGTAGACGGAAGCCGCAAGAGTAAATAGCGAAATAGTGAGAGCGTTTGAAGTGGAATAAATTAACGGTTAAGAAGTGTGACATAAATTAATTAGTTAAGTAATAGTCTAAGATAAATTAAGTAGTGTTAAGTGTTTAATTTGGATAGTGTATATAAATTAGTAAAATAAACGTTACAATATAATATATATGAAGAAGAAACAAAATCTTGCCAACCAATCTTAATAATGTGCGACATAGCCGGAGGCTGTACCTACGGGGATCTGACACATTCTATACTGTTAAGACACTGCATTGATTTTATTTTATTCCTTTTATTCTTCTTCCTGTAGTGTTTTAAATGTTTTCCTCCTATATTGTGCGTTTACTCTACGATGGTCCGGATGTAGCTGGTACTTACGAATAATAAGTGCTAGGTGTACGAAAATCCTTATATTTTAATATAGCCATATCATAGCCACTTATAGTGGCCTGAGGATGGTCACTTGGATAATCTTTCTTTGTCATATAATATTCTATTTGCTCCCAAATGGACACCTTTGATAAATGAAGTGGGGTGTATTACGTAACTATAAACACAGAAAGATGGCCTAAGGTAATATATTACGCGATATTAAATTTAGCAGGTGTTAATTCCCAAATTATTTATACAGTCATTAAAAAACGGGAATTACCTACTTGTTTAATGTTTTTGAGAAAGCAGTCAAATTTAAGTTCATATATATGTGGAAAATTTTCTGTGTCCTTTTCGACTTTCAGGAAAAAAGATAATTCTAATTTCTTCTGATTTTAATTGGGTTCTTTCAACCAAAATATTTACTGCGTGAAAAGACGCCTGAAATGGTGTTTCACGTTTTCAGAATGCAAGATGAAATTTTAATTTCTTATTGGGGAACATACCTAACTCTCACATTTATAAATTTTCGGAAAGCAAATATATTTTATTTTCCTGTTTGGAATTTTTCTTGCGATATACGTACTAACTTTTCGGAATAGAAAGAAATAATTTGTTAAGTATCTGGGGATATTCTTGTGATAATTTCAAGTTTTCCGAATATGGGAGACAGGTACATTCCTCATTTGGGAACTTTCGTGTGATGTTCTGAGTTTTCAGAAGATTTTCATTCTTCTTCCCTCCTGAAAGAAATTCTCTGATTTCATATGAAACGAATTTGTGGTAAGAAATTAAGGTTTTAGAACGAAAATAAATGTTATTTGGGAGCTTCAACAATTCAAGTTTATAGAAGGAAAGAAAATTATAATTTTAGGTTTTCAGCACAGGGAAATATAAAATGTGTACATATTTAAGAACCTTCGTATGGCATTTTAAGTTTTCAGAAAGGAGACACTGTGTCTTTGGATTGTTTGAAAAAATCGGTTTATTGGGTGAAAAGTGCCTGAGATTATCAAAGTACAAGACCAATTACCTAACAATTTTTTGAACAACAACAACGGTGTAAGTTTTCGGAAAGCGGTTTTAGCGAGGACCTCCTGGTTGTAATCACTCTAATCGTATAAAAGGTTCAGTTATCACAGAGTTAAATTCGCATCGCCTCTTTCATGTTGTATTATGTAGTTTGTAAATAAACAATCTACCATAAAGCCAAAATCACCACAACATCATTTTAAATTTATGTATTACATACGTTTTTCTGCTTCTAAACTGCATATTATCTGGAATAACATCTCTTCTGATTTATTGTATATTTTACTTTTATCCTTTGTCATGAAAAAAACTCCAATAAAACTTCCTTATCTTGAAGGAGAGGAAAGCGACAGTCGCCCTTTTGTTTTCCTAAAATCTCGACAAGCTTAATTGAAAATTCCATCGGAGAAGCGCAACCGCGCGTAAAATCCCTCAAAGAGATCCCTAGTCCGTCCCTTGAGGGTCCTTTCTGAAGATATCCTCCTACTACTAATACTTAATTACGTAATAACTTCCTCATGCTTCTATAAATAAAGTGTCGTGTCGTAATTAAATTGATGAGCCGATTACATTTTTAAGGTTAAACAACGACACATAGCGGTTAGTAGGAGTCTCATTTACATATCGCCTTGTTTATGTGTACTATACATGAATCATGAAGTGTAAAATAGCATAAAAGCTATATACAGACATATCTGCCGTTCGGTCGGACCTCCAAAATTAATTTATGGGCACGGGATGAACCAATACGGTATTTAATTGTTAGGTAATAATTAAGTAATCCAAATTAGATAGGCTAGCGAACTTTCTGTGATCTCGAAATACCTACACAAATAAGGACAGAGAGGAAAGATATTAGAGAGACCCATATATCCTACTTCCAACGGTGTCCCCTTCCAACATCCTTACCTTTACCAATCGGCCCAACCCACATTCACTATCGGGGTACCTTTTTGCCAATGTATTCATAAATAAAAAGTTTGCTCAGTTTTATATGTATGTACACAGTATACACTAAGATAGGGCTTATGTAAATAATGGCAGTGGCCTTGATTGGTATGGCTTTATGGGATCAATCATAAAATATCCTAATAACCGAGTTATATGAGGATGCAACTCGTAAAATATCAACAATTTAAATGTACAAGAGTACGAGAGAGAGAGAGAGAGAGAGAGAGAGAGAGAGAGAGAGAGAGAGAGAGAGAGAGAGAGAGAGAGAGAGAGAGAGAGAGAGAGAGAGATTATATTGTTTAAAAGATACCTAATAAGTATGTGACAGATCCCTATGTGTAGTAGAGGAAGAAACGAAAATAGTGTTTGTATTTGTAGTCACAACGTATTTATATTGAGAAACACGTTAAAAAATATATTTAAAAATGCGATTATTTATGTCAATAACACGATTTTAAATCGACAACATTTTTGTAAAAAAGTGAGTAGCTCTAATCACTGGTAAACGCTAATCTGGTAATCAAAAATTACCAGATAAGCGTTTTTTTGGCTTTTTTAGCGACCTAGGGGAGAATCATAAAAAAACTCTGTCGATTATTCGCATAAAAATAACAACACAATATATTCAACATATAATCAGAGTTAATTTTCTCAACTTCTAATTTATACGCAATTTCTCTGGCGTTCAAATGGATCTGCTTTATTGGCATATTGCTGGTTGCGAATTTGCCTTTTTTCCCGAAACGAAGAAACATAAATTAAAAGCCAGCTCGAAGGTCGCAGATGAGCTAGGTCAGGGGCAGATTCGAGTATCGATCCGTAGCAGCTGGGGTAGAATCGGGGAGAGCATTCAGGAAGGGTGGGAATCGATAAATCTGGACGGTTTGACTCCCGAGGGAGTCTAGAACTCGTACCTCCCCGCTCCCCCCCCCCCGGGCTTCCCCGGAGGAAAATGCAAGGCAGTTATCTTAATAAGATCACGATGCATTCATAATCCGTGCAAACCATGAATTGTCAAGCTCGGAAAATCAAAAGTCCGTTGCCGTCAAATTGAAAGAACAATGGATGATCACGGGGGCGGTGCAGGGATTTCAAGACTGACGTGCCCTTAATGTTCCCAACCTGGATTAATTACCAGATCTGTCTGCGGAGAAGAGGCGAATTTAAATTACTAACTAAGATAGGACAGAGTTCAGATTGAAACGCTCAATGTAAAGTACTTCCATTCTTATTGTATGAAGTTACAAAAAAAATTCAAGACCACATAAATCTTCATACCAAGCGCTGACCAAAGAAACTAATGAATCACTTTGAACCAGCGGATTAACCAACTCGCATGTCCATATACACGAACGAAATTTAACGTAACAAAAATGTGCTAAGAACGAAGAATTTACTCAGGCCTGGAATATACTAAAATGTAGCTTAAACTGTATCGTACCTGTATATAACGGTATCAGTATGGACTTGGCGGGACAGTATTGTCGAAAAGCTTAGATGCAGTCTTTATAAGAAACTAGGTATAATTTAAGATATTCAGTTATTCAAGAATATCCACTAGGAAGGGGTCTCTGTAATATTTTACAATTACAATTCACTCGGGATGTTAATGGTTGTTCATAAGACAAACAATGGCGATGTGTCGGTCGTCTCTTATTCGACCCATGAAAAATATCGAGTTGCAGGAAACGACGGACTTTTACAACTTATCATTGAGACAAATAAACCATTAATATGAAAGCTCCCCTCTATTAACATCTTAACAAGAAGGTCCTGACCCAGCGTGTAGTTTCTGCTCCGATCGAATCCCGAAGATTCTGCTTTTAATTTAATTCGATCGAGTCAGACTGAATTATTGCTGTTCAATTGAGAGATTTATGTGACCGATGTGATCTGTTTAAGTACGAGTTAATTCACGAAATTTAATTTGAGCGGCAGAAAATTATAGCGCAATGCCCTAACAAGACACTTACTGGAAGAAAAAAAGTTAACCTCGAACTTTTTGGCATTTATCTGAACTCCGACTCTGGCCTCGTAGATTCAGCCAACAATTATGAGAGATCGAGTGTAGATTTAGGTTTATAACCTAAAAGTTATACATTTCGTTCTCTTCACCAAAAAGTACCCATGGTTAAACAAAAATTAGTCTCATATATCTACATATACAAAAATTATAAATTTTCACCGAGTTTCGGTTTAAATACATTCAAATACACACTTCGCTTCTTGTGGGTAATTTTTTTTATTTTGTGGGCTCATTTGTCTTATGTATAACAACTTATAATGAAGACCAATACAGACAACTTCTCGAATTAAATTTAACAACTTTAAAATATGAGCAGCAAGAAGATGTGGATATCGAAGAAATGAATAGCCAAATAATAACGGCCATAAAGAATGCGGAAAACGAGTGTCAAGCAGGTGTGTCATAAAAGAGAAAAATTGAGCGAAAATACTAAACAACTAATGGAAAAAAGAAGAAACCTGGAATACAAACATTTGACAAACGCGGGACAGCTAAGAGAATTTAACAAAGAAATATCTAAGGCCATCAGATCAGATATAAGACAACACAACACAGCAGAAATACATAAGGCAATAGAAGAGAATAGAGGAATGAAGGTATTGAGGAAACAACTGTCACATGGAAAGAAACAAATAGGTAAGAATGGGAGAATGTTCTCGGGGAGCTGAGATAAAATCAGAAATGTTCTTGATAATCCCCAAAATAATAACAACAACTAATTGTTGGAATATTTCACACTGCCGACGTTTTGTTCAAGATTCTGAACATATTCATGGCTCTAAAAAATATATGTTAAGTATCTCTTATATCATTAAAAAAGTATCACTTACATGTCATTAAGATAGAAAACTTGACATGTTTGACATTTGATAACTGTATATCGACGGTTTTAAAAAAAACTTATTAGAAGGCCATTATAAAGTCGGCAGTGTAAAATATTCCAACAATTAGTTGTTGTTATTATTTTGGGGATTATCAAGAACATTTCTGAACAAATAGGTAAGGTAACAGAGCTGTGTATTGACCATCGCTACACAGACATCATTAAACATGCGTACAAAAACGCAACTGCTTACATCAGGCTGCACGAGGACACTCCAAGAGTCAAGATAGGACGAGGTGTGCGACAGGGAGATGTTATTTCCCCCAAGTTGTTTACAACCCTGCTTGAATTTATGTTCAAAAGTGCTAACATGGAGAACTTCGGTATCAATATTAACGGCGAAAAACTGAACCACCTAAGATTCGCTGACGACATAGTACTGATTACAGATTGTCTGGGAGAAGCACAAATGATGTTACAGGAGCTTGAACAAGCCTCCGAGAAGGTGGGCCTGAGTGTTAACACCAATAAAAATATGTTCATGACATCTGGTTGCAAGTACTTATTTAACTCTCAACAACTCAAAAATAGAACAAATCCACTCATATAAGTATTTGGGCAATGAGATTCGCTTAGGTAGACACAACCAAACTTGTGAATTGTCAAGAAGAATTGGACTAACTTGGGCAGCCTTCGGAAAGTTAAGCCATGTCCTAAAATCAGATATCCCCATCTGTCTTAAAAGGAAAGTCTTTAACCAATGTGTCTTGCCTGTGCTGATATACGGCGCCGATTTAACCCTGACAAGACGGACAGTTAATAGAATCAGAGTTGCACAGAGAGCTATGGAAAGAGCAATGCTAGGTCTGTCTCTGAGAGACAGGGTTTCCAATACAAGTATAAGGGTAAGAACTAAAGTAATCAACGCCATCGAGAAGATTGCTACCCTTAAATGGAACTGGGCCGGACACCTGGCCAGGGTCAGTGACGACAGATGGACGAAAAAGGTGACAGAGTGGAGACCGCAAGTCGATGCATTCCGCAGCAGAGGACGATCACCAACCCGATGGTCGGATGATATAAAGCGTATCTATTCCAACTGGATGAACGCAGCTCTGGACAAAAGGGGATAGAACTTACTACGGGAGGCTAATGTCCAGCAGTGGACGAGAATAGCCGATTGATGATGATGATGAATTGTCTTATGGTATTTTTTAGAAAATATTGGCGGAAATTGTTACACCCTAGGTTTTCAGATTTATCCTTATTATGGGAAAAGGGAGAGGGGGAGGGAGGTAAGGGATAACGGACGAGGCTCTGGCGACCGAGTGTGGGCAGGTTAACCCTGCATCAATTAAATAGCTGCATCAGGGAATTGAGGAAAAGTAATGCCCACAAACACTCACCAACACACACGGCAACCGTGGCGTTTTAATCCCGGAACCCTCTACAAAGTATGATGTCACAAACGAAAATAAAATTACCCCAGGTGAGTAGGGCGATACGATACGTCCAGAATCTCATACTAATAACACGTCAGTCTGTCTCATGGATTCTGGATAGGGCAAGCTCGTGACATCCAGACCAATGCTGAAACGAAAATACTCTCGAATTTTCAAAATTGCTACATACAATGTTAGAAGCCAATTGACAGAGAAGAAATTACTAGAACAGTTCTAGTTTTCGCTACCTAAAAGTGGCGGTTTAGTCGCAGTTACCTAACTTTGCCACTCTAAATTTGCACTCTGTTCTGTGCGTGTTTTAACACAGAAAACAAGAAAAGTTTCTTCCATTTTCAAGTGGTTTACGAGACGCAATATCATTTTCCAAATTATTGGCCAAGATGGGAGGTTGACTGTTTACAAATTGTATTGACGATGAATGTAATTCTTGAAAATTGGTGTTCAGTGTAGAGTACTGATTAACAGTTTCGGTACCTTTCATTTCTCGTTTAAGATGTCGATAAAACGTTGTCGAATGTCGAAAAGTTTTCTTATGGCGAAACTTCTTTTCAGCCATTTTATACAAAACGCACTCTGGATAAGGTCACCTGGAGACAAAATGGTTACCGGACAGACCGTACCGCATACCTTGAATTCTTTTCCTTTTCAGTAAAAGGAAGGAGAATAATAAACACCACACCACTTCATAAGCTAAGAATAATTTATTGTAGATTTTTCGAGTAATACCAACTTTAAAGTGACTCTGAATTCATGGAATAAGTGAAAATCACTTATGAAGGTGGCAAAACCGTAATAAGAAATACTGAAAAAATATAATCAAGTGCCGCCACTTTAAAGGTATATGAGTTTGTTCCCAAAACGTCACCAAAACTATCACAGCCACTTTATGATCACTGCCACTTATAAGTAGCATTTAAGGGATATTGTTTGGTTGCCGTAACTAATATTTTCCACATGAAAGTTTCTGTAACTTTGAGGTGGTCCCGTCTAGAAGTTGTAACGTTCCAAACACTTTCAATTTCACCAAATCGTTATGAAACTATGAAGTGATTCCTGCGGTATATTTTACTTGAATATAACCAGGAAAATATGAAATAAAGTTTATCTTACTGTACAGGGATAGATTTAGTGATTATTACGAAATAGCCACTTAGTCGAAGTTGCGATATCAGTTAAATAAGTTTCTGTCACTTCTGGTGCTACTTGGGATTTCTCTACTCGAACCTGTAAAGTTATTTTTGTAAATACTATGTTAGTAAGTATATATTGTACTGGTATAATTATATTGTTTCTTTTTAGATCATTGTAATATTTTACATTATTATGTGGAAATTTTTGTAAATATGTAATTATAGGTATATTGTAGTAAGTAGTAGTATAATTATATTGTTTATTTTAACTTTTTTTTTAACTGATAAAATGGCCAGCGTTCCGGCAGTATATTTTTTAGCAATACACCCCTGCTAGAACTATAAGAAGCATTATAAAAGGAAGACTGAGACAACATTGGAACGAGCGAAGTTAGAAAACGTGATGAAGAATGGATTACGCTTAGTCAGGACATATCCTTTACCATATAGGTGAAACGGACAGCTCAATAGGTGGTTTAGGTTTTTTGATGAATAAAAAGCATACTTCAGATATTAATGCACCTATGAAACTATGTACTATATGAAGTAGTTATGGATGTAGTAGTTATGGAAGACTGGATGTAGTTAAACCTTTCTCGTAGGAGACCTCAACGCTAAAACATGAAGCTGAGACGGTAATAGTTCCATTTGGAATAGGAGTCAGAAACGATAGAAGCAGTACTTTCATTAACTTCCTCTCACAGCACAGACTATACCTGATGCTTAATTTCTTCTAGAAAAAGAAACACAGAGATGGACCCGGGTAGGCAAACAAAAACGAAATCGATTTTATAACTTCCAACAAGAAAGAAGTAACAACCGACGTAACAGTGTTGAATAGCTGTACAAAAGGAAGTGGCAAAAATGCAAAACGGACTCGTTCCGGAATTTTGTAATGTTGTCCGTGGCAGTATTATTTACCTCCTAATCATCGTTCAGATATTAATCATAACTACCTAACCCTCTCGCATTTGACAACGCCTGGCGGCTTGTACTTTTTTATACAGGATGATGCAAAATAACGCTTACATAACTTATCTACATTGTGCATATTTAACGGGAGTAGATAATGAAGTGATAACTCATCGGATGGTAACTACTTCTTCGACATCTGTACCTCCCACCGTATCCCCATAGTAGGAAAAAAGAGGGAAAAGAACGGTACGGATTTGTAACTGTTTATAGATAATATCTTCGGGAGAAATAGAACTGTTATTTATCAAGCAGCAAATATTTAGAGGCAGAGTGGAATTATTGTAATTTTGCATTCATCGCGTATGATTTCCGCCAGTGGCTATCATCCCAAGCACGGGAAATTGAAGAAAACGTTGACCGTTAGGCAGCAGGAGAAAACATAGTTATTTAATGAAACTTTTTATTTGCTTTTTAAGCTTTTATGACATTCTATAAGCGAATGTATGAATTTGAACTGTCGTTTCACCCGCTTTTGATAAGTGTGGTTTTTAGGCTTTTACTTAATTTCACTTGTTACTCTTAAAGTGTCCATTAAGATCGGTACTCGGAACAAGCGTTCGGACAAAGTCCATAATTTATTGCAATTTAGGTATATATATATATATATATATATATATATATAGTTTTAACAGCAATCTCGTTTTCTGTAAGTATATAATTTTCATCTTTGTATAATTTTTAACAAACATACCATGTTCACAGTTGCAGTTGATAAAGACAATAAACATTGTCGAAAGCTCCTGTATTAAAGAAATAAGAGTGTTCTTTTAAAAAAGTCCCAAGATAAGGCTGCATCCCCGTTACTATTTAGTTTATTTTCTATTTAGTTTATATATATATATATATATATATATATTGTTATATATTGGTAAGATTGTTGCGTAGTACTTTCATACTTCTGTTCTTTTCCATTGTTTCTTGAGTTTTCTTACTGTGGTAGATTCTGATGTGCCGTCTGATTTCTTTAGAAACTTCCTTGTTTTTTTTTCTCTCATTTCTGTACAGGTGGTGTTTCTATTTTCTCTCATTTTGTTCCGCTCAAGGATCAGATTTTTTGTGGTTTGGCTAATTTTCTCTTCTTTTTTGTTTCTGGGGCAAAATATGTCTTGGCCCTTTCTTAAAGCCTCGGTTATTTTACGGTTCAAGCTGTTGATGTTTGTATCTGGGAGAACATTATTCTGTAGTGAATTGGTAATATGGGTAATAAGGTTTGATACTGACTAGCAAACAATGGATTTCTGGGGGCTCAATGAAACTTTTTTTTCTCAGAGCCCTTAGGTCTGGCGAACTTCTGTTTGGGCTCAAAAGTTTTGTATTAAATCCTGTTACGCTCCTGATTTTTTGGTCAGAAATGCTGATGACGCTTTTTTTTTGGCGGCCTGACGACTAATGGGGCCCGTCAACAGTCAACCACGTCGGATGAACTTTCTTTTAGCAGTTTCCAAAAGTTTAAGACATTACAAACAACTTTTGTTTGAAACTTTTTCATAAAAATGGGTAATTTTATAAGTTATGGATGGTTGAAAATTTTTGGTTTTGAAGTCGAACCTGAAAACCATTTTTTTTCTCGGAGCCCTTAGGCCTGGCGAACTTCTGTTTTGGCTCATAAGTTTTGTATCGAATCCTCAGCTACGCTCCTGATTTTTTTGGTCAGGAAAGCTGATAATGTTTTTTTTTGCGGCCTGACGACTAATGGCGCCCAGACTTGTCAACAGTGAACCATGTCGGATGAACTTTTTTTTAGCAGTTTCCAAAAGTTTAAAGCTTTTAAAACAAACAACTTTTGTTTGAAACTTTTTTCATAAAAATGGGTATTTTTACAAGTTATGGATGGTTGAAAATTTTTGGTTTTGGAGCCGAACCTGAAAATTTCAGTTTTCAACTGTCCATAACTTGAGTTCTATTCCACTTGGGGCCCTAAAAATTTAGGGGGAGTTTCGGGGGCCCAAAAGGACTACTCTCTTTCATTTTGGATTGCTTAGGCAAGATCCTCGCCTAAGTGGGTGGGGTATCCGGTATTAGTTTTGTACAGGTAATTGCCGACTACCCTGTAAATATCATCCCCGCACTCGAATCGCAAGTCATTTAAATTGATTATAATCATTTTGGAATAGGGGTAGTTTCACCGCATTGCAACAGGCGATGAATGTGCTCTCTAAACTATATTGCAAATTGTGAATAAAACCCTTAAAAACATATTTTATAGCGATTTTTAATGTTTTTAAATTTTGGCTGCTGAAAGTGGTTGCTAACTTCACACCGGTAGAAATATTTATATCAGGATAAATAATGATAATTGTGAGTAGAAAACATATCAGAATATAAGTACAGAGTGTCTTTTATCAGATGTCACAGTCGAGTCCCTGTTAGTTTTTTTGGTCACATAAAAACCTCTACTGATTGGCCTATATAGTTCACTGAGCATGCCTTGCCAGCATTGCAAGACTAATTTATATTTTCAATTGGCATTTGCGTCGGCCGAGGCTGACATATTGAATTTTTATATTTATATAAATGTATATTTCAATGACAAAAAGATTGTCAAAAATATCTATTATCAATAGAATCAATATACCTCGACAAACCCTGAACATCAAGACTCGAATCACCCTGCTATCACGTCTCAGTTGTGAGTTACGGTGAATTAAAATGAGCGGTAGCGTCAGTTTTGGTGGATTTGCGCTCCGCTTCCTTCCTACCAACATTCTCTTCCGTGAAGCAAACTTAAAGTCGTATTGACAAGTTGACGATGTATGTTATCAAACGACACCAGACCTAAATCTCTGGGACAAACAGTTATGGAGTTACTAGTCCCTCAGATAAACCACCAGATGGCTATCAACCATTTGATAAGGCCATCAGATAACCAACTTCATTGTGCTCCTTTCTAGATTGTACCCTGTTTCGATTTTAAGGACGTTCCCTGCCAAAATTTGTCATATTCCAGGAGTGAGTCATTTTAAGCAATACACAGCAATACAACACAATAACGTATATTTTTCTGTTTCAATAGTCACAAAATATGATTTTAGTAAATCACAATAAATATTTTGTGCGGTGTATGGCCCTCTTCAGCACAGTCATTTTAAGTAAGTACCTCTACTGCTTTTTACTCTGTCTAAGAAAACCCTGCCTCCTTTTAGAAGCCCCGTCCATTTTTCGTGTATTGGTTAAACTTTTTTACATTTAACTGTTTGCTGCTGGCACTTGTTAATTAAATCATTAAATAAATCCTATTAATGGCAACTTACTACTTATATAAGTTTTAAAATTTTCAGAGAAAAATTTCAGGACTAGAGGAAGCAACTAGTTCGAGGGCAAATACCCCTACCAACAATTAATTGCACCTCAAGTTTCCTCAACCAAAGGTTAATCTAACACAATTTTTAATTAAACACTGTACCTTCAACCCCCGAAAGATTTACGAGCTTGAGTGGGACTTGAAACGACAACTTCTGTCTTTACGAGCCAGCTATCTACCAAGTGATGAACCACCTGAGTTGATTATACAACAGTTCGGCGAAGGTTAGGAGAAAAATTGAACAACACAGAACAGAAGGAAGTACCCAAAGAATTGAGAAACAGTATCCTGTTTCTAGTTTTTAATTTTTGGAAGCATAGCTTTCTTATGGCGGGCTTCGCTCGAAGCGCTGAATCGGCGAGAGGTGTTATCGCCGAAAAACCGTACGACCTGGACGGCCAATTATCGCGCCACGCTAGCTGTTTATTGACAACGTGTTACAATTGTTTTTGTATTGTCGGTTACCGTTCTCAGTGGTGACGCTAGCTATTAATCGTTTTGGACACAAAATGCTTTATCTGTAAAATAACAAAAATTATATCGACAGATTCAGTGTCTAAAGAAGAACCTACTGGAGTGTGGCAATTACTTTATTTCGTCTATCAACCGAGATATATCATTACAAAATTTGCTCTTAAACGTAAACAGACAGTAGACATCTTGGATTGAGAACACGGAACGAGAAAATCCTTCATGGAAACGTTTCTGGGCCTACGACTACGGTCCGGAAGGTTAGGTTTGTTTAGTTTGGCTTGGATGAAAGTATAAAGAAGAGTATTTAGTACATTATATTACACTAGTTTAATAAGACGGATTATTGTCACAGCGAGGAGTGCTTTAATAGAACGAGTGTGACAATACGTCTTATTAAACGAGTGTAATATATAATATTTTATCTACTTTGCTTTATTAATTCATTAAATTTTGGCTGTTCAAGTTTTCGTATTACACTAGGGAATTTTGTGTGGGTTGGTTACACTGACGTCACTGCTATTGACGTTTCGTATTTGAATTTGAAAATCCTGTAGCCCTAGGACAAATTCAATAAGTACTTACTTACGTGACCAAAATGGAAGACAAGAATGTAGATTCATGAAATTTTAAAAATTATGTTTATTGAAATACTAATAATTTAACCTTGACGTCTACGCACATCTACGTGACAGGCTGATGTACCAATTTAATAAAACTAAAAGTTACCAAAAGTAGTGTAATAATATGAATATTATTACACTTCTTTCGATGTAATAATGAGATCATTAGTAACGCACAGTAGATAAAAGTAATTTATTTCGGAGTCGCGATACCTGTTTGGTGGCAACTCGTGTTACAATTGTTTGTATTGTCGATTGCCTGCTCTAGGGGTTACGATTGTGGGCTGATAGCGCCGCGCTAGCTACCAATCGTTTCTGTACATGACGAATATAATAATATATATTATATAAAGCTATGCTTCCCCTCCCGGTCATTCGCAGAGTGCCTCATCTTTTAGTACAATTAGTTTGTTCCCAATAAAAGCATATTTTTAGTACAAAATGCTATTGTTAACTAATTATCATACAAATACCTTACCACATAAACTACTGAGAAATTCTCTAGAGACCGTGACAAAGCCCGTTTCCAAATTCAGCACGATACCAACGTAAAAGAGCTCTTTCCCAGAGTAAAAGCCTTGAGGTCATCGGGTTACATGTATACATCGGTACACTAATGCGAGCTTAATAGCATCCATGACAAATTCTATTCAAATTACCGCCGATGTAGAGACCAATTCTCTAATAGGCTCTGATAGGTACCGAATTGTTTCAATTAACGTCACGGCCAATTTTGTAATTCGAAAATTGACCGAAATCGCTGGGAACGACGCATTTTGTTCACTCAAAACATAAATAATAATAATAACAATAATAGTTGACTTGATTAACGTCGTTTTAATTGAATTATTTTAACTATGACACGCTCACGTTACATATAAAGATAGGTAAAATAAAAAGAGAGAGCGAGATGGAGACAGACAGTCAAGCTTCACTAAGCAGGAGAACCTTGGACTCTGCTGTAAAGGAAGTCAATTTGGCATGCAATATCTTCATGAACTAGACAATGTGAATGGAAAGGTTCACACAAGTATCGATAACACTAACATTCATGTTTTAAAGCTAATGGAGAAGTGAGTTTTCTCAAGGATCTAAATCTTCGAGGAATTCGGTGTTTCGTCTATAGTGATAAATGATAATTGATAAATAAAGACGAATTTCATGTAAAAACCTGAAACTTACCTTTTCCAATAATGGAGTTTTTCTCTATTTTACCTACTCCTACAGTTCTTTTACGAATATCTCAATTTATGAATAAAAATCATAAAAAGTTGTAGGTGTTCCGATTTCAACGGAGAATATTCACGCTCAAAACTAAAGTGCATTAATTTTTATAAAGACGGCTACTTTCATGACATAAAAGGAGAATCGACAGGAAACGTATTAGGAAACTTTCCGGTCGTCATCATGCATGTTAAGGCTAGACTTTTATATAAATCCATCAGTAAATGTTAAAGGTGATGTTAAAGTTAAATGTAAGAAACAAAATAAAACGAGTGGATCATTTTATACCAAACTGCAACTAAAATATAGTTAGATATAACAAGATTTTATGTAAGTTCAATCGACTGGCAGTGCGCCCCTCTCGGCTATCGTAAGGGAAGGGTACTGCATGTACGATATCTCGGCGGAGGCACAGTAGCGGAGGTAAAAGACCTCCGCCAATTATTCTGTGATGTATTTCCTCTCACAATATTGTCAAGCTTGAATTTATAAAGGTAGTTTAACACGACCATACTGACAACATTCTGCTCTCGGAATGCGCATGGTGTAATAATCCTCTTAATAATAATAATGCATAACTCATAATTCGCATCGATTTTTTTTAACAATTAATCTCATTCTCATGAAATTCTCATACAACTCTCATGAAAATTCTATTCCATCAAACGGTACTAAGAACAATTTTGAACAGAATACTCAAAAATATCATCGATAATGGAAATAAGATGGGTCATTTCATAATAAATAATGCAAGGCGGTAGCATGTGTTGTAATGCTAAACTTAATAAATTAACGAGCCCAGAGGCTATTTATCTAAGTACAATAGTGGTAGCATGTCTAACATTGCTCAGCTCAGAGATTATTCTCACATATATCATGTCTAGTACTTCTCAGCTTAGAGGTTATTTTTCAAATATGGCATGTCTAGCATCGCTCAACTCAGAAGCTACTTCTCAAATATAGCATGGCTAGAATTGCCCAGCTCAGAGGTTATTTACCAAAATCCAAACACTTTCGGCAAAAACAAAACATCTCAATATATATATATATATATATATATATATATATATATATATATATATATATAAGGTGATTAAATTTATAGGATACGCAGCCTTAATGTAGGTGGGTTCAAATGAAAGTAAACTCTCTTTGTACTTTGATAGCTTTCGCCAATCTATTGTCGGCTTTATCGATCATCTACGAGAATACAGAGGCGTTAGTTAAAGGACAAATTGATTCTAATAGCAATAAAAATAAATACACAATACTTACAGTACGTGAAAAATATCTCAAAACCAGCCATCCAAAACAACATTAGAAAGAAGATGATATTAAAATTAACGGATTACATCACGCGTGTGGGACGTTATTTTCAAAATGATCGATTTAACCTCTAAAATTACCTAATTCGTTGAAACAATACATGAAACATCGAAAACGAAAGAGAACAAAACGACACGTAGTCCATGATACAAATATTTAATGTTCTGTCATTGATAACTGACAGTTGCTACCAAAACAAGAAAATGAAACACTAAAGTTCAACATTCCAAATTTGAAATGTGTCCGGTAATACCATACCATTCCAACATTGTCAATTACTTAAGGAAAGCGGGTGCAGATACCACTGATTGCCAGTCAGTGGTTCAGGGAATTTAACCCTGAGAAAACTAAAGGGGGGCCCCCTCTTCTTCCTGCCACGAAGACCGAGGGAGGAGCCCTTTAGTTTTCATCACCATTGTCAATGACGTTGTTAAGTCGGTTTCTGTGATATTGATAATCCAAATATAGAATGTTAGAGTAAATAACATTTAAATTTAGCGTGTCCGTTTTCTTGTTAAGTAGGTTATCCCCATTATGGATGAAAGCCATTTCAAGGAAAGATCTTTTGAAAGTGTTAGTTTCGGAAGCCAGAACTTTGATATCTTCAAAATTGGGACGATGTCCAGTGTTATATACATGCGTTGAAAGTGCACAAGCATCTTTCTTAATATGTATATCACTTCTGTGTGACGTGATCCGTGAACTGAGATTCCTGGACGTCATTCCTATGTAAGACTTCTCACAATGGCTGCAATCTATTTGATATACTACATTAGTTTTATCTACGGTTTTTGTTCTATCTTTCGTTTTGCTAAATAAGTTACCTACTTTCTTCACAGACTTAGTAGCTACACTAATTTCAGGTTCTTGTTTTAAAACGTTAATAATTTTAGGTGTAAGATTTCTAATAAAAGGTAAAGATCTGTATTTCTTACGTTCTGGTCCATGTTGAGAGTCATAGTCGACATTTTGAATCGGGGTTCTCCCTAAGTTCAAGTTATTCGAGCTACCCTGAACCTGTGTGTTAGGGTTAGAGAAAATTTATTTTCGTAATAAGTGTACAGGATAAGAATTGTCAAGCAGTAGTTGAAATAATTTGTTCAGATTTTTTTCCCTTAAAGAGGGATGTGAGATATTAACTATTCTGTTTTTTAATCCTAAAATCAGGTTTATTTTCGTTTTGAACGTGTGATCGGAATAATAGTTAAGGTATCTCCCAGCACTGGAAGGTTTCCTATACCAGTCCAAAATGACGGTATTATCCTCCTTTCTAATAAGCTTCGTGTCTAGAAAGGGTACACTATTATCCGTTTCTTTCTCGATGGTAAACTGTATGAACCTGTTATAAGAATTAAAAACGTCTAAAATTTCTTGATCTTTATCCGCTGGGATGGCACAAATTAAGTCATCTACATACTTTTTTATGAAAGGTACCTCAAATGACAACCTAGGGATAACCTCATTAAGTAAATCATCCATTACATACTGCGCAATTATCGGTGACATTTTTGAACCCATTGGTGTTCCAAAAATTTGTTTAAAATATTGATCGTTGAATGAATAATAAGTTGTGTTAAAAATCAATTCTAAGGTCTTTATAAAGTTATCCTTAGACAGAGTGCAATGGAGTTCTATTTCATTCCAATGTTTCTCTATGATACTTAAGGCTAATTCAAGTGGTATGTTGGAAAACAGTGATACTACGTCAAGGCTTACGATCACAAAATTCAATTTTACAGTTTACCGAAGGTTCATAAACCTACACTTTCAATGCGACCGATAATTTCATCAATAGCAGCTCCTAACATAAAATTATCAACGTTTATCACACAAACGCTAACCTCAGCTTACAATCGAGACAACCCATATTTTGTAGATGATTCTTTCCATTTCGCAAATTTTATTAACAACTATAAACTACCGTTGAATTTTGTGATCGTAAGCTTATTAGAAAGGAGGATAATACCGTCATTTTGGACTGGTATAGGAAACCTTCCAGTGCTGGGAGATACCTTAACTATTATTCCGATCACACGTTCAAAACGAAAATAAACCTGATTTTAGGATTAAAAAACAGAATAGTTAATATCTCACATCCCTCTTTAAGGGAAAAAAATCTGAACAAATTATTTCAACTACTGCTTGACAATTCTTATCCTGTACACTTATTACGAAAATAAATTTTCTCTAACCCTAACACACAGGTTCAGGGTAGCTCGAATAACTTGAACTTAGGGAGAACCCCGATTCAAAATGTCGACTATGACTCTCAACATGGACCAGAACGTAAGAAATACAGATCTTTACCTTTTATTAGAAATCTTACACCTAAAATTATTAACGTTTTAAAACAAGAACCTGAAATTAGTGTAGCTACTAAGTCTGTGAAGAAAGTAGGTAACTTATTTAGCAAAACGAAAGATAGAACAAAAACCGTAGATAAAACTAATGTAGTATATCAAATAGATTGCAGCCATTGTGAGAAGTCTTACATAGGAATGACGTCCAGGAATCTCAGTTCACGGATCACGTCACACAGAAGTGATATACATATTAAGAAAGATGCTTGTGCACTTTCAACGCATGTATATAACACTGGACATCGTCCCAATTTTGAAGATATCAAAGTTCTGGCTTCCGAAACTAACACTTTCAAAAGATCTTTCCTTGAAATGGCTTTCATCCATAATGGGGATAACCTACTTAACAAGAAAACGGACACGCTAAATTTAAATGTTATTTACTCTAACATTCTATATTTGGATTATCAATATCACAGAAACCGACTTAACAACGTCATTGACAATGGTGATGAAAACTAAAGGGCTCCTCCCTCGGTCTTCGTGGCAGGAAGAAGAGGGGGCCCCCCTTTAGTTTTCTCAGGGTTAAATTCCCTGAACCACTGACTGGCAATCAGTGGTATCTGCACCCGCTTTCCTTAAGTAATTGACAATGTTGGAATGGTATGGTATTACCGGACACATTTCAAATTTGGAATGTTGAACTTTAGTGTTTCATTTTCTTGTTTTGGTAGCAACTGTCAGTTATCAATGACAGAACATTAAATATTTGTATCATGGACTACGTGTCGTTTTGTTCTCTTTCGTTTTCGATGTTTCATGTATTGTTTCAACGAATTAGGTAATTTTAGAGGTTAAATCGATCATTTTGAAAATAACGTCCCACACGCGTGATGTAATCCGTTAATTTTAATATCATCTTCTTTCTAATGTTGTTTTGGATGGCTGGTTTTGAGATATTTTTCACGTACTGTAAGTATTGTGTATTTATTTTTATTGCTATTAGAATCAATTTGTCCTTTAACTAACGCCTCTGTATTCTCGTAGATGATCGATAAAGCCGACAATAGATTGGCGAAAGCTATCAAAGTACAAAGAAAGTTTACTTTCATTTGAACCCACCTACATTAAGGCTGCGTATCCTATAAATTTAATCACCTAGTAGTTAACTTAGTCCAGCCGTGACTAACCCGTTTGGTGTATATATATATATATATATATATATATATACATCTTTCTATCCCACCTGAGCCACTTGGTATTTCTAACCACGTTGAGCCACCAAGAAATAATAATGAAAAAAATATTTTCAGGGCGCAAAAAGATAATATAAAGTGTTGTTGTCATATTTACTCTAATATGCATATTATATATCATTGCTTTGTGCAATTTTTTGACGATTTAATTTTCGAACATATACACGAGGATTCCTTACCAACATGAGCCCATAGGAATTCCTGTATAACCTGAACCATTCATGTAATTGAATTAACAAACTTGAGCCATTCATTGTTGCCAGACTGAAAGGCATTTTTTTTAATAGGGAAGCAAGACAGAACTGTTGTTTTGCTTTTTACATACCAACTTAAAGATTTCATGGATTGTAAAGTTAGCAGCGGAATATTAAAATATTATGGATAACGGTATAATATAAATTGATGTACTATGACATAAAATAGTTTTTTATTCGATATTCGTATAAATTTTTGGGTTCATAAGACAATTACAGTTTCTCAAGGATATTTATATTTTCATCATTCGTCGAAATGAACTTATACATCAAGTTTTAATAACACAATAATGGACCGATTACCCGTTGAAACAGTTCAATTATTTTCACTTTCACATCTGGGTAGTGAAAAGTAATACAACGAGTTACCGGCCATTTTCAAATTATAAAAATTGATCGGTACAAGCATTTTTGGCTCTCGTTACAAAAATCTTTATATGAAACACGTTCTAAGATCGTCAATTTACAACGAACGACTCGGAAAATCGTCTATATATCTCACTTGTTAATAAATATTATTCTATTGTATGTTTTGAATCAAATTTTTGTAATTGCGTGAGATATGAATGGCAATTAAAGCAAAAACACCCAAATATCAAAATAAAATAAACCAACTTACTCATACAAATAATAACAAAAATTCATGTAGGAAACACAATATAATTTTTATTATTAATACATATAAACATATAATATAATATAAGAACATTGTTACCTCAAAATATAACATAAAAATAAAAATAAATATTGTAATATAAACAAAATAATATTGTAACACCATAGAATTTGGTGTAAAATATGGAATGTCAAAATAAAAACCCAAAAAATCTTGAAATAAATGGCATTGCCCATTTATTTCATAAATTATATATTTATGCCATATAATTAATTATAATTTATATACCACATATTTCATTATTATATGTGGTAAGATGTCGGGAAAAATGAGAAACATCTTTCTCGCAATAAAAACAAAATGTCCTTTTATCCTTGTAATTTTTTTTTATTACCTTTTCTACCTCTTCCTAAAATATTGAAAACAATATAACACTGTTTGATATCTTTAAAAATACTTCTTACGTTTCGTATTTCCTGTATCAAGTTTTCATTTTTCTTTTTATGTTTTTTCGGTGATTGTAGGCTCTCTGCATTAGTAATCTAAAAAATGTAATAATGATATTTAGACAAGATAGCCAATAAAACAATTTTTTATTGAAATTACTAAACATTTTTTTTACTTTTTTTCAACTAAAAACGAATACTATACTCTTTAAGTATGAGAATAAGTATTAATTAAATGATTAACTCTAATTTTTTCATACATTTACTTTTATATATTTTGGTTAATCTACTCTGGATGATACTGACTAATGCGAAATTGTATTTTTTTTACAATCGTGAACAAAATTCATTATTATTTAACAGAAAATAGTGAGCAAAGGTGAGCAAAGTGGCACTTTGTCTCACATGTGAACTAAATACACAAATACAGCATTCAAGCTCATCACCCCCCCCCCCCCCCTTCGCAAATAAAATGAAGAAGATAATCTAAAAATACTTCATACGTGATAATAAATAATAACTACCGGTAATCATTAAATTATAAACAATAAAAATAAGTAGGTATTAATATTAAACTAATGAGTTTTGCTAAGGATTGTGGAAGAAATCATGTTTAGCAATAATAATTATTTCAGAAATTTTCATTTGCTCTATTTTTTTTTAAATTCATATAAAACATCCAATAGTTACTACTTAGCGTAGATACACGTGATACTAACCTCATCTAAAGCAGGAGAACTAGAGACATAAATTTCAGTATTTCCTGTTTGTTCCAGTGTGTTAATTTCTGACGGTAGACTCATATTATTTTCAAATGAATCTGTAACTACTTCGTTTCCATTGTAGGAAAATACTTCTATTATTGGAAGTTCATCTGTTATGGGGAAATCTTTTAAGGATTCCTTAGGTGGAACGACTATTAAAGGTATTGAATTGTGCTCAAGAATTTTAAACGAAGGTTCGTTTTTTCCCCATATATAATGTGATAAAATATTGACCTTATTAGAATTTTTTTTAGCAGGCTCAACTGTTTCCAAATTTTCAGTGTAAGCTGGTTGTAGAAAATAATTCTGATCAGTATCGAAATCAAAAATATTTTTTTCTAATGTGCAATATGTATCTGCATATTTCGGGGCAGTCTCAAAAGAAGAAACAGATTCAAAATTCATTGCGGTATTGGTAAACATTTTTGAATCACTCTCAGTTCTACTATTTGTCTCAGTTACTCTAGATTCTAATTGCTGATATTCACAGTCGATACTGTCCTCAAAGGAATAAACAGATTTTAAAACATTGGTTTTTAAAGTTTTTGCGTTAATATTTTTAGATAGATTTACATCATCTGATAATTTATTTTCGTTGCTGCAACCATGATCCCGATTACGTTTAAAGCAATCTGAATTATCTTCACCTAAAAAAAAGCATTTTAAAGTAAACAAAATATTCTAGGATATCAAAATTACCATTATCTTGACTACTCATGTCACTACTGTAATTAGATTTTTCATTTTCGGCTTCGGCTGTATTCGTCAACTTCTGCGGTGTACTGTCTCTTAGGTTTCCTTTTAAAATTTGCGGATCCACTTCAATTACCCAATTTGATACAAGATCACTGTTTGACGAAGAGTTAAAACTATCTGATGATTCCTTACAGTCATCATTATAATTTGAGGAACAACCTTAAATAATGCATTTCTTTAGAGATAAAAATTGTTTCATTTTGGAAGTACTTTTACAACAAATTATATATTTATGATAAATTTTATAGGATATATAAATTTTAATACAGAAAATTCTAACAATAAAAATGGGCATTTAATATATTGTTCCTGTTTAGTTAAATATTAATAAACGAGCTTCTTAAAATTTCTTAAAATGTTTATTTTAAATTTAAATTGTTTTTGAGAACGGGACATTTTTAGCTTCACTATCAATTATTCAATTCATATTATTAACTATCAGATTATTAATCAGTCTTGAGAATACGTTACACAGTATTACAATCAATCAGATAACTACAACGTATTCATAAACGCTATTTACCTTTATTACATTTTAACTTACAAAACACGTTTCAAATGGGTTTTACCCATTTATGAGATTATGTTAAACATTGTCTTGCAATTTAAAATTAAATGGCATTTATATAATGGGTAAGCTTTACAAATAATTTATATACAAAATTTAAAATCACGCAGAATCGATCGTATATGCATTATTGAATAAAATCAAGTCAAAAATGTAAAAATTTTGCGAGCCATTTGGCTTTATTGAAATTAATATTAACATCATAATTTATTGTACAAATTTCAATTTGAAAATTTACAAATATTGTATTTTGGCAAGTTAGTAATTGAAACTCTCAATGGCTTTTAGCCTTAAAAGAGCGATAAAGATTATTATTGAACTTACCTTTAGTAATTGCTTCACTGGCTAACTTAACTATCTTCTTCGTCCGTTGAGACATTTTTATAAATTTTTTATAAAACGTAACCTCATATAAAATATAATTGCGTTTGCGATGTTGCCAACAACCGGTGGCTCAAGTTGGTGCACTAACAATCACATATACGAGTATATGTGAGATGAAACACAACGCCCCCTTAGTCAAGTTTGGTGAATTAAAAGTTAGATAATTCGTACTAACCTGATCCACCAATAAACAACTTTTCCCTCCAAAACTAATAAAGGTTAAATTCGCCTGAATTAATTACAGGGTCGGACTATAGACATACTTTTAATAGTTGTGCAGGGTCGAATCTGAAATTTCCAAAAGAGGATTTATCGTTGAAAAACAAACCTGAGCCACATATATGGCTCAACTTTGCCACCGTGGTTCAGATTTGTATGTACAATTTACTATCGTTGGCTCAGGATGGTATGGAAAATGAATATATATATATATATATATATATATATATATATATATATATATATATATTGAGATGTTTTGTAGATCTATATAGTATATATATATATATATATATATATATATATATATTGAGATGTTTTGTAGATCTATATATATATATTCATTTTCCATACCATCCTGAGCCAACGATAGTAAATTGTACATACAAATCTGAACCACGTTGGCAAAGTTGAGCCATATATGTGGCTCAGGTTTGTTTTTCAACGATAAATCCTCTTTTGGAAATTTCAGATTCGACCCTACACAACTATTAAAAGTATGTCGATAGTCCGACCCTGTAATTCATTCAGGCGAATTTAACCTCTATTAGTTTTGGAGGGAAAAGTTGTTTATTGGTGGATCAGGTTAGTATGAATTATCTAACTTTTAATTCACCAAACTTGACTAAGGGGGCGTTGTGTTTCATCTCACATATACTCGTATATGTGATTGTTAGTGCACCAACTTGAGCCACCGGTTGTTGGCAACATCGCAAACGCAATTATATTTTATATGAAGTTACGTTTTATAAAAATTTTATAAAAATGTCTCAACGGACGAAGAAGATAGTTAAGTTAGCCAGTGAAGCAATTACTAAAGGTAAGTTCAATAATAATCTTTATCGCTCTTTTAAGGCTAAAAGCCATTGAGAGTTTCAATTACCAATTTGCCAAAATACAATATTTGTAAATTTTCAAATTGAAATTTGTACAATAAATTATGATGTTAATATTAATTTGAATAAAGCCAAATGGCTCGCAAAGTTTTTACATTTTGACTTGATTTTATTCAATAATGCATATACGATCGATTCTGCGTGATTTTAAATTTTGTATATAAATTATTTGTAAAGCTTACCCATTATATAAATGCCATTTAACTTTAAATTGCAAGACAATGTTTAACATAATCCCATAAATGGGTAAAACCCATTTGAAACGTGTCTTGTAAGTTAAAATGTAATAAAGGTAAATAGCGTTTATGAATACGTTGTAGTTATCTGATTGATTGTAATACTGTGTAACGTATTCTCAAGACTGATTAATAATCTGATAATTAACAATATGAATTGAATAATTGATAGTGAAGCTAAAAATGTCCCGTTCTCAAAAACAATTTAAATTTAAAATAAACATTTTAAGAAATTTAAAGAAACTCGTTTATTAATATTTAACTAAACAGGAAAAATATATTAAAAGCCCATTTTTATTGTTAGAATTTTCTGTATTAAAATTTATATATCCTATAAAATTTATCATAAATATATAATTTGTTGTAAAAGTACTTCCAAAATGAAACAATTTTTATCTCTAAAGAAATGCATTATTTAAGGTTGTTCCTCAAATTATAATGATGACTGTAAGGAATCATCAGATAGTTTTAACTCTTCGTCAAACAGTGATCTTGTATCAAATTGGGTAATTGAAGTGGATCCGCAAATTTTAAAAGGAAACCTAAGAGACAGTACACCGCAGAAGTTGACGAATACAGCCGAAGCCGAAAATGAAAAATCTAATTACAGTAGTGACATGAGTAGTCAAGATAATGGTAATTTTGATATCCTAGAATATTTTGTTTACTTTAAAATGCATTTTTTTTTAGGTGAAGATAATTCAGATTGCTTTAAACGTAATCGGGATCATGGTTGCAGCAACGAAAATAAATTATCAGATGATGTAAATCTATCTAAAAATATTAACGCAAAAACTTTAAAAACCAATGTTTTAAAATCTGTTTATTCCTTTGAGGACAGTATCGACTGTGAATATCAGCAATTAGAATCTAGAGTTACTGAGACAAATAGTAGAACTGAGAGTGATTCAAAAATGTTTACCAATACCGCAGTGAATTTTGAATCTGTTTCTTCTTTTGAGACTGCTCCGAAATATGCAGATACATATTGCACATTAGAAAAAAATGTTTTTGATTTCGATACTGATCAGAATTATTTTCTACAACCAGCTTACACTGAAAATTTGGAAACAGTGGAGCCTGCTAAAAAAAATTCTAATAAGGTCAATATTTTATCACATTATATATTGGAAAAAAACGAACCTTCGTTCAAAATTCTTGAGCACAATTCAATACCTTTAATAGTCGTTCCACCTAAGGAATCATTAAAAGATTTCCCCATAACAGATGAACTTCCAATAATAGAAGTATTATCCTACAATGGAAACGAAGTAGTTACAGATTCATTTAAAAATAATATGAGTCTACCGTCAGAAATTAACACACTGGAACAAACACGAAATACTGAAATTTATGTCTCTAGTTCTCCTGCTTTAGATGAGGTTAGTATCACGTGTATCAACGCTAAGTAGTAATTATTGGATGTTTTATATGAATTTAAAAAAAAAGAGTAAATGAAAATTTCTGAAATAATTATTATTGCTAAACATGATTTCTTCCACAATCCTTAGCAAAACTCATTAGTTTAATATTAATACCTACTTATTTTTATTGTTTATAATTTAATGATTACCGGTAGTTATTATTTATTATCACGTATGAAGTATTTTTAGATTATCTTCTTCATTTTCTTTGCGGAGGGGGGGGGGGTGATGAGCTTGAATGCTGTATTTGTGTATTTAGTTCACATGTGAGACAAAGTGCCACTTTGCTCACTATTTTCTGTTAAATAATAATGAATTTTGTTCACGATTGTGGAAAAAATAAAATTTCGCATTAGTCAGTATCATCCAGACTAGATTAACCAAAATATATAAAAGTAAATGTATGAAAAACTAGAGTTAATCATTTAATTAATACTTATTCTCATACTTAAATAGTATTCGTTTTTAGTTGAAAAAAGTAAAAAAACTGTTTAGTAATTTCAATAAAAAAATTGTTTTATTGACTATCTTGTCTAAATATCATTATTACATTTTTTAGATTACTAATGCAGAGAGCCTACAATCACCGAAAAAACATAAAAAGCAAAATGAAAACTTGATACAGGAAATACGAAACGTAAGAAGTATTTTTAAAGATATCAAACAGTGTTATATTATTTTCAATATTTTAGGACGAGGTAGAAAAAGTAATAAAAAAAAATTACAAGGATAAAAGGACATTTTGTTTTTATTGCGAGAAAGATGTTTCTCATTTTTCCCGACATCTTACCACATGGCACGGAAACGAAATAGAAGTACAACGAATATTGTCACATAAAAGTAAGTCAAAAGAAAAAAGAACCGCATTAGATGCATTGGCAAAGAGAGGAAATTATATAAAAAATAGATCTTCTTCCCAATTGAGACCTGTTCGGCGGTTAGAATCGAATGATTCATCGTCTCTAAATGATTTTCTTCCTTGTCCACATTGTTTGGGTTTTTACAAAAGAAAAAGTCTGTACAGGCATACCAAAAAGTGTAATATAGAATTGAAATCAACTAATGTAAAAAGACAAAGTGCTCAAAGTAATGGACAAACTGCTTTGCTTCTTGGAAATGTTTTCAAACATGATGAATTACTAAAAAAAGAATTATTTCCAAGAATGAGAGCCGATGATATTACTTTAATAGCAAAAAAAGATATTTTGATTTGCAATTACGCATATTCTTATTTGAAAGGTAGACGAAGCAAAGGTAATCTGGACTTTTTAAGACAGAATACCAGAAGGCTTGCTAAATTATTAAAATTTAGTCAAGAAGAAAATGCTGAAATAAAAGGTTTAATGGATCTTTTGACTCCTACATTTTTTCAGCTTATCATTAATGGCGTAAATAAAATAGGTTGTTACAATGTCGAGGATGATATATATGAATCTCCCACAGTCGTTATGAATTTTGGAACTTTATTAAAAAAATGCTGTGATTTAGCATATATATATCTCCTTCAAAAGCCTAACACAGAGAACAGAAGAAAAGAAATAAAAATTTTAAAAAAACTCATTGAGTCGCAATGGGCAAATGAGTTGTCAGCCCAAGCGGCAACTAATTTAAATTCTAAGAAATGGAATAAAGAAGAACTGCTTCCTCTTACATCTGACCTTAAAAAACTTAAAGATTATTTAGAAAAAACTGCCCAGAACATGCATCAAGAATTACTCAATAATCCAAAAGAAAAGGCCTATAATACACTTAAAGAAGTTTTGTATTGTCAAATTATACTAATGAATCGAAGGAGGCCTGCTGAAGTGTCGCAATTAAAAGTACAGACTTATAAATCTGTTAACATGGATATACAGCAAAATGAATTCGAAACATGTCTTACTGAAACCGAAAAAATTCTTCTCAATACCTGTAGTCGTATAGTCATTAGAGGCAAAAGAGGAAGAGGAGTTCCTATACTGCTACTTTCGTCAAAAATGCGATCACATTTTGATTTTTTAATAGAGATAAGAGATAAGTTCGTAAGTAACAACGATTATATTTTTCACACTGGTGGTAAGTCATTTATAGACGGAACACAAATTTTATATAAACATGCAATACAGTCCGGTGCTGAAAATCCCAAGTGTATTAGTGCTACAAAATTACGGAAACATTTGGCCACCGTAACACAATTACTACAATTTTCAAATAGCGACTTAGAACAACTTTCAAAATTTATGGGACACACTCTAAGAACCCATTGTGATTTTTATCGGTTATCGGATAATACTTATCAGACTGCAAAAATTTCTAAGCTTCTGCTCCTGGCTACCGAAGGAGGTTTAGAAAAATATAAAGGAGTGCCTTTAGATGACATCGATATCGATTTAAACCCCATATTTGATGAATGTGATACAGACGAAATATTAGTAACTGAAGACCAAGATACCGATAGTAAGATTATGAGCGAAACTGAAGAAAAGCAAAAAATTCTAAAACAGGCATGGTCTGTTGAAGAAAAAAAACTTATTGCTCAGTACTTTGCTGAACATATTAGGAAGAAAATCTCTCCCAAACAGATGGAAATTATTCAGTTTAGAGATAAATATCCAAACTTGTTTAATAATAGAAAATGGACTACTATAAAAGCAGTAGTTTATAATTTCTATACAGGTAAATTAACGATTCCGCGTTAAGTTGACTTATGCATTTTTAAAGTAACTTTTTTATTTGTATTTTTGGTAAGAAAATGTATCATTGGCTTATTATTTTAAATTTAAAAATTGTTGCTTATCATTTTATAGGCTTTATAAGTTGTTCATTTTTATTATGTTGTATTTGTAATACATTCTCGTTACTATTATAATAATTTAATATGTGAACAAAAAATTTTGGATTTTTTACATGTAATACATTTCTCTTGTATGGGCAATGTCCTTTATTTCAAGATTTTTGGGGTTTTTATTTTGACATTTCATATTTTACACCAAATTCTATGGTGTTACAATACTATTTATTTTTATTTTTATGTTATATTTTGAGGTAACAATGTTCTTATATTATATTATATGTTTATATGTATTAATAATAAAAATTATATTGTGTTTCCTATATGAATTTTTGTTATTATTTGTATGAGTAAGTTGGTTTATTTTATTTTGATATTTGGGTGTTTTTGCTTTAATTGCCATTCATATTTCACGCAATTACAAAAATTTGATTCAAAACATACAATAGAATAATATTTATTAACAAGTGAGATATATAGACGATTTTCCGAGTCGTTCGTTGTAAATTGACGATCTTAGAACGTGTTTCATATAAAGATTTTTGTAACGAGAGCCAAAAATGCTTGTACCGATGAATTTTTATAATTTGAAAATGGCCGGTAACTAGTTGTATTACTTACTTTTCACTACCCAGATGTGAAAGTGAAAATAATTGAACTATTTCAACGGGTAATCGGTCCATTATTGTGTTATTAAAACTTGATGTATAAGTTCATTTCGACGAATGATGAAAATATAAATATCCTTGAGAAACTAATTGTCTTATGAACCCAAAAATTTATTCGAATATCGAATAAAACTATTTTATTTGTCATAGTACATCAATTTATACCATTATCCATAATATTTTAATATTCGGCTGCTCACTTTACAATCATGAAATCCTTAAGTTGGTATTTTTAAAAGGAAAAAAACAGTTCTGTCTTGCTTTAATTCCTATTAAAAAAAATGCCTTTCAGTCTGGCAACAATGAATGGCTCAAGTTTGTTAATTCAATTACATGAATGGTTCAGGTTATACAGGAATTCCTATGGGCTCATGTTGGTAAGGAATCCTCGTGTATATGTTCGAAAATTAAATCGTCAAAAAATTGCACAAAGCAATGATATATAATATGTATATTAGAGTAAATATGATAACAACACTTTATATTATCTTTTTGCGCCCTGAAAATATTTCTTCCATTATTATTTCTTGGTGGCTCAACGTGGTTAGAAATACCAAGTGGCTCAGGTGGGATAGAAAGATGTATATATATATATATATATATATATATAACACGGCACGGTAAAAATTCAGTTATTAACTTTTATCAACCTCTAATAGGTTTTTAAAATTTTCAGGAGTCAATGATGTTGGCCAAGGACGCAACTTGGTCTTTAGAAGATTAGGTCGCCCTGGCTCCCACTTTACGGAGTAGATAGCGGTTACCAGGTGAAAATGACTTAATAAGACAGGAACCGACAAATTCACAACTAAATTTTTCGGCTATTTGCCCTCTATTCAACAAAACCGCATCTCAACTTTAAAAGTATGATTGTCCCTTTCTTTTTTATAGATATACCGTAAATAGTTTCGAACGAATTTATTTCATCATAACCGAAAATCAGCTAATTCTCGAAACAAGTCTCGCAAAAGTGTAAAAAGTTCTGACAAATCTTTAAATCACAGTTTTTCAAATAACTGAATACTTTCGTAAGAAATTTTTATATCTCAAGTCATGTCACCTTTTTAAAATACGGATGATATCTTTGAAGACTGAGAAGTAGTAAGCAATAATTATTTTCGCAAAAACAAAAACTTTTCATAATTCCACAATAGAACCACAAGAACTATTGCAAGAAATAACACGAATGTCAGATCACCCAGGAGATTAAAAGCCACTCTTTGAACCTAATCTAGGAAATATTATAAATTTCTAAAAGGTGTTAGAAATCGCTTTGGTAGAAGCCAATCACTATAATTATTATAACCTTCACCCTTTACATATGCCATCTTTCGATCAATATGCAATTATTATCCCCTTATCAAATTACCTAATCCTTAATGAGCACCGTTACAATTATTTCGATAAAAGCTGCAATAGCACCAGGAGAATATGCGTAACACGAGAACAATCCAACCACCCCACCCCGCACGAAGAAGCAGCATATAACCTACAGATGTTATCTTTCGACAGAAATGTCATCCAAGAAATGTTCATCCAGAGCTAAAGTAAAAATTGAAACCACGAAAATTCAAAAATTGGAAAAGGAATGATGGATTAAATCATCCTTCAAACGACTGCTGCGATTTAACACTGAGGCAAGACCTAAGCCCCGTATCGCGGTATATGTACTTGTTGGAAGTCGATCTAGCCAGTGAAGTATACGTTGGCAACATTTTGATCAGAAGTCACATTAAGCCCATATCAAAATTGAAGAACACGTGGAAAAAACGCTAATTTCGGATTTTAAATAGTTTTTGGGTTTTTAGGATTAAATTCTGCGATAAATGTAGTAGTAGTAGTAGTAGAAAGGAGATATTATTTAGTTCGGAAGACAAGTCCCACTTCGCTAACTGTAACAGGTTCTGAAATATAACGATTTTTCGGAAACAAAAAACAAATGTCAGTAGTAATTTAAATTTTGAAAATTTTATTTTGGTCCGTTCTTGAAAATATTGCCACGGTCCTAAGGGCCCAGAGGGGTGCTCTGGTTGGGGAGTGGTAGCCGGATGAAGAGGTAAACAGGGGCTAGTGGTAGTGCATTTCAGGAGAAAGAGAAGTGGCACGCCCATGGTAAAGGACGGCAAAGAAAACGTTACGAAAGACAATGGTTAAATACCAAAAGACAAAAGTAAATGATTCGTCAAAAACATGCTCATTCAAGTCCCCAGGAGGCCTGGAAGAGTAGACCACATTACCACATTACAGAAGAAAATTCCTTTGCAAGTATTTTTTGGCCATTCACGTTTTGCTGAGGGTGCGTATCCTCGTCTTGGAATTCGTTCACGACACGACCCTTCCTCACAAAATGGCTCCATTTTTAAGAAAACGGGACTACCAGAAACAGAACACAAAACAAAATTATCAAAAATTTACACAAATTATGTCCCTAACATCCCTTCGCAAAGACGCCGCTGGCCTACTCGAAACTTGCACCAACAAGTAGCTCATCTTGGGGGTAGCTGCAGACGGAGCGCCCCTGGCGGTCCACGCTGGCTTCACGTACTGCGGGTCGAGTCAATTTAACATGTGGCATGTCTCTAAGATCCCGAGCCCGCCTGTCCAGGATACCGCCAGGGGAGCGTACCGTGCACCGCGGTTCCTGATAACAATCAGAGATTACCTAGTTACAATCAATTACGATATAGGTACGTAGAGTACACATAAATTGATCCAGAACTATCTCCCTTACCTGGTCAGCCAGAAGCCCTTTATTTACTTACGTCTCTGTCTACCTACGTCCCTCTATCCGAATCCTCAACATTCCCAAACAAAACTACACTTTAAACATCAAAGGTCGTCCTTGCCCTTATTACCATTATGAAGCGCCAGGAACCCCATATTCTAATCCTTATTCCTTGGCCTGGCGGGTCCATGCTTCTCCCTGAAGCACTTTCTGACTCCCTCCTAGCTATACGGGAACACGTAAATTGGTTCCCAAGTTAATCAGGGTTAAAAATAATATACCAATTGGTTCCCGAAATTTTTGGTTTACCTGACCTTTAAGTGTAAATTGGTTCCCAACGTTTTCACTTACCTGAGCTTATACAAAACCCTTTTTCGCGTGTTATGCTGTTGTACTTCTGGGTTAAGTGGACTACACTATTTTCGTTCTATTCGCTATCGCTTGTCAGGGCAAGAGGGCAAGGATAAACAATTGAGGTTTAGTAAAACGAACAGGACCGATGACTTATTTCGACTGTAAGCCGTTAATCTCCTCGAGCAACATCCTGTAGGGTAGCTTTATCCATTTCGTACCCTCCGTGGTACAACTGACGGCTCCTGGTAATGAAATATTCGGGTAAGCGGGTGTAAGTGTAAACCAATTTACATATAATGTCAGGTAAACGAAAAAACCTAGGAACCAATTTGTACATAGATAAGAGGCACTAAGTACTACCTTTTAATTTCTTACCTGCCGGGAACCAATTTACCAACACCGACCTATACCTACCTTACCTCCTATTCGCTTTAAGCTTGGCTTACTCAAAACTGCGAGGATCTAGATTATAAAAACAATACTGAAATGCTTAAAACAGTACACAAATTGATCTTGACTCAATATGCTAACCCCAAGTTCGCTAGTTAATTAATCTTCATTAGTGAAGGTGAAAGTTCCTCACATGGGATTAAAATCAACAACTACGAAATAAAAATTGCATTAAATCGATACTGATTAAACGAGTTCAAAAGTTAAACATCATTTACTCAAACTCCTCAATGCAACAATTATTAAACTACACAATTCTTAGGCAACGAACGAACACTAAAAAGAATAAAAACAACAAAGGTACCAAAATATGCGGTGTCGTACTGAACGAAATGTGAAGTGGTCTCTATAGAGAATGGACTGTATAGATCTATCGTAGCTCGTGGGTGGCTGCGGAGATGAATCTTGTCTCCAGGTTGTAAGGCTGAAGACGGTCTCGTAGATTGGAGATCAGGGCGTGACGTGTTCTCCGATGTAACCTGAGGGCGTAACGTGCAGGTCTGGAGTTGAAGTTCCAGTCGTATGGAGAGAGGGCATGACGTGCTCTCCGATGTGACCTGAGGGCGTGACGTGCAGGTCTGAGGTTGAAGTTCTAGTCGTGTAGAGAGAGGGCGAGACGTACTTCTCCGGGGTTGGATCTGAGAGCGTATCGTGCAGATCCGGGTTTGAAGATCTCGAAGTTAGACGTTCTCTTAGCTTGCAGATCTCGTAGACTCTCAGGGCGTAACGTGAGAGCTTGTAGGTTGGGGTGACGTAAATCAAGACCAACAACACACGTCGTTTTTGAGCATACAAGGTATACTAATTTATTGTAACCTTTTGGGCTCTTTTATACACATTCAATTACATGAGTTAAATGGTATATTATTTTGTGTTCTTACAATGACCTAGCGTTGCAGAAACTGACCTACACAGGAGTGTTTGTTATCACGTTCCGTAAACGTTTTTGTTATGGTTAGGTTAGGTTAGGTTATATTGATCCGAACTTGATTTGTTCACGTTCGGTCAGCGTTGTTGTTCTTCGTAATAAAATAAGACGTGCTTTTTAGTTGATTTATATATCCCAAAAACCTTGTTACCTAAGCTGCGTCAGTGACTATTATCTGTTTGTAAAACAAAATGTGTTGAAAAGCTCCCAAAATTAGTCCACCATAAATTACAATTTCTTAACCTAAAATAATGTTGACGTTAGCGTCAACACGTACTGCTTGTGGTGTTATATCTTCCTGCCCTGCTTACGGGAAGCACGGAGCGCTTTTTAGGCCGGGTCATGGGCAGCTTCACCAATCCCGGTCCTGATGACTAAGTTCTCATCTGCTTCAAGGTATCCTGGCCCACGTTCTCTGCCGCCAACCTCCTGTGCGCTCGTGGACGTCTTAAGAGTCTTAGATGTCCCAGCTATCCCAGTGTCTATCCTTGTAGTAGTGCTGGGCCTGTCTTGTCATGCGTGTCTGACCAAAGTCATCCGAAGCGGCACTGCTGTCCGCTCGAGGATATCCTGGATAGTTGTGTCCCTCTCTGTAGTAGTCCTGGGCGTGCCTCGTTCGGCGTTTCTGACCCTTCCTCTGTGGTGGGTTGTGGTCCGCACTCACTATGCGGGGCTTGTTTCGAAGACACAGTATATCGATTCGGCCGTAGTGCAGGCTAATTGACTCGTAAATATGCTACAGACACGAAAGTAGGGATGTAGGCTGGTTTTGATGAGGATGAACACCAAAATTACACACTAAAAGCATAGCTTGCACCGCACGAAATGTGGCCAGGAGAACACAAAGGTTAACGAAACGATTGATGGAGAACTATATGTACGACGAGTTGACGAGGGACAGCACCTCTGATCAGGCGAACGAAGGAATGGGAGAGGTGCTCCTGCGAAACACGCCTACAAGGGAAACTAAAGAGGCCGCAACACAGACGGGACCGATAGACCGGGCCAAGGTCAAAGAGGCAGCTGAGAACCACCAGACCACGCAGACAGGCCGAGTAAGCGGAGTAGTGAACCACGAGGAGGTCAGGGTTTTCAAAGTGAGCCATTGTCAGGAGGACAAGGTAATCCAATCGGACTTATGCAGAAGATGCGGCAAAGGGATATTGGGTAAGAGATTGCTGAGAGACGGAGTTTTCTTTACCTGCAGGGCCCAAATCGAGATAGCCTAAGATGCAAGTCGGCCGTAGCAGAGACAAGGGAAAGCCTGGAGGGTGCCTTACAGGAGGGACGTCGGAGCCGGAGCGACATTTCCCCCTATCTGACCAGAAGTTCTAACGGCCTCATGTTCTGCCGTCGGCCCCCCCGGAGGAGACCGTGAGACCAGAGCAGGGACCGCACCCTGGGCAGGTTCCCCTTTCTGTAATGTGATCGTATTCGATGTATGTCCTGATCTATATCTGTTTTCTGTTACAGCGGACGACCGTTTCTCTCAGCCCGTAGGAGGAGCCCGAACCCCTAATCTGGCTTGCCAGGCCGGGGGACGTAGGACAGACACTTGACGGACGATCTTCAACAACATCTAAGGTTCTCCTTTACCCCTGCCTACCTACTGGCCACTGGCAGAGAAATAACCTGACAAGGTTGAGCCCACCAGGTCGCCCCTTATCACAACCATCAACCTGACTTGACTGGAACTAACACCGTCGGAGCCGAGGGGGAGCACGCAGGGTTTCTGCTTCCCCCAGGTGAATTTACCCGGAGCGGTGTTTGTTGCCCGCTTCCGAGGTAGTGCGTGGCCTTATTGGCCTAAAGTCGGAAAAAAGAATAGGGCTGGTAATAAGTCCCTAGAGAAAGACGTGGTCTTAAAACCACGACCATTAACCATTACTAAATACTACTTGAAAGGGAGAAATTAATCTGGCTAGATGAGTTGGTCGAAAAAGTAGGGTTTTGTTTGGTTTTGCATAATAAATATTAAAACGTTACCCGGTTTTGCTTGATATAGATTAAATCGTTACCTCAATGTTTCTGGTCAAACGAGTTGGTCACGAAAGTTAGGCTTTTGTTTGGTTTTGCTTGATATAGATTAAAATGGTACCCCACCGTTTCTAGCCAAACGAGTTGGTCGAGAAGGTTAGAGTTTTGTTTGGTTTTGCTTGGAGTAGAGTGAAACGTTACCTCAACGTTACTGGCCAGACGGGTTTGCCGGGAAGTTTAGGCATTAGTTTTGCTTGATATGGTTTTAAACGTTAGTTCAATGTTTCTTGTTAATCGAATTGGTTAAGGAGTTAATCACTCTAAAAATTATAGCATTAGTAATTTAAACACTCTTTCATTTTGTAATCGTATTGTGATCAACATACTTTTGACACTTCTTTTAGTTCAAAAACCTAATCCATATTGGCCTAGTATGTTATGGATAATAATCAATTTTTGAGTTCTTTCTAGTTATAATGCCATAAGCTTATTAGAAGTATTTCGAAAATGCTCGATAAATTGAATTATGTCGTTGGATTGTTTTTAACAATTTGTTTTTGCAAATTTCGTAAAAATAGGGATGGCGAAAAATTCAAAAAATATTTTCGCCAAATGACAACTTAATTGTTAACAATATTATTTGTTTACTTCTAAAATATTTATGAGAAATTTTCTAGTGAGATTTGGTGATCGTATGGCACGCCCGTAATGTCAGTTGTGTACACAATATCATTTCTACGATTATTTAAGCTGCCAGAAAGATTCAAACATGGCGGAGGTCGGAAAATCTATCTTTATTAAATCGTTTCTTCGGTTATTTTCTTACATCTATACACTGAAATTTGATGTCTATTAAGCCACATCATCCACTTCGTAAGTCAGCATTTACTATAAGCTCATATTTTATTGCTAATTTATTACGCAAACCACAATTTTATTGCTCCACCCCTTAGCGAGAAAAAAGGGATAAACCACATCATTCACACTTGTATCTCTGGAACCGCAAGATATATATATATATATATATATATATATATATATATATATATAAACCAAGCGGCAATTAGGGACTAGTAGCGCAATCCCAGAAACCCCCCCTTCAAACCTTAGCATTAAACTCACCACCGAAATATCAGAAAAATTGTAAAAAAAATGTATGTCCGTTAAATACAGCGTGGGCTCTTTTATCTTTATCACTATTTAATTTCTCAACTTTCAAGCAAAGTATGATTTCATTGCTCCACCCCTTAGCGAGGAACAGAGTCTCTCTCTTTTTCTCGCTAAAAGAAAAAGAGGAGAAAAATCTGACTTAAGACACACCATCCACACAAGTATCTCCGGAACCGCAGGAGATATATGCATCAACCAAGCAGCATATTTTATTGTTAATTTATTGCTGACGATAGGGACCAGTCGCGCAATCCCAGAACCACCCCTTCAAACCTTAGCATTAACTCACCCCCGAAATATCAGAAAAATCGTAAAAACGTGTATTTGCGTTAAATACAACCTGTATTACTATTTAATTGCTCAACTTTGAAGTATTTTTCTGGATGGGTGGGGGGGTGGAAGGCCTGGTTTTTAAAGTCAGTGCATATTATAAACTTAAGATTACAACTTTAGTTCATTCAATAAAGCAGTTAACTCACATGTATAGCATTTCAGTTTGACAGAAAATGTAGGTTGCTTTCTGCGCATTAAACTATTACAGTTATGAAAGTATTGCAATAGAATGGGTTGTAGAAAATGAAAAGTTCTCAATCTGGGCTCTTTTAGTTGAAGATAGATATTTACTTTCCAGAAAATGTATTTAAATACGATTAACAATGTGGAGATACAGTTGTTTGTTTTTTACATTATTTTTTGTTTACCCTGTGTTTAGGTTGTTATGTATTAATAAAAGAAGAAGCGAATGATTTTCAAATTGAAGTACATCGTATTTATTTTGCTCTTCAGATTTAGGCAGTGATTTTACCAAATTTAGGAACCGGAGACAGCCAAAGCTCATCTACAGTTTAGAATATACAGTCCACTCTATCGAAGAAGACAGAAACTTCACCATAAATTTTGGTCCATCGAGCCAGGATGTCCTGATGCCTCCTCGGAGATAGTACTGGGAATCGTCCATTTTGAAACCGTTCCTGTGGAGCAGCCGGGAGTACGCTACGTGAGCTGATTGCTGTATGGGATGAAGATTGGAGATGATAATTGATGATAGTTGATCAATTGATGTGAGTCATTTCCTTCCTCAGTTGATCGTTTCCTATGAGAACTGCCTGTTGTAGATTTATGAGCCACCCGTTCATGATTTGATTAGTCGTGTAACCGTACATGACAAGTTTTTGATTTGTATGATATTGATACTTATCAGTTGTATCTTAAAAGATGGATTTAGTTACTTTAAGGCGAAAGAGAGGTGGTATTAAGCATAAGCTTACCTCTTTCTCTGATTTTATTGATCCGGTTTATGAACAGTTTAGTCAGGATGTATCCTCGTTAACATACAAAGTTATTATTGAGATTCGTAGTAGATTTGAAAAGTTTGTTGTTATTGACAATGAATTTGAAGATTTGCAGAATCAGATTGAATCCTTGTGCGAGGAGGATCACCTAGCCAGCCAATATGAAGAGAGGGATTTATTCTATGATAAGTACCATCAAACGGTAGCCAAGGCTACTGAAATCTTGGAGAAGTTGGAGAAACCTCCTGATTCACAAAGCTCATTACACTTAAGTGAAAATCAGACCTTATCACAAAGTCAGGAAACTAATTTTTCTCAAGTTAGATTACCAATTATAGATTTACCAAAGTTTGACGGTACTTATGATGGATGGTTGAGTTTTAAAGATGTTTTTGAATCTCTTATTCATTTGAATGAATCGATCAATGATATACAAAAGTTTCATTATTTGCGAGCAAGTTTAAAGGATTCAGCCTTGCGAATAATACAATCTCTGGATTTTACAAGAGATAATTACAAAATTGCATGGGGTTTGTTATGCAAAAGATTTGATAATAACAGATTACTGATTAACAGTCACCTTAAGGGTATTTTCAATTTACCAGTTGTCCAAGGGGACTCAGCAAATGTGCTACGTGATCTTGTTGATTCTTTATTCAAACACCTGCGGGCGTTGAATAACCTAGGTTTACAAACTAATACTTGGGATCCGTTGATTATCTACTTGATGACTACGAAGCTAGATAAATTAACGGTCTGTGAATGGGAAAAGGTAAAAGGTGGAACAGAGGTTCCTCAGTTAGATGACCTTGTCGAGTTTTTGAGTAAAAGAGCAGATTTGCTATATTCATTAGCCCTTGAATGCTAAAGGTGATTATGATAAATGCTACAATGAGAAGAATAAGGCTAACTTCTCAAAAGATGTTAAACCAAAAAATGTTAAAAGTTTCTTGAGTAATACCAATCAAGGTAATAGCGTTGATTGAAGAGGGGTGAAGATGCGCCACCAGTGCGGAAAAAGTGTTAACACCAAAAGTGTGCTGGGAATCGCCTAGCCATCTGTTGACCAGCACAGCGAATCTTCGGACTTGAGTAGCAATACTTTCGATGACGACAAATGCCAAGAAGGTAGAAAACTACCTCTATGATCCCTACAGCGTTGCCGAACCCCGGCTCGAAGCACGGTATCGCGCTCAACCATGCCTCAACCCTTATGCGATAATATGAAGAGCGTATGAAAAGGAAGATTTTAGGCGTGCGGTTTACGGTTTGGCGTTTACGAGACGTTTGAAAATATAATACCATTCACGACCATGGTTTTTAATAAATTGTTGATGAGCCCCTTTTCACTTAATAGAGGTATATAGTTTATTGGGTTTTTAAACAAATGTCCCTTACAAACGAGGCGATGGTCCCTAAATCTATATTGCTCTGCCTTTGTCATTCAATTCAAAATAAATTTTCAATGTACAGGCAATTATTAAAATTGTTATTTAAACTGTTACGACGTAACAAAGATTTTGGTAAGTGCAGAACAAACCATCCTCCTCAGCATACAGCGTGAATCTTGTTTATTATCAGATAAAGAGATGGCTCGGTAACGAACTATCTTCACAAGATCGGGGCTGGCAGAGAACAAAGTTCGTGTTATTACTGACAATGACAGATAAACAGATAAAGATAAATGACAATAACAATGACAGATAACCCTCCAGCGCCTAAAGAACAACTTGAACAGATAATAAGAAAATTAATATGCCGTGTAAACGCTCACATTTTCATTTCACATTTATAACATTCTCATGTTATTTTCAATAACAAAAGAGTTTAAAATAATCTATGGTTCTGTCACTTTTATCAACTATGCAATAGGTATTTATGCTACAAGTGTGAAAAGTGCATGTTGTTTACAGAACCAGCTCAGCGAGTTCTGTAATTCAAATAAGTGCCTTAAACGCACTTTTCCCACATGTATCATACAAGATTTTGTCTCATTCACAAATAATTAAGATGTTTCGAAAAATATCCGAAATAAGTCAGATTCTGAACTATTCCAAGTTACAATCCAATTATCTTAGAAATCATTATTGTAACCAAGGTAATGAAAGTTTGTTTCGTAAAAAAACTCTCAAAATCGTCCAAATAGTACAGCAAATATTTAAAATATGATAGAACATAAGTTAAATAAATTATTAGATGTGAAATGAACATTATTCGTATTTATTCAAAGACGTTTGTAGAGAATGAAAAAACCTTAAAAATGGTGTTTTGCATACCATGATCGGACCGTTTTAAACTAAGAAAAACCGCGAAAACCATGAAAAGCGACTTTTCTTCATTTATTTAAGTTGGTTAATTTCGGCGATTCCCATCTCGGTACAAGAAACAGGTAAACGGATTAAATTTAAAGAGCGGGTAATTAGGCAAATGCCTTTTGCCTGACTTTTTTGCCTTTTTAGTGTGTTTTTTACATTTGTGCCTTTTCCAAAAACCAATGCCTTTTCTTTAAATTGTGTATATTTCTTTAAATTCTGCAATATTTCGTAGTTTGAAATCTCTGAATCATTAACTATCTTAATCCTTTCAACAAACAGTTTCATAATAAGTTAAGCCCGTTAAGAACATCCGGCTGAGCCTATAACTATCACCGAGAATTACTTACCGTTTAGAACTGGGGAATTCCAGGGAGTATTGAGGAGGGTGACCGTATAAACTATAAAAATTACTGTGTTTTTATTCATATTACTATTACATATATACCTTTTTATTTCAAAAATGAGAGTATTTTGTTAGAAAAACACGATGTATTAAAATTTTTTTAGTCATTTAAGTTGCCTTTTTCGTCATTTCAGTACCTTTTTTTTGTTGTTTGAATTGCCTTTTTTGCAAATAAATTGTGCCTTTTTTATTAAATTTTATGCCTTTTCCCTAATTTTTTAGTGCCTAACTATCCGTTCTTTACTTATTAATTACTAAAGAGCGGATAGTAAAGCGTTTACCTCGTAAATACTTTCCTTTTCGCCTGAACTAGCCATTTTTTGAGGTTGTGGCCTGATATATCCAATTTTATTATTGTTATGCCTTTTTTATTTTTAAGTATTTCGAGAATTTTGAGATAAATTCAGAGAAGTCCTATACCCCTCATTGAATTTTTTCCAAAACCCCAAATGCCCATACCTGTTGATCTATGCGAAATAAGGCTTTTTGAAATCAATCAGTAAGGCATTTAGGCCTGCCTTTTTGTCCGAGTTAGCTAATTTTTGAGGTTTAAATGTCCCGCATAAGTCCTTTTAGTTAATTAAACTATATGATAATCCGGATGTATAAGGTTCATTTTTGCATCATTTGATATTATAATTGACTAATTTGGTAAGTTTTTCTTACCTATTTGATTTTTCATTTTGCCTATTTTACGATTTTATCGTGCCTTATTATCCGCTCTTTACATAAAATTACATAAATACAACCGCTTTACAACAACGAAACGGTACGTTCATAAATTTACAAACGGGCGGGCGACCCTACTTATTTCACTTTTGTACCTGTTGTAGCTACCTGTTTTTAGCTGAGGAGATGATCGAGGTAAAAACGGCAACATCGCGCTTTGTTAGAACCCCATTTTACAATACACCCTCAATACAAGTTATTAGTTTCAACTGGGTTCAATATATAACCGTTGAAATCTGCGGTGGCGCCACTTTCCTGACGGTAAGCTTGTGGGTAAGAGGGGAGTGCGGCAAGGAAAGAGGGTGTACGGTTTAGTCCATAAGGTGGCGTATCTATACCCCTCTTCAATCAACGGTAATAGTAAGATGAAATGTAATTTTTGTAACAAAGATGATCACAAGATTTATCAGTGCCCACAATTTAATAGTTTAAAAGTTTCAGAAAGATTATCGAATGTGAAACGGTTAGATTTATGTTTGAATTGTTTATGCAAGGGGCATATGGTTGCTGAGTGCAAATCAGGACCATGTTTTAAGTGCAAGAAAAAGCACAGCAGATTGTTACACTTGCCTGAGGAGAGTATTGCCTTGACAAGTCTTACACCGTCACATGTATTATTGTCAACTGTGAAATTGTATGTTTATGATTCAAGTGGTAGATTGCGCACATGTTATGCCATATTGGATTCTGGGTCACAATCCAACTTTATTTCTAGAGATTTAGTTTCGATGCTCCAATTAAAGGAAACTGATGTGGATATTGCAATTTCAGGGATTACTTCATCGATTTCTCACCTCAGAACTAAGTGCCACGTACAGATTCAATCTATTGTGAATGATTTTAATATTCAGATTCCATGTCTAGTTTTACCAAAGATTTCCAATCACTTACCTAATACTGTTTTAGATGTTTCAATGTTAAAAATACCAAATGATGTTAAGTTGGCTGATCCTAATTTCAATAAACCCAAGAGAATTGATTTACTGATAGGGGCATCACTGTTCTGGGAAAGTCTGAGGCCTCAGCGAATCACTCTGGGTCGAAATTTACCTATTCTTCAGGAAACAGTTTTTGGATACACTATTTCTGGATGTTTAGATCATAGGAAGTCAATTAACAGATCTGTGTGTTTATTTGTATCGAATGTTGATTTGAATGAATCGTTACAAAAGTTTTGGATGATTGAAGAGATAAATAAGAAGTCATCAATGACCTCAGAGGAATTAAGGTGTGAAGAGTTTTTCCAGAACACCTTTTCACGAACCACACATGGTAGGTTTGTGGTAAGACTACCGTTCAAGGATGATGTTGCGAAACTTGGTAGTTCAAAGGATTTTGCTGTCAAAAGATTACTATCATTAGAAAAACGATTTGATAAAAATTCCAAGTTGAAGGTAGATTATGATAACTTCATTAAGGAATATATAGATTTGGGTCACATGAGTTTAGTCAAGAACCTCCAGAGGGATGAAATTTCACATTTTTTGCCACATCATGCTGTGTTTAAAGAAGATAGTCTCACTACTAAGGTTAGAGTGGTATTCAATGGGTCAGCACCAACTTCTACAGGCTACTCGATTAATGATTTACAATTCGCAGGTCCTCAGATTTTAAATAGCCTGTTTGACACTTTGATTAAGTTTAGACAGTATCAATATGTAGTCACATCTGATATAACTAAAATGTATAGACAAGTGCTAATCAATGAAGATGACAGAAAATGGCAGAGGATTGTGTGGAGATTTAGGAAGACAGATGATATTCAGGTGTATAATTTGAACACTGTCACATATGGTACCACGAGTGCGCCATATCTAGCAATGAGATGTTTGCAGCAATTTGCGTTTGATCGTAGAAATGAATACCCAACCGCATCTAAAATGATTTTAGAAAACTTCTATGTTGATGATTTAATTGTAGGTTTTGAGAGTGAACACGACGCTGGTAAAGTGTGTTCAGAGATCGTCACGATTTTACGTTCGGGTTGTTTCGAATTAAGAAAGTGGAGATCAAATAGTTTAAAATTTCTTAATAATTTTAAAGGTTATTCTACGAGTTCTGATGTCTTAAACATTTGTGACAAGGAGACGAGATGTTTGGGGATCCAATGGTGTTCAAGTTCAGATACATTGTCGTTTCAGTTTAAGGATCTTATTCCTGTTGCTTGTTGTACTAAACGACAGGTGTTGTCTTCTATTGCGAAATTGTATGATCCACTTGGATTGATTTCACCTTGCACTGTACTAGGGAAACGACTAATACAGTTACTATGGAGTCTTCAACTCGATTGGGATGTAGAAATACCAAACGATTTAAAACAAAAATGGATAATTTTTCAACAAGATTTGGGAAATCTTATGTTATTAAAAATTCCTAGATTAACTCTGATTAACCATAGGGGAATGAATTTAGCAAAGGCTATTGTAAGACAATGTGTCACATGTTTTAAATTGCATCCTAAATCACCAAATGTTTTAATGGGAGACTTACCCTTTGATAGAGTAAACGTCTTATCACCTTTTGCTTTCACTGGCCTTTATTATGCTGGTCCGTTTCGTTTAAAGGACAGAAAGTCCAGAGGTTGCAGGATACGCAAAGCTTATGTGTGTTTATTCATTTGTTTAAGTACCAAAGCTGTTCATTTTTAGCTCATATCAGACTTGACTTCTGAGACTTTTATTGCTGGTTTTAGATTTCCGCACGTAGAGGGTTTGCACGTAGAGATGAGCTTGTTTTTAAGCCAAAACGAGGATAAAATCCAAGATTATGCTATTCAATCCAAATTAAAATGGCATTTTATTTCTCCTTATTCACCACATTTTGGAGGACTGTGGAAGGCTAATGTTAAATCTTTTAAGAGACACTTGTATAAGGTTATAAATGATACTATTCTGACATTTGTAGAGTTTTATACTGTGTTTGATTTTGAACTGTTTATAATATAAATTACCTTATGTTGGATTGTATCATGTTTTACCTATATTGATGTTTAATATTTAATCTTTGTTTTGATTTGAGATGTTTGAAATGTAATATTTGATCTGGTCGTTTTGAAGACTTGTAGTCTGTCAAGGCGGGCGGTATGGAGATACAGTTGTTTGTTTTTTACATTATTTTTTGTTTACCCTGTGTTTAGGTTGTTATGTATTAATAAAAGAAGAAGCGAATGATTTTCAAATTGAAGTACATCGTATTTATTTTGCTCTTCAGATTTAGGCAGTGATTTTACCAAATTTAGGAACCGGAGACAGCCAAAGCTCATCTACAGTTTAGAATATACAGTCCACTCTATCGAAGAAGACAGAAACTTCACCACAATGGTTTTTTCCACAATTTTCCTCAAAAAAATAAGTGAAAAACTATTTCAGTTTATCTATAACACGAAGAAATTTAGTTTTGAGAATTAAACGTCATTAAATTGTCCTCTTTTCTCTCTCTCCCCAAGTGAAATTCCGTTCGGATTTCCCCTCGTTCGGGACTCTCTGTAACGGACGGCAATGACCTTCCTCTTATTACGATCATATGATCGAAGAAGGCCCCCCTCTCCCTCCTCCGAGGGCAAAGAAACGCCAACGATGACACTGAAGCGTGATTCATCGTTACTCTCACGTACGGGTTCCAGTTACGCAATGTCCACTTTCATACTACATTTAAACAGCAATGAAAAAGAGCGTTACAAAAATATTACTCACTTTATTATAAGCACACACGCGATACCATACGTAAGGACAGGTTCGAAGCAGTGAATTTTGTATTAAATTCCCAAAGGTTTTCTGATCACTATGTTCATCTTAAGGGGCTTTGTGACGATCCATTTCTTCATAACCTACCTGTCCTGTCATACTTCGACTGTGTGGGTTACTATAGATTCGTAAAAAAATATTTTGCATGTATTTTCAATGGGTTCATTCCCGCATGATCTGTTAAAGGATTAAGTTGTACGTGTCGGAAGTTGTTGTTTATCAAATTCGGTTAGTTGTTTACAGAGATACCTGAAAAACACCCTCATTTATGCAATTACTTAAAAATTTTATACTTTTTGAACGAAACAACTGAAATGATATTTACTGCATTTTCCGAAAGTGTCAATGTTAGAGAAAAAACGAGTTGATTTATTTCAAAATTATGACTAACCACTGGTGGTAAATAAATGGGAAATTTTATGCTTATAAACAATTTAAACAACTTCGCCCACACAAGTGCGATCTTTGTTTTTTTATATTCGTTTATTTGGTAGTTTTTCGGTAGTTTTCATGCCACCACTTCAAGTGCATAGGAAGAAGAGATAATTGATTTTTTTCAGATAATCATTACTTCTTATTATTTACATCGGTATTTGAAATTTACAATACAAGCCAAAGAATACATATACATAGTTACATGGCCCTTAAAATTATATGTTCTATGAAGATGCACGGTAGCATGGTGAAAAAGTGCCAGACATTTCGTTGTTATATATGAACTTTGATCTCATGTTTGAAAAAATATTTTATACTAGCCGTGACCCGGCCACGCTTCGCTATGGCTTAGTTTGATATGAAATAAATGAACAATTAAATAAAAATAGGTAATCTAGCGAATATAGATTTACCGAGAAAACACATAATTTATTTCAATACCATGCATTGCATTGCTGTGATTATGTTGTAGAATGTCATGAAAAGGGGAAAAATACCTGGTACCTACTCTAATAGAAAATCTTAAATTTGTATCTATAACTTCAGTAGACATAGAAAGGTGTCCAATAGTACTGAAAAACGGTTATTTTGTGTTTAAGAACAAATTAAATATTTTTTTAAAAAATGATCAAACCAAACTGTATTTCGCTTTAAACTGTCTCCGATTTGATTTTATCTACAATTCGGTCTTTAATTTAACACTAGGTTCCTGTTTTCTGTTTATGTACGGAATACACAAATATCAATTTATGTTTCAAGAATAGAAAAAAGCAAATGGATGTGCCAGTTGATGATCCGTTGGAACCATATTTTAAAATTACGATCGAATCCGACACTCGATCAATGTAGGTCGCATAACGCTACACCAACGACCATATCTTATTAATACAAAAAAACTCGATACTTCTCTATAAATAGTACATTTCATTGAACCAAAAACAAATATAATATGTTTTACGATGGATGTTACATAACGTGCCACCGGTTCGCGTAATGCGATATAAGTAGAGTACGAGTGAAACTTGGGTATGGTCGAATTATAATCCCACAAATCAAATTATGCATTCGGTGCAATTGAAAATTTATAGGTTGAATTGAAACTTAACTTGACACTATTACTAGTTCTATTCGGTTTACAGCTATTTTGGTTAATTTCACACCTTCCCGTTTTTTTTTTTCCTGGAAGAGGATTGATATCGAAGCTAGGCACCGCCGGAGTCGATGATCTCCCGTCACGACATAATAGAAAGGATACCGTTTCAGGCACAGTCGAAAGCCGTTTTACACTTGTCAGAAGAGGGAAAAAAAGTAATTGGTAACGCGTTACACGAGTCGGGATAGCAATTAACCATGACTTATATCGGATGGGTTTTGTTAAATTGATGTAGTAATATTTACAAAGTCGATTGCCTATCGGAAGGAATTAGAGTTCTATTCGGAAGCTGAAAGGTTCAAAGTTTTACATATAAACATACTAAATAATATGAAAATACTCTAAAGGCTCATATCATTTTTATACCACTTTTCTATTCATTTCAGTTACTAAAATCAGATTGCAGATAAAGATCTGAAACCTACATTTTTACCAAAATTGCTAAGTTTTTGCTCTTTTGGGACACTGTTTTTCTATTTAGTCTTTTCAAGCAGCTGGTTTTTACTTTCTCACATGAGGCATTCATATATAAGAAGTACTGTAGTTTGAGTTATTAGCACTTTTATGTGTTTTAAGGACTCCTCAATCCAAAAAACATGTTTTTGAAAAAATGTCTGTGAGAATGTATGTGTGTGTGTGCATTGGTGGTACATTTTTCTTGGAAATAAAACCACAAACGATACCAGGCCCTTCCAATAAACTGTTCATTGAAATCGTCCAGGATAAAGGGGTAGTTTACTAGAGTAGTTTTTCAGAAATTTTCTCAAAATTTGCTCCCATATTTTATTCTTAAAAATTTTTTGACAATATTAGTCGAGGCAAAGAAGCACAAAAGTTAGGAATTTTTCCATAAAGACGAATCGGAATGTGGTTTTTTGCATTCTATTCCAACAATTTTTTGCGAAAAATGTGGCTACTTTGTGTTTCTGACAAACTGGAAATTGCATTGCTGTAGCCAAAAATGCATTCAAAAAATACATTTTTTGAGACGCCTTTTGGAAGATTTCAAAACTTTGTAAATAAGGGTCAGAACTGGCCCAAATCAGGTACTCGAGGTTTTCGAGGTTGCTGATCACGATTATGATGTTCAAATTGACCCCCCGAACACCCGGAGCCGATGAACGTCATCTCCGTGGGACTCTCCCACAAATCGCGGGGAAGAAGAGAAAATACGCGCCGGGGGGTTTTTTGGGTCGCTGAATTCAAATACGCCATCGTCGAACACCCCCCGGACACCTGGAGCGCCTAAACCTGGACGTGGACGTCATCCCCGAGAATTTTCCTAAAAAGCTCGCCATAAACAACTCAAAAATCATCGTAGGGGCGTTTAATCCGAATTCCACGTCAACAACGACCCCTAGCACACCTGTTGCTAGGGGTCGTTGTAGCCAGGCGTGCCAGGTGCACACCCGGTGCACTGTAACCTGGGCCTGAACGTCGTCTCCGAGGGTTTTCCAGACACGATCGCTTTGAAACGATTTTGAGTTCGTCTTCTTCGATTGTGTGAGGAAACCTCTCGGAGACGACGTTTAGGCCCAGGTTACGCTGCAATAGGTGTTCAGGGGATGTTTTTCGACGTGAAATTTGGACTAGGCGCCCCAAAAAACGCCCTTATGATGATTTTTTGAGTTGTTTTTGGCGATCTTGTTAGGAAAATTCTTGGGGATCACGTCCACGTCCAGGTTCGGGCGCTCCAGGTGTCCGGGGTGTGTTCGCCGATGCAACATTTGAATTCAGCGACCCAAGAAACTCCCGGGCGCCGTCTCAAAAAATACAATTTTTGAATGCATTTTTGGCTGCAGCAATGCAATTTCCAGTTTGTCAGAAACACAAAGGAGCCATATTTTTTACAAATATTTTTTGGAAGAGAATGCAAAAAACCGCATTCCGATCCGTCATAATGAAAAAAATTCCGAACTTTTGGCCTTTTTAGTATACTTCATTGCTTCGACTATATCACTAAAACATTAGTAAATATTATTAACTCAGTTAATGAATAAGTTTTAATAGAAATTAATAGTGATTCAAATATTATGTAGGTACTTTCAAATAATTATTTAACCACGTAAATGATATATATTTCTAAAATAATTCATTAATTGCAGAACAATTTTAGTACCCTTAGGTAGCAAGTTATCATTAATTGGATCTACTATTCAAGAGAGGTGGGACTCATTAAAAAAGAGGCAACGGTTTTTTAAAAAAGACATGACTACCCTAAAGGAGGGAATATGTTCCTAAAAATAAACTCAGCTTCCTGAAATGAACAGGGACTTTCAAAAAAATTAACCAGCCTACCTAAAAGAGGTAGCGTTTATCGTAAGAGGGGCGGCGGCTTATTAAAACGTGATGAGTTAAATGATTCAATTAAAAACCAGTTAACTTCAATTATACGTATGGCATTGGGTATATATAACTTGCTGCTAATCGAGTTCGTTATATACATATTATTTGGAGATGTTTATTTAACTACGGGACGGTTTCAAGTTACACCGACTTACCTAAGTCATAATTTGCTCTTTGCTTCTTTTGCACCTTTTGCAACGAACAAACATAGGAAGCTCTTATTCTGTGTTTAAAAATATATTGAACAGGAAAGAACAAGTCTTGCTTAAATTCATCTTTCCATATCAGTACGTAATCAGATTGATAGGCGTGGTGAAAGCAAGTAGGAAATATAAAACAAGCCGTCAAATTAATGTGCCCCGAAAGCGCAGTACTAGAGTGTGTTGGAGATTTAACGCCACAAAATAAATGGCAAATAGCACTACATGCTATAGTTCAAACTATAACTACAATTACACTGCCCATCCCAGACAGCACATAACGTCTTAAAGACATCCATTTTACGCCTTTTTTATGCCTGGACGCCTTAAGACATAAAAAGTACATCTATAAGACGTCCATATCTGGACGTCTCTAAGACGTACAAGGCCGGACCTCCTAAAGACGTCTAATTTACGTCGATTTTAAGCCTGACCTTTTTATGCCTAAAGTGGACGTCTTTAGGACGTCTATTTCTGGATGTCCCTAAGATGTCCAGAGCGGAATGTCTTAATGACATCTAATTTTCATCTATTTTATGTCTGCCGTTTTTTATGCCTGAAGTGGGCCTCTTTAGGACGTCCAGTTTTGGATGTCTGTAAGATGTTAAAAGGCGAACGCCTTAAGGACCTCTGATTTACGTCAATTTTATGACTGCTCTCTTTTATGCCAGAAATAGACGTCTTTACGACGTACAATTCTCGATGTCTCTTAAGATGTTCAAAAGCTGACGTCGTAATGACGTCCAATTTATGTCGTTTTGATGCCTGACCTTCTTTATGCGTGAAGTGCACCTCTTTAGGCCATCCAGTTTTGGATGTATCGAAGATGTTAAAAGGCGGACGCCTTAAGGACGTCTTATTTACGTCAATTTTATGCCTGATCCTTTTTATGCCTGACGTGGACTTCTTTAGGACGTCCAGTTCTGGATGTCTCTAAAATGTTCAAAAGCGGACCTTTTAATGACGTCTAATTTACGTCAATTTTATGCCTGATCTTTTATATGCCTAAAGTGGTCCTATTTAGGACGTCTATTTTTGGATGTCTCTAAGATGTTAAGAGGCGTACATCTTAATGAGTTCCAGTTTATGTCGATTTCATGCCTGGCTTTTTTATGCCTGAAGTGGACCTGTTTAGGACGTCCATTTTTTGATGTCTATAAGATACTAAAAGACGGACGTCTTAATAACGTCTAATTTACGTCAATTTTATGCCTGCCCTTTTTTATGTCAGAAGCATAAGGCCGTCGTTTTGGATGTCTCGAAGATGTTAAAAGGCGGACGTGTTAAGGACGTCTGATTTACGTTAATTTTTTATGCCTGATCTTTTTTATGCCTGAAGTGGACTTCTTTAGGACGTCTAATCCTGGATGTCACTAAAATGTTTGAAAGCGGACGTCTTAAAGATTTATAAGTTTAGTCTTAAAGACGTATTAGAGAAGTCTTAAAATAGACGTCTTTTGGACGTCATTACGGATTTGCGGACATTTTTTCGATGTACATCGGCCGTTTTTAAGATGTCTTAAAGACGTAAGTGTGACGTCTTAGAGACGCCTTAAAGACGTACCGTTTTGTAATAAAATCCCTTAAAAAGACGTCTTCTGGACGTCATTGCGGATTTTGGGACGTCTCTTATATGTACATCGGACGTTTTTAAGACGTCCTTAAAACGTAAATAGGACGTCTTAAAGACATAAATCTAGATGTATTCGAGACGTCTTAAAGGCGTACGGTTTTGCAACAAAAGTCCTAAAAAAGATGTCTTAGGGACGTCATTGCGGATTTGAAGTCGTCTTTTAGATGTACATCGGACGATTTTTCGGACGTCTTTAAGACTTTAATTGGACGCCTTAAAGACGTCTTAAAGACATAAATCAGATGTATTAGAGACGTCTTAAAGACGAACCGTTTTGTAACAAAAGCCCTAAAAAAACGTCTTTAGGACGCTATTATGGATTTGTAGACGTCTTGATGGACGTCTGAAATATCACTTTTAGATGTCTTTGTGCTGTTTGGGATCTGATTTACTGTGTCAGAAAATGTCGGATGCGTAGAACCTGTTAAACGAATTTTACGTAATGAATCCACATAACAACAAAAATAAAAACGGACGTCAGTTCTTAAAAACTAGCATTTCAAAAATAATATTTTTTTTAGTTTATCGATTTTGTTAGTTGAAAACTTTTCAAAAAATTGTGGAAAATGTGTTATCGAAAAAGAATGGAAACAAACTGTAAGTATTCAAAATGGAACTGAGCATCCTTGATTAGTAGTATTATTGATTGAATGGAGAAAGTGAAAACGTATTTGGAGATGGTGTAAGTGGAAATTCCAATGCTTTCGATTGATAATGCAATTTGCATTACTTCACATTGGTGTAAAGTGGATTCCAAGGAGTATTGCCATCCAGAAATGGGGTCATGAACTGCACTCCGAAAACAAGCCATGCCAATAAAAATATGTAAATAGTACCATTTTTATATTTTTATAATACCTAAGAATTTGAATCGCCGCTGAAGTGTCAATGCTGTCACTGTTAAACGGCGAAGTAGCTGTCAAGCAACCGGAAGTGGTTCCAGTTCTACCATTTTCAAGTAAAATGATTGCCAACTTAAACCGTATGTCTTGGTCACGTTTTATTTTACAAAATATCAAATTCATTTTTGCGCAACCCGGTTGAAAACGTGTCATTTCTATATACCTGTACCTCGCGAAAAGCGACGAATTGCCGGTCGACCAGCTCCGAACGTACTTTTCCGCCCTAGGGCGCAAAAGTACACATTCCCGACCGGCATAGAGATGCGCCGGATGCGCGGCGTAGAGATGAGCGAAATATCATGAACTGTGATTGGTGAAAACGACTGCTCTATGGTCGCTAGTGATGCCCACGATATTCTCGTTTGCGAGAATCTCGTGTCGTCTCGTCTCGTTTTCGAGACGAGACTCGAGACGATACTTTAAATTTTCCTTGCGAGACAAGACGAGACTTTTGAAAGTCTCGTTTCGAATCTCGCACGAGAGTCTCGCAGCAGTCTCGAAATATCGCAGATAAAAATGGCGAATATTAATTAATTGTTCTAAATATTGTCAAGAAATGATCAATCAGCTTATCTATCAATCAATTTATTAATCAAAATTTCGCTGATAATTCAACTTTTATTCTTACATCATGTCAACTCGCGGGTTTTCTTTTTTTCCTTTCTTTATTCTGCAAAGCGAGTAATTTACCTACTTTGCAGTAACTTATAGATTCAGCGATTCCCGGATAATACTCTTCACTAATTCGACCCGCGATTTCCGCGAGCTATCGCGCGCGGATGCAACGTCTCATATTCAATATCGAACATCCGCCAAAGCGTCCGGGAATCTACGAACTTTCCACGTTAGGTCAATAACGACAAAAAGCTGATTGGTCATCAGGAAAAAATTATAAATTGGCTGGAGACCGACAAAACAGGGTTCATTTGGTTCATTTCGCTTCTTTGGTTCAGTTGAATTCAGTCCTTGAGTTTCGCAAATCGCCCCCTTGGTCGTTCTCCGAGACACGTCCCCCGAGCCACGGCCAAGATGAACCTCTTAGGGTAAGTCGCTATGTTTATATACAGTTTTTATTTAGGTCCCTCTTTTTTATTATTATTAGTCCCTTTTTAACATTAGTTTTTTTTGTGTTTTTTAAGTTTTGCTACGTTGCCCCATGTTCACCTTTTTTTATTTACTTTCTGATTTCTTTTTTTTGTTGTTGTTTTGTGTGTCGTTTGCAACTGGTGTCGTGTTGGCCGCTGGTCGCGCCGCTAATGTATTCAGTTATGTGCAATATACCCTTTTTACTTTTAGATGTCTTTGTGCTGTTTGGGATCTGATTTACTGTGTCAGAAAATGTCGGATGCGTAGAACCTGTTAAACGAATTTTACGTAATGAATCCACATAACAACAAAAATAAAAACGGACGTCAGTTCTTAAAAACTAGCATTTCAAAAATAATATTTTTTTTAGTTTATCGATTTTGTTAGTTGAAAACTTTTCAAAAAATTGTGGAAAATGTGTTATCGAAAAAGAATGGAAACAAACTGTAAGTATTCAAAATGGAACTGAGCATCCTTGATTAGTAGTATTATTGATTGAATGGAGAAAGTGAAAACGTATTTGGAGATGGTGTAAGTGGAAATTCCAATGCTTTCGATTGATAATGCAATTTGGGAATATATCTAAGAAATATTATTAGGGAAGTAAATACTTCTAATAATATTTAAAAATGGTGTAATTGTTTTTGGGAAACTAACGAATAAATTTTTTAAAGAATTGTATTTCCAACTGAAAAAATATTGAGCAAAAGCTATTCTTTATTTTAAACTTTTTTTTAACCTTTTTTACCGTCTTTTACGTTTTCGCTTTTTTATTGTACCATTGTACCAATTGTACCATTTATTGTACATTTTGAGCGATTTGAATTTACTTAATTCCGATATGCACCAATTACACACTTTAACTTCCGTAAATTGAGACTTTTTATCTCATCTTCAATTGGATTGCTCTCGAGCAATTTCGATTTTATCGACCTCAGATCCATTGTTCAACTTTTAATGCGCGGAGAGCGGGAGAACGAAAGAAAAACAAAGTGAGTTAGACACTGTAACGGTGTTATATTTTAAAAGCAAGTACAACGGTGCTCGTTTAATTTTTTTATCTAAGCAATCAATCACTTTTCATAGTTTAGCAGCGCTAAAAGTAAATTAGGGAAGTGTACGATTTTTTTCCTGGCGTTCGCTCAAAGAAACCGAAAATAGATGCGCGACAGTTTTTTCCATGAATTAACACGTGACGCAGACGGGTATAGGCGGTCCCAGTACTTTTTTCTGCAAATTATAAATGTAAACCTGTCAACTCGGCACTACAGAAATCATGTGATTTTTAACTAAAACCCTACTAAATACTCACCAAACACTCACCAAAACCCTAATTACTTCAAGCTTATTTCGAGACCTCCTTATTACTTCCCTAAGCCATTAAAATTATTATGTGTGTTTACGTTTTTACTTTATATTGTAGTATTATCAGAGTAAAGGTCCAGAGTGATCAAGAAATACTGTTTAAGTTGGCAATCCTACCTGGAGGATTTTTTAGCCCAAGGGTTTGCAAACGGTATACCGGAAAACGGTAGCTTCCAGTTCTTCACGTGTATGTAGAACATTACTGAACACCTCGTTTTTAAGGTGCCCAAAGAAACAAAAGTCTAAAAGTGTCAGGTCTGGCGACCTACTTGGCCAGATTCCCGTACTTATGACTCGATGGCCAAAAACTTCCCGCAAATATTGTATTGTGGCACGAGCCGTATGTGTTCGAGCCGAATCTTGTTGAAAGTAGCCATTTTCGCGCTCCTCTACAGTTAATTGGACAACGAATGGCTGGAGAATATGCTCAATGTATCGTTCAGAATTAACTGTGAAGTAAAAAACACAGGACCATTACTCTCTGCTGCGATACAACCAGCCAAACACCAACTTTAGTAGGATGTAAAGTTGTTGTTCTAACAGCATGCGGATTTTCACCAGACCAAATTCTGTAATTTTGAGAATTAACATAGCCCTTGGGATGGAACCAGGCTTCATCGGAAAAAAAGTCACCAGGATGTCATCATTGTTCATTTCCTGATTGAACCAGTTACAGAACAGGACGCGTTGTGGACGATCAGGAGGATTTAGGGATTGGACCATCGAAAATTTGTACAGGTTGTATTTCAATTTGCTCTTCAACACAGTGGAACAACTTAAATATGATAAACCTGTGAAGTCACGAAACGGAATACGGGAAATTAGGAACAAGTGGAAATTGGTGAATTTTGATAAGGATCAAACCTGTTTGGAGCGAAAGCTTCCTAACCGATTTGCGAGGACTTTGTTGCCGTCGAGCCCTGACGTCTTGCACCACATTTTCAGTGAGTACGGAGGCTCTACCAAATGGCTTTCCTTGCTACATATTATTTGTATTCAAATATTGTTGAACTACGCGCATGCAGTATTGTTTAAAAACGTCGATAGTGAACACAACTTCAGGAAACATTACTTCACATTGGTGTAAAGTGGATTCCAAGGAGTATTGCCATCCAGAAATGGGGTCATGAACTGCACTCCGAAAACAAGCCATGCCAATAAAAATATGTAAATAGTACCATTTTTATATTTTTATAATACCTAAGAATTTGAATCGCCGCTGAAGTGTCAATGCTGTCACTGTTAAACGGCGAAGTAGCTGTCAAGCAACCGGAAGTGGTTCCAGTTCTACCATTTTCAAGTAAAATGATTGCCAACTTAAACCGTATGTCTTGGTCACGTTTTATTTTACAAAATATCAAATTCATTTTTGCGCAACCCGGTTGAAAACGTGTCATTTCTATATACCTGTACCTCGCGAAAAGCGACGAATTGCCGGTCGACCAGCTCCGAACGTACTTTTCCGCCCTAGGGCGCAAAAGTACACATTCCCGACCGGCATAGAGATGCGCCGGATGCGCGGCGTAGAGATGAGCGAAATATCATGAACTGTGATTGGTGAAAACGACTGCTCTATGGTCGCTAGTGATGCCCACGATATTCTCGTTTGCGAGAATCTCGTGTCGTCTCGTCTCGTTTTCGAGACGAGACTCGAGACGATACTTTAAATTTTCCTTGCGAGACAAGACGAGACTTTTGAAAGTCTCGTTTCGAATCTCGCACGAGAGTCTCGCAGCAGTCTCGAAATATCGCAGATAAAAATGGCGAATATTAATTAATTGTTCTAAATATTGTCAAGAAATGATCAATCAGCTTATCTATCAATCAATTTATTAATCAAAATTTCGCTGATAATTCAACTTTTATTCTTACATCATGTCAACTCGCGGGTTTTCTTTTTTTCCTTTCTTTATTCTGCAAAGCGAGTAATTTACCTACTTTGCAGTAACTTATAGATTCAGCGATTCCCGGATAATACTCTTCACTAATTCGACCCGCGATTTCCGCGAGCTATCGCGCGCGGATGCAACGTCTCATATTCAATATCGAACATCCGCCAAAGCGTCCGGGAATCTACGAACTTTCCACGTTAGGTCAATAACGACAAAAAGCTGATTGGTCATCAGGAAAAAATTATAAATTGGCTGGAGACCGACAAAACAGGGTTCATTTGGTTCATTTCGCTTCTTTGGTTCAGTTGAATTCAGTCCTTGAGTTTCGCAAATCGCCCCCTTGGTCGTTCTCCGAGACACGTCCCCCGAGCCACGGCCAAGATGAACCTCTTAGGGTAAGTCGCTATGTTTATATACAGTTTTTATTTAGGTCCCTCTTTTTTATTATTATTAGTCCCTTTTTAACATTAGTTTTTTTTGTGTTTTGTAAGTTTTGCTACGTTGCCCCATGTTCACCTTTTTTTATTTACTTTCTGATTTCTTTTTTTTGTTGTTGTTTTGTGTGTCGTTTGCAACTGGTGTCGTGTTGGCCGCTGGTCGCGCCGCTAATGTATTCAGTTATGTGCAATATACCCTTTTTACTTAGGTTTATTTCTTTCACGCTACTCTACCTCTAGCTACCCCTCAGTGTTCGACCTTGCGCTTAACGCGGGTCGCGACAATATCGCCAATGTTATTGAAACATTTTTTTAAAGCCGCACAATACGGAGCAGCCTGTGTTATCGCAATAAGTTAAGACAAACATTTTTTAAAATAAGATCGTAATTTATTCATTTTCCCATTTCCCAACATACAATAATTATTACCACCGAAGTTTGAGAAAAGAATCGTATTATTAATAACTGAGATATTAGGGCGATATTATACTGTTTTTATACACTGATTATGTTTTTTTCTCGGTATTTTGTTTTTGTTCGTTGAAATCAAAATTAGAAGTGATTTTATTATTTTTTGTATTTCATGTATCTATGATCGATTTTCGTTTTTTTTTTTATTTATCTTGTTAGAATACTATCTTTTTGTTCTTTAAAAAAAAATTGTATTAATTTTATTTAGATAGGGAACATAAAAAATTTGCGAGACTTGCGAGACTTTTGCGAGATTCTCGCGCGAGACATGAGACGAGACGAGACTTTTATTGCGAGACGAGACTCGAGACGAGACTTTCCACTTTCTTTGCGAGACAAGACGAGATTTTTCAAAGTCTCGTCTCGTCTCGTCTCGTGGGCAACACTAATGGCCGCAACACACAATACACGTCAGATGTCAGTACAAAGCATTATCATAGGACAAGAAGTATTTTAACATTAAAACATTCTTTTTTTTCTCGTTAAGTATGTGCTTATTAGCGGGTTGCGCAAGAAGTAGTGTGTTCACCACGGGCGGAATATAATATTTCTAGCGGCACTAAATGAATTATCGGTATATTGAGGTCCAGCTGGTAGGCCAAGGGTCTTTTTTAGTTTCGGCGCAAGCTTTTTGCAAGCTATTGTAAGCTATGAGGCAGTGACTAATATGAGAAATGCACTGCATAAATTTTTAAACAAAAAATTCTCTTACGTTAAAGTCCACTCTTCACTGATGGCTGCGACTTGACTCAAGATTTAAATCTTCTTGTTCAAGTGTCTTGACCGATTCGATCGTTGACGATGATGTGATATTGCCCAGTAGATTAACAATCATTACTTTATCCATCGAAGCTCGAAATAGTTGTGATGTCGATTTACCAAACCACGTTCTAAGATTTTTAGCTTCTACCCACACTTCTTTTCCCCATCATTTTTCCATATATTATTGATGTGTTAAGGCTTATTTTTCAGGGTGTCTCATGATGTTTCCAGAATATTCTTGATTTATTGAGTCGTCGCAACACTTCCTCATTTGTTATTTTATCCATCCAGCTAATTTTAAGAAGTATCCTATACGCCCACACCTCAAAGGTCTCTATTTTTTTCAAAAGAGTTTCCGTTCTTGTCCAGGCCTCGACCCCATATACAGGAAAATAAGCATTTAAGCATTCTAATCCTTAGATCGATGTTTAGGTCGTGTGTGCAGAGCGCTTACTTCATTTTTATCAATGCTGCTCGTGCTTTCGCTATTTGGCTCTTAATTTCAATACTTGAGTCCCATTTCTCATTAATGATACTCCCTAGGTAAGTCTTTTTACGTTTTAAATTGGAGTGCATTTAATATAGATTCCGTTATCTTGAATGTTACCAATTTTCTTTATTATCATGTAGTATTTAGTTTTTCTCCTGTTTAGTACTAAGCCATATTTGTTGCAATAGTGTGCTGTTCGGTTCCTAAGGTTCTGTGGTTGTATTTCAGAGCTTGTAATGATCGAAGTAGTCCGCATATCGAATGTTATTTATAACTTTCCCATTTATTAATACGCCGTCGTTGCTATCTCCCAAGGCTACATTACAAATGTGTCCTGCGTATAAATTGAATATCAGGGGCAAAAGGATGCATCCCTGCCTAACGCCTCTTTTAATTTCTACTTCAGATCCTCGATCTCCTATACCTCTATTCGTTGATTGATGCCAATGTATAAATTCGCTATTAGTCTAACATTTTTGTCATCAACCTGTACCTCTTTTAACATCCGTAGCACCTTGTCCTGTTGTATCTTGTCAAAAGCTATTTCAAAATTCGGCTTCCATTGACCGTAAAACCGTTTTTTTTTAAATGAATGGTTTTTTACCACCTTTTCAATGCAATTTATTAAAAATATGTGTAACAATAGGTAAAGAAGTTTCATTAACAATTTCATTAAAAATAAGTTGTTTTTTAAACTCAAGTTATAGTTCGGAATTCAAGGTAACTATTCCACCTTATTCAATATCTCTAGGATTGTAGCCTGGGCAAGCTCAATTGTTTCAATATTGAGTCTCTGGGATAAACAAATAAGATATCTCGTAAACTAATAAACCGATCTGACTGAAATTTTTCACACTTATAAAGACCCCTAAAGGCTTCATAATTCGTGTATTACATTTCACTTATCACTACTATTGCAAAAGTTATTAGAGCATTTATAAAATAATGAAATTGATGTTTTTTTTGCTAATAACTCAATTGCTTATTTATCGATTTTAAATTATAAAAACCAAATTAACCGTCTTTTTATTCCCTACAACTTTACTGTTGACCTCTTTCCTCTAAAATGTAACCGGAAAATTCTACGAGGAAAAAAATCAAATTTCACATCTTAACCCATTGTTTATAAAAAAAAAACAGGGACAGTCTAGATGTATATGGTCATACAGTGATCTTTCTATAGGTCCCTCCTACCATTTAAAACTTTCAGATATTTGTAGAACAAAATATCAACGTTTTTTTTTTTGTAGCCTGGCCTACATTGACATTGACGGACATCTTGTATAAATAAACGAACACTCAGTGTCCTCTCAGTCCTGACCTATCGTGCCGAGACATTGATTCTCACCAAAGCATAAGCAGAAAACACGAGAGTAACACTGAGACGAATGGATGGATTGACTATAAGAAGTCGAGTAATGAACGTTGAGATCCGCAGACGAATTAGGGTGCACGATGTTGTAGAATATGTTGAAAGACAAAAATGGAAATGGGCAGGCCATGTTGCAAAATTTGAGGACGGAAGATGGACGAAGAAACATTGAGCGGACACCCAGAGTCGATAAACGGAAGCGATGAAGACCTCCCACTCGCTGGACAGACGACTAAAAAAGGATTCATTAAATTGGATCGCAACTGCTCAAAACAGAGAAATCTGAAAAAATTTAGAGGAGGCCTATGTCCAACAGTGGATGTAAAAAGAGGCTGTTTGATGATGTTGATATATATAGTGCCGAGATAGCCAGTCGTTGTTGGATGAAAGTGTCGATTCCGCCGATCGTTGATAGGTGTACCTAGTGCCAATAAAACACCTATGCCTAGCACCTAGTGCCAATCAAATGACGAGTTGGCTTCCACACAGACAAACTCAAAGGCAGAAGGAAGGAGAATGATCTTGTCAATATTACAAATTTTCAATCTATCGAATTCTAAATTCAAGTACAATGTAGATGCAGATCAGATACTGACACAGAGGAAGGATGAAAACAAGGATGACACAAAGCATGAAAATGGTTAGTCAGAAAATCCATAATGACGCTTTATGTAGATACAAGGTGATCAAGAAATACTGTTTAAGTTGGCAATCCTAAATTTTACTTTAAAATGGTAGAACTGGAACCACTTCCGGTTGCTTGACAGCTACTTCGAAGTTTAACAGTGACAGCATTGACACTTGAGCGGCAAATCAAATTTTTATTATAAAAATATAAAAATGCTACTATTTACATTATAACAGGATATTTTTATTGGCATGGCTTATTTTCGGAGTGCAGTTCATGACCCCATTTCTGGATGGCAATACTCCTTGGAATCCACATTGCACCAATTTGAAGAAATGTTTCCTGAAGTTGCGTTCACTATCGACGTTTTTAAACAACACTGCATGCGCGTAGTTCAACGATATTTGAATATAGGCAATGTGAAGAAAGGAAAGCCACCTGGTAGACCCTCCGTACTCAGTGAAAATGTGGTGCAAGACGTCAGGGCTCGACTGCAACAAAGTCCTCGCAAATCGGTTAGGAAGCTTTCCCTACAAACAGGTTTGATCCTTATCAAAAGTTTACCAATTTCCACTTATTCCTAATTTCCCGTATTCCGTTTCGTGACTTTACACTACAGGTTTATCATATGGAAGTTGTTCTACTGTGATAAAAAGCAAATTGAAATACCACCCGTACAAATTTTCGATGGTACAATCCCTAAATCCTCCTGACCGTCCACAACGCGTCCTGTTCTGTAACTGATTCAATCAGGAAATGAACAATGATGACATTCTGGATAAAACCTTTTTTCCGATGAAGCCTGATTCATCACCAGACCTGACACCTCTAGACTTTTGTTTCTTTGGGCACCTTAAAAACAAGGTGTTCAGTAATGTTCTACATACACATGAAGAACTGGAAGTTGCCATTATCGAGGAAGTTGCAAATATTTCTCCTCCGATGTAAATTAATGTCTTCGAGAGCCTAAAACGGAGAGTGAATTTATGCTTAGAACATAATGGTGCTCAATTCGAGCAGTACCTTTAAATATTGAAGTTTTTTCTGGTGTGATCTTATAATCGTAAATAAATTCACATAACCTAAAATATTTGCGTTTATTTAGCTGTCGCTGTCATGCTGAATGCAGAGATTTCCTGTGTAGCGTTTGCAAACCCTTAGGCAAAAAAATCCTCCAGGTAGGATTGCCAACTTAAACATTATTTATTGATCACTCTGTAATTGCCACACTCAGGTAGGTTCTTCTTTAGACGCTGATTCTGTTGATATAAATTTTGTTATTGTACAGTTAAAGTATTTTGTGAAACGTTTGATAGCTAGCGTCACCACGGAGAAGGCAACCGACAATACAAAAACAATTGTAACACGTTGTCAATAAACTGCTAGCGCGGCGCGATAATTGGCCGTCCGGGTCGTACGGATTTTCTCGCACACGAGTCAGCAACTCGTATACTAATTCGTATGTGTAAATGAGAACTCGTAGGTAGTATACGAGTTGGTGTCGAAGTTGAGAGAGATCCGAGTAGCGCTACGAGTGAATCTGTTTCAAAATGGCGGAAAAGGGATTATCAACGGAAGTCCTCGATCGTCGGCCTCGAACTGCACCGCTTTGACTTTAGCCCCCCCGCTGCGTTAAGTAGGGTCGCTACCTAACCACGGTCGGTGAAAAATCCAAAGGAATCAAGGAAGTGGCTATGCGTACGCCGTATGCCGTACGGTCGCGTAAATTTTTGGAAATGAAATAGATACTCGTGATAAGAACTGTTACCAAACTGCTTTGCAATGACAAAAAGTATTACTTATTATTTGGTTACGAATAAATACTCTTCTTCTTGTGACTAAATTACATGGTATTTATAGTACGTATAGGTCGTAGGTAATAATTAGAGCTGGAAAAATATGCTCTGAATACCCGTTTAAATATGCATCCAATTTGCATTCCGAAATTGAAAGATATGCAATATGTAGTAAGTTTAGTATTAAACCTATTTCGTATTAAATAAAGATAGTTTCTTTTGATTTATATAAGTTGCATTTTAGAAAGTAAGACAGTTAATTTTTTTTATTTGACAAGGTTGTTTTTAGCGGCCAGAAGTGTTTATTTTTAATATTATATAAGCACGTTTGTATATTATACGTAGTAAGTAGTATTAACTTTGTTATTTTTTTTAATATGACAAGGACTACTAGTCCGCCAGTGGTATTGTTTTATCGAGATGTCCCAAGTATAATATTCGCCCGATATTTCAATATCTTTGGCGGCAATATGTCCAACCGCATTTTTCGTCACCGATGAGCTTACATTTATCCACCGCTTCGCCTGGTTTCCGAGAGCGGTTCGTAAGTAATTATCCCTACTTAACGCAGCGGGGTGGCTAAAGTCGATTCGGTGCAGTTCGGGCCCGTCCATCTCGATCAAGTGATTGATCTTTATTATAACATGAAGTGTTTATGGGATGTCAGATGCAAAGAATATAGAGATTTAAGTGCGAGGTATAAAGCATATGCTACGATTGCCGATATTTTGAACATTTCGGTAGAGGTTGTGAAGAAGAAGATAAACAATCTATGGTCAACATATAATCAGGAAACATCACAATTTCGTTTTTCTTTCATTAGTAACAGTAAAATTCCTGCCATAGCTTTTTTCTTTCAGAACGTTTTCTTTTATTTGGCACCATTGTTATTGGTCTTTACTCGCATACGATTCTGATTTTAATGTAAATGCAACTCGTACTCCTATGCAAGTACACGTATGCGAGTTACTCGTAAATGTAAATGCCGCTTAACACCTTTCGCCGATTCAGCGCTTCGAGCGAAGCCCGCCATAAGAAAGCTATGCTTCCAAAAATCCTCCAGGTAGGATTGCCAACTTAAACAGTATTTCTTGATCACTCTGTAATGTTTTGTTTACGAATTTTTTCTCCCTTTTCCTAGCATTAAGTTGTTTCCCCTTTTCTAGTCGGCTTCTTGTAATTCGCACGTTTGTTCTTTACCATAATCGATGTTGCGCAACAGTTTTAAGTTCAAAGTCCAATGATTTCTTTTGGGACATATCAAAGTTCGTCTCGTTTGATTTGTACACAGATACTCAATTTCTCAAGCAATACTTAACGCTTTAAATGGAACAATATGGAAAAAACTGGGACATGGAAATGAGAGTTTTGCAGTGGAGCTGCACTTGAACGGTAACGATATGTCTGTGCTTGGTGCGAATCTAAATTTTAGGGATTTACACTAGTTGGAGACCCTACTCAAAAGCTCGCATCTCTGTGGAGGTATATTAATCGCTAGAGCTAAGTGGGCTAAAAGTATGGTGGAGGGACCGATTGATGGAGCACATTCCATATTCGATCGACAGAGTCCCAGCTGTAAATCATGTTCATGCTACCAGAGAAATATTTTGTGAATATCATAAATTTCCACTCTCTTGTGTTTCTATTTTAAATTCAGGCGATACATACTCGAATGCAGACACAGACAGAGAAAAACGGAACCAGACGCAGATAATGACAGAGAAAGCGAATAACGTCGTGTCAACATTATAAATTTCAATACTCTCGCGTTTCTATTTTAAATTCGAGTGACAAGTACAAGGACGCGATCGCACACAAGAACACAATACAAATCCAACAGGCACCCAAAACTGATATAACGTTCTATTTTCGGGTGTAATACGGAGGCACTAATTTAGTTACATTTAATGGCCCGTAAAGGAACAGAACTAGCTTTAACTATGAGATCGAAACGTTTTTTATGCCGAAGAAATATCGACTTTCTTTTCAATTATATCAAAGAAAAAAAATTGTAAACTACTGAACTATTTGGTTTTGTTGATCAAATATTCACTTGCAAGTAATATTAAAACTTGGAAGAGGCGAACCAAAAATAAAAAATGATAAAGTTGAAAATCCAAAGAGTTATCTAGAGACTATGCAATCAAAAGTGAAGAAAAGCTGAAAACGCGTAATGGACGAAGGAATGAATTCTTTAGCAGAAAACTCAAACTGGACAATGATTAAACTACCGAAAAATTGCAAAGCGATTTTTAATCGTTGGATTTTCAAGAGGAAACGAAATGCTTTAAGGTGAGGTCGGTCAATACATTTAGTCCGGTTAGTTGATGCGATCCGCGCAATAATTTCACAGGCCCACAAAAAACCTTTTTTTCTATAATTTTTTCATTCTACAAAAATGAATATAAATAATTTAATAAACACCAACTCTTGTGGAAAAAAAGTACGTACTTTAGATTTGAATTCAGCAACCACAAAAAGCTATGTATATAACGTATGGTTGGAACGTGCTCTTCCCCATTTAGAATTTTTGGACTATGAACCCTCATAAAATGACCTTAAAATGACCCTCTAAAAAACCTTACGTGGTGGAGCTAAGCGGACCTCAGAGTCGGACTCAGCGACCCCGAAAACATATATAACGTATGGGTGGAACGTGCTCTTCGCCATTTAGAATTTTTGGACTACAACCCCCCCCCCTCCCTAAAATGACCTCTAAAAAAACCTTACGTGATGGAGCTAAGCAGACTCCAGATTCAGACTGAGCAAGCCCGAAAACCTATATAGCGTATGGTAGGAACGTGCTCTTCGCCATTTAGCATTTTTGGATTACAAACACCCCTAAAATGACCTCTAAAAAAAACCTTACGTGATGGAGCCAAACGGACTCCGGATTAGAACTCAGCGACCCCAAAAACATATATAACGTATGGTTGGTACGTGCTCTTCACCATTTAGAATTTTTGGACTACAAACTCCCTTAAAATGATCTTAAAATGACCTCCATAATAAACCTTATGTGATGGAGATAAGCAGACCCCAGATTCAATCTCAGCGACCCCGAAAACCTATATAATGTATGGTTGAAACGTGCTCTTCGCCATTTATGATTTTTTGATTACAAACACCCCTAAAATGACCTCTAAAAAAACCTTACTTGAGGGAGCCATATTGACTCCGGATTCGGACTCAGCGACCCTAACAACATAAAGTCGATATGGTTTGGTCAGTGGAATCGAATTTTTTTTTTGTGAGCCTGTGTTTTCATTGCAGCTAATGAGCAGTTCGAGTGGTCTCAATTCGGCGTCAAAGCAGCGTTTTTGTATGGTAGTGTAGGTAAGGAAATTTACATGCAGCGACCTTAAGGTTTTGAAGATGAAACTGATTTTGGTTGTAAGCTGGAGAAAAATTTGTATGGACACGAACAATCATTGAGATGCTGGAACAAGTGATTTATTCAAACGTTCACTTTTACAATTCAAAGAAAAGTTAAGGTGATCCATGTTTATTTCATAGAATCGCAGGAAATAGTAAGCTAGCTGTAGCAGTTTATATTGACGATGGATTGGTTGCAGCAATTAGTAAGGTTATTGTTGACGAATTTTAGAGGCAATTGAAGGCCGATATTCAAATTACATCTGAACCGATCCAACATTTTTTGAATATGAAAATCTACTAATTAGAAAGTCGATCAATGTTCGTTGGTCAGAAAAGGAATACTAATGATATTTTTGAAAGGTATCAAGATAGGGTGGAACATAGGCATTTACCTAAAAATGAACCTTACAGAAAAGCAGTAGGTTGTCCGATGTATTTAGCGGTCGCAACAAGGTCGTACATTGCTTTTGCTGTCAATTATGATGGACAGTTTTGAGAGCCAGTAGTACAGCACTGGATGCCAGTGAAGCAAATATTTTGGTATTTCAATGAATTACTTGGCGTTGAAATGAAGTACCTACAGCGCAAAAGGCTCAACAAATGTGTTCGAATCATACAATGATGCACACTTTACAAGCGATCCATCGACTTGTTGATCTATGAGTGGAGTTTGTTTGCAAATTTAGTAACGCAGCTATTACTTGGACCACTCAACAACAGTGGAGTATTTCATTACCTCCGGCGAAAACCGAATATGTTGCGCAAGCGAAGCTACAAAGGGTGTTTTGCTGCTAAATCAATGGTTCCATTGAATGGTGTTCTCAGACAATATGAATGCCATAAAATTAGCGAAAAATCCCATATTTCATAACAGGTTAAAGTATATTGATGAAACGGCACACTACACTCGAGAAAACATCGAGAACGAAGAGTCGGTGATCAAACACGTAGCAGGTGTGGATCAAGGATCAAGTTGCAAACATATTAATGGAACCATTGGAACCTCTTCATCGAGCACGAGGGGGAAGGGGAGGGGGAGTAAGGGGGAGAGAGGGAGAGAGAGGTAGAGAGAGTAAGGGAGGGAGAGAGAGGCGAAAGAGAGAGGGGGAGGACGGCAAAGACAAAGTTAAACGTGACGAGATGACAATGGTTAAATAAGAGAAGATAAAATTAAATGAATGGTGAAAAAATATGCATACATAAATCCCCAGGGCGCCTGGAGTGGTAGCAGGTGCAGTTATCTCGGCGTCTTGGAGAACAACGTCTTCCAAGCAAAACGGACGGTGGGCACGTAGTTCGACCGGCCGCATAACGGGACACTTACTTGATTGATTGATTTATTTCGAACGCTCACATTTATTCATTGAAATGTTTATCATGTGCTGCTGGGTTTAATGAAACATACGTGCCTCGCCAGGAAGTTCCTTTACGAGGTCATGTTTTGGTAATTTACGTTTTGCTGAGGGTGCGTGTCCACGTTTTGGATTCCTGCGAGGTCGGTCGGTCGCGACAATATTGTATTCACTCCTGTTTGTTTTCAATAAAACCACGTTAGTAACCATTTGTGTGCTTCAAATAACTTATTAATTAACAGTTAGTAGGTCGCAAAGGAAATGAGTCACACAAAGCAATTTTTGTTTGTAAATACTAAGGAACGAAATGTTTCTAGGGTGTACTGAAAGAGTTTGCTTGCGTTGTTGTTCGGCGGCCGTAACAACCCTGTAGCAATAGTCCTAGGCAAGGTATACATCGCTTGGGGACCCCTCATCCCGGCAGCAGCAGTTTTTTATGAGTTTTGATCAACTTTTTGTATCTTCGTTTAGGTAATGTTAAAGTAGTTATATTCACAAATATAGCACGCACGTTGACCGCCGGTTAAACAGCGGTGGTTGAAACGCATTAGGGCATTGACCCAAACTTTGTCTTAAGGACAATGCAGTTCAATACGACTAATAAATGGATTTAGGTGAAAAATTCAGATCTCAACACAAGTGAAAAATGAGAAACAATACATTTTAATAATGATATATAAAAACACTCAACTAACATTTGTGGCAAATGGGATGCCCTTTCATTATGGGTGGCGGCTTGACTCGGACCAAAAAACTAGTTACTTGTAGAATTCGAGCTTAATGTGGTTTTTCGGAGTTCTTTTAATGGAACAGTTTGTTCGGGCGCCAGATTTGAAGGTTTTGCTTGCTAAAACCCGAGGTAGTTTAACTTAGGAAAATATTAAAGTGTTCGTGAAAATAAAACACAAGAAACGGAGAATATAGTATATTCTCCGTTTCTTGGTTTGTTTAGGTAAGCATCAGTCGATTTGCAGTTATTACACCAGAGACCCTTCGATCGTTAGTATAAAATCAAGTGCTCCCGGAATTCCAAAACGCACCAGAAACTACCTACCAAGAATAAGTTATTTACGAATTTTTCGCTTTTTTCGGTAACTATGTACATATTTTTACTGAGTGACTTTTCGGATTTCCGAGCGGTTTCGGCAACAATGCACAACAATATTTATTCCCAGAATTTCGTAGAACTCTGGCGACGATGTAACTAACTAATTGGGTAACTTTTGGTATTTCCTGGATTATTTCACAGCAAGGTACAAAAATATTTAATTTCCGGGATTTTCGAGATCACTTACAAATACGTACCTAATCAAACTAAGTGAAACTGGGATTCTCGAGAAGCGTTGTCGACTGTCATAGAAAACGGCAGTAAACGTTTGTGTCTCGCAGGTGCTTGTAACAAAAAAGTGTTAATTAAGTAGGATTTAAAGCCGCGGAGAACGTTGAAGCAATTTTTACAGCAGTTGTTCATTAAATAAGTTAATTATCTGAATTGCTAATTATATAGTTCATTACAATTAGCGGCAGGTGTAAAGCAATGCATGCAAAATATCTACAACGGTAATTCCTATTCAATCTGCTGAGGTATTTTGAAGAATGTAGGCGGTATAAAGGTAAAGAATAGTGTAACTTAATTAATAATTACAATATGAATACAACCAAATATCTCAACTAGGTGGCAGATTCTTAGTGACCAACAAAACATAAAACGGATACTAAAGTCAAATATACCTGACCCATCCCTATTTCTAAGAAAGGCAACGTAAACAGATGTGCCCTTATGACTTTAAAGTGGAATGTACAGTTTTGACTACTCTACACTCTCAAAGTTAGTGTCACGAACTACCTTACCTAATATGAGTTAGTGTTGAGTGTTGAATCAGTGTTGAGTGTTGAATTAGTGTTGAGTGTTGAATTAGTGTTGAGGAGTTAGTGCTAATGACGGGACTCGAAAAAGACCACCCAAAGATGGAATTCCTAAAGGAGTGGCGTCTCTAACACAAACACTCCGGAGAGGGGCAGACTACTGAAATCAGTTCTATCCCTCGCCTGAGGCCGGATTAGAGCAGGGCAACCCTAGCATGGGTGGATCACCAGTGACGAGTATTGCCATAGGAGTTCTGTTCTAACGCGGGCTCACAGAGAGAATTATAGGCGAAAATTACATGAACAGTAAATACCTGTGACAGCGGGTGGATATTTGCAGCTGGCGGTGGTCGGGCTTCAATGGCTGGGAGTAAAGATTCAGATTATCTAACCACTTGATCGCACTATCAAATTGATAATTCACGTTTAATCAGTTATTTTGGCTCAATTTAAAAGGCCCCGATCGACTGTGAAGGGCTAAGAATGGGAATTAAAATTTCACGCTAATTTTTGGATTCGAAGTTCTACCTTTCGGCACGGTAGATTTCTGATCGAGCGTAACGGATATTATTATTTTTTACAAGTAATTTCCGATTAGCAATGTGGGATACTTACCACAAGATCGGAAAATGCATTTCGTCGCAACACAATCACTTTCTACAACTTCTCTGGACCAGAGGACTTCATCCTCTGATTTCATTAATAAATTCATAATCTAATTTCTAATTAATAAGCCGCATATTCCGGAAACTGATGTAGATTGTACGTAGTATAGTCCAGATACTAGCTAGTCTTCAGATCTTTCTACTAGGATATTCTAGAATAACAACCTTCTAACCTTAGTATAAGCTATTATCAAACATGATCCATACATAAGTGGCGGATGTTTCAAGTAATAAAGAATGTTCCTTTTTCCACCCTCTAAAAAAAGTTGAAGTGTAACTTCCTTTATTTCTTTGCAAGGAATCTATTTTTTATTAAAAAGAAAACCCCATTTATACCATAGATAAAAACTGTCTCAACTTGTTTCCAAATACAACCCCATATTTTTGCTACGTATTCTTTAAGTATGTCGTTTTTTTGAAGAATATTGTCTATTGAAAGCAGTCATTGATTTCACAAGAGCTCTTTTTTAAACGAGAGTACATAAACTCGATTACCTTCTTTTGCGCAGCCAAGTTAGTAGTAAACATTTAGTAAGTTTCGCGTTTTGCTGCTCGGTTTAACTAAACATACGTACCTCGCTAGAAAATTCCTTTGAGAGGTTATTTTTTGAAAATTCACGTTTTGCTTAAGGTGCGTGTTCTCGTCCCGATTTCTGCAATATCCGAGACAATATTACCGAGTCATCATTATTAGTATTAATATTTTATGTAAACACTCAAAAATATATGTAGATTTATTTCTATATATAAGGTCACGATATAATTCTGGAATTCCCAGAATTTTACGGGGGTGAATATAAAATTTGTTGAAAACTATTAGTAATTATGGAAACGAAACAGTCTTCAATAACATATTTTTAAGTTCCCAGTTAATATAAAGTTAGCGTTATTCGTTTTGATAAGTGTATGTCAGTTACAAGTCTATTGACCTGATTGTTTATAGTTATATGTATAAAAAAAGATGTTAATAATAACACGATGGAAAATAAGTAGGTTGTGAAAAATAAAATATATGCTTATAGCTATTGATGTTTAATCTTTTTTTTTGTTCCTATGATCGTTAGACTACACAATCCAAACACTATTAATAACTTAGTAAAAATAAATCATTTCCAGATCTCCACGATGATCCGAAATTCTTAGCAGCATCATTTAATTATCCGGTATATGAAAGAATGCTGTTTTCTCTAAATTAAAACCTTGTTGTTTCGCCATGCAAACAAACCCGCCCTGTTTACTGGAATTAGCGTATAAAACATAACGTTTACGTAATCAAAAATATGTGAGTGTGTATTGTAACGAAACGGCTCGCCGGCCGCGACATAAACACGCCGGGAGCTACACAAGTTCGCCTTATTGCAATTCCGGGAAGGACGACGGGAACAGTCCAGAGAGTTCGATGCGATAACAAGTTCCGCGAATTCTAGAATGATCTTCAGAACTTCGAGAATATTCCGGCAAACGCCTAGGGCCTTCTACCTGCCATAAAAAGGGAATGTCGGACCCGAGACAGGCCAGTTGAACCGGTGTGCGTAAACATTCGAGCGAGAGACCGCGCCCGTTAAAATAAATAAACATATCTGAGTGAAATAAATTATAAGTGTTAAAGTGTAGTTAGAAATAAATTAATTAGGATAATCGCGTAGTGTTTTAGTTTTAGTCAATAGTAAAAACGTTACAGTGGTGTCAGAGTGCGGATTAATTAGTGAAATAAATTAAGAACAATGAAGAAATTACGCGATTTAAAAGTGACGGACCTCAAACGCGAGTTGGAAGATAGAGAACTCGAAACGACAGGGTCGAAAACAGTGCTACAGAAACGCCTGGAGGAATATTTAATCAGCAATGGAGAGGACCCTGAAACTTTCGGTTTCGAGGAAGAAGGTGAGCTCATCCTTAACAAAATGGAAAAACTTCATGGCGAGTTGGACAACAACATAAAAGAACTCCACGGCGAGCTGGACAATAAAATGGAAAAACTCCACAACGAGTTGGATAACCAAACAAAGGAGATGAAACAACTTCATGGAGACTTGGACAACAAAATAGAAAAACTAGATAACAACATGAAACACCTCCACGGAGAATTGAACAATCTAGGAGAACTCCACGGTGAGCTGGATATCAGGATTGGAAACCTTGACAGCGCCCTTCAAGCCGAGAAACTCCAACGACTGGAATTGGAGAACCAACTGCGAGAATTGGGGACCCGATTAGAATCCATGCATGTCCAGCCCAGCCGGCAAAACATGTCCAGTTCAGGTAACCCGTTTAACGACTCGGAAGAGGTAACCAGGATCGAGGCAGTTCCTACGGCGAGTCATCGAGTGAAGCCGCCTACCTTCGACGGGGAAATTCCCTGGGAGAACTACCTCCGGCAATTCGAGGCAGCGGCGAAAGCCAACAACTGGGCGCCAAGGGACAAGGCAGTGGCTCTGACGGTCGCTCTCCGGGGAAGCGCCCTCGACGTGCTGCAGACGGTTCCAGAGGGGGAGCTGGACAACTTCGAGCTACTCGTCCAGAGGCTGCAGAGGCGATACGGGCACGCACACTTGGGGCAGGTCTACCAATCCCGAATGAAGAACCGACGACAGAAGCAGGGAGAGAGTCTTCAGGAGTTTGAAGCCGACATCGCGAAGTTAGTCAGATTCGCCTACCCGGAAGCGGCGGAGTCCATGACGGAGAGTCTCGCGGTCTCGGCCTTCATCGACGGCTTGAGGGATGTGGAGATGCAGCGGGCGGTACGGCTGTCACGTCCCAAGAGCACATTGGATGCCCTCTCGATGGCCCTGGAATACGAGGCTGCGACGGAGGCGTCAAGGAGCTGTGGCCGCGTTCGGGCGGTGGTCGGGGACGACGCATGCGTGGAAGCCGAGCGGAAGGAGGACGCCCTGGAGCAGGTTGTCCTCAACGCACTCAAGGGACTGCTGAAGGGAGACAGAAGGGAACCGGCGAAATGCTGGGGGTGTGGAGAGGTTGGCCATATCCGAAGGGACTGCAAGCGCCCTAGGGTGGAGAAGCCAACAACGGCCCAGACGTCGGAAAACTAAAGCGGGTCGGCTCCAAGGGGGCAGCTCCGACCCGATACCCGTTCCAAGACCCCCTCATCAAGATAGCTACCCTGAGAGGTGAAGGTGGCAGCCTGTACGTGGATGGCGAAATTAACGGCAGGAAGCACACTCTACTGATCGACACCGGGGCATCCAAGACGATCCTGAAGCCAGGCCTGCTGAACACGCGAGGAAAGAGAGTGATGGAGTCCAGGTGGAGGTTGCGAACGGCTACGGGCGAAGCTGCCGCCGTCCACGGAGAAATAGACGTCGAGATCAAGATCGGCACTGCACGATTCTCACCACACCGAGTCCTGATCGCCGACATAGAAGAGGACGCCATCTTGGGAATGGACATCATGAAGACCCACGGTTTCGCACTCAATCTGAAACGACAAGTGATGCAAGTCGGCCCAGAGGAAATTTTCCTGCACACCAAGGGCGAGACGGTCCACCAGATAAGGCTGACGGAAGACGCGATCCTGCCGGGTAGGAGCGAATCGATAGTGGTGACCCGACTCCAAGGCGTCACCGGAAAAGGGAATCCTGCAGTAGTGGAACCTTGGAACCACGACGTGGAGGTGGGCCGAGGCGTTCTAGTGGGGAAGACCTTGGTGACGCTGAGTGAGGAAATTCCAGTCCGGCTCATCAACATCAATGACTACCCAGTTACCATTCGCAAGGGGACCAAAGTGGGAACCTGCTCACCAGTGACGTCACTGATCCACCAGGTGACGGGAAGCGCTGGCGGCCAAGCCGCGAAAGTGGAGAAAGCTCTAGTGGATGCCTGCGATTCTCTCGCTGGATCCGAGAAGAAGAGGCTATTTGAGCTACTCCGGCGATACCAATCGATTTTCGTGTCTGACAAGGGACCTTCTGGGAGAACGAGTATTGTTAGACACAAGATCGATACGGGAGACGCGAGACCAATCCGCCAGTCAGCAAGGAGGTTGCCGCAGGCGAAGCGGGAGGTAGCGGAAAAGATCATCCACGACATGAAGAAAGAGGGAGTCATCGAGCCATCTAGCAGTCCTTGGGCATCTCCTGTAGTCTTGGTAAAGAAGAAGGATGGAGACACCAGGTTCTGCGTAGACTATCGTCTACTAAACAACGTGACGAAGAAAGACAGCTACCCTCTTCCCCGGATAGACGACACCCTGGATACTCTGGCTGGGTCGAAGCTGTTTTCCACCCTTGACCTGAAGAGTGGCTACTGGCAGGTAGAAATGGACCATGCAGACAAGGAGAAGACGGCTTTCACAGTAGGATCTGGACTGTGGCAATTCACGGTTATGCCATTCGGGTTGTGTAATGCGCCTGCTACTTTCGAGAGGCTCATGGAGAACATACTCAGAGGGCTCTCCTGGAAAACGTGCCTCGTGTACCTGGATGACATAATCGTCGTAGGGAGGACGTTTGACGAACACCTGTCAAACTTGGAGGAAGTCTTCAAGAGACTCCAAATGGCTAACTTGACGCTCAACCCAAAGAAATGCCATCTGTTAAGAACGAGGGTACACTATCTGGGTCACGTGGTCAGCAGTAACGGCGTCGAGGTGGACCCTGAAAAAGTGCGAGCAGTCCAAGAATGGCCAGCACCGAAGGACAAGCATCAGTTGCGGAGTTTCCTGGGGCTTTGCACTTACTATCGTCGTTATGTCCGAATGTTTTCTGACATCGCAAAGCCGCTGACGCGACTAACTGAGGAGAAACGAGCCTTCCTTTGGGATGAAGAATGCCAAACCGCCTTCGACGACCTGAAAAGACGCTTGACAACAGCCCCTGTTCTCGGGTTCCCGACCCAAGAGGGACGCTTCATCTTGGATACAGATGCAAGCAACGACGGGATCGGAGGGGTTTTGTCACAACTGCAAGATGGGCAGGAGCGGGTCGTTGGCTACTTCAGTAAAGTCCTGTCGAAGCCCGAAAGGAACTACTGTGTCACCAGGAGGGAGCTGTTAGCCGCCGTAAAGTCGGTAGAACATTTCTACAAATACCTATACGGGAGGAAGTTCCTGTTGAGAACGGACCACGCGGCGATCAGATGGCTCCTGCGATTCAAGAATCCGGAAGGCCAGGTAGCTCGGTGGATTGAGCGTCTTCAAGAATACGACTTCGACATCGAACATAGAGCAGGAACCAGCCACCGTAATGCTGATGCTCTTTCAAGAAGACCGTGTCCGGAGGGATGTTCTCACTGCAGTCGTGCAGAGGTAAAGGAGGCGTCTACTTGCCGCACGACGGTCACCGACGAGGACTGGTCACCAGACGGGCTGCGGCGAGCGCAGGAAGGCGACCCTGAACTCCAACGGATCCTGAGGTGGAAAGAAGAGGGACGTCGGCCGTTATGGCAGGAAGTGGCCCCATCCTCTAGGACCCTGAAATCGTACTGGGCGCAGTGGGACTCCCTGGTGATACAGGATGGACTGCTCAAGAGGGTGCTGGAATCCGATAATGGCGCAGAAAGACGATTCCAACTCATCGTGCCCAAGATCAAGGTGGCGGAGGTGCTACGTTACCTCCATGACGGAACCTCAGGAGGCCATCTGGGAATAAAGAAGACCCTGCAGAAAGTGCGCGAGCGTTTCTATTGGGTGGGCTGCTCTGAGGCTGTTCGTGAATGGTGCAGGAAATGTACCGTTTGCTCAGCCAGCAATGGACCGCACCGCAAGCCGAAAGCCCCGATGAGACAGTACAATGTGGGAAGTCCTTTCGAGAGGATCGCCCTAGACATTACTGGGCCATTCCCTGAAACCGATTGCGGCAACAAATACATCCTGATGGCGATGGACTACTTCACGAAATGGGTAGAGGCCTACGCGATTCCCAACCAAGCAGCAACAACTGTCGCCGATGTCCTGGTAAAGGAGTTAGTGAGCCGCTTCGGAGTACCGTTGGAATTGCATTCCGACCAGGGACGTAACTTCGAGAGCGAGCTGTTCCAGGGAGTTTGCGAAAAATTGGGAATTCGCAAAACTAGAACGACGGCGCTGCACCCTCAGTCTGACGGAATGGTGGAGAGGATGAACCGCACCATGGGCAAGTACCTCTCGAAGGTAGTGTCTCAACACCAACGAGACTGGGATCAACACCTTTCCTTTTTCCTGATGGCCTACCGTTCTGCCATCAACGAGTCCACCGGCCAGACACCAGCAAGGGTACTGTTCGGGCGGGAAATGAGGCTTCCCTGCGATCTGAGCTTCGGTTGCAAACCGGGAGAAGATCTGGCTGGGGAAGACTACGTTACCGAGCTGCGCAGAAAGATGGACCAGGTTCACGAGATGGTGCGGACGAATCTCCAAGTCGCCAGCGACCGCATGAAGGATCACTATGACGTTCGGGCGGACAGCGGCATATATGAAGAAGGAGACCTGGTGTGGCTGTACAACCCACAAAGGAGACGAGGGTTATCACCGAAGCTTCAGCAAGCTTGGGAGGGGCCATATACAGTGAAGACAAAAATAAATGACGTCATCTACCGGATCAGCAAAGTTCCGAATGGGAAGCCCAGGGTCGTGCATTACAACCGATTAGCGCCTTTCGAGGGAGACCACGACCAAGATCAACAGGTGCGCCAACTACGGCCCCAAGAGGATGAGCCCTCCTTTGAAGAGTTTATGGCTGCGTATGGTGGGACCGGGAAGGCCAGATTCGGTGTGACCAGGGAAGAACAACGGGATCTGTTCGGAACACCGCCTGAATATGCGCTGGCTCATTGCGTGGCCCAGGACCTGCGGATGTCCCGGGGAATTGCCGCGGAGTTTCGGTCGAGGTTCGGCAAACTGGACGAACTCCACCATCAAGGACCGGCAGTCGGGCGAGCGCTGAGGGTTAAGGAAGATGGATCACAACGGCCGCTCTTCTACCTGGTTACCAAGAGGAGGTCCCTTCACAAACCCACCTATTTGGACCTGTGGGACGCACTACATGACCTCAGGGATACCCTACTTAGCGAAGATCTAACTAAGTTAGCAATCCCGAAACTGGCTTGCGGATTGGACGCCTTGGACTGGAGGGTCGTGAGGAATATGCTGGAGGTCTTATTTCGCTTCACCGGGGTAGACATTTTGGTGTGTTGTTGGAATCCTGAGAGAAGTCCCCACAAGAAGACCGTGGCATGTTATTTCCACCAAACCTCGCGTTGCAGACAGGGGACCAACTGCAGATTTCTACATGGGCCTGTCAGGGACATGTTTCGGGACGAAACATCTTTAAGGCGGGGGCAGTGTAACGAAACGGCTCGCCGGCCGCGACATAAACACGCCGGGAGCTACACAAGTTCGCCTTATTGCAATTCCGGGAAGGACGACGGGAACAGTCCAGAGAGTTCGATGCGATAACAAGTTCCGCGAATTCTAGAATGATCTTCAGAACTTCGAGAATATTCCGGCAAACGCCTAGGGCCTTCTACCTGCCATAAAAAGGGAATGTCGGACCCGAGACAGGCCAGTTGAACCGGTGTGCGTAAACATTCGAGCGAGAGACCGCGCCCGTTAAAATAAATAAACATATCTGAGTGAAATAAATTATAAGTGTTAAAGTGTAGTTAGAAATAAATTAATTAGGATAATCGCGTAGTGTTTTAGTTTTAGTCAATAGTAAAAACGTTACAGTATGTATGCAACATATTTGCTTTGCTGGCCACTATCCAGAACCGGTCGATTTTGTTTTATTTTAAAGGCGCAAGATGGGAGTTTTTGAAATATTCCCAATAATGCTCTCGCACATCCAAATTCTAAGTTATGAGACTTTGTACCCTTCTCCATTTTGAAATCAATTTCCTTTACTGAGTAACTAATGCACAATTTTCGTTCGAAGTATCAACACGAAAATAACAAAACTATGTTACTTTATTTAAAACGTAACACCATTTAGAACAGCGCAACAAAAACATAATCGTCGCAGTAAAACGAATAATATAATGCGAGATATGTCCACTGATAGGGATTCCAAACACGATTGTAACACATACCTATCTACTAATTTCATTATCATACAAACTGAGGACCACTGTATCGATTTCAGAATGGGGTAGTTTCCATGTTTTTTTTTATTTCGGAATAAAAAGCTAGGCAGTGAAATAAAATATGTGGTTTTTCTTTTCACTTTTTTCCCGTTTAAAAGGAAAAAAAGAGCTTCGAACTTTGGGTGACGTCACTAAGCGCCCAATTTAAAAACGCCGCCAAATATATGCGAACCGACCGTTTGTCATGTTCTGTGACTGTAAAATACTATAAGCTGTGGTTTTAGTTTATGTCAAATATACAACGTGATCAAGAATGACTGTTTAAGTTGGCAATACTGAATTTAATTTTTAAATGGTACAACTGGAATAATATCCGGTTGGTGACACTGACAGCGTCATTGGCAGATGCCATTTGCTATTTCACATTCAAATCTTTGGTATTCTTTTCAAATTTATTTATTTAATATGGTTTTCACGTTACAACACGATAGTTTCATTGGAATGGCGTATTACCTTCGAAGCGGGATTTATAACCCAATTATTGGTTGGCAGTACTCTCTCGAAGCGACATACCACCAATTTCAGGAAATGTTTCCGGAGACTGGTCACTTTTGCTGTCTTTCAGCAACATTGCATGCGAGCAGATGAACGTTATTTAAACACAGGGAGCGTAAGCAAACAAAAATCAACTGGTAGACTTTCTACTCTAAACGAGGAAGTTGTCGAGGACATCAGGACTCGAATGCGAAGAAGTCCTCGCAAATCCTTAAGAAAGCTCTCCCTTCAAACAGGTTTGGCCCTTATGCCTCCTACTCAACCAATTTTCATTCTTACCCATAAGACTTCCACTTTTCCATGTTGTTCTAATTCAAGGTTTTACAGGTTTATTATATTGTAACGTTTATTTTATAATTTATTTACATTAATTGAACACTAATTTATTTAACACACTTAACTACTTGTACACTAGACTAGACACTATTTAATTTATTTGTACTGCTCCGCTTTCGGATCGTATGTCGCGTTCACGTCTGCTTCTCTACTTCTAACTAACTCCCTCGATCACAAGCCCCCTTATATATACACCCCAACCATGATACATTCTAGAAGGTACGATTGTTCCTTTAACAACGCCTACGCAGGAAATGTTCAGAAGGTCACAAATTACTTTTCGTAAACAACAATCCGGCAGAATTCATGCAGCTGTCCTTTACGCGTCGTAGTAATTCTTTTGAAGTAACCGCTTCACTCGGAGCGAGTAAACATGTGTCGCTTTGTTTACTTCTCGCATTACAATATGGAAGTTGCTCTAATGTCCTTAAGAAGAAATTAAAGTAGCACCCTTACAAAATTTCCATCGTCCAGTCATTAACCCCTCCTGATCACCCGCAGAGAGTTTTATTTTGCAATTGGTTCAATGACATATTAAATAATAATGATATCCTTGACAATACCTTCTTTTCCGACGAAGCCTGGTTTTATCTCAACGGCTATGTAAATAAACAAAATTACAGAATTTGGTCAGGTGAAAATCCTTGCGCTATCAGAGAGACACATTTGCACCCGGTTAAAGTTGGTGTTTGGTTGGCAGTCTCAAGAACGCGGGTGTATGGGCCAATATTTTTTAATTTTACCGTCAATTCGGAGAGATATATCCAACACCTTTTGAAACCTTTTATAAACCAATTAACAGACTAAAAGCGTTAAATTTGATATTTCCAACAAGACTCTGCAAGGGCACATATGGCTCGTGCTACTATGGGTATGGGATATTTAAGAGAGAACTTTGGCGACAGAGTAATTAGTCAGGGCATTTGGCCAAGCAGGTCACCAGATCTCACTTCATTAGATTTTTCGTTATGTGGGCTCTTGAAGGACAATGTCTTTAGTAACATATTATATACTGAAGAAGAGCTGCAAGATGCAATAGTTCAGGAAGTGGCAAACATTACCCCCAATATGCTGGTGAATATCTTCGAGAGCCTAAAAAGGAGAGTTAATTTATGTCTGGACCAAAATGGGGGGCATTTTGAGCATTAGCTGTTTAATTAAATTATTGTTCTGTATTTCGAGTTTCATTTTTTAAGCGTTAAATTTTATTCACATAACCTACGATATTATCGCTGATTGTTGTCAAATTTTTGTATATACCTATCCGTTATCCGGTTGCAGTGTTGTCAAAAGAACAATTAAAAAATTCTCTAAAAAGTGTTGCCAACTCAAACAGTCATTCTTGATCACCCAGTATATTTAGTACTGTAGATGTTCTATGAAAATCACTGTGGTAGTTTTTCACCCTCACCACAAATGTAAAATCGTCATCACAAATACATACTTCACGTACACTATTAATAGTTACCCTGTTAATACTTATTGTGATATATTCCACTATAAAAAAGACTGAGGCAAAAGCAAATACAGAAACGAATTAAGAAACTTAGGGCCAGTGGTAGATGCGCAGTTCAACGCAGGTTCTATTTTGAATCAAGTTCAATTATAAATTTGTGTTGTAGATGAGTCACTCACTGTTGAACCTGGGTTCAAACCAAGTTCAATTTGAAGGAACGATGACCAGCGTTTAACGAGGGTTCAAGTAAGGCTCAAGAGATTTGACAGTTGACAGATATAATGTCTATCTGGAAGTTGGGTTGGGTAATGATTTGCTGATAATTTACCGAAATGAACGCGTTATTAGAAGAATTAACAGATGATGAAGACTTCATGGAGGTTGTGATTGGTGTCTTGCATCCTAGAAGACCGCAAACGTTGCGAAACAGGCCCACTCATTTAATAAAATATGGTCTGACCATAGTTATACACCAAAATAGCCTCTTCGCGAGAGCTAAAATTGATTGATCTTTTTTTTAAGCCGTTGCATGCCTCCATCACCCACACCAAAGTTACCAACACCTTTATTTTAACTTACTTACCACGTGTTCCCTACAACATTTAAATAATTTAATGGGAATTCTACTGGAAAACCAAAATAAAGTACCAAACCAAAATAAATTATGTGTATATCTATTTATTACATACCTTTGACACAACAAAAACAAAGAAAATGTAAACTTTAACACACTGAAAAGCTATGTTCGTTCTTCGATCACGTTCAGTCTTCAGAATTTTATAGGTTATAACACCAAATGTTTCCCAGTTTTCCCACCGAAACGTCCACTATGCACAAAACCCAAATTTTTTTATCGATCCGTGAACCTTAAAATCGTTTAACAGATTCCATTTTATGAAATCAGGTTGACCAACACAACTTGAACATCGTTCTACAGAACCACTGTTGAACTGCTGTTCTACAACAAAACTTTTATTGAACTCGGTTCAAAGTTGAACGTTGGTGCAATTGAACTGACGTTGAACTACAACATCTACAACCGGGCCTTAGACGCATGAGCATTAAACAAACAGTATTTGATCGAAAACAATCTAGCCATAAATAACTCAGGCAACCTAACCAAACTTTTTTTTTAGTTCTGTCCTCAGAAACCCATGTCCTGTAATGCACTTCATACCAATATTCCAGTGGTGCACTTCCTTCAAGTGGGCGCTTAGTGACGAAATAGTAAAAATACTAAGTTTCAATTAAAAAAAAATTAATTGGTACAGTGTAAGGAATTTCTCTCTATCGCTAAAATAATAAAAAAAATAAGGTCTCAGATCCACCATATTTCCAATTTCATCTCACTTGAAGGGAACTACCCCACTGTACTAATTAGTATTATGTAAGGTCTAATTTACATACAACGTGTAACGATTGGTCGAAAATAATGTTTTAAGGATAAAACAGATCTCACAAAATGTCAAAACCATCACCGCTTGCTTAATGCGTGATAAACGCAACGTGACAAATATTTAATAGCCCAGTCAAATTAATCTTAAGGAAACACCAGGGTATCAAAAATAGACAATTTAGTTTTTTTAAATTTTATACTAATTTTAAATTAAAATTGGTAATTACTAACTACTATGTACGTAAAAGCCAACATAGCAGAAGTTTTGGAAGGTGGGGGTGAACAAGCGGTACAGGATATTTTATGTATCATTTTTTATAATTTTTTGCTTATAACTTGGTATTGATCTGTATTGATATATCCATATTATTTCTACGATAAATTTATACACACACAAAATTTAAGTACACAAAATTTCATAGAAAAAAGTTATATTTTTCTTTAAAGGAGCAACACTGAAAATTATAGGGGAGACAAAACGAATGCCAATTTAATAAAAAATCTTTATTGGCACTTCTTCCACAACAACATGCACACCTGCAGAATATGATTTTCATGATAGAGTCTGAAGCAGCAGTGTCGTGATTTGTCGAAAGTTCGAGGGTTCCATCTATGCCTCGTCTCCAGATTCATGCTTCTGGTGCACTCACTCACTGCCTCACCAGATCTGTGCTCAAGGAAGACTGTAAGATGCTGATGAGCTAAGCTTCTTAAAAGTGGTAAGCCCACTGACCTAAGCTGATTTAACCTTGTTGGCAGACTTCACGAAAGCGGAGTAAGTGTTCAAACTGGAAAGTTAAACACTGTATTGGTGTAAAAACATCTGCTGTCTGGCTTCTGAAATCTCCTCAGGTATTGACGAGGGGTAATAAAAGATATATGCATAGATATTGAGACTTCTGTCTTTATGGAACAATTTCGTAATCACTGCATTGCCTTTTTTTGTGGATGGATGGAGTGGAGTCGCACCCACTGAATCTTTGAATGAACGGAGTGCTTTTCACTAACCCCAGCTACTGTAGCTAAAAGAAGGAATGTAGTTTTATCTTAACTTTCCCACTTCATGGTTTTACAAAGAGTACATCAGTTTCAATTGCAGCTTGTGCGACCAGCGTTACCAGTAAATCAATATCCTCATCAATGATAACCTTGCACTCGCAATGATGCTTTGTCGAGTTTACATAGGACTATGGTATTATCCGCATCCCCCTTAGTGTAAATTGTATTAATATCTTCCCTACTCAGTACGTGACAGAGCATGGTGATGAACTTGGTCTTGTTCCTTATAACAGTTTCTCATAGTCGCAAGAAGGTATTCTTGCGACTGTTCCCAGTCCCTGAAATTCATGTCAACTGAAATCTTTGTCATGGCTCTACATTTTTGCTCATCTCACTTTATATTATTCAACGTATCAATGTATCTACCAAAAACAACAGTGCAATAGTTATCGTAGTATATTTTAATATAAAACATGTACTGCTAAAAAAATATACATTGGAGCTTACATTCTACTTGACAGGGTAACGCAAGAAGCCTCTGTGCATCGCGAGCTTCAGATCTGTCACAATCTCAACAGAGAAAATACCATACGACGTTAGCCTTTCTCATACCATATACATTGAAGAAATTAAGTGGGAAAGGTGCCAACTCCTACTTCCGGATATTCTGCAAATCAGTCAAACTCTTTTTGGCAATTGTTGTTCTTTAGAATATCGTGAGGGGGTCCACCACTTCCCGTGTGTTGGCCGTTGTTGGCATGCCAAGGAACTCACTTTATCCTTGCTTCTGTTTTATCTCCCCGAAACATTGTTATTCCGCCGTTGTAATTATAACCTTTTCTACTTTCAGGTTTTGGTGGCGATTCACATTGATGTTTCTAATAATATCATTAGCAAGGGATATCAGTTTAGGAAGTTTTGAAAATGGAAGATGCTAGGTGAACCAATGTGTCGTCCTGTCTTTGCATGGTGAGAGAATTAGTTTGAAGCATATCTTGCAAATAAAACTATACACATTTCTAATACTGTACATGGCCACTTACATGCAAAAAGGGGATCATCTAATGGAGACAGCCTAAGTGCAGCTCCAATCACAAGAGCGTTCTGGTTCGCTTAACTGTTTCATGAGAGAGATGATGTTAAAATACCTATTGAATCCAAAGTGCTGCTGTGAGACCATTTACAATTTCGACTCTATGGAATTTCTCTTGAAGATGGATCAGTTTAGTGTTTAGCTTCGTTTAATCTACGGCCAAATTGCGATTTTCCGATTGCAACAATTTGGTGATTTTATTCCCCTCTTCATGTAAGACCGCGATATTGTTAAGAACGATTTCGGCCAACACCAGGTATGGACAGGCACGTGTTCCCCGTGCAGAGTTGAAAGGGTGGTCAGTTAGCCTTGAACCGTTTAATTGTTTAATTTACTTTAATTAAGAATATAGGTGTTAGTAGGTGAAAAATATCTAACCTAACAAGTCGGGTCGTTGTGGCATAAAGCCTCAATTCCTCTGCTTTTGGAGTATAACGACTGGTCAAATACCACGTAGCATGTCTTGATCCCTGGCAGATGGCATTGTGTGACTGATGTTTTTTTCCACACAATGGGAAAAGGAAATTAAGAAGTGGGCTGCGATTGTTCACATCCTAGACTTTTATAGGGTTCAGCTAAACGCTACCAATGTTTTCATATGTCTCCAACTTAAGCACCTCTAATGTTGCTACAGTTTTGGATCTTTTTTACGGCATTATGAAATACATACTGTGTGAATATGCGTGATGGTTTGGAATCTGAAGGATGGTAGGTGGTAGATAGTAATAACATTTGTGCATCATTGTAAGAAGCACTGAATTCTATGCACTGATGAAGCGCATAAAGTTCTTACTTTCTGTGAATAAAGGACACAATAATGCGCAGGACTGGGAAGTAAAAAAACGTGGTCCAACAGAGTGTATGATGGTATGAGAAACAGCAATTTCTTGTTTCTTTGTTTCCTATTGATCTTGATACATTGAACAGAAAAATTCTTCCAACAAAATAGAAACCGTTTCAGGGACAATTTGTGTGCCCCATCGAGGAAAGTATACCTTACTGGGTACTGTTCAATATTATACATTTGAAACTGTATGCATTTTTTCATTATAGCAACAACAGTACGAGTTTTATGTATTTTTGTATATTAACTTCTCGTTATTTTCATTGTCCCATTTGATGGACTGTCAAAATTTGTTTTGCGTGAGGACTTACCTCCAGATATCCCCTCTCTTCCAAGGAATATTCACATTTGTCATTCTTATCAAGAAAGTTGTAAATATCATCCTGTAAATATACTCGGACTACACGACAAAAATGTCATTTTCATCAAAAAAATTGTAAATATAGTTCGAATGCTATAGTAGCACAATTTTGATTATTCCTGAAATCGTCCACCATTTATCTGATGATTGAACAGCCTACTCTATAAGAATTTTCTTCACCACGCCCTTTGTAGACTTATTGTCTACAAAGAGTGTGATACGACTAAGCAATTTTCTACTTTGCTTTTCACAAAACTCATCGCCAATAGTTTCACACCAAAAAACATTTTGTTTGGAAAAAAATGCACTGCTGTAGAGCGATCAGACAACAATCATACTAAATTTCCAAACTAGTAATTATTTCGTGATTTTGGCATTTTTTAATTAACTTGACTGGTCTATAAGGCTCGTGCCCGGACACGCGGGGACTCACCTGGAAGCATGTAATCCAATGCAAATAAGGGCTCATTTCGGAAATAGACTTCCTCTGTATCCTACGAGAATATTAATAACTGAATTAATTATAGTAATCGAATACTGAATTAAAATCGATATTTAATTAGGGGATACCTTTTTCATTCTGTGTAGGATACTTAATCGAGCAAGAAATTAAATAGTTATTTTTAACATAACTATGACTAATGCAGTTTTAAAGATGTCGTATATATTATTTGTATCTTTTGTAGGACAATTGTTTTCGTTATATATATTTTTAATAGCGCATATTTAAAGATTGTTTAAAAATTCTTTCCTGCCGCTTTAAATTGGCCACTGACCCTGTGAGTTTTTCATTCTAATTTTAAAGGCTTTCCTTTGTATCGGGAGATTAATTTAATTGCATTAAATGCTTTATCGAATTAGGCATTAGTTCATAAAAGAAGAAATTAATTATTAGGAGGGTTCAAAGCGTCATATCTAAAGTAACTCTCGACTGGATTCAATTATAAGTTAATTTACCAAGAGGATCGTTCACGAAAAAAATGTGGAAGCGAATGTTACAATAACCTTGTTTTAAAAATAAAGTGTCTGTAACCCCTTGGAACCCTCCTAAAAATTGATCCGAAACTATCTGACGCATGTAAGGTAAGGTCTTATTTATTGCACCTTACAGAAAACCTTCAAAATGTTTTTATAACTTATAATTTATTTTGGGGTCAGGTAACATGAGGGAATTCGTAAGTGCGAGAGAGAACATTCGTATCTGTCACGGATCAAAAGGCGGCGACGTAGGTATCTCGACTCCACCACTCGCTCTTTCTTGGTATGCAGTACATATTAGATTTCTTGTTTCATCGGTGCTAAACGCGTTTAAGTTTTTTTTTTAATTTATATAAAATATATAAATAATATAATAAATAAATAAATCAATATGGAGTTGATGATATACCTCGCTAAAAGACGAATACTCTTGGTACCGTACGACGTAATCGAATCACCAACTGTATACTACCATCTGAATAGGACCTGAAAAAAGAGAAGAGGTACCAACAACGAATTCTTGACGAACATTCGGCATCGATTTGTCTTCCCTTATTTAAAAAGACAATAACAATTTCCACATATGCAGGACCGAATCTAGTTTCAAAACTAAACCACTATGAGAAAAAAGCAGGTGGAAATGTACAAATTGTGTATCCTTATGTGATTCAACAATATAACAATGGGGAGTGGAGGGTAGTGTGGATCTTATAAATAATTTCATTGGAAGATACAGGATAAAGTAGAAGAGCAGAAAATAATATCTACGAATTGATCGCAGATACCATGGTGGTACCATGGCATCGTAGTACCATGGTAGATACCAAGTGGTAGATACTGTAACGTTTTACTATTTACTAAAACAAAACACTACGCAAATTGTCCTAATTAATTTAGTAGAGTATAAAGGGTAGGGAATCGGATTCGGATTGAAGGTGTTTCAAAGGTTTTTTGGGGGATTTAACGGTTTTTGGGGGGATTTAACGGTCTTTTGCAGGTGTACCAACGGTTTTTGCAGGTCTTTGCAAGTTTTGGGGGATTTAACGGTCTTTTGCAGGTGTTCCAACGGTTTTTGCAAGTTTTGGGGGGACTCAACGGTTTTTTGCAGGTGTTCCAACGGTTTGGGGGGGGGGACTTAATGGTTTTTTGCAGGTGTTCCAACGGTTTTTGGGGGATTTTACGTTTTTTTGGGGAATTTAACGGTTTTTGGGGGGATTTAACGGTCTTTTGCAGGTGTTCCAACGGTTTTTGCAAGTTTTGTGGGGATTTAACGGTTTTTTGCAGGTGTTCCAACGGTTTTTGGGGAGGGATTTAATGGTTTTTTGCAGGTCTTCCAACGGTTTTAACACATATTTAGCATACACATATAACGCATATACCTCCGGAACGAATTAGACCAGGGAAATAAGATTTTTTCGTGACACTCAAGCAACCAGGTAACCAAGCACTTATTCATGTAAAAGGGGTTTACGGGAGTAAAACCTATACGTTAGCGACCAAAAGTTTTGTGCTATTGTTGAATTATTAACAATTTTAAAGGTCGAAAAACATGATTTTTTTGCATTCTTGTGTTCCTGAAAAAATCTTAGAATCCTATGAATAATTCAAAGTAAAATCTTGTAGGGAATTGAAAAATCTTCAAAATGACGATTTTGATAAACACAAAAACATGTGATATAACACAAAAAATTGACCATTTTTATTTCTATGCGACAGTAGGATTGCTTCACGACATGTAATTATACTACGAACAGTAAGATACCGCAGAAAGTACCGTTCGACATGAACCATTCATAACTTTTCTTTCACGTCTCCATTCGGGTATGAATGGGACAGCTCAATAAAAAGAATATTTTTTCCTTACAGGCCCCGTATTATCCAAGGAACAGACCGTGACAATGAATTGTGAGACACAATCGACGTTGTATTTAGTCAAGTTAGCGATGCAGAAGAGCGGCCATCGTTTTCACACGATACGGAAGATACATGGAATGTGTTCGCCAATCGCAAAACACTACTTTACTACGATTAAAGCAACACAATCCGCGAGGACTCGATTTAAACGAACATACGATGCAATACAAAAATTCTATTTCGGAATCCGAAAGCACCTACGTACACCAATAACAGCTGACTGCTTATGGCGTTTTTCCCGATTCTAAAATAACAGAACAGTGCATTAGCACTGACGACGATTTATGTGTATTCCTTTGGAAATTGGAAAATTGCCTCGTAAATATTTACGTGTTCCGAACCAACCGGCATATGGTCGGTGAAGCCAAAATTCCCTCGGATTTTTACAACCAGATGCTACCCGAAGTGATGATATCAAAAAACGTAAAGGTCGATTCAGAAATGCTAATTCTGTAAAAATAATAGAGACTGATAATAATAATTCGCAATGGCTTTAAACACAAAAAAATTATAAGCATAAAACATACATAAAAATTTAATGACGTTAATCACCGCGTGCCATAATGGTGCTGTTAACAATACAAAACAACTATGTTTATGAGCACACATACGTAAACGTAGTAAGTAGAATGCGATTTTTCAACTTTTTACGTAAAGGTTATGGAGTGGTTTAAACTCAAACACAAACGCATTTTAAAGCAAATTTTACTTTTTATTGTTGAAATAGTATATACAAAAATTTATATTTAATGGAAAAACAAGAACGTGCTTACTGAAAATATACATACCTATATATTTGAAAATAAATATTTATGGCGCAATTTTATGTAACACCAATATTTGCCGAATTTAACAATGCATTAGGGAATACTACTATAACGTTACAACTATAGTCTTTCAAGAGATATACCGTTTTTATGACTTTGACTTATCAAGCTGTTTATAGCATCCCCGTTGCGAATGTCAAAAAACCGAATTAAAATTGTTCCGGGAACCCTCGTTGTTGGTGAAGATAGCCTGTTTCGAACTTCGGAAAATTGAAACAAACATTGAAGCAAAATAATTTTTTAAATCAAATGCAAAGTAATGGCTTACATTTTATCAAATTATCGTGTTATAACAATGTAGATACGAAAATGGACATAAAATAATATCTCTAACTATGAAACTATGTATTAATATCCAAGATAATTAATTAATAATTAGTTAATAATTAGTTAACAGATTAATTAATTAATACATTTTAAATATCCTAAGTACGGTCGGTTTTTGTCGACACACGCCAGTGAGGAGTCCAATCTTTATTTATTACTGACGAAAACCGCAACACTTGAAGAGTCAAAATCATAAAAACGGTATATCTCTTGAAAGACTATACTGCGTTTAATGAATTTGACATTTCGTTTCTAGTGGACATTTGTACCTAATTATTCAAACGGGTTGTGTTGGAATTTCCCGATTTGTAATTCGAAAAATTTACTAATATCAAACTCCAAACCCCCGCAGAACTTCAAAAACTACATCATACAACATCCTGAATCTGGAATAAACGCGAAAGTCGGTAAATTGACTAAGTTAGGACAGAATTAACTCGGGTCCAAGATGGCCGAGGCTGACACAATCCAGCTTTGACAGGAAAATAATCAGAATATTTATTAGTTTTTTTTTTACCCTGAGAAAGATTTATTTTTCTATAGATATAGAAGTGGTTAGTGTTTCCAAACATCTCGAAGAGATTATCCCCCACCTTGTTTCATGGCTCATGACCCATGAAAATTAACCCAAGTATTTCTTTAAATTGAATTTATAAAATGGAAATTAATTATTGACCAATAACCCCTTAGGAAACTTGTGACCTTCAGCGCGGGGCTATCTGCTGAGGTGGCTACGACTCGGGGAATCACCGGGACTACTACCGGAACCGGACAGCGGAGAGTGAACCCGGACATTCACGGAGACGAGAGAAACCAGCTCGGAGGAACGAACGAGGGATCATTGAAGAGAAGGACGTATTTTGTGTTTGAAAATAAAGGGTGTTCTTTGAAAATCTAACGTACCTATTATTTAGAGATTATAATGAGCCGGTGGGTAAACTAATAACTGGGTAAATCAACCTTCCTTTCTTTGTGTCACAAAACAAACTTTTTCATTTGGTGCCAAAACTCACAGAGTATGTAAATCATTCTGGTCAGTTCATTCGGCAAATTTCAAGATCCAGCAAAGATCTGAATGCGTTAGGAATTGAATGGAATTAATAAAGAGGAATTAGGAAACACGAAAAGATAGACTTTAAACACAGTCCATTGTAAAAATTACAAACGCCCACTTGAAAGGCAAACGAAAACGTAAATATCATTACGACATGTGTATTATACCAGGATACTGGTAACTGGATACATTCCTTTAAATATCACAAAAAATAAAAGGTTAGTAGCAAATTTAACCTTAACGTGCATTATACAAAATGCAATAGGTTTTGAGATATTTCGATTTTCAGTTTTTTTTAAAAAAGTGTACCTAACTGTGTAATTTTAGTGTAATTGTGTAATCAAAGTGTAATTTCCAAAAACTATGAGTTAACCTTTAGTTTAGTTACCCTGTTGGTTAAAGTTGAACTGATTTTATCTCGAGATGCGTTGTATCGTCAATAGTTAACTGATTACTAACCTAACCAACGATTATACACATTTGGCACCATTGACAAGTATTCTCTCTCCTATCAGGTTACTGTTTTATCTTGTTAGAATAGATGGGACATGATGGGACACCAAATCCGTGTCCTGTCCAATGATGAGTTGTGCTGTGAATTAATCGTTAGCCACTATCACTTGATCATCAAACAGTATTGTAACATTTGTATTCCCATTTCAGCTATTTTCCTACTCCAATTTAACATAACATAAAAAATGGCGATGTGTAACATCGTAGGAGTTTCTCATATGGCCGGACACAATATTCATGGCAACATTATCACCGTTTTATAAAATAAATTTAGTATTGGATATTAACATTTCCTCTTATTAGTAAAAAATTCTTTTGGTTGTTTAGATAACAAAGGTTTATGAAACATGTTTTTGAATACTAACTTTATCGAAATGATAAATAAATTTACTTATGTAATATAACAACAACAAATTAAAATGTCCATACTTTGCAATAAGAATCCAATCATCGAATTGGAATAAATAAAAATAACTTTATTTAATGGAGATGTATTAGTTAGACTGAACAATCACTCTACAAACCGATGCACTTATGGACGTGCCCTTTAGGGCAATTTTAGATAAACATATTTCCAGTAAAAGGTATAGGCATTAAACAGCTAACTTAAATTACCACTAAAACCGTTTTAAAGAAAATTGTACAACAAAATAAAAATTCTTAAGATTAAAGTGCCCTTTAGGGCAGTTTTAGCAAAAAATATTTCCAATAAAAATTATATACATTTAATATGTTAATTCAAATATAAAGTTTAGTGAAAACATTTAAAGCATTTTTGAAAAAAAATTAAGAAACTGAAAATGTTCATAAGTGCCCGTTAGGGACGTTCTAGAAAATAATGTTTCAAATAAGGGTTGTAGCTATTGGTTAGGTCAGTTCAATCTAAAATTTGGTAAGAATTGGTAAAGCCGTTTTGGAGAAACTTGAGAAAAACTGAAAATTCACAAAATTATTGAATAAAATCGATAAGCATTGAATAGTAAAATAAACATACGAAGTTAAAAAAAGTTTTTGAGATAATAAAAAAACCTAAAAAAAATTAAAATTACGAATAAAATGTCCTTTGTCCTTAACTGATTCTGATAAAATATATGTGTTCTTGAGTTTTCTGGGGACCCAGCCTAAATACAAAATTTCAACTTTCCACTATTTATAATTTCTGAGGAAACGTTGGCCACATACACACACATACGCACATACATACATACACACCCAGAGCTTTCCTCTTATGTACAGTAAATGTGGAAAATATTGTTGGATTAAACTAACCCTCACTATCAGAGGTTAGCCTTTGATTAAGGTGCGATACAACGCATATTTCATTTTTACCACAGTTTAGCCTTAACCATAGGTTAACTCATGACGATTCAACCGGTCTTTAGTGTAACTTTTTTGGGGGAATACATTTTGGTAAGATTTTTCAACATTTTGAGCAAAACTGCGCGACTCAAAACCAATCATACATCCAACATCCGTCTAATTCGCGGAAGTTCCCAACCTAAAAGGTTGTTAACACTATCGCCATATAAGCCCCTCGCGTCTATTTGACAGCCGATCCCTATTTTAAATTCAGCCGCCAGTCTCTCGCTTGATAGGCGCACCTCTCTCTCTTTCACAATTATAAACCCGAATGGGTTTATAATTCTCTTTCAGAACGACATCCGGTGTCCGTACGTGTCCCGTCACGACCGTGAAATCGTAGAACGCCAATTAAAAGCTCATTAAATCGGATTTAGATCGATTGCATCGATCCGCGAATATGGAACGTTGAGACCGTTGCCGAATCAGTCAGAGGAACGTGGAAACGTGGATAATAAAAATGTTCGCAAGAGAAGGAGAAATCCGATATCAGTGTTAAGGGGCCTGCATAGCTGAACGAATCTTATTTCCAACTTTGCTCCGTTAATAATAGACCGATTTGCATGCGGTTTTCACTATTAGGATTGAAATAACGTGTAGAATTGAGGACGCTAAAGAAAAAATAATTGTTCATCAATAAACTGACGTTTTCATGCTAATTAGAGTCGGGTTGATGAGGCACCTCGGTCAGAAGTAACATATAGTGTTCATATATAAAGTTTTGTAAGAAATAAATGCCCACAGAAGTATAGGCATTGGAAATAAAAAATGCATTCTATTTTATCCGATAGCTATTTCCCTCTAGCGGCTTGTCCGTCGGAATCCCACGACTGCAGCAGCGCATAGAGAACGGCGTGACGCTGATTTTCGTACGGGGTCGCAGAGTTCCACTCGAGCGTTATTCGTTCTCATTTCGCTTTCTCGAGAGATAAAGAATTTTTACTGATCAAATTTGAGTACAAATTATTTCGTTGACTAATTAAACTACGCGGTCGATTATTATAAAATTTTTAGCTCCTGCACACAGAGGGTCTTCCCTCTCTTGCAGGCTTAATTGTATATGGCTAATAATAATAAATAAATAAATAAATAAATACGAACGTTCGGAAGTTAATGTAAAGGAGCACTAAAACGAATTTTCCAAAATTTCTTAGATTAGACATCGAAAGTAAGTACATACTCACTTTTTGAACTTTAATGTAATTTTTTGTCCCAAGGGCGTTCGAACAGGTGAACTTCATTTTCGCTTTTTAATTGTGTTTTCATTAGATATTACTTCAGTTAAGGTCTTCCAATTAAGGGTGGAGTCCCCCTCTCCCGGAAATAGTTTATATCTCAGAGTTTTCAATTTTGAGACTGGATACTTGATATATGCACTCTTTGTTTAAAATAAACGAATATGCTTTTTTCTGTGTTCTTCGATATTCGATAACGAATATTGTTTCACGGTTTTTTCGTATACGAACTGGAAGGTGGAAAAATGAGTAGTGCCTAGTATAGTTAGGTGGGATTTACAAAAATGAAACAAAATTTCAAGCAGGTAAGAAAATAAATGCTTGTGAAAAAGTCCTCTTTAGTTCGCTAGTTCCTGATATCAAGTTGGTGTTACAAACAAAAAATCACGTTGGCAAGCCAAACGTAATGGTAGATTTATAGTGTAGGAATCTGTTATAACACGAAATATATGTCGTTTTTTAGTTAATTGCTCCATAGGAAAACTAGGTAAAATCTTACATAAGAAGGGGGAGGGGGAGTCAAAAAATGTTATGTCCTTACATGGAGGTGGGAAGAGATCGAAAGTGGACAAAATCGTCCTTAGGTAATTAACGAATGGAATAGACCCAAAGTGCAGAGATGATTTTTATCAAGAAACCTATTAATAATAACTGGAGTTGAAGAACTTCAAATTTTTCATAATTCTATTAATAAAACCTATATAGGAATGATCCTCACTCGTGGACCCCAGATTTACAAAGGGCATGCCAATAAGAGATGTTGTTTGGACGTGATGTTCAACATATTTATTGCTTGCTAACTGTTGTTTCACCTGTTGAGTTGGATCTATTTAGTTATTAAAACTACTGGTTCAATATTTATTATTATTCATCTGTTTTTAAAAACTGTTAGGCATAAATATGTGTTTTTATTTATTGCTAATAATAGTAATAATGATAATGCAGAGATTCATTTTCAGCACAATACCGCAACATTAAATTTTCTTTGTGATTACTCCCTGAGATCACCAACGTTTCTTATAATTTCAGTAACAGGTATTTGATATCAATTTAAAATTAAAATAAAATAATTACCCACAAACATTCATTAGGTACTTATATTAAAACCTTAAAGTCTTAAAAATATTAAGGTATATTGCATCGTTCATATTCCTTTAGTTGTTACAGGTCAATAAAAATTGTCCCAATTTTTTCGTAATAACAGTCAATGGCTAGGTTAGAAAATGTTATTCCTTTACAATGGAATATATAATGTTGTTAATTTTTTTCCAAATTCGACTTCGTAAAACTCTAAAGTAAAAAAAAATGATTTACAAACTGTACAAGTAACCAATTCGTCATCAATTATTATGCATTTATTTCACATTAAAATACATTGTTTTACACTGCACATTGGTTACCATAAAAAATTCAGTTGCTTTTTATCAACAACCGATAGCTTTACAATAAAAATACTCTAGTGGAATTATTTATTTTGAAAAGTATTGAAGAAATTTAAAAAAAAAAATTTTCTTTAAAATATTGTAGATTCTGCAGTTAAACGTGTTGTTACACATCTCGGTAGTATTTTATGGTAATGTCTAATTTGATGTTTAAATTAATTGTAATACATTATTTAGTATTACTAATAATTTTCAACATTACTTTATTAATTCAGTTCTCTTTCAGATGACTTTATTTATTTTGTTTTCATTAAAGTATTGAAAAATTGTATTTACAATTCAGCGCGTTATATATCGTGTAAACCGCGGTTCAATCGAATTTGTTAAAATTAAATTAAATGGTTTTATGAGTGTTTATTAAAATAAGTGTAAACGCCATGCTACGTACGGTTTTGTAAAGCCCCTGTAGGATGCATTGTATTTATATTTTTTTTTTGAGATTTGTTCATGTATGCGATTTTGTATTACTTTTATTAATAATATGTGAAAAGGCAAATAAATAATAATAATAATAATATTTTTGATAAGGAAATCAGAAACCGGTATTTTGAATCCAAAACACATTTAAATCTTGTAAAATGTTTCAAGCAAAAACGCCTTTACATGTCCGCTTCCTCTATTTCTCCACTTTTTCTAATATGCCGACATACATACATCCTTATACATGTCATGTAGTTGTAGTAAGTATTCAAAAATTCGATTGAGGGAACGTTTATAAAACCAAATGAAAGTCGAAGAAAATTTACCCGTATCTTTGCGAAAATGGTTCAATGCTTTTCAAAACGTGGTATAGAGTGTATCATAAAGAAACTAACTACCTACCGAATCCCAATAAATCACTGCGAAAAAACTGAATCTATATGCAGACAAATAGAGCTTGAATTGTTTGTTGGTTTCTTTATCTCAATTCTCTCCTAATAGACCAGTGTCGATAATTTTGAAAATGGTAAAAAGTGAAAAAAAAACTATAATAGGATGAAACCTATTGGAAAAGGTAGAGAATATAACAAAAATGAAAGGAAAAATAAATTACGGGCGATCTGAGGTCGGGAAGGGGGGGGGGTGAGTTTTTAAGGGTAAAAAACGGTTTATCTCGATTTCCGGCAAAACTGCAAGTCCTATGAAAAAAAGTTAAATGGCAAAGTTTGTAGGTATAATAAAAATCTACAACTTTTCTATCGACACATTTTGCACATAACCTTAAAATTTGTGTGAAAAATACAAATAACCAAAATTTTGGTTTTTTATTTTTATCTTTTGCAAAAATTTTTATTGCTTTTGCAAAAATATCTGCTTTTTTAAAACAGTCGGTGTGTTTTTTGTTCGTTCAAACCTCTACTTTCTGATGGTATAAAAAAATATACATTACTATGGTAAATGTTCTCAGAAAATGCAAATAATGAAAAAAACTCGACTCCGATATTTTTTTAATCATTATTAAAATTTTTCTTGCAAAAATGGTATTTTTGTATGGTTTTGATAAATGGACTCTGGAATATTGTCTGAGGTTTTACTACGACTACCTTCTCCTCTTTTAGTTGAATTGGCTGCTGGTACCGTTGTCACCACAGTAACTAATTTTTCAATTTCGGGGTACCCATCATAAACATAAACTGCTTGCTGCGTAATGTTGTTCTACATACAGCAAATTTTTATTCATGATCTATGATCTCTATGAAATACCTTTTGACGGGCTAAAATTTTCCGAAGGTCACTCTACAAAATATTGTAGATATCTTATTAAATATTAACTTTCTTAACTGATTTGGTTGTTAATAATTATATGTAGTATAATTCGATTAGCAATTTTTTTGTTTATCAATGTAACATGCAATATAACGTTTTTCGAATAATTAAAGTGTACATTTTAATAAATAGCTCAAAATCATACATAGGTAATCATTAAGAAAAAAAAAAACGGATTCCAGTTTTTTTTTCATTATTTGCATTTTCTGAGAACATTTACCATAGTAATGTATATTTTTTTGTACCATCAGAGAGTATAGATTTGAACGAACAAAAAACACACCGACATTTTTAAAAAGCAGATATTTTGACGTGAGAATTTTCGATTGAAAATTAGGGTGCTTTTACGATATGAAGTCAAGATAAGGTGAAAAAATGAATATTTTAAATAAAAAAAAATTACGGTATGTTTGGGACATAAAAAAGTAAGTTTTCACCAAATTTCGTGAAAAAATATTTTTTTTTTTTGCAGAAGATACAAAATAAAAAACCAAAAATTTGGTTATTTGAGTTTTTCACAAAAATTTTGATGTTATGTGAAAAATGTGTCAATAGAAAAGTTGTAGATCTTTTTATTAGCTACAACTTTGCCATTTAACTTTTTTTCATAGGACTTGCAGTTTTGCCGGAAATCGAGATAAACCGTTTTTTACCCTTAAAAACCCACCCCCCCCCCTTCCCGACCTCAGATTGCCCGTAATTTATTTTTCCATTCATTTTTGTTATATTCTCTACTATTTCCAATGGGTTTCATCCTAGGTGCTCTAATTTTTTATTTTTATTCTGATAACGAATTAGTTTAGTTTCTTTTCTCGTTCTTTCTGATTACTCGTAAGTACCTATAGTATTACAACGCGATCCGTTGTTAATTTCATAACATTAGTGAATTCGAATAACCGCAAAAAAACTGGAAATTGCGTGTGAAAAGATAAAGCGATTCAGTTCAATAAGAGTTCCAAATTTACCAATGTTAATTAAAGATCGTCAAAAGATTGTCCGCTTATCGTTTTTAGTTTTTTGCGGTTTACGCAAAAAAAATTGTGGATGATGGGCTTAACGGGCTTTAGATTCGTATTCACCGCGTTAAAATACGAGAAAGGTAGGTATGTTTCGATAAAAGCAAAGACTACTTTTTTGTGTGCCGCCGTAATAATTTCTAATATAATTCTTTGAACATTTTGTAGATGTACTAATTATACGTAAGCAAGCAACTAATGTTATTGAAGCATAATATTAGTTTTTGTGTAAATTTATTTCGCAATCTTCCAAAATGCGCCATAAAAGTTTGTTCGAAATTACCCCGGCATAGTTAGAATGGAAAATAATAATATCTACAATAACATCCTGTGCGATCGGCGGACGGGTGCTACTGTATCGCTCTCCGCCTTCGTGTTTTGTTAGACGTACGTTTTTATGAATTCGCACGTAGTGGAAAAGGACAGAATTTTGAGACGGAAGATGCGAACGTCGTAGATTAATCTTGTAGAGCATTTCGAACTGCAGCTAGAGACGGGCCTTAAGACGGCAGAACGATTATTATGCAGTCTGGATGTGTGGTGAGAAGGCGAGGTTTGCGTGCCTTTGACGGTAGCATTTCTTGCAACAAAGTTTTAAAATGTAATTTTTTTACTACCGTCCTCGTCAGCAACGAATTGACGAGCAGAATGTCTTCCCAGTAGTAAAATATGTTCCAATTAGGGATCAGGCCTAATGCCTAATGTCATAGACAATGTGCCTCATGTCTTGTTGGCGCTTGTTATGAAGATTAATGGATCGTGTAGTCAGCAACCTGTAAATTATTTCTTTTCTGTCTTAACAGATAACTTATATGAGTAGATAGTAATATGATTGGTTCACCGAAAGAAAACATCTCCGATATTTTGAAAACGATTTGTTTACTGATTGTCAGTATAAATATGACAATTAAATTTCAATAACCTGCCAGCTACTGCTATCATTTTCATAGTTTTTTTCAGTTGACTTCTCCAATTTTTCTTGAAAAAACATACATTTCCTTTTATTAAAGAAAATTTAACGGTAAAAAGTTTAAAAATGAATTTCCACATATTTCTTTAAAAAGCAGATCTATAAAAACCTGGGTTAAATTCTGCAAAAGGATGAAACCGTGGGCAACTATAGGTCTCAACTGGGTCTTTCGAGATACAGCAAGTTGCCGATTCTCCGGGTACCGCGACATGGTGGAAAATGGCCCACAAGTTCCAAAAATCCACAAATGTCAAAAAATCAACAAAACAAAGTTACTTTTTATTGGGATGCATAAGAAAGAATATGAAACAAACTTTCTGGGCTCGTTCGATGGGTTTTGAGTACCCATTATCAAGAAAGACCCGTCTAAATAACTATTATTCATTAAAACATGGATGAATTTTCTAAAAGTCGAGAAATATCGAAGAAAAAAAATTAGCCTGGGTTTTCAATATTCAAGAAAAATAAAAATGAGGCCTGATACCCAGGATACCATAGCTATAGGTTTTCTCTTTCACGTGAATTTTGAATCATCAAAAAATATCAAGTTTTACTGGAGTTATTAGACAATTTGTCCGCCCACTTTTGTCTCCATTTCTCGAATTTGCTCGGCTGGATTCAGAGCCGGAACAACAAGTAAAGGGCTCGTTTCGGGGCCGTTATCTCCAAAATTTTCGAGTTTTCGGAAAAAGTCATAAGGGCCATTTTTGTAGCTAATGAACTGATCATCCTTTCGTACTTAAACAAAAATTCTCCAAATGCCATATTCTCGGAGATGTTGGTGGAAAACGGATTTTTGGAACTTGAATGCCATTTTTCACCATACCCGGAGAATCGGCTACTTTCTGTATTTCGAAAGACCCAGTTGCTACCTACAATTGCCCCCGGTTTCATCCTTTTGCAGAATTTAACCTAGGTTTGAGAGTTTATCGGCCTTCATTTACTGAACTAGTATATCTGAATGGTACACCAAAGTTGACTGTCCGGAATTAAAGAATTGCACTTCGAAAGTCTACACAGAGACGCAGCTTGCTGTAGAGGTATATTGTTTTAAATAATCATATTTTGGTTTCCCGTGTATGCCGACGAGCTGTGTCGGTTCTTATGCGGGACACCAACCTGTATGCAGTAACATTTTATAATCGATTCCCACATTTTTTTTGTAGGTTGCCCAAGACCAATAGTATATGAATGACATGTGACTTAAATGGAATATAAAAACGTTTAAGCCACAACACCTAGGAGAGGTTGCTCTGTCACGAGATATTAAATAAAGTCTAATAAGCTACGCTACGCTTTCGCTCATTGGTAGTTTCAATGACGTATGTTTTTGGCGACTGCAGAATTTCTAAGGTATGCCGTGATTTCCTTCATTAGTGGTTTTAAGTACGAATATTTTTTGTGACCGAAAAATATCCCGCTGGGCTTTGGCTCATATGTAGTTTTAACGACTCACGCCTTTGGTGACTAGAAAACATATCTTGATTTCAACCCCTACCTCTTCAGCGTCTGGTGTTTCCCGCCGTTGATCATCAGCTTGGGCTTGTTGGCCTTGTCGCTGGTGCTCGTGGGCGTCATCGAGCTGTGGCTGGCCGTAGCGGTGGTCAGGTCGCTAGCGAAGCTGCTGACCGAGGTCTCCTTGCTTATGGGGGCGGAGCTCCTGCCGCCTCCGCCATTCGCGACGCCCCCGCCAAGTGTCAGCTGCAGGTGATGCGTCTTGGGCGTCGCTGCCACCGCTGCTGCCGCCGCCGGACCCGGAGGAGGCTTCTCTTCCACAGGCAGCATGTATGAGAGCATCGCGCCGCCGGCGGCTTAATTCATCGGGAACTGAAACTTTATAGAAAAGTAATGTATAGTAAAATTGGGAAGATGTACTGGACCGTTGGCAAAAAAGATGTAGGTACCACCATTGCAGAGGTGACTTGTATCCTACGTTGAGGCGGTGAGTTTGAAAGGGATCAAGGTGATTTAATGTTATCGATGTTCGAGACTTTAGTTTGGATTATCACAAAGATGTCGTAAGTGTTGCATTTGAGTCATAGTTTTAATATTTTTGTGCTACACCGTGACCTTCTATTAAGCTTTTCATTAAAATCTGCCAGAATAACGGGGTGGTTTACTCGCATTTTAGGGTTTTTAGAAACTTTCTCAAAATTTCCTCAGAGTATTTTTAAACTTTTAAATTTTGTTCCATTGTCCAACATATTCCAACATATTAAATAAATTTTAATATCAATTTTCGCTAAATCTTCTCTGAAGGGCACTTTACACTTGTAACGTTTCGGTTACTGATAATTTCCTAAAAATCCATCTTAATATTTGACTTTATTCTACTATCGAATGTGAAATCGAATAAAGTTTACTAACACATTTAGCTAAATCGTTTCTGAAGGGCACGCTTCTCGAAATCTGTGTGAAGAATTGTTTTTAAACTTTGAATATTTATTCTATAATTGAATATTTATAAAAAAATATGAGAAAATAGTCCGATGAGAACATCGCAAATTTTTATAACTGTTAGCATCAACTAATTATTTTGGCGCCAGCATTAGACGATTTTTCAATATCTTTGCCGACACATGAATGTGGACGTCGTGAGAGTGAGAGAACAGAACCGGGATCCAAATAAGCAGAGTGTGCATGATTTTAAACCGGCAGACATATTGCAGAACTCTCGGGAGACTCGTTTAAGTCAGACCTGTTGCGTGGTCAATTATAATTGATTACCGGGGTTGAAAATATCGACTTTATTGACTACATCTTATTAATCTCTAATAATAGCAATATGTCTATTTCGTACCACGTAAATAGTAGGTTTTTAGTAACTATCTATCCCAGTAAACACACGACATCCAATGGACGTCCAATACAGGTTAATTAAACGTACAAACGTCCATGGACCTGCACAGGACGTCCAATGTATGTCCCTTTTCCACCAAGAGTTGAACGTTCCTGACAGGCTATGAAATGTACGGCCAATGGACATCTATATTGTAGCATCCGTTGGACGTCCTTAAAAGACTATGAAATGGACGACCAATGTACATCCATGGTGCAACATCAATTGGGCGTCCTTAAAAGACCATGAGATGGACGTCCAATGTACATCCCTATTTCAGCATGAGTTGGACGTCCTCAAAAGACTATGAAATGGACGTCCAATGTACATCCCTATTTCAGCATGAGTTGGACGTCCTCAAAAGACTATGAAGTGGACGTCCAATGTACATCCATGTTACAGTATCAATTGGACGCCCTTAAAAGATTATGAAATGGACGTCTACATCCTATTCCAGCAAGAGATAAAAGGTTTAAAAACTTGCAGGAATATTTTGGAGAAAACGATGTATCTATCCTAATATATTTGCAAAGTGGCCTCATTTCCGGTTTAAGCGGTTAAAGTAAATTTGTAATGTGGAGCATAGAAACCAAACAATATGCAATTAAGATTATTTAAGTCATTAATCAAGAATATTCCTTTTATTCAGACGCTGGGAGAGTCAGCAGGAATGCGACCAAAAAAGACGTGGAAGCCTGCATCATGAAGTGGCTACGACGAGCCAAGGACGGGGCTCAGAGAAACCAGCCATAAATAATATTTTTAATCTTATACCTTTTTTACTTTTATATTATGTGTGTTTTTGTGTATATATTTATTATTTTTGTGTTGACTTTTTTTTAAATTTTTAGTATTGTAACGTTTTTACCTACGCGACAATTACTACACGACACGAGTTGTCTTTACTTAATTTATTTTGACCACTTAACACTCTAATTTATTTGTACACTTACACTACACTTAGCTGCTAATACTTAATCTAATTTATCTTATCTCACTTACTATTACTTTATATTGCACACTGTTTATTTATCTTACCGCCGGCCTGGCCGACAACCGTCGACCAGTCTACCGGCGACTGTTTATGACTACCGTCGACTCTCCGTGCCGTATCGCTCTCCGTCCGCTATTTATAGCCGTATGGGAAACCCAGAAAGATCGAGAGGTTTCCGGTCCTTTGTTCGGGAACCTTCCTGGTAATGCTGGAATGCTCTACGGCTTTCCGAGAATTTCACCAGTTCCCAGAATCTATCTTGTTAGGAATTTCTTTGAACTCATTTCGACGGGCGCTTATCTTTATGGCATCTTTTACGTCTTCTATATCGTTACAGTATTAAATATATTTTTCCAGATTTTTTTTTCGTAATTAATAATCTTATATTCATTTTTATTTATGGCCAATGAGCGCCCTGCAAACATCCGATTGACGTCCATTGAACGTACAATGCGGACGTCGTTTGTATCTCTATTGTATGTAAAATGGACGTTTTTTGGACATCAATTGAACGTCCAATGTACGTCCCCCTGGATATCCAATGGATGTCATTTGGATATCAATTGTACGTCCAATGTACGTCTTTTGGATATCAAACGACGTCCTCCTGGACATCCAATGGATGTCTTTTGGATATCAATTGTACGTCCAATGTACGTCCTTTGGATATTCAATGGAAGTCCATTGGATGTCCCGCAGGACGTCCATTGGATGTCCAGAAGGACGTATATGGAACGTCCACAGTGTTATACTTTAGCTCTCCCATGGACGTACATTGTACATCCAACAGTCTTTGCGTGGACGTCCAATGGACGTCAGCCACGTCCAGTGAGGGGCATCCAATGTAATCCCATTGGATGTGTATGTGCTGTCTGGGTATGGCAATATTCATCACTTTCATCAGTATATCAACTTAATTCTAAAATAATTATACATAATATAAACAAATATCTATTAAAATGACCATGCCTAATAATTAACTTGCACTAAATTTACATTATTTATAATGTTATGCATTACTAGAATCAAAAAACTTTATAAATGCCGTCCAACACAACTAAATTTATTATATTTTAAAGAAAGTACTGAATTTAATATTATTTTACTTACTTTACTTTACTAAAAAAATAAAAAAAAAAAGTACTAAATATAGTCAAGTGTCACACGGCCTAGAGTGACAAATTTCCTTTATTTTTTAAGGTGGTGAATTTCACATTGCACCAGATTAAATTAAAATCATTAAGCACAAACACAGGTTATCCAAAAAATGGAAAGCGAATCCTGAGGATATGTCGACCAAAAACACAACATGCTGTCAAACTGAGTAAGATTATCAATGTAGCTATATATAAATTTGAGTATGTGGGTTCATATGGCCAGTGGTTTAACGTGAAACATATATATTGGCAGAGACTTGTTCTTAGCGTAGGACCGTAGGTGTAGGATGAATAATGACTGATTAACATATGATGTGTAATAAAATTGGTAACTGATCGGCAAATGATACCATTTTTTAAAAATCTTAAACACAATTCTAATCATCGTATTTGACGAACTTTAGGTGAACAAATGCCAACCCAAACATCAACCTCACCCGCTCGTGCGATAACCAAGGTTATCCGATGCACCCTGCTAGTACTAACGAGGCTCTGACGACCGAGTATAACTGTTACAACAGGTACGGAGGAAATGCAGAACCACACAGACCCTCCACCAACCCGCAATGGCCAGCGAGGTGGAGTACGGCTAAAATCTCTGCATGACAGTACAGTCTTTCAAGAGATATACCGTTTTTATGATTTTGACTCTTCAAGTGTTGCGGTTGAAAACCGGAGTGGACGTGGAGTGGAAAAAAGGAAGTGGACATGGGCCAGCCCAGACGGGGTAACTAGGAACGAAATAGCATTTATAATTACATACAACAGAAATATGGTGCACGATGTATCGGCCCTTAACAACTGTCCAATAGGAAGTGATCATAGACTAGTCAGAGCCAGGATCACAATAAATCTTAAGAAAGAAAGAACTAAAATGATAAACAAAAAAGGCCAAATAAGATGGACTCCTGTAGAAAATACCAAGGACTATGAGGAGGCTGTTCGAAATGGTCTTGAAGAAGTTGACTTGGAGAAAATGGACGTGGAAACAATTAACAATCGCCTGTTGCAAGCCGTAAGGAGTACAGAGGAAAAGTTTAGGACGAGGGGCAGACGAAAGGAAGATGTGATCAGTACATACACAAAGATACTTATGGAGAAACGAAGAGAGCTGAAGAACAAGAACGACATAAACAGGGACGAACTGAGACAGTTAAATAGAGATATCAGCAAGACGATAAGAAGAGACGTAAGACAATATAACACCAATCAAGTAACGACTGTCATAGAAGAAAACAAACGCCTAAAGGTATGGAGAAGAAACCTCGCTACGGGCAAGAATATATCCAAACTTGCAGACCATCAAGGACAAATAACATCAAATAAGGATGAGATTATCAAGATAGTAGAAGAGTTTTACAGAGAGCTATACAGAGAAGAGAACAAAAACGAAAATACTAGGATCAGGAAAGTAGAAAATGTAGGCTCAGAGGACATTCCAGAGATAACAACAGCGGAAATCTCAAAATCACTGAATGAGATGAAGAACAATAAAGCAGCTGGGGATGATCAAATTGTTGTTAGCATAATGCTTCGTCTGCACTAGTACTGTGGGGAAGACCCGGAGAAGCGCGGAGGGAACGAGGCAGGAGGTCTCTGTACCGCGAGAGCGAACGGCGGACGGGAGAAGCGAAGAGACGGTGATCGAGACGTGACGCGAGAGATTACGAAATATAATTGAAGATTAGGAACCCGAATAAACTTTTAATTATTTCGTGTTTCTTTTCTTTTATTTCGAGAATAACTCAAAATTGTTATCGAGGCAATTAAAGCAGGGGGTCATACGTTACTAAGAACCCAGGCTCTGCTCTTTAACGCGTGCCTCTAAAATGTTGTAAAGGTACCCTTACACGGCGTGTGGAGTGACGCGCCTGGCGTGTGGAACGACGAGCCGCACGCCGTGTGAGCGGGTCGGCGCGACACGCTTCACGCGGCGTGCCGAGTCCCGTCTACTAGCGGTAAAATTCCTCACTTCAAAGAAAACGCGCCGCATGCGAAGCGGAGAGGTTGGTGTATGCACACTTTTGGGGCACGAAACTTTTCAATCTACAGGCCGTGAGATCGCGGTTGCACAGACGCGCATCGGCGTGTCACTCTGCAGTTGACACGCCAGGCGCGTCACTCCACACGCCGTGTAAGGGTACCTTTACACCGTCCAAATGGGACAAAGCAGTAATAATAATAATGCATAAAAAAGGGGATATGACTCAGTTGAGCAACTATATGTAAGACGTACTGTATATCTGAAGACAATTTAACCAAAAGACTTACTTTGTCGTTGTGCGTATACCGCTGTTTTAGGAATAAGATACTTTAAGCAAGTCGGCTGGCGCTTTCTTTGATGTTGAGCGTGTGCCTCGGACTTTTTTAATATAAACATTAAGTTGACGGGCGTTCGAGTGTTTCGACTGTTTAGTTTTCGAAGATACTTCTAGCGGCCGGAGACGAAGGAAAGTGTGCTTTTAATCTTGTTGTGTGGAATTGCACCTATATTAAGGGTGAGTTGATCACTGAGTATTTCGCTTGCTCGCTTGTCATGCATGTGTAAGAATTATTATGGTTCTTGAAGGAGATTGAGCGCTGCGGTGCTTTTAGACCAATAATTGATCTAAGTTCAGATTAGGGAGGCTACCTAACTTATTGTGTTGTTGACGATTGTTTCCGTTAGCTGCGGTGACACGGAAACTAATTGATTAATTAAGGGTTGGAACCGTTAGCTGAGGTGACACGGTTTACCTTCCTTTTAGATATACTGCGGTATATCTTGCAGAGGTAGTCAGGCAGTTATACCTGTTGTAACTGTCAGAGTTGATGATGCATGTTAAGCTTATGTTTGAAACAAGATCATTATTACATTGATTGCGGCTTGACGAAATGCTCATACGCGTTTTTCTTTTCTTGATTAGTGTTGACTAACGACTCCCGGGTTCACTTCTGGGACGGCGGTTCCCCGTTTAGAAGTGCGATCGCCTGTTTATCAAAGTGAGTGGTAATTTAGTTAATTCTATTTTATACGTTTTGAATTAGAATACGCCCAGTTCGGTTCTTTCTTTAGTTCGGTTTTCTTTTTCCATCTAACATATAGACCTATTAGTTTGTTGTCCCACCTGTACAAACTGTTTATAAAAATAATCGTTAAAAGGCTAACATTAAAATTAGACTTCTATCAGCCTCCTGAACAAGCCTGATTCAGAGCTAAATATGGAACAAATGACCACCTACAAACCAACAAGATGTTGATTGAAAAGACTATTAAATACAATAAACCTCTGATCTTTGTATTTGTTGACTTTGAGAAGGCTTTTGATGTTGTCAACCAAAGAGCAATGCTTGGTGCCTTGGCTGAAGTAGAATAGACCATAGGTGTTACATGAAAGATTTGTTTAAAATTTGTTAGCTTTTTTGTAATTAGAACATGCAATTTTTTTTTATTAAACGTGAGATCCAGAATTATTAGTAAACGTACAAAAAAAAACTAGGGTAGAAGTTCTGTTCAATATTTTTTACATAAAACTGTAATTTCAGTCTTTCTGTAATTTTACCAAATATAGCTAACAAACCTATTAAGTATGTATAAAAACTAAACTTGATTTTGGACAACGTATCAGGCCTCCATAATATAATTTTGTTTGTTTATTACTCCCAAAAAATCTCACATATTCGTTCACAAAACGTTCTTTTCACATATTATTATCAAATGCCGATTTAATAATTGAAATTATTCCATAATTTAGTTCACAAGCTGTAACACAAAATTGAAAAACATCCTGTAGACGTAAATTTAAGGAAATGTGAAAATAGAATGGACAAACTATTTTTGTACCCTTTTGGTTATCCAAAATCGAATTAGAATAACGCACCAGGACTGCATAATATTCTAATATTGTTTGCTCATTATTCCTAAAAATGGAATATTCTGCATCCAATGTGAAATCGATTCAAGACTAGTTTATCACCATTTTACTTTCGGAAAATCATTGAGTATTGTCAAGAAAGGTAAACACATTTATTTATCCTAGGTTTTTTCAAGACCAAAACACCAAGACGAGACCAGACGTAAGTAAGTAAGTGAGATCCAGACAAACGAGGCGTATTTCAAATCCAAGACGAGACATGCCATTTCTTGTTCTTAGTGCACCACTATTTCATTGTTAGATAATATTGGATTTCCCATAGCATTCTTCTGGATGATTGTTGAAATATGGCGCCGGTTGCTTGTGACCTTTTGTTAGTTATGTTGACAGCTGTTACATTAAAAGAAATTTTTTTAGGGTTAACCCTTACACCTTATTTACTTTTAATTATAAAATATGCGCGTGCCGTCGGAAACTATATTTTAAAAAGTACATACGTGACCGTAATGTAATTTGCGGTTTTAATAATTCGCAGACATGCGAAACCAGAGAGGTTTTTACACTGTACAATGTCATATGTCGACCGGTTTAATATTAAATATACATATACTTCACTTGTCTTAAAGTGTATGGAGTAATGAAGATGAACCCGCATGAAGCAGCCTAAACCGGCGGCGGTCAACTCGTAAGGAATTTTAATGCCCCGCCCTAAGATCGGTCACCTCGTAAGCTAACCAGCAGGTAAATTTTTAAAGGGTAGTTTTGGATGAGTCAACTCGTAAGAGGATTTTCAGAAATAATCGAGGGGATGATGATTGCAACGAAGTAGTTCCGGATATTTGTTGAAACTAAGAATATGATACAAGAGGGTGGTTTGTTACGTTCCAACTAAACGGTGACGAGCACCGAGATAGTTGTGGATTTTATTAAAAGTCAACGCGGCAAAGACTTGCTTGTTGTTAATAACGGTCGGGTTCCGCAGGGTTTTCCTTGCCCTCTCGCAAGGCATACGATAATCGATAATCCTATAAACGATAATCCCCCTTTTGAGATTTTTCAGGTCAACAGTTGACCGATCTGAGAACCATATTCTTACGAGTTGACCGATCTGAGAACCATATTCTTACGAGTTGACCAATCTCGGCGAAGGTCAAATGCAGACTGGGATAAATTCTTACGAGAGGACCCGTCCCCGCCTAAACATGTATGTGTGTTGGAGAGCTCGTGATGTACAGCAAAAAAAAGTTAAGAGAAAGTTGTTTTTTAATATGTTTATATTCGTCGTATAACTACCCTGACCAACAATAGTGTCCATACAGCTTAGGGCGTGTTGCAGCTCCAGATATCAGGCTTCGGGCACCCAGTTTTAATTGAATCAGTAGTTGATTGATGAGTAGAGCAAAATTACTAGAAAGGAAAGTTAGACGAGCCTGGAAAGTCGTAGGTATTATGTGTTTGTAGAATTTGGAATATTCTTTGTTTCTATCAAACTGTGCTTGTTGACGATACAAATAAAATTCGTAGTGTTAAGTGAGTGGAGCCCGAAACAGACTGTCGAAGTAATTTCACTGTCATTCGCTTATGGGTTTCCGTATATTTCGGGGGTGCTTAATTTACCGCTTAACATGTAGATTAAAAAAGAGCGGTATATAGAAATGTCTTCAGAAATGTGTCTATTTGCAGAAAATATACTTTTTCATCGCATAGCTGACAAAAACATTTTTCGGGTCGATCGTCAATAGCTGAATGAAAATATATCCAAGTAACTCATTTTAAACAAAACTGAAAAGATAATATTGGTATTTATAAAAACAAAGAATTAAGTAAAATTGTACCTAGGCATATCTCCCTGTCCGTACCGCTCTACAAATGTAAACATAACGTATACCTACAAAATGAAACAGAGAACTGTAACAACTCTCTTTAGATCCAGTGCCGAACGCGCTACCAACTGTTAAGCTAAATGATTATTCAAATTGTTATTCGATGGCGCTGTTCCCCACAAAGTACTTTTTACCCTTTGTATTTCTCCTGGGGGTATACTCACAGCTGTATTAACTTGCAGTCAAGTGCCAAGCACGATTTCTGCGCTATGTTGTGAATTCCGAAAAAGTGTCCAGGGGGAATCAATTTGACGAGGCGCAGAAGCCAAACTGCGAATATTAGATTATAATGAATAATAATAGAATAATAATTATATTATTATATAATTAATTATTATAGAATAATAGATTATAATTTTAATTTTTGTCGTCTTCGGCCCATGGGCGTACCCAGCGAGGGGCAGGGGGGGCAGTTGCCCCCCCCTGGAAGCAAAAATAAATAAATCCTAACTATTTTAATAATCAAAGGAATATATTTAGGTACACTATTGAAAATTATGAAATTTATCGTTATGATAATTATTAATTATTAATTATAATAATTAATTATTAAAAATGATAATTATATAAGACGAAACTAGAACAAAAATGTTTTTAAGCAAATATTTGTAATAACTTAGTTGATAAAGCACTGCTATAATTATACATCATTTTCTTAAAATTTGGGTTTCATTCCCCTTTTCCGTGATAAAATGTTTCAACCTGAACGACCATGCCTTGCCCCCCCCCCCCCCCCCCGGTTTTGATCCTGGGTACGCCCTTCCTTCGGCCTCCCGAATTAAAATCCCCGAGTTCTGCCTTAAGCTCGTGAGTCGTGAGTTCTACCGACCTTGCCCTATTGTCCCCGTCTCTATTCAGATTGTAAGTTCTGCCGACCTCGATCGAACTGTAGGAAAAGGTTCAAGGAATAAAAGCTATATAGAGTTATATATAGCAAATCCTCCAAATGGAAAGTTATGCACGATTGAAAATGTTGACTTTTCATTTAAAAAATGTGTTTTCGTTCAGAAATAACTCAAGAACCTAAAGTTTCGTAAGAAACAAAAATTAAGATTTTTAAAAAACGAATCGATTGTTTTATTTTGAATTTTGTAAATGTAATACCAACCGAGTTATAGCTTATTGAAGGAGGCGGTGTGTTCGCCCAAAACTGGAATCAAGCCATTCAACGTTAATTGGCGGAAAACCCGTTAATTTTTAAAGTACATAAAATCTTTAAAATAAGATTTTTGTATGGCATATGATGAGCAGATTTATTTAGGAATTTCTAAAAAGAAAACTTATGAGTTGAAATGTAATGAAAAATTTAGAGCGATCAACACTACTTTGATTACTCTTAAGACCCCCCTGGCGGCCGCGCGGGTTTTTTTTTCTGTGGCATATGATGTGATTTATTTAGTGATTTCTAAAATGAAAATGATAACTACAACACAAACCAAACAGCTACTGGAAAAAAGGAGAGAGCTTATTAAAGACAACAAAAGGAATACAGTAGAGTATGCCAAACTAAACAAAACAGCAAGGAAAATGGCCAAGCAGGACATAAGAAAGCATCAAGAAAATCGAATAGAAGAGTTGATACAGCAAAACAGAGGCATAAACATCTTTAAAAGAGAAAACGCATATAAAAAAGCAATGATCAAGCTGAGAGACGGACATGGTAACATAACAGAGCATCGAAGAGAGATACTCAAGGTAACAGAGGCGTTCTACACAGGATTGTACGAGTCCAAAATAGACAATGAGGAAGCCAGAAGAGCAAACAACGACCAGAAAACAGGATATGTAATGTAGGCTCCGAAGACCTACCAGAGATTGAGGAAGAAGAAATTCGGAAAGCTTTAAACCAATTAAAAAACGGAAAGGCAGCAGGTGACGATGACATCATACCGGAAATGCTAAAGGAAGGTGGAAGCCTACTGGTAAGGGAGCTTAAATCACTATTTAATACATGCCTAATCGAGGGAAACATACCACAGGATTGGAACACCGCGATAGTCATACTAATATATAATAGAAATGTGATCCAAGCAACCTAGAAAACAATAGACCAATCAACCTACTATCACAGATCTACAAGTTATTTATGAGAATAATAACAAACCGCTTTGAATACAAACTCGACACATACCAACCCTATGAGCAGGCGGGCTTCAGAAAAGGCATGGGTACTACAATAGAACATCTCCACACCGTAAGGATACTGAACGAAAAAGCAACAGAATATCCTCCTCCTCCTAGGTGCCTTCTCTATTGAGGTTGGCGATCAAAATGGCGTAACTTTCTCTGTCCTGTGCTTTATGAATTAGATTGTTCCCACTAGTATGTGTCCAGTCTCGTATGTTTCTGAGCCAAGATTTTTTCTTTCTTCCGATGCCACGTCTCCCGTCGATCTTTCCCTCCAGTATTAGTTGGATTTACTCATACTCTTTGTGTCGCATGATATGACCTAGGTAACTCGTTTTTCTGAGCTTTATAAAGTTGATTAAAAGTAGGCGGGTATTCATTTTGTTCAGAACTGTTTCATTGGTCGTTCTGCTTGTCCAGCTTATCCTTAGCATTCTTCTATATAACCACAATTCGAATGCATTTATTTTCTTAATATCATTTTGTTTTAATGTCCACGTTTCACATCCATAAAGCAATAGGGACCATATGTAGCATTTTAAAGTTCGTAGCCTGGTTGTTATAGACAGTTTTGGGTGGCATAACAAGTTTTTCATTTTGGTGAAACCCGATCTAGCAATTTCAATTCGTCGTCTGATTTCTACTGAGTGGTCTAGTTGCCTGTTTACTTCTCTTCCCAGGTAGATGTAACCCTGAACATTCTGGAGATTTTGTCCATTTATGGTGACAAATGTATCCTGTTGGTTTGTTCCTCGAGAGAAAACCATTGTTTTAGTTTTTGTAACATTCACCTCTAATCCTGCCCTGTTACTCTCTTCTGTCAGGATACCCATTAATACCTGTAGTTGTTCTGCTGCTTCTCCTATGACTACCGTGTCATCCGCATATCTGGTATTATTAATTATCACCCCGTTTATCTTTGCTCCTTCTGATCGATTTTGAAGTGATGATCTGATTATATGTTCCGGAATATAACATCCCAATATGGGTCGCCTACATAGACTTTAGAAAGGCCTTCGACACAGTCGAATTCTGGGCAATTATCAGGTTAATGAAAAATGCAAGAATAGACCAACGATGTATTAAAATAATACAGACACTAAATGACCACTCAAAAATGGAAGTAAGGCTACATGAAGACACTGACGAAATCTTGATTAAGAGAGGCGTTAGACAAGGCGACATTGTGTCACCCAAACTGTTTACACTGGTGCTAGAGGATGTTTTCAAAAGCATACACTGGGAAGATAGAGGAATTAATATATCCGGGGAAAACCTCAGTAACCTAAGATTTGCTGATGACATTGCCATTTTTGCCCCAAACAGCGAAGAATTAGAACAAATGCTTATAGAATTACAAGAAGCAAGAAAAGTAGGCCTAGAAATGAACGTCTCTAAAACCAAATTCATGACAAACCAACGGACAAACATAGAGGGGAGTGTTGGGAACATGTAAATTGGTTCCCAAGTTAATCAGGGTCAAAAATAATATACCAATTGGTTCCCGCAATTTTTGGTTTACCTGACCTGTAAGTGTAAATTGGTTCCCAACGTTTATAATTACCTGAGCTTTACAAAAAACTGAAGTAGCTTATTTTGCGTCTCTGCATTGTAAGCAGAATGAAATATTTTTTTACTGTGGTAAAAAATAGGCAATTGGAAGGGGCAAGGGAAAACCTGATAGGCAATTGAAGGGGCAAGGAAAAACTAGAAAGGCAATTTAAGGGGCAAGGAAAAACCTGTGTGGGTTAGAACTCGCCTCCTCCGATAATATCAGGTAAACGAAAAATCCCAGGAACCAAATTGTACATAGATAAGAGGCACTAAGTACTACCTTTTAATTTCTTACCTGCCGGGAACCAATTTACCAACACCGACATAGAGAGTATAAATGTGCTAGGACAACAAGTAAAGAAAGTGAACTCTTATGTCTACCTAGGTCAAGAAATAACATTGGGAAAGGTAATCAAGAACTTGAAATTAACCATAGATTACATCTAGGATCTAGGATGGGCGGCCTACGGGAAGTTGCGACACGTCTTCAACTCCAACCTACCCCTCAAACTAAAAACCAAGTTTTACATGGAATGCATTCTTCCAGTAACAACCTACGGTTGTGAAACATGGGTTCTAACAAAGAAAATCATAAATAAATTAAAGGTACACCAAAGATCAATAGAACGAAAAATTTTAGGAATAACGCTCGTAAAACCAATGAGCGGATAAGAAATAGAACCAAGGTTGAAGATATAGCGAGGCGAATAGGTAGTCTTAAATGGAACTGGCCCGAAATACAACTAATTGTAGCGGAAAAACAACAAGGTGGAGACCTTGGGGGGAGAAAAGAAGCACCGGCAGACCACAACAAAGATGGTATGATGACATAAAAAGAACAGCCGGACTTAACTGGTACCAAGTGGCACAGAACAGGGAAAACTGGAAAAATATGAGAGAGGCCTTTCTTTTTTGAGAGAGTTTTCTATCCAAAGGAAAGAAAACGGCTAAAAGGAAGGAAGGAAAATTATAACTGGAGTTTTATAAATTTCAACAACAACTCTAGAGCGATCACCCTCATTTCCACCTCCTTGACGGCCGCGCACAAGTTTTTCGAGTGATATGTGATGAAATGATTTTATTTGTGGGTATTTTTGAAAAGAAAATTAGAGTGCTACAAGTTTTAATAAACAAATCTACATTGTTCACATTTCATCCCTATTTCCACCACCCTCAGAGATAGAGGAGAAAATTTCTTTGATAGTTTTAATTGGTTAGTATTCTTCTAATGAACTGATAATGTTAAACATAATTTTGGATTAACTTTACGGAATAAACTAAAATTTTTGATGAAATGTGTTTTCCTCTTTTGAATTTGTGGATGTGGCCAACTTCACACCCGTTAAATGCTGATGTATCCAGCGCATTCTAAAAATTGCTCTTTGTCCTACTCTACCAAAGCACAGCATTCATTTACGATATTTCGTGCGCCGGACCCTCGTATAATCTGGTGCGAACTCACCACACTCGCCCATACAAAGCACAAACTAAGCGGGATGGGACGTTTGGCCGCCGGCGGCCGTTTGGCTGTCGCCGTTTGAACGTAGGGACCTTTGGCCGTCAGGCCGCTTGGACGTCGTAGGCCAACCAATAGAGATTTTTCTGCGCACTAAAATTTAACCGGTCACAACCTATACTATCGTGTAGAGGATAGTTCATAGATGAAAACCCACCTTTTTGCCCCAGCGAAATCGTTGTCGGGATTTTTATAAACAAATTATAGTGCAAAAAAATGCATTTTTTTTAGTTTTTTTAGAATATTGCTAAAAGTAATCAAGGGATCGTTATACGACCTATAGAACTTTTGTAGGGAATCACAACACCTAGAAAATAGTTTGCTGCACAACACGATCGGACTATTCTTCTCTGAGAAAATCCGGAAAAACTCGCAAAAATTTATCTTTTTTGAAAAATTCATAGTTTCGACAAATTGGAGGCTGGAAAAACTATCTTCGGGATAGTGATAGGTAATAATATGCAGTTTATGTGTGCGGAAGATGGTTCCCGGCGGATGCACAGTTTTTGCACAATCTCGTTATAAACAATTTTCATACCTTTTCTTGTAAATTGTGCGATTTTATGGGAAATCGATTTTTCTTAATTCTGCAAGCGGCATTTTAAATCAGAAACCAGTATCTTCAAAACGTATATCTCGGATTTTCACGTAAGAAGTGGGAAATCTCCGAAAAAGGCCCTAAATGTTGCTCCGAACGCGCGAAATCGCTTCGAGACAGACTCGGGCAGATGTGGCGGGGGAACCAGCGAGCGGAGGAGAGTATGTTCTGCCGCTAATCTGCTACGCAGCGTACACTCTCCTCCGCTCGCTGGTTCCCCCGCCACATCTGCCCGAGTCTGTCTCGAAGCGATTTCGCGCGTTCGGAGCAACATTTAGGGCCTTTTTTCGGAGATTTCCCACTTCTTACGTGAAAATCCAAGATATACGTTTTGAAGATACTGGTTTCCGATTTAAAATGCCGCTTGCAGAATTAAGAAATATCGATTTCCCATAAAATCGCACAATTTACAAGAAAAGGTGTGAAAATTGTTTATAACGAGATTGTGCAAAAACTGTGCATTCGCCGGGAACCATCTTCCGCACACATAAACTGCATATTATTACCTATCATTATCCCGAAGATAGTTTTTCCAGCCTCCAATTTGTCGCAACTATGAATTTTTCAAAAAAGATAAATTTTTGCGAGTTTTTCCGGATTTTCTCAGAGAAGAATAGTCCGATCGTGTTGTGCAGCAAACCATTTTCTAGGTGTTGTGATTCCCTACAAAAGTTCTATAGGTCGTATAACGATCCCTTCATTACTTTTAGCAATATTCTAAAAAAAACAAAAAAAAATGCATTTTTTTGCACTATAATTTGTTTATAAAAATCCCGACAACGATTTCGCTGGGGCAAAAAGGTGGGTTTTCATCTATGAACTATCCTCTACACGATAGTATAGGTTGTGACCGGTTAAATTTTAGTGCGAAAATGTATTCTTTTTTAGCTCTATTGGTTGGCCTAGTCGGGACATTTGGCCGTGGCAAATTTTTCGTTTAGTGCAAACACCTAACACCTTAAACACAATGTTAAGGAGTAAGGGTAAGTGTAATAATTTTTTCGTGGATTCTGTTTATAATTCAATGACAATTATTATATGTTGCAGTTTGTAAGACAGGGTAATTAATATATGAATGAAAATACAGTGAAGTACCTACCCATACCTATTTAACGGTATCCGGACAGTTCGTCCTCGGCGATTCGAACCCGGCGATTCGTCTCCGATAAATTAGTACCTTGTAAAATTCGCCCCCGGTCAATTTGTCTTCGATTTAAGATTCCCAGAAATATAACTTAAGCCTAGCCATTAAGGCTTAACGAAGGTCAGTTTTCGACGAAAACTTAAAGATGATAGCGTTAAATTAAAGTAGGGTTCTTTCTAGCTTCCAATTTTTAAATAAACTATTTTATGGGTTTCAAGAAATACATATTTGGTGGTCATGGTAACCATAGAATTTCATCCTTCCCCAAGATTGTGTGAACTCTTGAGAACCAGTGTAACGTTCGAATCAACACTGTCAACATGAGATTTTTAAAATCGGAACGTGACAAAAACAAATTAGTGTGCGATAGTAATTACACGTACACTTTTTCCAAGAAAGCCGTCAGTGGAGATTCCATTTGGATATGCGAAAAACGGGGAAGTTGTAAAGGCCGTGTGTGGACCGAAGGTAATTTAGATTTTAACAGCTTTATTATGTAACCTAATTATAAACCTAATTGCACATTGTTATGCGCTTACAATAAAACGAAAATTGAAATTTAAATCTTAATTCCAGGAAATTTAAGCAATATAATAAAACTAGTGTTCAATCATAATCATGCGGCTGAAGCTACCAGACCTGCTATAATTAATTAAAACTAACATAAAACAGATAGCAGAAGATTCGGGAGATATGCCACAACAAATTTTAGCAATTAATTTGGAAAATATTCACGAAAATATAACAGCAAATTTACCTTCAACTGGGTAGATATAATTAGGTAAATAAATGTGGATTTGCAATTTTTATAAAATTACGTTAGTTTTATTTCGCACATGGGGACGAATTGAGCGAGGACGAATTTCATGGGACACGAATCGCCGGGTACGAATCACCGGGTACGAATCCCCGGGGACGAATCGCCGGGGACCAATTGTCCTAGAACCCTATTTAACGTAACGTGGGACTGTGACGTGGGTTTGCAAATTTTACCAGTGGGTAATAAAATGGATAAATCAATGAATAAAACAAATTACATAAATGTATTTTATAAATAAATAAACAAAATAAATGCATCCGAAATAAATAGTTACTTACCAAACTAACAAATATTATTATTAGAATTAGAATTTCATGCAAAAACCTTTCTCATTATTAGAAATATATATTTTTTCGATAGCCATAATATGTATGTATTAAAAATACATAATTTGCAGAAAATAAAAGTTTCTATATCTAATAAATCGTAAATGATGTCACAGTATAAATGAGACGTAGGTAAACTAGAAAAATGATTCCCAAAATGTCAATTACGATAATTATGAATAATTATAATTTCTAATATTTTTGTTGTTTCTTCTCTTGATTTCCAATTTCCAGTAAGCAAAATACATCACCCCAAAAATAAAACATGTATAAAAATGTATAAATGATAAAATTGAATTAAATAACTATTACATACTTTTTGGGGAAAATGTAACATTTTTCTATTCATGTTTGTGGGTTAAATACTATAGGTAAAACCAATTGTATTATGAGATATAATAATAGTCATTTAATTATAAACAGAATCCACGAAAAAGTATGACCTTTACTCTTACCCCTTAACATAGTGTTTAAGGTGTTTGCAATAAGCGACCAAATTTGCAACGGCCAAATGTCCCGGCGTCCAAACGTCCGTACGTCCACACGTCCCTACGTCCAAACGTCCCTACGTCCAAACGTCCCTACGTCCAAACGGCGACGGCCAAACGGCGGCGGCTAAACGTCCTAGACCCCAACTAAGACCCTAGAACTAAGAACACAGCACAGCTGTGTCGACTGTTAGAGCAATACCGTTAGAGTCTATAGAGTAAAACGTTTTTAAAAGATTTTGACTGTTCGAACTGAGCTTAACCTAACCTTTCCCAAAAATTTCATACCTATACTATACCTACATTTATAGTTTTCGTTGGATGTTCACTATTAATCACTCAATCACCAGAAAAAAATATTTATGAAATTCAGTTACCATTAACAATTTCATTAAAAGAATCAGCACCCCAACTCTGAGAGGTTGATTAAACATTCCTTTTCAATGGTACATATGTTTAGCTCATTTAAATAAAATTAACGTTCAACCATTCATTCTATATTGCCGGCACGTTACGCAAACAGGTAATTTCAATAGTAACAGCGGTTTTGTTACATGGATGTAGATTGCGTGAATTTAATACAATAGCGAGTATGTACGTATTGGAGACGTACATTTGAAGTGGTATACGAATACTCTATTCATACATTATGTGGTCTTCATTATCCTAAGGGTAAGATCAATAAATAGAATGAGGCTATGAGAACTTGTCTACTGCCTTCAAAACAAATAAAGAAAATATTTCAGGACCGACTTAATTTCGTAAAAATATTGCATGTTTAGAATTAAATTGACTTGTCTCTGACAATAAGAATTATATTTAAACTATATATTACAATTGTGGACGACTATACCTAATAGTTATTGTTTTACTACTTGTCCAGTAGTTTCGATAAAACACTAGTTTGTTTTCTAGGTTGGAAGGAGAGACGATTATGGAAAAATAATTGTATGATTGTTTCTTAGAGCAGAGCAGATATGAAAAATTTACTTTTTAACTAAAAAATGTAAGTAAACAAAAAAATTTTAAAAAAATTTAAGGAGTTACAATATTTTCTTGTGTTCACTCGCTGTAATCACAATAATGAAAACAATACTATGTAAGATATAACGAAGTAAGCAGCCAGGACAGACCAGACAAACGCAGACCAGATTAGACCAGACTTGACAAGACCAAAGCAGACCAGGCCAGAGCAGACCAGATGAGAGCAGACTAGAGAAGACCAGACCAGATCAGACCAGAGAAGACAACACCAGAGCAGAGCAAATTATAACAGTGCAGAGCAGCCTTGATCGGACCAAACCTGGTCAGATCACACTAGAACAGTCCATATCAGACTAGACCGGACTAGACCAGACTAGACCAGACCAGAGCAGACCAAAGCAGGCCAAACCAGACCAGAGCAGACCCGACCAGAGCAGCGCAGACCAGGTCAGATCAAATCACATCAGTCCATATCAGACAAGACTAGACCAGACCAGAGAAGACTAAACCAGTCCAGAACAAACCAGGTCCAGACCGGAAATTATTTTTTCGACAATTTTTTCACCATATCCAGGACATCAGTTTTGATTTTTTATCGAAAGCTAGCAGAATCCAAAAATAACCACAAAAAAACAGTCCATTGCGATTTTATTCCTGTACTTCCATTTGTTAGAAAGTCAAATGACACGTGCCTGTTTGTTCAAATCTTAGATGGTCCATCATTGATCCTAATTATAACTATTTCCTGAAATAGCTTAAAAATTAAATGTACTGTTTCGATTCTCATTTCGTAAAATCTCGAGTTATAAGCCGGGAATTCAAAATCCCGATACATACGCAAGACTTTGACAAACTCTCGAGTTTTAACCGTTTTGATGTAAAACCATCTAATTGTGGGCCGAGTAGTAAATTCGAGCGTACCGAGGAAACGGGTGTGGCCGTGTCCGTGACACGTTTTCCAGCCCATCGCCCCATCTATTGCGATTTAGTAACTTTTTTTTTGTTTGGAAGGAATTTTTAGGACCTTTGGCGATACTTTACGCACTTCTCCCTTCATTACGACCCATCATACACCAAGTATTTTGTCTACTATACAAGGTGTTTTTTAACCGATTTATTCACAGAATTGACAAATACCTAATCAATATGAGTGCATGCTCACGTACAGAAAGCAAACGGTGTATTAAGGCAGTATGTCTACGCGGTTTGCGGGACGACGCTTTTGTGGAACGACGCCTTCTGAATAACCTTCGTTTTAAAATGAATATTATTATTACATTGTGTTTACACTGTCCTCTTTCTCCATTTCTCGCTAATCCTTCTCGTAGGCTTCTTTGCGCTGAAAACATCTAATGGCCCGCCTAATAGTCTGAAATGCATTATTTTATTATTAAACAGTGTACACTTTCAATCCCATATAGTGTAAATGCTTTCACATCTGCCAGGCGTCCGCATTACAGCTAATTAAGAAATGTACATTGTAACGTTGTAACAACAAAAGTTTTCAAATGTAACTGTGAATCCCCGATTCCAGGTGCCTGTAACATTCGCTAAAATATGATCGCCGATATTAAAAACATTAAGTTTTCAACTAAACACTATTAATAGATCAGGGTCGATAATTTTGAAAATGATAAAAAGTGAAAAAAAAAATTATAGTAAGATGAAACCCATTGGAAAAGGTAGAGAATATAACAAAAATGAAAGGAAAAATAAATTACGGGCGATCTGAGGTCGAGAAGGGGGAGGGGTGAGTTTTTAAGGGTAAAAAACGGTTTATCTCGATTTCCGGCACAACTGCAAGTCTTATGAAAAAACAGTTAAACGGCAAAGTTGTTGGTAATAAAAAGATCTACAACTTTTGTATCGACACTTTTTTCACATAACTTCAAAAAATTCAAATACCCAAGTTTTTGGTTTTTTATTTTTATCTTTTGCAAAAAAATCATTGTTTCACGAAATCTGCTGAAAACTTACCTTTTTATGTCCCAAACATACAGTAATTTTTTTGAATTAAAATGTTCATTTTTTCACCTTATTTTGACTTAATATCGAAAAAGCACCCTAATTTTTAATCGAAAATTCTCACGTCAAAATATCTGCGTTTTTAAAAAAAGTCATTAAACAAAAAAGTTTTTTGTTCGTTGAAATCTCTACTTTCTGATTGTATAAAAAAATATACATTACTATGGTAAATGTTCTCAGAAAATGCAAATGATAATAAAAACTCGAATCCGAATATTTTTGTTTGAATCGTTATGTATAATTTTGAGCTGTTATTAAAATTTACATTTTAATTACTCGAAAAACATAAGATTTTATGTTATATTGATAAACAAAAGAATTAGAAAACCATAAAACATCAAGATTGCAAAAAACATGCTAAAATAGTTGTTCTAAATAATAAAAATAGGATTTAAAATAGTTGTTCTAAATAATAAAAATAGGATTTAAAGGGGACTTCATCTAAAAAATGTGACTGCTGCAATTTTTTTCAGTAATTAATAAAGTTCATTTATTAAATTCTCATTACATTTATGTCATAGAAAATCTCATAATATATAAATATATATGTAAATCGTACTATTGAATTTAAATACTTTATACTGATTTTTGTTATTCATTTTAATATTTATAAATACCTTATCTTGCATTATAATCACTTCTCCATTACTTTTCTTCTCTTCGATGGCATTTCTTCATCGTTAGATTCGACAAACCTTCCGGATTCTAGTGGATCTTCGAAATCTTCAAGACCATTACCGTCTTCGTCTCCAAGATTATTTCCGGTCTGCATTGGTTCTTCATCCACAATTTCATCTGAATCGTTAACTTCCTCGTAGGTTTCTTCTTACACATTTTAGCCACATTTTAAACTGTTACATCCAGTTTCACAGCTGCAGCAAATAGTTTTGAGCAATATTTCTGAAATTAATTTCTTTTCTGTAAATTTGGGCATAATGCCACGTTGATGTTGCTTCCAGCCCCACCTGTTGCTGTTAGTTCGTTACCCAGCGCCAAATCTGAAGCTGATAATATGCCCTGTAACAATGTTGTTCTGCTGCACCTTCTGTAGGTGGAAGATTTGCCAATATGAAAGAAGATTTAATTCTTGCCGATTGATATTTTTGAAATCTTAATTGATTCAGTGTTATATTATCATTTTTACATTTATAAATAGATTTCATTAATTGTAATTAATTTTTTTTATATCTTCTTTGTTTGCATCTTTTTTATAAAAAAATATTGGCCAAATTGGACACATTTTTATCAGCTAATAATGAGTTGACGATACTTTTCTTTCCTTTTCCGGCAAATCCAGATGTTGTATCGCAACCAGAAAACCAGTGGAGAAATGCAACGATATTTTTTAAGGATTCATATTTGAAACTATTACACATGAAAAATAGATCTTTTATGGTACCAGAACCTGGCTTGAGAAAATGAATATCATGATTATTAGAATTTAATTGATTTAAAAGGACCAACAGATCAATATCTTGACCCACAACAATGACAGTTTTATTAGTATCTCTAGCAATTTCTATCGAGGTCCTAATAATATCAGCATCAGCATCTTCTCCTGCTTGTTTACAGGAATACCTTGTGACTGTAATCTTTTTATTAACGTTTTTATTATTTTGTCCTTGTTTTTCTCGTTATATAAATATTTTTCTTGTAAAAATGGTATTTTTGTATGGTTTTGATAATTGAACTCTGGAATATTGTCTGAGGTTTTTCTACGACTACTTTCTTCTCTTTTAGTTGATTTAGCTTAAAGATGATCTAAAATTTTCTCAAAATATTGTAGATGTCTTATTAAATATTAACTTTATTAACTTATTTGGTTGTTAATTATAGTAGTACTATATTTCGATAAGCAATTTTTTTGTTTATCAATGTAACATGAAATATTACGTTTTTCGAGTAATTAAAGTGTAAATTTTAATAAACAGCTCAAAATTATACATAACGATTAAAAAACAATTTGGATTCGAGGTTTTTTTCATTATTTGCATTTTCTGAGAACATTTACCATAGTAATGTATATTTTTTTTATACAATCAGAAAGTAGAGATTTCAACGAACAAAAAACTTTTTTGTTTAATGACTTTTTTAAAAAAGCAGATATTTTGACGTGAGAATTTTCGATTAAAAATTAGGGTGCTTTTTAGATATTAAGTCAAAATAAGGTGAAAAAATGAATATTTTAAATCAAAAAAATTACTGTATGTTTGGGACATAAAAAGGTAAGTTTTCACCAAATTTAGTGAAAAAATGTTTTTTTTGCAAAAGATAAAAATAAAAAACCAAAAACTTGGTTATTTGATTCTTTCACATAAATTTTGAAGTTATGTGAAAAACGTGTCGATACAAAAGTTGTAGAACTTTTTATTACCTACAACTTTGCCGTTTAACTTTTTTTCATAGGACTTGCAGTTTTGCCGGAAATCGAGATAAACCGTTTTTTACCCTTAAAAACTCACCCCCCCCCCTTCCCGACCTCAGATCGCCCGTAATTTATTTTTCCTTTCATTTTTGTTATATTCTCTACCTTTTCCAATGGGTTTCATACTACTATAATTTTTTTTTTGTTTTAAAAATTATCGACCCTGGTCTATAACTGGGATGTGGTAACATCAAGTGCAATTGTTGTCTGTTGTCTCTAGCCATATATCAAGTCAAGGATCTTTCATATATGATTGCGCCACTTTCTTGTCTCTCCCTTATATGCATTAATTCTTCATGGCGTCCCTTTAACAATGCAGAAGGAAGTGAAAGGCCCACCGTACCACCTCCGACATTAAAAGTAGAAATTCGATTTTACCAAGGCAACAACCCTAAGGAGGAGGGAGCGAAATGTGCTTCAAAATTACTTTCAAGGGAGGTTTAATTGGGCGTTAAAAGGAGCGATTTATCGACTTGTAATAGAACGTTTAATTTGTCCCGAATGTTTTTTATACAAGATTTCTACAGCTACAAATCTTGGTAAAAATGGAAATAATGAAAGAAAATGAATTAAAAAACGGGAGTAAAAATACAGTATTACCATTTTTATATTAACATTTACTTTTTGAAGGAAATAAAAATTACTGAAATACTTCTGTGATAAATAATTACTAAATTACAAATAACAGATTTGCGTGACTTTTCCATGTAATGGCGCAAAATGTTCTTACATACGTAAACAAGCTGTCAAAATCTGATATTATATATTGCAACTTTGCATTAATTCTTTCCTATACTTAAGAAAAATCCGATGGTTATCGTTGCTACCAACTAAAATTTAAAAAAAAAGTACACGAGTTCACAGTATTTTTATAACTATTCAAAAAGTAATAGAGTAACGGATTTTTTTATAATCAGTGGTAAATTATTAAATAGGGCATTGTTCTGAGCTTAAGCGCTTCTCAAAGCAAAAGTCTACTTTAACTGAACTTGCTGAAGATGATGAGGTATTCAATATTTATATTTTTCATTGTGATAAAGGCTGGTAGCCAAATATGATGTTGAAAAATGCACTCTTCATCTCAAGTTTTCAGTTACCAAATCCTCTTTTTGCATCTAGGTGCGGCTATGAGAGCAAAATGTTTTTTACGACGTTTCGGCGGCTTTTCAACACTTTTCGAAGATTCCAAAAAGGGAGTCAAACTTCAAAATTTTTGCAGCGAAAATTGATCAATGGAGTACGTTCTGAAAATCCCAAAACTAGTTAGAAACGAATGAAAAAGTTTTTGCAAAGAAAAGGTATTTAGTTTATGGTCATAATTATGTTCAGCTGAACTTTCACCGTGATCTTTTTTCCAAATTTATAAAAGTAGTGGAACAATATCTAAATACTTAGAAACTGAATCAAAAAATTAAAACCAGGAACTCGAAATCTGGAATGTTACTTTCTACAGAATTTACGTAATCTAGAAATTTATAAAATGTATGTAAAATCTAGTATCTACGTTTTTTTTAAATATGAAAATTTTCAAAAAATGTAAAACTTTTGTTAAAAGTCCCTTTACACAATCCCAATTTAAATCCAATAATAATTTCTATGAAATCTAGGAAGATTCGATAAAACCTAGACATTTATAAGTTATTGTTGCACGACTTCAGGTTATTATCTATGAAGTACATTATCTATTTATGCGTACAACTGGAACCACCTGTATTTCCCAATTGTTTAGCGATAGCGATTTTTAGCTTTCCCTATGAAAACATGCTTTAGAAAATCTACTCTTTTGAAAATTTTTTGACATATTTTTTTCATATAGTTCAATTATTAAAAATTATGAGTCGGAACTCGGAATGACTCAATGAAGTCTAGAATGTTATCTTCTATAAATCCGGAAAATCTGACATTTTACGGATTATTTTCAATGTTTGAAAAGTTTTTGAAAACCTTTCAGAACTTTATAAAGGTCTTTTTTACATTTTTTTAAAATATAAAACGACTTATAGGAAATCTAAAAATATAGTTATTCTACATTTCCACATTACCATTTAACTTTTACAACTGGAACCTCCTACAGCTTCATGAATCTTTACGACGACAATTTAAAACAAATCTTAGTAAATCCAGAATCTGTCGTTTGAAATTTTTTTAAAGGTATGAAGTTAGCGACCTCCATAAATTGAACAGAATGAAAACACACCCTATCAAAAATCAATTTATTCCGTAAATGTTCATTACCAATTATATTTTTTGATAAATTCAGCTTAGCTTTTTATATTTCTATATAAATTTATTATATACATATTGTAACGTTTTACGGGTTCAAAATAACTTACACACGCGAAGTGTCTTAACTAATTTATTTAAACTAATAACTAACACTTATTACTCAATTTATATCACACTTTTTTTTACGCGCACGGCCGCTCCGGTCAGGTTCTCGACCTCTTCCGCTGTTTATTACTACTTCTCTCGATCCGGCGGCGTCCTTTTGGAGGGCGACGTTCCCGAACTTTCTGGTCGCTCTCGAAGGGTACAGAATTCTTGTCGAATAATCTGGAATTCTGCGAACTGGATTCACTTCGTCGGAAACGGACTCTCCCCGATTTGTGTTTATTTTGTGACGAGACTTTTCGTTACAATATTGTAACGTTTTTACTGTTTACTAAAACTAAAACACTACACTATTTGTCCTAATTAATTTATTACTAACTCTTAGCACTTATAATTCATTTCACTCAGAGATGTTTATTTATTTTAACGCGCGCGGTCTCTCGCTCGAATGTTTACACACCGGTTCTTCAACTGTCCCGCCTTGGGTCGGGCAATCCTTATAAATGCAGGTAGAAGGCTTCCCGAACATTTTGGCAGTTTTCTAGATTGTTCCACAAATTTCTCCTCGGGTTTTCGGGGAATCGAAGCGTCCCGGCCTTACGAGATCGGTCCCGCTGTTTCTAGAACGCATTCGCGGAACCCGGGCAGTTCCAGACGTGTTTATTTGGTTTCGGCGAGCCGTTCCGTTACAATATATTTGTGGATGTTTTTGATTTTTGAAAGTACACATTTTATTTCTTCATTGAGACGCAACTGATGAAATGACTGCTGACTATCAAATTGCTGCTATAAATGACACTGAACAATTGGCTGCTGAATTGTCGGCTGTTAATTTTTAAAGAAATGTATTTTCATTCTTGAATTTGGGGATGAGGATAACTTCACACCCATAATTTTTTGGTATATTTTTTTAACATAATAAAATTTAAACCTGAGAAGTTATGTGGAGTCTTAGTCCAGTAAATGAAAGAAAAAACCTAGGTCAAATTCTGCAGAGGGATGAAGCCGGGGCAATTGTAGGTCTTAACTAGGTTTTTCGAAATACGGAAAGTTGTAGATTCTCCGGGTCCCGGAACATGGACCTAAAAACTGGTGCTCAAGTTCCAAAAATCCGTTTTCAGCCTATATCTCCGAAAATATGGCATTTAGAATTTTTGTTTAGATACAAAAGGAAGATCAGTTTATTAGCTAAAGAAATGGTCCTTATGACTTTGTCCGAAAACTCAGTTTTCGAGATAACGGCCCCCAAACGTGCCCATTACTTGTTGCACCTGTTCTGAATCAAAGAGATCAAATTCGAGAAATGGAGACATAAGAGGGCGGACAAATTGTCCAATAACTCGAGTAGAAATGGATATTTTTTTAATGATACACAAAATTCACGTGAAAGAGGAAACCCATAGCTATGGTATACTGGGTCTCGGGCATCGTTTTTATTTTTCTTGAGTATTGTAAACCCAGGCTAAATTTTTTCTTCTTCGATATTTCTCGACTTTTAGAAAATTCATCCATATTTTAATGACTAGAAGATGACTTTTTATTAAATCTGGGTCATCTAGATTTTTGTGAATCTTGACCAGTATTCAATAATATTTTGAAAAACTCCAGGTGCTATTTTGTATTTTGTGGGTAGTATATAAGGTAAGGGCGGCGACATACAGTTAGCGCTGTGACAACTGCGTTGTTAATGTGTTATCAATTAAAAAGGTGAATATGTAAACTTTTATATTATTAAAGAAAAAGTAAACAAAGAAGTTCAGCCCTCTTCTATTGAATTTTGTATTTTTGATTTATTTTACATTTTCACGCAAGTAAAATTACTCTAATATTAATCTAATATAATCTAAATATTATTCTAGAGAAGAAATTGGTGTTCTGACAAAATAACAAAAAATTGCCTTGCCCTAAAACATATCAAAATGGGATAAAGTATTAGTGAAAATTCACTTAAAAATCTAAATATACAATTTCTTTTTTTCGATATAGGTATCCTACTGTCTATTATTTTGTAACGATTTTTTGAAATTGTCGACTGTACACAACAATTTAAATTTCGCGCCGTCTCTTGTTGAATTACCTTTATCATCAATTGCAAAATTTCAGATGATATTAAAACGATATAAAAAATGACGATGTGTCCATCGTATTACCTTCTCATGCTTTATTATAAATATTCTATACTAGAAAAAATATTTAATCTTTAAAAACATGTCTTCGGATAGATTTCGAGAATATTTAAAAAACAAACAAAAACGACAAGAATAGAGTACCCTTCAGAAACTCCAAAAATTTAGCCAAACATGGTATTAAACTTTATTACACACATTAGATAGAATAAATATTCAAAATTTAAAAACCACCCTTCACGCCTATTTCTAGAAAATTTCGGAGAACTGAAAAACAAGAATAAAGTGGGCTTCAGAAACGATTTAGTCAAAGATTTTATACATCTTTATCATACACATTCGATGATAGAATAAATACTCAAAGTATAGAATAACATATTACCATGCATTATGAGAAAATTTCCAAAAACTGCAAAATGGCCAAAAATGTCCTTTAGATATTTAGCCGGTAATGTTATTATAAATGGCTAGAAACGCTAATAACTCAAATTCGAAAACTTGGCCCGATTACAATACTTATGTAGGTATGAGTGTAGACCAGGGAAATAAGGAAAAAACTACCCTGTTGGGGACAGTCAACCAACCAGGTCACCAAGCAGTTATTCATGTAAAAGGGGTTTACGGGAGTAAAACCTATACGTTAGCGACCAAAAGTTTTGTGCTATTGTTGAATTATCAACAATTAAAGGTCGAAAAACGTGATTTTTTGCATTTTTGTGTCCCTGAAAAAATCTTAGAATCCTATGAATAATTCAAAGTTAGCATCTTGTAGGGAATAGAAAAATCTTCAAAATGACGGTTTATAAAACATGATTTAATATTTTGTTGCTTAGATAATTGTAAATAAAAGTAGAAATATGCATTATTTTTAATTAACAATAGCTATTGTAAAAATCAACAAACAACTTTGAAATTACGTAAGGTGTTGTGTCTTATGGTACTTAATTAATATGTGGTAAAAATTTCAAAGGAATTCATTGAATACTTTTTGCAAAATTGTAATTGTTTATCTCAGATTTTTTTTTGCGTTATCATTATGCGCCCAATAATGACGATACAATAATTCTACGGGTACCGAAGGAAAGAAGAAGAGTAAATTCATCAACTTAATTATCTAATATTGGAAAAATTAATTACCACTATTGTTAGAAATCATCACAACAACATGGTCATTTTTCGTGTATAAACAAATGGAATAACTTTATTGATGTTATATACAGCGAAACTGCGAAATGATAGAAGAGTGCCCCGAGTAAATTAAATTTTGTTAGGTAATTTTGTTTACTAGGAACTTTTACATATTTGAAAAGGTGGCATTTTTACCTTTATTTTAAAACAAAAAAAATTTTCCTACATCAATTTGGGGCAAAGTTAGTCATTTTTTTTTCTAAAATTCACAGCTATTTTATTTATAATAATTAAGAAACCTAACTAACGCAATTTTAAAGATAAAGAGTTGAACTATTTGTTAAATAAATTTGGAAAGTATTGAACTTCAACATCAAGTTTGCTGAAGCTTCAAATATGCAGCTCGACTGAAGACGAGTTAGGGAACTTGAAAACTGCGAGCTCAAAAAATGAAAAGGTAACTTCAAATCGAAGCAGAAAGTAATTAATAGATATCTCTGGCAATTATTCACGGATTTTGATGATTCGTTTTTTAATTTGGGGTACCTCGTCGAGTACAATACAAATATTTAACCTGTTAATTAATGACCAATTAAATAAACAAAGTGATTTGTTTAAACATTTTTCCAATTTTGTTATTAATTATTTTCAGTATTTTTGAATGTTATTACACTTATTACTAACGGAAAACAGAAATGTTTTGTGTACACCCCAAGAAACAAAAACAAAATTGCTATATAAATAAAGCAATTTATTTAAACATTTTTATAAAAGTTATTGCGTTAAGTAAAAATTTATTGTTTGCTTATTTATTAGTAAAAGTGTTCAAAGGTTTATATCAAAACAAAAATTCATATTGTTGTTATAAAAAACTGATAAATATTTACAATAAAATTTACATATAGGTAAACATAGTACAAAAAACTATTGAGAATCAGTATGACACATTATGAATTATAGATTTGTATGTTCTCTTTGCGTACATCACAAATACACAATTTGTTTATAATTATATTCATAAATAAACAATGTCATTTGTTTAAATAAATTTATAAAAATCTCCAAAAAATCAATATGTTTTTGTTTTGTTTTTTCCTTATCGAAAGAATAGGTTGTTAGGGCTTTTTTAATAAATAATTTTCATGTAATATGTATTATTAATGACTCAAGTATACGAAACATAATCTAGTCTTTTATATTAGGTAATGATTTTACTTGTTTTCTTTTACTTTAAAAATTTAATAACACTTTAAAATTTATTGAAGAAGCAAAATTATTTACTGTTTGGGAATGTTGTATTAATTTATTTATTTATTAACTTCATTTATTTATTAATTAAATTCATATATACAAAAGTATTTGAATAATACTCGTGGATTGTGGCTATACAAAAGTGTTTGAATAGGTAATAACATTTTTTACAAAATAGTAGTAATATTTTTTGTTATTTTTGTTGGAAAAGACTGGATAAGTATAAGCTTAATATCATTATTTTATTAGTTATAAGTACTACATTTTTATTTATATTTTTACAAATAAGTCAACGGAAGAGGATTAGGTAGAGTAGGTACCTAATTCACTTTTTCATGACACAAAGTTTTCTTCTTCGCTATTCTCCTCCTCCGGAGCGTGGCGTTTTTCCATTTCATTTCCGTTTCTCTAAGAAGAAAAGAAAGGGAAAAACCTCATATAATCAATTTGGGAATATGTTTAAACAAACTACTTTAATTATATAGTAGAAATTTTTTTTGGCGGTGCACGTAAGTCATTTCTGTTTTCGGTTAGTAATAACATTCAAAAATACTGAAAATAATTATTAACAAAATTGGAAAAATGTTTAAACAAATCACTTTGTTTATTTAAATGGGAATTAATTAACAGGTTACATATTTGTACTGTACTCGACGAGGTACCCCAAAGTAAAAAAAGAATCATCAAAATCCGTTAATAATTGCCAGAGATATCTATTAATTACTTTCTGCTTCGATTTGAAGTTACCTTTTCATTTTTTGAGTTCGCAGTTTTCAAGTTCAGTCGAGCTCCATATTTGAAGCTTCAGCAAACTCGATGTTGAAGATCAATACTTTCCAAATTTATTTAACAAATAGTCCAATTCTTTATCGTTAAAATCGCGTTAGTTAGGTTTCTTAATTATTATAAACTAATTAGCTGTGAATTTTAGAAAAAAAATGGCTAACTTTGCCCCAAATTGATTTAGGACAATTTTTTTTTGTTTTAAAATAAAGGTAAAAATGCCATCTTTTCAAATATGTAAAAATAATTTCGCTGTAAATAACATCAATAAAGTTATTCTATTTGTTTATCCTCCTCGATCCCCCGGTCCAGTCGGCTGGACACTTTTTAAAATTGCTCTGATGTTCGTTATACGTTATATTTGATAATTGAAACCTACTGTGCAGTTAGCTGACTCTCCACAAATTGCCACAAGGCAGGCAGCGTCACAGCGTCACATTCTGCTCAGTTGATTCCTGGCAGTCGTGGAGGAAATTGAGGTTATGGCGAGCTCAAGCAAAAGCAAAAGTAAGTGATGTTTTTTTTATATTTCTTGTTAAAAAATAAATATAAATTGTTGACAGTAGTAAAGTTAAAGTCCTTAAGAGTTAGTCTACTCATTTTGTTATTAGTGTTTAACATTTTTGATGCCAAAACCTCTATTATTCGTTGTCCAGCCAGCTGGACAGTCGGTTTTAATGAAGTAATTTATATTTTTTTTTCAGATGATCTTGATTATAAAGCGTATATGAGAAAACCGTTGACTGAAGATGAGCTGAGGAGGATATGGGATGAGAGCGACATAAACCTAAGCTCGGATGATGAAAATGAATTTTTTTTTAAACAAAATCATGACTCTGACAGCGAGTCTAGCGCCAAAGAAAATGAAGAAGACCTTAATGTAGATGATGACGCTATCAATTTTGATGAAAGTGTAGTGCAAGCCCCTAATGAACAATTTGGTAAAGACTCTATTAATATTATTGAGCCAGAAATAGAACCAGATTCTGATGATGATAACATTCCGTTGTCAGAACTAAGAAAAAAATATATGAAAATGAAATCAGCTGCCGACAGAAAGAAAATGAAGTGGGAAAACAAAAATTTTCAACCAGATATTGCCGAAGCTATGGATCAAGATTGGATTGTCGGAGAGAAAAGAAATTGGTCACCTTTTACATATTTTAGTCAGTACCTAGACAATGATTTTTGGAAATTGGTTGCGGATCAGAGTAATATTTGAACATTGCAGGATAATTTACCACCACTTAGAGCCACAGATTTAGATTACAAAAAATTGGTTGGTTCTTGTATCCTAATGGGTTGCTTCAAGATGCCAAGAGTTAGAATGTACTACAGAAAAACATTAAAAATTCCAGCAGTGACAACACTTCCTCGTGATAATTTTTTTAAACTTCGTAATTACATGCATTTGGTAAACAATTTTGAAGTTTCTGATGAGGCTAAAAAAATAATAGGTTATGGAAAGTTCAACCAATTATTGATGCAATCAAAAGAAAATGTTCTACACTTCCTCATACAAAAGAACTCAGTGCAGACGAACAAATGATTCCATTTTCTGGAAAATCCGTTTTGAGACAGTATGTCAAAAACAAGCCAAATCCCGTAGGTTTAAAAAATTTTGTTTTGACGACTCCACAGGGATTGGTCCTAGATTTTTTTGTTTACCAAGGTGCCAGCACATGGCCAACTGGAAAGCCTGAACCAGAACTTGGTATTGGAGGAAGTGTTGTTAAACGACTTGCTCAAAATGTAGCACCAGGAAGTGTTATTTTTATGGATAGATATTTTACGTCCTGTCCTCTACTTGATTATTTGGAAGATCACGGTATTCACGCAGTTGGAACTATCATGAACAAAAGAGTACCTACTTCGGCGAAAACCCAAATTCGTTCTGACAAAGACCTAATGAAAGATGGCAGAGGTAGTTTTCAAGAACTAGTGAGAAAAGATGGGCGGCTTTCAATTACCAAATGGATAGACAATAGATCGGTATTAATGTTATCCTCATCAGAAAGCAGTTTGCCAGTTACAGATGTTCAACGCTGGGATAAGAAATCTGGAGGAAAGTACATCACAATACCCCGTCCAAACTGTATCACTGCTTACAATAGAGCCATGGGAGGTGTTGATATGAATGATAGAATGATATCATATTACAGAATGTCACAAAGGACAAAAAAGTGGACCATTCGGTTAATTTTTCACTGCATTGATTTGTCAATTGTTAATTCTTGGTTAGAATACCGGATGGATCAAAAGGCTATGGGTGTACCTAACCGAAATATTATGGATCTTCTTGAATTTAAAATTTACATAGGTGAATGTTTGACCAAGGATGCAGATTGTTCTGCGGCCAATCAAGTTGATCCTGACTATGACCTACCACAACGCCTTCAATCAAGAAATATGTCCGTGTCTAAACCAATTCCTCCTATTGATGTGCGAAAATCCTCAAACAAACATTTGCCAATATGCGCGGTAAATGACAAAAATAAATTTATGAGGTGTCGCAATCAAAACTGCAAAGCAAAAACACGATTTCAATCTAGCACTTGTGAAGTATTTTTATGTATTCAGCCAGAACGGCAATGTTTTTATGAGTTCCACACCTAACATGTTTTGTATATGTTTTTTTTAAGAATAATTCTTTTTTCATGTAAGATTTTTTTTATTTAAGTTTTTATTACGAAATTAAAAGGTTCATTTTTTTATGATTATTGTAACCTTTTCCTAATTGGACCCCAGTGTGCAGCCAGCGGGACAATGTTTTTTTTTATAAAACAAACAAAAAAACAATAAAAAAAGTATACAAATCGTTACATGACATTATTTTTAACATATTAACGCAAAAAAACGACACTTAAAAAACTTTTTTTTTCCTGGGACCGAAGAGGTTATACACGAAAAATGACCATGTTTTTGTGATGATTTTTAACAATAGTGATAATTAATTTTTCCGATATTAAATAATTAAGTTTGATGAAATCACTATTCTTCTTTCTTTCGGTACCCGTAGAATTATTGTATCGTAATTATTGTGCGCATAATGATAACGCAAAAAAAGTCTTTTGGGATAAACAATTACAATTTTGCAAAAAGTATATAATGAATCCTTTTGAAGTTTTTACCACATATTAAGTACCATAAGACACAACACTACGTAATTTCAAAGTTGTATGTTGATTTTTACAATAGCTATTGTTAATTAAAATATTGCATATTTTTAACTTTATTTACAATTATCTAAGCAACAAAATATTAAATCATGTTTTATAAACCGTCATTTTGAAGATTTTTCTATTCCCTACAAGATCTAACTTTGAATTATTTATAGGGTTCTAAGATTTTTTCAGGGACACAAAAATGCAAAAAAATCACGTTTTCGACCATTAATTGTTAATGATTCAACAATAGCACAAAACTTTTGGTCGCTAACGTATAGGTCTTACTTCCGTAAACCCCTTTTACATGAATAACTGCTTGGTGACCTGGTTGGTTGAGTGTCACGAAAAAATCTTATTTCCCTGGTCTAGTGCCTCATAAGTGAAAGTAAAAAAAACATTTCGCGGTCAGAGCGCCACCTAGCGGCGAAAATAATATTAGTGGTCTCCAAATTTGCAAAAAAGCTTCTTTTCAGAATGTTTTTATAGCTATTAAGGGCACTTTCATCGCCTCTTCTGGCTATACCCTTTAATGTAATAGTGGACTTTACCTTTAAGGTATGTCACCTGTAAGGGGATAACATATCATGCAGGTAAACTACACAAATTAAGTCACGATGAATCATCGTGAGTTATAATCGTAGATGATATTGGCACAGTATATATTGGTATTTTCTTACTGCACCTTCATCGAAATACATTTTCACATGTTAGTGCGGTGCGTTAACTTCTAACTTCCCCCATGAGAACAAGTCATATTAGGAGGGATGATATCGCTTTGTCGTGCAAATGCTAGTTTAGTGATTTACCTTTAGTGCGTCGACGAGCCCTCAATCAGAATCAGCCGCCGGTTATCACGATATCTCGTATTTTAATCCGAAACTGCGAAGGGAATCACACCGGCACCGGCTGCGAGGGATCTCTCCTCCCCCCTCAATGTCTGTCTCTTGCTGTCTCTCTCTCTCTCTCTCTCTCTCTCTCTCTCTCTCTCTCTCTTTCCCTTTGGCTTTCCTTCCAATTGTAAATTTTCTTGTTCTTTTTTTTCCTATGTTCACATTTGCTATGTTGCACCGCTAATTTTTATGCGGCGTATTTTGTGATGTGCGTCATTCAATAAATAAATTAAATCTGTGGATGTATGTAGTAGTTATTTAATGTTACGGCGATTATAGAGGAGACAGGCAAAACGAGCCAGAGTTAAAATACCGAAAGAGGAGGAGGCGTAGGAGGAGGAGGAAGACCTCGCGCAAACACGAGATCGCGAACTTCACCTCCTTGGCATCGCACATAAAAACAATAACACGTACGCGCACGCACACACGCACACGAACTCAAAGGCAACGCGAAGTCGCGAATAGAGACCGCGCCGAAGTGTAAACACGTACATGCACGACGTACGTACACAGTATATACACGGACGGGACGGACACTTCCTCATTCCTCATTCCCAGCAAAAGGAGGTGGTGGAGGAGGCGCACGCGCCGCCGCCGCCGCCGCCGCCGTCGCCGCCGTTCGGGGGCTTTCCCGTCCTCGCCCTCGCTCGTTTGGTTTGATGTCATCGCATCCCTCTTTTATGGATCCAAGCCTCCGCGGTAGACTGTGTGGCGCAAGACTCGACCAATTCCCGGAATTACCCACTTCTTTCAATATCACAGAATAATTTTAGAACTTAGAATCCCTAAAGAGTGTCAGGTGAATCGGATAGGTAATTATACCCTGTCAAATAAACCCGTGGAGTAATAAAACCATTATTTTGCACGTAACCAGAGGCGTTCTTAAAGAAATTAACGAAAATTAATAAATGAGTTATAATGGTATATGGTATATGTAACGTTAAGTTTGCTTAAAACCGTTATAATTGTTTTAATAAAATGTAGGCATTATGACCGCGAATGTTATCAACTCAGAAACACTTCCATTTTTACCTGATTTGTTATTAACTCGTCATTATTATAATATAGTATAATATCGGAACTCGGTATTTATTTATAATATTTTACGGTAATATACGGTATTATCTCCTAATAATATCTCCTATTTATAACGATGTGTTGAATTTTTGATGTCTATCTTGCAAATTTGACGTTTCAGATATTGGTGACCAATTCTTCAATTTTCATTCACTCATTTTTTTAAACTATTATGTATGGAGAGATTGGCATGTACTATTTTGTGAAATGTGAAAACTTGCATTACATAAAAATTTCAATTACTTTCACAGCCAAATACTACAACTTTTTGTAGCTTCATTGATTAATACACACTCATTGACTCCATTAATGTTTCGTCACTAACGTTAATTTTGTCAGAGCAGGAAGTGACTGTGAAGAGGCATAATAAATATTTTTACGCAATAAAGATCTTTACTTGTCATGTTTTCAAAGTTTGCTTGAAATTCAAGAAAAACATCTCTTTAAACATGGTTGTGCGGTGCCGTTGCACTGATAGAGTTGGGATCAGCGAAAGTGCCCCTAGAAAAAGGCTGACTTTACAGTGTGTTGCAACGTCGTTAGGACGTTTTAAGCCTACTTTGACAAGTGTTCAAGAAAAGGAGATCGTCGAATATTGTTTGAACATGGACCATCTTTTTACGGAATCACAATTCAGTCATTACGAAGGCTTGTTTTCCAGTATGCAGAACTTATTAAAATTCCTAATCGGTTTAACAAAGCTACAAAAATGGCAGGACGTGACTGGGTTGGAGAACTCCTTAAGCGACACGAGAGACTGCGGTTACGTCAATCCATTCCAACAAGTCTTGCAAGGGCAATAGGTTTTAATAAAGTGCAAGTTGACAGATTCATTGGGAACTTAAAGGAACTGTATGAAAAATACAATTTTACCCCCAATCGCATCTTCAACATGGATGAAACTGGGATGAGTACGGTTCCCAAAAAGACACCCTGAGTCGTATCCGTGAAAGGAAAAAAAGTGGTAGGAAAAGTTTTATCTACAGAGAGAGGCACTACAATGGCCTTTTTTTACAAAGGCCGTTTACTGCATGAGCGCCACTGGTCAGTTTATACCACCTGCCTTCATTTTTCCGAGGAAAAGGATGAAGGGCGAGCTCCTTGATGCAGGGCCCACCGGATGTGTTGGTATGGTATCTGATTCCGGATTCATAAATTCAGATCTATTCATGAATTGGTTGTATCATTTCAAGGATCATGTTCATCCTACGAAAGATTCTCCTGTCCTACTAATTCTAGACAATCACTCATCCCATATTAATTTGGAATCATCCCTTTACTGCAGAGAACGAGGCATTTCAGTTGTTACTTTAGCTCCGCACAGCAGTCACAAAGTCCAACCATTAGACAGAAGTTTATTTGGTCCTCTTTAGGCCAAGTATACCATCGAGTGTGACTTTGGATGACTCAACATCCTGGGACGGCTATCACACAATATCAAATAGCTGCTCTTTTTAATGAAGCCTACAAACAAGTTGCTACAGTCGATAATGCTACCTCGGGATTTTCAGTGACTGGAATTTATCCATTTAACGATGGCACTTTTCAAGAGCATGACTTCTTCCCAGCTACTGTAACTGACAATGTAAATATTATCCCACCAGTCCAAGGAGATGAAAATGAACCAAAAAATGATCAGACAGACAATATTGTAACGGTTTTACTATTTACTAAAACTAAACACTACGCGATTTGTACTAATTAATTTATTTCTAACACTTTAACACTTATAATTTATTTCACACAGAGATGTTCATTTATTTAACGCGCGCGGTCTCTCGCCCGAATGTTTACACACCTTTTCAACTGCCTCGCCTTGGATCCGGAATTCCTTTTATATCTAGCAAATGGCTTTCGAGAACCTTCCCGTCGTTTCGGTAGAAGATTCTAGAATTCGCGGAACTTAGTTATCCTTCCCGACTCTTCTCGTCGGCTTCGAACCGTCCTTCTCGGGATCGCAATTCGGTGAACTTGGGTATCTCCCGTCGTGTTTACCTGGCGGCGAGCCGTTTCGTTACATTGCCCCCGCCTTAAAGACGTTTCGTCCCGAAACGTGTCCCTGACAGGCCCATGTAGAAATCTACAGTTGGTCCCCTGTCTGCAACGCGAAGTTTGGTGGAAATAACATGCTACGGTCTTCTTGTGGGGACTCCTCTCAGGATTCCAACAACACACCAAAATGCCTACCCCGGTAAAGCGAAATAAGACCTCCAGCATATTCCTAACGACCCTCCAGTCCAGTCCAAGGCGTCCAATCCACAAGCCAGTTTCGGGATAGCTAACTTAGTTAGATCTTCGCTAAGTAGGGTATCCCTGAGGTCATGTAGCGCGTCCCACAGGTCAAAATAGGTGGGCTTGTGTAAGGACCTCCTCTTTGTAACCAGGTAAAAGAGCGGCCGTCGTGATCCATCTTTCTCAATCCTCAGCGCTCTCCCGACCGCCGGTCCCTGCTGATGGAGTTCGTCCAGTTTGCCAAACCTCGTCCGAAACTCCGCGGCAATTCCTCGGGACATCCACAGGTCCTGGGCGACGCAATGAGCCAGCGTATACTCAGCCTGTGTTCCGAAGAGATCCCGTTGTTCTTCCCTGATCACATCAAATCTGGCCTTCTCGGTCCCACCATACGCAGCCATAAATTCTTCAAAGGAAGGCTCATCCTCTTGGGGCCGTAGTTGGCGCACCTGTTGATCTTGGTCGTGGCCTCCCTCGAAAGGTGCTAATCGATTGTAATGCACGACTCTTGGCTTCCCATTCGGAACTTTGCTAATCCGGTAAATGACGTAATTTATCTTTGTCTTCACCGTATACGGCCCTTCCCAGGCTTTCTGAAGTTTCGGTGTTAACCCTCGTCTCCTTTGTGGGTTGTACAGCCACACCGCTGTACATGCCGCTGTCCGCCCGAACGTCGTACTGATCCTTCATGTGGTCGCTGGCGATTTGGAGATTCGTCCGTACCATCTCGTAGGTCTGGTCCATCTTTCTGCGCAGATCTGTGACGTAGTCTTCCCCAGCCAGATCTTCTCCCGGTTTGCAACCGAAGCTCAGATTGCAGGGAAGCCTTATCTCCCGCCCGAACAGTACCCTTGCTGGTGTTTGGCAGGTGGACTCGTTAATGGCAGAACGGTAGGCCATCAGGAAAAAGGGGAAATGTTGATCCCAGTCTCGTTGGTGTTGAGACACTACCTTCGAGAGGTACTTGCCCATGGTGCGGTTCATCCTCTCCACCATTCCGTCGGACTGAGGGTGCAACGCCGTTGTCCTAGTCTTGCGAATTCCCAATTTTTCGCAAACTCCCTGGAACAGCTCGCTCTCGATGTTACGCCCCTGGTCGGAATGCAATTCCAACGGTACTCCGAAGCGGCTCACTAGTTCCTTCACCAGGACATCTGCGACAGTTGTGGCGGCTTGGTTGGGAATCGCATAGGCCTCTACCCATTTCGTGAAGTAGTCTATCGCCACCAGAATGTACTTGTTGCCGCAATCGGTTTCAGGGAATGGCCCAGTAATGTCTAGGGCGATCCTCTCGAAAGGACTACCTACATTGTACTGTCTCATCTGGGCTTTCGGTTTGAGGTGCGGTCCATTGATGGCTGAGCAAACTGTACAGTTCCTACACCATTCGCGAACAGCCTCGGAGCAGCCCACCCAATAGAAACGCTCGCGTACTTTCTGCAAGGTCTTCTTTACTTCCAGGTGTCCTCCCGAGGTTCCATCATGGAGGTGACGTAGTACTTCCGCCACCTTGATCTTGGGCACGATAAGTTGGAATCGTTTTTCTGCACCATTATCGGATTCAAGCACCCTCTTGAGCAGTCCATCTTGTAACACCAGTGCCAGCACACAGCACCACTGTGCCCAGTACGATTTCACTTCCTGCCATTCCGGCCGACGTCCTTCTTCTTTCCACTTCAGGATCTGTTGAAGTTCAGGGTCGCCTTCCTGCGCTCGCCGCAGCCCGTCTGGTGACCAGTTCTCGTCGGTGACTGTCGTGCGGCAGGTAGAAGACTCTTTTACCTCTGCATGACTGCAATGGGGACATCCCTCTGGACACGGTCTTCTTGAAAGAGCGTCAGTATTACGGTGGCTGGTTCCTGCTCTCTGGGAGTCGACACGTTTGGATTTCTCGACCTTGGGGCGCTTGCGGTTCCTTCGGAAACGGCCAACCTCTCCACACGTACAGCACTTCGCTGTTTCCTTTCTGCCTCCTTCCAGCAGTCCCTTGAGAGCGTTGACAACCTGCTCCAGTTTGTCCTCCTTCCGTTCGGCTTCTACGCATGCGTCGTCTCCGACCACCGTCTCGACGCTGCCACAGGTCCTCGACGCCTCCGTCGCAGCCTCGTATTCCAGGGCCATCGAGAGAGCTTCCAATGCGCTCTTGGCACGCGACAGCCGTACCGCCCGCTGCATCTCCACATCCCTCAAGCCGTCGATGAAGGCCGAGACCGCGAGACTCTCCGTCATGGACTCCGCCGCTTCCGGGTAGGCGAATCTGACTAACTTCGCGATGTCGGCTTCGAACTCCTGAAGACTCTCTTCCTGCTTTTGTCGTCGGTTCTTCATTCGGGATTGGTAGACTTGCCCCAGGTGTGCGTACCCGTACCGCCTCTGCAGCCTCTGGACGAGTAGTTCGAAGTTGTCCAGCTCAGCCTCTGGAACAGTTTGCAGCACGTCGAGCGCGTTTCCTCGGAGAGCGACCGTCAGAGCCACTGCCTTATCCCTTTGCGTCCAGTTGTTAGCTTTCGCCGCTGCCTCGAACTGCCGGAGGTAGTTCTCCCAGGGAATTTCCCCGTCGAAGGTGGGTGGCTTCACTCGATGGCTCGCAGTAGGGACTGCCTCGATCCTGCTTACCTCCGAGTCGTTAAACGGATTACGTGGACTGGACATGTTTTGCCGACTAGGCTGGAAATGTATTGATTGTAAACGTTCCCCCAATTCTCTTAATTGGTTCTCCAGCTCCAATCACTGGATTTTCTCGGTCTGCAGTGCGCTGTCAAGGTTTCCAATTCTGCTATCTAGCTCACCGTAGAGATCTTCTAATTTGTCGTCCAACTCGCCGTGGAGCTTTCCTATTTCGCCGTGGAGTTCTTTCATTTTGTTGTCAAGGAGGCGCTCACATTCCTCTTCGAAGCAGAAAATTTTAGGGTCGTCTCAATTGCCGATTAAATATTCCTCCAAACTTTTCTGCAGCACTGTTTTCGACCCTGTCGTTTCGAGTTCTCTATCTTCCAACTCGCGTTTGAGATCCGTCACTTTTAAATCGCGTAATTTCTTCATTGTTCTTAATTTATTTCACTAATTAATCCGCACTCTGACACCACTGTAACGTCTTTACTATTTACTAAAACTAAACACTACGCTATTAGTACTAATTAATTTATTTCTAACACTTTAACACTTATAATTTATTTCACACATAATTTATTTGTTCATGCACAACCACAGGCTGTGCAACAGTGTGCGGATGCAAAAAAGCCGGGTTGTATTGCACTGCAGCGTGTGTAAATTGTGCCGTGAATGATTGCACAAACTGCAAACCTGATGTGCTTGCAGACGATGCAGACGATGGCGATGCCGCTGCTGTTGATTTTGTACCCTCGCCAACCATTGACATTAACCCAAACAATATTTCTGTAGTTAACTATTTGGAAACAGATGAAATTGACGAAACTTTTTGTTCAAATGTTCACTAAGAATCGTTGTTCCAATGTAAAGTCGATCAGCACGTGCATGGAATATTGTCAATAAAGAGCAATCAATAATAATATATCATTGTATTATTCAAGTAACCTTTTATTACCTACACAGTTGCAATACAAGGATAATTTAAAGCCCTTGGCTACGAATTCTGAATAACCACCATTCCATTACAGAAAAAACACCAGTGTTCTGACATTTATCGGATGAGTTATTAATTTGTTTATTAGTCTGGTTGCAACAATTAAACAATAAACAATTACGGGCAATAACCTTGTGCCGATGGTTCCCCTCATGATCTTAAAGATATTGAAAAAAAATCCGGTTTTCTAACGGTTCCGGGAGTAGAGTTATTAATTTGTTAATTAGCGAGGTTGCAATAATCGAACAATAAACAATTATATTTGCAACAATCTTGTGCCGATAGTTCGCCTTAAGAAACCAGAGATAGTATCGAAAAAAAATTCGGTTCCCTAGCGATTTCGGGCGTTGAGTTATTGATTTGTTAATTACCCAAGTTACAACAATTTAGCAAAATAATTAATAAATCTAACACTCGAGTGATAAAGAGGAATCTTTAAAAAGCCCGAGAAAACATTTCTGAGAAATTTTCGTTGAACCGGTTGTGATATATACCATATGTTCATCAACACTGTAACAAAAATGGGTCATTTGTTAAATAAACAATTAAAAAAGTGCGAGCGTAAAGAGGTTAGATGTACCTTTTGTTATAGACGTCCTCCTGAACATTTTGCAAAAAACCGCATCTCAATCGGATTTCTACGGAAAAAGTTGCCAGTGAAATGCTAATTTGACTCGACTACTATGTCCGGATGTTTTCCGACGTCGCCAAGCCGTTGACGAGGCTCACAGAAGAAGGCCGAAACTTCTGTTGGGATGAGGAGTGCCAGTCTGCCTTCGACGAGCTGAAGAAAAAGTTGACCAGTGTCCCTGTGCTGAGTTTCCCTTTGCCGGAAGGACAGTTCATCCTGGATACCGACGCGAGCAATGTGGGAATTGGAAGTCTTCTGTCGCAGCGTCAGGAGGGACAAGAATATGTCCTTGGATACTTTAACAAGGTACTCTTCAAACCAGAGAGGAATTACTGCGTCACCCGACGTGAATTATTGGCCATCGTCAAGTCCATCGAACACTTCCATAAATACTCGTGTGGAAGGAGGTTTCTGATCCGGTCCGATAATGCTTCCCTTAAATCGCTCCTCCAGTTCAAAAATCCCGAGGGACAGATCGCTTGCTGGATCGAGAGGCTTCAGGAGTATGACTTTGTCATAAAACATCGGCCTGGACAGAGTCATGGAAACGCAGACGCACTCTCGAGCAGACCATGCCCTGATGAGTATCCTCATTGTCATAGAGCCGACGAAAAGTCGGAGAAAGTCTACCGAACTACCGTGGTCGCCGAGGAATGGACACCATCTTTGTTACGACAAGAATCAGAAAAAGATCCGGTTCTGAAAGAAATCCTTGCATGGAAAGAGGGAGGACAGGGTCCAGTGTGGCAAGAGGTTTCACCTGGCTCACCAAAACTCATGAGTTATTTGGCAAACTGGGACTCGTTAGTAGTTGGGGATGGGGTATTAAAACGCGTACTGGAGAGCCAGGACGGAATGGAGGAAAGACGGCAGTTGGTAATTCCCTCCAGTAAAATCCCGGAGGTCTTGCGTCACCTTCACGACGAATCGTCTGTATGACATTTAGGGATCAAGAAAACCCTGCAGAAAGTACGAGAACGATTCTACTGGATAAATTGTTCAGACGACTTGAAGGACTGGTGTAGGAGTACTGGTGTACTACATGCTTCGCAAGTAATGGGCCACATAGACGACCGAAAGCTCCCATGAAACAATATAACATCGGAAGCATCTTCGAAAGGAAAGCTATTGATATAGCAGGACCCTTCCCTGAGACCGAAAAGGGGAATAAATACATCTTGGTCGTAATGGACTAGGTACTTTACAAAGTGGGTAGAAGCGTACGCTCTCCCTAATCAGGAGGCAGAGACAGAAGCCGATGTGCTCGTGAAGGAGATGATCTGCCGGTATGGAATACCCATGGAATTACACTCAGATCAAGGATGAAACTTCGAGAGTGGTCTATTCCGGAGGATCTGTGAGAAGTTTGGGGTACGAAAAACAAGAACCACGGCCCTTCACCCTCAGTCTGACGGGATGGTAGAACGAATGAATCGCACCATCAACCGTTATCTGGCGAAAATGGTCTCGTCACATCAACGAGACTGGGGCGAACACGTCCCATTCTTCCTGATGGCCTACCGCTCGGCCGTTCACTAGTCGACAGGACAAACTCCAGTCAAAGTTCTGTTCGGGCGAGAACTTAAACTGCCCGACTGTGATCTGATCTTTGGCGCTAGACCAGACGAAGACGTTTCGGGGGAAGATTACGTCTTCAGGATGCAGAAAAGAATGAACGACATTCACGATGAAGTCCGGTACCAACTAAATGTCGCCAGTAATCGCATCAAAGAGCGTTACGACATCAGCGCTAAAGAGGGTGGCTACCATATGGGAGATCAAGTTTGGCTGTACAATCCACAGAAGAAACGTAGTTTGTCCCCTAACTTGCAGACCAATTGGGAAGGTCCCTATGTCGTAAAGAAAATTATTAACGACGTCGTCTACCGGGTGAGCAAACTACCAAATGGCATGCCGAGAGTGGTGCACTTCAATCGTTTGGCACCCTATGAGGGGTCGCATGATGAGGCGGGGAATCCCCTGGTAAGAAACACGGTGGCGCGGGAGAACGAACTTTCGTTTGAAAAATTTATGAGTGCCTACGGGGGCACCGGAAAAGCACGGTATGGGGTAACCTGTGAAAAACAACAGGATTTGTTCAGCATAGCTGAAGAATACTCGTTGGCCCATTGTGTATTCGCCGACCTGGTAATGTCACGAGGTATCGCCACAGTTTTCAAGAAGAAGTACGGGCGCTTGGAACAACTCAGAGCGCAACTCCCGGAAATTGGTAACATTCTGGAACTTCGTGATCAGGATAGGCATATCTTTTATCTGGTTACGAAGGAGCTCGGGTTCCGTAAACCATGTTATCAGGATGTATGACGAACATTGCATAGGCTACGAGACCGATTGCTGGAGCTTGACATCAGGAAGCTAGCGATCCCCAAGTTAGGTGCTGGACGGGATCAGTTGGACTGGAGGGTTGTCCGAATTGTGCTGGAAGTAGTGCTGAAGGATACCAAAGTAGAAGTTTTAGTCTGCTGCTTTGGGCCTGCACCTTGTCAACTCGGGAAAGACGGTCCCCTGTTATTTTGACGCCACGTCCCGCTGTAAGAGGGGGGCTAACTGCAGGTTCCTGCATGGGCCTACCAGGGATACGTTCCAGGACGAAAGGTCTCTAAGGCGGGGGCAGTGTAACGCGAAATAATAGCTGTTTTCGCGGAGCCGATCCCGAACACGTTCGGGATGTGCGCGCATGCGCACTTTAAAATAAGCCGTTCGCGGAGCAAAAAGTTCACCCTCCGGATTAAAAGTTCCGTGTTCGTGGATCACGTTTGTTAACCTATGGACTAACTCAGAGCGCGTTCGACAGATCCTTGGATAAAGGGAGGGATAGTTAATTCAGAGCAAACCATAACCTAGAACTTTGTTGTCAGTTGTCATTTGGGCATTTTCCGGAAGAAACGAGTTACCGAGTTTCTGTCAAATATGTCTGTGGAAGTTATAAAGTGGCCAACAGATGAAGAAAAAGTTGTAATTGAAGGGCATTTCCGCCAAAAGAAGTTTCAACGTTTTAAGTTTATAACAAAATTTATAACAAAGAACAAATATTCTAAAGTTTGTCAAAAGCATGTCCGAAGTGCGTTCGCGGAGTTCAAAATTTCGAATTTGCCCGGAGCTAAATCTTAAACGAGCTTGCGCCATGACATAAGTTCAGTTTATGCTCTGAATCTATTCGGGATTGTCTCCGCGAAAATAGCTATTAACATCGGCACGCAGGGCGTCTCTTATCTGACCGAAGCGGCGCAGTTCAAAGAGAGAAGGCCGCTCCGCTTAATTGGGCCTAAAAAGCCTCTCCGAACGTTCCGTAAAGGTCTTATTAAAGGAAGAATGATCTACTCCTTTTGAGAACAAACATTATTAGGAAAAAAATAACATACCACAAGGTTCCCGAATACATTATTGAAGACATATAAACACGGGCTTGCGGTCGGAGAGATTAGATTAAAGGAGAAGCCGCCGCGTGAGTGAAAACAGTGCGATAAAGGGACAAGGGAATTGTACATATAAATTAAACGTTAATTGTTATATAAATTTACTAGTTAAGTAATTGTATAAATAAATTAATAGTGTAAAGACAGTGTGTAAAATAAATTAGAATAAACGTTACAATACCAAGAACGAACAACGCTATGGCTTGCAAATTAACATACCAAGGACGAAGGTAATGAGCATTGGTAGGTAAACTACAGGACCTAATATCTTGATTGGAGGGGAAAGCATTGAAAGTGTTACCAAATTGAAATGCCTAGGGTCCAGATTTAAGGATGAATGGGATTGTGATGAAGAAGTCAAAACGCGAATTTGTATGGCCAACACAACTTTTGCTAGACTTAGGACTCTGCTATTACATAGACATTTGCCTTTGGACTTACGATTAAGGGTACTTAAATACTACATCTGGCCTGTATTGCAATACGGTGCCGAAACTTGATAAATTAAAGTAAAAACAGTGAACCGAATCGAAGCATTTGAAATATGGACTCTGCGTCGTCTATTAAGAATATCTTGGACTGAGCACGTAACGAATGAAGAAGTGTTGAAAAGGGCACGAGTCGAAAGGCAGCTAATGGCTGAAGCAAAGCAGAGAAAAATGTCCTTTTTGGGGCACATACTAAAAGGTGACCATTATTCAATCCCAAAACTGATCCTACAGAAAAAATAGAAGGATGCAGAGGACCCGGAAGAAAACAGCATTCCTCGCTCAGGAATAATAGAGAATGGAGTGGATTATCCGATGCAGAAATTATATTTCGTCGGGTTGAAGACCCTGAACCCTTACATTGTTGCGATGGGGAGATGGACTTAATAACTCCTATGTGCCGACGACCATTGGGGAGGCGAAGAAGAAAAAGAAGTTTTATCTACTTGGTAGCCTTAAAAAAGCACATGACAGCGTACCACAAACAAAATTATGGGAAGCATTGGAAACAACAAATATTAATGCTGCCCTTATAAATGCAGTTCAAAAACTTTACGAAAACAGCACTTCTAAATTCTAAGTAGAACGCAAAGTCTCAAAAGGATTTCTTATTAACAATGGATTAAAACAATGATGCTGTTTGTCGCTTACGATCTTTGAAATCTATCTGGAATGTGCACTAGCACTAGCAAATTGGAAAAGAAAATGCAAAAATATGGATATTCCATTGATCGATTCCACAATATATACTCTTGTGGCGATAACCCGTCCGGCATCCGAGATGTTCCATGCTGTCGTCTCGCCCACCAGATGACAACGACAAGAGGACAGAAGAATGGGTGTTCCGTCTTCCGCCCCGACATTACTAATCAATCCGACCATATCATTCATATTATATGTTATAAGTTATAAGTGAGATATTAACAATAAATACGACTGTGGGTAGAAACACTATACCACACCCACACTCTGTTTCGCGGACGATCAAATTATTTTGGCACAGTACTATGAAGACCTGGAATAAATTGTAACGTTTTTACTGTTTACTAAGACTAAACACTACGCGATCTGTACTAATTAATTTATTTCTTACACTACACTTATAAACTTAACTTAACAATCCCTTAATTTAATTTATATTCGCATACACAGATGTTTATTCATTTAACGCGCGCGCTCGAATGTTTACACACCGGTTCTTCAACTGTCCCGCCTTGGGTCCGACATTCCTTATATACCAGGTAGAAGCCTTCTAGACGTTTGCCGGAATATTCCCGAAGTTTCGGGAGATTATTCTAGAATTCGCGGAACTTGTTATCGCATCGAACCTTCTCGGCTCTTTGACCGTCGGCTTCGACCCGTCCTTCCCGGGATCGCAATTCGGCGAACTTGTGTAGCTTCCGGCGTGTTTATCGCGGCGAGCCGTTTCGTTACACTGCCCCCGCCTTAAAGATGTTTCGTCCTGAAACGTGTCCCTGACAGGCCCATGTAGAAATCTACAGTTGGTCCCCTGCCTGCAACGCGAGGTTTGGTGGAAATAACATGCCACGGTCTTCTTGTGGGGACTCCTCACTGGATTCCAACAACACCCCAAAATGTCTACCCCGGTGAAGCGAAATAAGACCTCCAGCATATTCCTGACGACCCTCCAGTCCAAGGCGTCCAATCCGCAAGCCAGTTTCGGGATAGCTAATTTAGTTAGATCTTCGCTAAGTAGGGTATCCCTGAGGTCATGTAGTGCGTCCCACAGGTCCAAATAGGTGGGCTTGTGAAAGGACCTCCTCTTGGTAATCACGTAGAAGAGCGGCCGTCGTGATCCATCTTTCTCAATCCTCAGCGCTCGACCGACCGCCGGTCCCTGCTGATGGAGTTCGTCCAGTTTGCCGAACCTCGTCCGAAACTCCGCGGCAATTCCCCGGGACATCCGCAGGTCCTGGGCCACGCAATGAGCCAGCGCATATTTATTCGGTGTTCCGATAGAGATCCCGTTGTTCTTCCCTGGTCACATCGAATCTGGCTTTCCCGGTCCCACCATACGCAGCCATAAATTCTTCAAAGGAAGGCTCATCCTCTTGGGGCCGTAGTTGGCGCACCTGTTGATCTTGGTCGTGGTCTCCCTCGAAAGGTGCTAATCGATTATAATGCACGACCCTGGGCTTCCCATTCGGGATTTTGCTAATCCGGTAGATGACATCATTTATCTTGGTCTTCACTGTATACGGCCCTTCCCAGGCTTTCTGAAGCTTTGGTGATAACAATCCTCTTCTTTGCGGGTTGTACAGCCCCACCAGGTCTCCTTCTTCATACATGCCGTTGTTCGCCCGAACGTCATAGTGATCCTTCATGCGGTCGCTGGCGACTTGGAGATTCGTCCGTACTATGTCGTGAATCTGGTCCATCTTTCTGCGCAGCTCTGTGACGTAGTCTTCCTCAGCCAGATCTTCTCCCGGTTTGCAACCGAAGCTCAGATCACAGGGAAGCCTCATCTCTCGCCCGAACAGTACCCTTGCTGGTGTTTGGCCGGTGGACTCGTTGATGGCAGAACGGTAGGACATCAGGAAAAAGGGAAGATGTTGATCCCAGTCTCGTTGGTGTTGAGACACTACCTTCGAGAGGTACTTGCCCATGGTGCGGTTCATCCTTTCCACCATTTCGTCGGACGGGGGGTGCAGCGCCGTTGTCCTAGTCTTGCGAATTCCCAATTTCTCGCAAACTCCCTGGAACAGCTCGTTCTCGAAGTTACGCCCCTGGTCGGAATGCAATACTTAAACCCAAAAAACTTAAATAAACAAATTTTTGCGGCCACTGCGCTTTTTGATTGTATCCAATTTTTAAGAAGTTGCCAGGCTTACGTAATCATCCGAAGTATCTTCATTTCCATCATGGGGTAAATCTATCCAAATCTTTGTAATATTGATGATATAAGCGAGGTATAACTTCATCTTTGCACAAATCTTGGAAATCGGCATACTTTTTTTGCATTAATTAGAAGAAGTTCAGCATACCCATTAGAAAGCTGAGGTTGCATCTCGGAAGGTTGGCAAGTCTTCCTCTTGCCAATAATATCGAAAGACGATAAATTTCATATCAGTGTTTTCGTTTTTGATAAAGCGGTTCAGGGCAGTCTTTGTAAATTTTATTGCTCTAACGTTCTTCCAGTTTAAAGCTTAAAAAACGATGTATTATCATGTTTTCACATTGTCGGACAAAACAAACTTCCCTAGTTTCCAGTCGGACGGTTGAAGAAGGAAAATTTTTGATGACAAAATATTTATTAATATCTGTCGGACAAAAAAAGAAACTTGTTTTTAAGAGACGTACTTACTGTGTGGAACATTTGTCCGACAAATATATTGGGCCAAATCTGCAGTCCGACAAAAAACATCAATTTGTAAAAATTTTGAATTAAAAAAAAATTTTAATTCACTCGGAACCTAAAATTTATTAATACCTGTCGGACAAATAAAAAAATTGGGTTTTAGGACCAGTTCTAAATGTTTGGTACTAGTGCCCGACAAATATGAAGGGGCAAATTTACGGTAAAATGTAAAAAACATGAATTTTTAAGAATATTGCATTAGGTACTTCACGATCTTCAAGTTAACAATGAAATTAATTCAAGTACTGTAGATAAATAAAGTACCTAATATATAAATAAACATACTATAAATAAAGTGTAAAAAGTATGTTTATGGTTAATATTTCCTATTTAAAGAAATAGATAACATAATATAAATAATATGAATAAAATGTTATAAAAAGTTACAAAAATTTTATTTTCAAAATGTACATATTAATTTTTTTACTCGTCCTCAGTGTCTTCGTTGTCCGAATCTTCATCGCTTGAAAAAGCGCCTTCCTCATCTTTCTCATCATCATTCTCCTCGTACAGTTCATTATCAGAATCTGAAATAAAAATGGTTTACAATATTTGTTACAAGTTATTACAAATTTCACATTAAATCGTAGTATAAATTAATAATACCTGCAGTATTTAAAGATATATTTTCAAATGAAGGACTTTGGGGCCCATCGAACCAGTAATGATAATACTGATTATGTATTAATGTCCATCCACAATTTTCTGGCTTCAAATCAGTTGGGTTTCTGAAGTGTGCGTTACACCACACACTGCATATGTACATCGTTTTTTTAACTTGTAACAGTTCTTGTTTTGTCGGTGGCATACTGGACGCATCGGAGACCTTTCATATGGTTTTAGATACTGATTCACTGTGACTTTTGCTGTTAAAGGCCTTCTCGAACAGTTCAACTCGTCCTAAATCGACATCATTTGTTTTCAATTAGTACATTTTGCACCCAAATTCTTTTATAACTTGAAAAATTTTAAGTAATTTGTAAGAGATCAATGAATGCTTCTTGGTATTTTGGTATTAACACATGTTAATAATGACTTTTGTAATTCAAAATTTATGTTCTTTAAACTCACATGCATTTAAACACACGTGCACATGCACACAAACACACACACACACACACATATATGGAAACGTTTTTCAATATATTTAATTTTCTTTTAATTAAGTATTAAACTTACCTTTCATTTGCTTTTTTGGTCGAAATCCAGGTTTATCAGCCAGTGAATTACACAAAAAACACTCCATTATTTCTAATACACAAGATTATTATGCACGAGATACTTATAATAGAAAAATGTGGTACCAAAAACAATGCTGAAAATCAACTGGCGTTTCGGCCGGTTTTGGAGCCATACATGTGTACACATGCTATCTAAATAACATTACGTATACTTGTCGTTTCGGAGTTGTTCAAACAATTTAAAAGCGCGCTATTAAAATAATTTGAAAAGCCCGTTTTTTTCTGTCGGACAACTAATGCATTATGTTCTACTCTTTATTTAAAATCAGAAAATCCAAAAAAGAAAACAAAATGTTAGTAGTAAATATTTAATCATCGAAAATTTTCCGATTTCCACCGTCGGACTGGAAGCTAGGCAAGTTTATTTTGTCCGACAATGTGAAAACATGATAATACATCATTTTTTAAGCTTTACTGAAAAAATCAGCTGGTTATTTATAAATTTTTTCCAATATTTTTTTACATGTTTCGGTGAAGCTAGCTAGAGAGAAAACGGCACCGCTACAAACGGTTTCACTGAGGAAATGTGGTAGACTCTATATCAAAAAATTTAAAGCCGGTTATTAATAAGTAGCGCTTTATGTCGGCGGGCACCCAGACTATCACCTAAATTGGCATAAAAACCATATTACGCCGCTTGAGATCTTCACACGTAAAAGCATTATCATTGTAAGTACTTTATGAAAACCACCGTCTGACGTAAATATGTCGAGGGATTAACCGTCAGTCACTGAAATACCGAGCACACGGTGGTGCATTGGACTGATAGCGCGCGAAACGATAGTAAGCTGGGTGAGGACTTTACCCCCAAAGAACATTCGTCTGACGATTAATTTTGCAGAATAGATTATAACGCGTATAACATATTTAAATTTTAGCCGGCGTAACATGAATTTCTAATTCGAGATATTTCGCATAGTCAACATGGAGACTGACGCAGCACCCCTCATGATCAGAGTGTCTGACATTTGATTTCATGTTTCACAAACGATCTTAACACATTCTCAAAATTTCAAGCGGCGTAACATTACTTATTTTTCGGGCTTTTCCGGCTCTTCGCTACCCTTTCAGAACCACCCCCACCAAAATCAGCCCTATAACTGTAATTAAGTGTGGTGGTCAACTACATGTATCTGGTATCATAAAACTAACATTTTATGTTGCTTAGTTTTAGATATTCAGTAGATAAGTTAATTTACTCAATGGATAAGATAAATTCAGAGATTTTTTTCAAGTCAACTTTGTTAGTTACTTTTAGATGTTTCAATTCAGGTGGTAGTAGATTAAAGTACATAGTAGCTATGTAGGTATACACTTTTCGTCTTTGTTAAGGTTTTAGTAAATTTAGGTAAGGAGAACGATTTGTTTCTAGTTATACTGATTAAGTTATAGCCCAGTTTATAGAGAGAAAAATAAGCTGTTTTGGTAATCAAAATTCAACAGCAAACTGACTAAACAGCTTTGTTTGAAATGGATCAGAGATGATAAAAACACAAAATACATCCAAATTTTAGCTTTTGCTTTTTTTTTAAACAATAAAAACTGTGGTACCTCGGATACCGCGGAATGAAACACACGTTCCCAAATAAATCGATCTTTAATGAATCTAAGTATGTATCGCATTAAAGGCGGGCGGCCACTGCGAGCGAAACGAAACTAAGTTGAGTGAAGATAAGATTTCTGTAAATCAGCTCCCATACTTCTAAATGTATCCGCGGCCACTGAAGCGAAACTAAGCGAAAATATGAGAACGAAGATTTTGTCCGTAGTTTAGTTTCGCGCGTTTTAGCCCATGTCAGGTTCCGACGAGTTTTTCGCAGCGACGCGTTTCAATGGTAGTATGTTGTTTACTGACGTAGGAAGAATACGTACTTCGAAAAAAAGTTAAATATGTCTTCTAAAATAGCACAAAGTGAATTGTTAATTGAATGTGTTCGGAAACACGCAATATTATACGACACGAATTTGAAAGAATACAGTGATACCCATTCGAAAACCAAGATATGGGAACAAATTGCAAAAGATTGTGGCTTTTCAACAGGTAAGTTATTTATTTCACTATGATAATATAATAAGCATGATGATATTACTGATTTTGCCATGGTAAGCAACCCTGTAATTTGTTAAAATATTCCATGAAATCATTTCTGACTTCAAAGGCCTCTTGGGTAGCTCTTCGGGAATTGCAAAGTTTTTTTGGGATGTTTGTCAACTGCTTAGGTCCAGAGTACTTGGTCACTTCATTGTTCTCGGATATATTTTCGGATAAATAATTATGTAAGACGCATGTAGCTTTAACTACATTGTCCACTACTTCCACAGGGATCTCAAATGGACTGCGGTATACTCTCCATCGTGCAGCTAAAATTCCAAAAGCATTTTCTACAATCCTACGTGCCCGAGATAACCGGTAATTGAAATGTTCAAGTCTAGGGTTGCCAGAAGCTTGTCTGTTTGGATAAGGCCTCATTAAATGTCGCAGTAATGGAAAGGCCTCATCCACGACAGCCACGAAAGGCATTTGTTTACCGCCATCATACAATGGTTCATCTGTTGGGAGGTTTCTTCCCGATTTCAGAAGTTGGCCAAGTGGGCTATTTGAAAATATTCCCCCATCACTAAATCGACCTTTGGCGCCAACATCTATTGCTATGAATTTATAATTGGCATCCACTAGAGCCATGAGTACTATGGAGAACGTCTTCTTATAATTAAAAAATGAGGAACCAGACTTTGCAGGCGCTTTTATTGTTACATGTTTTCCGTCAATGGCGCCTATGCAGTGGTCAAAATGCCATTTCTTTTTAAATTCAGCAGCAGTCTCTTTTAAATTTTCTGTACTTGGATCTGGCATAAATTTTGGTTGCAATCTCAACCACAACGCTTGACATACTTCGTTGACGCATCGTGCAACAGTTCGTGGACTTACTCGATAGCTGTATGCTATGCTCTTATATGAATTTCCTGTTGCCAGATACCTGAAAAAACAAATTATATCATCAATAATTATCATATCAGATAATATATCAATTTATGGATCTAGCCACTATATTTACTCATTAGTAAACAATAAACTTATATTTAGTGTAGTATCATAAGAAGGAAAAGCATTTTTTTTTACTTTTCAGGCATTGAAGCTAAAACTAGTTGGAAAAATCTTAGAGACAGCTATAGATGCTCCCTCAAAACTGCCAAGGCTGGCAAAAGTGGTGATGCCGCGAAAAATATCAAAGTGTGGAAGTTCACGGACCAGATGAGTTTCTTAATCCCTTATATGAAGGGTCGACCAAGGAGTTCCAACATTAGACATGATGATGACACAGGATTTCAACTAAATGAGACACAAACGGAGAAATATGATGAAGTAAATGAAAACTCCCACGATGAGATCGATGGAGCCTCTGATAAAGTGGACTATAATGAGGGAGAAGTTTCCCAAGGTACTGAAACCCCATCCACATCAAATGAAAAGAATGTAAAAAGAAAAGAGCAACATCAAACCTATCAGAGATCTCCAAATACAAAAAGACTTGCAAAAGCGAAAAATAGTCCATTAGAATTTCTCAAGGAACAAGCTAAGAAACGTGAGGAGAGATCTGAAGCTAGACAACGTTATAGGGACAATCTGCTCCATTCATCTCAGGACAGCCTTAAATTATTTTTTGACTCTATGTATGAAGCCACACGGGTTTTGCCATTACCACAACAACGTCAAATACGAAAAGAACTTTTCAATGCAGTTTCTGCTGCTGAGGAATTGGCTGACAATCAATCTAATGCTAGTTCTACACCAATAACACTTTCAATGTCAGATTCCGACGAAACGCGCGATTTTGCAGTACTTGGATCTAATTTTCAAGCTTCACGTGTACATCAGCCAAACGATACAGATAACGATTATGAAATATTAAACGTTGTGCAAAACTTTCTGAAGTAGATACAATCTGATGTAGGTACTCAATAAGTATAAATGTATAAAGTGAAAAATATAAGAAATGACCGAAAAAGTATATTATTACTGCATGTTTACTTACCTGAGACAGATGGCAAATCTTTCTTTGGTACCTATCGCTTGTCGAAAATTTGTGTTTTGCTTCTGAATATCATCAGATATTAATTCGTGCAATTCATAAAATTCTGCTCGAGTTAGCCTGAAATAATTCTTGAATTGACAATCATCTAGTTTCCTAATGAGATTATGAAATTCTCCAAATTTTGTTCGTGATTTCATGTAACTGCTCATCCAACATTGTTTACTTTTCGTGTCCAAAACAACGGCGGCAATTTCTTCAAAAAAATCTGAATCATCTGATTCCGAACTTAGATCTAAAGATATAGCTTCTTGTGTAACAGAACTCATTTTCAAGACGTCCATCAGCACGAAAACGCAGCTCACTACTAATCAAAAATCGTTCTCAGTGGCCGCTCAAAACTTATTTTCGTTTAGTTCCTGTTTTCTTCGCTTAGCCTAGCTTAGTTTGGTTTCGCTCGCAGTGGCCGCCCGCGCCCGCCTTAACAACGTGATTCGTTCGTCAGTGCGAACACACTCCGTCCTCGGGTCGGTCCGTTGGCGTTCGTCCCCCGCCGCGCTTACGTTCCCTCCGACCGGATCCGTCACGGCGGCGTTGTCACGTTGACACTGGTTACCACATTCCCTCCTTCTTTTTCAACTTGGTAGAAGTGACTGTCGGGCGCGTCGAATTTCTTCCTTCGTCTTCGGGGGTGGGGCGGCCCGGAGAATCTTCTGTCGTCTTGTCTGCTCAGGAACTCGGGGATGGGTGATATGTTGGCTGGATGGCTTGTGGTATTTTCTTTAGGTGAGTGACGTGCCTCCTGGATAATTTTCCTTCTCTCATCAAAGACACCTCATTTCCATTTCGTTTCATCACTTCATATTCTTCCTTCTTATCTCCTGGTTTCATGTCGCTTCCTTTCGTTCCTCTTGCTCGGTCTTCTCTGTCTTTTCCTTTCTGTTTATTCAGGGTGTCACTGTCTCCGGGTTCTTCATCTTTCCCTATAGATATCAGGTCCGTAATGGAGGGTATTTTATCTCTGATGTTCCTACGGAAAAGCAATTCTTTCGTTGATTTTCCAGTGGTCCCGTGAAGGGTTACGTTATGCATCATAATGAATTTTCGGATTTCATTTTGGTAATCACATCTGTTGGCATGAGCCATCTGTAGACGTTTTAGGATTGACTTGTTCACGTTTTAACCTCTCGGTTCGCCTGAGGCCAGTAGGGTGGTGTCCTAATGAGTGTAATACCGTGACTTTCGCAAAATCTTTGGAATTCGTTGCTAACGAATTGTCTTCCGTTGTCCTTCATGCTTTCTGAAGCCCTCAGTGAAATCTTCATGGCTTTAGGTGTGTTTCTTTTTACTATGAAGAAGACGTGTCGTCCGTGTTGTGGTTTGCATAACCGCGACACCGCATCTGTAATGTTAGATTTGTCTGGTTGAAATATGACTTTGAATCTGAAAACCTGTAACCGAAGTAGCCACCGTTCGATCCGTGCGGGAGGCTTCGACGTTGGTTTGAAGATTGCCTCTAAGGGTTTGTGGTCTGTTACGAGTTCAAATTCCAGTCCAGCTGAATAGTAATAGAATGTTTCAGTAACCCTCACCAGCGCCAAGCTTTCCTTTCCAGCTTGTGAATACTGCCTCTCAACGTCTGACAAGCTCCTTCTGGTCTCTTTACCATCACATCCAGGAACTGAACAATTCTTCGGCATCACAAAATTAACAAATATTTTATAGTTTCACCTGAGAAAACATGTGATCTGACATCTGACGGTATGAACTGACGCGGTTCTGTCATGCCCGCCACGGCTACCTTGATTGTGTACACGGATTAAATATTAAATATCGGACGAGGTGCCACCTCTTGACATAACATTCTAACTTTCATATTTCCGTTTCCGGCATTTACGCCAGATGGCGCAGTAAGTTGCCCGACCATAAAGTCCCGACCATGTGCGGCTATTCAAGTGAACAGGCCCTGCATTTATCCTCCCTTTGTTTCTCCAAGGATACGGGAATTCTTCTCACTGGTTGTCGCACCGGTTTCACGTACGGGTCGATCTTTAATCTTACGACGATATCCTTGATTTTAGGGAATGGCGTAACTACTTCAATATTATTCACATCCAGCCCTATCCTCAAGATACCTAGTTGTTTTGCAGTGTCTTTCCCAATTAAGGAAACGTCCCCTCCCAGGATGACGTAGAAGGGCGCGACGATTTCGTTCTGGGTTGGGATGTTGACGGTAGAGATAAACTGATATTCAAAGTACAGGGTTCTTTTCATAGCGTAAGCCTTCAAAGTGTCCGCTGATTTAGTAATGTCCCAGATAATTGCCTTATCATCAGACATGCGCTTCCAGCCAAAATGAGTTCCGCTGTGGTATTTGTGTCAAGTGGTTTGCAGAACAAAAACTCTTCTATCCTCTCTTGATTATAATCAAATCGCACGAAAACAAGTAGCTGCGCCATGTTTGTAACATCGGTGCTTTCGTCAACTTGAAATGCAAAATAAGTGCATTCTTGGAATTTTAAAGCCAGTTGTTCTTCAATATTATTAGACATATCGACAACTCGTCTCTTTACTGTGTTATTTGACAGTGGTATTTTTTGAATTTTTTTGGCTGCCTTTTCTCCTAACACAGCTTGGACCATATCCACAGCGGGCGACAGTAAAAGCATCTCACCGGTTGAGTGAGGTTTTCCACCTTTTGCAATTCTTAAACTAGCAAGATATGACGCCTTTATCAAGTTAATATCAGTATTGACAAACTTCGTCAAACATTGGGTTTCTTTCTTAAAAAATTAGATTTTCTTTTAAAAAATTCAATGGGCTTACCAATCATATCAGGGTGCTTAGTATTTTGGTGTCGCATCAGTAAGGAAGGCTTCATGTTTTGATTCGAAAGTGTTTCAAGACATACAACACATTGAGGATTAGGAATGTCACTAATAGTTTCAGTCCCTGGCTTCACTATAAAACCGTACTGTTAGTAGCTTTCATCGTATTTACGATTGGCCGGTGATTTAGGATTTTAGGTTTTTTAGCACAATCCTTTGAAGTAGAAGAGGACGTCAGAAATCGTTTCATAGTTCAGTTTTCTTATACGAAATCACAATTAATTACTACAACACCCACAACGAACCTGAGCAATGTTTGCGTGCTCACTGCTGATAGTGCTGATGCGTACAGAAGCTATTTAATAGCATGTTGCTCACATCACTCACGCGTACCACCTGAAACGTTCCCGCGTACCACCAGTGGTACGCGTACCACCGGTTGGGAACCCTTGATCTACGACATCCATCTCTCGCTCTGTCTATTTTCATAAAAATTCCAACGGTTGCTAGATTACGGATTTCACTGAACACCCGTTATATCGTTTGCAAGACTTTAACGGGTAGATTCTTAAGTTTGTTTATAATGTACAAGAAGTACAATATCTACATCTACTTAATACTCTCTTGATATGTAGATCCCATTTCAGGTGACAATCTACTTGAATACTCAAATACTTTACATTATTTGCTCTTTTAATCTATCACCAATTATTATGTTAGTATTGTAAGGTACACTATCGATATAGCCCACGAGAGTAACATACTCCGTTTTTTTTATATTTATTATCAACTATTTTTAATAAACCGGTCATTAAGTAGATCAAGACTTCTATTCCTATGCATTTCAGCAACCATCCAGTTTTTCTCAATACCAAGTACAACAGTATCATCGGCAAAAGCGTAGGTACACATTATTGCGTATATCAAACATGTCATTAATATTAATAGTAAAAAGTAGAGGACCTAATACAGAGCCTTGAGGAACTCCAATTTTAACTGTTTGCTGGCTACTCAATGCGGTAATGCTCTAAAACCTGCGTACTCCAATTTATTTAATAAGATTTTATGCTCCACAGTGTCAAAGGTCTTGGATATTGGATAAATCAACAAAAGTAGCAATGACTGCTTCATTAACATCTATTCCATCGTATACCATATCAAAAACCCTAACAAGAGCATTTGTGGTACATTTAATTTTTGAAAATCCATATTAGCTTTTATTAATTCCTTTGTTTAATTAGGAACGTGCCTATATATTCGAACATGTATCACCTTTTCAAAAATCTTAGCAATGTTTGATATAAGAGATATATGTCTATAGTTACTTATATTATTTCTATCCCCTGATTTAAAAATAGGTACCACTTCTGCTCCCGTCAGGGCATCAGGCCAAATACCAGTGCCGATACATGTATTGAAATAATTGACTGATAAAGGGCTAATGTAATGTTCAAGTACATTTAAGGTTTATCCGGCTTTTAATTCTCGCATTTCGTAATAAACCATAAATTTGGAGTAATCTTCAACACAGCACATAACACGCATTAGAAGCAATTCGGAGCAAACATTTCAAATTGTTTAGATTTTTAAATTTATTAATCCAATCAAAATTAGGTTAGAGCATTAAAGTGAGCCTCTAACTAGAGTATTCGAATTGACGAGTATTGAAGTATTGGAATTTCATAGAAACCCAAAAGAATCACTAATAATAATTAGTTACAATACTTTGTAGCTGTGGTTTTTAAAAAGTATTGGTTAAAAACATTTGTAACGAGTGCTAAATATACTCGATACTAACATTTGCAATTTTGAAATAGAGAATCCAGTACTTTTGAATTCCTGGCATTTGAGTACCCCAATACTTGAATTAAGATTCAAACCTAATTTCTTCCAATCTGACCAATGACGGTCGGCAACAATTTTGTGGGGGAGTGCTGCCTGAATTAAAATAATGACATTTAAAAAAAATTAAAATAAATCAATAAAATGTGTATTTGTTGGATTCCTAGTTTTAAAAACGTATACTCCAATATTTTGTAATATCCTCGACATCAATATTAATAGCCAAAGATTCAGATTGACTAATGTTGAAGGTCGAAAACTAAAAATGCGTCATCCGCAATGACAATTCTCTTTAAATTCACGGACATCCACCATGTAAATTAATGAAAGTAACGATTTCAATGTCGATTCCTCTACTACACCAGATATGAGAACTGGAAAATTGTTGCCAAATGCGATTCAGTTGTTTTACAGCGAGATTGCACATGCGCAGTGGCGCGCGGTGACGTGTAATGGGTGTAAGTCCTAAAAGTTGGATTTTACACAAAATTTTTAATCAGTTAAAGCACTTTGATGAAGCCGCTATCTGTTGAACGGTAATCAGGAACGAGGCACCGAGCACGAGAAAACTTTTTTAAAAGTAGAATGAAACATGCAGTTCATTTCAAAAAAACGTTTTTTTTTTCTTCAAAAAACGTATCGAAAATTTCAAGTTTTAGGGCCATACAAAAGGTGGTATGAAAATTTACACATTAAGGAGATTGAAAATTTTAAAAGAAGGAAAAAGGAGAAAAACTACCTATAAAAATGTGTAAATAAATTTAATAGATGTTTAATAAAATACGGAATGGACATATTACTTTTAATACACATAAAATCACCATGAAGACCGATTTTAAACCACCTTAAATTAGCAATTCAATTGTTAATACGAATAACAATAATAGCCATGTAGATTTGCTTTTTACAGGAATCCAAAACTGGTGTTAATAAATAAAATACCGAGGTCTGTCCGAAAACGGAATTGAACTTTTGCCCGAATAACCTAGTTCAAATGATGTTATTTTTGTTTCCTTTTCTCGATCCACTGACGTATTTCTTCAGCTAATTCCGTATTTGGTATTATCTGATCCATTGATAGGGGGCTCCTGTTGAACGGATCCGTTTGGTCGCTCAGAAGATGCCTAGAGAGATAAATCCATTATAAGTCAATTAAAGAAACTGTAATTTAAGATTGGTTTGATTTAAACGCCACAATTCAGAAAAAAAGCATTTGGGGTAGGATTTAAACCTATATCTCTGAATTTTCTAATGTCCACTAGCCCACTAGCAAATGTGTTACTTGTTGCAATTTGTGTTCTTTAAATCACGGAAATTTAACAAACTGCCAGCCATAGCAAATGTATAAAAAAACATAACAAAATACACAATTGGAGGAATGATTAATCAAAATTAAAACGGATATCAACATAAATAAGAAAGAACTACCACACTATTGAAAGGTGCAAAGAAAAAACATAGACTGGAAGTAATATTCAGATTACTAATCTACAGTAGGACAGTTAAAGAAAAACCCTTACTGCTGATCCAATAAAGACTACTGAACTTAAGATATAAAATAGTTTTAGAAAATTTGTAAAAGTTTAAAGGGGCATATGAAACTTTTGAAATCTTTCTGGTTCTCGAGATATTTCTGGTAGTTTTCCTTGTTTTTTTCGTTGTTTGTTATTTAAAGCAAAATATAAGTTTTTAATCAAACGTATTCATTCCATCAAAATACATATAACCAGCACCTCTTATTAATTTAACAGGTATTGTTAACAGGTGATGCTGATCAATGGCTATTTCCACATTTGGAATAAAGTGTCAAAATAAATTCGTTCACCGCTTAAGATATTTTTTACAGAAAGTGAGGTGATACACTAACATCTCCATATATAAAAATATTTTCTTCACACCCTCACCTGGCGATTGTGCTCCGATCGACTGTCTGCCTTGAACTAGGCAATATAACTGGTTCGGTCATAACTGTCGACATAATCGGATCGAGGAAATGCTCTGGAGCCTCTGATAGCGCCTCCTCGTTCGCTTGGGACTCCCTCGACTTCTCAGCTACCTTGGCGGCGACCTCTTTCAACTCCCCTATGAGAGTCCCCCCTCCGATCCTAGCTAGGACCTCCTCGGCCAAACGGAACAGGCTCGGACTGTAGGAACGCCCGTCCTCGGACACAGCCAAGCAGAAAGAGTCACTGTTTGAAAGGTTCACATATATCTTGCAGATCTCGAGTACTGTGGCTGCCGGGTCAAAACGGTACTCCTCGGGGTTTTTCACCTGAAATCATTCAATTTGGCAGAATTAGAGTGTATGCGGTGTCCATTTAGTTCAAGGGACAGTTCTAAAAGAACCAAAAAGTGAAAAACTGGCCCATAACTGTTTGGTATTAGTCGAGGCAATGAAGCACTAAAAAGGCCAAAAGTTCAGAATTTTTCCATAAAGACCGATCGGAATGCGGTTTTTTGCATTCTCTTCCAAAAATTTTTTGTAAAAAATGTGGCTACTTTGTTATTCTGACAAACCGGAAATGGCATTGCTACAGCCAAAAATGCATTTTTTGAGACGCCTTTTGGAATATTTCAAAACCTTGTAAATAAGAGTCAAAACTGGCCAAAATCGGATACTCTGGGGTTTCCGTGGTCGCTGAGCACGATTATGATGTTCAAATTGACCCCCCCGAACACCTGGAGCTCAGGAACGCCGATGAACGTCATCTCCGTGGGACTATCCCACAAATCACGCGGGGAAGGAGAGAAACTCGGCGCCCGGGGGTTTTTTGGGTCGCTGAATTCAAATATGCCATCGTCGAACACCCCCCGGATATCTGGTGCGCCCGAACCTGGACGTGAACGTCATCTCCGAGAATTTTCCTAAAAAGATTGACAAAAACAACCCGAAAATCATTGTGGGGGCGTATTTTGAGGCGCTTAATTCAAATATCACGTCGAAAATGACCGTAACCTGGACCTGAACGTCGTCTCCGAGGATTCAGCGCCCCGAAAAACCCCCCATAACGATTTTGACTTCGTCTTCTACGATTGTGTGAGGAAACCCCTCGAAGATAAGACCCGCGTCCAGATTCAGGTGGACCAGATGTACAGGGGGTCGTTTTCGACGTGATATTTGAATTAAGCGCCTCAAAATACGCCCCCACAATGATTTGCGGGTTGTTTTTGTCAATCTTTTTAGGAAAATTCTCGGAGATGACGTCCACGTCCAGGTTCGGGCGCACCAGGTGTCCGGGGGGTGTTCGACGATGCCATATTTGAATTCAGCGACCCAAAAAACCCCCGGGCGCCGAGTTTCTCTCCTTCCCCGCGTTATTTGTGGGATAGTCCCATGGAGATGACGTTCATCGGCGTTCCTGAGCTACAGGTGTTCGGGGGGTCAATTTGAACATCATAATCGTGCTCAGCGACCACGAAAACCCCAGAGTATCCGATTTTGGCCAGTTCTGACTCTTATTTACAAAGTTTCGAAATCTTCCAAAAGGCGTCTCAAAAAATGCATTTTTTGAATGCATTTTTGACTGTAGCAATGCAATTTCCGGTTTGTCAGAAGCACAAAGTAGCCACATTTTTTACAAAAAATTTTTGGAAGAGAATGCAAAAAACCGCATTCCGATCGGTCTTTATGGAAAAATTCTGAACTTTTGTGCTTCATCACCTCGACTATATAGTCAATTATTTCAACAAATTATAGAACCCATAACTCCCATTTATATTTGTGCTTATAATAACAGTGCATACAGAGGAGAAGTATGTTTCGAATATTTAGATTGTTCGATTCCTTTCACTCACATTACACTTTTGGAATGGAATTTATTCCCAACAAAAATTTTGGTTGGTCAATGGGCTTTTGCATATACTTGAGGTATGTATGTTTTAATTCACATCAAGCACGAGAAAGAACGTTCTGAAGAACAATTGCTTACCGCCATTGATTTTTAAATTCTTAAACTTAGGATTAGGTTTAATTTAAATTGATTTAAACCTAGGAAAAATATCAGGCAGATTCCAATATATAATCCAGTTACACATATTGTTGATATTTACGTTTTTGTCTTCTAGTGCCAAATACTCTTTGAGGTGCAAGAATTTGTCCACTAGGTCATCTGATGAAGTACTTTGTGAATAAATTTCACACAATTTTAACGCTTCACATCAGAAGGATCTCTGGTAAGTCTTTCGCTTGCAATGTAGTAGTGCTTACAGTTTTCACGTTGAATGAGGGCCCAAGAATGCACAACGGTAACCTAGTTTTTCATGATATACACTTACTAAAGCAAGATCAGTAGGTCTTTCATCGTCCATTTTATTTCTAATGTACTTATGTTTTTTAACCTCTTTATGGTTTAGAAACATCTTTCAGAAGTCGCACGACAATGGGTTAGAACAAACAGGTTAAACAAACTAAAGATATTTATTTAGCCTCCCAACAAACGAATTACAGCGGTCGTTACTTGGCTTTAATATTAGAAATCACGGGAAAGAGAGCAATGGGATACATGGAGAATGAAACAAGAATGCAAATTAATGGTTAACAAAAAACCAAAAAGGACACAAAATAAACAAATTAAAAAGTGGCACAGCTTACATTAGTGAGAGAGATCTATGGGGGGTAACGTCACTACAGGAAAGTTGGGCTGTTCTTTGGACATCTTGACTATTGAGCAGTATCTACTACTCCTGTAGGTGATACTATTACATATTCCCAAGTGCCCTAAGATCTTAACGATGGGCCATGATGAGGTGACTACTGCAATGTACTAAAACGATCGCTCTCGTGCATTTGGGAAGGTTTCATACTCTCAAATGCCTTAAAGGTGACCACGATGAGGCGACCACCGTATTGTGTTCAGACGACGGCCCTTGTGGATTGAGATGGTTTTATATTCCCAAGTGCTCTATGGTCGTAATGGTGGGCCATGATATACTGACGACCATAATTTGCTGAAAGACGATGGCTCTTAATGGTTGGCCATAAAGCAGTAACCACCTCAATTTGCAAAAACGTTCTCTCTCGTGCGTTTGAGGTTTCATAATCACAAGAACCATATGGTCTTAACACTAAGCCATGATGAAGTGACAACCATATTGTCTTTTGATCGCTCTTGTGCATTCCTATTATAAACAGAGAATAGGTGCACTTCAACTTTACCACTTGGTATTAAGATAGTTTTAAAACACTTTGAATGTGATGATCAAAAACCCTTCTATGTCGATATTTCACCAAAGCTGTTGCCAAATCTAGAAATACTGCGACATATTTTTTGTGAACAGATTTTTACTGTGTTGAGTTTTTGCCTAACATCTTAACTTAAATTTTGTGAAGGTGCCAAAAATGATTAAAATGCCCATCTTGTTTATAAAATATCCTTGTAGCTTCCCTCGAGAGATTACCAAAAACCAATGACTATGAAGCAATTGCCCACTTAATGTAATTATTTATAAAACTAACCTTGAAATTTTTTTGGTTAGGCCCCACGAGTTTTAGTAGGAAATAATTCAACATCGCCGCTATTCTATCAACCATTGTAGAATGTGTGAACACAATTTTGATTCTAGATGTTAGCTTCTCCAAAGTTATGATTGTATTCTTGCCTAAGATGTTATCGAACCTGGCCAGATGTCCTACATGGTGCATGTACTCCAAGTTCTGCGTCCGCTCCCTTTGACCCAAATTGCTCCATTCACCGTTATCGCTGAAAACGAATTAATTAAGAACTTATGAACATTGCTAGAATCGTATATTTAATTGAGAAACTACAGAATTGTGGACGTACTTTGCCTGTTGCATTTCCTTCAATTTTGCCATATTAGCCAGGGATTCATCCAAAAGAAATATGGCGTCGTTAATCAGCAAATTGACAAATTTTAAGAATAACGGGGGGTTCACGGACTCCATATTTTTTTCCGCTTCAATCGCCAACTGGCTAGAATTAGAATAGAATTCACACTATGAAAAACATCTATCTCTAAATGGATCTTATGGCAATCATAAAATTTGACCAGATTTTAGGTAAAATCAAATCCCTCAAACAGAAAAAAACAAAAAGATTTCATTTTAAGCACATTTCACTGGAAACAAATTTAAGATTCTTATCACTAATCCCAGTCCCTGTTGAGTTGAAAAGTGTACCCAATCGATGGAACACAAGCGGGGCTTTCTGACAGGGGAGCATACTTTTCTAGAACTGGGCGTGACTTCCCAATTAGAACGAGTTTTTTTTAAAAAGCGACAGGGTTTCTCAAGACGAAATAACGTTTCTTAAAAAAACAAGTGTCTCTGAAAAAGAAGCGGAACTTGCAAACATGGGATGGAGTGTTCTAAAAAGGGACGGACCTAAACAATGCAATAAAAAAAAGTTAAATTTAATCCACGGTATATTCAGGTATGTCAACTTTAGTTGGCATATGTAAGTAGTTGATAATGTACTTTGTTATGGTTAAGAAGTTGTTTGGAGAATTTACTCAATTCCAGATTTTTGTTCGACCTCACAAAACCTCAAACTGACTTAAATTAACTTTGCTTGCTTGCACCCTCTATTTAAAAAAATCCTTTTATTCCTTATAATTATGTGTCGTTTTAAATGAAGAAAAGGATCAGTTGAGAAGTGCACTCGATCTATAAAAAAAAGGCAAGACTTCCTAAAAGAAGACAAGGTTTTCTAGAACACAAAATAACTTTCTAAAAAGGAGGTGGGCTTCTTAAAAATACAGCTTTAACAAAATTTTAAGAAGTATGTCAAATCCACGCAGATAACAAAAGAAATAATATTTTTTATCTGGTACTCGAATAGAAAACCTCAAATTGGCACCTAAAACCTTAACAGAGGAAAAAAGGTTTTTTCTAGTTATAAGAATTTATATTGAAAAGCAAAAAACCGCAATTTAACTCCCGAAAATGTTGAAAAGTTGGTAATTCGTTCTAGGGAAAAATATCAACCAAAAATAAATTTTGGTTTTAAACATTTCTTTTTTTGACTTTTCTTGAGTACCCATTTTACCTATTCACAACTTTATTTTACGTTTTTGGGCGATTGCATTTTACCTAAAATCCGGTCTTACGAGGTTGACAATAATTTGTGCGACCCAGCGGGTAGAAATTGTATTTAAATAACAAAACTTGAATATTACTTGAAGCATTCAACGTGTTCAGGTATATCCCACAAATACTCAAACACAGCATACATTGGTCTGCGGTAGTTGAACTTTTGTTCGAACTCAACGCTCTGCCCCGTCATTTCGATGCTCACAAATACTTTCATTAGATTTTCTGCAATCTAGAAAAGTTGTCGAATTAATGTTTCTTAATATTTGTCATGAGCTCGATTTTTGTACCTACTTGCAATCGATGAGGATGCTCAGTGAACAGCCTCTGTCTCTGCGTACTACCCACGTTACTAAACACCTGATCATTCTTATGGTAGGGCAACAAAGACTCGAGGCCCTCGGCCAACCGGGCCCTGACATGGGGATTTTTCAAGTGTTGCTGTGACCCCATATAGATCAGGATGAAGGTCAGGATGGGATCGATCCTCTCCATGCCTTGCATTTCCAATGAAGACGGCGAGAAGTTCTGAATGAATACCAAGAAAGAGACGATGTTCTCGGTCAGAAACTCTGGAATGCATCTAAAAGGGTCATACTTTTGGTGTAATTGTTAGTTCTCGATTAGTTAATCTTAGATGATTTAAGTCGTCCTACAATTTCGATAAATAATTTGGAACTCTACCAGATTTACATATTAATAATTTCATTACTCTAAACCTCCTAACGCATAATTTTAATTTCATTCTTACTCTAAGGTCCTGGGAACTTCCGATGGCAACGGAAATTCAATGGGAAGTTCATTTAAAGGGGCGTAAGTTGAATCATCCTTGAACTCAGTGTGTATTGCAACTTGACACAACCAAAAAGACATTGCGGTGAAACAGTCGAAGATTTCTTGCACCAACTCGGGGTCAGAAAGCACACATTTTAACGACAGAAATCTGTTAAAAAAAATAATTTTAAATGTATTAGTTAACACCCTAATTTGTAAATGAACTAACTTTGTGAACTGTTGTTTTAGTTGCTCTTGATAAGTCTCGATGAAATCCGAATTGCCGCCGGTTTGTTGCATGGCGTTAAAATTTCTCCCAGCCCGGTTTATTTCCTAAAATAGTAAAGATGAAATATTTCACGGAAATTCATTACTTTGATTTGGAGGTTAATGAAAGGAGATGGCATTGCCTCTCCTAGCGATAGCTATGAAACCCATTTTTGATCAATCCTGTTTATTGTGGCTTTAAATTAAAAATAATAAATTTCCAACTATTACATTTTTGTTAATCTCTCCAAATTATATTCATTGATATTGTGAAATGTAATATATATACAAAACAAAATTTTTGGGTCTGCCTCGGACCAGACGGTGGAAGTGAAACTTTTTGGCCATATGCACACACACACAGACAGGATATATAAATGAAATATAAGACATTTTTTTCCAGTTATTCAATATGTATTGTAACGTTTATTTTCTAATTTATTTACATTAATTGTACACTAATTTATTTAACACACTTAGCTACTTGTACACTAGACTAGACACTACTTAATTTATTTGTACTGCTCCGCTTTCGGATCGTATGTCGCGTTCACGTCTGCTTCTCTACTTCTAATTATCTCCTCGATCACAAGCCCGCTTATATATACACCTTGATTCTGATCCGGAACCCCCTCGTACATTCTCCATAGTTCCAGAAGGAACCCGATTGTTCTTTTAATAATGTTTACGTAGGAAATGTTCAGAAGGTCTTAAATTACTTTCCGTAAACAACAATCCGGGAGAATTCATGGAGCCGTCCTTTAAGCGTCGTGGCGATTCCCTTGAAGTAGCCGCTTCGCTCGGATGGAGTAAACATGTCTCGCGTTGTTTACTTCTCGCATTACAGTATATTTCTTCCTTAATTATATATACTTAAAGGTAATTATTGATATAGAAGTGACTTTAGTATTATACTATACACCTATATATATTATCATTATCAGTAATTTCTTCTATAATCATTCTTTCATCATGGTCATTTTGTGGTTGGTCATTAGAGAAATCGTACCGTATTCCAAAAGACACAATCGGCTTATGGTAACTAAAGTAACTAACAAATTTAATATTCTAGATTCAAACTTTTCAAGATATCTACTAAATATTTTTAAAAACTTCCTCCCAAAGCCAGAACGTGTACAAAAACGTATAGAAAAACGTTATACGGATACGCTGTGGGGATACGCGTAGGCACTTTCCACACGGCCTTTGAATGGATCGTGAAGATTTCGAAGTGTTGTGAGATCCGTTGGTTGAATCCCTTCGCCAATTTTACGCTTATAATTAAATGTAGTTATGCTGGTTTACTCAACAATCAAAGACGAGTTCGATGCACACGTGTATGTATTTCGGAGATGTGCATTACATTTTTACTCTCTTTCTACAACTCTCGCCAGAGGCGCGAGGACGAGACATTCGCAATCGCTTCCCCTGCGTAGGCAACCGACAATACAAACATCTGTAATACGGGTTGCCACTCAAACAGCCTTTGTCCTCGGATTTCTCATCAGGCGTGACGCGGTTTCTCGACCAACACCTCATTCCAACGTGTAGAACGTGTGCAAAGAAGGTTCACTTCAAACTTCGAAAACTTCTCATAAGAGACACTAGCAGACATATATGTAATCGGGTCGATTTTTAGAATCTGAATTATTAGCCGAGTCCAAAAAATATGTTTTTAAAACAATATGTGTGTGCTTTTCTCTCTGTTGGAACTCTTCTCAAAATTTGCCGTAAGAACTTTTTTAAGATTAATATTTATCCCACTACCGAACATATACATAATAATGTTTAATAACATTTTTGGCCAAATCTTTTCCAAAGCGCACTTTACTTTCGTCATTTTTCAATTTTTGGAAATTTTTTCAAAATCGCCTCGAATATTTTTTACTAAATTTTGAGTATTTATTCTTCTATCGAATGTGTTCAAAAAAGTGAATAGTATTTTTCGCTAAATCGTTTTCTCTTAAAGACTTTCTCCAAGTATCACAGGTGTCCTCGCTATTACAATTATGGCGTATACGCCCGGAGTATATGGTGAAAGCAGTCTTTTCTTTATTAGCCGAGTCGATTTCCACCTGCCAGTAATGGAAAAAAGTTCAGGTCGTCCCAGAGTATCCAGACAATAATCTATTTAAAGTTTCCTTTCATCGTCATATTGTTCAGTTGGCGGCAATCTACGTTGGAACTGATGTTTCCATCCTTTTCTCTTAACAACGACTATCGGATATGCCCAAGAACCGCTAGACGGCTCAATGGCCCATTCCTTCTATATCATGGATGATTTTCTTCGCTACCTCCCTCTCTACTTGTAGTAGCCTCCTCGCTGTCCGACGAATCGGCCTCACATTCCTCATATCAATGATCGTCCTCCCAGGATTTGTTCGTGAAGCCTCATCTTTTGTAGTCCAGAGAAAAAATCGCAAGTATTGTTTTATTGCTTCACTTAATTTCTTCTCTTGAAAGCAGCCCTCCCCATCATCTGGTGGATCAGCGATATCGCTGGTGAGCACATTGCCACTTTTGCGGATGGTTATCGGGCGGTCATTGACGTTGATCAACCGGACTGTAATTTCAGCACTAAACGTCACCGTCTTTTCCATTAGAATGCATGTTGGCTTTACTTGAAATCGGCAATAATTATTTGGTCACGCCTTAAAATTGACAACGCCAAGAAAATTGAGGTTCTTTAGAAAAACAAATATCGTCTTCCGGACATATTAAGTTGCAGCAAATTGTTTGAGCAAATCGAAGCGCAAGCTACTGCCTCACACTTTTACCCGCTTAGAAAACGGTCACGTACGGGATCGTTGGAAGAGTAGTATTTTTCACTTTAAAAAGCTTTTCATTATGCAGGCACACGAACAATCGCCGATGCATCCTTTTAATAAAGAACAGCGATTAATAATTCTTTATGAAACATAGTTTTTGTTCATTTCTTAAGTGAATGGATCTTAAGAAGTACCCAAGTTAATTTTGTGGCCGCCCTGGGAAGTCTGATAAAAAAAGTACCACTAGGGCCAGGAACGGGCAGCCAGCTTCTGTCCTCTACTAATGGAACAGCAGTATTAAATACAACGTGATCAAGAAATACTGTTTAAGTTGGCAATCCTAAATTTTACTTTAAAATGGTAGAACTGGGACCACTTCCGGTTGTTTGACAGTGACAGCATTGACACTTGAGCGGCGATTCAAATTTTTATTATAAAAATATAAAAATGGTACTATTTACATTAGAACAAGATATTTTTATTGGCATGGCTTATTTTCGGAGTACAGTTCATGATCCCATTTCTGGATGGCAATACTCATTGGAATCCATTTTGCACCAATTTCAAGAAATGTTTCCTGAAGTTGTGTTCACTATCGACGTTTTTAAACAACACTGCATGCGTGTAGTTCAACGATATTTGAATACAGGCAATATGAAGAAAGGAAAGCCACCTGGTAGACCCTCCGTACTCACTGAAAATGTGGTGTAAGACGTCAGGGCCCGACTGCAACAAAGTCCTCGCAAATCGGTTAGGAAGCTTTCCCTCCAAACAGGTTTGATCCCTATCAAAAGTTCACCAATTTCAACTTATTCCTAATTTCCCGTATTCCGATTCGTCACTTTACAGGTTTATCATATGGAAGTTGTTCCATTGTGTTGAAGAGCAAATTGAAATACCACCAGTACAAATTTTCGATGGTCCAATCCCTAAATCCTCCTGACCATCCACAACGCATCCAGTTCTGTAACTGGTTCAATCAGGAAATGAACAATGATGACATCCTGGTAAAACCTTTTTTTCCGATGAAGCCTGGTTCCATCTCAATGGCTATGTTAATTCTCAAAATTACAGAATTTGGTCTGGTGAAAATCCACATGCTGCTAGAACAACTTTACATCCTACTAAAGTTGGTGTTTGGCTGGCTGTATTACGGCAGAGTAAAATTGGTCCTGTGTTTTTAACTTCACAGTTAATTCAGAACGATACATTCGGCACATTCTCTAGCCATTTGTTGCCCAATTAACCGTAGACGAGCGCGAAAATGGCTACTTTCTACAAGATTCGGCTCAAGCACATACGGCTCGTGCCACAATACAATATTTGCAGGAAGTTTTTGGCTATCGAGTCATAAGTACGGGAATCTGGCCAAGTAGGTCACCAGACCTGACACCTCTAGACTTTTGTTTCTTTGGGCACCTTAAAAACAAGGTGTTCAGTTATGTTCTACATACACGTGAAGAACTCGAAGCTGCCATTATCGAGGAAGTTGCAAATATTTCTCTTCGGATGTTAATTAATGTCTTCGAGAGCCTAAAACGGAGAGTGAATTTATGTTTAGAACATAATGGCGCTCAATTCGAGCAGTACCTTAAAATATTGAAGTTTTTTCTGGTGTGGGTATTTTAATCGTAAATAAATTCACATAACCTACTTCTTCTTCTTCTTCCACCTTTATAGGTTTAGACAACGAAGGTCGATACCCCGAGCCGATAGCCCCCAATGAGAGCTACCCTTTTTAAATTTCCAAAGTTTAATTAATTCTTATATATTCCTGATATTATCCTCGTGGATTAGATATTCGAAATATTTTTTACTGCCCTCCTACAGGATATCCGACCCTATCCGGCCTGGTTACCGGCGTGAATAGGAAAGCGGATACACATTGCACGTGGTATTCTTAATTTTTACATTTAACACAAAATATTATAAACACTTCACTATTACATTCACTACATTTACTTTTCCGTTTACAATACGGTAAAATATATCACGATTAATTTACTATACTAAGATTTACAATTTATAACCAACAAATGTGGAACCTCCCGACCTGCACATTACGCTTAACAGGCCGGGAATGCACATAACCTAAAATATTTGTGTTTATTTAGCTGTCGCTGTCATGCAGAGTACAGAGATTTCCGGTATATCGTTGCAAACCCTTAGACAAAAAAATCCTCCAGGTAGGATTGCCAACTTAAACAGTATTTCTTGATCACTCTGTATCTGAAAAGGAGCTGCACCAAGATTCAGAGACTCATGACTAGAGTTCACAAAAGACCAAGCCTGGTGGCTGCGTGAAATACTGACGTACCTACAACCGAATTCAAAGAACGGTCTTCTAAGCAAATAAATCAGGCAAGCGAAAAGCAAAGGCAAATGTTGGCAAAGGTTATATATGATTTACATAATCACATTTTGGGTATGGGCTGCAAGATAGCCACCTGTAAGGTGACTGATAGCTCTAATGCCCAATAAAAGACGAAAAATCATTGTTGGGCTGTTCCCACGAAATGGGGCGAAATGGAACATGGAACCCACTTCATTGGAAGTTCCACACCAGTAGGGAAAAAGCAGTTAACGGAAAACTTACGCTATGAGTTCGAATCAATACTTATAATACCATCAACATCACGGCATTCACCATGGTAGGTCCACGGTAGGTGACTTGAGAGAAGCACTTAACGCGGCGAAAGGTCCGTCTAGGTGGGTGGCAATAACCGCTGGACATAATAAATGCCTCAATATGGCACCATGGAAACTGATAAAACGACAAAGTGCATAATATAAAATTCAAAATCTACGCAAACATAAACCCACGAATACCATTTTGGAAATCATAAATATTATCCTAAATGAACTAACTATAAATAACAGATCGATTGAGCTCCCTCGGATCCCTGGGCATAAATGCTATCAGGGAAAAGAAATTACAGATAAATTGGCTAAGTTTGGAATCAGCTTAAAAGTACTTAACCAAATCTTCCTCTCACATTATGATATAGACGTGTACATGAAAAGATCCTATATGAATGAATTTAGCACTTATGGAAGAATTCCAATCGAATGGAAAAAAACATATGGAATACAGGAGGTGTGGCTTCCAGGAGCTATTACAACACAATTAACAGACTTAGGTTTAGAATTGGAATGAAAGACGATCCACATTTTGAATGTGGACAAGTGGAAACAACTACTCACACACTGTTTCAAAACAACACAATTCACACAACATTCTATAATGAACATCAGCAATATTGATTGCTACTCCGGTTTCTATAATTACAGTACTAAAAAAAGGTAAGGAGGAATTAGATAAAGTTATTTATCGACATTATGTACACAAGTCAATATAGTTGATAATAAGCTAATAAACTCATAGTACAATATAACCAAATCAAGATAAATGTCTTAATAGTGGTATCTGATTTTAAATAAATAGCAAATAACAACACTCACATGCTCAACACAGTTACTAGTAAAAGTAATATAAGGGATTTAAAGTAATAAGCTTGGTTTGAAATATATCCGCCCGTTTTATTTCAATAGTTTATTTTGTGTTGCTATTCAATGTTGAAAATGATAAGTTTGTTGATGATAATGTAATAATTTTAGCAAAGCTTATGAAAGATCGCCCTAACCACGGGGATGATTAGTTCAAACATGTAAAGAGTCTAAATAAAAAGGATAGGCCACCACCCAGGCGATTATCGGCACTTAGTCAATCAGCTCGTAGTCTAAGCCTCTGGTCTAGCCCACTTCTGACAGAAGAAGAAGAGGTTATGTATATGTTTGTATTTGTAGCACAGACTTAATATGGACCAGCACTAGCTGCGCGTTGTTGAAGTCGAGGGAGCTAAAGAGAGAAGCATAAATAGAGATAGCATACTTGCACTGCAATGAGAAAATACGTTATTTCGTTCATGCACACATCCCAATTCCAGGTAAAAGTATGCTCTGTCTCTCACCTCTATATCTATATATTCTGTTTATTTCACTCTAACTCGTATGGCTTCACAATGAATGCATAGTGAAAGCGAGTAAGGGCCGGTTCACATATATTATATCTATAGTTTGTAGTGTACAACTGTATACACTGCAGATTCCCATCCCAAATCCTTCCTTGAAGACCAGAAGGTGCGAGAGAGCAATAAATAAGGCATGTTGTTTTCTCATTCTAAGTGGGAGGAGCTAACGCTGTGATCGTGATGGTCTACCCTCTATAGCCTTACGGGTTATGTCGCTTACTTTTATGTAGCGATAATGTAATGCATTGTCTCTTTCTAATGACTTTCAACATAAGACACCTGCATTCTCTTTCGAACTTAATATCGTTCGCCTTACGTATGATGTCTTTTCTGGCATTGGTCAATACAGTGTTTGGAAATTATGACTTAATTTCAAATTGTTGCTCGATTTTGCTATACCTACCTCAAACTGGTTTCATTCACAATTCACCTTCTTGTGCTCTCGAACTTGCTACCAAAAGGAGGTGATACTTTCTTAAAGGGATGCAGGGTTTTTCACAGCATGGCGAGACTTCCCCAAAAAGGTTGGCTTATTAAAAAACAGCCTTAGTGTAATTTAAATAAGTTTGTTAAATCCTTGCAAACGACAAAAAACAAATTGTAATTTACCTGATACTGAGAAGAAAAAAAAATTAAATTTTATGCTTCATTTCAAAACGTGGAGACGTTATTTTCCTTTATAAAAATATACATCATGCAAAAGGACGAATTTAACGGCCGACATTATTACAAAATACTTAATTTGTGCTTGCGAAAATAATAATTTTTTAAAAATTTTATATTTTAGGAATTTATAGGTAAAAACTACCAAACAAAAACAATTTTTTTGTTTTGAAAATGTTTCAATTATTTTACTCTCACTTTTACTTTTTCGCTTTTTACTGTTTGAGAGACTTCATTTAACATAATATCCGGTCTTTACTCAAAAACGTTTGAGCCCATTTTACAAACTTACAATAGTGAACAATTATTTTGAAACACTTACTATGCTTTGCCTGAGTAGTTTTTCGATGGCGACCCTACAGCCTAAATCGAAAGCCTTATGTGCCATAAAGAAGCATTCCGAGACAAATGTGTAACTCCTTGCTGTGAGACGATCTTCATTATTCTCGCTTGGTATGAAGCATGTCTCCCCCGACATGTCCCTCATATGTATATTCCTCTCTTCGGCTCTTTCATTTGTAACAGCGCTGTATGTAGGATCAACCTTAAGAATTTTTTTAGTACTCACATCGGCGCAAAACGGTTGGCATAACCTTAACAACAGGTTACACAGGTTAATCATAAATCCATCCATAACGTTAGTGTAAGCTGCAGGGTTCAGTTCTGGCATTTGAGCATTCCAAATCTTCCCCCGGGCAGAGTTGTGCCTTAGACAATCACCTAACCAGTTCAAGGTTTTGTTTTTGACGTCCGAATTGCTCTTTAAGAGACCCAAGAAGATCCTGTGAATGTTTGAGTTCAAGTGCTCTAAGGAAGCTGATAGGTAGTTTGTTGTTGTTGTAGTCGCTGCCTGAAACAATTAAGACGTACTACTAAATAATATTATTTGACAAAAAGTGAAGCATATATATAAGGTAAAATATACATATAAAGCATATAAAGTGCTCTCAGCTCTAAAAAAATTTCAGCCAGTAAAGTTTTAGGTTAGGTTTCAGCTCAAAGAAGCCTCTTGGTAAATTTTTGACCAAATCTTCTAACTTAAACATCTTTTTCGGAGTTAGGTGGCGGTTTGAACGCGCAATGTTCCCCATTGTATGTGTTCCTTAGGTTTCGCATATGCTTTGTACCCAAAATTTGAATTTATGCAGGTTCGCGTCGAATTGTCCTTCAATTCAGATTCCGGACATTTTTACTCCACCCTATAGTTATACGGTTTCGTGCTTCACTCACAGGTTTAAAAGTTCTGAGAGTGAACCTCTCGTCTGGAACATACAACGCCTATCATACTTCATGTTATTGTCTTATGGGAATGACTACAAACTGCTGTGACCGCGACATCCGCCTGAGTAATCGGACAGCGATCAGAGGGGGAAACATCGGAAATTGCCAGCCTAAAAAGGAAGATCGAAACGCTTCAGAAAGACATACAGGCGTTGTCAGACAGCAATTTGGGTAGGTAATGTTTGTCGAGAACAAAGGAAACAGGGAAATCTTCTAGTTTGTCCACTATCAATCTTTATGACTGCTGGCCTTGTCACCTGGTTCCCATTCATAAAAGAATGTACTTGATGAATGGCCCCCGGATCTCTATGCTCCTTTTGCCTGCTTTTTGTTCTTCACCCGAAACGTGGAAAAAGAACACTCTATGAGTCGCCCACCGGACCTTCATGATCTTTTTCATTTGTCCGGCTTGATGCCTTAAAGCTTTAACTACGGAATCCTTTCTTGTTACAGATGGGGAATTTCAGAGCGCTGGAGAGGACGTTTACCATTCAAAAGATGCATTTGACTTGGTCCTAAATGGATTATCAGTTAAAGAAGATGTCCCAGTTGCAGCCGTGGATATCAAGCAACCAAACCTTGAGGCTATGAATTTGTCTGGTATGGACTCCGAGAGCGATCAAAAGTCAGAGGTGTCATTAGTAGAGGGCGTTGCTCGCCGCTGGAAATAAATGCTTAATAAGGGCTTGCAGAACGAGAAGAAGCAACTCTTTCTGAGAAAATATCCACCTGCAGAAAACTGTAAGGCTGTAATTCCCCCTATTTTGAATGAGAAGATTGCAGGGTCATTAAATTTAAACACTTGAAATTAAGAGAGGAGAAATTCCTTCAGAAGCTTCAATTCCAAATTTCTGTAGGACTCGGCACTTTATGCCCCTATTGTCACTCTGTCAGAAAACTCTAACCTGCTAGGCGGTTTAGCTGAGTCTGGAAAGATTTTTACAGGCCTGCTCCATCAAGTATCCCTGCATAGACGTTTTTTTGAGTCCAAGTCTAAACACTCAGTTTAAAACACTGCTCGAAACTCAAACGATAGACAGGTTTTTGCATGGTGAAAATTTTATGGAGAAGGTTAAGCATTCCCAAGCTGCTCAATCTGCTTCTTCCCCGATAGGAGCAGCCCTAAAGCCCAAGATTACATCTCAGCAGCATTATTTAAACTACAAAGGCAAACTCAACAAACAAATCCTAGTGGAAACCGTACAGAAGGGCAGAGATGGTAAACGAGAGACAAACCAGGGGCACGATCACGACGAGCTAGGGAAAGAGAAGACTGGACAACAGCTAGAGGAAGTTAAAACAATGGGTGCAAAGAAGTAAGAAGTAAACTCAGGGTTCGTTGGAAATTTAAAAAACTGCCTAATTCATCGGAAAGCAGTCACCCTGAATAGGATAATTTTACATGATGCCGAGGGGTATAAAATATCTTTTTACCAAACTCGTATCCCAAACGAAATGCCGACAGTTTCTATTAGCTGTAAGGACAACAACCTATACAATTCAGCCATTAAACAACTCTTGGCAAAATGAGCTATATCAAAGGTTTACATACATAAAGTGCATTCCTATCCCTAATTTTTAGTCCCTAAATCTGAAGGAGGCTTTTGATTCGTTCTAAAAAACGCAATTAAATTATCCACGCACCCCAATCCAAATTAGAGGATTAAACGTCGATTTTAAAGCTGTTGTTGAAAAAGTGATATATGGTTAAAATTGATCTTAAAGATGCCTACTTTCTTCAGCAGTAATAATTGTTGTGGAATTTCCCTAATCATCTGATAGAGCTAAATAGATTTTTTGATGAATTTTTACGTAATAAATTGGAGGCTTCATGAGATGTGATTTTATTCTTTTGAATTTGTGGATGTGGGTAACTTTACACCCGTTTTTTAGTTGATTTTGAATTGTGATTAATGCATTGCAACGATATTTTTGGTAACCAAAATTGATTTTTGGAAATGTATGTATTACATTTTTTATTGAGACGCCATTGATGAAATGGCTGCTGAATATGAAACGGCTGCTAGAAATATCACTGGCTGCTGGATTTTTGGCTGATAACTTCACACCCATCTTTTCGATGTGTTTAAATAGACTTAAAAATAAAAATAACATTACCTCATCTCTGGGGTTCTTGAAGTGCTCATAGGTCCCCCCAGGCGTCTTAGGCAACACAGACAAGTTCAAGAGAGCCCCCAATGGCGTACTGGCGTATGCGGAACCAATGTTGGCCTTCTCTGGGAAGCAGCTCTGGATGAAAAGCTCGGAAGTCGTTTCGTTCTTGAGCATAGCGAAGAAATAATGAAAGACCTTAGGGTTTAGATTGACAAGGGACGACTTCTCGATCTCATCGAGTATTACGGCGTTCATTGATTTGATAAACGTGTACAATGAATCAGTTTCTAGAAAGAAAAAAAAAGTATAGAATACAACACAATAAGTATACATATTAAGAAAATTGCGGATTGTTTTGTCTCTTTTGAGGGTTATTGTTATTTTGTAAGTTTAGGACTGGTAGTGTAAATATTCCAACTTTTTTTTTAAAGTTAACTTCGCTTATAGTAATACAAATAAATCCGTGAAAGAAGTTTGTTAAATTCTTATACCCATATCCAAAGATACGTCAATGTCTATTTAGTAAATAAGTAGTTCTATACATGTTCATAGGAACTTTTCCTCCTTTTTATTCAAAATGTATTCTTCACGTTTTTGCTAACATAAAAAATTATCTTTTGTCGTACACTCTGATAAATGAACCTGCAGGAACTAAATTAAATTTCTTAATAATAATATAGAACAATAAAAATATTATAGAACTATTACAGTTGATAAATTATATATCAACAAATTTCTCACAAATTAGGTAAAATTGGTAAGTACCGCTTTGTTTCATTATCAGTGGGTTATGGCAAATAGAACTGAGCAGAAACTGCTTGGTATGACTGGCTAATTATCTAACAGACTGGCAGATAGCTAATAGAATTTGGTCATTTTTTTGTAAACAACATCTAACCATTTCAGTGACGATATATTATAGCTGGAACATACGACATATTTACCATTTATTATTTCGACAATTAAGTCAAAAAGTTAGATTAAAGAAGAGTTAAAGTTAAAAGATTTAACTTTAATTAATTAATTTAACCCCTTTCATATTATTAGTAATAATTCAGAGACCTGCAACTGAACAGATACCTGCAAATAATGGCATTAGGCAAGGGGACTCTCTCAGCCCGCTCCTATTTAACATCGTGATGGACGAAATCATAAAGCAAGTACGCAAACTAAGAGGATACAAAATGGGAAATAAAGAGGTCAAAATCTTGTGCTATGCGGACGATGCGGTACTGTTGGCGGAGAACGAGGACGATCTGCAAAGGCTACTGTACCAATTTAACAAAACAGCAAAAAAGTTCAATATGATAATATCAGCGGCAAAGACAAAATCAATGGTTACTTCCAAGACACCGATCAGATGTAAGCTTGTGGTGGATAACAAGATAATACACCAGGAAATGAAATTTAAATATCTGGGAATCGAAATATCTGGACACGGGGACGTGGAGACGGAAGTAAGAAACCAAGCTACAAGAGCCTCAAGAGCAGCAGCATACCTAAATGACACAATCTGGCGAAATAAATACATTCGAACTGAAGCCAAAGCCCGCATATACAAGACCGCAATCAGACCTATATTATCCTATGCAGCAGAAACCCAATCTGAGACCTCTAAAATAAAACGGATACTGGAGACTACAGAAATGAAAATAGTTCGAAGGATAGCGGGAAGAACACTAATGGATAGAGAAAGAAGTGAAAACATAAGACGAACATGCGGGATAGATAACATCAATGACTGGGTACTGGATAGAAAGATAAAATGGAATGAGCACATTGACCGCATGACGGAAGAACGAATTGTGAAAATATCAAGGGACAAATCACCAGCAGGACAAAGAAGCCTTGGAAGACCTAGGAAAAGGTGGAGTGACAACCTCCCAGGTGACTGAGCAGAGGCAATGATGTGAAGAAAAACAGGCAATGATGCCTATACACAGCAGGAAGAAGAAGAAGAATTCAGAGACATGATTTCAACAAAACCTAAGACATGAGTGGGTAAATTACCCACTCTCCATGGCTAGTTACATCTTGTTGAAAAAATAAATAAATTTATTTATTTATTTATCATATGGCGCACATCACAGAATACCTAGATAAAAGTAATATTCCAATAGAACAGACATATACAGATACATAAATAAATAAAATAAATTATGTACAAAAATTTATATGATAAATATTAATTTAATGAAGAGTTTTGTTACAATATCTTTTACATCTTTTTCATAACATCTTAACATCATTTCAAAATTCAATTGTTATTGTTTTTATTAAAGGCAGGAAAAGAGGATATCCATTTTTTGTAATAAGATAGGGATATTTTAAATTTACAAAAAAACACGTAAAAAAATTTGATTATGAAAATAAAAGCAGAGAAACTTCGTTACAATGCACAAATTTAAAAGGCCTATCACCTGCATTCATGTGCAAATGTATCTTCAAATGAACAACATTATAAAAACAATTACCACAATGCGAGCATGTAAAAAGCTTGCCATTTGTGTGAATACGAAAATATATCTTAAAATCATTGTAATGTGCCACATTGTAGGAAAAACATATGATTCAATGCGATGGATCAATTTGGGATCGTCTACATATAACAGCAGAGAAAACAAAAATGTTGGTATTAAAGAGAACAAGAATGGGTAAAATCTCATACAGGTTGAGGGACGACAACATAACTATGATCCTTCAAATGAAATATCTAAGGGTAACTCTAGACGAGAGTCTAAGACACAACGCATCATATTGTGACGAAGTGACCCCAATTAGGCGGAACCAGGTTGGGTCGCATCCATGTTAATGCAAGTCAGCACGGAACGGCTCCGACAACCTTCGGGCGGGCACGTTTGTCAACAAACGAGAACTATTTATACGAATCGATCAGGGGTTCAGTCGATCAAGCACCCGCAACCCGTGTCGCCGCCCGTGGCCCTTCCGGCCACCCCTACGGGGGGGTTATCCCCCCTGGTGTTCGCCATTGGGAGACCCTCGTCCCTCTCCAGGCTCCCTAGGGATTAATGTAAGCATTTTACCTTTACACCATTTTAATTCTGCCCTTTTTTGTATTTTAACTCTTATACTTTTCTCCTTATCTTACCGCCATTTAATAAGGGCCCACTCTCTCTCCCCTGTATGTTAGTCTTAAATAAACCTTATTAGCATTGCCCCTGTATTTTTACCATCTCTACCGAGCTACCACCCCCCAACCTGAGCACTCCCTTTGGGCCCTAAGCCCTCAGGCGTGTGACAATATCAGAGATATTGGTAAATAGAGGACAGGTTTGGTAGTCTTGTTAGGATAATGTTGAACTTGAGTGGCCCCTTGGGAAGAAAGAGGGAGGTTTCTAAGCGCTACTAGCAGAAGTGGATCATTCACTCCTGCCATACATGACACCCATTTGGTGCCCAGTCATTACATGGGGAAAATATGTGCAGGAACTTGAAAGTGTGCAAAGGAGGGCCCTGTTCCGAGTGGTGAGAGCAGTGTCTTCTGGTGCGGTACCACAGACCATTAATATAACTAGACCCGTTTGTTTACAAAATAATGTATTGACAAGATCTTAGCACATTCTAAGCGTTTTTTTGCGCTGTTGCATGAATGCAAATGAAGAATTCTCGCTTACGATTTGCTTATACATCCAGCCTACTTCGCCTGCGGTTGGTCAGTTGTACGTAAATCTAAAATAATATAGACTTTCGTTATGAGAGGCAACGTGGCAACATCGCGTCCTAGTCTGTCACACGCTAACCTAACCAAACCAAAACTAACCGGGAGTAATTTTGATAAAAATAGGAAACATTTAACAATGGTTAATAGGTGCAAGATATGCAACGTTTATAGCGATGCAGGGAAAGCCTGGGGATTGTCTTTTCATAGGTAAATAAAGAAATTTATTAATGAGATTTTTTGAGGTTATGTATCATCTCAGTGGCGTTCTATCAGTGTTATTATTTTAGGTTTTCAGCAGATCCAATTAAAAGAAATATTTGGATTTCTGTTTTGGGACTTAGCGAAAATGATAACATAACAAAATCGTCCTATATTTGCCCAAAACATTTCAGTAAAGATGATTTTGTGTCTAAAATAGGTGCAACCGACAATGCTAGATATTTAAAGAGAGATGCTGTTTCATTGCGGATGCATCAAGTTTTTGAACCTAAAAGTGCTACAAGGTAATTAATTTCTACCCTGTAACTGTGTTTAATAGAAATGTCAAATTTATGAATTTGTCAAAATTCGAAGCGAGACATTTTTTGAATTTAAATTTCAATCTTTTCAATGTAAATTTCAACAAAAATATTATACTGGTTACTGTGAGAAACAATTATTTCTTAAGATATGAGAAAAAATAGTAATTTTATTAACTATTATTAACCATTTTATTAAACACTAAACAACTTTGAGGAGTTATATCTCAGAAGCTAAGGAGCAAAATAGCAACTTATTATGAATAAAAAGAAGCGTCTTTCCGAGTACTTTCCTGCTATGTTTTCAGAATTTCATTTAACAAAAAATTCGCCGAGATAATCTATTTGTTTATAAGCAAAAAAAACGACACCAACTTTAAACAATGACTGTATCCGTTCTAATAAATATTTTTTAATTCTGACAAAAGTACATGAAAGCTTGTTCCCTCTTATATATGACCGCTAGTTTTATAAAAATCGAATAGTGGAAAAAAATTTAAACAATTTTGAAAATTTTCAATATCTTCCGATTTTTCTGGATTGCAAAATTATTGTGCAAACTCTAATAATCCGATCGAAACGAAATTTACTCGATTCTTTTATTATAACTTGAGGATTTTGTACCTGTGATATGGAAGTCCTAACTACATTTTAAAGTGCCTAAAATAATAAGTTAAAAAAAACACTTTTTTGGGCCGATTTTTTGTTGTTTATTACTATTTGGCAAAACCGCTAATAAATTTTTGAATTTATAACCTATGCCATTTTATGTAAAAATAGATTCTGCAACTTTTTCCTCTCTTCAACTTTCTTCTAAATTCAATAATTAAAAAGTTAGAAGCAAAACAATTCGGGAAAAAACGCGTTTTTTAATTTATTTTTAAATTGTTGCATTTTTTAACAATATTCCCGACCTCTGCGCTTTGGAGGATAAGTCAATCCTTATTCTAGACGTTATTCCCGAGGTATTCATGTAAAAACATTGCGGTTACCTCTTATGCCAATCTAAAGCAAATTTCAGACAGATGGGTCTTGGACTATACTTATTGTATGCATTATTACTGTCATGATGATTTTGATAATCTATGTCCTTCTTTATCATTTGTCACTTATTTCGCACCTTTGTTACCTAGCATGTAAAGGGCTTCATTGCCCGTTGATCTAAATAATAAATAAATTATTTTCTTAATTTTGTTTTCTTTTTGTCCCTTATTATTGATACGCCTATGGATAGCTACTTTGTACGCTGTCAAAATTCGTCAAAGGCGGCCATATTTTCTTCCCCCTTTACACCGCGCCTATCGGCTATGTTGGCATGTAAACAAAGATCAGTTTCTAATGCGAACACCGGGTCTAGTTATATTAATGGTCTGTGTGCGGTACAGTAAATGCAGTGCAAAGCTTAGCAAGATAGGTGGACCAAAAATAATGACAAAGCACTGTGGACAAAATGATTAATTTCGAATATTGTACCCTAGATAAAGTGCAGACACCAAAGGCACGATTTTTGGCTTATGGAATACCTCTCGGGCACAGGCCTTTCATATCATGTACATTTAGAATAGGAAAAATCGAAAGTAATGCTTACAATGATTGTGGTAAGATGGACACTCTAGAGTTCCACTGTTCCATTGTAAATGATGGGAACAGAACCAACGTGTAGCCAAGAGAGTGCTCGGTAGATGGAAGTGTTCTGAAGGATTTGCAGGCACAATGATTGAGAACCCCCTTTAAATGAACCTAAACTGAGCAGAGGTAGTTAGGTAGTTAATTATAGTCCCCTAATCATAGAGGAGGAAGTAAATAACAGCAAAACCATATCCAGATCATCCTTAAGAAACAGGGGAAAGACAAGAGCGCCCATGGCGATCAAAGTGGTTTCCCGGGGTGGAAACGCCCCGACGGAAAATGTGAAAATTAAAAAGAGTAGGGTAAACTTACAGGGGCCTTATAAGGAAAGTTATACCAGGCCTAACCAGAGGAAATAAGGAATGTAACATTGAGGACTGTTCCAAAGGGAGTATAAACTGCGACAATTCCACTATCAAGAAGAGACGCCTTAGAGTCATTTCATTACATTTGATGAACATAAAAGTAGGGTAGCTCAGCTATAAGCTGAAACTGAGGAGAGCATGGGGTGGAGGTAAAAAGGTGTTTTCAGTGTCTATGCTATGTACATCGTTGAGAAGTACACTGAGGCACAGATAGATAAAGTGCTGTAGGTGTGAAGAAGAGAGGCACAGTGCAAAAGAATGCACAAACATGAGCAAATTCACAATGTGTCGGGTCTTTGACGATCAGGCTGACAGCACGAGATGTTCGGAATTTAGAAAAATCCTGATAGAGAACTGCTAAGGGGAGAAAATGGGAAACATGACCGACATGAAGAATCTCATTGACGAAACCTGATTTCAAAAAAGACAAAGGAGTCAGTTCTACATCGTTCAGTGACATAACCTTCACTAGTATTTTTTAGCTATTTTTGTATGTTCCTCTCATTTAACTTAATTATTAGATTTATTTTATGGGTGGCTCTGTAGTTGCCGTAGGGCCAAGAGGCGAACAAACTGGAACTTTCCAAGGCTCCTTTTCCATTAGAAAAAGACAGATAGAATAGAATTGAGGATCCTACGCTCCTCAACCTTTCACACTAAGGGAACTATAAGTCGCCTCGGACAGGATTAAAGTTAACCAAGCCCTCGGCCCCGACAAAATAGAAGGGACACATTGCCGAGTTCCCCATTAAAAGTTTCCTAGAAATGTTCTCCAAAGGGTTAAATGACTTCAAAAAACTGGAGAAAGCCAGAGATTATTTTGATCCTGGCCAAGCGATAGAGACACCACCACCCTGATGCAGGTCCACATGGTTACATAAAAGGAATATAAGGGTCCAGTGAGGTCAGGAAACTCGGCTAAGGTGCTGGTGAAGGTGGAAATCACGTCGGGTTCACCAAATAAGGAATAATATAACTCAATTACAATATGAATATGTAGTGATGTTTATCCCTTGATCGTTGAATAGAGAATACTGTTTTTATCTCCTTGATAAACAAGGTCCCTTGCGTAGCAACGGTGCAACGGTGAAGTCAGGACGCCGCAAATACATGTGCTAAATTCCTCGAGAACATGGTGAAGACCAGACTGAGAAGCTGGAGGAGTCAAAAACCAGTATAACTTCAGAACTGCCCAAGGCAATCTAATAAAAGCTATTAAAGCAATCAAAGAAAAGATAAAAAAAACTCTATACAGTATATCCCAGGATTGAGTTTACAAGAGGAAAATCATTTTTATTTTTGATTTTGCAAAAAATGCTTGTTGACTCTACGATCAACATAAAACAGAGCTAAGTAGGGTTGTAGGGAGTTAATAAGGAATTTAGGGAACATATTCATCAATTGGGGATTAATAACCATTAATAGGGAATTAGAGCAACTTGTTATTAAAAACATCTTAGGTGAAATTTCCACTTGCAAATTAAGTAATCAAACATTAATTAGAACAACTAAGTCAGGAAAATAATCTAATGTGCTTGCTGATAAAGTAATCAATTATTAAGTAATTAATAACTATTAAAGAGGGTATTAAAACAACTAAGTCGCTTTAGCGCGGATCAAAGTGTTAATTTCAAAATCTTACAACAATAATCAGTCACGCAAGCATAACACCAGTCTCGTAATATGATAACAAACGCGCTCCGTAAGGTCAAGCACACAGCTAGGTCAGGTAAATTACAATCTAGGACGCCGAAAGATAACAAAACTTAATTTGCCATTTAACCAATGTAATTTGAAGATGTATAAAAGCTTGTGAATTTTTGGTAATAAACCAGTATACCCTAGTATGCTCAAAACGACAGTGTGATGTGATCTTTCTTCACGCCACTTAACCCGACAAACCATAACCTAACGAACTTCAATCCGGAGAGTACGTTACGCCCTCTCTCCAAACTACAAGAACTTCCAGAACTTCAAAGAGATCACGTCACGCCCTGATCTCCGACTACAAGAACTTCAAGAACTTCAAAGAGATCACGTCTAAGTAGATGGACTAGGGGAGTTCGGCGACAAAATTTGTAACATAACCTCACTTTTGCAAACAGTCCACCGTCGGCCCCGGAGCCCGCGTCCCCCGGAACCCGCGCTTCGAAGTAGCCCTAGGGCCACACGTCTGGGGTCAAAGGCCTGTGGTGGAGGCCGGGGTCGGGGGCCGGGAGGCTACGGGGTGGAGGTCTGGGGCTGGGGCTCTGAGACCCTGGGGTTCCAGGGAGAGAGTCTGGTGTCATGCTGGTTGCCGCGTTGTTAAATGTTGTGTTCCGTGGGTTAGCGGTCGCGCGCAAGCGACAAAGTTGTATTCTGTGGGGGCAGAAGCGGCCTAGATTATCTACTTAAGTGATTCTATACACAGGTCCCCGACATGGTAACTCGCATATACAATAAGCTGTAGCAAGCTGTAGCCAATCAAAAAATTGCGGTTACGGGTCCCCGACGCGAAGACTCGCGCCTATCAGGAGAGAAAGCCGTGCGTATAAATGACTGATGTTCAGTTTTAGTTCAGTTCGCTCGGTGCTGTGATACCTAACAGATGTGAAAACTATAAATACGAATACGACGCATTTACAATTTTCCATGATGCCTACACTCAAGCCAGTTTGTGTTTTTTTGCAATTCGAAAAAAAAACTATTTTCTTTACACAAGAACGTTTGATTAAATGCACGGAAATTTTAGAAATACGTCAGCAAAATAATTTGCAAGGAAAAGATGTGAAATTACCATCGGCTTTATCTGACATGGAAGGCTATCATTCGAAGTGTTTGAAGAAGAAGAAATTGTACAAAAGCAGCAGTTATCCTACGTAGATCCATCCGAGAACTGGAAAAAAGTCGATACCAGAAAAATATCGGTATCTGATTTGATAAACGGAGAATGTAATGTTCCTCCTATTTTGACAGAGTTCTACAAGATTTTGCTTAGCGGCGGTGCATATGGTCGAAAAAAAGTCCTCAATGCCAAAGACTGTCAAAATCGTTTTCGGAAGATGTCATTCATGCCGTTTGGAATGGAAAAATGATGCCTTCAAAACACATCATATCAGGTCTGACTCTTAAAGGCTTAACTAACAATAATCAACGTTTGAATAGATACGGCCATTGCTCCAGTTACACTACGAAACTGAAGCCGCTTTCTCATCCAGTAATCAATTAGATATTTGTCCCGAAGATATTATAAGAGCACCGAATTTATGTACAGGATTAGCATTCGATAACTTTGATAGATTTGTTGACACTGCTTCTGGCAAGGACACTTTTCATGACAGGTACTGTTGGGATCATTTTTCAAAATATTGTTGATAATATTGATTCTTCCACTGAAACTGAGTCAGAGAAGAATGAAAGTACCGAAGCTCAAGTCATACAAAGAGACGACGTACATTTGACACTATTACTCACGAAATGGAAGCATATAGAAAAAAGCCAAAAATTACAGAAACTCTGATGCCACTTCATATTGTCTCGCAATGTACACTTCCAATAAATTGCTCAGCAAATCGATACAGTATGGATGCTTTCTCATGCTCTTGAAATAAAAAAAATGCCAATGTGGGGTCGGCTATAATACAACATGTTTCAAAATGATTGTCATCTAGTTGGCGTTGGAATTTCTGTGCATGTAATTTTTGATGTGCCGCGCTCTATTGATTTGAACCTATCTAATTCTGAGAACAAGTGTCCTGTGATCTGTGCGATTTGTGCAAGTGTCAAACTGGCAATCAGTACTGCTAGTAATTAACGGCCCTTTTCAGGGCCAAAACAAATACTACAAATAGACAAATACTCATAATTCGTTTTCTTTTGACAGAGAAAAACCAGAAGTTACAAGAGGTTAAGTAGGTTATTTTGAGGTTATGTATAGCTAGTAAACTCCTATTTTCGCAAGGCGTTTTTTTTTATTTTACATGGGAATTCCACAGCCGACTAGATGACAATCATTTTGAAACACTTTGTATCCGGTGTTTTTTTAAATTTCACCTCATAGTAGGCTGTGGATAGTGATTGTGAATGCGCCTTACTAAAAAATGTCAAAATTGACATAACCTCACTTTTTTAATAAAAATTGAAACTGCTCCAATCGGTTAATAGTGTATTGAAAAAGACAGCTTCGCTCTATTAATTAGGCGCAGATGAGTGAGCTGTCTTTTTCAAGACACTAGTAACTGATTGGAGCAGTTTCAAAGTGAGGTTATGTCAATTTTGATATTTTTTAGTAAAACGCATTCACAAACACTATCCACAGCCTACTATGAGGTGAAATTTAAAAAACACCCGATACTTTGATATATGCTATACAACGATAAATCCACCCGACAGAAAATTTCATACTTAAGAACTATAAATGAGTCTCCAACTAGTAATAAGGTTGTTCTTGAAACCTTGAACCAATGCCAAACGGCTGCCGAAGAATGTGGCGAAAGATATATGCAAGTGACCTACCATTTAGGCATAGCAAGCAAGGCGCTTAAGATTCAAAGTGACAAAAGAACTTTTTTCGATAATCTCTCCATACACATTGGTCCGTTCCATATAATGATGGCGTACTTCAAGGCTATTGGCAAATACATCGATAATTGTGGCTTAACGAATATCATGGTCGATACCGAACTGTTAGCTAGTGGCTCTGTGAATTGATTGATTACTACTGGCAAACATTTCAACAGATGTAAGAGGCTTCATCCGCTTGCTGCTTTAGCGATTCAAATGATGCATTACGAAAGCTTTGTGAAATTAACAAATCTCGAAATCAATGAAGAAACGAGACAGTATCTTGAAGGCTTAAAAAATGAACGGTATGACAATCCGTAGATTAACAATCAACATTTATTGCGCAGATATTGAAGAAGTATGAAGAATATGAGACGAGGACACTTGCTGGAGATTATGGGAAAACTCCACAATTCTATTTGACATACTCAAATATGGTTCATTACTATCTACTGTTAAATAGAAGCATTCGAACTGCAGACTTGGGGTTATTCAAATTTGTACTTCTGATGATAACAAATCTTTTCTTCACTTTCAACCAACAGAATTATTCGAGATATTTGGTGAAATATTGTGACAATCTCCAAAAAAAGGACGAAAGTCATCCCCGATTGAAAGAGCAGTTTGAAAAAGGAACCATCGGAATTACAAGGACGAACAAATCTTTCTCTCGACAAACCTATCGATCTGGCGCTGGAACAAACAATCAATGCCGATGCTGCATATAAATTAACAGGCATCATTCGATCAACAAATTCTATATCAGCTCAGCAGCGGTGGTGTAAAAGCCACAGCATACCGTGTAAAAGCCACAGCATACTAGCGAGAATAATTACCTACGCATGTAATGGAAACGACTGGATTGAGCAATTGAGAGGATATTACAGCAGATCTGCGGAAAAGTTTTATTGACAAAAGTACCGACCAATTAAAAAAATTAATTGCAAATATTACACAAAACACGAATCATTTTTCGAGCACTCTAGATGGAAACTACTTATATAAGATTTCAAGTGAAAAGGCAGCGAAAGAAAATGTTGCGTAATTCCTTCTCAACGTTAAGAAAATAGGTCTCAATCTGTAGCTTCGGACCACCCTTTTGTGAGTGCGAATTGCAATTGGGCTTTGCAGTTGAACTGTATCTGGAGCTCAATCGGGTTTCAAGCTTCTACTTTTCGAACCATACAGCTAATATTTTCTGAAGCTTTAGTACATGGACCCCAACTGCCTCCAGAAGGTTATTGAAGCACTTGAAACTTTCTGGAGGTCTCTTTGACTTGGGCTGTAGGTGCGATTTACAGTAGTTCCTTACAGCTGATAACGTGTGAAACCCGGTCGTTCTCCCATTACCTTTCAGAAGGTTACGTCACTACTGTTGGGCTATTTCATTACGTGGCTGTAAGTAGAGCCCAATTGGGCTTCGAGCTTCTACTGTCCAACCGTTCAATTAGCTTTACCTGAAGCCCAACTGGTCCCAAGAAAGTACATGAAACCAAATCGCTTCCAGGTTTTCTAGAGCGCTTGAAACCTTCTGGTGGTCTCAATCTGTAGCTTTGTACCACTCTTTTATGAGTGCTAATTGTAAATGGGCTTTGCAGTTGAACTGTATCTGGAGCCCAAGCGGGTTTCAAGCTTCCACTGTTCGAACCATACAGTTAATATTATCTGAAGCCTTATTCCATGGACCGCATTGCCTCCAGAAGGTTATTGAAGCACTTGAAACTTTCTGGAGGTCTCTTTGACTTGGGCTGTAGGTGCGATTTACAGTAGTTCCTTACAGCTGATAACGTGTGAAACCCGATTGTTCTCCCATTACCTTTCAGAAGGTTCCGTCACTACTGTTGGGCTATTTCATTACGTGGCTGTAAGTAGAGCCCAATTGGGCTTCGAGCTTCTACTGTCCAACCGTTCAATTAGCATTATCTGAAGCCCAACTGGTCCCAAGAAAGTACATGAAACCCAATTGCTTTCAGGAGAATGTTAGAGCACTTGAAACTTTCTGCAGCTCTGGATCCCAATTGGGGGTTGGACTATTCCTTTTCGTAGCTGTTAGTTACAGCCCAATTGAGCTTCAGGCTTCTATTGTTCAAATTCTACAGCTGATGGTATGTTTAATTCAATAACGCCTTTAAAAATTTCTGAAGCCCAAGTACATGGAACCCAATTGCCCCTGGGAGGTTTTTCGAGCACTTGAAACCTTCTGCAGCTCTGGAGCCCAAAGCGCGAAAAATTAATTACTGAGTGTGCCGAAGATGGTAAACGATTTGAAAGTGTTATAAAGCGAAATAAAGTCTATGGCTTCACCAAATCACAAAAAAAGAGAAAATTAATGTTTCTAGAAAATTATCTCATATTTTGGACCCTCAGACGCCCTTTCACACAGCCCTGAGAAGGTCGTAAAGGCGAACCGACCCGAAAAATGGATTCAGGGCACTTCAAAACTCCCGAGTGGAAGGTTTGGCCCGCTTGAGACGACAATTTTATGAAGTAAGTACCTTGTTGGAAAAAGCTGAGAATTCTACCCAATTGGGGTGAATTTAGGGGGGAGGGAGGACCGAGCGGCATCTAGATTTTGGTCAACTTTGAAAGTCATGTCTCAATGAAGATTTTGCAAAAAAATCAGCCCGAATGGACCTTTCCGCAGAAAATTCTGTTTTTTAGTTTTTAGGCTTACTTTGAAGTGACTAAGAAGACAAATCAGTTATATTTATATACTGGCATTGTAACACTCATTTCTTACAAATCTTAAATTAAATCTTAAATTAGAATAAATCTTCTGTTAAATCCACCAGGTTTTTTTAGTCCTTTTGCTATATTTTTTTGTTTCACCAAAATTTTTGGTGCATTATTGTGTAAATGTTGGGTGCCTGACTGCACAAAAATATTTTTGAACCTTACTATTACTATCCTCAGCGATTATCCGTTTAGCTGCCTCAACGAAGAACACATAATCCGTCCCGGCGTCCTCCCTCAAAATATCCACCATATCGCCAGCGATGTCCTGCCCAGAATATACGTCTGGCTGTATAACGGCGGTCGCCACGTTCTGCATCACAGTATCCACGATTTCCGCGTAGTCCTCGATCGTTAAACGATCTCTAAGAGCTTCTAACCGCTCGTAACAGCCATGCAGGTATTGCAACACCCTTGTCTCGTAGGAACGTGTCTCATTCGCTGCGCCCTCGTTGCACATGAAGAGTCTCTCGAAGAGGGCATACTGGAGCAAGGACAGGTCGAGCTCTGTCTTTTCGTGGACGTTCTTGACTTCCTCGAGAAACAGTTTGCCTTCGGGGGCATGTTTCGGGTCGATCGTAAAACAGAAGATCTGCTCGAGCAGGTCGTTGAGCGGTTGGCACCGTTGCACTTCGGGGGCGTTCAGAAGGCTTGCGAACGGGTTGCTTCCAGACATTGTTATTGCTGATTAACTATTGATTAATAATTGTAGTGAACATCAGTGAACATTATTCGACACATTTTTGGTTGACACGACCGACCGTGACCAACAGACCAACAGAACATTTATTACAACCATAGAGATAAAAGATAGAGGAGGTAGCAAATGTGGTTGGAAGTTGGAACAAATAGACAATAGACCAAAGCACAGACCAAAGTGGCTTCTGCATATGGCCGACTTCCTGTAAGAAATCTTTCTCTCCAATGGCGTAGCATTACATTAACTAAAATTATAAAATAATAATTTGTATGAAGCAGTATTATTTTCCATAAAATGTCACAAAATGCTAACATATGAAACAATACGAAGGTTGCTCAGCACGAATTAAATAAATAATTTCATTTTTAATTTTTTTGATTAATTTAACTCATATTTATACTAATAGTTCATAACAAAATTACCTACATCAGTTTTTAAATCCTTACGCTGTTGTTCATTCTTTGGAAAACGGAAACAAACAAAAAATTTACGATTTTGGGATTAATCAGTTAATAGAAGAAAAATTACCAAAAAAGAAATGTGCTCCAGGTATACCAGAAAGACAAAGAACGAGCAGGAAACCAGGAAGAGCTGATTCAGTTATGTAGTGGGTATATTATATTAAAAATATATATGTATTTATTATTAATTGTTAAACTTTGGTTCCCAGTGGTAGACTGTAGCTCCTCCCATAGATCCGCCACTGCACAATTCAGCAATGACAATCGCAAGCACGAGTTCGAAGAGTGGCTTCTCAATATGGCCGGTTCCGTCTACAAAATTTATTACCCCCTCTCCCTATTTGTTACCTCCTCTCTCTTTTATCTCTATGATTACAACACATGTCATCTGATTTCATTGGACGGAACAACTCATGGAACGCATAAGGACCACCCATAGAGATAATAAAGATCGGAGGTAACAATTTTGTAGACGTAACCGGCCATATTGAGAAGCCACTTTTCGAACGCGTGTTTGTGATTGTTATTGCTGAATTGTGCAGTGGCGGATCTATGGGGGGGTACAGCGCCCCCCCATTGGGAACCAAAGTTTAACAAATAATAATAAATACCTACATACATATTTTTAAAATAAAATAATTTCTGCCGATATACGCTATAAATTTGTCAGTGGCATTTTTGATTAATCAAAGAAAATATTTTAATGGTTTTGTGAGTGTTGTTATTGTGCTATTTTAAAACAATGAAGCGTAACATTACAGGCTATTTTAAATCCGAAGAACCTAAAAAAAAAAAAAAATTGCCCAAAATAATAGAAGTGACCGGTATTAATATTAAAAGTTCAACATCGAATTCAAGCGATGTATGTATTGCGGAAAGAAGTTTTTCGGTGTTAAGGAGGTTGAAGACTTACCTGAGAAGTACTATGGGCGAGGAAAGGCTAAATGGTCTAGCTATCTTGCCCAAATCAACAAGTCACGGAAAATTGATGTTGATTTAAGTAATTAACATGTTTTCCAAAATGAAACCTACACGCCCAGAAATTGAAAATTAAAGTAACTATTGTTTTTTTTTGTAATTTTATATTTTTTTGATTTATCATTTTGATTTGTTATTTTTTTATTATGAACTGAAAATAATATTTTTTGGTTGGTATTATTATTACTGTTTTTTATAAACTTTTTACAAAAAGGCTTAGCCCTCCTTGATGTAATTCTAGATCCGCCACTGAAATTGTGGTATCTTCAAACAGATTGTTGTTTTTTGTTATAATACTCGAATGAATTTTTATTTAGTGACACGTTTAATAATTTTTCGGTTTTGGATTTGGTTAAGTGTTATTAGTATTTGTCGAATATAAAGTTCGAAATATGGTTTCGTGTTGCTCTAGTGGAATTTCCCACAAAGCGAGGAAAACTGGAGTTTCTTTTCATCGGTAAGTATATAATAAATCTTTGAGGTTGATGTTGTTAGTATTAAAATAATTCCTGGCGATTTATACCATTTTTCAATTAATAGCTTATTTTTAGTTGGCATTCTAGTCGGTGGCCTGGTTGTAATTTTTTGTTTATTTCTTTTCCAAAGAATGAACAACAGCGTAAGGTTGTAAAAACTGATGTAGGTAATTTTGTTATGAACTATTATTATAAATATGCATTAAATTAATCAAGAAAATATAAAAAAAAACATTCTTTAGTTAATTCGTATTGAGCAACCTTCGTACAGTTTTATATGTTACCATGTTGTGATATTTTACGGAAAATAAAACTGCTTCTTACAAACTGGAATTGTTATTTCATAACTTTAGTTAATAGGGAGTTATTGGAAGTAATAGCATTTTATTAGCAGTAATAACAACAGCCGTATATTAATAGTGCGGTGTCGTTTACGCGGTCGAAAAAAACGAGTTATTGGAAATGCTTTTTGGTTTTGTGCTATTCACTCTCCTTATTTCTAACCTTACTTTTAAACGTCGAATTGTCTGTTGGCGGATGACCCGGTTGTTGTTATTTGTTTGAGTTTGAGGGGAAGACAGACAAAAATGAAAGAAGCAGGTCGTCGTCGTACGTAAACCTCAGTCTAACCTTTTGTCACTCATTGGTTTTTTTAAACAAATTCACAACTCGTTAAAAAAAATCTGGAAATTGAAAACCAAAAAGCAAAGACGTAAGACGTAAAAAAAACATAGAGAATGCAAAACCAGCAAAACGGTTAGTTATAAAAACGACAGATCAGCTGCAAATGTCAAAAGTGTCAAAATACGGGAAAATTCCAGTAATAGTGCATAGTCTGGGTGCCCGCCGACATAAAGCGCTACTTATTAATAACCGGCCATAAATTTTTTGATTGCTTCACAATACAGAGTCTACCACATTTCCTCAGTGAAACCGTTTGTAGTGGGGCCGTTTTCTCTCTAACTTCACCGAAACATGTAAAAAAAATATCGGAAAAAATTTATAAATAACCAGCTGATTTTTTCAGTAAAGCTTAAAAAACGATGTATTACCATGTTTTCACATTGTCCGACAAAATAAACTTGCCTATAGTAAATTCACTGAGAAGAAAACTTCCATGAAACACAAACGTCGAAATTCAAAGCGCGCGACCAGTTAGCGAATAAGTAGGTACAGGGTCGCATTAAGAATGATCGCCTTGACTACAATTTATCTTTTACTAAGATATTACTAAGGATGTTCATTTCTTTCTTTTCTGTATACATTTAAAATAATGGTTTTCTCCCCGCAGCTTAAGTATGTTCCAGGTCTCTTTTTGGGAGGCGAGCAGGGAAGGTGTCTTTCCATAATTGAAGACCCTGGTGCAAGAAGGGGATAAGTAACAATATGTAAATTGTTCAGGAGAGGCAAAAATAGTTTTTATTTTAAATTTAAACTTTTTGTTGGTCATGCAATGTGGCCAAACTAGTACAGCAGCTATATATGATTTAAACAGCATTTTACAGCCAAATAACAATTCCATTAAGGAAAACAAATTTGTGGTGCAATAATGGGATAAGTTTATAACTCTTTATAATGTAATTTAGAACAGGTGCAAAAAGGGGATAAGTTACAAAAAAAGGGGATAAGTTACAATAAAACAATTTTCAATAGAAAAGCTTTATTATTAAATGTGAACCATGGCAACAATAAAAATGAATATAACCTAAATCAATATGCTAATAATTTTAACAGAAAGTAAAATGTTTCTTATAAGAATAGTTAATATTAGTATTAGCCAACCAAGTATTAAAAATTTCAAAAATATTTATTTTCATTTTTAAGAAATAAAAATAGCGTGATTAATTAATCACACTGAAAATCCCCAGAGCTATGTGAGTCCGTGAGATCTGAATCAACATCTACCTCTGCTGATGTGATTTTGTCTGATTTTAGAGATTCATAGAAATGCGTTTCGTTTTTTCCGACATATTCCTGGGCTAGCAACATAACATTTTGATATTTAGCATCTTTAGTAGATAGGGGATTTTCGTAAGATTTGGGCATTAAATTTATTTTTGGTTTTGAATTCTTTTTAAGCATCGTAAAATATGTAAAAAGGGGGTACTAGCAGATTGACTACATTCAACACCATATGAATTTTTAGTGTATTTAAATACACGATATGTAGAAATAGTTATCACTGGACTCATGCTCGCCAATTAAATTATTTTCAGATTCACTTGAATTTGAAGGCAGAAACTGAACTTTGAAATGGTTCATCCTCACTGCTTAAACTCATAATGTGCTTTTAATTATTAAAAATACCACAATATTTTACCACACCACACGTTTTAACACAAGCGTATGTTCAATGTTCAACGATTGTAAACAAACAGGCAAGTGCAAGAATGGGACAGGTTTAGGCATACAAAAATATGGAACAAAATTTGGTGCAAGAACGGGATAAGTTACACAAATCTTATCCCGTTATTGCACCAGACCATGCAAGGGGATATGTAGTTTGCTATCATAATTTAGTATCTATTGCTCGCACGTATCCCATACTTGCACCAGGCAAGGAGCGCACATTTTGAAACCTAAATATGGAGCTATCTCACTTTTGCAGAATTATGCACTTATCCCCTTCTTGCACCAGGGTCTTCAATTGCAATACATCACAGAAATATGTTTATAAAAATTTATATAAAAAACCTGAATAACAATAGTGATACGTTAAAATAAACCACCAACTAAAAGTCCACTATCACCGTCAACGACTTTCCTGAACGCTTGTAAACAGACAACCATAGATCAGACAACTAAACTTGTTAATTTTACTGAACCGACTCTGTACATCAACAATTCCCGCCAAAAGTTTTATGACTTCCACCAATAGCAAACGACGTGTATTAGGTGTTGTCTAACTTTACTACCTTTTCTTGTTTCATGGATGTTTCCTTCTCAGTGGATTTACTATAGTTTCCAGTCCGACGGTGGAAATCGGAAAATTTTCGATGACAAAATATTTATTAATAACATTTTGTTTTTTGGATTTCCTGGTTTTAAATAAAGAGTAGAACATAATGCATTAGTTGTCCGACAGAAAAAACGGGCTTTTCAAATTATTTTAATAGCGCGCTTTTAAATTGTTTAAACAACTCCGAAACGCCAGGTATACTGGCATCATCGCTTATTTAGATATTATGTGACATGCATGGCTCCAAACTCCAAAACAGCCCAAAACGCCAGTTGATTTTCAGCATTGTTTTTGGTACCACGTTTTTCTATTATAAATTATAAGTATCTCGTGCATAATAATCTTGGTATTAGAAATAATGGAGTGTTTTTTGTGCAATTCATTTGCTGATAAACCTGGGTTTGGACCAAAAAGGGAACAAACAAAAACATTTACGCCTTATATATTGAATTTGTGCAAGCTTATCAGACCACGCGGTAGCGTGGTCGTGGCTAGTATGACGTCACACCGCTGCTACTATACTTATACTTTGAAATCGTGTTTTGGGTGTTGGTGGTTTTTTTCATTTCGCGATTTTACCATTATTACACTTTGTTTTCAAAGAAATGTGGCATATTTAGAAAGCTTATGTGATAAGCTTCACGTTGAATCTTTATACTCCGCAGAAGGATTCATTTTTCATTATTTTTTTTTTGTCATAAACTTTTCGTCATCTGATTTCGCGTCGATATTTTCAGTATTCTGGTTATTAAGACGCCGTTCTAGTGCCGTTTGAATTACACGGATGTTTCTTTTCTGAAAATCGGATTTCGGGTACCAGGATAGCAGAAGGGCCAGGAGGTATGGAGGTATATCGGTTCCTGTGCCTAATATTGTTCCCTAAATCGACGTTCCGTGCCATATAACCTATGTGTCAGGTCCTAACCTCTACAGCCTCATGTCAATCATGTCATGTGTCAATAGGATCAAAAATCTGTTATCACTTATCTTCGAAAACTATCGGGGAAATATAAGAAATGAAATAAAACTGTAAATATAACGGGGGAAAAGTGGAATTGCGCAGAAAAAGTTCGTTTTCTTGGAGTTTAGAACCCGCGACGTCCAAAATAAAAGCACGTGACGTAACTGACAAGGGTAGAGGTAAGAGCGTCATAGTTACGAAGTTGTTAGCCCCGCCAATTTAGAGTGAGAAACAAGTCGCCTTATTTATTTGGTTAAAGAAGAGGATTTAAAAGAGGAATAATCAGATTCCAACAGTGCTACAGTGTCAGGATTTGGTTTTGAATGCCACATTCTACCAAGCTGTTCGGATTTTCCAGATCACCCTAAGAAGTTTACCAGCAATGAGAAGGTACTGGCATTCCGGAAGTTCAAAGAACAACCTTCGGTCGGCATTAAAGACCACATTATTAAGGAAAAAGTTAGTACAGAAGAATTGACAGATACCGACAATCATACAGTGTATGCTGGGAAAGAAAAAACGATTTGCTTTTAGGAACCGTCTTAATACACAAAATGTTACGGGGCTCTATTACAAGTAGATCTTATTTATGGACGCTTGATTGATTTAAAATACTTAATAACGAATGGCTGTCTGATGAGACTAAGATTTTTTCACGAAATGCTATCAAAATTTTCAAATTTTAAACCCAGAGATACATTGTCGGTTTTAAATCTCCTTCAAAATCGACAACCACGAACTCGCGTTACTCCAGTTCCTTCTGATGAACATAATTTACAAGTAATTCACTCTTCTGCTCAGTGGATACGTATTTATTTTGATACTAAGCATATTGTTGTTTATAACTCGATACACGGTAATCATTTAAATAGGGAAGAAGAATTAATGATAAGAGAATTATTTCCTTATTTTCGAGAGCTTCCTCTTGTTTTTCCCAAAGTGCAACAGCAACCTAATATGATTGATTGCGCGATATTTGCTATAGCATTCGCAAGTTCTATTTTTTTTCTTGACGGTTCAGTAAAAATACGTTATGACGATCAAAATAACAGAATGAGAAAACATTTGCTTGTTACCTTAGAGAAGAACACGACTCGTTTTCCGATTTCCGAGCCCCACAAAAAATAAAGTACCGATCTGTAAATCAGACATGTGGATCCTTATGTATTTTTCACCGCTGAATCCGAATCTGAGGTCAGAAAAAGTCCTTTACTCCTGGAATTGGCCCCAAAGGTCAATCGGGGACAGGGAAATCGAGATTCGCAGGTCGGGATCGCTGCACTCGGATTTTCTTGTACTTTCAAACTTTAGCAACGTAGACGACAGTGAAACAATTCGAGGCCAATTGGAATTCACGCCCTGGGTCCAGAAAATGAGCCCTCGGGGGCAGGAAAATCGAGATTCGCAGGTCGGGATGGCAGCACTCGGATTTTCATGTATTTTCAAACTTCAACAACGCAGACGGTGGTGAAACAGTTCGAAGCCAACTAGAATTCACCCTCTGGGCCCAGAAAACAATTTCACCGTCGTCTGCTTTGCTAAAGTTTGAAAGTACATGAAAATCCGAGTGCTGCGATATCGACCTGCGAATCTCAATTTTCCGGCCTCCGAGGGCCCATTTTCCGACCCCAAAGGCCCGTTTTCCGACCTCAGAGAGTGAATCCCAGTCGGTTCTAAACTTTTTTGACCACAAATCCGGCTTTGGCTTGGGAATGAATCGACCTCGCCTGAGCATCCGTCATCCCGGAATTCACGTATCAGACCTTATGGCGGCCATTTTCGGCCTCTGGGGCCAATTCCAGGGCTGCATGCTTTTTTCTGACCACGGATTTGGATTCAGCGGTGAAAAATGCATAAGGATACACATATCTGATCTATAGGTTCGGACTTGATTTTTTTTATGGGGCTGTGTTATTGAAAATAATGTAAATAACATAATATTTCTATGAAGGAAATGAAATCTGATTTTTATGTCTTTTTTTCAAAAGATTATTATGTGGCTAGTATGATTTTGATACTGAATCTTATCGTTAATTACCGTCTATGAAAGAAATGAAATCAAATCAACATTGGCAAGTATACATTTTAACACTATGAGCAATACTAGCCTGGTCCGTCGGTTTTAAATTTTTAAGCGGTGTTTTCAAAGTTTACAAAGAACTGTGTCCATAGACTGTATCAGTTATTGCTCTTTTTTTCTTTTGTTATATGATCAAATAATGTTTTAAATTTATACTGTACCATTATTATTAATTTCTGAAGTAGACTGCGCAGTTGTAAAGGTTTAATAGGTTTAAAGTAAATCGAGTGTGTATGCATCTATACACCGGAAGCACAAATACTTCATCTATCACATATATATGGAAATGAATGACATGACAAGTACTAAAGAGCATAAGATTTAGCTCATGCCTCTGTGGCATAAGCTCATCTCTATTATCGCCAGAGTGACGGATCTTCTGTCTCTCATGCCTCTATAGAAGACATACTTTCTCGAGTTCCTCATACCGTTTATTAACTGAGGAGACATATAATTTAGTAATAGTCTATCGATCGATAGATTTATGCATAGAATAGTTATTTATGTATTAAAGCATAATCAGGAGTTTATGGCAAGAGAGACTGCGGAGGGCTTTTAATTTCTCTACATTGCAATTACATGCAACGTTTTATTTTATTTTGCTTCATAAAAAATCAAATAAATATTCGAAATTTCCTGGAGATTAACTGGAGATTATCCCGTCGCGATTCGTGATAGGAATTTCAGTGTTTTGTCCTAGTCCGCTATTTTGCTGTTGCTAGGGTTACTACTGTGTTGACAATTGTTTATCAAAATGACAGTGATCAAAAAGACGACAAAATAGATATTGAAGAAACCGAAAACGTTTATTCAGAGAAAATTAAACAAGTATCTGAAGCTGCGCAAGGAAAATTGATCCCAGATAAGTCAAGGGACATATACATAAAGGAATATGACTTTTTTACATTTCCATAAAGGCCAATGTATGCCCCCATTTGAGTGCGTATAAAATCGATTATAGGGCCAAAATGGTATAAATAATTTTTCGGATTATCTGCACCATTAAATTCTCACCGAGCTATACAGTGATCTGCTTAAATTAAAAATATGATGAACCATTAATTCACTTGGCATTAACTGGAAACATTTAAAGTTAGCTAATTAAAGATATTATTTAATTTTTTCCCTTAATAATTTAAAACCGACGGACCGGGCTAGTATTGCTCATAGTGTTAAAATGTATACTTGCCAATGTTGATTTGATTTCATTTCTTTCATAGACGGTAATTAACGATAAGATTCAGTATCAAAATCATACTAGCCACATAATAATCTTTTGAAAAAAAGACATGTAAAATCACGTAGGTTTAATAATCACAAATATGGTGATGTGATTTTACTGGAAAGCTACGACGATGAAGTACTTGGTTATCATTTATCCTGCTACAAGGAATTCAATATGAAAAAAACGTATTTTGCAAATGAAAGGTAAGTTTAATACTTAATTAAAATAAAATAAAATATATTGCAAGTATTACTAAATTATACTACGATTTAATGTGACATTTGTAATAACTTTTTATAACCATTTTTATTTCAGATTCTGATAATGAACTGTAAGAGAAGAATGATGAGGAGAAAGATGAAGAAGGCACTTTATCAAGCGATGAAGATTCGGACCACGAAGACACGGAGGACGAGTAAAAAAATTGATATGTACATTTCAAAAATAAAACTTTTGTAACTTTTTATAACATTTTATTCATATTATTTATATTATGTGATCTATTTCTTTAAATAGAAAATATTAACCATAAACATACTTTTTACACTTTATCTATAGTATGTTTATTTATATATTACTTTATTTATATACATTACTTTAATTAATTTCATTGTTAACATGAAGATCGTGTAGTAATGGAATATTCTTAAAAATTCATGTTTTTTACATTTTACCGTAAAGTTGCCCCTACATATTTGTCGGGCACTAGTACCAAACATTTAGAACTGGTCTTAAAAACCCAATTTTTCATTTGTCCGACAGTTATTAATATATTTTAGGCTCCGAGTAAATTTAATTTTTTTTTCAATTAAAATTTTTACAAATTGATGTTTTTTTGTCGGACTGCAGACCTGGCCCAATATATTTGTCGGACAAATGTTCCACACAGTAAGTACGTCTCTTAAAAACAAGTTTCTTTTTTTGTCCGACAGATATTAATAAATATTTTGTCATTGAAAATTTTCCGATTTTCACCGTCGGACTGGAAACTAGGCAAGTTTATTTTGTCGGACAATGTGAAAATATGATAATACATCGTTTTTTAAGCTTTACTGAAAAAATCAGCTGGTTATTTATAAATTTTTTCCAATATTTTTTTTACATGTTTCGGTGAAGCTAGAGGGAAAACGGCCCCACTACAAACGGTTTCACTGAGGAAATGTGGTAGACTCTGTATTGTGAAGCAATCAAAAAACTTATAGCCGGTTATTAATAAGTAGCGGTTTATGTCGACGGGCACCCAGACTAGCAGTCCTTATTTGTTCAGTAATAAAGTCTAGCACTATCACAATTACGGGTAGCAGTATTTAGTGGGCCACTGCGCATGCGTATATGTCAAAATAGTGCTATCAGTATTACTGCTACACTTTATTACACTTCCAATAACTCCCTATTAGGGGATAATAATACGTAATAATTTCGTAATAAATCGTAACGATAATTTAGTGGGAATAACTTCCACTAAATACAGCTACCCGTAATTGTGATAGTGCTAGACTTTATTACTGAACAAATAAGGAGTGCACTATTTACTAGAATTTTCCCGTATTTTGACATTTGTAGCTGATCTGTCGTTTTTATAACTAACCGTTTTGCTGGTTTTGCATTCTCTATGGTTTGTTTACGTCTTACGTCTTTGCTTTTTTGTTTTCAATTTCCGGATTTTTTTAACGAGTTGTGAATTTGTTTAAAAAAACCATTGAGTGACAAAAAGTTAGACTGAGGTTTACGTACGACGACGACCTGCTTCTTTCATTTTTGTCTATCTCACCTCAAACTCAAACAAATAACAACAACCGGGTCATCCACCAACAGACAATTCTACGTTTAAAAGTAAGGTTAGAAATAAGGAGAGTGAATAGCACAAAACCAAAAAGCATTTCCAATAACTCGTTTTTTTCGGCCGCGTAAACGACACCGCACTATTAATATACGGCTGTTGTTATTACTGCTGTCACTATTTTGAAACTTCCAATAACTCCCTTTTATTACTGAACAAATAAGGAGTGCACTATTTACTAGAATTTTCCCGTATTTTGACACTTTTGACATTTGTCAGCTGATCTGTCGTTTTTATAACTAACCGTTTTGCATTCTCTATGGTTTGTTTACGTCTTTGCTTTTTGGTTTTTAATTTCCGGATTTTTTTAACGAGTAGAGTAGTTGTGAATTTGTTTTAAAAAACAATGAGTGACAAAAAAGTTAGACTGAGGTTTACGTACGACGACGACCTGCTTCTTTCATTTTTGTCTGTCTTTACCTCAAACTCAAACAAATAACAACAACCTGGTCATCCGCCAACTGACAAGACAATTCGACGTTTAAAAGTAAGGTTGGAAATAAGGAGAGTGAATAGCACTAAACCAAAAAGCATTTCCAATCCCCGCACTATTGGGGAGTTATTGGAAGTTTCAAAATACTGACAGCAGTAATAACAACAGCCGTATATTAATAGTGCGGTGTCGTTAACGCGACCGAAAAAAAAACGAGTTATTGGAAATGCTTTTCGGTTTTGCGCTATTTCCTTATTTCTAACCTTACTTTTAAACGTCGAATTGTCAGTTGGCGGATGACCCGATTGTTGTTATTTGTTTGAGTTTGAGGTGAAGACAGACAAAAATGAAAGAAGCAGGTCGTCGTCGTACGTAAACCTCAGTCTAACTTTTTTGTCACTCATTGTTTTTTTAAAACAAGTTTACAACTACTCTACTCGTTAAAAAAATCCGGCAATTGAAAACCAAAAAGCAAAGACGTAAACAAACCATAGAGAATGCAAAACGGTTAGTTATAAAAACGACAGATCAGCTGACAAATGTCGTTAATCCGAAGTTCCGGCGCGAATGTGCGTGGTAGACCAGTAACTAAGGCGGCTCGAATCCCGTACGAAGTCTTTTGAAGATTTTCCTCCCTCTCAAAAAAAAAAAAAGCTGACAAATGTCAAAAGTGTCAAAATACGGGAAAAGTCCAGTAATAGTGCACTCCTTATTTGTTCAGTAATAAAGTCTAGCACTATCACAATTACGGGTAGCAGTATTTAGTGGGCCACTGCGCATGCGTATATGTCAAAATAGTGCTATCAGTATTACTGCTACACTTTATTACACTTCCAATAACTCCCTATTAATATACGGGTGTTGTTATTACTGCTGTCAGTATTTTGAAACTTCCAATAACTCCCTATTGCATTTTAGGTAGTGCGGTAATCCTATCATAGAGATAAAAGAGAGAGGAGGTAACAAATGTGGTTGGAACAAATAGACGAAAGCACAAGACTAAAGTGGCTTCTGCATATCGCCGACTTCAAATAGTCCAAGAGCTAGCTACATAAAACAGTATCGATAAGGAACACGACATTTGAGTTCACAACTGATTGTAAAAACATGAACCCAATACCAGATGGCTGTTCTGCCGGTTTGCATAGGCCGGATATGTAAATGGCGAAAAACCGATAAAGTACACGGGTGAAATTTTGTTCAGGCATTGTCTAGACTTTGACTAAGAGCGGTGTAACAATGGCAGAAAGTTAGCAGGTCGGAAAACCCTCGGCAGAAATGATTCAAAGTCGCGGAAAATTACCATGACAAAAACCGATAAGGTACACGTGAAAAACTTTTTCCGTACATTCTTTGGTCCTCAAGGAAGAGCGGTGCGATAGTGGCAGAAAATTAGCAGGTCGGAAAACCCTCGGCAGAAGGTCATGAAAAATGGCCTGTAACTTTCAGTTTCTTCTGCCGAGGGATTTCCGACCTGCTAATTTTCTGCCACTGTTGCTCTTAGTCAAGGTCTAAACAATGCATAAACAAAATTTCACGGGTGTACCTTATCGGTTTTTCAGGCATGTTTTTAACTAGCCGCCATTTACATATCCGGCCTATGCAAATCGGCAGAATAGCCATTTGGTGTTGGGTTATTTTTTTATAATCAGTTATGAACTCAAAATGTCGTGTACCGTATCTCAGACTAAAACAATCGCGAACACGCGTTCGAAAAGTGGCTTCTCAATATGGCCGGTTCCGTCTACAAAATTTATTACCCCCTCTCCCTATTTGTTACCTCCTCTCTCTTTTATCACTATGAATCCTATACTTTAGTACCCCGAAACACAGGCACCATAGAACGTAAAAGTAGAGAACATGGCGAAACGCATCAATTGACACTTTTGTTGCCAGTTTTTTTTTCGCAGAAGCGAGTGGTGTAGTCAATCGTGTTTAGAGTATGCAACCAACTATACAAGAATTTTCTAGATAGGTTTAAATAAGAGTACTTTAATTGTATATGTGTTGAAGTTCTTTCAGCTGTTGAAATATTCCGTGTGTCCCTGAAATTGATCCCGGGTTGCTTGGTATCGTGACTTATAATGTTATAATACTAATTTATTTATTTATATGACCAGTTGTTAGATGCAATTGGGTTTAAATTAAATTACATGCAACCAAAGACGATATGCGATCACCTTTGATGCAACATAAACTTAATAGGTAATTAGGAATGGTACAAGTATCCTGAACTGAAACTAAAAACAAATTTTACAATTTTATTTGAAACGTTCCATCGCCATACTAATGTAGTGATTTTATTGTTTAATGGTAATTATATATCAGTAAAAGGATACCTATATCAATATAGGTATGGAATCAGTATTAATATTGTCGTAACAAAGTTTTCAATTGAATAGATAGTCTGCTAAATAATTTAATTGCAGCAATACAGCTGTTCATGTCGCTCTCAACTTTAATCATTATGGATAATGGAATTTTTTATTTATTTCTTTGGCAGCAAATTATCCGTTACGTTTGAATTTATCAAACCGTCGATATTCCCAACACAAATCAGTGGCAACAGTGTGGAGGTTTCTTTACATGTCAAAGTCAAGGACCAATTTCGGGGTGCTAAAGTATAGGATTGCCGCCGTATTTTAAATGCTACGCCACTGGAGAGAGAGATTTCTTACAGGAAGTCGGCCATATGCAGAAGCCACTTTGGTCTATTTGTTTGAATCACATTTGTTACCTCCTCTCTCTTTTATCTCTATGATTCTGAATTGATGTTCTGTGGAGAAGAAGAAGAAGAAGAAACGGAAGTAGGTTAGGTTTTAGGTTTAGGTTCCTAAAAATGAACCCGAAAAACGTTCACTCTACTTTACTTCTAGGAAATGATCTAGATGATCTGTTAATTAAGGTTAACTCTTGCCTAATTCTCTCCTTTAACATGTGCACTTTAAACTCGTCTTTTTAACACTTCGCTAAATTTATTGACTGTGTAAACTGTGTTACAGGCACAAGGATTTGACTCAGATTGATTATTTCGTCTATCAAGTATTCTAAATCCATATTTTTGGCACTTTCAGGTTGCGTTCCGTTTCGCGGAATCCGGATTACCGATTTGGTTTTTCTCGCCTGAACCATTTGACAAATTGCCGGAGATTCAACCACCAGATAAAAAAATTTTACAACTCGTAACATTTGCGTAGGTACACATCACTTGAATTTGTAACTGTTGCATGAAAAAATTGAATTGATTTGATTGAAAATTAAAATAGAGTTGAAGGTATGGCCACATCAAATTTTTGCACTTGTGACCTATATTATGGGCGCATTCGGGGAGCACGCTATTTGGCACCACTGTTCGTTCACAGAGCTATGAAGCACTTGCGTGACATTATTTTTGGCAATTACGTCATCATTTATGCTGTGAAACGCTATTTTCCAACAGGTAGAGCGTTGGGACTAACAGAAGGCTCAGAAACTGTTCATGGAGCTCGGTGGTGCCAACGCTAATTCAACCTCCCCGAATACCATTGCGTTGCACAGCACGATAGTGTGCTCCCCGAACGCACCCTATATAAAATGTACATAAATAGTAAGATTCTAATCAGGTATTTTAGAGACTGTAAGGATTTATCAAAAAGCCTCCACACCCTCCATGTATGGAGTAAGATGCCTCGGGTCATAATCGTCAAGGAATTCCAAACGTACTGCAACTTATTTGGTCAAGAATACAATCCAACAAAGGCGGGTTTTATATCGGCGGCCCTATTAGATAGTGCTTCGGTATGTTCGAAGAAAAATAAAAAAAAGACACTCCTAGTTGTAGCAGTGACACATACTTCCCAAGAATATGCAGAGAGGCTTCAAATTTTACATGATATTTACTTTATGAATGTTATAAATGGTGATAAGGATCTCAAGGTGGATAGTATCTTCAATCTCTACAATGAGCTATGACAGATTGTGTTAACTGATTTATTAATATAGTTAGATATAAAAAATATTTTATACATTATAATGTACAGCGATATACTACAATAAATATTATTTCATTAAAAAAAATTAAAGGCAACAATTAAGGCAGTATTTCAACTGGTTTGTTTGTTATTTCATATTATAGAACACCTTTGTATTTCGAGAAGAGTATGTAAAGGACGCGCAGGGTAGATTTCAGATCCATATTGACAACATCTGCAAAAAATTTCTATACTCAACCACTTATATTAGAATAGATCAATATTAGTTACAATAATGTAAGTAATGTTTCACTTTAAGAAATCACAAATATTTAGACCTTATTACTTAATCAGTTTTTTTTTGTTCACTTGTAAGTTACTACCTCTACCTTACCTTCTGGTCGAGCTTTAGGTCTCTTTAGACCGACTTCCTCCATTAATTCGAAGGCGAAATTCACGTTGTGTACCTTCTGGTCGAACTCATGTGGTGTTAGATGAAAACTATAATGGGGCACGAAGAAACCCTCCAGAAGACCCATAAGCATTATGAGATATACCCCATCATGGAACTGGCTTTCGATTTCTGTCACTTCAAAGTTCATCTTATTCAAGTGTTTATTGACAAACGTTACCAGCGACTAGAAAAAGAAATTGATGACTCGTGTTTGAATAAACTAGTTCAAAACTCAAGCTCTCTTATGACAATCTATTACGATATAAAGGAAAATTTTTCAAATGTTTCTTCTACATTACTTCACTTTAAATATTTGAAACTGAAATAAGAAAACTACGAGTTTAAAAAATCTAGATTCATTCTAAACTAACTAATATAAGACACTCAATTCTTTCTTAGGGGGTCCAGGTGATCAAAAATTGTCAGCGAAACCTCTGAAAAGTTCCTAGTATATTTTTCATACTTCATATTTGAAACTAAATGTCAAAATGAAATATTAATGAGTTTTTAAGAAGTATTTGCTTTCTCTTACCTTCTTGACAACTTGAAGCTTGTCGGGGGCATGATCAAATAACGTATCAAAGGCGTCCCGTTCGCACCTCATCCCAACATCATCATAGGCCTTTGTCAATGCTTCCCTGACTGTCTTGTGATTGAGTTGCCCTCTGACCTTCTGCACGACTAATACATTAACCACAACATTTTCCGGCAGGCGGACCGGAGGCCTGAAATGCCTCGCTAACGCTACCAAGAGATGAGTGATTGATATAATATTCTTCGTGTGGATGGCCTCCACACTCCACTTGTTCTCAGTGCGGTGAATGCCCAAGATCTGAAAGAATACAGAAATGGGTAGAGATTACCTCAAAACTCATTTGTTCCAATAAAACAGGAAAATATTTGCAATTACGACACTAATGCTAAAAAACATTCCAGAGTAAGATGGCACAATGATTTCTATGATCAACATAGAAAAATATTATTTATTAAATCTGAGAATATGGTTTAGTTCAATAAATTCAAATGGGGTCAATAATGCTTGACTGTCAACCTTATTCGACAGTAGCATGAAACCAAATGGTATATATCATTTCTGTTCAGTATTAAGTATATGTATGAAATATTGAACTTGTCTGATATAGATCTGATAATACCAATGTGAAAGGCAAAGGTAGTTATGATTTACAGGTGTTCTTTATTAATTCGAATTTGATTTAAGTTAATTCAAGGAGTAAGATAAGGCTGTTTTCTGTTACCAATTTTATTTTACTTTATTTATATATCGATGATCTTAGACTAAACTTTCTGTCCTTAATTCTTCGCAATTCTTGTCTCTTATTACTCATGTTAAGGTTTCTACCTTTCGTCTATCTTCCATTTAGTTTTTAAAAGAAAACGAAATAATTAATTTTCATTTCTACCTGGTTGAAGTGATCAAGCACAACCGTTAGCTTCTGCTTCTGTCCCTCCTCAGACTGCGTCACCTCGGGAACATCCAGCTTGTCGCCTGTTAGCTTCTCCAGCAGTTTCTGCAGCACCTGCCCGTCATACAGGTCCTCGGAGATATCCTGGACGATTATCCTCTGGGATGCGAGCTCATCATTGATCCAGTCCTTCAGAACATTGAGGAGCTCATTGAACTTCGGGTCCTCATATGCCCTCGGATCGATCATGCACCTCTCCTCGTTATCATCTAAGGAAATAACATGGAATGAATAGTTAACAGTGAATGAATATTATTAACAAAAAACACATACACATATAGAAGGCCAGTTCTTATGGGATTTTTGAAGCAGCTTTGTGGCATTGAGTAACAGAGAGATGGCGCCATTGAGAGCTATATCTATACTAATATTATAAAGAGGAAAGATTTGATTGTTTGTTTGTTTGTATGGAATAGGCTCCAAAACTACTGGACCGATTTAAAAAATTCTTTTACCATTAGAAGCCGACATTATTCCTGATGAACATAGGCTACTTTTTACCGCAGGGAAATGCTTCATTCCTACGGGAAAACGGGTAATAGGTTGAAGATGGCGGAAAAATGAAGCCGGCTGGGAGCTTTGATCGAAAACGCTGCCTAAATCCTTCGAGATAGAACAAAACAATATATGGTGGAATTGTTCCTCTTCTATAGATCTACAAAAAAGTCCGCGATGGCATATGTCTATCTTTTAAGGATAGCCTACTATACCCATTTTAAAGTTTAAAATAATGGTCACATAATATGGTTGCGATCATCCACGCACGCGCCGTTGTCGTGTCTCTCTTGACGCTCGCGCTCCCACCACCTTTATGATCAAACTTTACGTTTAATATCCCCGATGCTCACTAAGAATGGATTTAGCATAATTTTGAGTTTAACGGGTAGAATTATTCAAAAATATTGTTCGAAATGACATTTGTAACTAATGGTTACGGGCGTGGAGCGATATATCCAATGTATGCGAGTTGACATGACAATTGCGTTGTCATTATAGATTGTCATTATCAAATATATTTTTATTTGTCATGTTATTTCTAAATTTAAAAAGAAAGAAATTAAATTATTTGACACGAAATTAAATTATCTGATTCGGAATAGAGAATAATTTCAAATGAAAGAAAAAAGCCTGGATAGCATTTAAATACATGAGCGAGTGAAGCCGCTACGGGTTAGTCTGTGTTATTTCTAAAGTCAAAACGAAAATAATTCACCTATCTGATACGGAGTACGGACTAGAGAAAGTATCGAAAAGATAGACTGCATATAATTCAAATACATGAGCGAGCGAAGCCGCTACACGGGTTAGCTCTTATCTATATATATAAAAATGGATGTTTGTGTGTATGTTCCGCATAGGCTCCTATACCATTAGTCCGATTGCAACGAAATTTTGGTGAGTTGTAGGGCGCATGTCCTTGAAGGTTCCTGAAATGGTTCCGCGTCAAAAAAGGAGCCAGGGGGCCAAAACGGCTTAAAAATATAAAGTGGCAGGCAATATGTCACCTTTATTTGACAGAAGAGTGACTGACAGATGGCGCCATCTCGCGGCGAAAAGGTAACTTTTAAATGTCGAACAGTTTGTCAGCGCTTTGAGCATCGAATTGCTCAAAAGCATTCTGTTAATCTATACATATATATAAATGGATGTATGTTTGTTTGTATGTTACGCATAGCTTCAATACCATTCATCCGATTGACAAGAAACTGGTGAGTTGTCGGGCGCATGTCCGTGAAGATTCCTGAAATGGTTCTGCGTCGAAAAAAGACAAGGCGTATTAACTTTAATAGGTTGCCTCTAGCGATCCTGACCTACCACAACAGCGCGAGACCGATCTACGTCACACGGCGACCGGCGATGCAAAAAATATGTACTTTGAAAAATTCAAAACTGTTGTCAATTACAAACGAAAACGCCAGCCAAACGCCAAACTGTCAGAGTAATACAGAACATAGATTAAACCACAGAGTTAGATTAAATACAGGTAATAAAACGCAGACCTGAGTCGCCAGTCTACGTCACGAACTTCGCCTCCCCCGCGCGACCCCCTCGCCCTGAAGCTGTTCAATGAGGTAACCTATTTAAAGTTAATACACCTTGGGAAAACGAGCCAAGGGGCCGAAACAGCTTAAATATATAAAATGCTACAGTTCAATTGGCCATATATGCATGACAGGCAATATGTCATATTTATTTGACAGACGAGTGACTGACAGATGGCGCCATTTCGCGGCGAAAAGGTATCTTTTAAATGTCGAACAGTTTGACAGCGCTTTGAGGATCGAATTGCTTAAAATCATTCTGTTAAAAGTAGAAATATTTCTGAACGTGTGTGAGTGTTAGTGGTGTTATTTGTGAACTTTGGACATTGGACAACAGAAAACAAGCCCATTTATTTTATACTTTCGCTGTGAATTATGCCTCCAAAAGAAAAGCGATTGGCAGATCCATATGTAAAGCAAAAAAATAAAAGACTACGAGCTTCGGAAAATGACGGGCAAAGGGAAGATAGACTAAGGGGCAAATTCAGAAACGCCACTCACCCTACACCTACACTCAATTTTTAAGTAAAATCTTCACTACACTCAATTTGGAATTCATAGACTTTCCTCAATTGAAATGTCCCTTAAATTGAGTATTATATTGAGTGAGATTTGAGTGGTTGAAATTCACCACTTAAAATAATTCCACACCATACTTTTACGAGTTTTGACTTTCGTGCAGATGGTCATTAGCGTCTTTATTGACAATTTTTTGTGCATTTCTATTAATGTTAAATGGTGTTAGCAATATGGATATCATGGCTAATGAGTTCAACGAATTTGTAGAGTTTATACAATATATTGAGGATGAAAGATATTTACCAGTTCCTACCTATGATAAAATTGTAGGTAGTACTCTAAGATGTAAATGAGTACCGAGGGAAAAGTATGATTTGTTTAATAAGGCAATTAATTGTTTCAAAAATTATATCAGAGATTACAACAATCCCCTTCAGCACTTAACCAACTTGGAGATCTTACAGAGGTATAGATTTGTTGGAGACACTATTCGACATATTATTTTTCCAGTGGTATATAGCAGGCATAGAGGTTGAGACTCTTTTAATTGGAACTTTTTTCCTTGCACACATACTTTTTTCGAATGCTCTTTGCTCATTGTTTCAACGTAAACGATTTTGCAAAACCTGATTCCAAATTAGGTGACGCCTGACATGCGCCTGACAGTCGCTGCCACAAAACACATGATATATGCACAGAACACCAAATTGAGGAGGCGCACTCACCCTCATTTTGAGATATAATTGAGTGTAGGTAGAAATGAGTGTGAGTGGCGTTTCTGAATTTGCCCCTAAGAAACCCTTAGTTTAAGAAATGCTCAAGCCCGCTTATTTGAAAAAGACGACTAAAGGGAAAATAGACTAGAAACCCTAAGATTAATAAATGCTCAAGCCTATTTATCTGAAACAGAGGAGCAAAAGGAAGATAGATTAGAAATGCCCAAGCCCCCTTATCTGAAACAGACGAGCAAAGAGGAGCAAGATTGGAAATCGAAGGAGTACGAATTGCTCGAGCCCGTTCGTCTGAAACGGACGAGCAAAGGGAAGCAAGATTGGAAATAGCCCAAGTACGTATTGCTCGATCAAGACGAATAACGCACGCTGATTGAAACCATTTTCATGGAGTGTGGAAAAAGGAATGAGACAGGGTCGTCCCCGGCGAAGCCGAGTACTTACATCGGTTATAAAAAATAATTGCAAAGCAATATTATTTCCCTTTTCATAACATTCTACAACATAATCACAGCAATGCAATGCATGGTATTGAAATAAATTATGTGTTTTCTCGGTAAATCTATATTCGCTAGATTACCTATTTTTATTTAATTGTTCATTTATTTTATATCAAACTGAGCCACAGCGAAGCGTGGCCGGGTCACGGCTAGTAATTGATAAAAAGGGGTATCGGTGTGATAATATAAACGTTAAATGTAAAATGTAAGTAAATCCGAACAGGTTCATGGCCGAGACGAGTGAAAAAACGTAACTTCCGAGGGTGCGTCCAATTTCTCATACTACCATGGTAGGATATGAGTTATATCGCACCGGTGTGTGCAATTGTATACGTATCAATTCTAATAACACTATAATAGTGTCGGAAAGCCCACATTGCGAGGCGGAACTAGGAAAAAGAATTATACTGTTCAATGTTTAAGTACAATCAAAGGCGAAGTGAACTAAATTTCTTTCGACTAGAGATCAGAAAGAAATAAGACAGACTACGTATCATTCAAATGAGAGAGCAAGCGAAGCTGCGACTGGTCACGGCTTGTATTACTATATATAGATATACTAACACATGTCATTGACAGGTAACTACACTTTAAATTTTATGAACTAGCCATGGCTCGTCGAGAATTCGCTCCGTTCATTGATTTAAAAATGTTACAACTGAAATGTGGCCACATATATTTCGTTCAGAATATTCCACACAATAAGGTTCTTAAATCAGCTATAATTACAATTTTATTCATAGTCATTCCATGTGCCGGAAATGTAGCACAATCATTTATCTGCTTTCCATTCACCACTTCCCATAAGATACATTTGTAAAATTTTTTTACTGATCATTATACTTAGCAGAGTGACTAGTCAGAGTCACTAGAGTGACTAACGTGGAAGTGATGAGACGTATGCATAAGGAGAAGGAAATAATTCCAACAATACAGAGAAGAAAATTGGAATATATGGGGCATGTCATGAGGGTAGAGAAATATTGAATACTACAAACTATTATGCAAGGAAAAATCCAAGGAAAGAGATTCATAGGAAGGAGACGAAACTCGATGAAAAACCTTAGGGAGTGGTTTGGATGCATTAACAACGAATTATTTAGAGCCGCGGTCTCAAAAATAAAGATAGTCCTGATGATTGCCAACCTTCGAATCAGAGAAGGCACCTAGAGAAGAAGATACTTAGCAAGTAATGAACTCGCCTTAAGATACACCTGACACTTCACCATTTACACCACTTAAAAACAGAAATGTTCAATTTTTAATGTGGCATTAAAAGGCGGCATTTGAAAACATGTCTCAATTGCATTTTCTTTTATTCCTTTAAAAGTGTTTTGACTCCGATGTAGCTCCTGACACGAAAGATATTATTATATCAGCCGCAAGACAGCGCCTTCTCTCAACCATCAAACTGAGATATATCATGGAAACTGTGCAGAGATTTAATTCCTGGGTACAAAGAAAATGTATGCCAAATTGGAATTATACTGATTTAAACTTGAACAGATAAGTCGTTACATTCGCTTATATATTTTATAAAATTACAGCGAGACTGTCTTTATCTGAACTTGTTATGATTATAACAACTGTTAACCTAATCTGTCTGACTGAGCCCACTGTTCTTTGATTATTACTCCAAAACAAAAGTAATTATATTGTTAGTACAATTAGAGGCAAACCGAATTAAATTACTAAGGTCTACAGAAACAATCTATGAGAGAACTGATCAAGAAGAACAAAAGGATAGAGCATTTAAATATGTGAGTGAGTGAATCTGCGATGGGTCACAGTTAGTATATAATAAAACTTAGGTGATTTGTTATGTTCAAGATAACAAATTCAGAATTCTGCGCTAATGTTGCATGTACAGCTATTATAATAGTAGCTTAAAGTACATGATGCAGAAGACGTCATATTCCAATCCCGAGTTTTAGAACGGACGAGGGCTTGGAATGTCTTCTGCAACGAGTACTTTACAACATTTTGTATGTTCCAGCTTCCATTTCATTTTTATTTATGTTTAAATAATTTAAAATTTTTTATCTGGGGAATTTTTTTATCGTGACATTTAAGTTGGTATTATTGCTGTTTCCTAGACATCTGTCAATTTTCACACCATTTTCAAATTTAATGGATTTAAATAGAATCGAAATCATGTCTCAAGAATCCGAATCGCATCAAGTTCAAGAGGTTGTTTAACGTGGCGGCCATATTTATTTTTAATTTTGTTTTGACAGACATCAGACAGCATTAGGGAATATCTTGTAACCAACCCAACAAAAAAAATTACCAAAAACAATGCTTTCATAAGCCTCATTAAAGCACTGTTTTCGGTCATTTTAGTGCTAGAATAGCTGTCGTTTTGGTGCCGGAACATAGAAATTATGTTTCCATGTTACACAGTAAAACTTTAACTTTCTTAAGAACTGCTTTTGTATATTTTTTGGATATTCATTACATCCATTTACTTACTACCACAACTGTTCTAGTGCTTAGGGATAGGTATGCAATATCTTAATAATTATTTCTTCCTTACCTAGGTTGTACTCCTCAGGAGGTAGGATGGGTGTCATAGCACATCCTGGCGAATCGATTGCATACTTTCCTTCGGCTTGTACTTCCTGAACTACAAATAAATCAAATCATTAGTGATATAACTTTACTGTTCAATTTTCAACCAAAGATTTAACCTTGAATGTGCTTTTTAAAGTGACCCAACAAATTAATCAATAATTATTCTACAAGTGTTCCATTAAATGGCCTGAACTAATTAGGTTACTAACTTTGTTGGTACTTCTATTAAAGGATTTTCTGGAAATACCGACCCAGATTCCAAATTTAAACAATTACACATTAATCATAACCTTATAAGGACATTTAAAAATAGCTTGTGGAAGTGGCGCTCACCTTCCTTGATACGCTTCTTCCTTCCTAATGTACCGATTTTGTCCCAGATAGATTCGTCCTTTTCTCCTCTCACGGCTACCGGACGCGGCGATTTGGGCCGAAGGGTGGCCATTTCGTCTTTATTTTTATAAGTATTTGTTCCACCCACGGTATCTGACGGAGTGACAACTCCCTGACGTGTACGTCTGGTGACTTTTAACGCTGAAAAGTTGGTGAATTTTACGAAGTTCAGTAACCGTACGTTAGGTGGAGTCAAGGCGTTGCGAGTGTGGGGCGAGATAGAAACGGCCGCCATTACAAAACGAAAAAAACTACATATCGAGTGAAAGATGCTTTTGACGGATTCGCGATTGAGCGATTATAATAGCGTCTAAATAAAAGTTTATATTAAGAACATGGAAGGGTGAAATGTAATTTACAAAACTTGTCTTCTGTCAATTCTGCAAATGTAAATGAAGTTGGTGCCTGCCAGCAGTTATACGAATTACGTTTTATTTCTAGCCGCTCACACATTTTCTCTTTCGCTTTTATCGTTATTATTGTCAGCACATAAATGGGCGACTAAAAATAACAAATATAATGTTTGATGCTTGCCGCAATACCTACATCGATTCTCACTAAATATTTTGAAATTTGAAATGAACTACTACTGAATCTCACACCTCTTAAAGTTCCGGTAGTGTACTCCTCCACTTCCTCACTTCCTTTCGGACTTTTCGCATTCTCCTCAAAATTGACACGTTGCTTCGAATGTTTCTTTGCGTTTTCTCCTTCGACTAACTTCCCTAGGTCATCTGTCGTTTCTTCATCAATTTTTTCATTTTGCAAGCCGCCGATAATGACATTCCCCAAAGTGTCCTTTACCGCTTTCACCGACAACCGTTGGTATTCCTGCTTCATAGTGCATCCGACGATTTTGGGAAGATCTTCGTCCTCGTCGTCGCTTTCGCTTTCCTCCTCCGACAAATTTACGGGGGACAGTCTGGTCTCCAATGAGGACTGCCTATATAATATTCTACACTCCGGTTTTTCGATTACGTCCTCCATTTTAGCGAGTACGAGATTCTAGACACTTCTCGGGCCGGTGGGAAGACCGCGACTGCTTACGGGAAAAATATGTCATCATAGGAAGTGTTAACGTCCTGCAGATAAGAAAAGTCGACCACAGTATTTACCTACACAGGCTGTCGTTCCACCCATAGATAAATATTGTATATTTGTTTTGATAACAGTTGTATACTTTCCAGGGAATTGATGGGTTATGAAGATCCCGTTGGAAGTTAGTAATGAAGTCTGAAAATAAAAAAGGTTGTTTTTAATATCTCAAAGACTATACGTTATTACCCTCAAACGTAAATTTATAGCACATTAATTCGCCGTCGAAATGAATATACAGTTTTTCAAAATAGGTCCAGAAGTTTTTCGAGAAAATCGCAGATTCGTTTTTTTGCCCAAATTTATAATTAGATAGGTTCAAATTGATAGTGCGCGGCACATCAAAAATTACATGCACAGAAATTCCAACGCCAACTATACCAAAATCCGCTTTTCTTCACGAGTGACTCATCGTCACACCAAGTTGCGAGTGGCACACGCAAAACTCATAAAGTCACATACCTAGTTAGCGCGATTTGCCGCTTTAGCAAATTTCCAACGTAAAGAGAGAGACAGAGAAAAGCGTATTTGCCAAAATTTAAAAATCCGCTCTATAAAACATTGGTCGAAACCCGTAAAATGGCAATATCGAGAAACTTGTTTACACAGTGAACACGTGGTCGGGGCACAGTGTCGGTGCCCGGCGAAATACGCGCTAGTCAGTACACGTGTGATATTCGTTTTTATTTTTCATTAGGCAATTTCTTCCAGTCATCTGATTTCTGTAATAGCGCTATAATTATTTCAATATTATAGTTGCAAACTAACATTGTTTCATTCCATTAAATGATATAACTTCGATTATTTATATTTCGAAGACAAAATGAAACATACACGCCCCTGTTTCTACTTTCCCCTCACTTCTTCATCCCGCGGAGGACTAATTGATTCCAGGAATTTACTCCGAATTGAATCGACACCCGGGTATAGATGACAATCATTTTGAAACACATTGTATAATATAATGTAATAAATATATATACAGTCGAACTTCTATGTAACGAACTTCTATATTACAAGTACTTCCGCATTACCAGTTTTTGACGGGATTTAGCTTTAACTATGATTTATCATAGATTTTTGCTTTGATATTACGAGATTTTTTAAACTTCAATCCTTTATACTATGAGCAAATTTCGTAAATTATATATTAATCAAAAAGCAAATCAAGCTAAACTACAAGTGTTCAATGCATTTTCGGCAATAAGAACAGCTTTTCAGTTTGAAGACGTTCCGGAAAATGTGTTTGTCAGTGTTTGTTCAATTATCGCGGGTTGAATATACATAATAATTTACAATATGCTAATTTCAATAAAAATGTGTTTGTATGTGAAAAAATTATTTGTCCCTTAACCATTAAACCATTACGATTAATCATCAAAAATAGGAGAACTTCCATATAACGAGGACCTCTATATAACGAGCAAATTTTGCAGCACCTTCACTCTCGTTTTATACATATTCGACTATATATATAATATTGTGATGCGAAATGTAAACATCAGTGTGAAGCGTGATCTTTCTTATCTGATGAAGTCGGAGCATTTCAAAGGGGGCCACTTCGTTAAACGATCCTTCCGCGTAATCGGCTTATCGGAGAATTCAGTAGAGCGCGACCATAAAAACTCTCTTCTCAAATAATCAAGAACGTCCAATTAGAGAAAGAATAACTCGGAACTTACTCGAAAAAACATTATTATGGGATTTAAATTACGAGCCGATTCCGTGCCAAAATAGAGACCAGGAGCCGCCGTGAGTGAGAAAGTGCGATAAGCCGACTAGCGATATTTTACAAATAAATTAGCGCGCTAAGTGTATAACCTAAATTAATTAGTTATGGAATAGACTAAATAAATCAAGTGCTAAGAACTGCAAAATAAATTAGACTAAACGTTACAATATTATATATACATTATATACGTATGTAAAACGTATTCTCAATAGAACATTTATAGGTTTGTGTTGACGAAATAAAGCTCGATCAAATAGCGACGTTTCTCTTCTAGTAGCATAATGCCCCGCATGGTTCAGCCAACAGGTGAAAAAAATATTCAAAAACTGCATCTTCCAAATGATTGGATTGGAAAAGGGATGCTGGTGGAGTGACCATCACGCCCTTGTCACCGAGTTGGCCCTTCTCTATAACTTACTTTGGGGTTACCTAAAAAGTAAAGTTCATGGTTTTGCCCCAGCCGTCATTGAAGAACTAAGATTATCAATTAGACGCGAAATCGACTTAATCATAATAATGAAATCTTAGCGTACTAAACTAAGTATTTTGATGACTGGGTTCAAAGTTACATTTCTCAAGCAGGACACCCGTTTGTGCATCTAATAATATGAAAACTATTTTGTATTAGTTATTTAGCTTCTCAATAAAGATTGTTATTTTTAAATAGTCCTTCTAAAGTTTCAATGAACTCAATCAGTTTCAAGAATATTTCATTATTTAATTATCAAGTATTTCAAGATGGGGGGACATTGAAATTCATCTCATTATCATTCACTCTATCCGACTTTTTCAATAAAACAAAAACTTTGTTTTGAGAAAAAAAAATACTAGCAATTATGTTTCTAATTATGAGGTACCCAATATATTTGCTTTAGACTGTAAACGGTTTTTTACTTCAAGTGTAACGTTTATTCTAATTTATTTATACACGGTTCTAAACACTACTTAATTTCATTTAATCTATTACTTAACTAATTAATTTACATTACACACATAACGCGCTAATGTATTGGTATACTTTTCTTGTCGTTTATCGCTCTTTTTCACTAGTCGGCTGCGGTCTACTCTCTTCGTCCGCAGCGATTCGTAATTTATAGCCCCCAATTATGTCTCGAGAACATACTCGATGATTCTTTCTCTAATAATGTTTGTTCTAAAAAGGACCCGAACTGAATAGATCATTCCTTCTTTAATTTGACGCTTCCGAAACGTTCGAGAAGGTTTTTATTGTTCCCTTCTTTGAAATACGCCGCCTAAGTCAGATAAGGAGCGCGCTTCGCGCCGATGTTTACATTTCGCGTTACACTGCCCTCGCCTTAGAGACGTTTCGTCTCGGAAAGCATCCTTGGTAGGCCCATGCAGGAACCTGCAGTTAGCCCCCCCGCTTACAGCGGGACATCGCGTCAAAATAACAGGGGACCGTCTTCTTGAGTTGACATGGTGCAGGACCAAAACAGCAGACTAAAACTTCTACTCCGGTATCCTTCAGCACTCATTATCATCATCATCATCATCATCATCATCATCAACATCATCATCATCATCATCATCATATATCAGCTTGTCTCGTCCACTGCTGGACTTAAGCCTCTCTTAACCTAAACCATTTTGGTCGGTCTTGGGCATCTTGGAACCAGTTTGAGGATATCCTTCTCAGGTCGTCCGTCCATCGGGTCAGCGATCGTCCCCTATTTCTGTGTGCTTCGTCTCGGGGACGCCATTCTAATATTCGTTTCGTCCATCTATTGTCCGACATCTTGCGACGTGGCCAGCCCAGTCCCATTTTGAATGTGTGACTCTTTCAATCGCATCCGTAACTTTTGTTTTTCTTCGTAGTTCTTCATTTCGGATTTTGTCTCGCAATGTCACTCCTAGCATGGACCTCTCCATTGCTCGTTGGGTTATGATTATTTTATTGACAGTTTTTTGTGCCAATGTGAGTATTTCCGAGCCATACGTCAATACCGGTAGGACGCATTGGTCAAACACCTTTCGCTTGAGACATATTGGTATACCTGACTTGAATACATGTCGCAGCCTGCCAAAGGCAGCCCAAGTCAAATCCTTCTGTTTAGTTCGTAGGTCTGATTGTCTCTTCCCATTCGAATCTCATGTCCCAGATATTTGTAACATTGAATTTCATTTCCGTCTAGCATTAGGTTGCAGCTGGGGACTAAATTTTACATAAATTGGGTTTTGGCAATGTTGATTTTTAAGCCTACTTTTTGGGAAGCTGCGGATAATTCTGAGACCATTTCATTTGCCTCGCCTAGTTGGTCTGAGATGAGCACGATATCGTCAGCAAAACGTAGATGGTTCAGCTTCTGTCCATTCAGGTTTATGCCCTTGATGTCTAGTTCGATCTTTTTAAACATGTATTCTATCAGAGTTGTGAAAAGTTTGGGAGAAATTGTGTCACCTTGTCGGACGCCCATTTCGATCTTAAACCGATTCGTTTCCGCATGTAATTTTACTGTAACGTTTATTTTCTAATTTATTTGCACTAATACTAATTGTACACTAGACTAGACACTACTTAATTTATTTACACTATTACTAAACTAATTTAATTAACACACTTAACTAATTAATTTATATCACACTCTTAATCGTTAATTTATTTCACTGGTCGGTCTTTCGCTTATTTACTATATCGCGCTCATGTCTAATAATAATCTCTCGTCCGCCGCGTGCACTTTTATAGTCCCGCATAGTGTTTTCTAGCATTTGCTAGATGATTCCACAAAGCACTCGATTGTTCTTTTAATAATGTTTACGTAGAAAATGCCCAGAAGGTCATAAATTACTTTCCTTAAATAATAATCCAGGGTATTCATGGAGCTGTCTTTTTTATAGAATTCAATTAAGCGTCACGGCAATTCTTTTGAGGTAGCCGCTCAGGTTCGACACGAGTAAACACGTGTCGCGCTGTTTACTTTTCGCATTACACTGCCCCCGCCTTAGAGACGTTTCGTCCCGGAACGTATCCCTGGTAGGCCCATGCAGGAATCTGCAGTTAGCCCTGTTGGTTTATTTGAAATAATTGAACTGAAACTGCGACTTTTTGGTTTATTGCAAAATGGTGACTACATTGGTACAAGTGTTACTCGCTTACTCCATAGAATCGTTAATTTAAGAAAATACATGTGTCTGTGTTCTCAAAACATAAAGATATTAAATAGTATGAAATGTAAATACATCAACACTCTCCCTTATGTAATAACTTTGCAGACTCCCATGTCGTTACATAATTTTCGTAAACGAATTGAAAACAGTGGTTTTGTCAAAATATCCGCGAGCTAATTTTGTGTGTTAACTTTTGAAATGTCCATTTCTCCAGCTGTGACCAATTCGCGAACAAAGAAGTGTCTGATACGAATGTGTTTTGTTCTTCGATGAAACTCAGGGTTTTGTGCTAGCCGAATGGCTGCTTCATTGTCTACTTGCAGAATGGGCGTCGACTTCAACTGGCCTAGTTCAGTCAGAAGTCTCTTGATCCAGATGATCTCTCTTGCGGCTTCACTGGCTGCCACAATTTCAGCTTCGGTTGTGGATATTGCAACAGAGGGTTGTCTCTGGCTCATCCACGAGATAGGCGCTCCAGAGTACAGGCACAGCACCCCTGAGGTTGAGCGGCCCGTACTAGGGTCACCACCATGATCTGCATCGCTGAAACACTCAAAAACCTCCTCTCTCAAGTTGGCTTTGTAGACCAGTCCAAGATCTGTTGTACCCCTCAAATACCGCAGCATCCTCTTCACTCTGAGCACATCTCGTTCAGTTGGTTTGTCAAGGTTCCTGGAGGCGACGCTGACAGCATACGCGATGTCTGGTCGGGTGCCACACATGAGAAACATGAGTGCTCCAATAGCTTGTCTGTATGGAAACTCAGAGTTCCTAGGGCTCTCTTCTGCGTCATTGTCCTTAGTGATTGGAGTAGTCACAGCCTTGCAACGGCTCACGTTGAATCTCTCCAGTACGGTTTCCGTGTAATGAGTTCTCAAAACATAAAGATATTATATAGTATGAAATGTAAATACATCAACAAGCCCCCCGCTTACAGCGGGACAGGGGACCGTCTTCCCGAGTCGACATGGTGCAGGCCCAAAACAGTAGACTAAAACTTCCACTCCGGTATCCCTCAACACTACTTCCAGCATATTCCGGACAACCCTCCAGTCCAGCTGATCTCGTCCAGCACCTAACTGGGGGACAGCTAGCTTCCTGATGTCGAGCTCCAGCAATCGGTCTCGTAGCATATGCAATGTTCGCCATTCATCGTGATAACATGGTTTAAGGGACCCGGTCTCCTTCGTAACCAGATAAAAGATGTGTCTTTCGTGGTCACGTAGCTCCAGAACCTTGCCAATTTCCGGGAGTTGCGTTCTGAGTTGTTCCAAGCGCCCGTACTTCTTCTTAAAAACCGTGGCGATACCTCGTGACATTACCAGGTCGTTGGACACACAAAGGGCCAACGAGTATTCTTCAGGTACGCCGAACAAATCCTGTTGTTTTTCACAGGTTACCCCATACCGTGCTTTGCCGGTGCCCCCGTAGGCGCTCATAAATTCTTCGAACGAAAGTTCGTTCTCCCGCGCCACCGTGTTTCTTACCAGGGAACCCTCCGCCTCATCATGCGAGCCCTAATAGGGTGCCAAACCATTGAAATGCACGGCTTGCCGTTTGGTAGTGTGCTCACTCGGTATACAACTTCGTTAATCTTTTTCTTTACGACATAGGGACTGTTTAATGTTGACACAATTACGTTCGTGTGAGTATATAAAATTCAACGAGGAAGTGGACGAAGTCGGGCCTGGTGGTAAATAAAACAACACAATTGATTATAGTAGTAATTTACTTTGAATAATACGGAGGAAAAAAGAAAGATCGGCATAAAAAACCCCGGTCTCAAGCGGGGGAAAAGCCTGAATATTTAACCCAATTTTTATACAAAAGTTACAAAAAATAAACAGCAACAAGCTGGAGAAATTTACACAAAGATGCGCAGTAATTGTCCTAATTTAATTCGAATGCATTCGAGAATTGGTTTGAGAGCTCTCTTACCTGAACTAACCCGTACAGTATTACGAACCGGCCTTAGTCGCGGAATGCGCCCACTATCACGCACGTCCCAGTGCCCCAACGTCTTGGGAACAGGATCAGCCTTCGCCCTGGAACGGCAACGGAAGCTCTAGCTAGCTGTCGCTTGTGGGGCCTCAGGGTAGCTACGCTCCTTGAGGAAGAAGCCGTGAACGTACCCAACGAGGTCGCCTCAGGAGCCTCGTCCGGACTGCTACGCAGGTAGCCCAATGGCCCTAGTCGGTTAGATTTATAATCGAAAATGAGTGTTTAGAATGAGAAGCGCCCGTCGTGAGATCTCACCGGTCAATGTCAATACAATGCCGTCTCGCTTCCCGTCCCTTCTCCCTACTCTCATTACACCCGTATGTGCGTCGCATCTCACGGCCAGGGCTGCGATTGTTTATTTACACAGGCCCGGCGTTAGTTCTTAATAATCTACACACGTGCATAAGCAGCGTGAACAGGGACCTTCCCAATTGGTCTGTAATTTAGGGGAGAAACTACGTTTCTTCTGGGGGTTATACAGCCAAAGTCTCCCATTTGGTAGCCACCCTCTTTAGCGTTGATATGGTAACGCTTTTTGATGTGATCACTGACGATATTTACTTGGTACCGGACTTAATCGTGAATGTCGTCATTCTTTTCTGCATCCCAGAGACGTAATCGGCAACTGTCTCTGCGTCCTGATTAGGGAGAGCGTACGTATTTCCTTTCTCAGTCTCAGGGAAAGGTCCTGCTATGTCAATAGCAACTCTTTCGAAGGGGATTCCAACTTTATATTGTTTCATAGGAGTTTTAGGTCCTCTTTGTCGTCTGGGCAATTTATCCAGTAAAATTGTTCCCGTACTTTTTGCGGGGATTTCTTGATCGCAAAATGTCCACCAGACGATTCGTCGTGAAGGTGCCGCAACACCTGTGGGATTTTACTGGAGGGAATTACCATCTGTCGTCTCGCCTCCGTTCCGTCCTAGCTCTCCAGTACACGTTTTAATATTCCATCGTCAACTACTCACGAGTCCTACTGCGCCCAGTAACCCTTGAGTATTGGTGAGCAAGGTGAGAGCTTATTCCACTTTGTGTCTTCCCTCTTTCAATGCCAGAATGTTTTTCAAAACCGGGTCCTTTTCTTGTTCTTCTCGTATCAAAGATGGCGTCCATTCCTCGGCGACCACGGTAGTTCGTAGACCTTCCCTGATTTTCCCTCGGCTCTATGACAATGAGAACACTCATCAAGAGTGCGTCTGCGTTTCCATGACTCTGTCCTGGCCGATGTTCTATGACAAAGTCATACTCCTGAAATTCACACAAATATGTATGAATGTGTTCGATCGACTTGACGATGGTCAATAATTCACGCTGGGTGACGCAGTAATTCCTCTTTGGTTTGGAGAGTATGAAGTATACAAGGACACGTTCTAGCCCCTCCTGATGCTGCGACAGAACACTTCCAATTCCCACATTGCTGGCGCCGGTAGGATGAACTGTCCTTCCGGCAAAGGAAACCTCAGCACTGGGACACTGCTCAACTTCTTTTTCAACTCGTCGAAGGTAGACTGGCACTTCTCATCCCAACAGAAGTTTCGGCCTTCTTCTGTGAGCCCCGTCAATGGCTTGGCGACATCCGAAAACATCCGGACGTAGCGCCGGTAGAACGTATAGTGTCCCAGAAAACTCCTCAACTGGTGTTTGTCTTTTTTTTCCCTCGACTTTAGGCCAATGAGGCCATGCACTACCGCGGAGGCGGGCAAACCCTGCAGGATTCCCCTAGGGTCGGACGGTGTTCCTCCACAAGGCCAACCTTTACCGTTTCTGAGGGGGTGCTTAGAGGGTTTCCAACCACTATTTTCGTGTTCCTATACGTCTGCGGATCCCATGTCTTGTTCACGATCTTGCTGAAGTCCATCCAAGTGTAAATTCCCTCTAGGCTTGTATCCTTTTTTTCCAGTCTATTTTCCCTTATCCACGGGTCGATTTCCGCGGCCGCGTCCATAATCTGGACCCTGCGATGTTTATGGGTTACCACGAGGCTCTTGATCTGGATGTCCCCGATTTCCATGTCGCATTCCGACATACCGTCTATTCCCTCCTTCATGACCTCATCACTCCCTTCATTATTATTTTGCTCCTTCTTATCCAAACCCACACTGAGGGCCCAGGCGGAGGCGCTCTCATGGCACGGGGGGTGTTCTCCTCCGTCTCAATCTTCTCTTTCATTCTCTCCATTTTGTTGGATAACCTGGTGACCGTCTTACGACTCTTTCTGGCTAGGTCCTTAAGTTCAACCCGCATTTCCGGCTCCATGGCACATAATGCGAGTTTTCTATTGATTCTTAGGAGGTTTGCCAATAGCTGGTACACTAAGTCACACTCACCCTTTCTTATCGGCGACGACCTCTTTCTTTTTCTCATGAACTGGTCTAAGTTCTCTGGTGTTGAGTCTTCATCGATTAGTGTAATAGGTGCAGGGCACAATATCGGAAGAGACCTGCTTCTTCCGTCTAATAACCTCCATACAGTCTCGCGTTCAGCGACTTCCCACTCCTCCTCGGTGTATTCGTCCTCATTGGTGGCGTCCGACTCAGTATACTGAGTTTTTATCTCGGCTGGCTTCTGCATCTCCCTATTTCCGTCGAGAGATGTTACGCTCTTGATCTCCTCAGATACCTCGTCCCCAGCCTTTCGTGTCTTACTGTCACATCCCAAATCTTTACCCTCTTCCTTTTCCTCAGCCTTGTCCCTCGCCGTATATGTTAGCCCCCCCGTATCCTTGGAGCAGGCTGCCCGATACATCGCGGGCAGTAAGGGATTCCTCACGCTGAGTGAGACTCACCCGGGGAGTCTTCTGGTGTTTGTCTGCCAGTATCGGCCACTTCTCCCCCGCACTTGTCTTGTCCGGATCAACGGCAACTCCTTCTCTGCTCACTATGTGCCCTAAGTAAGAGATCTTCCTTCTGAAGAGCTGACATTTCTTATGGTTCAGTTTTAGCCCCGCACCTCGTAGTCTCTGGAAGACGTCCTCTAAGTTTTTCAGATGTCCTTCGAAGGCCTTCAGAATAGACGTTTTCCACGTCTCCATTAATACGTTCTCCATCAGCCTCTCGAACGTCGCTGGGGCATTACAAAGTCCGAATGGCATTACAGTAAAATGCCACAGGCCGTTACCGAAGGTAAATGGTGTCTTTTCCTTATCGGCAGGGTCCATTTCAACTTGACAGTACCCGCTTCTTAAATCAAGGGTCGAAAATAAGGTTTATCCAGCAGGAGTATCGAGTGTGTCGTCGATGCGCGGTGGCGGGTGGTCCCATCCCTTTTCTTCACTAGTACTACCGGCGAGGCCCACGGACTGCTTGACGGCTCGATGGCACCGTCCCGCTCTAGGTCCCTGATTATTTTCTCGGCTTCCTCCCGTTTGGCCAAGGGTAGTCGCCTCGCTGTTTGTCTAATTGGTCGTGTCTCGCCCGTGTCAATTTTATGTGTCACGACTTTTTTCTTTCCCAGCTTCCCATTCTCGGTCGTAAATATATCCTGGTACTTATTTATTAATTCGTTGGCTTTTGTTTCTGTGTGGGCGAGGGGAATGCACTGGTCTGGGAAAGAATTTGTTTCAAGTCTCGCGGCATGTGTCTGGACCTCTCTACAATACTAACGCCCCTTACGATGGCCGAGGCAGCTATGCACTATACACGTGCCCAGCTTCGTATCCTTCTTGTTAGTATCCAGGCACTGACTGATGTTGAGTAGCCGCACAAGCACCTCGCTTGAAAGACTGACGAGCGCCTTCTCCACCAGATCCCCCCGAGCCAGTCGATTGTCATCGTTTTAGGGTTCAGGTACGGCTGGAACTCCCTCTTCCATGACACCCCTCAGACATGTATAGGTGATCGTTTCGCTTTGTTCTGGAAGAATCAATTCTTCCGCCAGTATTACATCCAGCACCAAATTGTCGCGAATATGCAGGAGCAATTCTTCTTGACCGATCCTCAAAACTCGCTCTCCGAAATCCATCTGGAATCCACGACGCCTCATGACGTCCATCCCGAGTATGACGTCTTCTTCAATTTCGGCTATGATAACCGGATGGTCAAAATTTACTCCCAACGTCATGCTAACTGTTGCTTCGCCATATTGCCACCTACTTGGCCTAATCTTCCTACGGGTCGACGCCCCCCTCTTATCGACCCGCATTAGTTTTTATTGGGCCTTCGTCGGCACCACTGTTTTGGGCCGCTTCTTTACCGACAACACCTCCATGATCTACTGAAGGACCTTCTCCATGAGTTTTTCCGGGTCTACTACCTCGGAAAGAGCTCGGGGAGGCTTCCATTGCTGCCTCATGTTCCAATGCAATGGCAAGCGCATGCATCAACGTCTTAGGTCGAGCTAGTACAACCCGCTTACGAACTGTAACACCCTGCGGGTGTTTAAGGTTTTTTTTTTATTTATTTTTTTTAGATTTTGTAACAGGAAAAAAGACCCTGTATATGAATTGACTAAAAGCGTTTCGTGATTTATTCCTCATTACGTAACATAATAAGTCGGTAATTAGAACATACTCATATTATTTCGTAAAATGACGCGGAAACAGCTGACTTGGATGCGCTGAATTGGTAACAATATCTGAGGTCGAAAATCGGACCTTGCTTCGCACTTTTGTCAAATAAGCAAACATAACAACATCTAAGTAATTAAGAGGGCGGACTTTATGACGTAACAATGATAGCTGTGGGTTGAATAATCAAAATTTGACCAATTAGAACTTTGGAGGAAAAATTTTGATGGAATTTAGGTACTCGTAGAAGGGGGGACCGAGAGCTCTTGGAGAGAAACAAATTGAGAGTTACGGAGTCGGTCAGAGGCCGAACCCAGAGACGGTCGGGTGACCGCACCCCGTCCGGTGGTGTTTTGCAGTGAGTGGTCATCTTGGTGTTGGAGGTAAGGACCGCAAGGAAGTTTAGAGTTAGGGAGAGACGGCCAGGGACCGGACTTCAGGTCAGTTGTGTTGTACTGAGGTTTAAGGTTTTTGTTAAGGGTCGGGGACCTTTGACGAAAGTCGGAGTTCTATTCGCGAGGGCGAAGTTAGGATTTATTTTCAGGTCGGGGACCTTTGAGCCGTATTGCAGGTTAATTCGCGAGGGCGAAGTACAGAGTTGAGACTTATTTTCAGGTCGGGGACCTTTGAGGAGTATTGGAGTTTGACTCGCAAGGGCGGAGTCAAGAGTTACGAGTTACTTTCAGGTCGGGGACCTTTGAGAATTATTGGAGTTTGATTTGCTAGGGCGAGTCCAGAGTTGGGAGTTTTTTTCAGGTCGGGGACCTTTGAGGATTATTGGAGTTCAATTCGCAAGGGCGAAGTCGCGAGTTAGGAGTTGTTTCTAAGGTCTGGGACCGTGAAGAAAGTCAGCGTTTAATTCGCGAGGGCGAAGCGAGGAGCGAGGAGTTATTACGAAGGAGTCGTAAGTATTCGGAGAGGTTTAGAGTTGCTAAACGAGTCGTACTCTTTTAAGAGTGAGAGTTGTTGAGTGAGAGAGGAGATTTTGGAGTTTACAGTTTACGCGAGGGTCGTAATCTCTCTAGAGTTTAGAGTTGTCGATCGAGGGCATCAATCTTGACAGTGTTAGAGTTTTACGCGAGAGGCGTAGTTGTCGAGTTACAGAGCTTTACGCTAGGGCCGTAACACTTTGAGAGAGTTAGAGTTTGTACGCCGAGCGAAGGAGGGTTGAGTACCTGGCCGAGATCAAAGTAACCAGCCAGAGAGAACTTCTAGAGATTGGGTGAGTCGTTACTAAGTTGCAAGGATTGTGTAGCCCAAAATTGTGGGTTGATTCGATATATCGACAGTTGTGCAATCTCGCTCATTTGTTAAATGGAATTTTGGAAAAGTCACGTTCCTCATACCTCGTAGAGACAAGTTTTTCATATACAGGGGCATTAAGGGTTTTAGGGAGATTTTATCTTAATATTTGTGTTCATTTTTTTGGGTTCTGTCTGTTCACAAATTAAATTATATATATGAGTTCGTTTTGTTGAATTTTAGACTTGAGTTGTTTAACGTTATAACATGAAGGACTTAGCGGGATAAACGACTTCTTTGTGTTATTTTGACTTAATATTTTGTTAATATATTTTTCTATTTTATTCAGTCGTTTAATTTCTTTTTGAACTCGATTAAAGCGGGCATTTGCGAAGCCCCGCACCTATGCTTCACTAAGGAACCAGTTAATTTTTGAAGATAATTAATTACCTCAATCAATCCCACCCAAACGTAATATCGGTACCTATACCGGTAATATCGGTATATTCGGACCAGTAAGTCGATTTTTTTCTATTAAAAACCCTCACATGATACGGGGGCCGATATTACAGAACGTCTGCACTGCGAGGCACTCCATCATCTGCTCCGGTGCCGATGGATAGGCTATCCTTACTGTATTGTACTGTACTGTACTGTATTGGACGTTTCCGGATTGTTCTGGAAGGTTTTTATGGTCCTCTTTAAACCGCGCTGCCTGCGTCAGATAAGAAACACGCTTCACGTCCATGTTTACATTTCACGTTACAGTATAAACAAATTGCGCCTTTGTTCCCAATTTTTCGAACAACCCACTTTAAAAGAAAAACATTAAGATCAGTTGAGTAGGATCGAAGATATGCTTAATTTTTCCTTACACCGTTGCTTTGACAGACGGTGCAAGACAGAGCTTTGTCAGGGTTCAGTTTTTTTCGAGAGGCGCCGGCCCGAGAGAACCCTTAACACAACACCCGCCGTGCTCGTTTTAAACTCTGTAAATTTCACAAACACATTTTAATTAAAGAAATATTTTTTTTTCAGAAAAATTTTTACCATTGCCGCTAGTTAGGTTCCTTAATTGCTCTAAAGGAGATGTCATTGAAAAAAAAATTTAGCTCGGCACCTTATGGATATATGAAATGTTTTGTTTTTTAATTCTATGGTTTGACGGCAGTTTTCGAAATTTTTAAGATAGAAACTCGCAACATGCTTTTTGTTTACAGATCTAAATGTGTAAAAAACTACTTTGTTTAATTATCAAAGAAGAAAAAAGTTTTTCAGGCATTTTGTCTTTATATAATTTGAAAATATAACTCGCATATATAAGATTTCACTTTTAAAAATATTATTACGACTGATATTCGCTAGCAGCTAGCCTTTCGAAGAAATGCTCTCGGGATGAATAAATTAACATATCTCAGCAGCCAATTCACCGATTCACTTTTACAAAAGCTCAATCGATTCGGAATTGAAAGGGCTTTCTTGTAAAGTCATAAAAATCAATAAAGTCATTATATTACAATAAATTATTGCTATTGCAAAAATCATCCAATATGTGTATTACACGAATTGTAAAATTCGTACAATAACAAATGGATGATAAAATTAGAAAAGCTCAAATTACATATTTTTGAATTTTCGTCAAGTTTTATTTGTAACTTTTCTTTTCTACAACCTATAATTTCGGCTATTAACTAAAAAAACCTGTTTTTTACCGTTTCAAATTATTATAGAAAATTATTAAAAATAAATGTTCAGTTGCATTTATGTAGAGTTTACCTAATATATCCTCCTCTACACGTCAAATCGCAGGACACCATTTTGTACAAAGAATATATGTATTTTTCTTTGTTGATTGAACTATAATGGTGATGTTAGCGTGTTTATTGAGCCGTCACGACACGCACTATAATTGATGTTCGATTCCGGATTCTTTACTCTATCTATAACTATGTCAGGTTTTGCATGGAAAAAAAGGCTTGTTCTTGTGTCAGCAGTATAGCATTTATCCCATTTTGTGACTTAAATCAATGGTATCAATAATATCTCTTTGCATTTTGCGTTTTTAAAAACTCGCGACCACTAAAATTTGTATTAGATTAAAGTCGTAAACGCAACTGCTCTCTCCTTACAATGCAAGAACCAGACTCCCGTAATCGCTACAATGGTTAAATCTTTCCATGAGACTCTAAATAGAATGATTATCCAAATCTTGAAGACCTTTACGAAACTGTACAGAAATTTTTAATTTTCAATATCTGTTGTAAATGGGTTCTCACTTGTATTGCTCTTTATGTAAAAAAATGTAAGTTCCCTTTGTTCAAAATGTGCCCCACCATACCAGCGACAGGTAAGACCGTTTCGTTCGTTCCGATATAGGTGCGATCAGAGATCAGATCAGTCCGTGCGTGTTCTCGGTGCGAGTAGGAGTACACCTGCCCGTGATGTCCGTTTTTACGCACGTACAAGAGGCTTTACGGCGTTAAATAGATATTCCTACTTAAAAAAATAAAACGGTTTTGGAATTTTTCAATTATTTGGAACATGAAGTGACATTGCCAGAGGAAACGGATATTTTGGTAAGGTTTTCCTCATAGACCTAGTAGGCTTTAGGTAATTCTAGTTCTGTTCTTCATTTTTCTGTCGTTAAAATGGTTTTCCTCCGGTATCTCTATTTTGGGCTAGTGACAGTGAGGAATTCGTTCAAAATCTATAAGTTTTAAGATAGCTCTACGACCAAATTTTAGTTTGGTTTTGAATCTCTGTTTGATCTCAACTTTTTGGTATATTGGGGAATTCGTTATATGGAGAAATTTTAAAAATAACTTCGTGAGTAAAACTTAATGGTAGTGGTAACGTTACTTTGTCTTTGACGTATTACTTATGTTAGATATAGAAAATTAAAGACAAGAAAGGACTTGATATATTCCCTGATTGCCACAAAGCAATATTGCATTTTGCACGCTCATGAATAGAATATTGGTTAGGTTCCTAGCACTTTTAATTGGCAAAGCAATTACTAATCTCCGGATGGGATGTAACCTCTAATCTCACTCGCCTAGAGCTGCGTTACTCAACTCTACAAATGGTGTTACTTTAAATAAACCCACACAGTTACACACACACGTGCACCCCCTCACACACACACTACCATGGAAAATAAAAGTTTCTGAACGATAACCACACACAGCAGGAATAATGAAGTCGCGTTTTTCATTCTTTGTTTTTTCTCTAAACGGCTTGGAGTTTGTTTTCATCGTCCTAAAGTAAAGGAGATGATGAATCCATAACTAAAGATTTACTCTTTATGGGAGTTAATTAAGGAGGTTTGAAAGCAAAATTCAAAATATAAAACTTATCATTGTGGATGTGTAGCTTCGTTTCAAATTGCAGATCCAATCCATGTTATTGACCCTAAAGGATTTACGTAGCACATTTCAATACTAAAGCTTTGTAAACTTTACACCCAATTAAAAATATTACAAACGCTAGTGAAATGTGCGATATTCTTGGATCTGAAACATTTACATTAAATATTTTAGGGAAATAACACTTACAATTTCTATAATGGAGAAAGGGAATTTCAAATGTTCCAATTACCCATGGAATCTGTGCTATTCTCGAATCTACAAGATAGATGAATTGTTTAATTAAAACACGAATCTAGAATTTTAAATCTCATAAAATGTTTTATATTCTGGAATCTGAAATATTTGCACTTTAAAAGGAAAACGCAACAACATAGCAAAGTAAAACATAAATGTTTCAAACATCTATGGAATCTTTCAAATTTTCGAATCTAGTAGATTGATAGAATTTATCATAAAAAACACGAATACGAAATATTTACGCATTTACTAATTCACTGAAATGTTGTTACTACGATAACGAAGAATATGAATTTCTGATGTTCCAAATATCAATGTTTCAGTTCTCGAATCTACAAGATGAATAGATCATATAACTAAAATTGGTGATGGTTTCTTCATATTTCATTATAAATATTTGATAATAGAATAAATGTTCCAAGTATAGAAACAATTCTTCAGACGGATTTCGACACAATTCCGAAAAACCGAAAAACGACTATACCCTGTCAAATAAACCCGTGTAGTAATAAAACCAATATTTCGCACGTAATCGGAGGCGTTCTTAAAGAAATGAACAAAGATTTATAAAGTTATAATGCTATATGTAACGTTAAGTTTGCTTAAAACCGTTATAATTGGTTTAATAAAAGGTAGGCATTACGACCGCGTTTGTTATCAACTCAGAAATGCTTCCATTTTTACCTGATTTGTTATTAACTCGTCATTAATATAATATAGTATAATATTTATAACGATGTGTTGGATTTTTTACGTAAATATCTTGCAAATTTGACGATTCAGATAATGGTGATCAATTCTTCAATTTTCGTTCATTCATTCATTTTTTTTAAATTATTATGTGTGGAGAGATTGGCATGTACTATTTTATGAAATGTGAAAACTTGCATTACATAAAAATTTCAATTACGTTCCCAACCAAATACTATCAACTTTTTGTAGCTTCATTGATTAATACACACTCATTGATTCTATTAATGTTTCGTCACTAACGTTAATTTTGTCAGAGCAGGAAATGACTGTGAAGAGGCATAATAAATATTTTTTTACGCAATAAAAATCTTGTTACGTTTTCAAAGTTTGCTTGAAATTCGGAAAAAATACCAACACTTTAAACACGGTTTTCCAGTGCCGTTGCTGCATTTCTATTCGTTGTAAGGTAATTAATCACTTTTCCTCGAAAAACAAGAAATAGTTCACTTGTCCATTAATGCCAAACCGGGTGGTTAGAATTTGGGTACTTAGCGTGAGGGATTATTCTATGCAGAAGTGGGTGCTGTCTAATCGAGGGGCAAATAAATACTACATTTCGGATTACGATTAACTATTCCAAGAAGAGACCACAACGGCCATTGCGATCTCGGCAATTCTAGGTAAGCTAAGGGAACTGCAGTTGCGCTTAATGCTTGCGTTAACATATCGGTTGCTAAGGTATATAACATCGGCCCAATTATTTCATTTAAAATCAGTAGTCAGGCATCCAGTTGCCGACTATTGCGTATTTACTCATTTTCCCCGACCGTACGCCAGTGAATGGTTATTCCCTGTAAGTTTACAATAGCCAGGGCGTACAATATTCGCACGTGTTGCGGGTGAGTCACTCAAAATACAAAACGATTCCGTAAGGCAGCGTGGAAGACATTATAAAACTCCCATTTAGAGTATGCCACCTTGTATCGGTTTTGCATTTATAATGAGATTTTATTACTCCATGGGTTATTTTGACAGACGTGCTATTAAACTTTGTTATCCATATTTGGTAGTAGAATAAATGTGTAATATTTAGGAAAAAATATTTTGGTGAATTTTCAGAAAATTTCTAAAAACAAAAAAATGATAAATGTAAAATGCCCTTTAGAGAAGATTGGCCCAAAAATCTTATTAAACTTTGTTATACATATTCGATAGTAGTTTAGTTTAAAAAAATTCTTGGAGCAAATTTTAAGAGAATTTTCGAAAACCTAAATATAACTTTTTACTTTCGGAGAACAACGTACCACAGGCACAGATATCTACATATGCACACACACAGATATTTTTTCAAAAATATGTTGTTTTGACTTATGGGAATTTGGAATCTCTTTAGTACTCATAAACTATTTTATATTCTTGAATTACGTAGATTGATATTGAACAATCCAAAATGAAAATACTGATCCTGAATTAAGAATTTTACAATATTGTGAAATCTTTTTCACTTGGGACTAATCTCTTGAATATTGATAAATTCTAGACGTGGATGCACGAAATTGAAATATTTCACGTTTTCTTAAAGTCTTTCATATCCTTGAAATCGGAGAATTTATATTAATTTCTCCAAAAAAAGACGTAGATTGTGACGTAGAGAACCTGGATCTGAAATGTTCTAAATATCTGTGAATATGTAACCTAATAGACCATTTCACGATCAAGGTCTTGAAGTTATTAGAATTGAATACTTCAGTCTAGACCCTTCTAAAGACTTGTAGATATCATTTTGTTGAATGTAAAATAATTATATACATAGAAGTTTCTAGTAGAAGTGTTCAGTTTCTTTATGAACTTAGAGCAATAATTTCAAGTCTTTATGTCCATGCTGCAATATATTTTCCTCAGTACAGACCACAGCGGGTCAACAAAGCCCCAACACCCGACAATTTCAACAAATTTTCTTACAATGAGCTTTCCAATTTTGTGTTTGCTCATTCCCGTTTTATGGAGTTACTTCATATGTTGTAACTCCGATATTACCATAATCCATGCTGCAATACATTTACCGCGGTACAGACTATAGTTTGGCAACAAATCCAAACACGCGACAATTTCAAAAAATTGTCTAACAATAAGCCATTCCAATTTTGACCCATGAGGTGTTCTTCACTCGCCCGGCCATTTAAGGCGGCGCCTTAAAAAAAGCTAAAACTGAAGAATTTCTGCAAAAACTGACATTTTTTGGCAGTAGTGATTTTATCGAGAATCAAAAATATTTTCATAGAAAATCAGAAAGTTCCAAATTTATAGATTTAGGTTGTCAAAAATTATTTTTAGTTGGTCTTGTCTCTAAAAAAATAAAATGAAGAAAAATGGCTTTGTCGAATTGTCAAGTATTTGAATTGCATGCCAAAATCAAGAGAGACATTTCCGGGACAAAATTAGCACATTTTGTATTTTACTTTAGCCCATAGAACAAATTCTTGAAGTTTCAGCGAAATCCCAGATACCTAGGTACAAAAAGTGTGACAGATATAGTATATCACAAGTATAAGTATATACACAGACCGTTTCTAAAGAGTCGCAGTATGGTATAAACATAAGAGTGAAAGAAAGGCCATATATTTCTCGTTGGCTAAACAGAGAAAAAACTTTTGCAACGTAGCTAGCTCGCGAAACATCACAGTCATCGCCACACTCTACCGGATCAATCGCTGTATAGCCTCCGACGGGAATATTTGGTATGGGTTACGGACCGGCCGGCCGGCAACGTTGCAAAACTTCCTTCTCTGTCATACTAACGAACTACTATTAGTTTCTCTTTCGCTCTTGTTGATTTCGGACCCTGCATTTCAGTATAATAGGTCCGTATAAAATACATAGCATAGTATTTATATAGTGTATATATATAGTATATATAAAACTGACTGTATATTCTGCATAGGCTCATAGGCCTTGACGGATCCGAACCAAAATTGGCATATGTATTCTTGGTACCAGGAATTGAATCATAACACGGTTTTTCGCCGAAAATCAATCCCGGAGACCCAAACAACCTAAAAATCGAAAATGCAACTTTTTGATTGCCGTCATATACGACGTGCGTCAGTTTGTGCGTCAGCGCAGAAAGTGCCATTTCGCGGTTAGTAGTCCAATAAAATGAAGGAAAAAAACCTGGGTTAAATTCTGCAAAGGGATGAAACCGGGGGCAAAGGGTTTTACAAACGTAAATTTGGCTTAACATATGGTATAGCCCCAAGTATATATATATTTGAATTGGTAAATTTGCCTAACCTTTAATTCAAACATACGCCACTGATGCTGGTAAAGAGAGATAGCTGTATGATGTGACTTATACCCTCGCCAATTTGATGACGGTATTCCTTCTCTAAGTAACTAATCTCTACATTACAAATTGAACACTTCGGTTTTTTAGTGACATAAAGGGTGAAGGGTCTGGTGTACCAAGGCTGGATGATTATTAGCAACTTATAATGGCCAGATTGAAAAATGTCCTGTGCAAGATCTGACATACCTGAAACTATACAGGATGTTTAAACAGAAACGTTCCAGGCAAAACTGGAACGTATGTCAAAGGACATATACTGGATACATAGGACATACATCCTACACTCAAATTTGTAATTCAATCTGATTTACAAACCTTATTGGGAACTGATGGAATATTCTGAACGAAATGTATGTGGATACATTTTTCGAATTCAGCGAAACCAGCTGCGGCTCGGCAAGTATGATACGTATCGGCCGAGGTAGATGCTAGGTTGTCAGATTTCTTATATCATTTATGGGTATTTTTAATTACAGGAATAAGTGTTATATAGTTTTCAATCAAGTTCTCGACAAATAGGTTTCATATCCTACAGCAGTAAAAGTATTTGGACTTCATCTTTAAAATAAATAATCCTTCATTAAATAATACCATGAATGTATAATTTTGTTATATGAATATCTGACAAATCTTAACTAATAATGCAAGTAGTAATTGAAGTGGAACTGGTCTTTGATGAAGTTTATATTTACTTTATATTTCTTTTAAAAACGTAATTGGAAACTAATTACTGGAAACTAAAAATTTTAGGAACTGGATTAAGTCCCGTCACCTTGATATTCCTAAAACCCCGCAGACAAATTTAATAACGGCCTTTTATTCAAAATTAACATTGTTGAAGAATTTCGGCTGCCATTAACTTATGGCGTGAGGAACGCCAGGTGTTATTACACTTGATTATTCCGCGCGGTACGTGAGGATGGGATCGTAAAAATGCTAAGGAAAATCAGAGAAAAACACGTTTAGGAATTGAATCTCACTACACATAAGAAATCCGCCGCAAGAGAGACGCAATATAACAAATTTTATTTCTCAAAATTTTCGATAGATTAGAAGAAAATATTCAACTACCATATAATTTATTCATTATGTTCTGTTTCAAGAAAAACAAAAAATTTGAAAAAAACTTTTGATAAATTTTAAGTCGTCATGAAACCCCCGTTTTTGACGCGTCCGCTAGGAAAATCTGAAAATATGTTTTGTCGGACAAGGTGAAAATTGAATTATAGAAATTCTCTTAAGCAATCTTCAAACAAACGATATGATTATCAATAATTTTTCCAATATTTTCAATAATGTCAATATTTTGGAACGTTTAAGGTTACACTTACACTAGTTACCCTAATACACTTAGCGATCCATAATCTCGTCGGACATTATTTTTCATGCGTTTCATCACATGTTTTTGCAACTACATTTTGTAAAAATACTATAGTATTTAAATTTTTTTCCGTTGCATATTTTGCAATTTTTGCCGTTGAATATAATTTATTTTTAAATTTTATTCAAAGGTAAATGGTCGTTTTTCGTAAAAATGGGAGGGATAATGCCCTGGTTATGGGCAATTTTCACAGAACAAAAAGGTGGTTGACTAGGCATAATTAAACCATACAAGAAGCTATAAGAAGTTATGTTTAAATTGCACTTTGTGTCGGCGGACACCCAGATTATAAAACTAAGGCTGGACAAGAAATAAAATCCGAGGACGAACTCGGACATACTCCTTAATATGTGCAGAAACCGGCACTTGCAGATATATTGAATCATCTTATATGCATTATTAAAAGATAGACGGTGCTGGTTATGGTAGTTTCAGATTTCCGGTAAAGCATACTTCTATTTCTATTCACGACCTTAGCGAGGTCGTGTACGGAACTATAAAATTTACTTGAAACATTTGGCGGAACGGCGTTTTCTCCACTAAGAAAGTAAACGTATTATTAGCTACAGAATCTGGATTTGTCTTCTAGATTAAGATATAGATCTCTAGATTAAGTGTTAACCAGCCCTATATTTGTCTATCAATTTTCCTTTTAATTCTAGGTATAATTGGATAATTTTGCAATATTTGATTCCAATGAAATATAGAGCCGTTGAGTAGTGCTGTGAAAGCTGTGCAGTGTTTATTAAAAAAAAGCTACAAGAAGGTATGAAGTATCCAGGCGTACAATCAGACTGAAGTGGTCAAATTGAAGAAAGTTGGGTAGAAAATCAATTGTCAAGAGTAAAATCATCTGTTCGATTTTTTAAGGTTTAATATATACTAATATATAATAATATACATAAATATTATAGGCGTCCCTAAATGAGGTGACCCTTATTTTTAACATAAATATCACAACCGTATTTTTAAAGATTTCGTCATTTGTAAAGTCTTTCAATTCTCAGTCTAACATCCTTTAGGGATGTTATAAATTACATTTCCAATTCTATGTTTTTCTTAACATATTTACACTGCGTTAGAAATGTGTTTAGTACATTTTTCACTTCTTTTGAATTTTTATTCCTTTATTAAGAACATCAGATGTTTGTTAGCCTTCAGCTTTCCTCAAAGCATTCGAACTCCTTTAAATGTATCATAATTACTTCACACTCCATACTTGCCTTATGACAGTTGCACTTCCTTTAAAATGGCGTCATTGAAATTTCAGAACGTCTTTTAAAAATGTAATAATTGCAGTAAATGCAGTATATGTAATTACGTTTCAAGTTCCCCTTAAGATAATTGCAAAATAATTCAAAAATGGCTTAGGCACATTTCTCCAAAATAACTAAATACTAAGTGGTGCGACTAGTTTTTGCCAGTATTATCCAGCTTCCAGGAATAACCGTTATGGCATCCTTTCCTCTTTAGGAACTCCGTCAATGAGTTCATTTCCAACTCCGCGTTTTCTTTCAAACAATTACTATCTTCACAGAAATTCCATCAGATGTTCAGGGAAGTTACGCAGAAACCACTCAAGTTCCTTTGAAGTACAAGAACTTTATCTAAAATGTAACAATTTATATTTTAAATTCCCTGTTTTACTAGAAAATTATTTCCATTACGTTTCATTGCGAAATTAAAAATAGTTAATAGCCAAAAATTGTCCAACTTTTTTCAAATATATTGAACTCCTTTGATAGTGTCGATACTTTTCAAATTATACTCTTAAGAAATCGAAATTCCATTAAAAATGTCATTGGAAACTCCTGGACTTCTTTCAAAATATCACAACTCTTTCAGAAACCTTATAAATTTCAGGTCTTGGTCAAAATGATTGAAACTCTTGCAACAATTGTAGCATATATATTCATTCTTTAACTTCTTTCAAAGTATCAAAACTTCTTATTCCAAACGACATGTACAGTTGCGACTGTTTTTAAAATATCACGAATTCTTTACATTTATCATCAGCTTTTTTAAAGTGTATCAAAAGTAATTTTTGAAAACGTCTCATTTTAACAGAAATTAATTGCCGTTTAGGAATCCTCTAGGAATTCCTCAATCTCGTTTGAAACATCAGATCAGGGTAAAAAGGTATACAGTTTCTTTAAGAATTTCATCAACGGAGCACAGTTGTCATAAGTAATTTAGAAACTCGTCAAATCCATATCAACAGTTGTCTTAGAAACAATTACAACTCCTTTATGACTATGTACAATCAGTTCATGAAAATTATCAAAAGTTTCTTAGAAACCCCTCAACTTCTTTAGTTGTGGAAAAACTCCTTTAACAACTTTACACGTTACATTTTATATGTTCCTAAATTCTTGCAGTTCCGTTCGTTAAACAGATGGTAATTATTTACAGTTTTTTTAACTTTCGAAATTAGCGCCAGAACCAAAGTTACTAAAACTTTCTTTATATTATCATAACGTTAGCCCAAAAGCCGGGTGAAAAAAGCGAAAAAAGTTTAACAGCATTTTGACATTTTTCTCATGTGTGGGGTAGAGGTTTAACTGAACATAATTGCATCAAAATATACAGTTAATTTTGTTCCTGGATAAGTAAATAATGTGTATAGGTGGAATATTCAGTGTTCACTTGTTTTTTCCACTTTCCTCCTAGGTGAAAAAGTTAAATACGGAAGCTATAGGCACCGGAATGGTCTTTGAGTTGCTGCTGATAAGAAATAGTAAGTTGTCTACTGAGATAGTTAGAAAAAACCGCTCATTAGTTTAATTATTTAAAACGTTTATAGTGTAACGCGAAATATAAACATCGGCACGCAGGGAGTCTCTTATCTGACCAAAGCGGAGCAGTTCAAAGAGAGAAAGCCGCTAATTTAATTGGGCCATAAAAACCTCCCCGAACGTTCCGGAAACGTTTTATTAAAGGAAGAATGATCTACTCCTTTCGAGAACAAACATGATTAGGAAAAAAAAAAGATTATTCAAGAAGGTTCTCGAGACATAATGGAGGACCATAAAAAGTGAACGCTGCGGACGGAGATTTGATTAGACGAGAAGCCGCGTGAGTAAACAGTGCGAAAAACGACAAGTGAGAATTGAACAAAATATTAAACGTTCAATGTGTTATATAAATTAATTAGTTAAGTAATAGTTTAAATAAATTAGATAGCGTAGTGCATAATTACGACAGTGTAAATAAATAGAATAAACGTTACAATAGTTTTTTTAACGAATCAAACCAATTAATATTTAGGACATAATATTCTAAGGGTTTCTACGATCTCTTTCTAAGAATCTTTCTATGTGTGCAAATTCCAGAACGATCGACTGGATGGTTTAGAAAGTATTGTAAATGTTTATCCCTTGTAGTCCTGTTAAAACAAACGTGTTATTTCTGGGAGTGGTCGGAGAGGTAGCTAATATTGACGAAAATGAAATATATCTGTTCTGTATTATATTGTTATTGAAACAGAAGAGTTGATTTAACTCAAAGCAATAATGGCTAAAAACTGTTGGAAATCATGGGCAATTTTGTATACTTATAAACATTTTTTCTTGACAAGTTTGACCCTTGCCTTAATATTCTTTTATGTGGTATTTTTTCGGTAATTTTCGTGCGAATCCCGACATTTGTGTGCTGGAAAAAAGTGAATTGTTTTTGTTTCGGAAAATCATTGCTCGTTTATATATTAATATTTAGGCTTGAAATTGACACCACAAGCTAAAGAATACATATGTTCTGTGACAATATCTGTATTTCGGTGAAAAAGTGATATACTTACTGTTATTAAAATCATCAGCATAATACATGGCGCTACACTATTTCGCGCGAGCAGTTGTCGGCCAATTTCCCCTCCTCCTATGACCGTAAGCTGTAAGTTACCATCGCAGTTGCTGCTCCATGCTGTACTATGCTGATGACTTTAATAAGTCACGTTTTCACAGAGTTACATATAATTTCATAGAACATATGTATTCTTACATATATAAATTAACAATGTAAATTACAACTTGTAATTTGTTAATAACCCTTTGACACTCGGCACTCGGCACTCCAATATCGAAGATATTCAGATCGGAGTATCGCACTGTCTGTTACTAAATTACCGGTGTATCGGATTACACTAACCGTGGATTATTACATAAAAATCCTCTAACGAGAGCATTGTAATCAGCCTGCGAAAATAATAACATTCCTCGAAGATTAACCAATGATTATCATGATTTCGCCTCAGATGCGCTAGTTTCTTTTGTAATAAGAAATCGATCGAGGTCGCTTTTAAATCAAAGTAATTAAAAAACATTAACATAATAATAATGATAATGCTTTATAGTTGCATAATGTTCGACTATTACGTAGAGTTGATCAACGTTATATGGGAGATGAAATACCAATCATCTTTATTGCATGAGGTAATTTTAATTGTAACATAATTAAAACACAGATTAGACTTATTAATACTTAGTCGGGTTTAAATTGTAGGTAATTAGATTTTATTTTTAGATATTAAAAAAAACTCTTCCTCATGAAAGGTGAATAGCCTCGAATGTTATTATTTGTTATAACCGCACGTCTTTGCCAGTTTAATCATATAGATAGGATCCAACACCGTTGACTTAAAGTTATTAGGAGACGTTTTAAATTTAGACCTTAAACGGATAGCCTTGGACACACCTTTAATCCCAGCTATTATTTATTTCTTTTAAGGCATGTATACGCACCTTATAAGTGTTATACAATTACTCATCCAAAGGAGGAAATCTGGTTATTTAATGTGCTAAACCCGTGGTTCTGTTCTCTTGTTTAAAAATATCGAAGATAATCGACTATCATTTTTTATTCACTGCCTTAAACATTTCACACTGGTTTGTTTAGATTTTAGAAGGATAAGAATTAACTGCATTTTATTTTAATTGGCTGTGTCGTCATAAAAGATTCAAAATCCAGATTGGGGTTTAACGAAATGCAATAAGCAGGGCAATGATAGTACGTCTTTTTTGCACTGAACCAAAAAAGTACATGATATTAATAAAGAAGTACATTAAATCAGTGAGCCGATGATGGGTGTTGTTAATACAAGGGATGGTCGTACGTACACTTTCCTGTTTATTAATTTACAATATTGCCGTAAGTTGATTCAATGAACAATGGTCATGGTTCTATGTTTACCGGTTATTAATGTGACGAACCCATTTACATAAACTTATGTAATTGCTACACGTTAAACCAATAAACTGTAAGCATAGATCCAACATTACTATTACGAATGACTGGCATTGTTGTATGATTGTTGTACGTTAAATCAATAAACAGTGAGCATGGATAATATGATCGCCAGTTATTGATATTACGACGAACGATGAACATTAGTTTATGATTGCTTACATTAGTTCAGTAACTAGTCAGGATAGATCTATGGTTTCCGGTTATTAATATTACGAACGAAAGGCATTAGTTCATGACTTCTGTATATTAAATTAATTTATTTCATACTGTCCGGTAGATGTTCGCTTACAGGATCAATTTGAGTTCGGTAAGTGAGTTATAACAGCATCGGAGCCGGTAAAGTGAGTTGTTATGAGTATGCCAACATGACATTTTCCTCTACTTGTTTCACTCCATGTTCTTTCGTCCACTGGCAAAACAGTTTGTATTCTTTTTCATACCTTGCCGCAGACTTCGAAGGAATTTATTTTCCATTTGCTTCATGGGATTTCGATTATCATGTCGGGAAGAGTGGAACAAACACCAACGTTCATTGCGTCCATTTTAGAGTGACATATTGAATGTAAAATAATAACAATAACCGTTGCCACGGGAAGAAAAGTGATGCAATTTTCAAAATCTGTGATTTTTTAATTCCTGAATGCAAACATCTACCAGACAGTATGAAATAAAATGCATTACGACACATTTACGTACGGTTGTACTTGTAATAGTACTCGTCTAGGCATTCTTGACTCGGTTCCTGACGTCGACTCGTACATAATGTCTGACTCGTACTGTTACAAGTAACCTACCGGATTTGTAATATACATAACTAGAACAATGAGCACGGCTCTATGTTCGCCGGTTATTGATATTACGAACAGACTTTACATCTTATATTTAGAAATAATACAGCATCAAAGATAATAATAATAGTTAATATCAAGGATCATAATTAATTTTGTAGTATAAAAATCCCTTGACTCAAAATTATTTTGTACGTGCACTGATTTGATACATCTCGCATCTGTAAGCTATTAATATTAGAGCGGTCTGAAAAGACGCGCATAATTTTTATAACATAATAATAGCACAGGTTTTGTAATAATTTTCTTAGTTGTTTAAATTTAACACCAAAAAATGTTTTTGATATAGGTGGATCAAAGTGTTCGAAGATTAAACTGCGAATTACTATTACAAATAAAAAAGAAAAAGTGAAATAGGTGTTAGTCCAAAAGCTCTTAGTTTATGAGATACATGCGTTGATGTTTTATTTTTTAAGCAAATTAATACTGGTAGCTTGCATATTTCTGTCGATAATTGGTTTAAGCTTGGTACATGTCTTACTACGAATGGTATCTTCAAAAATTTCTTATTAATACAGAGCCAAGTTTATTTGCAATATTTTTTTATAAAACTGCAGTTAAACTTCAAAAATTGCAGAAGTATTTCGTTTTGAAACGATAATACACTACTTAGCATCATGTTTTCCCTAAACCCTTACAATCGCTTGAATGCTCGCTGTAGAGTGTGTTAATTCTTAACTCCATCGTATGTATTTGGGAATTTAAACCAGACCAGATACTGCCTACTCTATAATGCGAGAGCCTTCTCGAGAGAGACAGCAACGTGGCATGTCAACTTGTGTGTCGGCGTAGCACCTAAATCGAGGCAGGCGGCAACATTGTTTTGTCAAAAAGCGTTTTAAAAAATAATACCTTTCTAACAAGAAGATACTATTTTCGATTCAATAATCAATTCACGGAATTTCGGAAAATATTGGCAACTAGGTACATATAGTCGGCCACTGGCCATCGGACATATTACCTATGTACATTTTGAAATACATCTGAATACAATTAAAAATCCTGTTACGGTTTCTAGGAAGGCGGTGAGACTGCCAGAATCTATTACATACTCGTAGTTTAGAGAAGTGCAGATGGACTTAGACAATTTATAGATCTCCCAAGCCTGTGGATCAAGCTAAAAATTATGCTCCACAGATAGAAGTACATGAGTAATCAATGTAAAATTTAATCTACAAATTAAATTTGGTGATTATTCGCTTTCAGTTTCTTAATCCCTGCTAAAAATTTTTGCAAATTTTTTTTTCTAAAATTTGGACTTATATTTCTGGTTCAAATTAATCAGGTTTCATTTTAACTGTTATACGAGTATTTCCAAGAATACAGAAACTTCTCCTTCGAAACTCATTTAGCAAGTCGATGAGATCTACTAAAGACAACAGTTCACCTCCTACTTTTTTAATTATTCTTGAAGTAGAATCAAGATCTGATTTAACAAAATCCAAGAAATCGTTACTTATTCCAAAAATAAGAATATCTTACTTTAGGGAGACTTAGGGAAATTGAAGAAGGAGCGTCCCTTTTTCACACTCACTTTGACCCCTTTAAAATATTTAGAAATATGACAGAAAAAGTAATGCACAACGAATGACCAAAATGGGCAAAAAAGCGAAATGCATATAATTCGCTCTCTAGTCATTACTCTCGGTTTTAGTTGATGCGATTTTCCTTTTCAGGCCACCTTTTAGTAATTTCGTTTAGAGAGTACACGTACGACATTTCGACGCGCATCGTTAAACGTCCCCCTCGACAAGCTAATAGTTTTAAAAGTTTTAACGGTTAACGCGACATATGTCGAAACTGTATCGTATAATGAAACGTTCACGGAAGGAAACGAGGAAAAAATGTATTTTCCGGTTTTATCGTCGCCGTTCTCGATATACCAAGCCAGTATCTGCGGCAAGTGTAGGTACTTACTACAGGGAGAGCGTCTTAAACAACGCGGAAATCTCGTGGAGTTAGTAAAAACGAAAAATGCCCCTCTTTCGTTTTCCGCAGAGAGAGAGAGAGAGAGAGAGAGAGAGAGAGAGAGAGAGAGAGAGAGAGAGAGAGAGAAAATTGAAAATGCTTTTGAAAATCTCAGGGAATATGAAGATTTTTCACTGGAGGAGTATTTTTTAACATTCCTGTGTGAAATATGTACGAGAGAACCATAAATGGTGATCACAGAACAAATAATGTAGTAGAAGCGTGGCATCGTGGGTTTCAAAGTATAGTCGAGAGTAATTTCCCAGATTTTTATAAAGTTATACATGATTTGAAACTGCAGCAATCTCTACACCAAATGGAAATTGCTGATGAAGTTGGAGGAGACTCCACGAATAGATGTAATAAAAGGTATGTATGTATGTATCGGTTTAAAACGTCTTTCGTCGTTATCCGATGCCTAACTTCCACTCGTTTCGGTTATTCCATTGGTCTTCTCTCAGATCCCGAGCACTCATGGCTTTGTTTATACCTTCTTTCCACGTTCTTTTAGGTCTTCCTCGTTTTTTACGATTTGGTGGTATCCACTTCATGGCTATTTTGGGCAATCTCGTTTCTTCCATCCGCTGGACATGTCCGTACCATATTAGCTGCTTTCTCTCTATATCAGTCATTAGTGAACCATCTATTCCCATCCGTTGTCTTACCTCCTCATTTCGAATTCTATCTCTCCTTGATACACCCAGTGATCTTCTAAAAACGTCCATTTCAGTCGCCTCAAGTTTTCTTCGATTTTGTTCCGTTATTCTCCACGTCTCTGCTCCATAGGTTAAACTGCTTTTAATGAGAGTTTCATATATAGTATGTTTTCGTTTCTTTCCGATGTTGCTGCTCCATAGTATACCATTCAGACACCCAATTGTTCTTCTGGCTTGTGTTATTCTTTTCTGAATCTCTCTGCCATCTCTACCTGAAGTGTCAAATTCCACACCCAGATATGTATACCTACTGCAGTTTGCCACTACATCATTCTCCAATTGGATATTAGATAGTTCTGCTCCTATAGGGAGGTATTTTGTTTTCTGTGTGTTGAGCTCCAGTCCCCAGTTACTACACTCTTCTTGAAGTTTCCGGGCCATATATTCTAAGTCATCTTTATCGTTTGCTATGATGACTTGATCGTCAGCGAACTGTAGCGTATATAAGTATGTTTCTCCGATGTCAATACCCATTCCTTTGCATTTCCTTTTCCACTTGTGTAAGGCTCTTGCTACATAGATCTTGAATAGTGTTGGTGATATACAACAGCCTTGTCGCAATCCTTTATCCACCAGGAATTTCTCTGACCCTCTATTGCCAATCTTTACTCTTGACTTGGAACCCGCATATAAATTTTTGAGAGCTCTTATGATGGTATGGTTAATGTTGGTTTCTTGTAATGCTTTCCATAGTTTCCCCACCGGAACTGTATCATAGGCTTTTTGGAGATCTATGAACATTAAATGTGTTTCTTGGTTGGTGGCAGATCATTTTTCAATAATTTGTTTTAAACAGAAGATGTTATCGGCACACGTTCTTCCTGCTCGGAAACCAGATTGTTCTTCTTCTTCTTTGTCTCTGTATTCGTCTTCAATGAGGTCTCGAATAATTCTTCCATACAAACGGCTTAGAGTACTGGTTACTGATATACCCCTATAATTTGAGCATTCTAGCTTACTTCCTTTTTTGTGGATGGAAGTAATGTAAGCTTCTTTCCATTCTTCAGGCACCGGGGCACCGTTTACATATTTGTTTATGCACCAAGTAAGTTGTTGAAACAGTTTTTCTGATCCACATTTTATAAGTTCTGCGGGAATTCCTCCTGGGCCTACAGCTCGGCCGTTTTTTAATTTTTTCACTGCATTTTTGATTGTATCAATGTCTATGGAAATTATTTCGCCCTCTACTACCACCTCTGTTGGTGAATTCGATAAATATTCTTCTCTATTTTCTGTCAACAACATCTGATAATGATCGGCCCATTTCTTTGTTGGTATAATTTGAATATTCGCCTTATTTTTTGAATTCGACGTTACGGATTTTATGAACTTCCAGGATTCTGAGCATTTTTTCCCTTCTAAGTATGTGTTGATTTCGCTACATTTTTTATCCCACATTTCTCTCTTCGCTTTATTTATTGTTCTTCTTGTTATTCTTTTTATGTCTAGAAATTTTTCTCTGTCTTCTTGTTGTTGTGTATTTAGCTACTTGTGATATATATATATATTTTTTCCGCCTTATCAGGTCTTCAATTTCGTTGTTCTACCACAGTTTTTTACTAAGTTGTCCAGTTTTTAGACCGACGGCCTCCTCCGCAGCGTTTTTTATACTACTTATTATATTTTCATATACCTCTTCTACTGCTTGTTGGTGTATTGTTTTGAGTTTCTCATCTAGTCTACGTTGGTACAGAATTCGCGTACTTTCGTCCATTAAGCTGTCTACGTTATATTTTTTCTCCGACAGTTCTTCTGTCTGACCGTTTTCTTGTTCCCTATTATTTGAACATTGTTTAAATCTAAATGGGACTATACTTTGTCCAATCCGAACTGGAACGGTAACAAAAACACTTAATGGCTTTTTAAGTGGTGCCTCCTGGTCGTCCATGGGCGTAACATTACGGATAATAACTCTAACAATGAATTCACTTTCAAAGCTTTCAAATAGTATAAATAAATGGCACACACATACACACACCACTGCTTCTCGAGTATAAATGCCGAAGAAGAAGAACACCTGCTCCATAGAAGACGAAGAAGACCACAAACGAAATACCGCTGTGGTAAAAAAAAATTTTACGACCCAATGGACCCTTTAATTCTTTGTCTGTAGATATCCATACATTCACACTTACGATTTCACTTGGACGACTGTACAAATACGTACACCTGCATTTTAAAATATACCAGTGCGTTTCTGAATAAGCAAAGAAATAAGTCCCATGTGTTTTGTATAGAGATAACGGGCTCTTTTCGAATGTCCTCGGTAAATTCAGATTTTGTAGTGTGTTTCAATTGCTACTGGTTAAAGTATACCAACTTTGCTCTTACTATGTAATGGTCTGATCCGCATGTTACACCTCTATGGGCTCTTACGTCATTTACTTTAAGTGCAGTATTTTGCCTTACTATGACATAGTCAATTACAGATTTAAGATTCCTGGTGTGTTGTACCCATGTGTATGTATGAATCTTTTTGTGTTTGTAGAATCCGTTTTTAATACTTAGTTGATGTTGCTGGCACATTGCAACTAGTCTCTCCCCGTTGTCGTTTTGTATTCATTTCTCCATAAGGGCCTACGACGTCGTCGTCAGTTCTACGACCAACTCTGCTATTTAGATCTCCCATTATTATAAGTTCTCTTGACTTTCCTATTTTTAAGATTTCATCACTGACCTGTCCAAAAAAATCATCCTTTTTTGATATTGGTTCGTCATCTGATATTCCGTATACTCCAAGAATTGTCAATGGCCTTTGTTTTATGGTAATATTGACTTTTATAATATTTTCGTTGATTGCCTCAAAGTCCGTTATGTTATGTTTGTATTTTTTATGTATCATAATTGAGACACCTCTTTTTGCTCTTTCATGTTTTGGGACTCCAGTGAATATGTGTAAGAAGTTGTTTATGATTTCTGTTCCCGTGCCCTTTTTTTTTGTTTCTGTTAGCACTACCATTTCCATACCCATGTTTAGTAGTTCTTGTGATATTTCTTCTGTTTTTCCTTTAATCCCCTGTACATTCCAAGTACCAATATTCAATTTCCTTTTTCGTAGCTTTTGTCGTTTTCCTTGTAATCCGTCCGTTCCGAGGCATTTGTTAGGCTTTTTAGTATTCATCATTTTTTTACAAGTGACAGGGAACTAGCCTGTCGCCTTAACCCCCAACCTGGAGGGCCAGGTATTTTTGATCAAGGTTTCTTCCTCTAGATTAGTTATCTTGCCGGACTATGGAGACTAATCTTCCCCTTTTGCTAGTTTTGGTCCGCCCCGGGTATTTCATTTCCCCGGTACCACCTATATCTAGGAGGCATTCCCCTATCCGCCACCTGGGGAGGCGCCCGATGGAGGACTAGCAACCCCACACGGGTGTAATAAAAGGTACATGACAATAAACCAAAGAACAAAAATAATTGTTGACGATTACGGCCAGAGAAATGTTATAGACTACCTCCGTAGGATTCCACATAATTTTGAATGTTAAATTCAAATAGTTTGTAATTTAATTTAACATTTTGTATTGTAATAAATACCGTTTTGTAAGTTTTATTTTTTATTAATTTCAATTGTACCTATATAAATGTAAAACATTGGGGACGAAGTGTCCGGAGACGAGCGGGGGACGATTTTGTCGGGGACGAAATGTCCGGGAATGAATTGTCTGGAGACGAATCGCCGGGCACGAAATACATGCAGCATGAAAAGAGGAATTTTTGTAATAGGAAATATTCGGAAACGAATCATGTAGCATTTTAAACCATATTCGTATATATGATTATAACTCGCAATTATTGTTTACAAGGAAATAGCTTTGAAAAATAATAAAAAAATTGGAAAGAAGTCAATATATATATATATATATATATATATATATATTATATCGTATATAATATATATATATATATATATTATATAAAGTATAAAATATATATCCCCTCTCGGTCATTCCCAGAGTACCTCATTTCGTTTCTTTTTTAAGGTCTAGTTTAATAACTGGATTTTTATTTCTAAAACGGACTTATAAACTTCATAGTCTGTTCAAAATACGTACAATTACAAATGTACACTTTCGTTTATATGGTTTGAACCGAGTAGGAGCACACGTCTATTACGCTAGGATATTCATTTGGTAGTTTTCTATATTACTCTAGGATTTCTTGCTATTTTGTCGCTAATTTGTGATGTCAAAATTAATTTTGTTGCTCTTTCCGATTTCAAGAAGCAGTGAATATTTCAGCGTAATATTACGTTAGAATAGCCAACCTTGTATCTGCTGAACGCAATGGGATAATTCCGGCGACATATTTTGTTGCTTTTATTGCTGGTTATAGCGTTGATTGAAGATCAACGGTTATAGTGAGCGCATCCCCCCAAAACCAACCTTTCCGACGCACTCTCTGAATAAAATTAATAATTTTCGTATCCGCTGGTGATTTATCTGCTTGTGGGTGGTGTATGTATTACTTACAGTTAATAGGCCAGCCCGAAATTCATATAATTCTTTTCCCTCGAAGGTCATCTGAGTATTGTCACAATAAACGAGCTTATTTGAATATTCACTTTTTTAGTAATTATTGAACATAGTTATTTTATTGAGTTTTTTTCTAGAAAATATATTTTAAAAAATTTTACACAATTTTAATTTATTGGAATAGAAAACTTATTTCCTTTTGATACGAATATAATCTAAATAATTTTTTTTTGACCTTATGTACATTAAGAGTCTATAAACAAATGATGGTGTTCCCTTTCACAAATGTAGTAACTGGTTTTAAATTATCAAGTTCTGTCCACTTATATATATAAGCCTCGTGTATATATTATATGTGATATGCCCAACACCTTCGTGAGGATTGTTACTGTAAGCTCTTCTCAGACCTTCGTTCACTGAATATGCCATGGCACACATCAGAACAAATTCGAAGTTTACTCTTGTCATTTTTCAGTTTTTAGAAATTTTCTGAAAATTCCTTCCAAGAATTTCTTTTAAACTTCTAATATTTATTCCACTATCGAATACTAAAGTTCAATAAAACATTTGACTAAATCTTTTCTACATGGCACATTACACTTGCCATTTTTGTGTTTTTTGAATTTTTTTCAAAATTAGTTTCGATAAAATTACAACAAATTATGGAGTGGATCCGATAGAGAAACTATAAAGTGGATTTTCTAGTAATAAATGTGGGGAAGTGAAGTAAAACGAGTAACATGTGCCACCTGTCTTAAACATGCGCGCTTTAAAATGGTTTAAAACGTCTTATACGCTGGAATAGCTATTCTTTTGTTCGTTTATTGGACTCACCCCATAATTTGATGTTAATTTGTGGCGTTGAAATTAAGTTTGTTGCTCGTGCCGTTTCCGAGAACCAATGGATATTACAGCGTACCTAATATCCCCCGGCATCTCCTGAACAGAATAGTGTAATCAATGCGCCGTAAATATGTATAAAAAAATTACAAAAACAATATTGGCGGGGAATACAGAGTTATTAAGTTGAGAAAAACTTTTTGGATTTTGAGTAAATTTGAAAATATTGAAAAGTTCGAGATTTTCAATAGTGTTACATTTTCTTGAATGTTGATTAGGCAGGGTGAACAATAAATAATAACTATGATGGCTATTTAGCTGGAAGATTTTATTCGTTATGTGTGTAACGTGTAACGAGTCGACACAGAGAGCGAGGAGAATTACAGGTTATGTTCATGATACGTGATATATGACAAGATGGCTGATGAAACGTGTGTGGTGGGAGTATTAGCTAAAGCCCTGAATCAATGTCAAAAGAGCAGAGGTGGCTTAAGCCGTGTTTCCAATTAAATTTTAAGTTTAACTTTTCTAATTTAACACTCCCACTAAAAGTGAACTTAAAATTTACTTTCATTGAATGTTATACAATTCTATCTGTGTCTGTGGGATGTTTAATGACATTTATCCCCTTTTCTGTAGTGCCTGGTGAATCTTGGAATCTTGTATGTTCAGCAGTTGTCTTTGTTCCTCAAAGGAAACTCTTGGCAGCGGCTTGGTCAGCAGGTCAGCTTGTTGTTTCTTGGACGCGACATATTCGAAAGTAAATACATTCTCTTCATACTTTTCTCGAATGAAATGATATTTCACTTCTATGTGCTTTGTCCTCTTGTGGAATTCAGGATTCTTTATGAGCTTTATGGTGCTCTGATTGTCTATGAAAAGGGTGGTCTTGAGCGTTGGAAACAGGTTCAGATCTCTGATCAGACCCTGCATCGAGATGACCTCTGTCACAGCCTGGTTGGCAGCAACGTACTCCGCCTCAGTGGTGGATAGGACCACAGACTTTTGTCTTGAGGAACTCCAGTTTATTGTTGATTGCCCCATCTTCAGAACAACGCCGGACGTAGATCTGCGGGTCTCGACATCTCCTGCGTAGTCCGCATCGCTGTAGGCTTGGAGATGGTTGGACTGGTCGGCTGGGAAATAGAGACTGTATCCAGTTGATCCCTTCAGGTACTTCAGGATCCTTCTTCACTGCATTCCAGTGGATCTTCTTGGGATTTTCCAGGTATTGGCTCGCACAGTTGACAGCGAAGGTTATATCTGGGCGTGTGGCCAACAGAGTAATTCTCACTTGGAATCTCCACGTGCTCCAATTTTCAATGCCTTTTAGCTTGCTGATCTTCGATTGTTCGTTCTCCATTGTGTTGTGGTTATGTTTTCACTTTTGCACGAGGCGGGATTAACCATACACGATTTTGAACGAATTTGTTTAGTTTTCACTAAAATATTTATTGTTCAGCGTAACTGGGCCCTTAACCTGTTGATTAGGCAGGGTGAACAATAAATAATAACTATGATGGCTATTTAGCTGGGAGATTTTATTCGTTATGTGTGTAACGTGTAACGAGTCGACACAGAGAGCGAGGAGAATTACAGGTTATGTTCATGATACGTGATATATGACAAGATGGCTGATGAAACGTGTGTGGTGGGAGTATTAGCTAAAGCCCTCAATACAATGTCAAAAAGCAGAGGTGGCTTAAGCCGTGTTTCCAATTGAATTTTCAGTTTAACTTTTCTAATGTTTTAACATTGAATAATATAAAAAGATTCTTGAAAATTTACCAAAAGGTAGACCGACTGTTATATTGAATGTGTGCGAGATTTTAGCCAAATTAATTGATAACTTTTTAAAATGTAATTATTATTGGTAAACGGTTATTAGTAAACGATTTTGGTGCGCGGAACTTTTGGCAAAGGCATAATAAATTAATATTTTCCGGCGGTAATTGCTTTAAATGCTCTTCATCTGTGAAGAGCATCATTGGGACAAGTCTTGTTTTTTACTTTCGCCCCGTACAAAAATTATAAACAAAATAACGATTTTGGGCGACCAAGTTGTGATCTTCACAAAGGAAATTGATCCACTGTTTATTTCTTGATTTGGTCAGCTATATTTATATTGCGTATATCGCAGATTACAGATTTTGTTCGACTGGTATCAATCGCCGAATTGCGATATACACTTAGAAACAGATGAACTTGCGCACTCGCGTTCTCATTAGATTTACATGAGGCGATTATTCTCCGGTCGCGATAATTAAGGTCAAATAGTATTGCAATCGTGACAGTCCTGCAATCAATCAGTATAAATGAAAACACAATGAGATGGATTTTGCGCGACTTATTTGACCCGAAAAAAAAATTATAAAAATGAACTCGGAATGAAATAAACGCCAACTCCCGCATCACTTTTTAATTATAGAATTAAAAATTCTGTAATTAAAAAATCTCGTGTTTATTAAGACGAGAAAAATGTTTGGTTTTTGAGTGAATTTAAAAATCGCGAGAAATTCAGAATGTTGGATAAAATATTACATTTCCTTTAATAATGCCCAAAGATGCTTGACGATTTATTAAAACAATTAGTCTACTTTTCGATATAAAAGGAATTGAATGCGGTTGGAATAAAAATATTTAATAAATTGACTTCGACTAAAATGAGTGATATTAAGACTTTTAAACAGAATAGTGAACAAAACGGTCTAATTTGTTCATGTAACAACTAATAATGAACAAAACCGTATAATAACTTAAATATGGCATGTTCCATTCTCCCAAAAAGTGAACGGAAGTAAAAAATTGGATTTCCGGCACTCAAACCGCCAACCCTTTCGAATCAATCATCATCATCCAGCCTGGTGTTGAGTCCACTGCTGGATATTAAACTGCTCCACTGGGTTCTCTCTTGAGCTGTTCTCATCCAGTGTCCTCCAATCTTCTTTATATCTTCACTTCATCTTGTTGGTGGTCTACTCCTGGGTTCTGGGTCTCCAGTTTGGTATTCTTATGGTCCACCTGTCATCCTTAAATCTCGCAACATGTCCCGCCCATTTCCACTTTAATGTTGTGATTCGCCGGAATATGTCATGTACCCCTGCTCTTCGTCGAATTTCGGTGTTTCTGATATGATCTTGGGTCCTAATACCCAGCATAGCTCTCTCCTTCCTTCTCTGAGCCACTTCCAATTTCTCCACAGTGCCTTTTTTCGAATCAATATTGCGTAGAGAATACTGATTTTCTTTGTTTATTGGTGGCTGACCATATAAAGCGAAACATACCGAGTCGATGAAACAGGTCTCACTCGAATCGGAAAAGGAAATATAAACCAAACATAAGAAACTCAGGAGAAGATAGTTTCCGACACATAGGGCACAAGTTACACTCCTTATAAATACAACCAAAAAACGTGTTAATCTCTAATAACAGATATCACTTCATGGAGATTCCGAATCCAACAATAACACAAAACGAACGCTGAAGGCTCTCAATTTCCCACTTATCTACTTCTCTTATTAATCGATCTAGTTAATGTAGAAGCGAAAAACTGCGATAATCTATCGATGGGAAATTCGATGATTATTCCGTTGAACGCTCTTGTCGTAAAAATGCGATCTTTTCCTCGTCTCTGTCCACACGTTTGAACACTGTCGTAATGAAGCCCCTTGGGGATTTCTTAACTTTTAACACGCAACCTGCATTAAAATTCAATCGAAAACAACGAACGCTCGCTCTGAGGTCCTCTGCGTGTAGTTTAGTTTATATCGAGTCCGGACTTACAAACCGGTCAGCGATTAATGCTCAATCGTATTATCTAACATTTCATAATAAAGGTGTGTTGGGTTTGCATCTTTCTCGTGTCGGAATAGGAAATCGTCGCGAGGAATTTTCTTGATTATTGCCTTCTTCCACTATAGTATATTAAATATGTGTGTATGCTTGATTTGATTAATGTTATTTTCTGTACGGGAGAGGATTCACTCTTGCAGCCAATAAAGGTCACGTCACGGTTTCACAATACCTGGAATTTACTACAATTTTTAATGTGATCTGGAAATCGACTGGTTCTGAGATTTCTGGACAAGTGATGTATAATAAGATATACTATACAAGATTTATGAGATATTTTACAAAGTATTTCTATTGCCCAGTAAGTCTAAAATCTCCCAAGAAAAAAGCATTTACTTACATATTAGATACTTGTAAAACTTTAAAATTAAATTTGGGCAAAATTTTCAAATTCCATAATGCCAACAGCGACAATGGTCGTGAGTCATTTCATTCTAAATGGAATGAATGTTTTATACTGAGCGATCAAATTTGCATCTGTTCTTAAAAAAATCAGTGTTATCAGTGTGCTTCAAAAAGACTCACCAGACAATAGGTAGAAGCACCATATACCATATACATGAAGGTAACGGCAAGCACAACAGACGACACTAGAAGGGATCAAGCCACACCGACAAGAAAGGTTTATTCAAATTGCCATCAGGATGGATCTCACCAAACTTGCACATGGAGAGGATTGCCCCAGAAGCACTAAAAACAAAACAACTTTGAACGTCGACCGACTTACGTATCTACAAATCCATTTTTTTATAGTATATATATATATATATATATATATATATATATATATATATATTCGACTGTGGAATGCATATTAAAAGTTTAAATTTTCGCGAAACGATGACTAATAATTGTAACTATTACATCCATAAAAAAGTATACAAGCGTCTAAATAAACAAAGGTATTGTAACGTTTATTTTCTAATTTATATACACTATCCTAATTAATCACTACACACTACTTAATTTATCTTAGACTATTACTAAACTAATTTATACAACACACTTAACTAATTAATTTATATCACACTCTTAATCGTTAATTTATTTCACTTCAATCGCTCTCGCTTGTCCGTTTCTTCGGCTTGTTTATTTACTCGCGGCTTAACGTCTAATAATCCTCTCCTTCGTCCGCAGCGTTACATTTATAGCCCCCCCCCCCATAATGTATTCCCGAATTTACTAGTATTTGCTCGATAATTCGACAAAGCACTCGATCTATCTCGATAATAATGTTTACGTAGAAAATGTCCAGAAGGTCATAAATCACCTTTCCTTAAATAATAATCTGGGAGGTTTCTTCTTTAATAAGATGTTTTTATAGAATTCAATTAAGCGTCGTGACAATTCTTTTGAGGTAAGCCGCCCAGGTCCGATACGAGTAAACACGTCTCGCGCTGTTGTTTACTTTTCGCATTACAGTATATGCTCGAAATAAAATAAACCATTTGTTAATTACAATTGCATTTATTTCATAGCATCATCGGTTATATGCGACGGTGCTCTCGAGGGTCATTTTATCTGAACAGGATAAATCCAAGTAACGTGTAAATGTTTCAAAATTTCATTTTGCTGAATCGAATCGTAAGTGAATTCATATTTGTCCCTCGCAGATTCTTCATATTCGCAAGTTGAATCCAAAGAACAGAACAAATCACAATTTACAACCTAATAGTAAAACGTGTCGATCCGTTTTACTACGATCCAAATTCCATTTGCATAACCATCAGGGGCTTCAGGTGCTACAATTTAGACTTCTACTTGTAGCCCAGTCTGTGTAGTCATTTTTTGACGTTTTACCACATTATTTCAGTACAGGATGAGAGTGATCAAAAGTTGTAGGCTCTGATTAGTTGATCATGCCTATATAGTTTTAAACATTCAAAAAGTGTGCATTAACAAATGGGAGGGGTCCAAAGTTAGCAAAAACTAGTTTTTTGATTCTACAAGTCAAATTATGCATTTTGGGGAGAAAAGGTTCAAATATAAGTTATAGAGAATTTAAAAACCTATCATTTGAGCTACAGCACGATTAATTTTGTTAAACATTTATTGCAAAAATGCCATAAAACCACTGAAAATGGTCATTTTTTGAAAATTGATTATTTACTGCAAAAATAATATGATTTACGTTTTTACTGCTCTAAAAGATAGCTTTTAAATATCCAAATCTAAACAAGTTTTATAAAAGTCAATTGGATAATTTGTTGCTGAGATATTACTATTTGTTTATCCCAAGACGCATAATGTTTATTGCTGTTACGTCTTCTTCAATAAACATTTCGAGATATGCAAAAGCTTATTCTCTTCAGAAACACCCATATTTCCCCATCCCGTTAAGAAAATATGATAAAATCAATTTTCAACCCCTTATTTATCGCTTTAAAGAATGGGGTGATTTTTTTTTATAAATAAATAGACGTGGAGCCGTTTTCATAACTTGTACAAATTTATGACTTACAAATTCGGATAGCTGGATTCAAAGCGGAGAACTGAAAAGAAACAACAACTTTTTTCGACCATTAGAAGCCGAGATACGAATTTTTTTTAAAAAATTCGCAGCCCTTTTATTTGTAACAATTAAGAAATGAATTTTGCTCTATTCGATAGTTAAATATCCATATTTTTTTAAATGTTTATGAAAAAAGAAAAAAAAAATTATTGTTAAAAAAGCTGTATGATGAGTATATGCACAATATAGGTGTATAGGTACTCTCGGAAATACGCGAGAGTGTGAGTGATGGGGATGGCAGTTGGCAACCGCTCGCGTTCAGAGAACCGAATTGAAGCGTTTTTAAAACGGCAGAGCGTGGACAAAATATCCGTATCTCAGTCTCAAAAAAATTCCTATCTCGGCTTTTAATGGTCGAAAAAAGTTGTTGTTTTTTTTTTAATTCTCCGTTATGAATCCAGCTAGCCGAATTTAAGTCAGAAATTTGTGCAAGTTATGAAAATGGCTCCAGGTCTATTTATTTATAAAAAAAATCACCTCATTCTTTAAAGCGATAAATAAGCGGTTGAAAATTGTTTTTATCATATTTTCTTAACGGGATATGAAACTTTGGGTGTTTATGTAGAGAATAAGACTTTGTACATCTCGAAATGTTTATTCAAATGACGTAACAGCAATAAACATTGTGCGTCTTGGGATAAACAAATAGTAATATCTCAGCAACAAAGTATCCAATTGACTTTTATAAAAGTTGTTTAGATTTGGATATTTAAAAGCTATCTTTTAAAGCAGTAAAAACTTAAATATCATTTTTGCAGTAAATAATCAATATTCAAAAAATGACCATTTTCAGTGGTTTTTTGGCATTTTTGCAATAAATGTTTATCAAAACTAATCGTGCCTATAGCTCAAATTATATGTTTTTAAATCCTCTACAACTTATATTTGAAACTTTTCTCCCCAAAATGCATACTTTGGCTTGTAGAATCAAAAAACTTGTTTTTGCCAACTTTGGACCTGGAGGCTTCAATGTAGATAGAAAAGTATACACCAAAGCTGGTTCACAGTAACTTATTTATTTTCCATATATTAGAAATTGTTATACAAATAGTGACAATCGTGGTGGGGTTCTTGCTTCTTCGTCGTCGAGAGATCGAGAGAGATCCGTACGGAACGCATAGCACCGCTTCTGTCAAAGCGCGGACACCCAGAAATCACAAAACATGGTGCAACCAGAGAAATAGAGAGGGGGAGAACGCTCATGAACCTTCTGCGCATCATAATACCGAGGGACACCATGGTGGCAGCCATTTTGACCCATCTCATTTGTGAATTGTGAATATAATGTGTTCTGTGTGTGAATCTGTATATATTTTTCACCTAACCTAACCTAACCATATAAACAAACAAACTCTTTATCCACAGTCTTTATCTATGATAGGTACATTTCAACCAGTTTTTAATTAATTAGTGTTTTTGAACAGTAATTATGTCGTGCGCCGCGGATGGTTGTACGAGTACAAAACGTTTTAAACTTGAAGCAATTACTTTTCATCGGTTTGATATCTTTAGTTTTAATGATTCTTCAACTAATAATGAACCCATTACAGATTGCAGCAAGGACCTATTTTTAAAAGATGGGCAGAAGTGGGGAAACCAAATACTTGGCAGTGGTCAGAGAACAAATTCGTTTGTTCGAAACATTTCAAGGAGAGCGATTTTATTAAAAGCAAACAGAATCGTCGACTAAAATTTAATGCCTTACCATCATTACATCTCCAGTCAATAGTGGAATTTCCAGGACCATCTAATTTGCATGGGGACAATGAATTGCAAATGTCGAAACTATCGTCAAGCTCTTCTTCCGATGTTTCAATAGAAAAATCTGCACTAAAAAGATCACGGAGGTAAAGAATTAGCATAGCTAATAGCAGCAAAATTGTGACAATTTTATGTTGCAGTGAGGCATCAGGTCAGAGCAGTTCCTGCAGTACAGACAGTAGTACAAAAGGAAAACGCATCAAATTTTTACAAACTATTCATAACTAGAGGTTTTTTGTTCCTTTAAAGTACTTAACATATAACATTAATTTAACTGTTTTAGCGTGTCTCCTGGGAAATTAAAAAAAAATATACAGAACTGCGAAAAGTGCAATCCAAATCAAGAAAAAGTTGTATGTTATTGCAACTGAAGACATTAAAAAACTAAAAAGAAAGATCACAACATTAATAATTATGGTTGATGATTTGAAAACGAACACAAGCTTGTCAGAAGGGACCCTTTTCCATTTGGAGAAGTGCTATAAAGATATTTCCCATGTGTTAATGAGTAGATACATAAAAAATATGCAAAGATAATAATGATATGTTGTATGGAGTAAATAAAGGCTAGTACCTACATTACAAGATGAAAATAAATCAAATACTAAAGCTTTAAAGATAACTTAAAAATGCTTAATAAGTACAGTTAATATGAATAGAATACATAAACGAAGTAAAATAGTAATTTGCGATAAAGTGTAATTACTACCAAATAAGTGTACAATTATAAATGTAATAATTAGTTTTAGTAATTAAAATGGTCTAGTTTTAAGCGCCACCCTACACACGGTTTTTGTAAAACCCCTGTAGGATACATAGTATATTCGATGTATAGTTTTATTTTTGCATTTACATAGAAGAATTTTGTATTTGAATCTGTACTACTATGTAAAAAAGACAATAAATAATAATAATATTGTCAATATCAATAAGTCGCTGTTTTCTAACAACATTAAATAAAATTAATGTTTATTGTTGTCAATATCAATAAATTACTGTTTTCTAACAGTACTGTATTTTTCGTTTTTAAATTTTACCGCGCAAAATCTAAAACCAACTAGGTAAAATTAAGCAAAATCCCTAGACGGTTGTTGGCATTCCTGCCCAATGGGTCAAAATGGCGGCCTTCAATATTCCGCTGTTCGCGCAGGTTGATGAGCGTTCTCCCCCTCTCTATTTCTCTGGGTGCAACCCGACTCCGCCACCATAGGCAAATCCCAGTTACAAAATAAAGATAAAATGTTGCATAACAATATTTCTCCAGGACCCCTCCGATTTGTTAATGCACACTTTTTAAATGTTTAAAACTATATAGGCATGATCAACTAATCAGAGCCTACAACATTTGACCACTCCCGTCTGGTAGTACTGAATTAATGTCGTGAAACCTACACAGACTGGGCTATTGTTGTTCCGGCCAAGTATCCTTGGGACGCGAACTCGTCTCTATTTTAGCGTTCTTGTGCTTAAATTGGTTTCGTTCTTGTGCTTGAATTGGTTTATACATAGGTTGGTGATTTGGTGAATATGTTTTTTTTTTGTTTTACCGTAAAGCGGTTTATTAATATTAGTATTTACCCTTCTATTTCAATACATGTATTGTAATGTATGTACTATATCAGATATTTAAGCTGGATTTTCCAACATCCGATTATAAATTATTCATTGGACGAACAAATTAAGCTGTAAAATTTTATGACACTGTGCTGTAAGACAGTCATAAAATTCAGATGTAGGAAAAAATAGCTTCACCACCCATATGTATGGTAATTTCAAACTCAATATATGTGTTGGCTGGCTGACTATACAGACCGTTTCTACAGAGTCGCAGTATGGTATTGCAACGTTTATTTTATAATTTATTTACATTAATTGAACACTAATTTATTTAACACACTAAACTACTTGTTCACTAGACTAGACACTACATAATTTATTTGTACTGCTCCGCTTTCGGATCGTATGTCGCGTTCACTTCTGCTTCTCTACTTCTCACTAACTCCCTCGATCACAAGCCCCCTTATATATACACCCCCAACCCTGACCGAGAATGTTCTAGTATATTCTAGAACACCTACGCAGGAAATGTTCATGCACCTGTTCTTGTACGCGTCGTAGTTATTCTTTTGAAGGAGTAAACATGTGTCGCTTTGTTTACTTCTCGCATTACACTGCCCCCGCCTTAGAGACGTTTCGTCTCGGAACGTATCCTGGTAGGCCCATGCAGGAACCTGCAGTTAGCCCCCCGCTTACAGCGAGACGTGGCGTCAAAATAACAGGGGACCGTCTTCCCGAGTCGACATGGTGCAGGCCCAAAACAGCAGACTAAAACTTCAACTCCGGTATTCTTCAACACTACTTCCAGCATATTCCGGATAACCCTCCAGTCCAGCTGATCTCGTCCAGCACCTAACTTGGGGACAGCTAGCTTCCTGATGTCGAGCTCCAGCAGTCGGTCTCGTAGCCTATGCAAGGTTCGCCATACATTGTGATAACATGGTTTAAGGGACCCGATCTCCTTCGTAACCAGATAAAAGATGTGTCTTACGTTGTCACGTAGTTCCAGAACCTTGCCAATTTCCGGGAGTTGCGCTCTGAGTTGTTCCAAGCGCCCGTACTTCTTCTTGAAAACCGTGGCGATACCTCGTGACATTACCAGGTCGGCGGACACACAATGGGCCAACGAGTATTCTTCAGGTACGCTGAACAAATCCTGTTGTTTTTCACAGGTTACCCCATACCGTGCTTTTCCGGTACCCCCGTAGGCGCTCATAAATTCTTCGAACGAAAGTTCGTTCTCCTGCGCCAACGTGTTTCTTACTCGGGGAACCTCCGCCTCATCGTGCGACCCCTCATAGGGTGCCAACCGATTGAAGTGCACCACTCTCGGCTTGCCATTTGGTAGTTTGCTTACCCGGTAGACCACGTCATTGATTCGTTTCTTCACAACATAGGGACCTTCCCAATTGGTCTGTAACTTAGGGGACAAACCACGTTTCTTCTGTGGGTTGTACAGCCAAACTCGATCTCCCATTTGGTAGCCACCCTCTTTAGCGTTGATGTCGTAACGCTCTTTGATGCGATCACTGGCGATATTTAGTTGGTACCGGACTTGATCGTGAATTTCGTTCATCCTTTGCCGCATCCGGGAAACGTAATCTTCCCCCGAAACGTCCTCGTCCGGTCTAGCGCCAAAGATTAGATCACAGGGCAGTTTAAGTTCTCGCCCGAACAGGATTTTGGCTGGAGTTTGTCCTGTCGACTCATGAACGGCCGAGCGGTAGGCCATCAGGAAGAACGGCACGTGTTCGTCCCAGTCTCTTTGATGTGACGAGACCATTTTCGCTAGGTAGCGGTTGAGGGTGCGATTCATCCGTTCTACCATGCCGTCAGACTGAGGGTGAAGGGCCGTGGTTCTTGTTTTTCGTACCCCAAACTTCTCACATATCCTCCGGAATAGGCCACTCTCAAAGTTTCTTCCTTGATCCGAGTGTAATTCCATGGGTACTCCAAACCGGCAGATCGTCTCCTTCACTAGTACATCGGCCACTGTCTCTGCCTCCTGATTAGGGAGAGGGTACGCTTCTACCCACTTCGTAAAGTAGTCCATCACGACCAAGATGTATTTATTCCCCTTTTCGGTCTCAGGGAAGGGTCCTGCTATATCAATAGCGATCCTTTCGAAGGGGCTTCCGACGTTATATTGTTTCATGGGAGCTTTCGGTCGTCTTTGTGGCCCATTACTTGCAAAGCATGCAGTACATTTCTTGCACCAGTCCTTCACGTCGTCTGAACAATTGATCCAGTAGAAGCGCTCCCGTACCTTCTGCAGCGTTTTCTTGATCCCTAAATGTCCGCCAGACGATCCGTCGTGAAGGTGCCGCAAGACCTCCGGGATTTTACTGGAGGGAATTACCAACTGCCGTCTTTCCTCCGTCCCGTCTTGGCTCTCCAGTACGCGTTTTAGTAGTCCATCCTCAACCACTAGCGAGTCCCACTGTGCCCAATAGCTCTTGAGTTTTGGCGAGCCAGGTGATACCTTTTGCCACTCAGGACGCTCTCCTCCCTCTTTCCAAACCAGGATTTCTTTGAGAACCGGGTCTTTTCCTTGCTCTTGTCGTAACGAGGATGGTGTCCATTCCTCGGCGACCACGGTCGTTCGATAGACTTTCTCGGACTTTTCCTCAGCTCTATGACAATGAGGACACTCATCAGGGCATGGTCTTCTCGAGAGTGCGTCTGCGTTTCCATGACTCTGTCCTGGCCGATGTTCTATGACAAAGTCATACTCCTGGAGCCTCTCGATCCAGCGAGCGATCTGTCCTTCGGGATTCTTAAACTGGAGGAGCCATTTAAGAGCAGCATGATCGGTCCGGATCAGAAACCTCCTTCCACACAAATATTTATGGAAGTGCTCGATGGACTTGACGATGGCCAATAATTCACGCCGGGTGACGCAGTAATTCTTTTCTGGTTTGGAGAGTACCTTGCTGAAGTATCCAAGGACACGTTCTTGTCCCTCCTGGCGCTGCGACAGAACACTTCCAATTCCCACATTGCTCGCGTCGGTGTCCAGGATGAACTGTCCTTCTGGCAGAGGAAAACTCAGCACTGGGGCACTGGTCAACTTCCTCTTCAGCTCGTCGAAGGCAGACTGGCATTCCTCATCCCAACAGAAGTTTCGTCCTTCTTCCGTGAGCCTTGTCAACGGCTTAGCGACGTCGGAGAACATCCGGACATATCGTCGGTAGTACGTGCAGAGGCCCAGAAAACTCCTCAACTGGTGTTTATCTACCGGTATTGGCCACTCCTTCACCGTACTTGTCTTGTCCGGATCAACGGCGACGCCCTCTCTGCTCACTACGTGCCCTAAGTATGAGACCTTCCTTCTGAAGAGCTGACATTTCTTCGGGTTCAGTTTCAGTCCCGCACCCTGCAGTCTCTGGAAGACGTCCTCTAAGTTTTTCAGATGTCCTTCGAAGGTCTTGCCCATCACGATGACATCGTCCAAATAGACTAGGCACGTTTTCCACGTCAGACCCATTAGCACGCTCTCCATCAGCCTCTCAAACGTCGCTGGGGCATTACAAAGTCCGAATGGCATGACTGTAAAATGCCACAGGCCGTTACCGAAGGTAAATGCCGTCTTTTCCTTATCGGCAGGGTCCATTTCGACTTGCCAATAGCCGCTTTTTAAATCCAAGGTCGAAAATATCGTGGATCCAGCAAGGGTATCGAGTGTGTCGTCGATACGTGGTAGCGGGTAGCTGTCCTTTTTGGTGACACTGTTCACCTGCCGGTAGTCTACACAGAATCGAGTAGTCCCATCCCTTTTCTTCACCAGTACTACCGGCGAGGCCCATGGACTGCTTGACGGCTCGATGACCCCGTCCCGCTCTAGGTCCTTGATGATTTTCTCGGCTTCCTCCCGTTTGGCCAAGGGTAGTCGTCTTGCTGTTTGTCGAATCGGTCGTGTCTCGCCCGTGTCAATTTTATGTGTCACGACCTTGGTCTTTCCCAGCTTTCCATTCTCGGTGGTAAATATGTCCTGGTACTTATTTATTAATTTATGGGCCTTTTGTTTCTGTGTGGGCGAGAGAAATGCACTGGTCTGGGCAAGAATTTGTTTCAAGTCCTGCGGAGTGTGTCTGGACCTTTCTTCCTCACTAACGCCCCTTACGATGGCCGAAGCGGCTTTACACGTGCCCAGCTTCGTACCCTTCTTGATGGTAACCGGGTACTGATTGATGTTGAGTAGTCGCACAGGCACTTCACTTGAGAGAGTAACGAGCGCCTTTCCTACCAGTACCCCCCGAGCCAGTCGATTGTCATCGTTTTCTGGTTCGATCACGGCTGGAATTCCCTCTTCCACAACACCCCTCAGACAGGTAGAGGTGATCGTTTCGCTTCGTTCCGGGAGAATCACATCTTCTGCCATTATTACGTCTAACACAAAGTTGTCACGATTGTGTAGCAGTAACTCTTCTTGACCGATCCTCAACACTCGGTGTCCGAAATCCAACTGGAATCCATGATTCCTCATGACGTCCATCCCCAGTATGACGTCTTCCTCAATTTCGGCTATGAGAACAGGATGGTCAAACTTTACTCGTCCCAACGTCATGCTAACCGTCGCTTCACCGTGTATTACTGCCTTCTCCCCAGTGGCAGTTCTCAATTGCCACCTACTTGGCCTAATCTTCCTACGGTCCCTCACAACTTCCGAGCGTACGATCGTCTTCGTAGCTCCTGTGTCCACAAGCATGGCGTGGGATCTCCCGTCGATAGTGCCATCGACGTACGCGCTCCCCAATTGGTGGGAAAACGAGGCTATACTGGCCCGGGGGTTTCTATTACCACGGGTCGACGTCCCCTCCCTTTTATCGACCCGCATTAGTTTTTCCGGGGCCTTTGCCGGCACCGTTATTTTGGGCCGCGTCTTCTGTGCTGACAGCAACTCCATGATCTGCTGGACGGCCTTCTCCACGAGTTTTTCTGTGCCGACCTCCTCGGTAACAGCTCGAGCACAACCGTGAATGCGGGAGGCTTCCATTGCTGCCTCATGTTCTAGTGCGATGGCGAGCGCGTCCATTAAAGTTTTTGGTCGAGCTAGTCTCAGGGCCCTCTGCAGTTCCTGGTCCCGCAGCCCGCTCACGAACGTCTGCACTGCGAGGCACTCCATCATCTGTTCCGGTGCCGTGGGATACGCCAACCTCACTAGTCTGGCTACGTCCGCTTCGAACTCCTGCAGGGTCTCGTTCGATTTCTGACGGCGATTGGACATCTGGGATTGATGCACTTGCTCCAGATGTGTTTGGCCGAACCGCATATCCAGTCGCCTTAGCAGCTCCTTGTAATTCCCGGCTTCCTCGGTGGATAGCGTCTGAAGAACTTCCAACGCCTCTCCACGCAAGGCTACCGTTAGGGAAACAGCTTTTTCGTGAGGGGACCAAGCATTAGCCTCCGCTGCTGCCTCAAACTGCTTCTTGTAGCTGGCCCACGGAATTTTTCCATCGAACGTTGGGGGCGTCACTCGATTGGTGGATATCGAGTTCTGTTGAACGACCGCCTTTATTTCTTCCTTCGTCTCGCCGCTACTGAGTTGTTCTAGTCTTTCTTCCAACTGCTTGATCTTCTGTTCAGTCTCCTTACGCTGAGCCTCAATCTGGTCGGTTATCTCTTCCCTCTGGGCGGCGATTTGAGCAGAAATATCTTCCCCCTGGGCGGCGATTTCTTCCCTCTGGGCAGCGATTTGAGCAGTGATGTCTTCCCTCTGTGCAGCGATTTGAGCAGTGATGTCTTCCCTCTGGGCGGCGATTTGAGCAGTGATGTCTTCCCTCTGGGCGGCGCTTTCTTCCCTCTGGGCAGCGATTTGTGCAGTAATATCTACCCTCTGAGCGGCGATTTGGGTAGAAATATCTTCCCTCTGGGCGGCGATTTGGGTAGAAATATCTTCCCTCTGAGCGGCGATTTTAGCAGTGATGTCTTCCCTCTGGGCGGCGATTTCTTCCCTCTGGGCAGCGATTTGAGCAGTGATGTCTTCCCTCTGAGCGGCGATTTTAGCAGTGATGTCTTCCCTCTGGGCGGCGATTTCTTCCCTCTGGGCAGCGATTTGAGCAGTGATGTCTTCCCTCTGGGCGGCGATTTGCTTCGTGATGTCATCGTCTTCGAACTCGAAAACTTCCGGGTCCTGGCCATTTTCTTTCAAAAATGCCGAGAGCCGGTCCTGGAGTTCAGTCTTCCTCCCTCCTGCTTCCAATTCCCGTTCCTCGAGTTCTTTTTTTAACTCGGCCACTTTTAATTCGCGTAACTTCTTCATGATCCCACTTCTGACACCAGTGCAACGTTTATTTTATAATTTATTTACATTAATTGAACACTAATTTATTTAACACACTAAACTACTTGTTTACTAGACTAGACACTACATAATTTATTTGTACTGCTCCGCTTTCGGATCGTATGTCGCGTTCACTTCTGCTTCTCTACTTCTCACTAACTCCCTCGATCACAAGCCCCCTTATATATACACCCCCAACCCTGACCGAGAATGTTCTAGTATATTCTAGAACACCTACGCAGGAAATGTTCATGCACCTGTTCTTGTACGCGTCGTAGTTATTCTTTTGAAGGAGTAAACATGTGTCGCTTTGTTTACTTCTCGCATTACAGTATAAACATAAGAGCGAAAGAAAGGCCATATATTTCTCGTTGGCTAAACAGAGAAGGAACTTTTGCGACGTTGCTAGCTCGCAAAACATCACAGTCATCGCCACACTCTACCGGCCGTCATTATGATAATATGAGGAACACATGTACGAACGTGATCATCTGTGGTCAACTGTGGTGATCATTCGCTGTATAGCCTCCGACGGGAATATTTGGAATGGGTAAATGAAAAGGTGTTTATTGTAAAGTGGTTTTACATGCACTCTGCACTCTACTGATCTCCGAAAGCGATACGCGTTAGATGCCTGAACTGCCTGGTCGGCCGGCAACGTTGCAAAACTTCTTTCTCTGTCATACTAACGAACTACTATTAGTCTCTCTTTTGCTCTTGTTGATTTCGGACCCTGCATTTCAATAGAAAAATTTCCGTATGTACTGGCACATACTGCCTACTTTACACACAGCGAGTAAAAAATTGATAGAAAATATTTCGAGCAATATTTTAAAGTTCCGTTCATATAAATCGAACACAAAAATTGAAATTTACAACGCAAGAAAAAATTACAATTTTTTGTCGATATCTTTCACTAACAGAAAAATGTCGCCTAGTGTCTTGATATTCATAGATATGAACACTTTATGAACATCTTGCATACTTTTTGATATAGCAAACAGGAACTTGCCAAGTGCATAATAAATATTCTTTTTTGCATAATTCAAGTTCTTTAACGTGAATTAAAAATTTAACAGGACTGTGAAATATCGAGGTATTTGAGAAGCGTTTTAGGTAATATTGACCAATAGCAAGAGATTCTCCCACTTTCCTGCGGTTGATTCTGTCATATTTTTATTTAGTAACAATTAAGTGCAAAAAATCCAAATTTTGGCTATTATCACCTATCATTGTAAAAGTTTACATTCAATGAAAAGTTCTAATTAATCATCATTTGAAACATGAAACAAGCTTTAAAATGGCCTTTTAAAAAATATCGATAAATTAATTTGTTGCTTAGAAATTTGCAATGTAAGGAAAAAATAAAAATTAACTTTTATTAAAACAATTATAATGGTTTTAAGCAAACTTAACATTACATATACCATTATAACTCATTTATTAATTTTCGTGCATTTCTTTAAGAACGCCTCTGGTCCACGGCGAAATAATCGTTTTGTTACTCCACGGGTTATTTTGACAGACTATAATCGGTCTTATAATCGGTATTTTATGTGTCTATTACTTACCAAGAAAAGCTTCGAGTCTAGTCCTCATTTAGAAGCGCATGGCAAAGGTGTGGGTGGCATTACGACCGTTTAACTCGACAGCGGTTCAAATTTACAATTATGACCTCTCCTTTCCTAATTCATAACAATCATAACGAATTGAATTGAGCTACTATATAAACATTCTTACGATTCACTCTACTCCTCTTCGTAGTAACAAAGAGGAATGTAAACAACACTCATTGGCGTTTCCGTACAAATATTTTATTATTTGCCCGGGCAAATATTTGTACAGTACATATTCGATTCAGTTACCCGCATGTGTGAACCAATAACGAAACACACGCAGCGTCAAACGAAAGCAGAGGAGAGATAATCCTTTGTTCGACAACGAAATTGTTAATTGGAAACGCTTGAAAATTCCCTCTATCCGCAGAGCTTTTTGATATTCCTCGAAGTTTCCTCATCCGCATTATCGAGACGTTAGGAATACAAAGTTGTCTTTGCCTCATATATCTGATATAAATCAATCCGAGTCTCCTCGAAGATATTCAAGATATTGTGTTACGTCTGGTATGCGAACCCGTACAAGGAGAAGATTGGAAAAATAACTACTTATATAAAGGAGGAAGTCCGTGATGTGAGACGACTTACGTCAATGTTCGGTTCAGATTTAAATTGCCGTCTGTTGCCATTCTACATTTTAAAAGGTGATAAAACAGTTTAAAGAAAAGTGATACACGAGGCTAAGTGCTCACGTTATGGGCGCCCGTTTTTGTTATCAAACAGGTAAAAATTGATATGTAAGTGGTGGAATTTTTCAGAATCCATCCAATACTCTTGAACTCCTTCATGAGCTATCTGTACTCTACAATAGTAGAGGTCTTCTAACGTTATTATTCTTATATGCATAGAGTAAAAAGGAGGTATGCTCTGAGTATATCCATATCCATGTCAGTGCGACGAAAACAACAGTTCGAGTGTATGCTTGTTTTAAAAACTTTCCTTTGCGGCGAAACGTACTAACTCTATATTACTGTACTATGTAACACCCCATTTGTAAAACACCATTATCCTTATTTCTGTCTTAGATGAAATAAACTATATCTAGCCAAAATCCCTTTTACTTCACGAGTGACTCATCCAATGCTCATCTCTCATCTCCACAACAAGTTGCGAGTGGCACACGCAAAACTCATAAAATCACATCCCTAATTCGAGCGATTCGCCGCTTTAGCAAATTTTCAACGTAAAGAGAGAGACAGAGAGAAGCGGAGTTGCCAAAATTTAAAAATCCGCTTTATAAAACATCGGTCGAAGCCCGTAGAATGGCAATATGGAGAAAGTTGTTTACACATCAAACACGTGTTAGGGAAACAGTGTCGGCACCCGGCAAAATACGCGCTAGTTAGTACACGTGAGGTATTCGTTTTTACTTTTCATTAGGCAATATTTCTTCCAGTCTTCTGATTTCTGTAATAGCGCTATAATTATTTCAATATTATAGTTGAAAACTAACATTGTTTCATTCCATTAAATGATATAACTTCGATTATTTATATTTCGAAGACAAAATGAAAAATACACGCCCCTGTTTCTACTTTCCCCTCACTTCTTCATCACGCGGAGGGATTCTAGGAATTTACTCCGCAATGAATCGAAACTCGGGTATAGTTCATTTTTCGCTAAACCGTGCAGTGGAATTAAGAAATTGATATATTGCAATTCTTTCCAAGTGGAATATGAATAAATGGCGATTTGCCAATGGGATTACTTTTTTAAATTTTATTAGAAATATTCAATAGCAAAACAAACATTCAATGTTTTAAAAAATCTTTGATTCCGAAGAAAGTTTAAAAAAAGCGAAAAATAAGTATAATCTGTCATTCAGAGAAGGTTTAACAAAAATTATTAAACCTGATTATACATATTGATAGTAAGATAAATAGTTTAAGTATTAAAAACAATTCTTAAGGCGGATTTGCCCTTCAGACAGGATTTATCCAAAAATCTTAAAGTTTATTATCCTTCGACAATGGAATAAATATTTAAAGACTAGAAAACAAATATTTGATAGCTTTTTGAGAAAAATTTCAAAAACAAAAAAGGGCAATTTTGGAGTGCCCTTTAGGAAAAAATTAGCCAAAAATATTGTTAATCTTTATCATATACATTAGACAGTGGAATAAACATTAAAAGTTTTAAAAAAATTCTTGGCGCAAAGTACGAGAAAATTTCCCGAAACCGAAAAATGACAAGTCCCGACCAACTTTAATGAACAGATTATTTATTAGAAGGTCACTAATATAGAACGAAGTCTAACCACAAAGTTACTTTACCTTACTGTTAACGTCTCTTTTTGCTGCCATGGCTAATTGGACAGGACCTACAGTTTAATGTGAGCTCCGAACCACGGTCCTCGATCACGGTCGTACCCCCTTAAGGCGCTCACCCCAGTGGACCCACTCCGTGCTCTACCGATTCAGGGTGTGTGTAGCCTAGTCCCACCCTCCTACAGGATATCCGATCCTATCCGGCATGGTTACCGGCGTGAGTAGGAACGGGTATTTATATTTTTACCACGCTCATTCTAACGAACAAAACGGACGAAATAATTAAGTCCATGAATACACATTGCAAAGTAGCTATACATATTATCTATGTATTTTATTAAACATTTTTTTCCGGTCATGGCGGGTGCTATGTGTTCCAGTGTAAACAGTCCTTAATAATTATAGAATCTTTTTTGTCGTACTCAAAAAATAAATACACATTGCTTCAATAACAGGGTTTTATTTGTTAATGTAACCTATAAACATTGATTTTAATGTAGGCTGTATATTGGTTCAATGTTAACTATGCATGTTAACTAACATAGGTTTAATGTAAAATATGCATTAGTTTAATGTAAGCTCTACATTAGTTTAATGTAAGCTGTACATTAGATTAATGTAAGCCATACATTGCTTTAATGGAAGCTATACATTGGTTTGATGTAAACTCAACATTGTCTTAACGCGAAGACGTATTGAATCGATAAATTTTCATCAAAATAGAAATTTATGTTATTACAGTGTGCCAGTGCATTTGTAGATTGGTTAATAACTACAATCATTACTTAACAACGAACGTTTCATTGCTACAATAAACGTTTTACATTGGACCAATTTCAATGAAATTTACATTGCCTCATTATATATTTTTTATTATATTTACGTAAACTTTTCGTTCGGGTCATATGAGAAAGTAAAAAAATAGGTAGATTGTTTGATTACAAAAACAATAAACCGTTACTGGTTCACACTTTTCCGACGGCCTCATTGCTTGAACGATGGTTTAATGTGCAAAAATCGAAAAATGAAGATTTTTTTGTACGTAGCTTAGAAACATTTGTAGATAGGTACGTAATTTTTTTAGTTTGTAGGTTTTTAATCGCGGCCGTTGTATGATGTGAAATATAATATTCGCTAAATAAGTTGTTCACTTTTGTTGTTTAATTTTTTCTAAAAAACTTGTAAGAAGTGGGTCCCTTCTAAATAACAATGAACAATAAAAAAATTGCTCACTTTTTTAACTATCTAATAAGCGTGTTTTTTCTTAATTTTCTGCCAATATGACAGAAGAAAAGTAAACTGTTTCGAATCTTGTTTTTGCAAATGATTCTACAACAATTGAAAACATTGAATTGCCGCTTCGATATCCAAGTCAATGGTGACATTATAGTCCAAATTCATTAGAAGCCGAAATATTTATTTATAAAAATTTGCCAGTCATTTATTTGTAAAACTTAAGGGCTTAAATGGCTTAGGCCTGTTGAACAATACTTGTACTTCATAACTTCATCTTTGAATCTAAAAAAAAACTTTATAGTGTTAATAGTTTATGCTAAATGGAAATGGTAATATTGATATTAATGTGGGCTAACCATGGTCAAAGACCGAGATTCGGGGCCTACAGGCTACATTCCGCTCTAGGTTCCATCAACATAGCATTGTCAACAAAAGGAAACGTTAAGACTATCAAAATAAAAATTTGTAATTTTCAAGTATTGCTGGTTTTATAAAAAAGTTTTAAAAGAAAACTATTTACGTTTCACTATAAACATGATTAAGAACAAATTTGCAATCTTTTATATTTTCGCTAATGACGCTAATGATCTACCTATATAAGGACTCTTCCAACTCTTCATTTTCATGGATTCATCTATCTCGTCCTTCTAGCTTCTTCTCGGTCCTTCTCTCTTCTTTCTTTCTCGAGGTATCTATTTCAGTATTTATCGTGGCCAATGGAGAATGTTCCTCCATTTTCTTTATACGTCTAAACCATGTAAGCTGTTTCTGTTGAATTCTTTCTATCGGATTTGTGTCTGCTTTCGAAATATTTCTGACTGTTTCATTTCTTATTATATCAAGACTATCTATTCTATTCTATTCTATCTAGACTTTCTGCGGCTTCGTCTTAGGAAATTCATTTCGGCTGTAGAAGTTTAGTACGGTTTTTGCTATTAATGTCCCATACTTCTGCCCTATATGTTATAGTTTCAAACATGGTCTAATATTTTTTCTCTTCCTTTCTTTCATTTCGGTGATGTCTTTGTCCCATTATATGGAGTCGAGAGATTAGGAGACTTGTTTTCGTTTATTTATTCTTGCTATCCTTGCTTATTAAATATTGCTTTAAATATTAAATTGCATTAAAACCTGCACCTCTTCACTCCTTTTAATTGTTGAAAAGGAACCTTTCCTCTTTGGCAAGTAGGTTCAGCGACGGTGTGGCCGCGATCACTTGGATTGCCGTTCTACATGCGCTGACCACCTGGAGCAGTGTCGTTCTCTGCAGGCTCTTCGCCTTCGTTCGGTGTTTGTGTACATTCTAGATTGTTACACCAGATAGGTGAGGCGTATAATAGGATGGAATATATCACAGAGGCCATTACCTACCGCTTTTTCCCGCTCGAACTTCCTATATTGGGCATAAGCTTTAGTTTCAAGGCCGCCAATCTTTTTCCGCTTTGGACATTACGGTCTCCAGATGTGGTCTGAAGCTTAGGCCCTCATCCAGTGTGACCCCTAGATATTTAATCGGAGGTCTGGTCTCAAAGTGGCCCGAGCCAATACGAAGGCTAAACCTTTGCCCAGTCCTGGGGCCCTTGAAGACCACGACATGTGTCTTTTGCGGTGTAATTTTGAGCAGGATTATTTCTCTCCACTCTTCTATTAGGTTATACGATTTGCATATACATATTTCTTTTAAGTATGTCCAGTTCGTTTGCTCTTACTAGCACCACCAGACCGTCTATGTATGCTAGGCACTGGATTCCACAGGGAGTCTCAACCTGAGGACGCCATCAAAAAGAACCTTCCACAATGTCGGTCCCAAGACCGATCCCTGTGGGACTTCAGTGTTGGTCATGTGAACCCGTCCTTTGGGTATAATTGTTCTTCTGACGTTGAAGATTTGCTCTATAACATTTGTAAGGTAGAGCGTGATATGCCAGCGCTTCAAGGCATCCACAATACGATTCCAAGATGTCGTATTGAAGGCGTTGGATATATCCACTGATAGCATGGTCACCCATCTCTCTGGTTGTTCTGCCGTGCTTACCATCTCCCTAATCGCGCCGATAGGGGAGCGTCCCTTGTGGAAGCCCTGTTGCGCCGGGGACATCCCGCCCTTTTCCTCGAGCTCCTCTTCCAGCCTCTGTTTTAAGATATCTTCGTAAATCTTACCCATAGTCGATATCAGGCATATTGGCCTGTATGGCTCAGCACTGGTGGGGTCCTTGTCCTGTTTTGGGGCAAGCACCACTTTCGCCGCCCTCCATTCCGTCGGGAATGTTTGTTTTGTGGTTCATTATCTTTTTTATCCCCCCCCCCGTTATCACCGCATACTTCGTTTTCAGCAAGAGGTGGGACCTCCTCCATTGGCGTTCCCCGCACCCATTCCAACCCTTTTTGAGGAAAGAGCGGTGCGACAATTTTACAGCATCTTTCAGGTGTCAACATTAATCATTGACATCGACGCTTCACCAGACTCGCCACGATTTTAAGACCTGAGCCCCAGATACCTTTAATTAGCTCCTTCAAGACAGCCAGCCAACATGCCTTTTTACTTCTACGTATTTCCTGTCTCAGTGCTATTTTCATCTTTTAGCACTTGCATGACTACTTTTATTTCATATTCCGCATGCCTTGCTCTATGTCTAGTTCTTGCAACTCTTCTATTGGCTGTTATGCACGCTGATTTTGCGGCCGCTATTTCGTCTGTCAACCAATATGGCTCTATTAGCGTTCTGCCAGAAGGGTCTTTGGCGGTGCACTTCCTTAATGTCTTTGCCATTGTCGCGGGTCGCGGGGAAGTGTTCTGGCGTCGTGTTGCTCAGAGTCGTACTTTGCACTTGCTTGAGTCTTTCCCAATCTATGACTCTTTGTGTTTGCTTTGAGATTGTTCTCCCATTTCCTAATTGGACGTGGATTTGAGCATGTAGTGTGAGTGGGTCTTCGAACTTAACCTTCCAGCCAAAGCCCTTTCTGGCAGCCGTTCTGGAGGTCAAGGTTATATCAATATGCGTGGGAGATCTATCACTGGTGTGATAGGGTGTGGGCCCTGGGACGGTAGCGTCCAGGGACTCTATTCATTCCGCGAGGATATCACTCCGGGCGTCCTGATTTGGGGCTCCCCACAGCGGCGATTTATCGTTTAGGTCTCCTGCAATTATGTATCACCTGCTCTCGTCTTATCATTTCATTGTCGCTTCCAAATCTTTAAATTTTATTGTATAGTATTTGGGGATAGGTAAGCACCCTAGATCCAGGTCTTTACTATCTTATCCCTACACATCCGGGACAAACTTCGTTTCCGTAGCATTGATTTTTTGTGATTTCGTCATAGTTATGGCCGCGTCCATTGTGGGGTCTGTGAACCATCCGGACACTTCGGTGATTTTTTTGTTTGATTCTACAATTATTGTAAGTGCCGATTTTGTCCAATGCTAGGTCATGGGCCATCCTGGCTCTGCCAAGATTTGTCTGGCGGAGTTTTATATCCTGATATCTATCTCTAAGGGCCATGTTTGCTATGTGGCTACGCCTGGTTAGAGGACGCCGAGGGTTCTGATCTCTTGGCGCCACTTTGAGTCTTATATCTCCAGGATGGTACTTTTGTAGTTCTAAAATGGACGTAAATACGTATACTTAATGAATGACTTAAAACGTAAATAAATAAATGAATAAGTAACACTTATATACGACCACTTGACACTGATGTGTATATAAAAGAATATCATTGACTAAACCTTTAAAATATTACAGTTGGTGTATCACAGCATGGTAACAAAATCACAGTTACGATTTACGAGCACTACGGGTATCTCACTTCTGTTGTCACTGATCATTCTCGTTTGTATCTCGTTCATTTTTTGCCACTTTTCCGATTTCGTATTCATTTTTCTCATAGGTGACTTGAACGGGACTGAGGGGTTCACCGCCCCTTTTTTGCTGTATAATGTTTCCTTGCGTTTCTGGAAATTTTCAGAGCTGTTCTACACCTCCGCGCAGAATGCCCGGAGTCTCCACACCTCCTGCATACCCTCGGCGCGATTTGGGGTTCTCCACACTTTTGTGCACGGTGTGACGTGCTCCAACATTTACTGCATCGATCTCCTTCCTTAGTCTGAGGCTGCACCAGGGCCTTCTGTTATCTTCTTTTTGCGTACCAGTAGCGGGCTCATTTCCTGGGGGACCCGAATGGTCGCTGCCCTTTTGTTAATCCCAAGAGGCCTGGGGTTTTAATCTTACATCCCTGTCCCGTTATCTCTTCTACTGCTCTAGGTGCTCACTGCTCTTCGTATTTCTTCTGTGTCTGACGTGAGATCTACGTCATGTAGACGGTACGTTTTAGTTTTTCTTGTCGGCTTTCTCACTTGCACGTCCTGTGAAGTTTCAATAATGGCTGCCTGGATTGGTGTAGTGGACCTGACCGGCTCTGGTCTCCCTTAAGTTTTTAATGGTATTCTGGATTTGTGGGTCAGGCATCTTCATCTTCAATTCCTTCGCGATATCAGCGTATGTTCTTCCTTCCCCTGATACAATGATCGCAGGGTTTGTTTTCCTCGTTATACCAATCTTTCCTTTTCTACTGTCGATTAACTGAACCGTATATCTCGTGGGGGTGTCAATTGCGAACATATATTCCAGACATTTCCTAATATTTCCTAAATATCTTTACTATTTTCAGTTATGTGAAACCTTCCCCAAGAACATGTAAGAGCGATGAGCTCGAGCGAGCATAGCTCAAGATCCAATAGCCAACAGGGAGGAGTAGGACGGTCTCCTGGGGGAAACGCTGGGACGCCTCGTCCCGATACTTACAACGAATCTGCGAGCTTGGGGCAGAGATCCGCCTCATTGGTAAGTTAAGAAAAATGAATCAAAACAAAAGTTATTAAAACCATAAACAAAATAAAATTAAAAAAAATAATAATGAAAAGCAAATGGATGTAATGAAAAAGTGTACTCATAAACATATGAATAATTATCTGTAACCTGTCGCGGCTTCGATCGACACTTATTTGATAAAGTTTCAATTCGAATGTAGATATATATAACGATGTATCCGACTTCACTCGGAGGTCGACCTATCTCACATTTTTTCCACGCTATCAGAAAGTGCATTCTTGGATTGTTGCATATTTCTGAATTATCTGCGAATTATAATCTTTCTATCTATAATAGTATCAAATTTCCAATTTTTAGGTATCAGTAACTATTTCATAAAGTTTACCCCACTCACCCCCTCGCTAGGTTAAATTTGGGGTTTTTAAATTTTTAGTGCCATTCCAAGTACCAAAGTGTACCATACCGATCTTAATGTTTCTAACTTCATGGAAAGGATAAACATACACCGTTTTTAAGGAGAACTTAAAAATCAATCAATCCGTGTATAGTCTGTCAAAATAACCCGTGGAGTAATAAAACTATTATTTCGCCGGTAACCAGAGGCGTTCTTAAAGAAACGAACGGATATAAATAAATGATTTATAATCGTATACGTAATGATAAGTTTGTTTAAAACCGTTACAATTGTTTTTAAAAGGTAGGCATTACGACCACGAATGTTATCAACTCAGAAACGCTTCCATTTTTACCTGATTTGTTGGTAACTTGTCAAATATAATATATTATAATATCGGAACTCGGTATTTATTTATAATATTTTATAGTAATATTTTTTATAGCTCCTATTTATAACGATGTGTTGGATTTTTGACGTCTATCTTGCAAATTTGTCGATTCAGATATTGGTGATCAAATCTTGAATTTTCATTAATTCGATCATTCAGTTTTTTATATTATTATGTGTAGAGAGATTTGCATGTACTATTTTGTGAAATGTGGAATTTAAAAATAAAAATTAAAAAAAAAAGTGAAATTAAAAATTTCAATTACTTTCACAACCAAATACTATCAACTTTTTTGTAGCTACATTGATTAGGTAATACACACTCATTGATTCTACTAATTCTACTATCTTTCCGTCACTAATGTTAATTTTGTCAGGAAGTGACTGTGAAGAGGCATAATAAATATTTTATACGCAATAAAGATCTTTATTTGTTATGTTCTCAAAATTTGCTTTCCAAACTATTCCAAGAAGAGACCACAAGGGATATTGTCATCTCGGCAATTCTAGGTAAGTTAAGGGAACTGCAGCTGCAAATGCTTGCGTTAACATCTCGGGTGTTTATGTAAATAACATCGGCCCATTTATTTTATTTAAAATCAGTTTATCAGTAATAGTCAGTCATCATTGCCTAGACGTACAAGTGTGTGTAATTAGACAGTGACAGTTTGAATTTCAAAATAAAGACCTGAGTTTACCAGGAAACCATGAGTCCTGTGTATTCATGGTGGTATTTTTAAACTACGAAGATATGTTTTGGAGTATGGAGAATTTACCGGGATCATCGAAACGCCCAAAATTAGCGCCGTTCTCGGTTAATGACAAAGTTTTAATTTTGAATTGTTTCGATTCCATCAAGAATCAATATTTCGATGCGAGTGTGGACACACATAATTTTTCCAGTTACCGACTTTTGCGTATTTACTCATTTTCCCCGACCGTACGCCAGAGAGTGATTATTCCCTGTATATTTACAACAGCCAGCCGTACAATATTTGCAAGTGTTTCGGGTGAGTCACTGAAAATATAAGCGATTCCGTAAGGCAGCGTGTAAGACATTATAAAACTCCCAAAATTTATAGGATGCCACCTTGTATCGGTTTTGCATTTATAATGAGATTTTATTACTCCATGGGTTATTTTGACAGATTATAATTTAGGTCTGTCAAGCTGGCACCCCCACCTCCACGGAATCGAAATTTAATTGCGCAGGAATTATGTGCTCTTTATGTGCTAATTATGTGCCTCAATGGCGATTTAGGTGCTCAAAGGGATCTTTGAAAAAACAAATTAGAAGCGTGGGGGTGCTGACTTGATATCAAGCTAGCACCCACCCATTTGCAAAAGTAGGAAACAAAGTCTGGTAACTGCTATAATGATGTGCTATTTATGTGCTTTTCAAATGCCTTGAAGCGAACTTTTAAAATCAACCCTTTCTTCGAAAAAGTTACCCCTGAAAGTAACAACTTCAAGAGGTGAAATCCACAACGATAGAGCACAAAAAATTTAACCTATGCTAAAACGTGGCAATAATTATGTGCTCTCCAAGTGTCCCAGTCGCCATTTTTGTGCTCGCACCCTTCTTCGAAAAACTCACCCCTTAACTTAAGGTAACACTTCCAAGAGGTGAAATCCACAACGATCGAGCACAAAAATTTTAACCTATGCTAAAACGTGGCAATAATTATGTACTCTCCAAATGTCCCAGTCGCGATTTTTGTGCTCGCACCCTTCTTCGAAAAACTCACCCCTGAAAGTAACACCTTCAAGAGGTGAAATTCACAACGATCGAGCACTCAAATTTTAAACTATGCTAAAACGTGGCAATAATTATGTGCTCTCCAAATGTCCCAGTCGCGATTTTTGGGCTAGCACCCTTCTTCGAAGAACTCACCCCTTAAAGTAACATCTCCAAGGGGTGAAATCCACAGCGATCGAGCACAATTTTAACCTATGCTAAAACTTCGCAATAATTATGTGCTCTCCAAATATCCCAGTCGCGATTTTTGTGCTCGCACCATTCTTCGAAAACTCACCCCTTAAAGTAACACTTCCAAGATGTGATATCCACAACGATCGAGCACAAAAATTTTAAGCTGTGCTAAAACGTGGCAATAATTATGTGGATTTCACCTCTTGAGAGTGTTACTTTCAGGGGTGAGTTTTTCGAAGAAGGGTGCGAGCACAAAAATCGCGTCTGGGACATTGGAGAGCACATAATTATTGCCACGTTTTAGCATAGGTTAAAATGTTTGTGCTCGATCGTTGTGGATTTCACCTCTTGGAAGTGTTACCTTAAGGGGTGAGTTTTTCGAAGAAGGGTGCGAGCAAAAAAATGGCGACTGGGACATTTGGAGAGCACATTATTATTGCCACGTTTTAGCATAGGTTAAAAATTTTGTGCTCCATCGTTGTGGATTTCACCTCTTTGAGGTGTTACCGTAAGGGGTAACTTTTTCGAAGAAGGGGTTGGTTTATCAAGTTCGCTTCAGGGCATTTGAAAAGCACATAAATAGCACATAATTATAGCGTTTACCAGACTTTGTTTCCTACTTTTGCAAATGGGTGGGTGCTAGCTTGATATCAAGTCAGCACCCCCACGCTTCAAATTTTTTTTTTTTCATAGATCCCGTTGAGCACAAAAATCTTCATTGCGGCACATAATTAGCACATAAAGAGCACATAATTCCTGCGCAATCAAATTTCGATTCCGTGGTGGTGGGGGTGCCAGCTTGACAGACCTCTATAATTTAGTACTCTAGTGGTACCTAAACATAATGTAACGAAATGGCTTACCGTAATGTAAACCGGTCTGGAGCTACCCGTGTTTGACGAATACCTTATTGTTCGTGAAAATCCAGGGAATTCCAGACGATTCCAACCGACGAGATATGAAACGCCGAGAGGGGACGAGGCGTTTCGATGCGACAAGGATTCCTCGAAACCGAGAATCTTCTTCGAGAAACCATCGAAATATTCGAGAAACAGTACGCTCGACTTATAAATAAGGGGAACACCGGACCCAGGCCACTTAAGTTAGAATATCAGCAGTGTAAGCGACGAGCTAGACTGGGCGCGGAGATAAATAAACAGTGTGTGAAACATAAATTAGGTATTAAGTGTCAGATTATAAGTGTTGTGTTTGTAAAAATAAATAAATTAGGACAATTCGCGTAGTGTAGTGATTTAGTCGAATAAAACGTTACAGTGGTCAGAGCGTGAAATTAAATAGTGAAATAAATTAGGAACAATGAGAAAATTACGCAATTTAAAAGTTGCGGACCTCAAGCAGGAGTTGGAGGATCGAGAACAGTATGTATAAAAAGTTGGCGACCCGCATCTAGCGGCCGGAAACATAAAATACCTACCAGGTAATTTGTGTCTTTTTTTGGGCCTTTTTTGTACCGCAAGAAAGAATTTTGTAGCTCTCACCATCGACGAGCTACAAAAAAAAATGCCAGCTTAAACTGAACCCAGCGGCCTTTGCGATAGAGTACGAGTGGATTGATAAAAAAAGATTTTCAGCTAGAAATTTGTGTCTTGAACAGTACTAAAAGGACATGGGGTCAGAATTTTAATTTGGCCAATTTTTTGCCAAGTTAGCTCAATTAGGCGAGATGGGGCTGCGAATCGGCCAAGATGTTGAAGAAATGTGCTCTTCTGTCTCCGATTCGTTGTGAAATGAAATTTGGAGAACATAACCCTATTTTCAAATTGGTCAATATGTAACTACAGCGGCCGGAACTGGAGTCTTGGTATTTTGACTGGAAGTGGGTCGAGGGGTCTTGGGGAGTCTCATGGGCATTTGTGTCCAGGGTCTGGGCCAGTGCCGAGGCCCCAGAACACCAAAATATTCCAAGATGCAGCATTTAACACTAATGTCGGGGGTTCTCGAATTTGTAACTACAGCGGCCGGCACTGGAGAGTCGGTATTTTGACTGGAAGTGGCCCAAGGACTCTTGGGACGTCCCCTGGGCATTTGTGTCCAGGTCCCAGGCCATCGCTGAGGCCCCAGGACACCAAAAGATTCCAAGATGCAACATTTTCCACCAAAGTCGGGGGTTCCCGAATTTGTAACTACAGCGGCCGGCACCGAAGAGTCTGTGTTTTACCTGGAACTCGTCGGAGGGGTCTTGGGCCGTCTCCTGGGCCTTTGTGTCCAGGGTCTAGGCCAATACCGAGGCCTCAGAACACCAAAAGATTCTGAGATGCAACATTTTCTACTAAAGTCGCGGGTTCTTGAATTCTGAACGACACGTTTTGTCCATTAGCCAATTCGGCCGAAAATTAACCAATTTGAAAATAGGGTTATGTTCTCCAAATTTCATTCCAAAACGAATTGGAGACAGAAGAGCACATTTCTTCAACATCTTGGCCGATTCGCCACCCCATCTACCCCACTTGAGCCAACTTGGCCAAAAATTGGCCAAATTAAAATTCTGATCTCATGTCCTTTTACTACTGTTCAAGACACAAATTTCTAGCTGAAAATTATTTTTTTTTAGTCAATCCACTCTTGCGCTATCGCAATGGCCGCTGGGTTAAGTTTAAGCTGGCAGAATTTTTTGTAGCTCGTCGATGGTTAGAGCTACAAAATTCTTTCTTGCGGTACAAAAAAGACACAAATTACCTGGTATTTTATGTTGCCGGCCGCTAGATGCGGGTCGCCAACTTTTGGTACATTTATCTAGTATTGCATTCGTTAACGAAGTCGAAAAAAGAGGAATTAAAATGCGGTTTTCAGTTTTTTAGTATCTAGACCTAGAGATCATACTTAATCGTTTCTCAAAAGTATTTTTTAACACCTAGTTTAACGTATCGATATAAAATTTGGAACAAAAATCAGTTGGCCGAAAATCTTGGACGAGTTCGTTAATGGGTCAAATAGGTCGAGCGTTTCAAAATGGCCGCCTGTTATTTTAAAAAAAAATCCCAAAATTTTTATTTCGCGTCTGAGAAAAAAATGTTACTTAGGTGTTTTGTTACCCTTATAGAGGCGAACGACTCTTACATAAAACATATCTTTGAGAAATGTACATAAAAAAAATTATATGCAAACAGTTAGAAATTTTGACGTTTGTATTTTTTTTAACACCTCGTATACATTTCTTTTGACACATCGTGTCTGTTATATTATTCTATATTCTACCCATAAATCTACCTTTCAGCCTGGCATGCCATGGGGTTTTTATACATGAGAACAGTGCTGCAGAAACGCCTGGAGGAATATTTAATAGACAGTGGAGACAACCCTGAAACTTTCGGTTTTGAGGAAGATGGTGAGCGCCTTGTTGAGAAAATGGAAAAACTCCACGGTGAGTTGGATAAGAAAATGAAAGAACTCCACTGCGAGTTGGACAACAAAATCGGAAAACTCCACAGCGATTTGGAATACAACATGAAGGAACTCCACGGTGAAGTAAGAAAACTCCACGGCGAGTTGGACGAACTCCACGGTGAGCTGGATAGCAGAAATGGAAATCTTGACAGCGCACTTCAGACCGAGAAAATTCAACGATTGGAACTGGAAAACCAACTGCGACAATAATTGGAGAACCGATTACAATCGACATATTTCCAGCCCAGTCGGCAAATCCAAAAAAGAGCAACTGGTGTTATAAACTAGACATATTTTGAAATGTGAAATGTGCATCAAACTGTGCCAACTAGTGAAATTGTATATTGTATCTTTAGAAGTAGACGACTCTTTTTATATGTGTACTTAGGTAATTACTTGTAGGAGTTCTCGGGGTTCGGAGCAGAGAGCTAAGTGTGAGTTCTCAAATATCCCCCAATAAAACAGCATACTTGAATTGGTCTTATCTATTTGCCGAAGTTTCGTCTGAAGTTTAACATATAATCATGGAATTTCAGATTAAAGGTTCAAGTCCTTTAGTACAGTTATGTAGAAAGTGTAGCATGGTAAAATTTGTAGCGGTACAACGGAAATACGATGTATATTTTACATGTATCATATGTACATATCGACTATTGTAATAGTATGAAGCACCGTTATTATATAGCTCACTTGTATTCACTATTCATATTACTATATATTATTATAATATACTAACAAGCCGTACCCGGCATGCGTCGCAATGCCACGTAAATTTTAAAGAAAAAAAATAAAAATTATAGATGACCCGGTGAAATTCCTATCATCTACATATATTTTTGAAAAATAATGTCAAAACAATACAACATTTTTATCTACATTAAATTAAATGCAACACAGTTATACACATAATCAATTTAAGGCTTTCTGATCTACTATATTTTCTGTCTTTTTTTGCGGTGCGAAAATTTATAAAGATGATGGTTTTACGACTCGCGAACACGCGACGTATAATTGTCCATGCGCGAAACCGGGAAACTCCAAGTTTATTCCGCAAACTGTCCTTGTATTAGCAATTGTATATTATCTTTTTAAATTTTTAATAAATAATTTGTGAAAAACTACCCTGAAATTAGGTATGAAATTTTTCTGTACAATATGCGTTTGACCAAACGACGTCATTTAAAAGCAATTATTATACGTTTGGATGTTGGCCAAGAAATATTTAGAGTCATTTCCCACCCCAGAAACTAAAGAAGGTAATGGATCTGGTGGTGGGAACAATTACGGCAATTTTACTTTACCACCAGCACAACATAATCCAGTAGCTTCACCGCTGCATTTTAACGCTTTACAATATTGACAAACGATTGTCATTTCTCCAATGGTTACGGATTCTTCGGCACAATAATCTATTTCCGGGTCGTAGTGGAATGCTACTCGTTCCAAGTTTACAGGAACACTGCGTCTGCGGAATCGCTCTATTTCATTGTGTCTTGATGTGCGCTCCATGTTTTGGGCATTTGTTGCTCGTAGTACGTGCATGACCATCTTGGTGTTGATTCTGCCATGTCTTTTTCAGCTTGTCTAAGTAGTTTTTTGTTTGTTTGTTATTTTTACCTTTAGTTCGATTCGTCGGTAATTCTGTTTTGTCTGTTTGGGTTTCTTCACTTCCGGTTTTGGGTCTTGTATTTGTACCTCATAGACTTGTTTCTTGGGTGTTTTATTCGTTTAACTTCAGGTACAGTCGAATTGTCTTGTAGTTTTCCTCGATCCTTTTGAAGTAGTGTGATCTTATATAATTGTGCTGATCGTCAAACCCAAGTTCATGGAACGCCTCGTTGTTCTCTTGGGCTTTCCCCCATAGTGCTTCTAGGTGATCAATCCTTTTTTGTAAGTATTCCTTGGTTTTTCTTGCACTTCCGTTTTTCTTGCAATTATTTTGTAGTTATATGATTTCTTGGGCTATTTTTTCTTGTTCTTGAATCAACTCATCTGCTTGTTTCATCTTGTCGTAGATGAAATTGTGAATTTTTTAACTTAATTCTCTGGAAAAGGTGGTTGTGACTTACTCAGGACTTTGCTTGTCTTCTTGACTTCCCTCCGTTGTGTTGGCGTCGAAGTTCTTGAAGTTTTGGAGTTGTAATCACTGGCGGCTTTTCCTCCGGCTGCAGTGACAATATTAAAGTCAGCTGCAATTATGTCTATTTGTATACCTACATTGTTACCTGTTTTTTAGTATATGGTAACGTGTTAACTAAGTGACCAAACTGTGCTATTTGGTTGATTTGTTTTATTTTAAAACTAATATATGCTAATTAGCAAATTGAAGTGATGAATTGGCGAAATGATGAAGTGTCACAATGATAGGCTGACAGTGTGATGGAATATCGTGCGATAGGGACACCGAGGCTTAGTGACAAAAATATTACGTAACGTTTTAGAAACATCGTTATAATTAATGGTGTCTTGCGATTTCATTAATTTTTTTTCTATTTATTATAATTTAAAATTGTAATGAACCATTGTATTGAATATTAATTCCTTTTCTTGATTTGTTTGTGTTGGTTAATATTAAAGCGTTTTGTTTCCTGTTTACCTCTGTTATGTCATATCAGAACGCGGAAGCATGATAAATTTTAAGGAAAAGTGTATTATGTTCTTAGCTTTGATGAAATTTGAAGTGCCATCATCTGGCGAACTGAGAGAAAGTATTGATAATAATAATAAAAATAAAATTGTAAAAGCAGGTATTTCCATATTAGTTTCCTTATGAACTTTTAACGTTAACTTACTGAAATTAAAAGCATTATAGTACTAGGTCAAGCCGTATTGGTGATTATCATCGCCGGTGCATGTAGGATTGTTATTTTTTCGTCGGGTATAATAAGTAAACGGCGCCATTTACACAATCACATCGGACGCAATTTGTGATTGTAATTGATGAAACGTTGCGATAGGATATGTTGCAACAGGAAAACCTACATTTTTTCATTTGTTTTCGTCTTTCAAACTTACAACTTGAAGTGAGGTCATTTAAGAATGGTTTTTAATTGATTTGGGCAATGGATCGTATGATTTTACGACTGACTAAAAAATTGCTATAATTTGGTTTTTTGCGTGACGAATTTCCTCGTCACGCAAAATTTTAATCTTTAATCTCTTTTGGACTTTATTGTTGCAGCCGTTGCAGCCACGTTCGTGTATCGTAATATCTTATTGTTCTACATGTTAACACCACTAGTTCTGATTCTCATAAACATTTAGACGCTATCCAAAAACAATGATTAAATTAATCATTGCGAAACGATACAAATCCAACTTTCTCACTATTTTATTGTGTTTATGGGATGTATAGGAGGTATACACGTACACGTATTTTTTTTTGTACATGACCGCGTGAAGTGACTAAGGATAATAGTATGTAATAGGGTAGCGGGACTCTGTTTTTAGAAAACTGGCAGTATTTACACTGAATGGGGCGATAAAGAGTACTTGAGGTTCAAACTGAGACATAAAAAGAAAAAAAAAAACGTAAATAACGTGTTAACCTCGTTTGAAAGATACGTAATATGATTCAGTCCAGATGGTATCTAGGAGCAGCTAGAAATAAACTCGTATCAACAAATTAACATTGTGAAAGCAAGAGTATGAGCAGTGAATATCCCAAATCGCCTAAGAACCTTTTTGGCTCTAACTAGAATTCCGTTGTATTCATGGATCTATATATTAATTCGATAGCTTTGTATGCGGCTCCTTGTGTGGATAAATAGTGTAATAGTCATTTAGTTAGTATATACATTATCTAGCAATGATACAAAGAAAATCTAATCAGTGTATGTTTTGCTTAAACAACAGTTTATGCAGAAGTTGTTCAAGTGATCACAGATGATTGAATACCCAATGAATTTACTAGCAATAGAGAGTTGTAAAAGTTAAAAGTTAATGTACCGATCGAAAATATATTTGTTTATTAAAAATATCTTGAATGTTTAATGCTATTTGATCCCATACCGTAAACCAAAATGGCTCATTCAGGGTTCATTCTTTTAGAAATATTTATGTTTTGTGAAAACGTCGTGGAAATGTTATTCTCAGAAAAAATATTAGTGGGTATGCTTTTGTGAATATTTTATCAACATGAGATCATCAACATAAAAGTTAGATATTAGAGTAATTGAATGAGTGGCTGTAACTAGAAAAAGAAATCTCGCACTACCGCCTCAAATGAAGACAGATCAACAATAGACATTTACTTTGTCATTTCACAATTTCAATTTCCACCTTTAAAAGAACTTTCTCTTGAGCTCTCGATTTTTAATTGCTATCCGTAAATAAACGAGTCGGACGCGGTCCTGTTCGAGTTCAAAGGCTCAAGTTCGTGATCGAATGCGGAAACTTGGTATTGCTGTTCTTCCTCTCCTCCTTAGCGAGGTCAAGCTTCGCGCGAACTTCTTTTTGTTCCCCCTCTGGAACTAATTTGTTAGGTATTCAAATGGATATAACGGATGTAAGAAAATAGCTGCGGGATTAATTAACCGAGGAAAAAAGGTTTTTTCGGCTGTATGTCAGCTGCGTTCAAAATAGTGAGAATTGAAATTGTGAACACCACCTTATATCTCTTTTAATAGGCTATTGACTATGCAATTCGATAAGGAACTAACGCGTGCAAGTTTTTTTATTTTTTCATACGGTCAATGGACCTCTAAAGAAATAAAATCCAAAAGTGCTACTAAATTTAGCCATGCGTTTTTGAGAACGGGGTACGTTTGTCCACTTTTCGAGTTTTCGGCTATAGCGCAAAAACTATGCATTTTTCGAAGATATGTGCCGTAAGATTTCTTGTAGAGAATTAAATTTCCTATAATATTTTTTGAAGTCCAAAAACATTTTTTTAATGAAATAAATTCAAAAAACAAATGTAAAAAATGGAGAAATTAAAAAAAAAAAATTATTGAATTTTTGACTATAATTTTTTTCTGAGTTAATTTAGGTATGGGCATTGCTTCATAAAAAAGAAAGCTTATGAAATTATTTTTAACATGGTGGCTTGTAAGAGTTTATATGTTGAATATTGACTGAGATATAAACGTTTGAATTCAGCCATTTTTTCTCGATTTTTTACTTTTTCTTTAAAAATCGTATTATTTCATATTTTTACCTGAAAAAAATTATTTTTATGCAATAATAATTTTATGAACATAAATATTGTAACGTTTATTTTATAATTTATTTACATTAATTGAACACTAATTTATTTAACACACTAAACTACTTGTTCACTAGACTAGACACTACATAATTTATTTGTACTGCTCCGCATTCGGATCGTATGTCGCGTTCACGTCTGCTTCTCAACTTCTAACTAACTCCCTCGATCACAAGCCCCCTTATATATACACCCCCAACCCTGATCGAGAACATTCTAGTACATTCTAGAAGCCTACGCAGCAAATGTTCATGCACCTGTCTTGTACGCGTCGTAGTTATTCTTTTGAAGGAGTAAACATGTGTCGTTTTGTTTACTTCTCGCATTACACTGCCCCCGCCTTAGAGACGTTTCGTCTCGGAACGTATCCCTGGTAGGCCCATGCAGGAACCTGCAGTTAGCCCCCCGCTTACAGCGAGACGTGGCGTCAAAATAACAGGGGACCGTCTTCCCGAGTCGACATGGTGCAGGCCCAAAACAGCAGACTAAAACTTCCACTCCGGTATTCTTCAACACTACTTCCAGCATATTCCGGACAACCCTCCAGTCCAGCTGATCTCGTCCAGCACCTAACTTGGGGACAGCTAGCTTCCTGATGTCGAGCTCCAGCAGTCGGTCTCGTAGCCTATGCAAGGTTCGCCATACATCGTGATAACATGGTTTAAGGGACCCGATCTCCTTCGTAACCAGATAAAAGATGTGTCTTAAGTTGTCACGTAGTTCCAGAACCTTGCCAATTTCCGGGAGTTGCGCTCTGAGTTGTTCCAAGCGCCCGTACTTCTTCTTGAAAACCGTGGCGATACCTCGTGACATTACCAGGTCGGCGGACACACAATGGGCCAACGAGTATTCTTCAGGTACGCTGAACAAATCCTGTTGTTTTTCACAGGTTACCCCATACCGTGCTTTTCCGGTACCCCGTAGGCCCTCATAAATTCTTCGAAGGAAAGTTCGTTCTCCTGCGCCAATGTGTTTCTTACTCGGGGAACCTCCGCCTCATCGTGCGACCCCTCATAGGGTGCCAACCGATTAAAGTGCACCACTCTCGGCTTGCCGTTTGGTAGTTTGCTTACCCGGTAGACCACGTCATTGATTCGTTTCTTCACAACATAGGGACCTTCCCAATTAGTCTGTAACTTAGGGGACAAACCTCGTTTCTTCTGTGGGTTGTACAGCCAAACTCGATCTCCCATTTGGTAGCCACCCTCTTTAGCGTTGATGTCGTAACGCTCTTTGATGCGATCACTGGCGATATTTAGTTGGTACCGGACTTGATCGTGAATTTCGTTCATCCTTTGCCGCATCCGGGAAACGTAATCTTTCCCCGAAACGTCCTCGTCCGGTCTAGCGCCAAAGATTAGATCACAGGGCAGTTTAAGTTCTCGCCCGAACAGGACTTTGGCTGGAGTTTGTCCTGTCGACTCATGAACGGCCGAGCGGTAGGCCATCAGGAAGAACGGCACGTGTTCGTCCCAGTCTCTTTGATGTGACGAGACCATTTTCGCCAGATAGCGGTTGAGGGTGCGATTCATCCATTCTACCATGCCGTCAGACTGAGGGTGAAGGGCCGTAGTTCTTGTTTTTCGTACCCCAAACTTTTCACAGATCCTCCGGAATAGGCCACTCTCAAAGTTTCTTCCTTGATCCGAGTGTAATTCCATGGGTACTCCAAACCGGCAGATCAGCTCCTTCACGAGCACATCGGCCACTGTCTCTGCCTCCTGATTAGGGAGAGCGTACGCTTCTACCCACTTCGTAAAATAGTCCATTACGACCAGGATGTATTTATTCCCCTTTTCGGTCTCAGGGAAGGGTCCTGCTATATCAATAGCGATCCTTTCGAAGGGGCTCCCGACGTTATATTGTTTCATGGGAGCTTTCGGTCGTCTTTGTGGCCCATTACTTGCGAAACATGTAGTACATTTCTTGCACCAGTCCTTCACGTCGTCTGAACAATTGATCCAGTAGAATCGCTCTCGTACTTTCTGCAGGGTTTTCTTGATCCCTAAATGTCCACCAGACGATTCGTCGTGTAGGTGCCGCAAGACCTCCGGGATTTTACTGGAGGGAATTACCAACTGCCGTCTTTCCTCCGTCCCGTCTTGGCTCTCCAGTACGCGTTTTAGTAGTCCATCCTCAACCACTAACGAGTCCCACTGTGCCCAATAGCTCTTGAGTTTTGGCGAGCCAGGTGATACCTTTTGCCACTCAGGACGCTCTCCTCCCTCCTTCCAAACCAGGATTTCTTTGAGAGCCGGGTCTTTTTCTTGCTCTTGTCGTAACGAGGATGGTGTCCATTCCTCGGCGACCACGGTCGTTCGGTAGACTTTCTCGGACTTTTCCTCAGCTCTATGACAATGAGGACACTCATCAGGGCATGGTCTTCTCGAGAGTGCGTCTGCGTTTCCATGATTCTGTCCTGGCCGATGTTCTATGACAAAGTCATACTCCTGGAGCCTCTCGATCCAGCGAGCGATCTGTCCTTCGGGATTCTTAAACTGGAGGAGCCATTTAAGAGCAGCATGATCGGTCCGGATCAAAAACCTCCTTCCACACAAATATTTATGGAAGTGCTCGATGGACTTGACGATGGCCAATAATTCACGTCGGGTGACGCAGTAATTCCTTTCTGGTTTGGAGAGTACCTTGCTGAAGTATCCAAGGACACGTTCTTGTCCCTCCTGGCGCTGCGACAGAACACTTCCAATTCCCACATTGCTCGCGTCGGTGTCCAGGATGAACTGTCCTTCTGGCAGAGGAAAACTCAGCACTGGGGCACTGGTCAACTTCCTCTTCAGCTCGTCGAAGGCAGACTGGCATTCCTCATCCCAACAGAAGTTTCGTCCTTCTTCCGTGAGCCTTGTCAACGGCTTAGCGACGTCGGAGAACATCCGGACATAGCGTCGGTAGTACGTGCAGAGGCCTAGAAAACTCCTCAACTGGTGTTTATCTACCGGTATTGGCCACTCCTTCACCGTACTTGTCTTGTCCGGATCAACGGCGACGCCCTCTCTGCTCACTACGTGCCCTAAGTACGAGACCTTCCTTCTGAAGAGTTTCTTCAGAAGGAAGACATTTCTTCGGGTTCAGTTTCAGCCCCGCACCTCGCAGTCTCTGGAAGACGTCCTCTAAGTTTTTCAGATGTCCTTCGAAGGTCTTGCCCATCACGATGACATCGTCCAAATAGACTAGGCACGTTTTCCACGTCAAACCCATTAGCACGCTCTCCATCAGCCTCTCAAACGTCGCTGGGGCATTACAAAGTCCGAATGGCATGACTGTAAAATGCCACAGGCCGTTACCGAAGGTAAATGCCGTCTTTTCCTTATCGGCAGGGTCCATTTCGACTTGCCAATAGCCGCTTTTTAAATCCAAGGTCGAAAATATCGTGAATCCAATCATGGTTGGGGTGTATATATAAGGGGGCTTGTGATCGAGCGGAGCAGTACAAATAAATTATTTAGTGTCTAATCTAGTGTACAAGTAGTTAAGTGTGTTAAATAAATTAGTGTTCAATTAATGTAAATAAATTATAAAATAAACGTTACATTGGTGTCAGAAGAGCGGATCATGAAGAAGTTACGCGAATTAAAAGTGGCCGAGTTAAAAAAAGAACTCGAGGAACGGGAATTGGAAACAGGAGGGAGGAAGACCGAACTCCAGGACCGACTCGCGGCATTTTTGAAAGAAAATGGCCAGGACCCGGAAGTTTTCGAGTTCGAAGACGATGACATCACGAAGCAAATCGCCGCCCAGAGGGAAGACATCGCTGCCCAGAGGGAAGAAATCGCCGCCCAGAGGGAAGAAAGCGCCGCCCAGAGGGAAGACATCACTGCTCAAATCGCCGCCCAGAGGGAAGACATCGCCGCCCAGAGGGAAGAAAGCGCCGCCCAGAGGGAAGACATCGCTGCTCAAATCGCCGCCCAGAGGGAAGACATCACTGCTCAAATCGCTGCCCAGAGGGAAGAAATCGCCGATCAGAGGGAAGACATCACTGCTCAAATCGCTGCCCAGAGGGAAGACATCATTGCTCAAATCGCTGCCCCGAGGGAAGAAATCGCCGCCCAGAGGGAAGAGATAACCGACCAGATGGAGGCTCAGCGTTGAACAGAAGACGAAGCAGTTGGAAGCACGACTAAAGCGAGTCAGTAGCGGCGAGACGAAGGAAGAAATAAGGGCGGTCGTTCAACAGAACTCGATATCCATCAATCGAGTGACGCCCCCAACGTTCGATGGAAAAATTCCGTGGGCCAGCTACAAGAAGCAGTTTGAGGCAGCAGCGGAGGCTAACGCTTGGTCCCCTCACGAGAAAGCTGTTTCCCTAACGGTAGCCTTACATGGAGAGGCGTTGGAAGTTCTTCAGACGCTATCCACCGAGGAAGCCGGGAATTACAATGAGCTTCTGAGGCGACTGGAAATGCGGTTCGGCCAAACACATCTGGAGCAAGTCCATCAATCCCAGATGTCCAATCGCCGTCAGAGATCGAACGAGACCCTGCAGGAGTTCGAAGCGGACGTAGCCAGACTAGTGAGGTTGGCGTATCCCACGGCACCGGAACAGATGATGGAGTGCCTCGCAGTGCAGACGTTCGTGAGCGGGCTGCGGGACCAGGAACTGCAGAGGGCCCTGAGACTAGCTCGACCGAAAACATTAATGGACGCGCTCGCCATCGCACTGGAGCATGTTGCAGCCATGGAAGCCTCCCGTGGTCACGGCCGTGTTCGAGCGGTTACAGAGGAAGTAGACACTGAAAAACTCGTGGAAAGAGTCCTACAGCAGATCATGGAGGTGCTGTCGGCGAAAGAAGAAGGCAGTTCGCTGTTGGAACTGTGGCGAAGTGGGCCATGTGAAGAGTTTTTGCAAGCGGCCCAGAACAGCGGCGCCGGCAAAGGCCCAGGAAAACTAATGCGGGTCGACAAGAAAGGGGGAACGTCGACCCGTAGCAGTGGAAACCCCCGGGCCAGTATAGCCTCGTTTTCCCACCAATTGGGGAGCGAGTACGTCGATGGCACTATCGACGGGAGATCCCACGCCATGCTTGTGGACACGGGAGCTACGAAGACGATCGTACGCTCGGAAGTTGTGAGGGACCGTAGGAAGATTAGGCCAAGTAGGTGGCAATTAAGAACTGCCACTGGGGAGAAGGCAGTAATACACGGTGAAGCGACGGTTAGCATGACGTTGGGACGAGTAAAGTTTGACCATCCTGTTCTCATAGCCGAAATTGAGGAAGACGTCATACTGGGGATGGACGTCATGAGGAATCATGGATTCCAGTTGGATTTCGGACACCGAGTGTTGAGGATCGGTCAAGAAGAATTACTGCTACACAATCGTGACAACTTTGTGTTAGACGTAATAATGGCAGATGTGATTCTCCCGGAACGAAGCGAAACGATCACCTCTACCTGTCTGAGGGGTGATGTGGAAGAGGGAATTCCAGCCGTGATCGAACCAGAAAACGATGACAATCGACTGGCTCGGGGGGTACTGGTAGGAAAGGCGCTCGTTACTCTCTCAAGGGAAGTGCCTGTGCGGCTACTCAACATCAATCAGTATCCGGTCACCATCAAGAAGGGTACGAAGCTGGGCACATGTATAGCCGCTTCGGCCATCGTAAGGGGCGTTAGTGAGGAAGAAAGGTCCAGACACACTCCGCAGGACTTGAAACAAATTCTTTCCCAGACCAGTGCGTTTCTCTCGCCCACACAGAAACAAAAGGCCCACGAATTAATAAATAAGTACCAGGATATATTTACCACCGAGAATGGAAAGCTGGGAAAGACCAAGGTCGTGACACATAAAATTGACACGGGCGAGACACGACCGATTCGACAAACAGCAAGACGACTACCCTTGGCCAAACGGGAAGAAGCCGAGAAAATCATCAGGGACCAAGAGCGGGACGGGGTCATCGAGCCGTCAAGCAGTCCATGGGCCTCGCCGGTAGTACTGGTGAAGAAAAAGGATGGGACTACTCGATTCTGTGTAGACTACCGGCAGGTGAACAGTGTCACCAAAAAGGACAGCCACCCGCTACCACGTATCGACGACACACTCGATACCCTTGCTGGGTCCACGATATTTTCGACCTTGGATTTAAAAAACGGCTATTGGCAAGTCGAAATGGACCCTGCCGATAAGGAAAAGACGGCATTTACCTTCGGTAACGGCCTGTGGCATTTTACAGTCATGCCATTCGGACTTTGTATTGCCCCAGCGACGTTTGAGAGGCTGATGGAGAGCGTGCTAATGGGTTTCACGTGGAAAACGTGCCTAGTCTATTTGGACGATGTCATCGTGATGGGCAAGACCTTCGAAGGACATCTGAAAAACTTAGAGGACGTCTTCCAGAGACTGCGAGGTGCGGGGCTGAAACTGAACCCGAAGAAATGTCAGCTCTTCAGAAGGAAGGTCTCTTACTTAGGGCACGTAGTGAGCAGAGAGGGCGTCGCCGTTGATCCGGACAAGACAAGTACGGTGAAGGAGTGGCCAATACCGGCAGATAAACACCAGTTGAGGAGTTTTCTAGGACTCTGCACGTACTACCGACGCTATGTCCGGATGTTCTCCGACTTCGCTAAGCCGTTGACAAGGCTCACGGAAGAAGGACGAAACTTCTGTTGGGATGAGGAATGCCAGTCTGCCTTCGACGAGCTGAAGAGGAAGTTGACCAGTGCCCCAGTGCTGAGTTTTCATCTGCCAGAAGGACAGTTCATCCTGGACACCGACGCGAGTGTGTTCTGTCGCAGCGTCAGGAGGGACAAGAACGTGTCCTTGGATACTTTAGCAAGGTACTCTCCAAACCAGAAAGGAATTACTGCGTTACCCGACGTGAATTATTGGCCATCGTCAAGTCCATCGAGCACTTCCATAAATATTTGTGTGGAAGGAGGTTTTTGATCCGGACCGATCATGCTGCTCTGAAATGGCTCCTCCAGTTTAAGAATCCCGAAGGACAGATCGCTCGCTGGATCGAGAGGCTCCAGGAGTATGACTTTGTCATAGAACATCGGCCAGGACAGAGTCATGGAAACGCAGACGCACTCTCGAGAAGACCATGCCCTGATGAGTGTCCTCATTGTCATAGAGCTGAGGAAAAATCCGAGAAAGTCTATCGAACGACCGTGGTCGCCGAGGAATGGACACCATCCTCGTTACGACAAGAGCAAGGAAAAGACCCAGTTCTCAAAGAAATCCTGGTTTGGAAAGAGGGAGGAGAGTGTCCTGAGTGGCAAAAGGTATCACCTGGCTCGCCAAAACTCAAGAGCTATTGGGCACAGTGGGACTTGTTAGTGGTTGAGGATGGACTACTAAAACGCGTACTGGAGAGCCAAGACGGGACGGAGGAAAGACGGTAGTTGGTAATTCCCTCCAGTAAAATCCCGGAAGTCTTGCGGCACCTTCACGACGAATCGTCTGGTGGACATTTAGGGATCAAGAAAACGCTGCAGAAGGTACGGGAGCGATTCTACTGGATCAATTGTTCAGACGACGTGAAGGACTGGTGCAAGAAATGTACTACATGCTTTGCAAGTAATGCACCACAAAGACGACCGAAAGCTCCCATGAAATAATATAACGTCGGAAGCCCCTTCGAAAGGATCGCTATTGATATAGCAGGACCCTTCCCTGAGACCGAAAAGGGGAATAAATACATCCTGGTCGTAATGGACTATTTTACGAAGTGGGTAGAAGCGTACGCTCTCCCTAATCAGGAGGCAGAGACAGTGGCCGATGTGCTCGTGAAGGAGTTGATCTGCCGGTTTGGAGTACCCATGGAATTACACTCGGATCAAGGAAGAAACTTTGAGAGTGGCCTATTCCGGAGGATATGTGAGAAGTTTGGGGTACGAAAAACAAGAACCACGGCCCTTCACCCTCAGTCTGACGGCATGGTAGAACGGATGAATCGCACCCTCAACCGCTATCTGGCGAAAATGGTCTCGTCACATCAACGAGACTGGGACGAACACGTGCCGTTCTTCCTGATGGCCTACCGCTCGGCCGTTCATGAGTCGACAGGACAAACTCCAGCCAAAGTCCTGTTCGGGCGAGAACTTAAACTCCCTTATAAAAAATCGCCAGTGATCGCATCAAAGAGCGTTACGACATCAACGCTAAAGAGGGTGGGTACCAAATGGGAGATCGAGTTTGGCTGTACAGCCCACAGAAGAAACGTGTTTTGTCCCCTAAGTTACAGACCAATTGGGAAGGTCCCTATGTTGTGAAGAAACGAATCAATGACGTGGTCTACCGGGTAAGCAAACTACCAAACGGCAAGCCGAGAGTGGTGCACTTTAATCGGTTGGCACCCTATGAGGGGTCGCACAATGAGGCGGAGGTTCCCCGAGTAAGAAACACATTGGCGCAGGAGAACGAACTTTCGTTCGAAGAATTTATGAGCGCCTACGGGGGTACCGGAAAAGCACGGTATGGGGTAACCTGTGAAAAACAACAGGATTTGTTCAGCGTACCTGAAGAATACTCGTTGGCCCATTGTGTGTCCGCCGACCTGGTAATGTCACGAGGTATCGCCACGGGTTTTCAAGAAGAAGTACGGGCGATTGGAACAACTCAAAGCGCAACTCCCGGAAATTGGCAAGGTTCTGGAACTACGTGACAACGTAAGACACATCTTTTATCTGGTTACGAAGGAGATCGGGTCCCTTAAACCATGTTATCACGATGTATGGCGAACCTTGCATAGGCTACGAGACCGACTGCTGGAGCTCGACATCAGGAAGCTAGCTGTCCCCAAGTTAGGTGCTGGACGAGATCAGCTGGACTGGAGGGTTGTCCGGAATATGCTGGAAGTAGTGTTGAAGAATACCGGAGTGGAAGTTTTAGTCTGCTGTTTTGGGCCTGCACCATGTCGACTGGGGAAGACGGTCCCCTGTTATTTTGACGCCACGTCTCGCTGTAAGCGGGGGGCTAACTGCAGGTTCCTGCATGGGCCTACCAGGGATACGTTCCGAGACGAAACGTCTCTAAGGCGGGGGCAGTGTAATGCGAGAAGTAAACAAAGCGACACATGTTTACTCGCTCCGAGTGAAGCGGTTACTTCAAGAGAATAACTACGACGCATAAAAGACAGCTGCATGAATTTTCCCGGAATGTTGTTTACGAAAAGTAATTTGTGACCTTCTGGGCATTTCCTGCGTAGGCGTTGTTAAAGAAACAATCGTACCTTCTAGAAGAATCTCGATCATGGTTGGGGTGTATATATAAGGGGGCTTGTGATCGAGGGAGTTAGTTAGAAGTAGAGATGCAGACGTGAACGTGACATACGATGCGAAAGCGGAGCAGTACAAATAAATTATGTAGTGTCTAGTCTAGTGTACAAGTAGTTAAGTGTGTTAAACAAATTAGTGTTCAATTAATGTAAATAAATTATAAAATAAACGTTACAATATCAATAATATTCGATATTATTCTACTTGAACATATTCTACATATTTAATTTAAATGGTTGGAGGTTTACAATAAAATTGCAATAATAAACTACAAATATTAATGTTTTAGTTATAATAATTTTTGGTCTGCATTATTGCAAAATATAATTATTATTTTACGAAATGATTGCATTTATTTTGTAAGTTTCTGTATATAATTTAGTACAGAATAAAACAATTTAATTTTTAAATTCACCTACCTATCGAAAGACAACCTTTTTTTGCCCCTCTACAAAATATGAATTTCCCGCCTGATCGCCACATAAAGCACAAAGTTCAGCATAATCAAGAGTAACACCTTCCTTGGTACGACTTGGTTCCCCAATCAACTCATTTAGGTTGGCTGCTTTCCTTTTTTTGCTGCTTTAATGTTCGACTCCCTAATGTATGCTTTATATTTATATTATTATTATATATGATTTATATTTTTTATATGTATAATTTATAACATTTTTCATGCACTTGAATACATGCAACATCACTCAATGTTTCATGTTTTTGATCGTCTCTTTCAATAGTAGCAGCAATTACACTTTCGATACTCTTTTTTCCTAAAGTTCTAGTTGTATCACTTTTCAAATCCTTGTTACAATAAAAAAAAACACTTTTCCATTTTCGAATTTACTCTAAAACTCAACTGTGCTACGCCAATTCTAGAAGTATGTGCCCCAACATCCGAAATGTGAAGGAAAAATATATTGCAACGAAACAGCCCGCCATAAAGATAAACATACTTCGAAATGTGTCGCTTCTGGAAACTTCCTAACGAGATAGATTCTGCCAACTGATGGATTTCCAGCAAACATAAATAAACTCAGTGAAACTACAGGAACGTTCTTGGATAAACCCCAAAAAATGAAACAACAATCGTTGCTACAGATTTACTGCTGACGTTTCGTCCGATATTACGGACATAATCATGGCTATTTTAGGTGGAGACGAGTTGTCTGCATTACATATGTATACCACTGTATTACATGTCTATACCACTGTATATCGCCAATATGAGATTTCTTGGAGGGCCATTATTAAAAATAGAACCCCCCAAAAATTGACGGCGTGTTGGACCAGTGACAAAATACAACTCAGTTGACAAAATACAGTTGTATTTTGTCACTGGTCCAACACGCCGTCAATTTTTGGGGGGTTCTATTTTTAATAATGGCCCTCCAAGAAATCTCATATTGGCGATATACAGTGGTCCTATCTATGTAATGCAGACAACTCGTCTCCACCTAAAATAGCCATGATTATGTCCGTAATATCGGACCAAACGTCGGCAGTAAATCTGTAGCAACGATTGTTTTTTCATTTTTTGGGGTTTATCCAAGAACGTTCCTGTAGTTTCCCACGTCTCCCCGAGAACATCAATCCAATAAACTCAGTGCATTTAGAACAAATTTAAACGGCATTGCATATAAAGCTAGTTTTAAAATTATTACTTTAAAGATGAATTAAGTATCTATTTCTACGTGTACGTAAACTGACTTAAATATAAATAAATAAGATCATTTTTTATATTAAAATATTCTTGCATAAGTTATTTATTGAATAAAAATCATTTTTTCAGTTAAAAATATGAAATAATACGCTTTTTAAAGAAAAAGTAAAAAAATAGAGAAAAAATGGCTGAATTCAAACGTTTATATCTCAGTCAATATTTAACGTATAAAGTCTTACATGCCACCATTTTAAAGAGAATTTCATAAGCTTTCTTTTTTATGAAGCAATGCCTATACCCAAATACACTCAGAAAAAGGTATAGCCAAAAATTTTACAATTTTTTTTTTAATTATTTCAATTTTTTTACCTTTGTTTTTTGAATTTAGTTGATTAAAAACAATTTGTTTTTGGGCTTCAAAAAATTTTCTTAGGAAATTTAATTCTCTACAAGAAATCTTATGGCACATATCTTCAAAAATGCCTAATTTTTGCGCTATAGCCGAAAAATCGAAAAGTGGACAAACGTACCCCGTTCTCAAAAACGCATGGCTAAGTAGCACTTTTGGATTTTATTTCTTTAGAGGTCAATTGACCGTAAGAAAAAATAAAAAAAAACTTGCACGCGTTAGTTCCTTTTACCCCTGTTATTTTCGACATAGTCAATAGCCTATAATCTTTAGTACACAAATTAGATACCCTATTCACAGTTATAGTGCCTTCTTCTAGCAGCCTCATGTAAATGCTTTTCAAACGATCGTCTTTTGGAGAAATGGGTTTATTTTGTGAAGTAATGTATAAACTACTCCTGAAGTATTTCTAAAAGGAAACAATTTTGATTAAAATCAACATACATGGAGAATATTTCAATAATTTGGAATTCACCAGCATCTATAAAGTAAATTTAGGGTTTTAGGAACATTTAAAAGCGTAATTAATAATATTTTGTTGTCCAATATTATCTCATAATATGAACTAATATGCAGTCCCTATTTGATGTCTAAAAATTGAAATTTTTGAGTTGATATTTAAAAGGAAAACGACATTTCCCTTCTACGGTATTGTTTTAAATAATTATTATACTTTTGTGCATAAAAGTGACATAACTTAAAATGTAAATAATAATCGACATGAGCTCAAATGACACTAGTCACATTTAGTGATATGCAATTAACTTAACCTCACCTTTTTCCATCCACTTAGGGAGTGAAATTTGGGATTGCCCGATTATTCTGAAATATCATAGAACCCTATCCATAACAGCTCCAAGTTCCAGTTTCTGGCTCTTTAGTAATATTGCATAAATTTCATCCCCTTTTTCACCTTCTCAGTAAGTGAAATTTGGAATTTTTAACGTTGATCATGCCACTCGGTGACCTAAGCTGAAAGTGTACAGAGTTTAAAATGCCTGAGTATTCGGAAACTACTCACCTCGGAATAAAAATCACAAAATTACATTTCACCCATAACCTCGTTTCACCTCTTCGAAATGGCAAATCAGAAGATATAGAATTTTTCTAAACAATCCGAGAGCCCTATCTGTAATCGTATTTCCAATTTCTTACTCTTAGCTGGGTATCCTCCAAGTTTAGAGTTTTGAGCTAATAGGGTACCGTTTAATAAATTCAATCTCATTTTCTTCCTCCGCCGTAAGAAGAATTCCAGGTTTTAAACAGTTCAATACGAAATTAAACACTATCATTGAACAAAAATATTTTTTCTAAAATAACTAGGTAGCGTTTAACACTACTTTCAATTAACTTATTAATCAATTGCATTATGATTGACTACCAAATTTAACACTTTCATTACCCTTCATTTTACACTGCCATTAATCAATCGCACCATGGATTATCTAACCAATTTAGCACTGTTTGTCAATGTCGGTGTTTTTGTAAAATAAAGTAATAAAGTAAAATAAAAAAAATTGCTACAAAATCAAATTTGAGACAAATTACAAGAGAAACGGAGATGGGCCAGTAGTTATTCAAAATGAGAGAAAAATTTGTATTTAGGAAATATATCGAGAACCTGTTTTATTAATTTTTGATCGTGAGAAAAACAGTGAAAATTAAAAAAAACCTAAAATATTATTTTTGCGGACCCAGGGCTTACTAATATATCGGATTGTCACAGAACTCAAAGCGAGGTCAAACTGGTAGAGCTTCGTCAGCAGGGACGAGCGCTTACGAAGATAATTCTTTTACCTAATTTCCAAGGAAAGATCATTTCACATACCCACTTATTTGCAGTTGTGGGACGCATTGTGTGACCTTAGGGGTATCCTTCTGAGCGTACATCGCCAAACTAGCTATTCCATAAAAAAGATTTCAAAATCTCGACAGCAAAACGTTTAATTCTATGCAAAAATATTACCGAATCAACTTCATCCATAGAAGAGGTTTGCCTTAAGTTTGATTAACCGTTTGGTTACGTCAAAGTGAACTTTTATCGAAGGCCGGATAGATAACTGCAGTTGACTTTGTGTAATGTAACCCGAGCAGGAGGAGGATGTTAGCTGACTCTAAAGTTCAACCTGAACAGGAGAAGTAAATTTTACCGATTGCCGAAACGCCAATGATATGTATCAGGGTGTAGGCTAGCCTGATAGAAACATACGGAAAATTGCAGCAAATTGGATTCTTCGAAATCATCAGTAGTATCTCTATCAATTTGATGTTCAAAACATGCAAGGTATTTTCACTCAGAACTTCAAAGCAAGCTATTATTTTGTAGATGGTTGTGTGAAATATATAACCGAGAAAGGTTTCATTCGCAATAGTTCTTTCACTGATGAAGCTGCATTCACGAGAAATGTATGGAATTACCTACATCAACTTTTCCCTAATCGGTGGGTTGGTGGACTCATGATGCTTATTTTAGAAGACATTATAAATAACTTTAAACTGCATATAGGTCGCCATTTTAATTTTGTTAATAATAACACACACAGCAGGCTTTACCAGAAATCAATAGGAAGAGAGAATAACGTTACCTTTTACGTTGTACTGATTGTACTGTTTCTCGGTGGGCTTCATTCATAATTATATAAAAATGTTCTTAGTTATTTACCTACGTACTTACTTACGCCGTACCTTTACAACCCAGGATGGATCTTGGGTGCTTTAACTATTTGCCTCCATCGGTTTCGGTCATGCGCAAGCTGGTCGCTATTCTGTATACCCATGATGTTCAGATCACTCTTGATATTGTCTCTCTAGCGCATGCGTGGCCTTCCTAGGAATCTTTTACCTTCGGGATTCTGTTCCCATACCAGTCTAATGAGTCTCTTCGTATTTTGTCTTTTAATGTCACCCGCTCATCTCAACCTTTGGGATTTGATTTCCTTCACTATGTTGGCCCTTTAGTATTCTTCCTCTAGTTCTTTATTCGTTATTATTCGGAATTGTTGGGTTTCTTGATACCAACAAAATCTTAAATTGGTCCAGAGATATTTCTTAAACTCCTCCTTTCAAATATCCTGACCTTGTTTTCGTTTTGTTTCGTTAGCGTCCACAGTTCTCTCCCATACCTTATTATTGGTCCAATTTTTGATTCATATAAATACCATATACTATATGCTACACTATATTACGTATTATAATACCATATTTGGTATTGTCTTGAATTAGCGTTTCCGTGTTCCATCTAACGTTTTCTTTCTGCAGGAGTGCCTTTCTGTTTTGAAATTCTTGTGTGGAACCTAGCTCTAACCAAAAAGTGGCCACTGTCTGCGTCGATGCCTCTTAAACTTCTGACATCCTTAACATTGCTCCCATGTCTGACATGATCTATTTGATTTCTTGTGATATCATCGTTTGATACCTGTTTGTTTCTGTATTTGTCGGTATTCGACCATTGTTGATTTAATGAGTAGGTTATCTTCTGACGCCAGATTGACAAGTTTCAGTCCGTTGCCATTACATTCATTATGTAGGCTGTGTCTCCCTATCATAGGACGAAGTGTCTTCCTTTCCTATTTTTGCATTAATTCTTTTTATCTTCAATTTGTACGTGGGCTAGTAGAACTGGTTGGAAATCTATCACTGACTCAGCTAGGTTTTCCTTCACCACTAAGCCGGTTCCAAATTCATGTTTGTCTAGTTCTGCCACTATAAAAAATTACCGATTTTCCCATTTTAGTTGCATCGCTAGAAGTCCATCTATTTTCCTGTATAGCTGTCAGGTCCATTGCAATATTTTGTAATTAGTGTATAGTTTAAATCCCGCTGCTGGCCTGCACCTATTTAATACATTCAGAGTTCAGAGCAATATTTTATAATTATTCTATAGTTTTAGATCCCGCTGCTGGCCTGTACCTACTTAATACATTCAGAGTTCCGATATTCTTAACCTTTTTCCTTTGCTTGGGTCGTTTACTATAAGATCACTCCATTTCCGAGCTTCCGGCTTTGTAGTAGGTTTCATAACAGTAAAGGTTTTTAAAGGATAGAGGAAAAATTTTTATAAACACAATAAATTTCATAACAAGCACCGACAGGTGCTGCATATTATGTATTTTGATGCTATATATTATAAATATATTTAGATTATTTTAATAACTTCGCGCAAATTTAATAATTTTGATTTTATTTAATTACAGTCGACTCTGCAGCCTGCCGTTATCGAACCGAGGATGGCCCAACTGGAAACTTTGGAAGCCAAAGTAAGGGTGTTTCATTTGCTTAATTAAGTCTCACCGTTGAGCCATGTTAAAATGACCTTGTTCTGTGTTTTGTTGCTAGCACTCGTGCGTTTCGAAAGGTTTCATTCTTTCAGTTATTCTGGAGCTATTACGTTGGATCCTGATAAGATGGACAACGTAGTGTGCTTAGGTGATCGCTTTCATGCGACTCTGATAGTTTCATCCTCACAAGAGCCCTATAAGCTGAATGGTGGGCCGTAATAGGATGTCAACCGTTGTAACATCTAAACGGTTGTAACATCTAAACGATGACTCTTCTGTTTAGGAAGGTTTCATTGCTATAAGCACCCTATAACCTTAACAAGGAGCCGAAATGGGATGACCACCGTATTGTGCGTAAAGACAATGACCCTCTTTAGAATAGAAAGACTTGAGTACATCAGAGCCTTTTCAATGTGAGCATTAAGTGTTCACATTATAGTACATGTAACATAGTAACATAGGTGCCAAATGTTTCTTTGCCTATATGTATTTGAACAGATACTTGCTATGTAAGGAAAATGGGAAATGTGAACATAGCGAAATAGACCAAAAGAGAAAATTGAAAGGAAAAATTTGGTGGAAAAATATTATAAAGCTGGGCATTGGAACGTAAAAATTATTTTAGACATCATTTAAAAATCTAGAAAATTACATTAAATCAACACACTATCAGAGCATTTAGCGGTGCAAAGTAATAAAGGATATTACATAATATGTAGGTAGCATTCTGCAGAGGCACTAAGAGGAAAGAGGAAAACATTATAGTTCTAGAGATCGTGCAACATATTGTGCATTTAAATAAGACAGACCCGAAATTTTTTCATGAACTATCTATATAATTTAAGTCTTGCTTAAGTCTTGCTCTTGAGCCGATTGACCGTGTTTGTTTCGACCCGAACCTTTCCATTACATACAAACATTTCAAACTTAACTGTGTTTTATGCCAATTCATTACAACTTACGACTTCTATTGACGGATCAGATCTTGTTTAAGGTGTCTACAGTTCTTTTAAAAAGGTCGTAGGTAAACTATTATTTAACTGGTATGAAATTTATAACGATCTACAGTTGTTTTTCATAAATTTCATTTTTTTTTTATTTATTTATTTTAATACTGTTACAATTTGTTATTATTATTTATTATTATCCACATTTCAATTTAAATGTCATATGGTCTTTGACAACTACAACTGGAAATGATGTATTATATTACAGATTTTACATTTTACCAAAGTCACTTGTAAATCTTTTAAAATGATAGTTAGAAGCATTTCACTTCTAACGTAGAAACTTAAGTCGAAGTCTCTGTACCCCTTATTTTGATCTATTTAAACTTTTTTGTTTAAATACCATGGAATGTCAGCAGTATCGTGGAAACCATGTAATTTGATAAAAAAAATGAATACAGCTTCCGATAGGGATCCTTAAATAAATTGTCGTTCCGCGATTATGGATTGCAACTTTTATTACTTTGTCATAACATAACACTAAATTATGTAACAATAAATAACATGGCGATATATAATCAAAGGTAGTCTGTAACGGCAACTACCGTGGCATAAATGGTACTTTTTTAACATGGCGAGGACGGTAATCTTGCCATCGCTGGCAGAAGAAAAATTAGACATAACTTTATACGTAACGTATGTTTATCAAATCGCGTCTAACAGTAGAAGGCAAAATGAAGGGGTGGGAGAACTGCACCTCTTGAATGGTCCTTTGAAATAATAGAAAAGCGTTATACTTTTTTGGTCAAAATTTTAGCCTATTTAAGAGTACTATTTGATGAAGGCACTCCTTTACCTGCCATAAATCACAGTCCTAAGGTTATAGTGAATTATGATCTATCAGACAATGATTAATAGTACCACTAATCAACTGATTATACAGAATCTCTGCACATGTCAATTCATATCTACGATTTCCCCGATAGGAAATTACAGGAAATCGATAGCGAAGGTTCGATGTTTATCCACTCAGGGTTTCATAAAGAAGTCATTCGCTGTAAATTACAGTGATTTGTCAGTTATTACTGGTTTCATTACTTTACAAGCCTACCTTGATGTCAATATAAATGGCTCTCGAGTTATATTGGTCTTGTAATTTATTGCCCATTTTGGAATATTGACTGAGACTTCCCCTCACGGAACGTTAGATTCGCCGTAATTGATAACGTTAATTTGTATGTGATTTGTTTAAATCTCCATAATTTTCAGGCGGGATTTCTGACCGGAGTCTGGACTGGACGTAAATGTTCTCGATTTCCGAAGGTAAAACCGATAATGACCGAATAAATGATACTCACGTCGTCGGTTTACCTGAACTGCAAACCACGGTTTAATTTTCTTAATTTCCTTCCTGAAGTGCAAACTGGTCAAGCCTAACAAATCAGCCTTCATATTGAGACATTTTACTTGAATTGGAATTACTCTAATAGATGAATCGTAATAGAATGTAGTCATTTTTACGTTGAGCACCGGTACTGAGACGTTTGCCAATTCTGACGATTTTGGCAGCAAACGAACCATTAAGCACGAGCTAGAATGTTTAAGAAATTTATATATTTGAAGGTATTTGAATCAATAAACAAATACTTTTTAATAATGAGGTTAAAATAAGCATCGAGTGGAAACCGATGAACCCGTTAGATATGTGAGAAAACAGAGATTTATACTGGTCAGTATTTTAAAAAAATGATATGTAAAATGAGTAGAAGGTGCAAAAGTGACCTTCAATTTGAAATAATTTTTGGGTTTGAAATTTCGGGTCATAATTTAAAGTGTTTTATATTGGTGACTTCATAAACGTCATACACGACTGTCCATATGGCTGCATTTACTACAGCACTCAATATTGAATCGCACAAAATAATGTTGGAAACTGTTGTGTAAAGTTGAAAGATTTTTTGCACTGATTTCTACTGAAAATGTACCGAAATCAACTTTTTTCTGCAACTGTGGCTGCGACAGAGGTTTCACAGTTTTTTTACACTTTGGGTGTAGAGGAAAACAGTGATATGATGTATCCAAAATTCTTTTATATTTTTCTATTCATTGTCAATTAGACTTCAAAAATGAATAATGTTCGGGCTTTTTTGTCTGTAAGTAAAATTGCTATACCCGATCAAAAAAAAAAAAATAATAAAAAAATTAAAACAGTTACCTTACAGGGCTGTAAAAACTTTCAAAATGACCTGTGATAGGTATTTGTTTCCTAATAAAACTTTAACTTAGTTGGAATTCAATGACTAATAATTTCTTTAACAATAGCTATACATCTTTGATTTTGCCTAAATAGTTATCTATTGTGTTGCGCAATATGCGATTAAAATTTGAATGCGATTCAACAGGTAGTTTTTGCAAAATTAAATATATTTTTCTCACGCCCTTAGTTTTTTAATTACGTAAGTCACATAATAATAAAGTTAGAATAATTCTAAAGCGTTCAAATTGAAGAGGAAAAATCGTTTTACCACCTTAAATAGCTAAATGCTTTAAAATTTCAATTAAACAATCGTAAAGTATTAATTTTTAGTTTTGTGAATAAATGGAATAATTTTGTTGCATTCACATAATTATATATTCTTTTAAATTTTTTTTAGTTCATTGAATTTTAATACCTATAAATTGTGGGACCAATGTGGCCTCCCTCCGCGATAAATTCAAAAGAGCAGACTGTTGACGGAATTAGTGGTGGACACGAGACGAGACGAGACGAGAAACGACATGGTCTTCGTCTCGTCTCGAAAAATTTCCAAAAATTATGTTTTGTCTCGTCTCGTCTCGATCTGGTACAGGGTCTCGTCTCGTCTCGTCTCGTCTTGTGTCCCGAAAAGTCTCGAAATAAATATACGTATATAGATGGTACTGTATCGAACCAGTACCAGAAATTGTTTACCAATACTTCTGATATAAACGCGTGTCTAATTTTAATTTACAAATGTTATTTATAAATAACGAAATACAAATTGCGTTTATAAGTGTTTATGATCCACTTTTTATTTATAATAACTGCAACGTTGTTAGATTTAAAATAAAATATTTTGTGTAGAGAATATAAACTATTTTTCTTAATAATTTGAATAACTTGATTTCTAAAGAAAAATGAATTTTTTAGTTCATTTATTAAGGAACAATGGTTTATAATTATATTGATCTACGTAACACTTTTCTGTACTTCTCAAAGTGAGTAACAAAAAATATATTTTTGCAGATAAACAATACGTTCAAATGTTTAAACAAATTATTTAAATAATTTACAAGTTTATTAAGAAACAAATTGCGTATTCGTATTGTGCACAAAAAGCTAATAGGTTAAACAAAACAACAATTTATATTATTAGTTCCCAAGATATTTCCAAGATTTTCAAGTTTCCAAGATATCAACAAACATCATGAATTTTAATATGGAATTTTACTATCTGTGAGTTTTGACATCATATATCCCTCACTACGCTTACAGCTGCTCACATAAAAATCCTTTCTGTTTGAAGCTTTGCTAACGTTGTTTTCGGCGTCTTTCTATTGCTCCGAGAGCATGGTCACATCAATGTCCAGGTCGCGCACGGCTTGCACCAGCAGGTCTTGCACTGCCTCGCCGTGGTTGAGGTTTAGCTGGAGGATCCTCATCTCCTTCCAGTCGCTGCCTTCACCGCTGCCTGGTACGTTGGGTACCGGAAACTCCCCGTCGGGTGGTTCCTCCTGTTCACACACAGCTCGCACCATGCTTCCTCACTTTCACAAGACTCGCGGTTGTGTCCTGCTTCACTGCATCGAAGGCAGCAGTTGGACCTGTGCAGTCGCGCGCCATGTGTCCGAATACCCAGCACCGGTAGCACTTCCGAGACATCTCCGTTCGCCGGTCTGTTCTTTTTCCAGTCCGGCTTACCGCGTTTTTTCTCCTTGATCACGGAAGAATCCACGGGATTCCACTTCTTAGCAGCATCCTGCGTGCGGTATGCCCTCAGGTTAGGCGTGGCCTGTGTGCCCACCGGTGCTGTTGCCGCTGCTTCGTGTCCACGATTTGCGTATGGTGGGGTCTGGGTCTTACTTGCCGTTGCAGTTTGATTCGCCCCTGACCGTGAATTGCCCTCCTGTGTGGCTAGCGATCTGGATCGGTCGCAATTGATCATGATTAAGGCGATTAGCTGTTTAATCTTTTGTGGACGTTGATCTTGTCCTTTACAAACTCGCTCAGCTCTTTCAACAGGCACCAGAGTTTTTCAAAGGCCTTGTATGAATGTATGTATTTAATGTATTTATGTATGTATATATATTTGGTTTAAAATGTGCGCCAATAGTACGCTTGTAAATAAACTTATGGACAAAATTAACGCACCACACAATTAAACTTGTATAATTATAATACCGAAATTAATATTGCAATAACATTTTCATAAAAGCTTATAATTAAGTACTGTCTAGTAGCTAGTAAATGAAATCAGCGAATCATGGCGTTATTTCTAATCATCTTTTATTAAAGAATTTTTTTTCGAAAACAACGCAAATATGCAAACAAAAAACAAACGATAACAATAGAATTTTAAAATTTTTTAAAATTTTCATATAAGCAGGTAAAAGAACCGATCCGAACCCGACCGGCCGGTCGATCCTTTCTTATCGTTTAATCCCTTACCTCTCTAATCGGCTTGGTGCTAGATGCTCCCATACATAATACATTTGACGGTGATTTACTAATAGGAGTATTACTAGTACGACTTTTTTGTTCATTTTGCTGTATAAACTGTAGGAAGGAGCAATAAAACTTTTTTCATTAGCTCAAAAATACAAAGTATTTTTTAAGTTTAGAATTATAGTTACCAACTTATTTGTTTTGGTAAATATTAGTACAATTTTATTTAAACCTTGCTGATTTTAAAAACGGTCGTTTGCGTTTAGTTGTGCCGCTTATATTTTTTACCTCGCTTTCCAGAGGTTCTGATATATCTGTGTCAGTGTCTTAAGTCTCTCCCATATTCAAATTAGCCTTTTCTGAGTCGGAAGCTATACTTACAGCTGATGAGAGCGAAAAATGTTTTTATTTTTGTTAGTTTATGTCTCAACTTATTCTGTATTTCTTCCTTTCTGAGCTTTGATCTCCTACAGACATTTCCATGAGACACCACCAAACATAAATAATAGAGAAGCGCAATGTATGGTGTTATATCAAGACGACTCCGATGACATCCTCTCTTCTATTTACTAACCACAGCAGAAAATTTGAAAATACGTACATTTTAAAGTATTTTGCATGAATAAATGAGTGCCATATCTCCATTTCTTGCATTGTTAGCAAATAAGGGGAGCTTTAATTTAGGTCGAATTTTATTGCACTCGTGACACTATTATTGGAAAGTAAATATTTTACTAGTTTTTGAATAATGAAGTTTTCTTTAAGATCTTATATTTCCTGTTCTACGGGTTATTTTTTAGGAGTTTTTAGAGGAAATTCTAGAGCGATTTCAGCGATTAGCGAATGAAATTGTACAAAAAATCTATTTGAATTATTTTATAATTTAAATATTTGCAGCCTGTAGTACGCAGTGTGGTTGAAATGTTAGACCTTCAAATATACTTGAGGCTAATCCCCTTTTATGATCTAGTTCTTCTCCGCACCGCGGTGCTAGCGGTCGTGTACCTTGTCTCTAATCGTCTAATTTCGAACCTACGGATTCTATGATCTCACTCTGGACTGCAGGAAGATTTTCTGGTTTTATATCGCACTTATCCCAACCGAACCACCTAATAAATCAACGCAGAATTTCCATACATTAGATTCTAGACACACTAGATATATTACAGGCCTTCGTAATAACAGTTTCCCTACACTAAAGCCTCAACAACAGTATGCCAGGTACTTTACTACTTTATTATCTCTTTACCAATAAATAGCAAACGATCCATTCGGATTGAAAATCGAGATAAGCGGTTTATACACTATAAAAGTCTGAGAATGCCAGCCTTTAAGATTTATAAATGCAGACGCATTATGTCTTCCTTTTAAGATCTCTTACGCCCGGTTTCATAATGCAGTTAAAGTCCACTTTAACTTAAAGTTGACTTTGATTGTGACATTAGAAGTAATAACGCCCGGTTTCATAATGCAGTTAAAGTCCACTTTAACTTTACGTCACAGTCAAAGTCCACTTTAACTTAAAGTTGACTTTGACTGTGACGTTATAAGTACTAAAAGTCATGAAAGCATCACAGTCAAAGTCAACTTTAAGTTAAAGTGGACTTTAACTGCATTATGAAACCGGGCGTTAGAGATGTAACAATCGTCTTCTAAAATTTCTCTATAATGATAATTACACGTTCGACGAGCAGCACGCCCATGTCCGAAAGAGCAGACCTGTTCTCTCGCGTATAGCGTGGGTGGTGGATGGGATCAGTGAAATGCTACATCGAAGAAGACAAAAAAAATCGAAAGTGGTTACAATAATGCAACGATGAAATGCTTTTATGCCCCGGGTAAGTCTTGCGAATAATTGCGGATCGTCCGTGGGAGGATCTGCAGTCGCACTGTTGTTACTGTGCTTGTTTTATTTACAATGAATTTAAATCTTTATATGTAGTTTGCTCTATTTTCATGTATATTGCAATACGTGTTTAACTAATCCTGGTGGCTTTCAGAACGTTTACTCATTTGGATGGACGAGGAACAGAAATTTGGCATTGAGAACCCACAGAATACAGAATACTTTTCGTTTCAAATAAATTGCTATTAAACCCATTTTAGGTTCTGTTATAAATAATACGCGCTACTTTACCCAAAATGTACAATTTATTAATCCCGACAGTAAAATGTATTGTGCGACCCAGAGAAACACTTCATTAATCATTCGTCTCTCAAACACGTGTGTCCTTTTTCAGTGGTAGGTACCTCTACCTTCCCCACACATTCGTACCCCTTTCGCCATCGTTTCTTCCCCAACCCGGCACGAGGGTGAAGTTCAGAGGCGTAGTTCAGAGAGAACGAGGGCTGGTAGAATGGTCGACAACATTTGGCCAAACTATTTGAGTGTCCTCACACTGGAACCGAGATAGCATCTGTCAACCTACAAATTAATTAGTACTATGAATCGATTCAAATCTATCTGGTGATAATACATTTAGACGATTGTAATAGAGACTAACATGATGTGCACCCCTAGTCCTAACAATAAAATGAGGTATAATTAAAGAGAGATTAAATCGAATCAATATAAGAAATTCATGTTTCCTGTTTTCAATAACTTTATCTAGACTTATACTGAACTCCCGTATCGATACGAGTCTTAATTATGGGCGATTCACCTTCCCGTACTGTACAAGACCGAAGTGGCCACTTACCGCAATGGAATAACGACACACACCCACAACGAGGGTGTCTGGGACACGCATCCTCTAAACTCTAAAGAGATGCAGCATTCGACGGTGTCTATTCCACTCCACCCAAGAGAGAGACCGATTCTCCCCCAGCCTGGGTGCTTACTTCAGGTATCCTGACCTTCCTCTACCTAACAAATAACTGATTCCTCCGGGGCATCCAGTCTAGAACTGGATCCAGGGCTTCATGTTTTCGACATCTGCCACCCCAGCATTCGGAACTTGCGCCCTCGTCATCTTCTGAATGTCGCGCACCTCAAACGGGTCATGTCCCATGGCGTTTGTCACACAAAATAGACCTCTCTATTTGGGAGTCAGTTTTTTACTCTCTCCTTTAGCCAGAGGGAAGGTAACCTTCAGTAGAATTAGTTCGTATTCCTGGTACTTTTGTGCAGCGCAACGCGTTTTGGTTCCTCTGCTTTTCCTGATAGGCAGGATAGTACAGGCTCACCTGCCGCCAAACCTCGGTAACATTGATATCCCTGTCTATCTCCTCGAATATCACTTGCCCTGTGACCCGGCTCGGTCGGAGAAGTCCCAAGGGCTCGATTGGCTGTGCTATTCAGACCCAGCTAGATGTTTATCACGTTATTGTCCCAACCGTTGTTATCCACGTCTGCAGCCATGGTAGACAAAGAACTTAGAATAGCACGGTTATTCCTTTCTACTTGCCCATTTCCTCTCGGGAGCGCCATTCAGGTAATAGTTCACACAACGCGATTTACAGAAATCAGCAAATTATTCGGGACACCGCAATAACCTTTATTGTATCGTTTAATGCATCTAGAATCTAACAAACATGGCTATTCTTGACCGGGTAGATTACAATAAACTTAGTGATTGAATCTAAGACAACAAAAATCCGCTAACAGTTTTGATGACGGCGCCTAAATGATGGTGATCGTACGATGGCTACGACTGCACAGATTTTTACAAAATTTTCTATATAGATGGTATAAAACGGTCGTGCAATTTTGGGTATTGTCTTTATCTTTTATTGTTTAAAGAAGTATAAGTCTTTAATCGAATCCGAAATGACCGAAATGCCCGATATCATCTTGACCCAGTCTTAGAATTTAGTATCGACCCAACTTTGTCACTACCCAGCGGGGACCGTAGGTAATTTTATATACATTACCGCACTTCAGTTCATAATTTTGAAAAATATTTTTGTTGTCATAATCCCCTGTTTGTAATTTTAGATTAATTTCGTGGATTTCTGAGCCATGTTTAATTTCATATTGATACTGACTTATTTCAAGAACCCATCGTCTTAATCTTGCATTTAGCTCCTTCCTTTTAAAACTATTTACTGCTGCCGAACACTCTGTGAATATGGTAAAAGGCCTACCGCACAAGTATTGTCTGAACCTCTTAACTGTGATTACCACTGCCAATGTCATGAGTTCATAAGAATGGTATATTTGTTCTTGGGCTGATGTCTGCCTACTGAAAAACGCAACAGGGTGCTCTTTCCCATTGTTTACTTGAATTAAAACCCCAACTATACCTACACGACTTGCATCGGTATATAAACGACATTCTAAGTTAATGTTTAAGCGCAAGCATCCTAAGCTCCAGTAGTGCGCTTAGTAGTAGCTCTCTCTGAGGGGGGGGGAGTAAAATCGGTCCTCCTTTTCCATTTCTTTCCTAAGCAACAGTTCACAAGACTCAATCAACAGCTTCTTGTTTGGGTCATTGATGAGCTTGAGCACCAATTCAGCCGATACTCTCGGGCAGGAGATCGACAGCTTCCTTTGTACATCGAATCCCCCGGCAGGCTAAGCCAGAACATCATCAGACAAATCCTTATATATTGGTGAATAGTGAACGTTATAAACTGTATAGTAGAGTATCGAATCGCCTCGGAGGGTAACAATATTATATAAAGAAACGAATCGTAGCGCGGCACGTCTGCGTCGTTCAAGGTCGTTCGGGTCGCTACGTTATGCTCGTTCGTTTTTTCGGCGTTCATTCCTCTCAGCGTTCTAGCGCTCCGAGCGAGACCCGACTCGATAAGAAAGCTTCGCTTCCGACAGACAGAACAAACATCAATACTTTAATTTGAAGAAAATTAAAAAAAATATAAATAGAGAAAAATGTAATACGATTTTGGAATTTTCCACCAACGCCGATTTTCACAATCAGAACGCTGCTAAATTAAAAGAATATTTGTGCTTACCGAAAAACAACTCTACTAGACTTGGAAGCAACTCAATTGAAATAAAGATAATCAAATGAAGCTGAATATTAATATCAGAAGCATGAAGGATTGACATTAAAAAATAAACCATCATATACTGAGTTTATCTCAGTTAATAGTTAAGTGGGCGTGCGGATATATAATTGATTAATGGTGTAATAAGATGTATGCTACATTATGATGTGATGTATGATACAATCGAAACCCAGAATTGATTGTCCAACGCTCTGGGCAAACTAGCTCACAAACCCATTTACGTCTCTAGTCATATTGCGAGCACCATAAGTCGTTACAGAAACAATTTTAAAGGGATCTATTTCTTTTTGAACAAGTACATTTACAACTGCATTGTAAATATCTATTTCTTTTGTTGTTTTCTTGGTGATATTTGTAGCCATTTCCAAGATTCCATCTTTCACAGTGTTTCTAGTCAAAAGCATATATTCTCTTCTTTTGATGATACTTTCTGTCATCTTGTTTGTAGATACCTAGATAGATTGATAACATGAACGTAGGTACACTGGTATATCTCTAAAATAGTCTCTTAAAAATGTATTTGTATGAATTAATCATTTTAAAGGCTTTGTCAACATAAAAGCATTTTATACTTACAAATCGATTTAATCTAAAAATAGGAAATAAAATTTCAAGAGTCCTGTAGAATAGCCGGACTCAGTCAGCACAAACTATATTGTTTTTCATTTAATGAGTAATTTTGCTCATCTAGTAATTAATTTGATTTTGTAAGATTCGCCATCACACGATGGTGTGATTCGACTCTCCTGTATTTACCATATTTCCTTATTGTTCCAGATGGCTAGTATAGAAGTCTCCCTATCGAGCACACCCCGCAGGAAGAAGAACGGCCTTTCCGCGCTTGGGGCATCGATTCGCGCAGTCCCGAAGGAGCTTGCCCTGAAGGAGCTCGAGAGCCTCCGGAACGCTCTCAGGGACAAGGAGAACATTATCCAGAGTCTCAAAGGGCAGCTCACCGTTCCCGTGCTGAGGATAAATGGGCTACGTAACGGCGGCACTAACTCCAACAACGTCAGGGAACTGACTGACGTCGAGAAGAAGCAGGCGGAGGAGAGGCTCTCCAAACTGAAAAACGAGGTGGACAACAAGAGATTGGCGATCAAAAATCTTAAAATGGCCCTAGAGAGGTTGGATATAACAGAGTAAGAGCAATTTCGAAAGTTTCAGTCCTTGTGTAGTTATTAATTTTACTCTACAAGCTTTTATTTAAATATTATACATAAGTTATTCCATAATCGAAACATTGAATTACTCATAGGTTAAAAGTTAAATTCCTAACATGTTTTTATTTATATTCTGATTTCTGCAATTTTAAAGACTTCATTGGCTTTTTTACAAAAATCATAATGTTACGGGTTGTAGCGAGAACAAGACCCACATGATGGTCGACGCAATTAACTATCTTTATGTACGAATTAAATATTCATATAAATGTTCTGGGTCGAAGTCTTCCCTGCTTTGGGTTAGTTGAAGTTAGTTGTGTTGATGAACCAGCTGATGACCGCCGATTTAACTCAGCAGATTAAAACATTTATCAATGCAATTGTTTTATTAAAAAATAGTATTGCAGCGAACCAAATAAATGTTATGTCTCTTCAAAACCGTCGACCCGAAATAATACTGCTAATTAGTGTATTAACGATTTCAACTCGTATTATTTGGTCCTTGAAGTAACCGTGTATCCTCATCATTACAACGCCGCGTACCGTGAATGCGCCCCGATATCTTAACTACTATAAACCAAGAAACAAATAAATATACAGACCGTTTCTACAGAGTCGCAGGATGGTAAGAGCGAAAGAAAGGCCATATATTTCTCGTTGGCTAAACAGAGAAAGAACTTTTGCGACGTTGCTACCTTGCGAAACATCACAGTCATCGCCACACTCTACCGAATCATTCGCCGTGTAGCCTCCGACGGGACTATTTGGAATGGGTTACGGACCGGCCGGCCGGCAACATTGCAAAACTTCCTTCTCTGTCACACTAACGAACTACTATTAGTTTCTCTTTCGCTCTTATTGATTTCAATAGAATAGGTCCGTATATAATATTTTACACAGCGGGGATGGAGGCGCAAAAACAGCCGTGCATTACTGCAGGTAGGACCTGTTCTGTGTCCAATTTGAGTGTTGGCCTCTCTCTGCTGGGACACATTCTCTTCGGATGCCCCTTGGTAGAAGTCCTCTTCGGTCCGAGATCTCTGAAATCTTGACAGTGAAGGCCCTATATCCTAAATGGAAAGTGTTCCTCGTATTTTTTCAACTACCCGAAATTTGCATTTTCTGTTTAGCTGCTTTAGCATTTCATTTTCATGCCATATTAGACCAGGGAAATAAGAAAAAAGTACAGTAATACCCCGGACTTACGCGATAGGTGGGACCAAGCGATAGCCGTGTAAGTCGAATTCGCGTAAGTCGGGGTTCAACTTTGCATATAAATACGTATAAAGTTTGTATAATCGGGACCAGATTCTAAGAAAACATTACTAATTTAGAAGAAACATGTTTAATAAAATGTTAGGTAATAAAAGCAATTTACATTACTATGAATAAAGCAATGTAAACCGAAGTTATTTTGATGTCGAAGGCTTCATATTCTTACAATGTCGCCTGACTTTTTATGACTTCCTGGTCCATTGGTTGAAGTAAGCTGGTAGTGTTTGGTGGCAAAAATACAACTTCCACCCTTGGATCGAAACTAATTAGAGTTGTAGGAGGATGACCTGGTGCATTGTCCATTAGTAGCATCACCTTAATTGGAATTTTTTTCAACTGGCAATAACGTTCGACTTCAGGAATAAAATGATGACCACACCAGTCTTCAAAAAGAGAAGCTGTCACCCAAGTTTTCGCATTAGATTTCCAAATGACGGGCAAACCAGTTTTAAATTTGTTTTTTAAGGCTCTTGAATTTTCTGAGCGCCAAACTAAGAGAGGTATCAATTTACAATCACCAACTGCATTCACACCGACCATCACTTTCAATCGATCTTTGGCGACTTTAAAACCTGGAAAGGCTGTCTCTTCACGTGCAAAAAAAAAATTCTTTTAGGCATTTTTTTCCAAAAAAGACCGGTTTCATCTACATTGAAAATGGTTTGGCTAGAGTAGCCACCATCTTCAATCATTTTCTTGAGTTCTTCTGGATAAAGAGACGCAGCTTCATTGTCAGCACTTGCCGCCTTTCCGCGTTCTGCGATGCTATGCCAATTAGAACAACTTTTAAATCGGCTGAGCCATCCGTTACTAGCTTTAAACTGTTTAATTTTCAAAATGATCCATTTTTTGGTCTTTTGGATGGAAAAACAAAAACCGCGTATCTCCGAATTCGCGTAAAACGGGGTAGCGTAAGTCGGGGTATTACTGTACCCTGTTGGGGACACTCAAGCAACCAAGTAACCATGAAGTTATTCATGTAAAAGTGGTTTACGAGGGTAAAACCTATACGTTAGCGACCAAAAGTTTTGTGCTATTGTTGAATTATTAACAATTAAAGGTCGAAAAACGTATTTTTTGCATTTTTGTGTCCCTGAAAAAAATCTTACAATCCTATGAATAATTCAAAGTTAGCATCTTGTAGGGAATAGAAAAATCTTCAAAATGCCGGTGTATAAAACATGATTTAATATTTTGCTGCTTAGATAATTGTAAATAAAAGTAAAAATATGCAAAATTTTTAATTAACAATAGCTATTGTAAAAATCAAGATACCAAAAAAGCGTCATTAGCGAAACTGACAAAAAAAAATCAGGAGCGTAGCAAGATTTGATACAAAACTCTTGAGACTAAACAGAAGTTCGCCAGACCTACGGGATCTGAGAAAAAAAAAAGGTAAATTCCGGCAAAAATCCCATGATACCAAAAAAATTTCATTGAGCCCCCAGGAATCCATTGTTTGCTAGTCAATATCAAACCATGAGCGACATGTTTTCTTGAATTTGACTGGAAATCAATGTTACTATGGTTGGCATGGTATTTTCATATAAGTAGAGCATTTCCCAAGTCCCCGGCGGCTCAAAAATCCAAAATTCCTCAAAATACTTGAATTTTGAACCCAGACGACATCGCTTGAAGCACATTTTTAATCCAAGAAGCGACTTTCACCCAAATCGTTGCTTTTGTTGATGTTTTTGAAGGTCCACAACGGTTGAAGACAACGCTGAAGCAACCTTTCACAAGAATTGTGCTGGAAATTTGAATTTTCAACACAAACCTTTAAATTTGGGACCACCCCTTAGGTCTGGCGAACTTCTGTTTGGGCTCAAATGATTTGTATCAAATCCTGCTACGCTCCTGATTTTTTTGGTCAGGAACGTTGAACTTCTTTTTTTTAATTTTTAATTTTAAGATTTAAAAGCATGACAAACAACTCTTATTTGAAACTTTTTTCATAAAAATGGGTATTTTTACAAGTTATGGATGGTTGAAAATTTTTGGTTTTGGAGCCGAACCTGAAAATTTCAATTTTCAATTGTCCATAACTTGAGTTCTATTCCACTTGGGGCCCTAAAAATTTAGGGGAAGTTTCGGGGACCAAAAAGGACCATTTTCCTTCATTTTGGGCCGCATTTAAAAAAAAACAAATTAGGCGTGGAACGTACCATATATTGTGCTCAAACTAGGCATTCGTGAAGCGATTACTAATTATTGCAAAGTTACAATTCTGCACATCGCGGCTAACTTCTTTTGAATACGGTGACCTCGGCCATTATAAATTAGGGTGAATATTAGTGCGAACGCGTCAATATATTAACTCTAAATTTTGAATCCTTTCGATTTCCTTCTTAGGAAGTTGTATTTTGAGTCAATCTGAGTACCTACCTACTTAGTAATTATTTTTATTATTTTTTCCTATAACTATTATTTTCAATTAGTATAATATATATTGATTGAAATGTTTTCCAGCAAGGGTAAAATCTTATATCAGTTGGATTTTACGATTGTGATACAAGGATTCACATCCTAAAAATCAAGGAATTTGTTTTAAAATAGTAGTATTTAAATAGTAACAAAATTCTTATAAAATTGTATATATTGAATTTTCCAATTTTCCACGGCGTGGAATGAAAAAAAATGAAGGTTCTACGTTCTACGTTGCCTAGAAGCCGAGATATCGAAAAAAAAATTAGCACGTCCAACTATGTCATCGTGGACTTGAGCGAAAACCTTAACTTTAAAGGGCTATAACTTTTTTCAAGGTGCATAGATATTAAACCTATAAATCCTATAATAAAATTTAGGTCTTTATTTAAAATTGGTGAAAATTTCGGCTCTTAATATCAATAAATAACAAAGATATGTTTTTTTTTAAATGTTGCTATCTCGGCTTCTATGGGCAGTAGAACCTTTTTTTAATAAAAATAAAAGGTTTTTTTACCACCTTTTCAATGCGATTTGCTAAAAACGTGTGTAACAATAGACAAAAAAGTTATTCAATTTGTTTATAAGTGAAAAATTAGCCCCTTTTTAAAATGATTTTTTTAACAACAATCTCATTAAAAATAAGTTGCTTTTCAAACTTAACTTACAGTTCGTCATTCAAGGAAACTATTCCACCTTATTAAATATCTATAGAATTATAGCTTGGGCAAGCTCAATTGTTTAAACATTGAGTCTCTGGGATAAACAAATGAGATATCTCGTAAACTAATAAACCGATCTGGCTGAAATTTTTCACACTTATAAAGACCCCTAATGGCTTCATAATTCTTGTATTAATTACATTTCACTTATCACTATTATTGCAAAATTTATTAGCATTTATAAAATAATGAAAAATTTATGTTTTTATGCTAATAACTCAATTGTTTATTTATCGATTTTAATTTATAAAGAACCAAATTAACCGTCTCTTCATTCTCTACAACTTTCCTGTTGACCACTTTTCTCTAAAATGCAACCGGAAAATTCTATGAAAAAAAATCGATCTTCACACCTTAACCCATTGTTTATACAAAAAAACAGGGACATTCTAGCTGTATGTGGTCATATAGTGATCTTTCTATAGGTCCCCCTACCATTTAAAACTTTCAGATATCTGTAGAACAAAATATCAACGTTTTTGTTTGTAGCCTCCGGATTACGAACATTACGGCCGCATACGGTGATAACACCATTTTTTAGTTTTCAGTTCGTTTGCTATATCGTTGCTTATAGAAGTCTGATTATTGTTTATTTCATTTCTATATATTTTTCAGTAAATATATTTACTATAATATTTCTTATAAAATATTATGTTTAAATTTATTGTATTTCTCATTTCCCAGCAATATCGACGTGAGGATCCAGCAGGCTGAACTCGAGTATCAATTGGGTAGGGAGGAACTTAATCTTCTGAGCCTCCTGGAGGAATCGAGGACGCTCCAGTTGTGCATAGAGGAATCTAACAGACTCTCGTCCGAATCTCATACTTTGTACAGGTAATTAGGTTCTCCGACACATGTTGATTAATCATTAATTTTATCATTCTATCGGTGGGATTTCATTCCAGTTGCGTTGAAGGTAACGAGAGGATAATCCTTCAGGCTGTGGAGGTCGAGTACGATCCGAAAAGTCCGAAATTCGGCGCAGGAGAAAGGGACGATACAGTCGGTATTTACGTCGACTGGACAGTCGAGGATATAAATTTGAAGAAAGACGACAGGTATATTTGAAAATCTAGACTTTTCCTTTTCTTATTGTTACTTGACATGATTTATTAGTGATGCCCACGATATTCTCGTTTGTGAGAGTCTCGTCTCGTCTCGTTTTCGAGACGGGACTCGATACGATACTTTAAATTTTCCTTGCGAGACAAGACGAGACTTTCAACAAGTCTCGTCTCAAATCTCGCACGAGAGTCTCGCAAAAGTCTCGAAGTATCGCAGATAAAAATGGCGAATATTAATTAAATATTCTAATGATCATAAGAATTCAGTTCATAAACAGTTAAAAAAAATAACAATTCATAAACAGTTAGATTCAGAAGACTCATTCTTTATTAACTAGTGGAAGCAGTGATGTTAATTTTGAACCTCAAGAACAGGAGCAAGAAGCGGGTACTTCTAGTGAAACTTAACGGAACGAATCTGTTACTAGTTCAAGCAGTAGTTTCAGCAGGTAAATAATTGTAAATTAAGTTGGTTTTTAATTCAATTGTGGTAACTTGGTGCATACACGCGACTTTCTACAGTTGAAGACTTACCTAAGGAATACAAATATTCACAACATTACTATATTGGATAAAATAGTTTTTTTTTCTGTAACGGGAAAAAAGTATGACATTTTATCCCTGTTGACAGAGTTTTTTGTTAAGTTTTACGATTATTAGTTTTTAATATCTCTACGACAATTTATTTTATATTCACCGACCTTTGGAGATACTCTACCTGTTTCTCACCCTACTTCTCATGTTATAATCGAGCTGTAATAATTAGTTTATTTCAGTTCATGTCGAAAAAGCAAATTTGATAAGCATTTTGATATAATTGAGGAGCAAGGAGGAACCGTACGTAATAAAACGGCAAAATGCAAGATATGCACGAAATCGCGAGATTTTTCGAGAAATTTTCGAGACTTTTGCCAGACTCTCGCGCGAGACATGAGACGAGACGAGACTTTTATTGCGAGACGAGACTCGAGACGAGAATTTCCAGTTTTTTTGCGAGACAAGACGAGATTTTTCAAAGTCTCGTCTCGTCTCGTCTCGTGGGCAATACTACGATTTATTGTTAGGAACTACCTGTTTACAACGCACTTGATAGATTATTACTGCAATGATTTCTCAAACTGATTTTAAATCGCGTGAATCAACTAGGCGCCATTGTTGCAAAAATCCTCGACTTATTTAACGCGAAGGTGTCAAATCTGAATATTTCTCGAAAATTACTACTCGCTCGAAGTCATCGTTGATTAGTTTTCCGAATGATTCATGGTTTGCTGTTTAGTATTTTAAAAACACACTTACTGTATGGATACCGTATTAACGTTAGAACCTCCATAACTTTATTCTACACCGAACTACTATAAGAAATTTATTAGTTATATTTCAAATTTGATTGTTATTTTTAAGTTAATTGCAGTTATTCATTACAATCTTCATATTTTTATTAGAAATGTCTTTCCTTGCTGTAAAGTATCAGATCTACTTTAATTAGACTACAACTTCTTTAATCATGTGGATAAACTATAAACTACGTATCCTACTACGTACATTTTAAACGGACGATAGTAAACTGCACCGAAACCCATTACCGGCTTATCGGATTACGACAAAAAAGGGATGGTGCACGGACAATAAACAGGTAGCAAAGGAATCCGATCGGATAAATGTACACTAAAATCTTATATAAATGTAATAACAACTGGAGCAAACAAACATTTTAATAAAAAAATCTGTTCAGAAAAATCGGCTTTTTGAGCGCTTTAAAACGATACCTGATTCGATAGAGTTGAGAGTTAATTTTATACTAAATAAATCAGGTTTAATATTTACTGCATCTAAAAACGGCATCTAAAATGTACTATATTAATTTAAGTTAGTAGATGAAATTTGCAAAATATATACCCTTCGAATTCGTCTTTATGAGCTCTTTAATTTAATACCACACTCGATATAGTAGAAATAAATTCTGGATGTTGTATGAGAATAATTTCGTTATAAAATAGATGTTATTCATTAAATACCTAAATATTGATTTAAAAAAAAAATGGGTAACTTATCGTTTAATGAAATTAATTTACAGATACAATAATTAGTATCCACAACGTACTATTATAGTAATATAAGGCAATAAATTATTATTATAAATTATCTAGCTTCAAAAAAATTATTTACTTTTTCTTTAAATATTTTTTTAAATAAAATTTGATTATATAAAGACGACAAATTCCTTCCCGCTTGTACGCAGACTTAGGACTGGCAGAATTCGTTTTTGAAAAACTGTTTGAATAATTTACACTATCCGAATTTTGGTGCGGTTAAATTTTTTGCCTTTACGGTCAAACTGGAAGGATTTGTACTCCAACTGATCCAGCAACCAAACTGATACCCGTTTGTATCTTCTACTAACTTCTAAATTGTCTTATTATATTAGTACTAGTATGTAGCCGATACTAATTATTTTACTATGTATACTAATGTATTGTATTAATTTCATTAAACGATATGTTACCCATTTTTTTAAAATCAGTATTTAGGTATTTAAAGAATAAAATCTATTTTATAACGAAAGTATTCTCATACAACATCCAGAATTTATTTCTACTATATCGAGTGTGGTATTAAATTGAAGAGCTCATAAAGACTATTTCGAAGGGTATTTATTTTGCAAATTTCATCTACTAACTTAATTAATATAGTAGATTTTAGATGCGATTTACAGTACATCTTAAACCTGATTAATTTGGTATAAAATTAACTTTGAACTCTATCGAATGAGGTATAGTTTTAAAGCGTTCAAAAAGCCGATTTTTCTGAACATATTTTTTTGATTAAAATGTTTGTTGCTCTTGTTGTTACTACGTTTATATAAGGTTTTAATATACATTTATCCGATCGGATTCCTTTGCTACCTGTTTATGGTTTTGCGCTCGGCCGTTTTGCGCTCCTACATGAAATCGACCGTTTTGCGCTCTTCTAATTTCCCTCACAAGGTAAACCCTACCCTTTTACCTGAGGTCGGCCGGTTTGCGTCACAATAAGTTGGTAGCTACCAGATTTCGTAAAAATGCTTAAACAACTACAACTGCTTAAAAATGCTACCGCTTCATAATAATTGCCAAAAATTCCTTATAGAGCATTTACAATTAATGTGAGGTGAATCAAAATACTCTTAGAATCCACAAAACTTATAGAAAAAAATCAGAAAATATATTTTCTTCATTGTTACTAGTTAGTCACATTTAGGATAATTAAGACACTATAGGGGATGCTATAGGAGTCGACATGTGCATTTTGTACTTTTGTAAAATCTTCCCCCCGACAGAAGTTACACACTCTGTACATAGCGAATTTTAAATTTTTATTCGCAGCCTCGACAGAACCACCGAAGCGTGAAATTTGGTCAGGCTCGAAAAGTACAAGGCGAAATTGTGCAGATTACTCGTGACATTTTGAGCGTAAAAAAATAAACATATAACTATTTTATGGTTCGTCAGTTGGATACCTAGTTCTCGATGAAAACTCAAAAAGGATCGCTGGAAAAATATCTTGACAGGGAATTCATATTTCGAAACATTTGATAAGTACTTGTGTTGTGCTAATTTCTTAGTAACAAGTGTTGATTTCGTTATTTATCTACTTTTGGAAATTACAGGCTTCCGCTAAAGCATAAAAGTTGCTTGAAAGTACATTTTTATTTTTCTACCATGCCACTTCTGTTCTGTGCGCACTGTTATTATAAGCGGCAGTTGTAGACCGGAGATACGGGTGGAAGGTTACCGATTGTTAACTCGTTCTCATTGTTATAATGGTTTTCCGGTTCACATTGTGCCCTCAGAGAGGCACATTTTCAGCACATGGAATCGCACATCTCTAAAGGTTATCCTCTGAAAAAAAAAACATTCATTTTAAACATTTCACTATTTCTAGTTTTTGAAATGAGAAAACTAGTAGAACAATTGTAAAAATCCACGCTAGCGTCATTTTTTACATTACTTTATATTATTTATATACAATGGAACATTAGAATGATCTTATACTGGGTGATCAAGAATGACTGTTTGAGTTGGCAACACTTTTTAGAGAATTTTTTACTTGTTCTTTTGACAACACTACAACCGGATATGTTTATTTGACAAAAATATGACATAACACTCAGCGAAAAGATTGTAGGTTATGTGAATAAATATTAACGCTTAAAAAATGAAACTCGAAACACAGAACAATAATTTAATTAAACAGCTAAAGGTAATGCTCAAAATGGCCCCCATTTTGGTCCAGACATAAATTAACTCTCCTTTTTAGGCTCTCGAATATATTCACCAGCATATTGGGGGTAATGTTTGCCACATCCTGAACTATTGCCTCTTGCAGCTCTTCTTCAGTATGCAATATGTTCCTAAAGACATTGTCCTTCAAGAGCCCAAATAACGAAAAATCTAATGGAGTGAGATCTAGTGACCTGCTTGGCCAAATGCCTTGACTAATTACTCTGTCGCCAAAATTCTCTCTTAAATATCCCATAGTAGCACGAGCCGTGTGTGCCCTTGCAGAGTCTTGTTGGAAGTATCCAATTTGACGCTCTTCGTCTGTTAATTGGTTTATAAAAGGACTCAAAAGGTGTTGGATATATCTCTCCGAATTGATGGCAAGATTAAAAAATATTGGCCCATACAACCGCGTCCTTGAGATTGCCAACCAAACACCAACTTTAACCGGGTGCAAATGTGTCTCTCTGATAGCTTAAGGATTTTCACCTGACCAAATTCTGTAATTTTGTTTATTTACATAGCCGTTGAGATGAAACCAGGCTTCGTCGGAAAAGAAGGTATTGTCAAGGATATCATTATTATTTAATATATCATTGAACCAATTGCAAAATAAAACTCTCTGCGGGTGATCAGTAGGGGTTAATGACTGGACGATGGAAATTTTGTAAGGGTGGTACTTTAATTTGTTTTTAAGCACAGTGGAGCAACTCTTCTGGAGACTCTTGCAACTTCTGCAACACTGGAGCAAACCTGTATGAAGGGAGAGCTTTCTTAAGGATTTGCGAGGACTTGTTTGCATTCGAGTTCCGATATCCTCGACAACTTCCTCGTTTGGAGTAGAAGGTCTACCAGTTGATTTTTGTTTGCTTACGCTCCCTGTATATTTAAATAACGTTCAACTACTCGCATGCAATGTTGCTGAAAGACAGTAAAAGTGACCAAAATCTACGGAAACATTTCCTGAAATTTCTGGTAATGCTATTTTAAATAAATAAATTTGAAAAGAACACCAGAAACTTGAAATAGCAAATGGCATCTGTCAATGACGCTGTCAGTGTCACCAACCGGATGTTACTCCAGTTGTACCATTTAAAAATGGAATTCAGTATTGCCAACTCAAAGAGTCATTCTTGATCACGTTGTATTTATCATCATCATCATCAGCCTTTAACCGTCCGAACGTAAGCCTCTCCCATTTGTCTTATTTGTGCTCTTTTTATTTTTCATTTGTTTGAGGGCTTGTTTATCTCAAAAGTAGTAATGTCCGTTATTTCTTCGGAGCCCACGTTTATAATGTGTCGATTAACCGTATTAATTGCGGATGTAGACGATGAGTATAGCTTCACATAAAAGTTCTCTATTGCGTTTATTATGTCTTCTTTGTGTGTGACAATAATTCCTTCTTGTTTTTTTTATTTTAATTGTTTTTTTGTTTTACCTGTGATAGTCTAGATCTTAACACCTTTATGTTGCGATTGTCTTGTATTGCGTCTTATTTGTATACACTCTCACATCATTTGTAATTAATGGCCGTTTTAACTTTTTTGTTGATTTCTTTGTAATTGTCTGCCACCCTGTCCATTTGTCTCTTTTCTTCCATTGAGTTAAGAGTTTCCCGTTATGATTTGCTTTGATATTTTCTTAGCAACTGTTTGAATATTGTTTTTCAGTTTTTTGTTCAATTCATGTACGGCTAGGTTAATTAGTGACTCTATTGGTATCAATCTTTCCTTAAGTTCTAGAATGTATTTCTCTTGATTCTGCCTCAGTTCATCTATCACAGGATATTTAGGCTGGTGGAATAATTTCTTTCGCACTTATTTCGGCTAAATTTCTAAGATTGACCTCACTAACCTATGGTCGCTACCTGTATTAAATTGGCTCAATACCGATACGTCTCTACATACTGTTTTATCATTTGACAGAATATACTCTATCTCGTTTTTGGTTACTTAAAATGGTTTAGGACTTAACCATGCCCATTTTCTCTGCGTTTGTTTGTTAAAAAAGTATTCAAGCAGTAGAGTTTTTTGCTGCTAAGCAAATTTCTAAGCATTTCACCTCTATGATTTCTGACGCCCAGGCCGTAATTTCCAATGAACTTATTATCCTCTGAGTGTCTACCTCCTATTTTTGAGTTTAAAGTCTCCTGTGATGACAGTACGCCTTTTCCTGTTTTCTGGCTCGTGATATGTCTTCATAAAGTTTCTCTATTTCTTCATCTTCTGAATCCGTCGTTGGTGCATACACATGTATAAGCTGTAAGTTGTATCTGTGACTAATCTTCAACGTGAGATAGATAACTCTTTCTGAAATGGCACAGAATTTGGTTATCAAGTGTTTAATTCTACGGTTTATTAAAAATGCTACTCTGCCATATTTCTAATTTGTTTCTGAATTATTCTGGTACATAAGATGTCCTGATTTCAATGTTAAACTTTTGTCTCCAGGCATTCTGGTTTCACATAAGTAACCCTATGATGTTCTAGTTTATTTCAGTGAGTTTAGCTTCCAGGTCTTCTCTGTGTGCCTCTGTGCTCATTGTTTTAATGTTGTACATTGCTATAATGAGTTTTTTTTGTCCTGGGTTAGGTTTTATAAATGTTGAGTTTTTTGTTTCTTTAAAATTTTTGGAGCTAACCGATACTGGATCGGTGTGGGATTGTGAATATCTAACTCTATCCACCTGGGGCAATTTAAATTTGGAATTCGAAGATTTTCATGTTCGTGATTCTCGAAAAATAACCATCCCTCAACGAGCAATAATTCAACCCTTATTGGGTTTATAGAGGTCATTTAAAAACGAGTATCTTTGTTTGTTTGTTAGCTACATTTTGCTCTGAATGTTTTTGCGATAAAATGAAAGATTTTCAAGTTATTGGTGAAAAACGGTTAAAAAACATTTGTTTTTTAATGAAAAATGCGTAAATTTAATCGTGAATAACTCAAAAAAGTATCAATTTTACGAAAAAACTTTATAGAACAAAAGTTACTTAGAATTAGTCAGTCTATCGATTTCCAGGTTTATTTTGATTGAAATTTTTTTTACCCCTTAAACACACTTCGGCACAAGTCCAACTTTGAAGAAGGTTATAAATACTACCCAAATCCCAATTATAAAAGAAATCAACCTTGTTTCCCCAAAATTCCAGTTTTAAGGTTTGTACCGCTGATGACTGGACTATTAGCACAGCAAAATTATTTTTTTTTATCCAAGAGCGTAGGAATGTCAAGTGTCACAAAGTGTCACGTCGAAGATTCAGTCGAGGGTAATTTTCGAAGCAGTCGAACGCTTAGAAGACTACCACATCGTCTCTGAAGATGTCGCAGAAGCAGACGAAACGTCAGGTTACTTAAACCTTTCTGGACCACGGCCAAATAGCCCGGAAAAACGCATTTGCACATTTGCACATTAATTTTTTTTGTTACTGTGGGTTTGTTGCTGGTCTACAATGTCTACAAAGAAAATTTTGTTTATTGTTAGTAGAAAACTAGCACACATCTGAGAGTACCCCGATATGTATTTTTCATTTATTGTCTGACATGCGAGTTTGGATGAAATTGCGCTTTTAGAAACGCTTTTTGTGCTCTTTGTCGTAGCCGGTCCTTTAAGGTGGTGCGGTGCAAGTTTTAGGCTATTGACTATGTCAAAAAAGCAGAGATAAAAGGAACTAACGCGTTCAAGGTAATTTATTGTTTCATACGGTCAATTGACCTCTAATGAATAAAATCCAAAAGTGCTACTAAATTTAGCCATGCGTTTTTGAGAACGGGGTAAGTTTGGCCACTTTTTGGTTTTTCGGCTATAGGCTATAGCGCAAAAACTGCATTTTTCGAAGATGTATGTCGTAAGGTTTTTTTGGAGAATGAAATTTCCTATCAAAAGGGTATTTTTTGAAGTCAAATAAATTTTTTTGTTAAATTAAATTTAAAAAAAAAAACATTTAAATAAATCGAAAAATTTCAAAAAAGATTTTTTGGGAATTTTTCACTATAACTTGTTTTTGAGAGAATTTAGCTATAGGCATTGCTTCATCAAAATGAAAGCTTATGAGATTCTCTTTAAAATGGTGCCTTATAAAACTTTATATGTTTAAAATTGACCGAGATATAAAAGTTTGAATTTAGCGATTTTTTCTCTATTTCTTACTTATTCCTTAAAAAGCCTATTATTTAATATTCTTAACTGAAATAAATGATTTTTCTGCAATAATAATTTTATGAACATAAATTTATCGATAATATTGTATAACATTCTACTAGACATATTTAATTTAAATGGTTGGAGGTTTTGGCAAATTTGACATTTGCTCACCAAGCATTTATTGGCAAAATTAGAAAACTTGTTAACACATGCGTATAAATCACCACCTTGAAAAATTTATGGTTGGTAGCTTTATTGTTATGTTATGTGGAAAAAAATTGTAAAAACGCAACTGAAGTTCAAAAATGGAACATAATTAGGCAAAAGCCTAAGTCGTCGCTTATTGCAGAAACCCCCTTGTTTAATTTAACGTTATTAGTGTAAATTCAATATCATATGATCACAACTCACAATTATTTCTTCTCTCAGAATCTATTTGTTGGGAGTCGAGTGTTCAAACATATAGTCACGAGATGCTATAAGTTTTCATCTCGTTCGATTAATCGGCTCCAAATCTTTAACAAAAATTATAATTTGTAAATGAATTAAGATATTGTGTATAAATGCATTGTTTCAGTTGCTATTTTGAGGTGTGGTTGAAGGTTGATAAATCTTCAAACGTGTTACAAAAAAAAATTATAAATTTGGCCACCGTATTCAAATTCACAACGAAACAGATATACCGAATTTGTTTTTAACATCGTTTTTACGACATAACGTTGCAATCTTTCTTCTTTACAGATTGCCTTTGTTCGTGTTACACATAACGATTTTCAAACAATAAAATTTAAATACGTCGCCTATAGAAATAGTTCTGTTCTCGTAAAACCTCTGTAACGGTACTCTTTCCGATTCTTTCACATCCCTTAACAATGGCGAGGCGCAAAATACCGCAATTACGTCGATGCGGATTTCAACGCTCTTGTCGACATCTAATTACACGTCATTACGCATGCAATCGGTTGTTGTTACGAAAAAACAAATTGCCAACCGACAGTTTCTTTTTTGTTAGTGTTAATTAAAAAAAGTGTACCTACTAGACGCTTCTAAAATCAGTCTTAGTTATTGTTTCACTGTTAATTGTTTTATTCTATATTTCTACTTTTCTTATTTGTAGAAGTTTAATATAAATTATTCCTCGCGCCTGACTATTGGACAAATTTCTTGAAGTCCTTCTAATTTCTAGGAAGACCCCTGACCGTATATTACCTGAAATCAAAACTTTTGTCTATAGTAAATCCACTGAGAAGAAAACTTCCATGAAACACAAAAGTCGAAATTCAACGCGCGCGACCAGCTAGCGAATAAGTACAGGGTCTCATTAAGAATGATCGCCTTGACTATAATTTATCTTTTACTAAGGATGTTCATTTATTTCTTTTCTGTATACATTTAAAATAATGGTTTTCTCCCCGCAGCTTAAGTATGTTCCAGGTCTCTTTTTGGGAGGCGAGCAGGGAAGGTGTCTTTCCATAATTGCAATAGATCACAGAGATATGTTTATACAAATTTATATCAAAAACCTGAATAACAATAGCGATACGTTAAAATAAACCATCAACTACAAGTCCACTATCACCGTCAACGACTTTCCTGAACGCTTGTAAGCAGACAACCATAGATCAGACAACTAAACTTGTTAAATTCACTGAACCGACTCTGTACATCAACAATTCCCGCTAAAAGTTTTATGACTTTTCCATCATTAGCAAACGACGTGTATTAGGTGTTGTCTAACTTCACTACCTTTTCTCGTTTCGTGGATGTTTTCTTCTCAGTGGATTTACTTTAGAGTAACGTCTAAGGTTCTCTCCAAATATTTTAACATATCCACATATTATTGTGTAGAGAAATGGAATTTCAATGTCTGGTATATCAAGTCTGTGGTGTAGTCGTATTATAGGGAATAATCATAAAAATTAATATCTATATTTCCATCCAGGTATCTTATAAATTAGCAAAATCCGTTTTTCTTCACGAGTGACTCATAGTCCCACCAAGTTGCGAGTGGCACACGCAAAACTCATAAAGTCACATACCTAAGTTAGCGCGATTTGCCGCTTTAGCAAATTTCCAACGTAAAGAGAGAGACAGAGAAAAGCGTAGTTGCCAAAATTTAAAAATCCGCTGTATATAACATTGGTCGAAACCCGTAAAATGGCAATATCGAGAAACTTGATTACACAGTGAACACGTGGTCGGGGCACAGTGTCGGTGCCCGGCGAAATACGCGCTAGTCAGTACACGTGTGATATTCGTTTTTATTTTTCATTAGGCAATATTTCTTCCAGTCATCTGATTTCTGTAGTAGCGCTATAATTATTTCAATATTATAGTTGCAAACTAACCTTGTTTCATTCCATTAAATGATATAACTTCGATTATTTATATTTCGAAGACAAAATAAAACATACACGCCCCTGTTTCTACTTTCCCCTCACTTCTTCTTCCCGCGGAGGACTAATTGATTCCAGGTATTTACTCCGAATTGAATCGACACTCGGGTATAGTCCAGTTTTAGGGATGGCCTTTACATAAGTAACTTTCATTTTATCTCTACTGATTCAGATGTAAATATACTCTTAACGGTCATATTCCGAATTGTAGAATTAGTTTAAATATTTAGAATTAGCAGATATAGGATCAATCTCAGTCAATGCTATGTTAGGTGGTAGAACGATAAAATATATTTTTTTTATATACTCGTGCGGAAGTGGATTTTAAAAATTTGGTCTCTTGGGTTTTGCTCTATGGATCTAAAATGTCTTCAGCGTTGCGGTATTGCCGCCTATATTCAAAAGTAGCAACAACTTGAATATTATAATGAGACGTTATATATTATTACAATTTTATCTTCACTACTGCTATCCGATTATTTCTGTATTAATGCTTCCTGTATCTGCATCACTTTCTTTATATCTACAATTCGATCTGTTTTCATTTTCTTTATTTATTTCTTGCTATATTCGAATGATTTATGACTGCCAGAAATAGTAAAATATCCCAATAAGTATTATCCTTATTCTTACCAACCTTCTGTCTTACCTATTAAAAAACATATACTGGAAAATGGGGAGTCTTGCGCGTATACCGAAAAAGGGGAAAAATCGGTGCCAAACGGGTCAGTTTTTCTCAAGCCACGAGCGAGAAAATTGGGTACGATATTGGCAACCTTCGCTTCTCTATCTTCCTACCTTTGATCACTCGGCTCAGCTAAATCCAGATAGCAGCTGCTGCTCAGGTATAAAAGACCTTAGATCCAATATCTCTTAATTACAATATCATTTCGTGTTAATTATCTGACACTTCCCTATAGATTTCTCCAGCGTTTTTTGAGAAATTAATTGATCTCCTATTTTTACTTACACTCTATTTTTTTTAAGTTCGCGTTTTCTTATCACCCTTATAACGCCATTTGTAAAGATTTGCTTCAGTTTGCTTTAGAAATAACAACGATATTTTAAATGTCTATAAGAAAAAATGAGTTTAATTTTCTATTTTTAATATAAAATTTTAAGATGTTCGTTTATAAAATAAGGTTATTAATGTAGTCCAGTGGGGTTAGCCGAAAATTGTTCAAAACATGGATGTGAAAGGCGGAGCCGAGTTTTTTGCTGGAATCGCTCGAAAATATCATGGTAGATGACAATCCATTACCTCCACCTGTTTTTAGGCTGTGCTAATTGCATACTAACAGTTTATAGGAAGAACACGCGAAAATAGGCCTATTTTTCCATTTACCATGATATTTTCGAGCGATTCCAGCAAAAAAACTCGGCTCCGCCTTTCACATCCACCCATAATGCTAATTCGACTGGACTAATGGACTAATGTTGGGTTCTTAAAGTACAAACACACGTTTCTTTGCAATGACTATTGTACTTATGACGCCCATTATGGCGCACACTTTTTCATATTTGGAAAACCCATATTAAAAAAAATAATTTCAATTGTTTTTAGTATTTTTTAAAGTTATAACAGTTACCACATGACTGTTTTTTTGACAGATTTCGATTTACCAAACATCAAACTTATTTATTTTGTCATCTCACATAAATCTACATTATTTTATTTTACCATGCGACCTATATTTTGTTCTGTATGTTGCAAAAACCACTTTTACGATTTTTTCTTGAAATAGAACAATGCAGCGGAAATTTTCTTAAAATCGGGAGAGGGGCCTTTTCTCTTTTTTTTTTTTTGCTAAATGCACTGGGCTATAATCCGACGCTCGCATATTGGCTCTTCAAATTTTTGATCTTTGGCTCGTTTTCAGATTGATCGAAGTGAACGGAAAAATAGTCCTGAACAAGAGTAGGGACGACCTGATGCGTCTGCTGGCGGCCGCTCCTGATCCGGCTCAGATCGTAGTTCTGAGGAAGATCTCTCAAAACGAAGATATATTGGTCCAGAACAGGAATTCCAAGGAAATGGCGGTGCTCAGGTCCGAGCTCGAAGAGACCAAGAGCAGAGCGGAGGAGATGCAGAAAACTAAGGAGGGCTTACGTACAGATAACATAAGGCTTACCCATCGGATATCGTACCTGGAGGAACAGGTAAGTGGATAAAATCCCAAAGTGTCGAAAGTAGCAATTCACTAATATATTGCCTTCCTTAATCTAATGGCGATTCTAAGAGCAATGGAAGGAAAGCAGCTGTTGAAAATTTTTTGTGGTCCTACGGAACCAGCTTATGAAAATATTTCAAGAATGCCCTAAATTTGTTTTAATATTTTAATATTTCGGTAAAATTCACAATTATCTTTTCGTTATAGATTAGGGAGTTATTTAAATTGATTCTACTAATTATACTAACTTATCTCACAATAATGACTAAGTCGGTGTCACTATTGTGAAATCAATTTGTAGATTGAAGTACTTAGAAGAAACTTTTGACAATAAGGTATTCACTATTATAATGTCATCTTCATTATTCTAATGGTGACTCTAATAAGAGTGAAGACAAAGAAACTGAAAAATTTTCTAGGAACCTTCGAATCACATTACGAAGCCATTTCAAGACTACCCTAATTATTTCAGTGGATGTTTGTGGATGCAACTAACTATACTGATTTATCTCACAATAATGACTAAATCGGCCACTATTGTGAAATCAGATTGTAAATTGAAGTATGTACTTAGAAGGAACTTTTGACAGGTGTAAAAATATATTTACAGATCTTGACGTTTTATACTAGAGATGATGTTTCAAAGAAAGTTAAGTAGTTGTCACAAATTTATGAAAATTACAAATTTATATCGAATATAACAGAACAAGAATAGAACATATGTCTATAATGAGGAAATAAGAGGACGAACAGGGAGAGTATTCACATGCGCAGATAGAATAGGATCGAAACAATTGTGGTATGGTCACGTAAAGAGGGTGAATTCAGAAAGATGACCAAAGATAGCAATAGAATACGAACCACAAAATAGACGAAGAAGAGTAAGACCACGATGGAAATGGATAGACAGAATTAGGGAAACCATGATATATAGGGCGATAACAGAAGAAGACTGGAAGGATATGGAAAAATAACGGTCGAAATGCGGGATGCGCCGGAGGACGTCGCAAGTTCGCTTCTATATATAAATTTATAAAGATAATAAATGTGCTATAAGAAATTTCTAGGTAAATTGTAGCATTTTTGATCAACGTTTTTAAAATAATTACAATCGTTTTAATGTGTTTCGAAATGTTTATAAATACATTCTGACAGAATTAAAGCAGTCAGGGAGTTTCCAGAAATTAATAGTGTAACGCGAAATGTAAACAGCAGCGCTAAATGTGTTTACTCTTATCGGGACCGCGGCGGCTTACCTCAATGGAACGCCGCCACGCTTAATTGAGTCCCGGCAACATCTTATTAAGGAAGAAGATTTACCTCCTAGACCTTTCTGGACGTTTCTAAGTAAACAGTATTTGAGAAAGGAATGACCTGGAACTATCGCGAATACAATTGAGGTGTATATAAGCAGGCTTGCGGTCGGAGATTAGATGAGACGTGAAGCCGCGAGTGAATAAATAAGGTGAAAGACGGACCAGTGAAATAAATTACATTTAAGAGTGATATAAATTAATTAGCTAGGAATTAGTTAAGATAAATTAAGTAGTGTGTAGTGTATAATTATGATAGTGTAAATAAATTAGAAAATTAACGTTACAATAGTCATAGTAAAAATTTATAACATTTTTAAGGCTTAAATTCTTTTGTCTTAGGAAAGACATGATATTTGACATATGGAGTTCTGATGCTCTAAATCTAAAGGAAGTTGAGAAATTTTTAAGCTCCTCAAGTATAAAATTAGTATAGTGAGTATAAATAGTAGTATAATTGTAATATATAGCTATGGAAGTAAAAAAGAGATTTGTTACTTCCGAAAAAATTTGTGAGTTTCTAAGGAATTTTCGATATTTGTTATAAGTAATAACCTGATGATATAGATACAACAAAATCTTAAAAAATTTGAAATATATTTCAGCAACCATGTACTGGTTTCATTCTCGATTTACCTAATTCTAATAATGCTTTTATTTTATCGAGATCTATGAAAGAAATATCTCATGTCATACACATTTTTCCTCAGAAATTCCACCTGCGTATTATGATATAGGTACCCATGAAATATAATAATTAATAATGTTCTTAAACATTTTTCTTCGAAGCTTGTCCTACCTACTTCGCACATGTAGCGGCTTTTAATAGAGACATATATTTCGAAACAAATAAATTGTGAATCTACGTTAACATAACCAATACAATCTCTAACACTCTAAATGACTGTTAAATGGTCAAATATTACCACCATTTCCTTCGATTAGCTGCTTAAATTTATTATTATTATTTACTTTGAGCACAGTAACTTTCCCCTTACCAGAACATTACTCCATCTTATGCTGTCTAAATTTATAAATTAGTTATAAATAATATAAATAATATAAAATTATAATAAATAAAAAAGATATTTTTAATGATAATGGTTGGAATTTTAAATTCATATCTATTTCATACACCATATTGAAATTAGATTGAATACACAAAAATTTATTAGCTAATCACGCTTTATGAAAAAAACTGTTTTCATTATTAATAGTAGGTATATTATTATACTACTGGGTGATCAAGAATGACTGTTTGAGTTGGCAATCCTACCTGGAGGATTTTTTTACCTAAGGGTTTGCAACGCTTCAACCAGATATGTTTATTTGACAAAAATTTGACATAACAATCAGCGATAAGATTGTAGGTTATGTGAATACAAATTAACGCTTAAAAAATGAAACTCGAAATACAGAACAATGATTTAATTAAACAGCTAAAGGTAATGCTCAAAAAGCCCCCCATTTTGCTCCAGACATAAATTAACTCTTCTTTTTAGGCTCTCGAAGATATTCACCAGCATATTGGTGGTAATATTTGCCACTTCCTGAACTATTGCCTCTTGCAGCTCTTCTTCAGTATACAATATGTTACTAAAGACATTGTCCTTCAAGAGCTCAAATAACGAAAAATCTAATGGAGTGAGATCTGGTGACCTGCTTGGCCAAATGCCCTGACTAATTACTCTGTCGCCAAAAATTCTCTCTTAAATATCCCATAGTAGCACGAGCCGTATGTGCCCTTGCAGAGTCTTGTTGGAAATATCCAATTTGACGCTCTTCGTCTGTTAATTGGTTTATAGAATGCCTCAAAAGGCCCATATTTATATCTCTCCGAATTGACGGTAAAATTAAAAAATATCGGCCCATACACCCGCGTCCTTGAGACTGCCAACCAAACACCAACTTTAACCGGGTGAAAATGTGTCTCTCTGATAGCATAAGGATTTTCACCTGACCAAATTCTGTAATTTTGTTTATTCACATAGCCGTTGAGATGAAACCAGGCTTCGTCGGAAAACAAGGTATTGTCAAGGATATCATTATTATTTAATGTCATTGAACCAAATGCAAAATAAAACTCTCTGCGGGTGATCAGGACTATCAGGAGGCGTTAATGACTGGACGATGGAAATTTTGTAAGGGTGGTACTTTAATTACTTTTTAAGCACAGTGGAGCAACTTCCATATGAAAAACCTGTGAATTAGAACAACATGGAAAAGTGGAAGTCTTATGGGTAAGAATGAAAATTGGTTGAATAGGAAGCATAAGGACCAAACCTGTTTGAAGGGAGAGCTTTCTTAAGGATTTGGGAGGACTTCTTTGCGTTCGAGTTCTGATATCCTCGACAACTTCCTCGTTTAGAGTAGAAGGTCTACCAGTTGATTTTTGTTTGCTTACGCTCCCTGTGTTTAGATAATGTTCAACTACTCGCATGCAATGTTGCAGAAAGATAGCAAAAGTGACCAAAGTCTCCGGAAACATTTCCTAAAATTGCTGGTATGTCGCTTCGAGAGAGTACAGCCAACCAGTAATTGGGTTATAAATCCCGCTTCGAAAGTACGACATTTCAATGAAAATTTCGTGTTGTAACGTGAAAACCATTTTTAAATAAATAAATTTGAACAGAATACCAGAAATTTGAATTTGAAATAGCAAATTCAAATTACCAGTTGTACCATTTAAAAAGGAAATTCAGCATTGCCAACTCAAACAGTCATTCTTGATCACGTTATAGTTTAATAAGACGGAATAGAACGAGTGTGACAATACGTCTTATTAAACGTGTGTAATATACTATTTTATCTACTTTGCTTTATTAACTCATTAAACTTTGGCTGTTCAAGCCTTCGTATTAAACTATGGAATTTTTGCGTGGGTTGGTTACACTGACGTCACTGACATGGATGTCTCGTATTTCAATTTGAAAATATAGTAGCCCTCGGACAAATTTAAAAACTACTTACTTACACGCGCGAAATGAAAGACAACAATGTAGAATTAACCTGTACACCCCCAGAAATACGCAAAGCTGCTCAAGAGGCTATTGAGAACTTTTTGCCAGCAAAATCCAAGCCAGCATATGACAAAGAGTACGCAGCTTTTTCCCAATGGTGCCAGAAAGAAGGTGTAGTGAATGTTTCTGAAGGATCTCGCGTATTTTCAGAAGAAAAGCAAAGCAAAAAATCGTCGACGCTCTGGACATCGTATAGCATGCACGTTTATTGAAATAGTGTAGTAAATTTAACCTTGACGTCTACGTGACAGGCTGATGTACCAATCAGGTACCAACTTAACAAAACTAAAAGTTACCAAAAGTAGTGTAATAATATGAATATTATTACACTACTTTCGGTGTAATAATGAGATCAATAAGCATATTCCATTAATTCTGGACTTCACTTATTTATTTTAATAGCATATTTAATAGTAATTGTATAAAGACGAATCTGTCAATACCTCAAAGCGTTTCGATCAGCGCTACTTATCCTGTATAAATCAAGGCACTGTATTTGTGGGTATACTTTATTCAGAAATATGACGTATATCCGGAGCCGCTCTGGTATTCTCAGTAAACGCGAAGCTTAATTATTCTCTTGAGAGAAACCCTTATTCGAGATAATTTCGAATAGTATCTATTTGCAGGTTTCCGAGCTACTGAACAGGAAACCGCCCGAGAGCGACTCGAAGTCGATCAAGGATTCGCCGACGATCTCTACCGTCAAATCCACCAGGAATGTGACCAACATCAGCATCTCTTCGCCGCCGCCTCCGGTTCAGCTATTCCAGAAAGGCTCCCAGTCCGCTGCCCTCGATCCGGAGTCCTGCCTGTATCCGGGACGCTCCAAGAGCAGCCTGTCGAACGTATCCAACACGCACATCTCAAACGGGGGCGACTATTATTGCCAGAAGGGGCAGCACGCCAGGCAAAAGCACAGGATGTCCAGGAGCGGCATGCAGTCGCCGGTACTGCACGGTAAAAAACAAGCAAAATCTGAATAAAACCGGAATTGTCCATTTTTTGACCACATCATACGGTGTCATTACTGTAACGTTTTTGTCTCTCTAAAGGTGAGTTTACAAACTCAACTAAAATAAAACTAAGAACTGACAATTAACAACTATAGACTTAAAGGGGGCGTTTATAAACATGATTAACTTTAAATTAATAATTTCATTGTATAGTGTTTCGTACTAGACGTTCCAGGAACTGGAAGTGTTAGATATGAGATTTCCATGCATGGTTCTCCAAGCACCTTCTTTTATCTTGCCATTGGCATCCAGAGTATCGACAAATCCAGTTGGGCAATACCTCCTCTCTTCAATATGCAAATCTTTCTCTCCTTTTTGTAATAAATTATGGAGAACAATTGTGGCCAATATAATTTTCTCACAAGTTTCTGTTTTTGCAATTATAGGACTCCATAAGCGTTTCCAACGCTGCGCCACTATGCCAAAAGTATTTTCAATGGTTCTACGAGCTCTGGACAATCTATAATTGAAAATATTCTTGTTCTCCCCTAAGTACTTTCCAGGATAGGGTCTCATGATATTTTCGTGGAGTGGAAATATCTGATGTGCTACAAGGAAGTGAGGAAAACACAGATGTGTTCCTGGCAGCTTTTTTGGGGAGTAATTGGTAATTCTTTCTGTAGCAGCAACTGGCCAAGTATTGATTCCCTGAATACTGAGGCATCATTGTTTGAACCTGGTACACCGACATCCACCCATTGTTTATAATAGTTATCACAAATAGCCATTAAGGTGATGCTGCGATATTTAGAAAATATGTAAAATCGATTATATTAGTAATAACCAAATCCTACCTGAAAGACTTCTTGTGTGAAAAGTAGTCACTCCCAGAGTACTTCGGCGACCGAATGTTCACCAACTTGCCATCAATAGCCCTAATACAGTTTGGCATATTCCATCTGAAGAAGAACCCATCACTAGCTTCGCGAAAAGTATTTTCAGTTGGCGAAGGTAACACTATGGGAGAAACTACTTGCCAAAATACCTCACAAGATTCAGCGATTATTAACGAAGCCGTGGTTTTTCCTATGAAATTATTAATAGTGTAATGCGAGAAGTAAACAAAGCGACACATGTTTACTCGCCCCGAGTAAAGCGGTTACTTCTTCAGAATTACTACGACGTAAGAGACAGCTGCATGGATTTTCTGCGGGATTGTTGTTTACGAAAAGTAATTGGTGACCTTATGAACATTTGCTGCGTAGGTGTTCTAGAAGGTACGAGAAGCATCTCGATTATAGTTGGGGTGTATATATAAGGGGGCTTGTGATCGAGGGAGTTAGTTAGAAGTAGAGTAGCAGACGTGAACGCGACATACGATCCGAATGCGGAGCAGTACAAATAAATTATGTAGTGTCTAGTCTAGTGTACAAGTAGTTTAGTGTGTTAAATAAATTAGTGTTCAATTAATCAAATAAACGTTACATTGGTGTCAGAAGTGGGATACGCCAACCTCACTAGTCTGGCTACGTCCGCTTCGAACTCCTGCAGGGTCTCGTTCGATCTCTGACGGCGATTGGACATCTGGGATTGATGGACTTGCTCCAGATGTGTTTGGCCGAACCGCATTTCCAGTCGCCTCAGCAGCTCCTTGTAATTCCCGGCTTCCTCGGTGGATAGCGTCTGCAGAACTTCCAACGCCTCTCCACGTAAGGCTACCGTAAGGGAAACAGCTTTCTCGTGAGGGGACCAAGCATTAGCCTCCGCTGCTGCCTCAAACTGCTTCTTGTAGCTGGCCCACGGAATTTTTTCATCGAACGTTGGGGGCGTCACTCGATTGGTGGATATCGAGTTCTGTTGAACGACCGCCTTTATTTCTTCCTTCGTCTCGCCGCTACTGACTCGCTTTAGTTGTTCTTCCGACTGCTTCGTCTTCTGTTCAATTTCGTCTTCCTTCCTCTCGCCGCTACTGAGTTGTTCTAGTCGTTCTTCCAACTGCTTGATCTTCTGTTCAGTCTCCTTACGCTGAGCCTCAATCTGGTCGGTTATCTCTTCCCTCTGGGCGGCGATTTGAGCAGAAATATCTTCCCTCTGGGCGGCAATTTCTTCCCTCTGGGCAGCGATTTGAGCAGTGATGTCTTCCCTCTGGGCAGCGATTTGAGCAGTGATGTCTTCCCTCTGGGCGGCGATTTGAGCAGTGATGTCTTCCCTCTGGGCGGCGCTTTCTTCCCTCTGGGCATCGATTTGTGCAGTAATATCTACCCTCTGGGCAGCGATTTGGGTAGAAATATCTTCCCTCTGGGCGGCGATTTGGGTAGAAATATCTTCCCTCTGAGCGGCGATTTTAGCAGTGATGTCTTCCCTCTGGGCGGCGATTTCTTCCCACTGGGCAGCCATTTGAGCAGTGATATCTTCCCTCTGTGCAGCGATTTGAGCAGTGATGTCCTCCCTCTGGGCGGCGATTTGAGCAGTGATGTCTTCCCTCTGGGCGGCGCTTTCTTCCCTCTGGGCATCGATTTGTGCAGTAATATCTACCCTCTGGGCGGCGATTTGGGTAGAAATATCTTCCCTCTGGGCGGCGATTTCTTCCCCCACGGCACCGGAACAGATGATGGAGTGCCTCGCAGTGCAGACGTTCGTGAGCGGGCTGCGGGACCAGGAACTGCAGAGGGCCCTGAGGCTAGCTCGACCGAAAACAGTAATGAACGCGCTCGCCATCGCACTAGAACATGAGGCAGCAATGGAAGCCTCCCGCATTCACGGTTGTGCTCGAGCTGTTACCGAGGAGGTGGGCACAGAAAAACTCGTGGAGAAGGCCGTCCAGCAGATCATGGAGTTGCTGTCAGCACAGAAGACGCGGCCCAAAACAGCGGTGCCGGCAAAGGCCCCGGAAAAACTAATGCGGGTCGATAAAAGGGAGGGGACGTCGACCCGTGGCAATAGGAACCCCCGGGCCAGTATAGCCTCGTTTTCCCACCAATTGGGGAGCGCGTACGTCGATGGCACTATCGACGGGAGATCCCACGCCATGCTTGTGGACACGGGAGCTACGAAGACGATCGTACGCTCGGAAGTTGTGAGGGACCGTAGGAAGATTAGGCCAAGTAGGTGGCAATTGAGAACTGCCACTGGGGAGAAGGCAGTAATACACGGTGAAGCAACGGTTAGCATGACGTTGGGACTAGTAAAGTTTGACCATCCTGTTCTCATAGCCGAAATTGAGGAAGACGTCATACTGGGGATGGACGTCATGAGGAATCATGGATTCCAGTTGGATTTCGGACACCGAGTGTTGAGGATCGGTCAAGAAGAATTACTACTACACAATCGTGACAACTTTGTGTTAGACGTAATAATGGCAGAAGATGTGATTCTCCCGGAACGAAGCGAAACGATCACCTCTACCTGTCTGAGGGGTGTTGTGGAAGAGGGAATTCCAGCCGTGATCGAACCAGAAAACGATGACAATCGACTGGCTCGGGGGGTACTGGTAGGAAAGGCGCTCGTTACTCTCTCAAGCGAAGTGCCTGTGCGGCTACTTAATATCAATCAGGTCACCATCAAGAAGGGTACTAAGCTGGGCACATGTATAGCCGCTTCGGCCATCGTCAGAGGCGTTAGTGAGGAAGAAAGGTCCAGACACACTCCGCAGGACTTGAAACTAATTCTTTCCCAGACCAGTGCGTTTCTCTCACCCATACAGAAACAGAAGGCCAATGAATTAATAAATAAGTACCAGGACATATTTACCACCGAGAATGGAAAGCTGGGAAAGACCAAGGTCGTGACACATAAAATTAACACGGGCGAGACACGACCGATTCGACAAACAGCAAGACGACTACCCTTGGCCAAACGGGAAGAAGCCGAGAAAATCATCAGGGACCTAGAGCGGGACGGGGTCATCGAGCCGTCAAGCAGTCCATGGGCCTCGCCGGTAGTACTGGTGAAGAAAAAGGATGGGACTACTCGATTCTGTGTAGACTACCGGCAGGTGAACAGTGTCACCAAAAAGGACAGCTACCCGCTACCACGTATCGACGACACACTCGATAACCTTGCTGGATCCACGATATTTTCGACCTTGGATTTAAAAAGCGGCTATTGGCAAGTCGAAATGGACCCTGCCGATAAGGAAAAGACGGCATTTACCTTCGGTAACGGCCTGTGGCATTTTACAGTCATGCCATTCGGACTTTGTAATGCCCCAGCGACGTTTGAGAGGCTGATGGAGAGCGTGCTAATGGGTCTGACGTGGAAAACGTGCCTAGTCTATTTGGACGACGTCATCGTGATGGGCAAGACCTTCGAAGGACATCTGAAAAACTTAGAGGACGTCTTCCAGAGACTGCGAGGTGCGGGGCTGAAACTGAACCCGAAGAAATGTCAACTCTTCAGAAGGAAGGTCTCGTACTTAGGGCACGTAGTGAGCAGAGAGGGCGTCGCCGTTGATCCGGACAAGACAAGTACGGTGAAGGAGTGGCCAATACCGGTAGATAAACACCAGTTGAGGAGTTTTCTGGGCCTCTGCACGTACTACCGACGCTATGTCCGGATGTTCTCCGACGTCGCTAAGCCGTTGACAAGGCTCACGGAAGAAGGACGAAACTTCTGTTGGGATGAGGAATGCCAGTCTGCCTTCGACGAGCTGAAGAGGAAGTTGACCAGTGCCCCAGTGCTGAGTTTTCCTCTGCCAGAAGGACAGTTCATCCTGGACACCGACGCGAGCAATGTGGGAATTGGAAGTGTTCTGTCGCAGCGCCAGGAGGGACAAGAACGTGTCCTTGGATACTTCAGCAAGGTACTCTCCAAACCAGAAAGGAATTACTGCGTCACCCGACGTGAATTATTGGCCATCGTCAAGTCCATCGAGCACTTCCATAAATATTTGTGTGGAAGGAGGTTTTTGATCCGGACCGATCATGCTGCTCTTAAATGGCTCCTCCAGTTTAAGAATCCCGAAGGACAGATCGCTCGCTGGATCGAGAGGCTCCAGGAGTATGACTTTGTCATAGAACATCGGCCAGGACAGAATCATGGAAACGCAGACGCACTCTCGAGAAGACCATGCCCTGATGAGTGTCCTCATTGTCATAGAGCTGAGGAAAAGTCCGAGAAAGTCTACCGAACGACCGTAGTCGCCGAGGAATGGACACCATCCTCGTTACGACAAGAGCAAGAAAAAGACCCGGCTCTCAAAGAAATCCTGGTTTGGAAGGAGGGAGGAGAGCGTCCTGAGTGGCAAAAGGTATCACCTGGCTCGCCAAAACTCAAGAGCTATTGGGCACAGTGGGACTCGTTAGTGGTTGAGGATGGACTACTAAAACGCGTACTGGAGAGCCAAGACGGGACGGAGGAAAGACGGCAGTTGGTAATTCCCTCCAGTAAAATCCCGGAGGTCTTGCGGCACCTTCACGACGAATCGTCTGGTGGACATTTAGGGATCAAGAAAACCCTGCAGAAAGTACGAGAGCGATTCTACTGGATCAATTGTTCAGACGACGTGAAGGACTGGTGCAAGAAATGTACTACATGTTTCGCAAGTAATGGGCCACAAAGACGACCGAAAGCTCCCATGAAACAATATAACGTCGGGAGCCCCTTCGAAAGGATCGCTATTGATATAGCAGGACCCTTCCCTGAGACCGAAAAGGGGAATAAATACATCCTGGTCGTAATGGACTATTTTACGAAGTGGGTAGAAGCGTACGCTCTCCCTAATCAGGAGGCAGAGACAGTGGCCGATGTGCTCGTGAAGGAGCTGATCTGCCGGTTTGGAGTACCCATGGAATTACACTCGGATCAAGGAAGAAACTTTGAGAGTGGCCTATTCCGGAGGATCTGTGAAAAGTTTGGGGTACGAAAAACAAGAACTACGGCCCTTCACCCTCAGTCTGACGGCATGGTAGAATGGATGAATCGCACCCTCAACCGCTATCTGGCGAAAATGGTCTCGTCACATCAAAGAGACTGGGACGAACACGTGCCGTTCTTCCTGATGGCCTACCGCTCGGCCGTTCATGAGTCGACAGGACAAACTCCAGCCAAAGTCCTGTTCGGGCGAGAACTTAAACTGCCCTGTGATCTAATCTTTGGCGCTAGACCGGACGAGGACGTTTCGGGGAAAGATTACGTTTCCCGGATGCGGCAAAGGATGAACGAAATTCACGATCAAGTCCGGTACCAACTAAATATCGCCAGTGATCGCATCAAAGAGCGTTACGACATCAACGCTAAAGAGGGTGGCTACCAAATGGGAGATCGAGTTTGGCTGTACAACCCACAGAAGAAACGAGGTTTGTCCCCTAAGTTACAGACTAATTGGGAAGGTCCCTATGTTGTGAAGAAACGAATCAATGACGTGGTCTACCGGGTAAGCAAACTACCAAACGGCAAGCCGAGAGTGGTGCACTTTAATCGGTTGGCACCCCATGAGGGGTCGCACGATAAGGCGGAGGTCCCCCGAGTAAGAAACACGATGGCGCAGGAGAACGAACTTTCATTCGAAGAATTTATGAGCGCCTACGGGGGTACCGGAAAAGCACGGTATGGGGTAACCTGTGAAAAACAACAGGATTTGTTCAGCGTACCTGAAGAATACTCGTTGGCCCATTGTGTGTCCGCCGACCTGGTAATGTCACGAGGTATCGCCACGGTTTTCAAGAAGAAGTACGGGCGCTTGGAACAACTCAGAGCGCAACTCCCGGAAATTGGCAAGGTTCTGGAACTACGTGACAACGTAAGACACATCTTTTATCTGGTTACGAAGGAGATCGGGTCCCTTAAACCATGTTATCACGATGTATGGCGAACCTTGCATAGGCTACGAGACCGACTGCTGGAGCTCGACATCAGGAAGCTAGCTGTCCCCAAGTTAGGTGCTGGACGAGATCAGCTGGACTGGAGGGTTGTCCGGAATATGCTGGAAGTAGTGTTGAAGAATACCGGAGTGGAAGTTTTAGTCTGCTGTTTTGGGCCTGCACAATGTCGACTGGGGAAGACGGTCCCCTGTTATTTTGACGCCACGTCTCGCTGTAAGCGGGGGGCTAACTGCAGGTTCCTGCATGGGCATACGTTCCGAGACGAAACGTCTCTAAGGCGGGGGCAGTGTAATGCGAGAAGTAAACAAAGCGACACATGTTTACTCGCCCCGAGTAAAGCGGTTACTTCTTCAGAATTACTACGACGTAAGAGACAGCTGCATGGATTTTCTCCGGGATTGTTGTTTACGAAAAGTAATTGGTGACCTTATGAACATTTGCTGCGTAGGTGTTCTAGAAGGTACGAGAAGCATCTCGATTATAGTTGGGGTGTATATATAAGGGGGCTTGTGATCGAGGGAGTTAGTTAGAAGTAGGGAAGCAGACGTGAACGCGACATACGATCCGAATGCGGAGCAGTACAATTAAATTATGTAGTGTCTAGTCTAGTGTACAAGTAGTTTAGTGTGTTAAATAAATTAGTGTTCAATTAATGTAAATAAATTATCAAATAAACGTTACAATAGCTATCTCTTGAAAAGAGCATCCTTCGGCTAGGTAGCTGTAATATAAAGAGTGGTTATACTGTTATACTCCTACTTTTCATTTTATTTATTGCCATACTGTAAAGTCATCGCTAATCTTTGACCAGGGGAAATGGAATCTATTCTTGTACTTCTCTGGATAAATGGTTCAATGAGAGACAACACATAATTGAACATTTCAGGGCTCATCCTGGTGTACTTAAAAAACTGTTCCCTATCATTGAGTTCAGCATACTTAACGATATTTTTATATATAATACACTGATTTTTCTTCGATTTATGTTCATCGGCCGTATCTTAAATATCCGATTTCTTCGCTTCTTGATGATTTCGGTTGCAAACAAAGTTGTAGTCACCAATAAAGAACACCCATCATTTCGACAACTTCTTCACTATCCATATTGATAGCAATTGATAGTTTAGAGGTTAACGCTTAAAACCGAAAATTCTGTGCTTTATGCACATGCGCGAAAAATATAATTGTTAATTTTGTTGGTTTATTTGAAATAATTGAACTGAAACTGCGACTTTTTGGTTTATTGCAAAATGGTGACTACATCGGTACAAGTGTTACTCGCTTCTTCATAGAATAGTAATTTTAGAAAATACATGTGTCTGTGTTCTCAAAACATAAAGATATTAAATAGTATGAAATGTAAATACATCAACACTCTCCCTTATTTAATAACTTTGCAGACTCCCATGTCGTTACATAATTTTCGTAAACGAATTGAAAACAGTGGTTTTGTCAAAATATCCGCGAGCTGATTTTGTGTGTCAACTTTTGAAATGTCCATTTCTCCAGCTGTGACCAATTCGCGAACAAAGAAGTGTCTGATACGAATGTGTTTCGTTCTTCGATGAAATTCAGGGTTTTGTGCTAGCCGGATGGCTGCTTCATTGTCGACTTGCAGAATGGGGGTCGACTTCAACTGGCCTAGTTCAGTCAGAAGTCTCTTGATCCAGATGATCTCTCTTGCGGCTTCACTGGCTGCCACGATTTCAGCTTCGGTTGTGGATATTGCAACAGAGGGTTGTCTCTGGCTCATCCACGAGATAGGCGCTCCAGAGTACAGGCACAGCACCCCTGAGGTTGAGCGGCCCGTACCAGGGTCACCACCATGATCTGCATCGCTGAAACACTCAAAAACCTCCTCTCCCAAGTTGGCTTTGTAGACCAGTCCAAGATCTGTTGTACCTCTCAAATACCGCAGCATCCTCTTCACCTTGAGCACATCTCGTTCAGTTGGTTTGTCAAGGTTCCTGGAGGCGACGCTGACAGCATACGCGATGTCTGGTCGGGTGCCACACATGAGAAACATGAGTGCTCCAATAGCTTGTCTGTATGGAAACTCAGAGTTCCTAGGGCTCTCTTCTGCGTCATTGTCCTTAGTGATTGGAGTAGGCACAGCCTTGCAACGGCTCATGTTGAATCTCTCCAGTACGGTTTCCGTGTAATGAGCTTGGCTCACCCTTATTGAACCATCTTTTCCTTGGTTGATTTCCAATCCTAGGTAGTACGATGCTGGCTTGGAGGTGATTTTAAACTCCCGTTTCAGATCATCTAAGAACTTCTGGAGTTCCTGCTCATCTTCGGCCGCAATCATTCCATCGTCAACGTAGAGAACAAAGAACATCTTCTTCTGTCCTTTTTGCCTCATGAAGAGACAAGGATCCGCTTCACTTCGTTGAAATCCTAGGCTGACTATGTAGTTGCTGAACTTCTCATTCCAGCATCGAGGAGCTTGCTTCAGACCATACAGGCTTTTCTTCAGGCGGCATACCTTGGCAGATCCATCACCATGTCCTTCAGGTTGTTGCATGTATATAGTTTCCTTGAGGTCACCATAGAGAAATGCCGTTGAAACGTCGATCTGTGCTAGTTTCATTTTCTCTTTTGCAGCAACACTGAGCAATGTTCTGATGGTTGATGTCCTGGCCACTGGACTGAAGGTTTGGTTGTACTCCACTCCTTTCCGCTGTGAATACCCTTTGATGACCAATCTGGCTTTGAATTTATCAATCGATCCATCGGCATTTGTTTTAAGTCGGCAGACCCATTTATTTGAAATGGCTCTTTTTCCTGGAGGCAGATCAACCAGTTCCCAAGTTTTGTTCTCTTCAAGAGCTCTCATCTCCAGACGCATAGCTTCCTTCCAGTGGTCCTGTTGGTCTGATTTAATGGCTTCACTGAAGGATTCAGGTTCTTGTTGAGGGCTTGAGAGATACATCACGAAGTCTTTATACTTTGACGGAGCATCTTGCTGTTCTTCAGGGGTCGAATCTTGTTCTGGTTGAACAGAAGGGTCTGAGCTTCCCTGAGGATGGATATCGATCTTGTTCTGCAACACTTTCTCCTCGAAAATGACATCTCTCGATCGAATTAGTTTACCTTCCTCTTCACAGAAGATCCTGTAGCCGTCGTCGTTGTCGTATCCAATAAGAATTCCTTTGGTAGCCTTTGGATTCATCTTCTTCCTTTGTTGCTTGGGAACATGCGCATAGCAGGTAGACCCGATAACCCGAAGATGTTTCAGACCTGGTTTCCTGCCGTACCACTGCTCGTAGGGAGATGTTCCCTCAGCGTGAGAAGGTCCAGTCCTGTTGAGAATGTAGGCTGCTGTCCGGATCAACTCGGCCCAAAGTGTTTGTGGAAGTTTTCCATGAGCATGCATCATTGCTCGAGCAGACTCGACCACGGTGCGGTTCTCTCTTTCGCTGGATCCGTTTTGTTCGGGAGTGTAAGGCGTGACAAGTCGTTGAAGAATTCCCTCTTTCTGCAAGATTTTTCTGACATACTGGTTATCGAATTCTTTGCCATTGTCACTCAGCAGCTCCATGATGGTGTGTCCGAGAGTCTTTGCTTCTGCAACAAATTGGAGTAATTTCTTTGGAACTTCAGACTTTTCTCTCATGAAGTAAATGGTCCTGAACTTCGTAAAATCATCCTTGAAGAGGACGAAATACTTGTATCCTGACATTGAGTCGTCGAATGGGCCGCAGACGTCTGTGTGAATTCGCTCTCCCGGTTTCGTTGTTCCAGACCTCGTTCCGAAAGGCAGACGATGAGCCTTGCCATAAACGCAGCCTTCACAGAGTTCGCTGTCCACCTCAACGTGAATTCCCAGCTCTTTGTTTAAGAGGGATCTCACGTGTCGCTTGTTCTGATGACCAAATCGTTCATGATAAAGTTGGAGAAGGTTGTCCTTTTCTGTTGCATTTACTTCCTTGAATGCACTTTTGTTCACGTTCCTTACTCTCAGCTTGTAGAGTCCACCAAACTGCTCACGAATTCCAATTAATTTTGTTTCGCCGTTGATGATGAAACTGCAGACCTCTGGAGACGAGTTGAACCTGCTGGCTTTGTTTCTGTCTTGGGCTGCAAGGACTGAGAATAGATTTCTCTGGATCCCAGGAACGCACCATACATCAGCCAACGTGAGCTTGTGCCACTTGCCGTTGACCGCTGCTTCGATGTCGATATCACCTTTTCCAATGGCTGCAACCTTCACACCGTTCGCTGTGGTCACTGAGTGTTCCGTAGAAAATGGTTCAAATGTTCTGAAGATACTCCTATTCATAGAAACATGGCTCGTTGCTCCATTATCTACAAACCAATCGTCAGAGTTGCACTCCGAGTTCATCACAATCGAGGTTATAGCGACCAAAGTCATGTTGGCACCGCTTTCTGATGTTCCTGAGTTGCTGGGCTTGGGAGGTCTTCCATCGGCGATCCACTTTCTGCATTGTTTGATAGTGTGATTAGGTTTCTTGCAGTAAGGACAGATTTTCCTTTTGTTGTTCTTTTGGAGATTGTCTTTCGAAGAGTTGTGCTGCTGAGTTTGCTGTTTGGACGAATTAAAGTAGAGTGCTTCTTGTTGAGATGAGACTTCTTTGCTTCTGAGTGCCCTCTCATACGCACACAGCTGATTGGTCAGGTTGTCGACTGTCCTTTCGGTTTTTGACATCAACATCCAGCTAGACTTGAACGAAAAATATTCTTCTGGCAGTGTACCTAGTATTTTACAGATCATAAATACATCTGGCAGATCGTACTTCATTCCGTCATCTTTGGACATTTCCTGTTTTAGTTCGCTCCACAGGTTCTTTAGTTTTGAGACATGTGTTGCGATGTCATCCACATTAGCCTTTTTGCAGCTGAAGAATTGCAGGCATAAGTTGTACACTTTATCTTCAGAGATGCAGTCAAATAGTGTATGAAGTTCTACCCACACTTCTCGGGCTGATGTGAGACGCATGATTTTTTGTAACGTCTCTTCTGACATGTTAGTGGTTAACACAATCAGTGTGTGGCTATCCGCCTTATTAAAAACATCAAGCTGAGTCTGATACGCCTCTCTTGCCTCAGAGGTTGCGTCCTCAGGAAGTGAGTCTGGCTTCTCTAACCTGCCTTCAATTACGTCTAACGCTCTGGGGATCCCTCGTAGGCAAATACTTATTTTGTATCTCCATGTGTTCCAATTTGCTTTTCCTTCTAGGAGGCCAACGTTGATTGTCCTGGTTGAATCCATTGCGTGTGCACGTGGTTCTAACCTCAAAATCGGTCCTCGGAGTTTTCGTCAAAAATATTGCTCCAACACACTGTTCTTATTTCGTCCAATTATTCACTTTAGCTCAATGCGTAACTGTGCCCATAACCTGTTGGTTTATTTGAAATAATTGAACTGAAACTGCGACTTTTTGGTTTATTGCAAAATGGTGACTACATCGGTACAAGTGTTACTCGCTTCTTCATAGAATAGTAATTTTAGAAAATACATGTGTCTGTGTTCTCAAAACATAAAGATATTAAATAGTATGAAATGTAAATACATCAACAAATTTTTAGTTGAAAAGATGAAAGATAACCATCTTCTTAATACTTAATTATTAATTTAATTGACATACTGCAGATGAGATTTTCCTGTATTTATCTTTCTTAATTCTTAGTTGTTAATTTAATTCTTACTTTAGTTGAGTTTATAAACTCACCTTAAATTGAATAAGTTGTGGACTAAACATTTTAGATTATAACGGTGTAGATTATACACCGTTAATACTTCGTGTATTTGTTGTTTATGCTGAGTCGGACACTCTTCTGATAGCGAGAGAGCTCGGTAGGGGGTCATTTTTTGTGGCACGGCCCCAAAATCATCAACTTGGTGCGAGAAAATATTTTATAACCAACATGGCAACGTTATGTAATCAATAAACCTATTACCTTACTGCTGATTTTTGCCCAATCGCTTATTTAATAATTATTTAACTAAATGGTAAACTATTGTCCGACAAAAATTTCGGGTCATTTTGGCTGTCGGACACCCTAAATTTAAGGAGATGGTGCAACCCCTATGTAATGTAATTTTATGTTATTTTAATTCAATTATGTTTTTACGACATATAAGTCTCATTCCATCTTTTGTCCGACAAAATAATCGAGTCTTTTAAGAAATGTAACGAAAAAAATAATAAAATTTTCTATATTTGACATTATAATGTAAGTATATTTTTTATATAATATAATATTATATTAATAAATATATTTAATAGCAATGCACAAACCCATTCTCACGCGATTTATTGGAGAAACATTTAATAATATAACGTTCGGACAATCTGTTCACGATGATATGTACGGACCTATTCTATTAAATGCAGGGTCCGAAATCAACAAGATCGAAAGAGAACCTAATAGTAGTTCGTTAGTATGACAGAGAAGGAAGTTTTGCAACGTTGCCGGCCTGTGATGTATCGCGAGCTAGCAACGTCGCAAGTTCTTTCTCTGTTTAGCCAACGAGAAATATATGGCCTTTCTTTCGCTCTTATGTTTATACCATACTGCGACTCTGTAGAAACGGTCTGTATACATTTTTATCGTCAATTGGAAATAAAGGAGATGAACAGCGGATGCAATTTATCAATGATATCCGTAATACTTAATCCACAAAAGTTTGATGAACAAATTGTGAAGAATAAAGTTATTAATTTTTCTGCTAAATGTATACAAAAGACTAAAATAAGTGGTTAATTCAAAGAAATATCAATTTTGCGAGATATTTTTAAGAGGCAGTCTATGCATTCTATAAAAAACATTGATATCGAAAAAGCGCTAACATACCCTCTAACGCCACAATCATTTTCTTTATCCCATAATGACCGAATTATCTGTAAAACACCAAAATCAGTGGTTCTTGGCAAACTACATACCAGACAGTTAAACGGATATTCCTGCATCTGATATTCATATTTATGATGGATTTCATCTATTGCATAAGTTAAAAAATGTGTCTGATACTTATCGTAAAATTTTCAAACATATATTTGAACACATCTTTACTGGTAACATGTAAGTTCACATTATTTTTGATAAATATAACGAACCGAAGATTAAAGATTAGGAGTATCGACAGAGAGGAGAGGATCAAACAATATATCATACACGCCATTTTATTAGAAAAAAAAACTGTCAATAGGCCAGGCTACAAAAAAAGTTGATATTTTGTTCTACAGTATCTGAAAGTTTTAAATGGTAGGGGCGACCTATAGGAAGATCTCTGTATGACCATATACAGCTAGAATGTCCCTGTTTTGTATAAACAATGGATTAAGGTCTGAAAATCAATTTTTTCCTCATAGAATTTTCCGGTTGCATTTTAGAGAAAAATGGTCAACAGGAAAGTTGTAGAGAATAAAAAGACGGTTATTTTTTAAAAATTAAAATCGATAAATAAACAATTGAGTTATTGGCAAAAAACATCAATTTTTTAATATTTTATAAATGTGAATAACTTTTGCAATAAAAGTGATAAGTGGAATGTAATATACGAATTATGAAGCCTTTAGGGGTCTTTATAAGTGTTCAAAATTTCAGCCAGATCGGGTTATTAGTTTACGAGATATCTTATTTGTTTATCCCAGAGACTCAATGTTTAAACAATCGAGCTTACCCAGGCTGCAATCCTACAGATATTTAATAAGATGGAATAGTTTCCTTGAATGCCGAACTATAGGTTAAGTTTGAAAACCAACTCATTTTTAATGATATTGTTGTTAAATAAATCATTTTAAAAAGGGGCTAATTTTTTGCTTATAAACAAATTGAATAACTTTTTTGTCTATTGTTACACCCGTTTTTAATAAATTGCATCGAAAAGGTGGTACAAAATCCTTTCATTTTATTTAAAAAAAGGTTCTACTGTCAATAGAAGCTGAGATAGCAACATTTAAAAAAAAATGATATCTTCATTATTGATAAATATTAAGAGCCGAAATTTTCACCAATTTTACATAAAGACTTAATCTGTGAATATAGGATTTATAGGTTTAAAATCTATGCACCCTGAAAAAAGTTATAGCCCTTTAAAGTTAAGAATTTGGCTCAAGTCCACGATGTCGTAGTGAAGGGGATAGCAGATCGTTTTGAAACTGAATCTTCAAATTGGACGCGCTAATTTTTTTTTCGATATGTCGGCTTCTAAGCAACGTAGAACCTTAATTTTTTTATTTTGGGGTAACTTGACGAAATATTAACATCTAACCTATTTTCTTCGCCGTGGAAAATTGGAAAATCCCGGAAAATTCAATATCTTTGTGTTTTATATTTTTATACAATTCATATATTTTTATCGACCTAGAAAATCACCGATAATTCAATACACACAATAATCACAATTTTTTTACAACTTATATGCTAATTTTTTGCAGCGGTCTTTGTTTTTTAAATTTTGTAAAAAATTAGTATATTTTTATAGTATATAGTATACAAATATTTATTTCAGATAGATATAGAAAATGATGATCATTTTCTGATTTTACTTGTAATGAACCTTAATTCAGTAATATTAATTATAATAATAAATAGTATTTTACTAAAACAGAATATTTTCATCATTTTCTATATCTATCTTAAATAAATTTTTGTAATATTCATAACAATGAAATTGTAAAATATACTAGTTTTATACAAAATTTAAAAAACAAAGACTGCTGCAAAAAAATTAGCATTTAAATTGTAAAAAAAATGTGATCATTGTATGTATTGAATTTTCGGTGATTTTCTAGGGCGATAAAAATATATTAATTGTATTGTAATTTTGCGGTCCAATGGACCCTCTATTTCTTTATCTGTACATATCCATACATTCACATATATGATTTCACTTGTGCAACTAAACACCTGCATTTTAAAAATACCAGTGCGTTTCTGAATAAGCAAAAAGATAAGTCCCATGGTTTTGTATAGAGACAACGGGCTCTTTTCGAATGTCCTCGGTAAATTCAGATTTTATTGAGTGTTCCAATTGCTACTGGTTAGAGTATAACATCGTAAGACTTTCTCATATTGCCAGACAAAATATTCATGGCAAAATTATTACTGTTTTACAAAATAAATTTAGTACATATTTTAATAATTTTTTAATATTTTTAAAAATAACACTTTCTCTTATTAGTAAATATTTCATTTGATTGTTTGTTAGATGACAAAGGTTTCTGAAAAGTGTTTTTGAATACAACTAACTTTATCGAAACGATAAATTTATTTACTTATGTAATATACCAACAACAAATTTCAATGTCCATACTTCGAAACAAGATTCCAATATTATCATCGACTTGGAATAAATAAAAAAAAATATACTTGATGGAGATGTATCAGTTAGATTCAACAATTATACCCTACAAACCGATGCACTTAAGTTTAAGGAAGTGTCTTTAAGGCAATTTCAGATAAATATGTTTCAAATCAAAGGTAGAGGTATTAAACAGCTAACTTAAGTTATGAGATTTGGTATAAATCAACAATTTTTCAACATTTTAACAATCAACATTTCCACTATTTATAGCTTCTGAGATAACGTTGGCCACATACACACATTCATATTTCCAAAAATATGTTTTTCGAACTCAGGGGACCTCAAAACGTCTAGAAATGGCAGTATCTCAAATTCCGAAAATCAGTACGATTACAATACTTTTACTTATTACATGGATACCCCATGTGTAAATGCTTTTACTTATTACATGGATACCCCATGTGTAAAACTAAAAAAACAAAAAAAATACTCTTTAATGATGAATCACACCAAAAAGGTAACATTTTTTTAAAAAAAAATAATAATAGTAATAATAATAAAAAAAATAAGAATAGTATAATTAACTAGCAAATAGACGTTATTGTAATAAAGCGTGGGGTGCTTGATATATACTCTTAAAAATATTCCATCAGTACGATTAGTATAAAATTATTGTACAAAAATCACCCACAAATTATGCTCTTCTTATTTTTAAATCAAAATTATTTTTACCTTTTTAGTTTGATTCGTCATTAAGGCGTGTTTTTATAGGTTTTTTTTCAAACTATCATTTATACCTTCACTATCGATTAAGGTACCTACAATCACATATTTTAAAGCTGTAAAAGTTATCGATGTATAAAAAAACTAACAGCCCTCCACGTCCCTACTTTTACTATTAGGATATAGATGTCCCTGTAGGTGTAAAATTTTAAAATTAGGTTGTGCCACCACGGTAAAACCGTTTATATTAACTGGTGATATTAAAAAGAAAAGGAAAATATAGAAGGTCTCCACAAAATATATTTCTCACTTAATGGGAAACATAGACATAATATAATGAATGTTAATGTTGGACTGTTGTGCTAATTTCTGATATATGGATTTTGTGATGCATACGTTTTAGGTGTTTTTATAAATATAAAAATGTTTGTCAACACTAATATTATATATTACATAATTGTTTGTTTATAACGGGTGTTTTTTTTTTAATTTCACCTCATAGTAGGCTGTGGATGGTTGTTTGTGAATGCACCTTACTAAAAAAATGTCAATATTGAAGTATTTTGTCATAGCCTCACTTTTTTAATAAAAATTGAAACTGTTCCAATCAGTTACTAGTATCTTGAAAAAGACAGCTTAGCTCTATTAATTAGGCGTTAGATGAGTGAGACTAAAGAATATAATAATCTAAATGCGAGAACCTCTGTGAAAACACACTTGACAACTCTTAACTCTTCCACGGAAGTGCTTGGAATTATGTGACTTTTGATAATGACATTTTTTAGTAAGGTGCATTCACAAACCTATCCACAGCCTACTATGAGGTGAAATTTAAAAAAAAAACACTCGATATTATATAAAACAGATAAATTCCTGTAATAAATAGGTAATAAAACACTTCCTAAACATGTCCCGAACTTAGTGGACGAAACGTTGGAAACACAAAAACTCATTTTATTTGGGGAACCAAGACAACCTATAACCTTTTTTTAGACTCTACCCCGAGAACTTCTAGTTGCGTTTGATTAATATAGTTATAAATATGTTTTATTTAAACATGCCATTTGCTTTTTATATGTATGCACGCACATATATACATATAAAAGTAATCGCTAATTTTTCTTTTATACTGAACGAATCAAGTATGCACACAAGGCATGTCCTATATCTGTCTTTGTATTCATATTGCATAAAAAATAACAATAAAAATATCTTCCATTAGCCCTAAACGACAAAATCTCACTGAGGAAACAGCAACACCACCACCATCACCACCACCACAGAGAGAAGGATTACAGCTCGGAGACAAACTCTGAGCACATAAAACGATACAACAAAAGGAACCACGACAGGTACTCCACAGATTTTGTGAGGACAAACTCTGAGAAGGAATACTCCGGCGACGGTAGTGGCGGGGGAGGCGTGATGGACCAGAGCTACAAAAAGGCGACGAAGATCGTCGACGAGCTGACGAGGAGTACGAGGCCCAACAACGCGTTGTACGAGAAGCATAGGCAGAGATGCGCGGCTGCCTCGGAGGGATACAATGCCGACATCCTGCGGCACTACAACGCGAGAAAATCGACGTCCGTCGCGGACTTCTTCCAGCCGAAATACGACTCGAAGAGCATCGAGGACCTCGACGCCTTCGACTCCTCCTCGAGAATTACCGAGAGGATGTTCAAGAAGATTCAGGACGCGAGGAGCGTCAAGTCATTGGATTTCGACAGCGATTTGAATTATTCCAAAAAAGGTGAGAATTTTCATTAAAAATTTATAACCGTGCATCATGTAAAGTGAGACATGGCAAATTTCAATTTCCTCTTCAAAAGGATACGAAAAAAGCAAGTAGGAGCATCCATAATTTTTTTTTATTGGTACGCTATTTTGCCTATTTCTAACATGCTTTGGCGTGCGTAAATCGGGCTTTTTCGCACGCGCGTTTTTTAAAGTCGCTATGGAAACGTATCAACAACGGCCAAATCAACCAATAACAGCGTTTTTGGCCGTAGCGGGACGAGCCGATTGGTGGCACGACGGGCGACGGGCCCTCACGAAGCGTCACGAGTGTCATTCAAATTAATCATATTGGGTATGCATTTGGTTTTGGTGTAAAAATGGTACTACTAAAAAAAAAATCGCGTAAAGTATTCGTGGATAACTGCTCTTTCAAACACTTGCTCTATTTCGAGCACTCCGGCTACGCCGTCGTGCTCGAAAACTCGCGCGTGTTTGATAGAGCTCAATATCCACTCATACTTTAATATACTATACTAACTAAATTCTGAGTGTTAGGACAAGAAAAATTGGCCCGTCTACGCAGCATCTAATGGTCCATAGCGGCAACATTAATTAATTTTTCACTTTTATTCACGTTAGTTTTAGTTTGCTTCTCAATTATTTTAATACATCGAATTAAGAGTTTCCAATAAAAGTATTTTCTTTTATCGCATTATAAAATTAAAATATTAATTATTCCCAAAATCTGGATTAAATAAGATAAATATGTTGAAGGTCTTTCAAAATTATTGCTGGAAATTTTAAAACCTTTGTGAAATCAAATTTAGTGATCGTAATGCACATTAGCTTTTACCTCTGTGCAAAGGGGTCCTAAGGGTGTATCCCATCTCGGCACATTTTATTGCGGCCAATTTTACGACACTTTGTCGGTCCATTTCTAATATACAAATCTCGGCACAACGGATGATGCCCAGCCTGGCGGGTCGAGCAGGTACACACTACAATAATAACCTAACTCGGCATAAATCTAGGAAGGTACCTGCTTGATATTACGGTATTGTCGAAAATAAAGGTTGTGCGCAAAATTCATAATATTTGGGAAACCTAGTATACGCAGCAAACCGTATGCTAGTGAACGTCATGTGATACGCTCAAAAGGACGTTGGAAAAGCAAGGGGGCAAGGCCTAATAGGCATCATCAGAATTTTCTGTAGAATGTATAGAAAATCTAACCTGAGGGTGATCGGTTATACACAAATAATTTCCGTGCCGAGCTGGGCTCTGTTTTTGTTTTTCGTTTTTGTTTTAATTTTCTCAATATCCGCATCTCGAATGGTTTTGAAATTTAAATATGTGTTCTACTATCGAATATATGTAATCAGTGTAATCACGTTTAATAACATTTTTGGATAAATCTTCTCTGAAGAGCAGTTTTTATCTGTCGTTTTTCAGTTTTTCGAAAATAATAAAAAACAGACAATACAGGACATATTAATGTTTACAGCAATCTTAGCGATATAAAACGAGGCACCTATTCAATAAATATAGTCAGTCAAAATATATGGTAAAAGAACCTGAACTCTATTTTAAAAACATAAAAATGACTATATCGAATTTGGTAGTATGTTAACATAACAGCTTTTTATATGTATTACTTAGTGAAAAATTGAAAACTTATTCTAATGGAAAATATATCCAAGGCGAACTTCTGCCTTAAAAATCAAACTCGTACATTTCAATTCATTTCAATATAACATGTTATGACGCGAAATGTAAACATCAGTGTGAAGCGTGCTCTCTATTATCTGACGAAGTCGGCGCATTTCAAAGGGGACCACTTCGGAGAAATCAGTAGAGCGCGACCATAAAAACTCCCTCTCGAAGGCGACAGAATAATCCAGAACGTCCAATTACAGAAAGAATAACTCGGAAGCTTCTCAAAAAAAAAATTATTAAGGGATATAAATTACGAGCCGGTTCCGTGGCGGGCAGAGTAGACCAGGAGCCGCCGCACCATGAGTTAAATGGTGCGATAAGCGGACTAGCGAGAATTGTTCAAATAAATTAGCGCATTAAGTGTATAACACTAATTGATTAGTTAAGGAATACTATTAAAAAAATGAGATAGTGCTAAGAACTGTAAAAATAAATTAGAATAAAGATTGCAATATTAGTATCACTACACATATCAACACTGTTTCATTTTCACTTACTTTATGTCCATACCTAATGTAACTGTGAAGTATTATTAGTTATCGGATATAAAATAAGGCGTGCTAAATAGTTGAAATGTAAATAAATTGAACTCCACCATCTTACAAGTGCAAATGAAATACCATTCAATAGCCCTCTGCTATGTATGATCTAGAAAGCTGTTTGCTACGATGGTACATAACGTGATGTGGTAGAATAATGCTACGGAGGTGAGCTTGTCAAGAATGTGTTCGTGGACTTTCAAATGTACAAGGTGCACAAGGTGCATATTCCGTTGGACAATCTGTTCTTCCTGTGGTTTACCAGCAACCAGCTAGCTGTTGTACCTACGGCTATACCTCAAGCGACTACTTCGGCAATAATTCTTACATTGCAATGAAGTGTTTTTGTACTTGATTAGATTTCTTAGCTTGGCTATTATTGGTACAATAGTAGACTATTTTATCTATTTCTTGTTTTTCATAAATATCTTACCTAATATATTAACACAGTCCATGACATCGGATTTTTTTAGCTATTCAAGAAATTCTGTACTGAACGTTGTATGGACGTATGCCTGATTAACTGTTCAAGTTAAACGCTGACTAATATTTTTACTATTTTATTTAACTCAACAACGAAAGAGAAGGATGAACAAAATGGATGGTTATGGAGATCTTGTCTCGACGATGGTTCGTAAGAGAGCCACATTTTAGAACAAAAATTTCCTAAGAGATTTTTCCGGACTACCTGCTATAATAGGGTAGACGACACTTGTCCTTTTCGATGATCAGAATTGTCCCGGGAATGTCAGTGCACATCTGGTTAGTTTTCTAAAGGGCCAGAATACCAACTAAAGTGCCCCATCATTTATAACATGCCCGTTACACTTTACAAGTAATTTACTCAAATTAAAAAAATCTTGAAATGGGCCAAAACGACGGCCATTTGAAAAAGATGTGAATATTTTCGTTCCAAATGTCACGAGTTTAAAATTCCTTAAGCAATTTAAAGTTATTCAAACAATAATCTTGAAATAATAATAATAATAATAATAATAATAATAATCCTTTATTGCCCAACAGGTAACACCCAATTACAGGACATAATTAAATTGAAATGTGTCACATGATACAATAGTAAATAAAAGTATATAAAAAAGAAAAACAAAGTGCAAATTGCATTAGTAAGACAAAAACTTGTTATTATTGAAGTAATATAAACTATTAACTATAAACTATTAATGGTGATGAACGGTAAACAGATTAATGTAGTCAATTCCATATTTCCATTGCTACTTCTTTCATATGCTTCACCGAACAGTTATTGATATCGCAAAAACTGCATATGGAATTGTAGTTATCACACATATATTTAATAGGAGAGTGCAAGATTAAATTTGTTCGTGCTGTAGAGCAGTAAAATGTGAGTTTAAGCCTTGAATGAGCCCTTGGTACCCTAAAGTTCAATTCTGATAGGAGTGAACTGTAATCAATTTGGCCGTGCAGCAGTTTATGTAGAAAAATTATTGAAGCACATTTTCTCCTTTTTTCTAAAGAAATGAGTTGAAAGTGTTGTAGGAGGTCATTATGGTCAGAGCCCCTAGTTGGATAGATACCACTGTTTTTGAAGTGCATGAATTTAAAAAACTTTCTTTGTACCTTTTCGATTGCGTACTCATGACAAAAATAATAAGGGCTCCTAATGACTGAGCACTATTCAAGTTTGGATCTCACATACGAGAAGTATATTTTCATAGCGTCAACATTTGTAAAGTTCTGACAGTTTCTTATGATAAATCCTAACATTTTGTTGGCTTCAGAAGCTTTTTTTATTTATGTGATTGGGAAAAGCCATTTTGGAGTCAAAGAATACTCCTAAATCTTTAGTCTCATTACAACGAGTCAGCAAGTTACCTTGAATATTGTATGGGTGTTGGATATATGCATGTTTCCTAGTATATGACATAACTTTACATTTATCAATATTCAGTTGTAGATTATTAATTACACACCAAGCCTGTATTGGTGTATGGGAATAAACACTGCAGATTTAAGGTCAATAAATTAAATTGAATTTATTAAACTATTACATTACACTAAAATCGATTACTAATTTAATCCGACGTATCCAAAAGATAGGAACGATAGATTTAAAAATAAATAACAACTGCTCGTTTGTTTTGTTTAGCGATTTCTCATAATAATTGCTAATTTTTTTTTACTTTCCATTTTTGCTAATTTAAACAGATTTCACAATTGCAATAAATATATTCCACAAATAAATCAGACAACACCATTGTAACGACTGCGTGGTTTAATCTTGATCATGCCCTTATATTGTACTTGTTGATGTACCGTCATCGTTAGGGGGTCGTTAAAATGTTCTTTTTTTTTGTACACACAAAAAGTAAAATTGAGGACAATACATTTTGTCTGAACCATCTGGGAGCCCATAATCTATAACTGGACGACGTTTTCAGGTCCTGGTTATTTAATAAATATTGTATCGTAATGTTTTACAGATTCAAAATAACTACACTCCACTAATTAAATAGTTAACTAAATTATTTAACACTAATAACTAACACTTATTACTTAAATTATATCTCACACCTGCTTATTTATATATCTTCCGCGCACGGCCGCTCAGGTCAGTGGTGTTCGTCAGGTTCCCTGTTCATTACTCTCCGTCCGGCGGCGTTCTCTTTTATTTCTGCCGCATGCTGCTTCGCGAATATTCTCGTCGTTGTCGAAGGATATAGAACTTTCGTCGAACCGTCTCGAATTCCAATAGCTGAAATCGATTCGTCGATTGGACTGCTCCTGACTTGTGTTTATTTTGTGACTAGACTTTTTGTTGCAGTATAAATTTAACTTACTTCTTCACCTTCTTGGTAAGTCGGGATTTTTTTACATCTTTTGAGCCCATCGAGAGCCTAAGCTATTCTCATGCAAAGTTTTAAGTTTCTAATTATTTGGGGAGTACCTCAGAATATTACTAACAAAAGGAAATTCACCCCCATTTTTCATTTTGTCGGAAAGGAACTTAGGAGTAGGTACCGTATTTTTATGAAACAACTTCGAGCCTAAGTTATTAAGGGGCTAAATTTAAAGTATGTAGCCATTTGGACATTGCTAAATAAATTCCACCCAGCTTTCTATCTCCTCGGTATAGGAAATTCTGGAAACCTAAAAAACAAATTTTCCCTCTATTTTTCAGCTTTCAAAAAGAAATATTGGGAGTTATTGAACTTTTTTGGATCTATTCCGTACCGAAGGTGTAGAGTACAGAGTTTTCACGTCTCCAGGTAATCGGGAAGTGCTGGACATTTCCGGATTGTTAACTACTTAATATTGTAACGTTTTCGTGGGTTCAAACATTACATTACACTAATTTTGTACAGAACCAATTATTTAACACTAATTACTACTACCTAACACTTAACGATTAATTTATTTATATTATTTTCTTCGCGCACAGAAATTCCGCTTGCAGAATAGCTCTTCCGTTACAACTCTTTCTCGCTATCTCTAGCGGGACTTTTTATCGCTCTCGCTTACACGTTCAAGATAAAGAGAGAACAATCCGCAATGTGCGCTTTCTGGGAAGGACGCATCGATTCTCGGAAACATATTTGTCGGCTTGCCGCATTCATTCCAAATTTCCGTTACCTTTTTATAGATTTTATTTACTAGTTGTCACTATATTATCGCTGGTTTACTCATTTGAATGCTCCCTAGTCTTCTGTCTCTTTGTTGATCGTTGTTCTTTGTTTGACTCTGTATTTAGTGGCATTTTAATTCTTTTTGTCATTGACTGTACTTGACAAATATGGCTGACTTTTCGGAGCCATGATTGCCAAAGAACAACAAGGCGCTGTTAAATAGTTAGACTGTTTTCACAAATTATCCCCAAAATTATTACCCAAACTTACCTTAATACACAACTGAGAATGATATCCACAATGGTTTCGCCATGGTGGTGATTAGTGTGCACAAATGAAATTCGTTTACTTACGTGTATAGATTATATCACTTGAACCGTTTGCGAATTTCTATGTGGTACTTATCGGTTCTGTTATATTACAGGTACTCCGGATTACAACTCAGAGTCCGGTAACGACTACGTCAGGACGAGACCGACGCCGCCCAAGAAACCAGTTAGGTTGTCCCTCCACAAGACGCACAGCCTGCAGTCAGTGGAGAACAACGACAGGAAATCGATGAAGAGAAATTACAAAGGCGAGATCTCCGACATCCCCGTGATCAATTATGATCAGTCCAGGTGGAATCATAGGAACAGTCTAGACGGCATCTTGGATGACGGAAATTGGTGCTAAGTCATATCGATTATTCGAACGATCGTAAATTGAATAGATTATCGAAACTGAATGCTAGTTGAGCTAAAGTGCGATCATGAGTGGGTAAGCAAAGCGAAGTCTAGACTAGTTGTTTGAGCTTAGATTACTTCGACAACTCGAGAACCATTTAAAACAACTTCTAAATAACTTTGGAACAATTGGAAACAACTTCGAAAATTTTCCAAGGCCCTAGGGACTAAGAACACTTAAAGACGACGATTGACAGTTCCGTTCCGGTTAATGCACCAGAATCCACATTGTTTATCTACTATAGTGTAGAAATTTGTTAAAAACCCTTTATTTGTTTACCCAATACAAATCCAGCGACATAAATGAATTTTCGCACTCTTAGTACTGTGCTTATAAAATACGACTGATGTAAAATAATAAAATAATTTTTTTCACTCGTAGGTTTCACTTTTATGTTCCCCACGTTCTATCCCGAAATGGACCTCCTTCCCGATTTGATAAGCCCACGCCATCCTCTCACTGCTAAAGTAAACACCCGGCTGGCCGTCTTTAGATAATGTAATCGCCCCTGAAATCATGGTATCAATGAATAGCAATGCAATAACAGTGGCAACGATGACTTTTTGATTTGTTTTAACCCTATGTTCACATTTACTATATTAAGACTTATTTTGTGATGTGCGCCTCACGCACGGAATTGGAAACTTTTAAAATCAAGTTACATACCTGCTGTGTTTCTTAACCTAGCGGTCATCTTTTTAATACACTCTTCAGTTGCTTGCTGTGGCGATTTTTTGTATTCCATTTCTTTTACTATGTTGTGAGCCAAACATACCTTGGCAATTGTCTCGCCATGACCTAAAAATACACAATTTAGTTAAGATACAAGTAGATGTAGTCCAAGAAATTTAATAGTATTTAATGTAAAAAAAGACGATGATTATTTGCTTTTATAAATAGTGCTAAAGGCATCTCCGTGATTGTTAAATAAAAGCAAAATCATTTATAGCAAAAGAATTGTCTTGATTTTTCAGCCTTGAGTTACCAGTGGTCGATACCGCCCCGGAATCGTTATCAGCGTATGTTCCACTCCCAATCATGCTAGTATCGCTGCATCTCCCGACCAGTTTCCCGTTCATCCCGCCAGTTGATGTCCCAGCCACTAAATTACCATGACAGTCTAAAGCAACGGCTCCTACGGTGCCAACCTCGCTGGGATCCTAAAAGAGGAAAATATCACATTGCGCACAATATTTCCATTCAGTGTAATGAAAGATAAAAAAAATAACGCCGATGAAAAAATACGTGATATTCGTATGTGTGCATGTGGTTATACAGTGCGTTTAATAACTGGGATCAATTTTTTAGTACGAACCGTTTTTTTTCTTTTCTAAACGAAGTTAAGAAAGGGGTGGGGGATGGGGAGGGGAAGAAAGGGGGGGGAGATATGGCTATTAAATACGCAACGTTTAGAGTATTTTTTCCATGATAGCTCATGTATATGAAGCAAAATCAAGATATGTAACTTTTTACCATTACCTGATCTCCGATTTCCGTTACGAAATGCGATCCGCGTTTCTTAAACTCCTTTAATGCAGCCTTTGCATATGGACTGACCAAGGCTCCTGGAGGTAACGTCGCCACCCCTTGCTCTTTGGCGAACTTGTTGGCACCGGCACCAGCCAACATCACGTGAGGAGTCTTCTCCATCACCAGCCGAGCCAGACTAGAATCCATGTTAACATATCAAAATATGAAGTTGGCGTTCCCGTCGGCCACTAATGTATTAGTTATGTAGATCACATTAACATAAGGAGGACAATTAGAAAACGTTTAAGCACACAGGAAAGGTGAGAGGATTCGTATATGCCTCGTTTTATACAAGCAGGCCCCCTCATTTACTCTTGTTTGTACTAGTAAAGTAATAAATAGAAAAGAATTGTAACATGGGCAATAGAATGTATTGGGATATAAAACACTTGAGCCAAGAATAACAGGACCATACTATAAAACCTCTATAAAGTATGCGATGGATACTAGCTTGTACTCAGTTTATCTAGCTAGGCAGTGACTGATAGAGTAAGTAAGTTATAATCTATAATTCATGTGTCTGGGAAATACTAGTTTTGACGGGACATTACTTTAATCCAAGAACGGCTCAACTGCGATATTTATTAGAGACCAGGCATTCCTTTGTGCTATCATGTATATTTTACACGTGCCTAAAATATGATAGAAGAACCATTAACAGAACAATGCCATACAGGGTGTGTTATTATGCCTGTGCCAAACGCACACTGGAAGTGGGTAAAGTTTAAATAAATTTATTTATCTACTTTACGTCACTAATGATCTCATTATTACACCGAAAGTAGTGTAATAATATTCATATTGGATTTGCTCCATCAGCGACAGAAACTGGTCTCAAACTGTCAGAGGCATGCGCAGTGGAAAATATTCGTCCTATTAGGTCCAAATTCGTACGAATAATTTCTACTGCGCGTGCCTCTGACAGTTTAAAACTAGTTTCTATCGCTGCTGGAACAAACCTATTATTACACTACTATTAGTAACTTTTAGTTTTGTTAGATTTGTACGTCAGCCTGTCACGTAGACGTGCGTAGACGACAAGGTTGAATTATTAGTATTTCATTAAATTTCTTGAGCAGCTTTGCGTATTTTTGGGGGTGTACAGGTCAATTCTATATTTTTGTCTTCCATTTCGCTTATGTAAGTAAGTAGTTATTGAATTTGTCCTAGGGCTACTAGATTTTCAAATTCAAATACGAAACGTCCATGTCAGTAACGTCAGTATAACCAACCCACGCCAAATTCCGTAGTGTAATACGAAAACTTAAACAGCCAAAATTTAATGAGTTAATAAAGCAAAGTAGATAAAATAGTATTACACACGTTTAATAAGACATATTGCCACACTCGTTCTATTAAAGCACTCGTGTGACAATACTCCGTCTTATTAAACTAGTATAATAATATATTATTTGGCTTGCGAGGTAACTATTTGACTGTCGTCAACTTCATATCTCACTTAATCGCCATTTCTACCCAAATCATCCTATCGAAACGTTGTGTTTTCAAAATGTGCAGAATTTTATCAGCTTCCACACGGATTTTTCGAAATTCAAATTACTCGAAAACTTTAAAGGTAAACAGAAGAAACTAGAACAACAATTTTTTAAAAAAAATTGAATGTCTCAGAAGGCCATCCTAAATTAATTATGTTATGTTATTCAAGGCCAAATAGATTATCTTTCTCCCAAATGGTAATATGTCAATTTGGCACACTTCTTTATGGTCTTTCAAAAATATTCACTATTTTCACACGTTTAAGTGTCATATGCGTTATGTATTCGCTCGCACCTTTACGTTTTTGGATAATTTTAACACACGACTAGCATCGGCTCAAGTTAAAAATAAACAAAAGAAATAATATAAATCAACTTCTAACATATCCTGTGGAAGTAAAATAAATTATATGTTTTATTCGATATGTTTTATTAGATTTTTTTATATTTTGCATTGTATACATGAATTTATACATGTGAAATCAGTATAATCAGAAGCTTTTAATAATTTTTAATGCCGAAGAACGCAGAAATGCCGTGCTGAAAAGGTTAAGGAATGGAAAGGAGTATTGTCAATTTGGTGAGTTATCCGAGAGACTATTGTTGAAGGAAATGTAAAAGTAGCAAGTCAAGGATAAAGCCAACAAACAAGAGTGCCTTAGTGTTAAACGATAATAATTAATATGTCTGCCTGATTTTCCTCCATTCCTGCCACCTATTATTGCTTATTTCACATTAGTAAATTAATGTAATTAATCAATTTCTCGAAAAAAGGGATTTTGTATTAATCCTACTTCTGTTAACTGTTAATTCATATCCATTCTTTTACTTATTTTTACCTTGAGTAATAATGTTCATGCGTTAAAATTATCTAAAACTTTAGGATACGACCTAATCATAATGCAGACAAGGCTTAAACGTATGAAAATGACCATTGTCTTTAAAAGGCCATATCTTCCAAATGGGGCAAAATGGCATCTTGCCGTTTGGCCTTGAATGTAACCATAATTATTCTTACATTCTGAAATACATCAGATGTCAAATTGCCTAGTTGGTTTAAAGTGCTATTTTAGAATATCCTAACGGGAGTTACGCGCTAGTTTGTATATAGAATGTGGTGGAATCTATAATTGTCTAGATTTTTTCTAGAAGGTCTGGTATCTTGAATTTACTAGCTCTAATAGACACTGATGAAAGGGCTCACTACCTTATCGGATGGGCAATGTCCCTGACAATGGACACGGAACCGGCGCTGAGGTTCGATCCGAGCATAATGCTGGCGTCCATTTCAACTTCACCTTCTAAGTTCAAGACTGAGCCGTAACCTGGAAGCAGTAGGTTTAGATTCGTTTCAGAGCGAAAGTTAGAGATCTTACCGGCATTGAAAGCCTCGTCATCTTCCATCCACCTAACGGCAGTTTCCACGGCGTCAAGCGCAGTTCCTCCTCTCCTGAGCACGTCATATCCTAAATTGACGGCTTTCTTCACGCCGATGATCTTTGGATTGATTCTACTGTCTGGTATGTCGCCCGCACCGCCGTGAACTATCAGAATCGGTTCCATTTTGCTCGTCGCAAAGCCTCTCGACAAACTGATAAATATAATAAAACAGACGTAACGCACATTATTTTGTGGAGTTTGATAAAGGAATTTGGAGAAGGTTTGTAAGAGATTTCAAGTATGTTTACATTTTAAAAACGTCGCACATTATCTATGCATGTGGAGGGAATTGATACGTACAGTACAGGTTCAAGGAACCGGTTCACCTTACAGCAGAGCCGTAATGGCGAGAAATGTCAATCTGATTGATGTAGCTCTCATTTTATTGCCTTCACTCAGTAAGACGGTTTTATTCTACAGTCATCCGTTTTACAATTTGTTGCGCATAGGCTCCGCTTTACCTTGTCGGTTGAGCGCACCCGAATTCCGAACTGCGGTCAAAAATAGATAAGGTGCCAGTAGCGTTCCTTCTTTCTTCTAACTTTCGTTTCTTCTTTTTCCGCATTTTATTGTACAGTACACCTGCAATTATTAAAATGAGTAGATCATTTTCACTGTCTGAAGAAGAAGCCATATTGCACCGGCAGAATACAGTATGTAACTAAATCTGGCAACAAAGGACATTCAGTTGTCGTTTGGAAGTACGGTGGTATTACGGTTACGCCGCGTGTGTTTTGCCGCTTATTCGACAACTGACGAACTGACTCGGTACAAATAGCCCAGTAGAATTAGATGAAAAAGGCTTAAAATTTATCGTAATTCAGAACAGGTTGGCATGTGAATTATGTTTTGTATTGGTGACAAGCAATGGCCCTTTAAAGGAGATCCCATTTTGAAGCGTGGCGTCATTTTTTAACAATGTTTATTTATATAAAAATGGGTAAAAATTGAGTTTTTATGAGCTATCTTTAAGGCAACTTTAGATAGAGGATTTAAATTTTTACCATTTGTGACTTGTTGAAAAACGGTTAATTTCATACCAGGCAGATTAAATTGGGTTAATAATTTGTTTAAATAATTACAAAAAAGTCGCAAAATTTCGCAAATTTTGAAATATTTTTAATTTTGTGAAAAAAAGCACGTAGATGCTTGAAACTTTCAGATTTTGTGCCTTTTAGTACCTTTAGGTACTAAAACTAGTACCCTTTGTGCGTGTGCGTGTGCGTGTGCGTGTGCGTGTGCGCGTGCGCGTGCGCGTACGCGTGCGCGAGCGCGTGCGCGTGCGCGTGCGCGTGCGCGTGCGCGTGCGTGTGCGTGTGCGTGTGCGTGTGCGTGTGCGTGTGCGTGTGCGTGTGCGTGTTCGTGTGCGTGTGCGTGTACGTGTGCGTGTGCGTGTGCGTGTGCGTGTGCGTGTGCGTGTGCGTGTGCGTGTGCGCGTGCGCGCGTGCGCGCCTGAGCGCGTGTGCGCGTGTGTGTGTGTGTGTGTCATGTACAGAAACGATTGGTAGCTAGCACGGCGCTATCGCACCGCTCTAGCCACTCTCATGCCTCATGCTACGTACAGACTTGAACATTGCGCCGCGCGACGAACAGCGCAACAAACCGAACGCCAAACAGAACGCTAGTTTGGACGGGGCTACGAACGTGTTTGCAAACTAATTAATCAAGCTGTCATGTTTGCGTTCGTGTGCGTGGTCGATCCGTCGTTTGTCGGTTTTTCAGCGCGCCTCAAAGCGAATGCGCGCAAATGGGTTTGTAAGTTTGGACGGGACCTCAAACAAAACGGCGAACACGTGTAGAAGGACCCAAGGCACTAACTCTATCTTGGGCTGAAATGGCTCTTCTTAGTGTAGTATCCCGTTTTTCGATTTCTTTACCAATTTTGCCCAATAAGAACTCAAAATCAGAAGGGGTTATCCTTGTAAAATTCTTGTACTGTCCACTTACAACTTTAAATTTTAATTGACTTACTAAACTGCTATTTTACACATGTCTTTGTGTATATCAATTTGACCATCTTCTCGATCTGTGGCGTTTTTCCGTCACTGCCAGTGATTAATAATAAATGTAAATATAAGCCGCTGCAGCCTCCATGGGCTCCATGACTGTTTGGCAGAAACTGCGGGAACGGCACAAACCCGTTCCGTTCGAGGTTCTGTTCGCCAAAATTAACCACCCATTCGCCGTTCTGTTTGGCGTTCGGTTTGTTGCGCTGTTCGTCGCGCGGCGCAATGTTCAAGTCTGTACGTAGCATGAGATTCAACCCACAATCGCCACCCTAGAGCAGGCAACCGACAATACAAACAATTGTAACACGAGTTACCACCAAACGGTTAGCGCGACTCCGAAATAAATCACTTTTATCTACTTTGCGTTACTAATGATCTCATTATTACATCGAAAGTAGTGTAATAATATTCATATTATTACACTACTTTTGGTAACTTTTAGTTTTGTTATATTGGTACATCAGCCTGTCACGTATACGTGCATAGACGTCAAGGTTAAATTATTAGTATTTCAATAAACATAACTTTTAAAATTTCATGAATCTACATTCTTGTCTTCCATTTCTCTCACGTAAGTAAGTAGTTATTGAATTTGTCCTAGGGCTACTAGATTTTCAAATTGAAACACGAAACGTCAATGTCAGTGACGTCAATGTAACCAACCCACGCAAAATTCCCTAGTGTAATACGAAAACTTGAGCAGCCAAAATTTAACGAATTAATAAAGCAAAGTAGATAAAATAGTATATTACACTCGTTTAATAACACGTATTGTCACATTCGTTCTATTAAAGCACTCTTCGCTTCGCTCGTCGTGCTTTAAAACTCTCGTGTAACAATACTCCGTCTTATTAAAGTAGTATAATACAACGTGTTTCAAAATGATTGTCATCTAGTTGGCGTTGGAATTTCTGTGCATGTAATTTTTTATGTGCGCGTTCTATTGATTTGAACCTATCTAATTCTGACAACAAGTGTCCTGTGATCTGTGCGATTTGTGCAAGTGTCAAACTGGCAATCAATACTGCTGGTAATTAACGGCCCTTTGCAGGGCCAAAACAAATACTACAAATAGACAAATACTCAGAATTCGTTTTCTTTTAACAGAGAAAAACCATAAGTTAATAGAGGTTAAGTAGGTTATTTTGAGGTTATGTATAGCTAGTAGAAACTCCTATTTTCGAAAGGCGCTTTTTTTAAATTTACATGGGAATTCCACAGCCGACTAGATGACAATCATTTTGAAACACATTGTATAATGTACTATTTATTCTTCTTTATACTTTTATCCAAGCCAAAAAAACAAACCTAACCTTCCGGACCGTAGTCGTAGGCCCAGAAACGTTTCCGTGAAGGATTTTCTCGTTCCGTGTAGATCTCAATCCAAGATGTATACTGCCTGTCTGTTTATGTTTAAGAGCAAATTTTATAATGAAATATCTCGGTAGATAGACGAAATAAAGTAATTGCCACACTCAGGTAGGTTTCTTCTTTAGACGCTGATTTTGTTGATATAATTTTTGTTATTGTACAGTTAAAGCATTTTGTGAAACTATTGATAGCTAGCGTCACCACGGAGAAGGCAACCGACAATATAAAAACAATTCTAACACGTTGTCAATAAACAGCTAGCGCGGCGCGATAATTGGCCGTCCGGGTCGTACGGTTTTTCGACGTTTACACCTCTCACCGATTCAGCGCTTCGAGCGAAGCCCGCCATAAGAAAGCTATGCTTCCAAAAAAATAATTTTTTCGTCGGCCTAGAGGGTTCATCCGGGGTTCTGTTTCTTCATTAGGAGTTAGATTTCCAATATTGAAATTGAAGGTATTCAATTTTCACCATTTTCACCTTCAAAATGGCGTCGGAAAATGTGTAAATTTTTTTACGTCGGTTTTATTTACTTATTTATGCAAAAAAATAATATATCTATATGCAAAGTTAATTTTTGGAAAGATGGCAATTTTCCACGTATTTTCAAAAAAAAGGCTATATAGCTCAACTAGGACCTGAGATAATTTTTTTCTTCAAAAATTCGCCAATTGTTTATTTATAATGATTAAGAGCTAAAATTGAAAAGAAGTAACGGGATACTTGAATTTTATGATGCTACCATTGTCAACCGAAAAAAACAAATTTATATGAAAATAAATATTTTCCTGACGGTAAGTTCGGCACCCAAGTATTGAGTCGTCACTACCGCGCGCAACGTGGAAAATTGATGGAGCGAGTTCTCAGCTAATTATGAACCGATTTGGACGTTACTTTTTTTAATCTAGGGTAGCTCGCGAAATTATTAACAACTAATACATATATTTCATCAGCGTATTGAAAGAATTTGTTATAAACAATTTATTTTTGCAAAAATTCACTTTTCTTAAATTTTTGAAAAGTTATGAACTGCACGCAAAAAATTTCTTAATGAAACTTGTTCATTTTTGAACGCTGAACGAAAGCCTCCCTTAACTCTAGCCATCTCTTTCTATTTTGTGCCTTCTTCTTCTTCAAGTGCTGTCTCCTATCGGATGTTAGATATCATCCTGGCTATCTTTACTCTGTCTACTGCTGCTCTAAATAATTCTATTGAACTGCATCGGTACCATTCCCTCAGATTTCTCAACCACGATATTTTTCTTCTTCCAATACTCCGTTTTCCTTTTATTTTTCCCTGCATTATAAATTATAACACGTAGCAACTCATACTTCTCCCCTCTCAATATATGTCCTAAGTATTGAAGTTTTCTTGTTTTTATAGTTGCTATCAGTTCACAATCCTTTCCCATTTTCCTCATTACATCAATGTTTGTTCTTTTTTCAGTCCATGATATTCTCAACATCCTTCTATAACAGCACATTTCGAAAGATTGTAATTTATTTGTATGATCTTGCCTGAGTGTCCAAATTTCCATTCCATATAGTAATGTTGAGAATACATAGCATCTAAGCGTTCTCATTCTTAGCTGTATCGAAAGATCTCGGCTGCGGAGGTACTTTCTGATTCTATTAAAAACATTCCTAACCGTCTCAATTTTTGTTCTTATCTCTTTTGTTTGATCGTCGTTTTGTGTTATCCAAGTCCCCAAGTATCTGTAATCCTTTACTTTCTCCAACTGGGTTCCCTTAAGTGTTATGTTCGTATCTATATTTAGTTTTTTTGTAGATATCATGTACTTAGTTTTTTTTAATTTTTATAGTAAGCCCGTAATTCTCACAGAGATCATTTGTACGGTTCAATAATATTTGAAGTTCTTCTGCTGTACTTGCAAGTATAATCGTGTCGTCAGCAAATCTTATATTATTTATTACCTTTCCGTTTATTATTATTCCATCTTTTTCCGACGTCAAGGCTTTATCAAAGATTGCTTCGCTGTATATATTAAAAAGCAATGGTGATAGAACACATCCCTGCCGTACTCCTCTTTTTATCTGTATTTTCTCACTAAGTTCTCCTTCAATATCTATTTGAGATTGTTGGTTCCAGTATAGCTTTTGAATAATACGTATATCCTGATAGTCTATATTTTGAGCTTGCAGTATCTGAATCAACTGTAATGTAATATATCAGCGAAAATCGGTTCGTTGACTTAATTAAACTTATGCACTTCGCGCATAGCAACGACCGATTCAATATTGCAAATCAGCAGATATTGACTGGGAACACTTTAAATTGAATTATAACAATATGTAAGTAGTATTAACAAAACGATGTTACCGAACGATACATAAAATAAAACTAATGACTTTTACCAAGTTTCGGAAATTAATTTAATTCCTGTCAACCCCAAAAGAAGAAGGAACATTTCATGGCGATCCTGCCAACCCGGACCACCAGAAGACTGCAACAGAATAGGCGATTTTCCACAATCCAGTGAGCTACTCAAAAATTGTGAGCGGAAATTTTTTTCCTCAACGAAACATGGGACAAACTCAATCAAAAGAGGAAGTAATCATCACCCAAGCAGGAAATGGCGGTGGAACCACCAATGGGGTAACAACTTCAAATTCCATTAAAGAATACATACAGATGGTTTTGTGTGGATTAGCAGCGTTAGTGTTGATCGCTTTCCTCTACCGATGTTGCAAGAAGAGACTCGAAAGGAAGATCAGACTGGAAATCTCCAAAAGCAGGGAGCAGGTTTAAGGATCAAATAAGTGTAAGTGCGAGTACGTTTAGGACAATTTCGAAGTGCTTAAGTTTAATTAAGTCAACGAACCGATTTTCGCTGATATATTACATTACACAACGTTTCATTGGCGTTTTTGGCCACTACAAATTGCCGTAGAGCCTAAAGACGGGCATTTTGAGTTTCGACCCTATTGTCGATATCCAGATAAGCAGATATTCCACTTATGCCTCTTAGACCCCTCAGTCACTAAAGAGGAGGTGCGGCTAGCGGTGGAGGAGATGGCGGGCCTGAGGTGCGAGGCTGGCGAGCCCAGACCACTCGGCTGCAATAGACGAGCCATTACTGTTAAGATCCCCTGGGAGGGGGCGGACGAAATGAAACATCTAAAGAGAATTAGGGTGGGATGGCTCTGGTGCCGGATCAGACTAAGGACGGAGCTCGAGAGATGCACTCGAGCACGCGACACAAAGTGAGCCATTGCCAGGCGGAGAAGGCATTCCAATCGGAATCATGCAGAAGATGCGGCAAAAATGAACATTGGGCAAGAGATTGCCGAGAGACGAAGTTTTGCTTTACCTGCAGGGTCCAGGGCATCGAGATGGCCCAAGATGCAAGTCGACCGTAGCAGAGACAAAGGAAACCCTGGATGGTGACTAACCGGAGGGACATCGCATCCGGAGCTCTGCGACATTTCCCCCTCTCAGACCAGAAGTTCTAACGGCCTCGTGTTCTGCCCCCCGGAGGAGACCGTGAGACCAGAACAGGTACCGCACCCTGGGTGCAGGTTCCCCTTTCTGTCATGTGATAGTGTTAGATGTATGTCCTGATCTATACCTGTTTTCTGTTACAGCGGACGACCGTTTCTTTCAGCTCGTAGGAGGTGGAGCCCGAACCCCTAATTTGGCTTGCCAGGACGGGGGACGTAGGGCTCCATGACAGACACTTGACGGACGATCTTCAACAACATCGAAGGTCCTCTTTATCCCTGCCTACCTACTGGCACCTGGTGGAGAAATAATCTGACAAGGTTGAGCCCACCAGGTCGTCCCTTATCACAACCATCAACCTGACTTGACTGGACCTAACACTGTCCGAGCCGAGGGGGAGCCCGCAGGGTTTCTGGTTCCCCAGGTGAATTTACCCGGAGCGGTGTTTATTGCCCGCTTCCGAAGTAGTGCGTGGCCTCATTGGTCTAAAGACGGGAAAAAAGATTGAGTTAATCCAATTGTGATGTTATGGTTCGGCGGTGTGAACTTTAGGGCTTAGGTAACCTTAACTTTAGGGAGAAGGTAAATCCATAATTAAGGTATGGTTGTAGAGCGAAACTTATCTTTATTACTCGACCGTTCGGTCGCAACTCTTCGTCGTTTTACAAGTAAGTATTATTTACAAAAATTGCATAGTTAACAGTTTAATGTAAATTGTTAACAAATTCGTTTAACTAGGTGAAAGTGCAGTGGACTTGGTCGAGTTCATTATTCCTTTATTGTTATTGAATTATTAATTAAAGTCAGCTAAATTAACGTATTGAAACAAATGTTGATACTTAGTGAAATTCCATTACACAATATTCATAGCTTGGTCTTCATCTTGATTGAGCTGTCTGTTCCCGCGTCGATCTCGATCATAACGACGCTCGTCCGAGGCTTCCTTAGTACTGTTAGGAACCATAGCTCCTCACTGACCGGGTGGTTAGCCCGGCAAATGGTATTTCTCCCTTTCGCGTCTGCCCAGTCTGCTTTATCTCCACCGGGTTTAACCCGTTCTCGAATCTGAGCAGACTGGTTTTCAGGGTCCGCCGTCTTGGAGGTGCGAATAGGAATTGGCTAGGCGAGGCTATAACAGACGCATCACTACCCAATTTAGACCGAATTATTATTATTATCATTATTCTCCCATTTCTCAACATACAAGTTGGTGCGGTTATTAACTTTGTCATCTATCTAGCTGAGAAAGTAATTCAACTCCTCTCACCTAGCTTAGGAACTTTCGGACTATATGGCACGATTGTAACAGTACTGCGCATTGGCCTAGATTTACAACATTATTGGGGAGTCCAATCTTGTCTAGATTTGCAATGAAATTTTTACTGATTATACCTTCAGCTGATATAACAAATGGAATGATACCGATACTGCGGAGTTTCCATTGAGCTTTGAGATCATATGCCAGGATTTCGTACTCCGTTGCCTTTTCACCCTCGGTTTTTTTACATTGTGTGACAACGCCACTGCTATATCAAGGACGATTCCAGTTTGTTCCCTCTTGTTTAACAGTATGATATCCGGTCTGTTGTATTCCACACTCCGATCAGTTGTTATAACTCTGTCACCATATAACAGATGGTCGTTCGTTTCCAAGACTGGAGAGGGGTCGTATTTATAGTACGGTGGGGGTGGAGCATCAAGAAGGTTGTGCTTGATTGCCAGTTGTTGATGGATTATTTTGGCGAGTTGGTTATGCCGCCCTAAATATGCACTTTCTGTTAGCATGGGGCATCCCGCCATTATATGCTGATTGTTTCACCTGAGGCCTCACACTTCCGACATTTGTCAATGACATTTAGCTTCAGGCAGTGTTTTTCGTAGTTCCTCATCCTTACTACTCGGTCTTGAATGGCCATTAAGAATCCTTCCGTTTCCGGTTACAGCTGTTTTTCATGGAGCCATCGTAGAGAAGCGTTCTTGTCAACATTCTCTAGTTGAAACAATTTGGGGTATCTTCCATGGAGGGGCTGTTCTTGCTAAGCATGCAGGTTCTCTTGCGTTGACACAATATCGCTTTGGCGGTTATGTTGAGAAGAATTGAGAGGTGTGTAGCCCGTGTCTTCTCTCAGTAGTGCTTTTAGTATTTCACTCTCAGATTGTAACGTGCTTGTTGCAGTTACTAGGGAGATTTGGCGCTGGGGCGGAATGCGGGAGTTCGGTAAAGGGTTTTAAGAGTAGGTTTTACGGTTTTGCTCGGACGCCAGATTTTAAGGGTTTTCTCCCTCGGGAATATGCCTGGGTAATTTACGAACTCAGGAGATTACCCGGGTTGTCCGTTGAAATGAAACACACACTCAAAATAGAAAATCCCTAAGTTATTTTATTCCCAAACGGTAGAGAGAACAATTCGTACGACTAACACCTGTTGGCGCTAGGTCGTCGAACGGAGATCGGAGAAGTACAAAAACTTATTTACAATTACGAAGAACAAGTTCTCGGGGTACAAGAGCCATGCTAGATGACGAAGGTTCTCAATTTCCCCAAATAAAACAATCAAGTAATGTGGATGATGTTTAATCCAACAGCTATACAACCGACGTTTCGTCTACGATCGTAGACATAATCATGGTTATTTCCAGTGAGCTGATGAGTCAATACTAAATGAATGGTGAATTGCACAGTTCTTTGTAGGTCCAATCGAGGTTAAAAGTAAGTATGACCATTACGTGAAAATAAAGATGTATTATATTCTATTATGTGTTGCAGGTGAACCGACAAGGTGGGTCCTTACGGTGTAAGGAGAAGTGGAGATGCCATTATAATAAATTATAGAAACACCTCCAACCCCAAACCTCCAACACCGTCGTGACCTACAGCAAAGGACCCTCCTTGTCGGTTCACCTGCAACACATAATAGAATATAATACATCTTTATTTTCACGTAATGGTCATACTTACTTTCGACCTCGATTGGACCTACAAAGAACTGTGCAATTCACCATTCATTTTATATTGACTCATCAGCTCACTGGAAATAACCATGATTATGTCTACGATCGTAGACGAAACGTCGGTATAGCTGTTGGATTAAACATCATCCACATTACTTGATTGTTTTATTTGGGGAAATTGAGAACCTTCATCATCTAGTTTATTTACAATTAGGTATTTATGTGTTTCGAAAAGGAATCAAACAAATACGAAAATATTAATATTATCACAGTGGAAGAGAAATAAAATTTATTCTAAATGAAATCGGAAAGACTCGAAGCTATTTAACTAAGCGAAAATGCGGAAACGGAAAGTAAAATATTCTTGCAAATATTTAGAACCTGAAATATGAAAAACCCCTCTAAGTACTGAAAATGAGAAAGCGGAAAATTATCCTAACAATTTCACACTGAAAGAGAAATAGCGAGATGCGGAGAAGATAGAACAACGTGCAGTGTCTAATATTCGGTAATACGGTCTTTTACATTAGGAGAGAGTGAAAGCGAGAGAGCGAGCGGATGATCGTGGTGAATAAATTTTTCCCTAACACGACGAGGGAAAATTAACTCTTAGCGGTTCGGAGAGACGGACGTACATATGGACGATACCACAGATCACTCACATGTATCGGTAGGTAACGGACAATTACGCAACAATTACAGATAACATAGAGTTCGGGTGGCTAAGTCTAACGGCGGTACGATCACAGTTACATATAACAAAGAATTTGGCGGCCTTAAATTTAACGGGGGTGACAATCACAGTTTACGGACAGTTACGCAACGGATAACAAATATAACGGCGGTACGCTCACAGTTACATATAACAAAGAATTCGGCGGTCTTAAATCTAACGGTCGGTGATAAGCACAGATTATGGACGATTACGTAACGGGTAAAAAATAGTTACATATATATAGTTACTGCCCCCCTCTCTTCGAGGTAAATAGAGCCTCTTCACTGATGAGTTAGGGTGAAGGTTTCTTGACTTGATAAAGTACCTCCTCGTTGTTCTGTCCAATTCGTCCAGATCAGTGTTCGACCATTTCACAACACCAAAGGAGTATGTTAGTATCGGGATTGCCCACAAGTTTATCGCAGCGCGTAGGTTTCCACCCGATAATTTAGTATTGAGGAGTTTGTTCAGCCTTTTTTTATATTTTTCTCTGAGTTCTTGCTTCAATTGTGAATGGTCCAGTGGCCTTCCGCGGGTAACTGGTCAATGCCACTAATCTCCTGTGTATGGTCATCTGCAACTCCTTTTTTGACATTAATGATTGCACATTTGTCTAGCACAAAAGACATTCGAGTAAAGCTTTTCACTGTGCTTATCATGGAGTGTAGCTTTTCCCGGGTTTCATAGATCTTCAGATCGTCCATGTACAGTAGGTGAGATATTCTACTATTTCGTCTGATATGCAACCTGTAGGCGTGGCGTTAAGAAGCGTCGACATGGGATTTAATGCCAAACATAACCACACTGGGGATAGTGAATCGCCTTGGAATATTCCCTTTTTGATTTTAACTGCACCTACCATTTTGTTACCAAGCCAGATGTTGGAGTTCCACGCTTTCATGAGATATTGTAGGGTATTCCTGATTCTTGGACATATTTTGTATATTTCAAACACTTTTAGCAACCAGTCATGAGGGACAGAGTCGAAAGCCTTTCTGCAGTCAATATAGCATACATGTAAATTTCGCTTCATTTTTTGCCCTTGTTTCAGGATTACAGCATCTATGGTAAGCTGATCCTTACACCCTAATATTCCCCTGATGCAACGTTTTTTTCACAAATGTGAAAGGCTTATATTATATCAGTGAAAGACAGGTAATGGGTCCGTAGTTTTCAGGCTGTGTTGGGTCGCCTTTTTTGTAGAGTAAGTAAGTATTTCCATGGGAGATAAATCTGGGAATCTGCTCTGGTTCAATAAGGCCTTGCGTGAAGCAACGGGCGAGTTTTTCGTGCGCTGCAGGCAGGTGTTTGACCCAATTATTATTATTATCATTATCATTATTATTATTATTATTATTATTATTATAATTATTATTATTATTATTATTATTATTATTATTATTATTATTATTATTATTATTATTATTATTATTATCCTCAGCAGAGGAATAACAGAGCAGAAATACCAGGAACAGGCAAGAGAAAGCCCACAAGCCCACCAGGAGAGAACTCGCAGCGGAACAAGACCAGCAGGACTGCAAAGGGTACCCACCTAAGAGTAAGTCCTTCTAGAGAAAGATTAGCAAGTACTACGTCGGCTTATTCCCAAGATGAAAGAGAGCCTCAATCTCCAGCATTTTCTAAATACGCGGACTCAAACGATACCGCATGGGAAAACCCAACGCATCGACGCAAGCGGCAGAAACCGCAGAAAGCGAGCGCAGAAAGTCAGCGCTAACTCTGGACACAGTGCGACACAGGAAACAGCTCCTCCGGAACGCGACCAGAGAAAATTGTAGAATTAGAAGAAGAAGAAGAGGAAAAGGAAACCGAGACTTCCACAAGACGCGGTACACATCAAGCCTGGAGCAGGAAAATCCTTTGCGGACATCTAAAAGCATCAATGAGACAACGATGCCGGAGGATGGACTAAAGATAGCAAGATACGCCAAGACACGGAAGGGAGACTTACTGATTAAATTCAAAGGAAAGAAAGGCGATACCACGGTTGCAGCCACTATTCTGTCGGATGCAGTCGGAGAAACAGGCGAACTACAGAGCTTGCCAGCCATGATCACAGTCAGAGTTTTCGACCTTAACAGCGGAATCACAGTAGCACAGGTGCAGATAGCTGTAAAAAAAGTTGTGCCGGAACTGATTACCGAACCTGCAGTCACACTCTCGAACCCAAACCAGAGGGAAAAAGTAATAGCCTTCGTTGCTTTACCAGATAGGAGTGCGGAAACCTTTGCCAAGGCTAAATTTTACGATTGGCCCTTTCAGTTGTAGAAGGCACTACAACCCAGTCAAAAGGTGCTATAAATGCCTCGGTTATGGGCACACCTCCCATACCTGCAAAGGGCCAGATAGGACAGAACATTGCTACAAATGCGCCGAGAAGGGACACAAGGCGACAGACTGTAGAAATGAAGAGAAATGCATTGCATGCATGGATGCGGGAAAACTAGAAGAGGACACCAAGCACCGTCTAGGAACAGGCAAGTGCATGTCCTATCGGGAGGCATGGAGGATGCCTAATATCAGGACAGGAGTGGGGCACAAGAAGATGACCAGAGTGCTCCAAGCCAACATTCGACGTGGCCCAGAGACCTTCGCACTTCTAAAGGAGACGGCCCAAGAAAAGAGAGTGGGCATTGTACTCGTGAGTGAAATAGGCCGAGTAAAAATAGACGGACTTACCTAGATTTCGGACAATCTCCAGAAAGCCGCGGTCTGGATCCTAGAACCAGAAAATATGGCTATTGACAAAAATGGCAACGGAAACGGCTTCGCATGGATCAAAAGCGATAACATCACCTATGTTAGTTGCTACTTTCGGCCCATCACTCCCGGCGAGCCAGACAGCATCAATCTCCATCTCGATGGATTGGAGGACGCACTACAACAGATGCAAGGAAGTATTATCGTCAAAGGAGACTTCAATTTCAGGGCTCTTAAGTGGGGATCCGAGGAAACCGACTCGAGAGGACAAAAGATCCTGGATATGTCATCCAGACTTGGACTCGAGATACTCAACGATGGCACAACAACGTTTAGAAGACATGGCCAAAGAGAGACGGTGCCAGATATCTCCTATGCCTCCGAAGATATATCAGGAAGTATAAATGATTGGAAAGTTTTGGATGAATTCAACCTCAGCGACCACGAATACATAATGTTTTCCACTGGTCACACACAGCAAAAACGCAATCAACAGCGCGTACCAAGATGAAATCTGGCAAAGCTGGACAAAGAAAAATTCCAACTTACCATCCAGCAAGGAGAAAGAGCCCTGGTAGAGCTAACAACTGAAAATGCAGAAGACGCAAAGCAAGTGGTAAAGGCAACTATGAAACTCATTGAGCGCACATGCGCAACATCAATGTCAAGGAAGGCGGATAAAAAAGGAAGATCTCCTGCCTACTGGTGGAATGACTAAATTGCGAGACTGAGAACAGAATGATTGCGAGACTGAGAACAAAATGTCAACGCCTGCGAAGAAGAACACAAAGAGCAAGAAGAAGAGCGAGCAGCAAGAAAGCACTTAAGCCTAGCCATCAGAAAGAGCAAGCTATCGTGCTGGAGAACACTTTGTGCGGAAGTGCATAACGACCCGTGGGGACTAGGATACAAAAATTGTCCTTAAGAAACTCGGCAAATATCCAAACCACCGCCACGAGAGGTCGAGGTGATGGAGGGAATAGTCACAGCTCTGTTTCCGGAACACGAGGAGTGACAAATTCCAGAAATAGATTTCCTCACTGACGAGATTCCTCCATTCTCTAAACAAGAACTGATGACAGCAGTGCGATCAATGAAGAACCAGAAAGCGCCAGGGCCAGATGGCATCCCCTCAGAAATCCTCAAGCTGGTGACAGAAACAGCTCCCTCTGTATTACTGCGCATGTATAACGCATGTCTGAAAACAGGAACGTTTAAAAAAAGATGGAAGAGGCAGAAACTTGTTCTTATAAACAAAGGGAAAGGAGACCCCACCAGTGCATCAGGAAATCGGCCTCTGTGCATGCTAGACACAGCAGGCAAATTGCTGGAAAAGCTAATAAAACCAAGGCTCCAAGCAGCGGTTACTGCTGGTGGGGGCTTCTCTGATAAGCAGTTTGGATTCCGAAGGGGCAAATCAACTGCCGACGCGGTCTCAGTACTGAAAGAAACGTTCCAGACAGAACAAGAGAAGAACCAACACTCAAAGGAGGTTATTCTGCTTGCAACGATCGACGTCAAAAACGCTTTTAATACGGCTGGATGGAAAAACATGGTGAACCCGCTTAGAGAGAAGTATAATGTTCCCCCTTACCTCCTTCGTATGGTGGAGGATTACCTGAACGATAGACAGCTCTTGTACGAAACCAAGAAAGGCATCAGAGCCAAAACAGTAACCGCGGGAGCTGCACAAAGGTCAATTTTAGGACCTGAGCTGTGGAACATATCATACGACAATATTCTCAGACTAGAGCTGCCAGACGGATGCTATATTATATACTACGCCGATGACATAGCGATCGTCATCATTTTAATGACCAAAGAGGAGATTCAAGAGAAGCTAACGAGCGTCATGCGGATTTTGAGAAGATGGCTCCACGATCACGGACTTGCGCTTGCGGCAGAAAAGCCTGACCTGATTTTCTTGACTAAGAAGCACAAGACAAGTTTCGACAACATCCAAGCGATGCAAATAGAGAATCACGTTATAGAGACAAAGGAGGATATCAAATATTTTGGATTCACCGTGGACTCAAAGATGAGCTTCGGTGAACATATCAGGAAAGGAGCAGATAAAGCATCGGCTGTTACACAATCGCTCAGTCGATTGATGAGGAATATCGGTGGCCAAGGGCCAGGGCAGGTTCCATACTTCTGTACGGTGCAGAGATATGGAGAGAGACGACGAAGAGAGAATTTTACAGGAAAAGAATAGCCAGGGTGCAGCGCAGGGCTGCTATTAGAGTATGCAGTGCATATCGCTCAGTACCAGAACCGGCAGTACTAGCTATTGCGGGAATCGTCCCAGTTGACCTGCTAGCACTGGAACGTGAGGCCATCTGCGAAAGAAGACGCAACGCTGAAAGAGACGATAAAGGCATCGGCAGAGCCAAGATTGCAGAAGAAGAAAGGGCTAGGGCCATGGAACAGTGGAAACAGAGGTACGACGCGGAACGCCGAGGCAAATGGACTAAACACCTCACACCAAACGTGAAAGGCGGGACCATGGGGAGGTAAACTATTATCTAACCCAGTGGCTGACTGGACACGGATATTTCCGCTCCTACCTGTTCAAAAAAGGAAAAGTAGGAAGCCTTACGTGTCTCGCTTGCCGACATGCCGTAGACAATGCTGAACATACTGAAACTGAACATTGACAGAGAAGATCGGAGTTTTTACGTCCGAAAACATAGTAGAAGCGATGCTGAAGAAAGAAGAAAACTGAAACGTCGTAGCTGAGTTCGTGGAAACGGTTTTGCGAATGACGAAACGAAATGGCCTAGTCGATGACCAAACCAAGTGAAGAATGGCGGCACTCTTCGCGTTTAGCCCCAACCGAGTGGGACGACAACGCAGAGAAACGATGAGGCCTGGCTGAAGACATCCGAGCCAGTGGTCAACAGCTAAGCTATATACGTTGTATTGTCTTAGATCAGCAGTTGTCGATGTACCTAGCAAAAGGTAAAGACAGAAGAACCAAGAGGTCACACAAGCTCGGAGGACGGTGTGACACACCAGTGAGAAATCCCCCAAGAGATTACAGAACGAAAGCAAAAACAGAACAGACGCCAAACAGGCGAAGAACAGCCATGTTGAGTAATGCTATCGCGGGTCCAAGATGGAAATCTCAACGAGGTTAAGATAAAGGAGGTAGGGTTTTAGTGGGTCGTACAGGTGAGGTACAACCCCGCACACCGGTCGGTCTAGCATGGCCGCTGATGGTGCGGATGCGCATTTGATACCCCCTCTTCGAGAAAAAATATTATTCTTATTATTATTTTTGTCCCATTTCTCAACATACAAGTTGGTGCGGTTATTAACTTTGTCATCTATCTAGCTGAGAAAGTAATTGAACTCCTCTCAACTAGCCTAGAAACTTTCGGACTATATGGCACGTTTGTAACAATACTGCGCGTTGGCCTAGATTTACAATGTTATTGGGAAGGGGAAGTCCAATCTTGTCTAGATTTGCAATGAAATTTTTACTGATTATACCTTCAGCTGATATAACAAATGGAATGATACCGATACTGCGGAGTTTCCATTGAGCTTTGAGATCATATGCCAGGTTTTCGTACTTCGTTGCTTTTTCACCCTCAGTTTTTTTTACATTGTGCGACAACGGTACTGCTAAATCAAGGACGATTCCAGTTTGTTCTCTCTTGTTTATCAGTATGATATCCGGTCTGTTGTAATCCACACTCCGATCAGTTGTTATAACTCTGTCCCAGTATAACAGATGGTCGTTCGTTTCCAAGACTGGAGAGGGGTCGTATTTATAGTACGGTGGGGGTGGAGCATCAAGAAGGTTGTGCTTGATTGCCAGTTGTTGATGGATTATTTTGGCGAGTTGGTTATGCCGCCCTAAATATGCACTTTCTGTTAGCATGGGGCATCCCGCCATTATATGCTGATTGTTTCACCTGAGGCCTCACACTTCCGACATTTGTCAATGACATTTAGCTTCAGGCAGTGTTTTTCGTAGTTCCTTGTTCTTACTACTCGGTCTTGAATGGCCATTAAGAATCCTTCCGTTTCCGGGTACAGCTGTCTTTCGTGGAGCCATCGTAGAGAAGCGTTCTTGTCAACATTCTCTAGGTGTAACAATTTGGGGTATCTTCCATGGAGGGGCTGTTCTTGCCAAGCATTCAGATTCTCTTGCATTGACACAATATCGCTTTGGTAGTTATGTTGAGACAAATTGAGAGGTGTGTCTTCTCTTGTCTTCTCTCACTACTACTTTTAGTATTTCACTATCAGATGTTTGAAAATGTTGTCTCATGTTTTCTTCTTGTTTTAAACATAAATTTTTTATGTTGAGTATGCCTCTGCCTCCCTCTCTTCGGGGTAAATAGAGCCTCTTCACTGATGAGTTAGGGTGAAGGTTTCTTGACTTGCTAAAGTACCTCCTCGTTGTGCTGTCTAATTCTTCCAGATCAGTGTTCGACCATTTCACAACACCAAAGGAGTATGTTAGTATAGGGATTGCCCACAAGTTTATCGCAGAGCATAAGTTTCCACCCGATAATTTAGTATTGAGGAGTTTGTTCAGCCTCTTTTTATATTTTTCTCTGAGTTCTTGCTTCAATTGTGAATGGTCCAGTCGCAAATTTTGTGAGGTACCAAGGTATCGGTATGTTTCCTCCGCGGGTAACTGGTCAATTGCACTAATGTCCTGTGGGTGGTCATCTGCAACTCCTTTTTTGACATTGATGATTGCACATTTGTCTAGCCCAAAAGACATTCGGATATCATCACTAAAGCTTTTCACAGTGCTTATCAAGGAGTGTAGCTTTTCCCGGGTTTCACTATAGATCTTCAGATCGTCCATGTACAGTAGGTGAGATATTCTACTATTTCGTCTGATATCCAACCTGTATCCCGCATCCGTAGCGTTAAGAAGCGTCGACATGGGATTTAATGCCAAACAGAACCACACTGGGGATAGTGAATTGCCTTGGAACATTCCCTTTTTGACGTTAACTGCACCTATCATTTTGTTACCAAGCCAGATGTTGGAGTTCCAAGCTTTCATTAGATGTTGTAGGGTATTCCTGATTCGTGGGCATATTTTGTATATTTCCAACACTTTTAGCAACCAGTCATGAGGGACAGAGTCGAAAGCCTTTCTGTAGTCAATGTAGCATATGTGTAAATTTCGCTTCATTTTCTGCACTTGTTTCAGGATTACAGCATCTATGGTAAGCTGATCCTTACACCCTAATGTCCCCCTTATGCAACCTTTTTGTTCTTGTTCAAAAATTCCGTTTTCAGCACAGTGCAGGTATATTTTTTCATTAACCACAGATGTGAACAGCTTATATATCACTGAAAGACAGGTAATGGGTCTGTAGTTTTCAGGCTGTGTTGGGTCGCCCTTTTTGTAGAGTAAGTAAGTATTTCCATGGGAGATAAATCTGGGAATCAGCTCTGGATCACTGAGGCCTTGCGTGAAGCAACGAGCGAGGCTTTCGTGCGCTGCAGGTAGGTGTTTGACCCAAAAATTTTGGAGCCTGTCTGATCCAGGTGCTTTCCAATTTTGTAGTTTTTTTACAGCTTTCTCAATATCTTCCTTGCTGAACTTAAGAACATTCATTTGGGGGACATGGGCACTTCGTCTTTTAACCCTTTCTTTCCATTCTGCTCTGTGATTGTAAGCACTGGCTTCTCCCCATATTGAATTCCAGTAGTCGTGAAACTGCGAAACGTCTGTTATCTTTTTGTTTTCCTCTATGTCATTTTGCCTGTGTTCTAGTTCTCTAAAAAATTTCTTTTGTTGATTTGTGAATTCATAGTTCTGTCGTTTCCTTTTCGAGAGTTCGTTGTATCCTCTTAGCCTCGACCCTTTTGCTTTTGCTTTTTGTCTGTACCGATCTTTAAGTTCCAAGAGCTTTTCCAAATATTTTGGGTCATGTTCGAATATTTGGGCTTTTTGGGAAATTTTTTTTGTTATCTTTAGGACCTTTTTGGAGGTATTACCCCGAAGGTATTCGGAAAGTACATCGGCATTTGCTCGAAATTCATCGATGCTTTTATCCAGGCGTTTTTTCCAGGCTGGGTAGACGTTAGTGTTCTTAACGCTTGTTACTTTTGGGGTGTATGTTCGTTGACCATTTTGTTCAATAACTGTAACCGCGGAGCAGTACAGTGCCAGATGGACCTCTTCCAGACTTTTAGGTTCGGCCAAATACGTTCCTAGGGCTTTGTTTGTCTCAGAAATCATTGATTGAGCTCCACGGGTGTTACGCAGTACTGGAATTATTGGTCTTTCCAGTGGGTTAGTGTTTTCATAAAACGCTATAAGGCTAAGAAGTTTGTCCATAACAGTATTTGGCTCCGATGAATTCTCATCATGTGAAGGTTAAGCAGCTGGGGCCACATTGCCCATTTCTATATCAGGTTGCCTGTCTGGTTCTTCCCTCTGGTCAACTATATTCTCCTGCCAAAGTACGTGGTTATTATTATTATTATTATTATTATTATTATTATTATTATTATTATTATTATTATTATTATTATTATTATTATTATTATTATTATTATTATTATTATTATTATTATTATTATTATTATTATTATTATTATTATTATTATTATTATTATTATTATTATTATTATTATTATTATTATTATTATTATTATTATTATTATTATTATTATTATTATTATTATTATTATTATTATTATTATTATTATTATTATTATTATTATTATTATTATTATTATTATTATTATTATTATTATTATTATTATTATTATTATTATTATTATTATTATTATTATTATTATTATTATTATTATTATTATTATTATTATTATTATTATTATTATTATTATTATTATTATTATTATTATTATTATTATTATTATTATTATTATTATTATTATTATTATTATTATTATTATTATTATTATTATTATTATTATTATTATTATTATTATTATTATTATTATTATTATTATTATTATTATTATTATTATTATTATTATTATTATTATTATTATTATTATTATTATTATTATTATTATTATTATTATTATTATTATTATTATTATTATTATTATTATTATTATTATTATTATTATTATTATTATTATTATTATTATTATTATTATTAATTATTATTATTATTATTATTATTATTATTATTATTATTATTATTATTATTATTATTATTATTATTATTAATAGTAGTTGGGAATCGTTATAAAGTGAGTGAAGCGATCTTTCGGAAATGAGTAGGCCTTTATCTCATTTTACAATGGGTAATGATGACGACATATTGTCTCTAAAATGTCAGTTGATAAGCGACAGAAAGTGCCGACGTAATAACCGCGTTCAAAGATTGCTTTGGCCTCTATACCAAAACAACTTATTTATCTACAATAGGTACTTACTATACAATACACTATATAATACTACACAATACTCGTAGTGTTAAGGTTTTTTTTTTCTAAAATGTGCAGAATTTTATCAGCTTTCACAGTGATTTTTCGTAATTCTTCAAACAGGTATTTTCTTTCTAAAGTTGAATAACTCAAAAAGGGCGCTCATAATATTCGCCAATTTTAGATATTCCCATATGGCAGTCGTTTCAGTCGTTTGAGCCGTATATGAGTTATTTTTTATGTTTGAGATATTCCATTATTAAAGGAAAAGTTTTTTTTCAATTTATCCAACTGGAATCTATGTGAAACCTTATAAAATTCTACACAATGTGGAAAGGAAAGACGTTTAGATAGGATAATTATATAAAAATGACGGTTATGTGAAAGAGATGTGAATTTTCACTTTCCAAATAACGCCGTCAAGAGGTCAATTTTGACATAGCGCCATAGGTTTCCAAATATGTTTTTCGAAAAAATAGAAAAAAAATAAAACGACTCTGATGAAATTCTAAGTAGAATAGGTCGAAAAACCCGAAGCGATAACTTTTTTTTGTTCGATGAATTTTTATGGATGGAATGAGTTTCTGCCATTGGTAAAGTTGTTATTATCTTTTATAACCTTTCTCTAATACACCAGTTAGTTTCACATATATCGTTGATTAATTAAGCTTTTCAATTACGCTTCTACCTAGAAAATGACGATTAAGCCATTTTTTACAGATTTATGGAATGTTTTTCGGTGACCCAATGCGGATCACCTCTTATGGATTCATTATTTAAATCAAGAATTTTAATAGTTTTCCAAGTGTTCATTAGTGGGAATTCCAGTGATAGACAACCATGATAACGCAATTTAATAATCGTTTTCTTAAAACAAATGTATCTTTCTAGATGTACACAAAAAGTTTATTTAAATCAGTTTTTCTAATTACTCGGTAATGTATCTACTTTTACTATATTATGAGGTATACAAATTGCTCTGAATTTTTTTGTACCAAACTGTAATTCACCCTACAACCACTACCATATTTGCTTTTAACACCAATTAAAGAAACAACACAACATTCTAAGGAGTGGTTCTGCTCCAGTTGATTTCTAACAGTTGCCCCTAAAACACTAAAACCCTTGCACAATATTAGAATTTTGCATAAATCAATCCCAAATATCCCCTCGTCTTACTTCAGTTGTTTTAAAAATGGAACGCTTTCGATGAACCTTAGAACTGCGTGTGCGAAAAACACACTCAATAGACTTATCGATTTCAAACCGTCGCCAAAATGTGAAAAATAGAAATTTTTATGAGACGTGCCGAAACGAAATTAACATTTTTTGTTTAGCGTTACATAGAACGTTTACTGATGATCAAAGAAGACATTCTAAAATGCCCCCCGCTAACATAAGAAAAATTCAAATTCTTGCCATGAAATATTTTAACAAACAGGCAGAGTCAACGTAGCCCTCCCCGCACTTCCAACTGCGCCAAATTCTGTTTTTTCCGTTTTGTGTGTTCGTTTGGGACTCCAAATTTTTATCTATAAATTCTGGCGAAACTAATATGTCCCGCACGTCTATACCATAAAATTTTATGTCCGTAGGCTCGAGCCAAATTTAAAATTCTCGTGACTAACATAAATTGATTACGTTGACCAGTCGATAAAGCAGACACTTAAAAGAGAAGAATGACGTTCTATTTTCGCCTAACGTTACATCACTCTATGATGCGGATCACCCATTAAGATGTGCTCGGAATATCGATTGGCCGGTAATGAAGTTATTAAAATCTTTAATAGCTGTTTAATGAGTATCCGTGATATCTGTTTACTTTTAGAGATAATGGATTCTGAAAATGTTATGCTGCTTCAAAGAAAAGAGATTTTCGCTAATATTCCTTATTTCCCCAATCCAAATTAAAATTGAACATCTCAATTACTAAAGTATGTGGAGCGAAGTATCGTTTAAAAGAGTTTCAGTTAATAAAATTAAACACGAATTCCGCATTCGACTCTGTGTTTAAGTTGGATCGATGGTTACAACACAGAAATTTGTTAGTAAAGCCAAGATAATTTAGCAAAATGTTTAAAATGCACTGTTTGAATTTTTTGCCTTAAGGCCTATTTTGAATGTCATTTCCTAAAACGTCTGTTTGGTATTGTTTTCAAATACATTGGTTATAGTTACACCTTATACAGCGAAATCACAGTTTTCTCTGATTGTGGCAGTGGCAGTGGACTGACCGATTTTTTCTGACTTAAAGTATAACCTGAATTTAGGCGCGGAGAAACAAAGTCTTATTAAGTCAGCCAAAAATTTTGTGCATTTTTCTATTCATTGACAATTAGGTATCTTCCCCTTTTTTTTGAAAACTCGCTAAATGAGAGATTATATGCCTATAAATCTTAGGTTAGTATTAAAAAAAAATAATCAAAAGCATTCAAGCAAAAAAAGTCATTTGAAATTCAAACGCTAGGAATTGACGCCAAAACGCCCTCTGACGTCACACCGTATGTAAACAGTGTAGTGAAAACACTATTTTACGACGCGAATAATACAAATTACTAGATTTGGTCGCAATTTAATTCCTACACTCCTGCGGAAACAAGAATAAGGTCCAAAATACTCGAAAAAAAAATTATTTGTGGACTGCAGAACGGACCCGTGTTTACACGGGGAGTGACGTCACGATGAGCTGTCGCTTCGCTGGTCCTCTAACTTTTCGCACATTTACTGCTTTTTATACTTCAAATACTTGGTGCTGGGCCTATTACATGATTTTTTATGATTATAAAAGTTGTCTGAGGGTTTGTCCCTATGAATTTAGATATTTATTTATATTATTAGATAGTCATTATTAAAGATCAAAAATGTATGAGAGTTTTTTAGAGATTTTAATGTACAAAAAAATCAGAATATCCGCCTTATAGAACTATAAATAATCTTCAAAATGGTATGCGGTAAAAGTTATTTGCTGCTTTTTAGCTTAATAAAACTTTAAGTGATATAAATTAGTTTCAAATATATTAATAATTTCTTCCAAAATATACTTACTTTAATAAAAAGTTATCTTTTGTTTGTAGTGCACAAGATATGACAAAAATCTCTGGTCGATTCTTAGAGTACTTTTTTGTGAAGTTGGATGTGGTTATCCCAATCTTCTTAATTTGGAATAACATAAGTCACGCAATAAAAAAATTGATACTCCAAAGCCACAAATTAAAATTGAAGAGATTTCATATTAAGTTAAATTGCTGAATGACTTGAATTTTATTTAAACAATGATAAAAGTTTATTACAACGTGTAGTATTTTTTCACATTACAAATAAATTAAATACCTGTCGTATTGAGTTACACTTGCTTTCAATTTGGTATTTATACACTCAGAATAAAAAATATGTACGTTTCTAATTAAGTTACTTCTTTTAAATTTATCACAGCTTTGTTTATAAAAATTAGGACATAAAAGACGGTTTTTTGAAATTCAGAAGTTAGAATTTGACCGAGACATTTCAAAACGATTCTTTCACAAATTAGTTTCAAACACGATTGGTTTTAAATTGCGACCTTTACAACTATATTAAGAAAAATATTATGAAATAAAGGATCGTGACTGTAATTATGTATATTAGAGCATATCAAAGAAATATTTTGTATTTAATTTGTACAAAAAGGTATTAAAAAGACAGTTCAAATTTTATAAACGTCGTTTTGTGTTTACTTCTTCCCGACATACTACAATCATCAAGAAATTGAAGATGTAATAACCTTCTTGTAAGCCTTAAAATGATAGTATCCAATTCTCCCAGCTCCTCACTTATAAACCTTTCGTGATTGTAGTAATTCCAAGCACTCATTTGTAAAGAAATCATTTTAAAAATGTTTGCCGTTAACCTCTAATAATTCCTCCGCATCAAAGTAGTGTTACCTTCTATATCAATTTTTATAAACAAAACGGTGTTGATTTGTTTAAAGCAAGTTCTTACCAAAAAGTAGTAGAATTTTTTTTTAAATTCGTGATAAAATATCAGTTTTTGAATAAAAAATTTTTACAACATACAACAAATATGCATGTGAAAAATTCCCTTTTGGCGAAATAGAAGAAAACCTGTTGTGGTGTGGCCACATGCAACGCATGTAAAAAAAATCTTTCAAAAAGTCTCGTCTCAAATCTCGCAGGAGCGTCTCGCAAAAGTCTCGAAGTATCACAGATAAAAATTGCAAATATTAATTAATTATTCTAATTATCGCCAATGTTATTGAAACATATTTTTACAGCCGCGTAATAGCGATCAGCCTGTGTTTACAATAACTCTTACGCAATGTTTACCTTGTTTAGCTTTCCGTGATATTGCCACGTGTACTACTGTTATACTAGAATTATTGCCTCGGACAAACGAAAGAAATTTGGTGATTATGTGCTCTTTCCAATATTTATTTTAAAGTTGCAAGTCGGCATAATAATTTTGGTTATCGCAATAAGTTACAAAAATTATTTTTAAAAATAAGATGAAATTTATTACTGGAACGAAATATAAAAACTATTTATGCCGTTATTTATTTTTGTCGTTTTATTGTCTTTTTTTGCTATATTAGGTACATAGGTTTCAAATATATTATGTTACAAGCCGTACCCGGCATGCGTTGCAATGCCACGTAAAGTTTAAAAAAAGAAATATAAATAAAAATTATAGATGACCCGGTAGACCAATAGATTCACCGCTGTATTTTAACGCTTGACAATATTGACAAATGATTGTCATTTCTCCAATCGTTACGGATTGGTCGACACACCCAATAATCTATGTCCGGGTCGTAGTGGAATGCTACTCGTTCCAGGTTTACAGGAACACTGCGTCTGCGAAATCGCTCTATTTCATTGTGTCTTGTGTCAAGTGCGCTCCATGTTTTGGATATTTGTTGCTCGTCGTACGTGTGACCATCTTGGTGTTGATTCTGCCTTGTCTTCTTCAGCTTGTCTAAGTAGTTTTTAGTTTGTTTATTATTTTTACCTTTAGTTTGATTCGTCGGTAATCCTGTTCTGTCTGTTGTTTGGGTTTCTTCACTTCCGGTTTTGGGTCTTGTATTTGTACCTCATAGACTTGTTTCTTGGGTATTTTATATTCCTCGTGTGACGTCAGGTACAGCCGAATTGTTTTGTAGTTTTCATGGAACGCCTCGTTGTTCCATTGGGCCTTCCCCCATAGTGCTTCTAGGTGATCAATCCTTTTTTGTAGATATTCCTTGGTTTTTCTTGCACTTCCGTCTTTCTTGCAATTGTTATCTAGTTATATGATATCTTGGGCTATTTCTGCTTGTTCTTAAATCAATTCATCTGCTTGTTTTATCCTGTCGTAGTTGAAGTTGTGAACTTTGTAACTTAGTTCTCCGGAAAAAGTGGTTGTGACTTACTCAGGACCTTGCTTGTATTCTTGACTTTTTGCCGTTGTGTTGGCGTCGAGGTTCTTGAAGTTTTGGAGTTGTAATCACTGGCGCCATTTCTTCCGGCTCCAGTGATTGGATGTGTCCGTCGTTTAGAAATTGTAGAATTTGTAGACTCGGTGTACTGGTGAAGTTGCTTTGACTTACTCAGGACTCTTCTTGCTTACTTGACTTCCCGCTTTTGTGTTGGCGTCGAAGTTCTTGAAGTTTTTAAAGTTGAAATCACTGGCGGTTTTTCTTCCGGCTGCAGTGACTCGATGCGTCCATTTGTTCGAACTTGTAGAATTTGTAGACTCGGTGTCCTGTCGATCTAAATGCTGTTGTGTTTGATTTGCCCTAACTCGTTCCATTCTAAGCCTTTCTACTTCATAATTATTCACTCTTGAACGCAATTCTCTCATACCAATACGAACGTTATTATTATCTGCCTCTCGCTGGTCGTCAGTGCGATTTGCACGTGAGGTAGCTCTTAGCACATTTGAATTACTCCGACGACCTAAATCAGATCGTTTTCTCCCTGGCATTTTGAAATGAATAAAGTTTTTGCGCACTGACAAACTGATGACAGAATTTGACAACCAACTGACAGTATGATTGGTTGCCTTGGCGATTTGTCTCCAAAATTACAAAACGTACCTTTTTCAGTATTTCCGTTACTTATTACTTATGTTTCTTACCGAAAAACCTTCCCTGAACTTCCACAAATATTTCAAGATCAAAATTGGCAAATCCGTCCAGCCGTTCTCGAGTTCAAGCCCAGACAAACGAACGGCATTTCATTTTTATATATATAGAGATGTTCGTGGTGTGAAATAATATTGACCTTCGTGTCGCTTCCTGATTCAGTATTAGTTTACTTTTGCTTGGGACCGAACGTATTTTTTTAAAATTACTAAATATGAGTTCGCAAAAACGTAAGCGAAATGTTATTAACCTTAGTAATCCAGAGCCAGAGGAATTTATGGATAAACAGTCAGATTCAGACGACTCATTATTAACTAGTGGAAGCAGTGATGATAATTTTGAACATCAAGAACACAAGCTAGAAGCGGATATTACTAGTGAAACTTCAACAGTTAACTAATCTGTTACTAATCTAAGCAGTAGTTTCAGCAGGTAAATAATTGTAAATTAAGTTAGTTTTTAATAAAAGTGTGGTAACTTGGCGCATATACGCGACATTCTAGAGTTGAAGACTTGCCTAGGGAATACAAATATTCACGACATTCTTATGTTGAACAAAATAGTTTTTTTTTTGTAACAGGAAAAAAGTTTGACATTTTATCCCTGTTGACAGAATTTTTTTTTTTAGCTTTACCATTATTAGTTTTTAATATCTCTACGACAATTTATTTTATATTCACCGAACTTAGGAGATCATCTACCTATTTCTTACCCGACTTCTCATGTTATAATCGATCTATAATAACTGGTTTATTCCAGTTCTTGTCGAAAATGCAAATCTGATAAGCATTTCGATATAATTGAGGAGCAAGGAGGAAACGGACGTAATAAAACGGCAAAATGCAAGATATGCACGAAATCGCGAGATTTTGCTAGAAATTTGCGAGACTTTTGCGAGACTCTCGCGCGAGACATGAGACGAGATGAGACTTTTATAGCGAGACTAGACTAGATTTTTCAAAGTGTCGTCTTGTCTCGTCTCGTAGGCAACATTATTCGCACTTAATTTTTGATTAAAAAAGATTAGTCAAATTAAAAATTTTCAACTTTTCTATTTCGTGTTGTACTGTACCCCGAGGATTTTGTAGTAAAACTGTAAAACAAACCTAATGTCTATTATTTAAAGCGCCGAAGACTAAATCTCAATCAGTTGGGCTAACGTAATTGGGGTTAACCTAAAATCGCCGACCGAAACAGCTTTTCTCGGAAAATTGAGAATTTTCCAGCGTGCAACAATATCACCGGGCTATTAAAGTTTACATCCCACTTGGCCCTAACGTAACAGGAAGAAAAGTGCAGAGGTATAGTCCCACCGAGGACGAATCCCCTAGTCGAACTTCACAGTGCGCCGTCGAGGGGAAGAAAGAGGGAATGTTTAGACGACGCTTCCGGGCGGCGTCGCGACGCGCAAGTCCCTCCTCCTCCGGCATGTTTCACCGTCCCCCCCCTGCAATCAATATTCCCGCGCACCTCCTCGGCCCGGGTATGTAGCATGTGGCATATCACCGTGGGGGTAGTCGCGGTCGGTGTGACGGATCAAATGGAGCGTCGCCGCCGTCGCCGTCGTCCATTGCTCGCCGCCGTCTTCGTCGCCGTCTCCTCCAGGACGGCGCCGTCCTCTTAGCGCCTCGGGGAGATGCGTCCTGCGGGCAGATATGACGCCGCCATCGCCGCAGCCGGCGTCCGCAGCTGCCGCCGGTCGAGCGGACCTAGCTTTGGCCGGCGAATGGCTAGAAGCCAACGGAGAGGTCGTCGCAACATGGCTCAAGGAGCACGCATCACAGGTAACCGAGATTTTACCACTCTTTTCCAAAGAAGAACTTCTAAGTTTGTTCCAAAACTCCAGGAACCAATTCGTACAAACCCTCGTTTCTCCGCAAAACTAACATTATGGCAAAAGGAGCGTCAAAGTGACCCCTAAAAGTGATCTAAATCTCGTTCACAAATCTCCCAGGTACCCTCCGAACACCTCCGAAGAGCAATATAATGAGAAGGGGAAGCACCAACGTTCCCTTTAACGTAGTTTTAAATTTCGTTCCAAAAAAAACTTCCGTATACCTGCCAGTTCCAACCCCAAAACCGACATAACGGGAATGGCAACCTCCAAGCCATTTTCTGGTTAATCCTCTAAGTTCCCAAACTCAGAGATCTTCTGAGTACCCCTTTATTATAACTCTTATTATAACTCTTTTGGAGATTTGATTCATCCCTCACAGAAATAGAGAAATAAATACTTTACCATTGCTTATTGGTGTTGAAATTCAGTGGTTTTTAACTCTCTAAAACAAATAAGTTTTAAAATTAAAACTGTCGATTTTACAACAAAATACACTTTTTAGAATTTTTCGATACGCAACCACATTTCGTCAATTTATTACAAATAAAATGTTAAAACTGACTGAGTTTAAATCATAACCATTTCTTCACAGAATTTTTGTTTTCAAAATGTAGTAATTTCAATTTTCTAAATATAATTGTTGAGTAATTGTGACCAGTTATTATTTTTATTGTTTCCGTCTATCACAAAATTCAAAAGTTGTCAAAAAATCTATGAAAATTTAGATTTTGTTGAATTTCCATAGAATTGTTTCTTCATGTGTACTCGAGAAATTTAATAGGTTTCGATTTTCTAACTAAAAGAATATCCGAATTACAATTGTTCATCTGACAAGCGCTTATTGGAACGTCCTTAAATTTTAATAACTCAAGAGATGACCGACATTTCATTTTATTGAAAGTTCACATAGTTACATAGTGAAGTGTACTTATTCTAGGACCTTTGGTGCCGGTGGTAGTTTTGTAGATATTGCTGTTAACTGTTATCAATTACTAATTGGAACATTTCTTTTAAACTGACTAAAACTTCACATATATCTAACTAGGCGCCACTTCTAGCCAATTAGATATTTAGTTCCATTTGCGGAACTGATAAAATTCAAAAACTGCATCTGCTAAGGAAACGATCTATTGTAATTAATACAATTTTCTCTTCTTACGCAGTTTGGAAATTCATATAGTTTATTAAATATTATTAAAACTGCAATCAAATTAAAAAATTCACATCACTATTTATAGTGCGATATAATTTTGAAGATTTTCATCTATGTAACTCGACTTTTGAAAAATAGATTTAAAGCAGATTTAAAACTAATAACTTTTAAAAGTCATAATTCAAATAATTCATAAGTTATATTGAAACTTTGCTTCAGTTAAAACTTCTTAAGGTAATTTTTCAACGTTCGATTAAGTAGTTTACTTAGGTTCAAGGGCAATTTATTTAAACGACAAAGCTCCAATGTTCCTTTTATGGTAGTTTTAATTATCCCCAATAAAACTTTCTGATACTAATTTATTCCAACTTCTCGACTTCCTCAAAATTAAATCAACTGGAAACGGTTCTTCAAAGTTCTTCTTATGGGGTTCTAAATTCCTTTTTAAAAACCTCCACGTGAGTCTTCTAAAGTCTTCCAGAAGAAACTCAATGAAGAAAACCCCAACGTTTCTTATACGGAGCTTTTCAATTGAAACGCCTGTCCCGAAATCAACAAGAGCAAAAGCGAAACTAATAGTAGTTCGTTAGTATGACACAGAAGGAAGTTTTGCAAGAAAATTTGGAAGTCGTTACTGCACTCGTCAACCCAACACACATCGTTAATTTTGCTCACCATCTTAACTCAAAATCTGGTCTCAACATAAAAATTTCTATGTTGAGCTACGTTGGGGTAGTTTTGTTTTTTGTTTCTGTTCCGATTGAGTTTGCCTGATTCCTGCGACTCCAATTGGTTGCACGAGGTGTCTCATTAATGTTCCTTCATCTAAAAAATATTGTTGTCTTGAAAATGTCCACAATCTATAGACGAAACGTCGACAAAAAAGCACTAACATCGCACTAAAATTTGGAAGAAAAAAACACACGACGACATCCATTGGTGTTTTTTTTAAATCCTTCTCCTAGATAATTTGGGGATATACAAGAGAGTTTCCTACGTTGCTTGAAATTTTGCAACGTTGCCGGCCGCAGTCCAAGTCCAGACACCTAACGCATATCGCTGTACGCTTTCGATCTCGGGTCGTCTCGGATTTTAGTAACTCTCATATCATAATTGCTGACCGGTCGAGTGTGCGGAGCGGATGACTGTGATGTTTCGCGAGGTAGCAACGTCGCAAAAGTTCTTTCTCTGTTTAGCCAACGAGAAATATATGGCCTTTTACAGTATGGTTTTTACCATACTGTGACTCTGTAGAATAGGTCTTATATAGCATTTTTAAATATAATTTCAAAAAAAAATCACTGGTACCAATTAGTTCCATTACTCAGGACTTCATCAAAGTAACATAACGAAGGATAAACTTCTCATGGGCCGCTCTGAGTGCCTTCCAGAACTTCAGAAGTTGCCAAAGTGATATTAAAGGTAACAGAAAATTCTAATTATTCTAAACCCTAATTGGTTGTTTATTATCATGTAAAATTTTTAGTTATATTTTCGTCGAAACTTTTTTCCAACACCTCAGACTATAGAGGGATAGATCACTGTAGTCCTTCGTTCCTTAAGGCAGGTATGTGGTCCCGATTGGAGATCGGTTGGATAAGAGATGACAAAGTTTCTAAGCATTTGTTGTTATTTGAGGGCGCATCTGGAGCAACTTGAGACTGTTTAAAGTTGTTTTCGTGTATTGATATTTGCGTACCTTCTCACAGGTTGGCACGATATGCAACGGAAATGTCAATGGCAGTTAATTCTCTGCAAATTTACACTGAGTGGAGGTTAAGTGATTACACAGGGTGATTCAAAATTGAGTGCAAAGATTTCATGGGCGTATTTACCAGCCAAAAATAGGATTTTTTTCTTCATATAATCGTATGTCCTAACTTGCTTCGTTTTCTAGATACAGGGTGTTAAATTAAAAAAAAACGGGGTTTTATCAATTATTCAAAAACCTTTCAGCCGATTTAAATAAAATTTGATAGGCTTATTTGTCGTCATAATGACCTTCCTTTGATGGGAATAAAATGAATTTATTAATTCCAGTGGCGTCTCAGGGGGCTACCTACTTAATACTTATAGGTAAAATTATGGTACGCCACCGCTTTTTTAACAAGCGCTCAATAATGTAACTTTCTTGCCTCTTCAGCTTTACTCGTATCTAGCTTTGTTTCCAAGAAAAAAATCAAAATCTGGGCCTGGCCCTTTTAAAACATGTAAGTAAGCAGGGGGCTGTGACCCTTGTTAGCATTAATTTGTTTTTCTTCGTAACCATTATTTACGTTTTGGTGTTTACAATCGGTTTAGTTTTTTTGGTGTGGTTATTTTTCATTTTTCTTTTCTTTTAACAATCGAAAATGATCCATTTTCATTCGAGCACCTTGCAGACATTCATTTTGTTTATGGTCAGACTGATGGAAACGCGCTTGAAGCTCGTAGCACAGGATGTACTCGTTAAGATTTCCTCATCATCGGCTGCCCAACTGTAGAACTTTCAGCAACTCTCATCAGCATCTTCGGGAATTTGGAAGATTCCAAACTACCAGAATGAATGCTGGTAGGCCGCGTGTCGCGTGAAGTCCGAAACGTGATGACGGAAGAAGAAATTCTGCAAGTTATTGAGGAGAGAAACCTTAGTCAATCGACAGTTTGGAAGGTTTTACATCAAAATAGTCTTTATTCATACCATATCCAGCACGTGCTGAGTTTGCTCCCACAAGATTTTCCCCAGCGGGTACAATTCGCAAGATGGGTACTAAATAATTGTGCCAGGGATCCTAACTTTTTATCTCGCATCCTATTTACCGACGAAGCCCAATTTACCCGCAATAGGGTCGTTAATTATGATAAACATTCATGTTCGGGAAATTGAAAATCCCCACGAAATTCAACAATCGAACCACCAAGAGCAGTTCAGTTTGAATGTTTGGGCAGGGATTGTTGGGGAATTTTTAATTGGTCCATTTATTTTTCCCCGAACTTTAAATGGTGATACATACCTGGACTTTTTGCAAAATCATTTACCCGGTTTATTGGAGGATGTGCCGTTGAATATTCGCCAAAACCTTTATTTTATGCACGATGGAGCCTCCCCCCATTTTCGAATAACTCCTAATGTCCGCGAATATTTAGACATTGAATTCCCCAGACGCTGGATCGGCCGAGCAGGTCCAATAGCTTGGCCACCGCGTTCCCCAGACTGTACCCCGTTGGATTTCTTTTTATGGGGCCATGTTAAAAACCTGGTTTATGATGCAGGACCAGTTCCTTCCATTGAAATCCTACAAGAAAGGATATTTCATGCCTTGGAGGTAGTCAGAAACATTCCCGTAATTTTCGAGCACGTTCGGCAGTCCATGAGGCGAAGAATGGAGGGTTGTATCGCCGCAGGAGGCAGCCTTTTCCACCATTTGTTATGAAAATCTGCTTTTCTATGTATTTGTTACTTAGGTTAAGTTAAATTTTAAAAAGAAATTAAACAAACTAAATGTGTCTCAATAATTGATTCGAATTTATTATTTGTTTTAATGGGGCAAAGCCCAGATTTAAATTTTTTTCTTGGAAACAAAGCTAGATACGAGTAAAGCTCAATAGGCAAGAAAGTTACACTATTGAGCGCTTAATCTAAAAAAAATTAAATTGTGAAAAAGAGCGGTGGCGTACCATAATTTTACCTATAAGTATCAAGTAGGTAGCCCCCTGAGACGCCATTGGAATTAATAAATTTATTTTATTCCAACCAAAGGAAGGCCATTATGACGATAAATAAGCCTACCAAATTTTATTTAAATCCGCTGAAAGGTTTTTTAATAATTGATAAAAAAACGATTTTTTTTTAATTTATCACCCTGTATCTAGAAAACGAAGAAAGTTAGGACATACGATTATATGAAAACAAATCTTATTTTTGGCTGATAAATTCGCCCTTAAAATCTTTGCACTTAATTTTGAATCAGGCTGTATATGAAATTTGAGAGTTGTTGATGCGCTCTGGTTGACTGGTCCAGATTGTTTATTATGATTATTGAAATATCCTCTCCTGTTCTGTGAATCAGTCCTGTTCTTCCCCGTTTTCATCCATTCTGACGTAGAACCCCCACCTTCGTGAGTTCACCTTGTGTGAATCCCCCGAAAATGGCACTGTTATAAGTTGGTATGCGTACTAGTGCAGCTAGTTGATATTTTAGGTGACTATATTATTAGTACAGTACTTGTTTAAGTATTAATGCTTGTCGTTCCTACTGTGATGGGTATGGTTTATGTGCGTGTCGATTCCGGCTTAAATATTTCTCAGTGGACCGGATATGACTTGCAGCCCAATATACCTAATATCTAGTGAATTTCGCATGTGATCCCTTTTTAGAGTACCTACTTCTATCAGAGCTTTATCATACACATATGAATTCGGAGTTCTGTCACATTCTGCCTACTAATTATTGTCCAGATTCTTCTTCTGAGATTGTAGAATAAAAACAGTCTAATTTAGCATGATATTTTAGAATCTAATATATCCCATACTTGATGAATGATTGAGGTTATAGAGCACTTTGAATGAAACGTACATGCTAATATATTTCAGACCTGAATGGCATATACCATACAGTAGATTCTAATGGCCGACTAGATTCCTTAAGTAGAATAATTTAGAATACAGCACTGTTCACGTCTAAAAATATGCCTGATCTCGCATCTGAGCAGTATTATAACGAAGAGAATGGCAAAAGTATTTAGACCAGGTAATTATTCCAGGAGTATAACGTATAATACCCTCTCTTTAAACATTGAAAAGAATTTCTTATCTTCACACGTTCGTTTATTATAGACGACGAAATGCCACTGAACGAGAATAGAATAAAACAACCGATACGAATACCCTACACAATAAAGAACTGGGACGGCCACTTATGGATCATTGAGCAATGATCAGTCATCGATGATGAAGTGGTCGGACACGCTGTCTCTCGCGATGCATTCAGAATAGTTCATCTGCCATGCAGTTATGTACCCCTACTCCTACTCCTGACTCATATAAGCGTTACCACTAATTAATTTACTTTTAGTAAATTTTTAAGTAGGTCTGTCTATTGGACTCTCAGCGATCCCCGATGTATTCTCATTTGGAATGTTTCCAATGTATTCACGTCTAAGGTCCAGCACTTCATCTTGAATAACAACACCAACCATACCTAGCATTTTACCATAATTGACGCAGTTTCAGGTTTATGTCATGCTTGCAAAGAAGGTTTTTTATTTGTTTGAAGGTTGCTCTAGTGATTTCGATTCGGCATTTAATTTCTACCTAGAAGTCTAAGATTTACATTATTATACTGCCTTAGTACATAAATGGGTTGATTCCTATTATAATATTACTTATACTTAGTCCCCAGTCTCCATGCTGTTCTCGGTTTAAAATTTTGGTTTATGCACGTATATGCTGAATCCAAATTCTATTCCCATTTAACTAATTATATTCACTAGGTTTTACAGACTCTCTAAGGTATCACAAAATGGGGGTATCGTGATATAACTGATTGACTTTATTGAGTAATTCACAGTTGATTTTAACCACATATTCCACGTCTTCTAGGGCTTCTTTGAAGGTTTCGTCAGAATAAAAATTAAACTGGAGAGGCAAAAGAATACAGCCCTGTGTAACTCCTTATCTTATTTTTAAGTTTGACATTCTTATACTCCCCTTGTTATTTCAGTTGTTTGTCCACAATTTAGGTTTTCGATAATCAGGATACTCTTGCTTCCCATTCCAGTTCGGCATAGCAAGTTTATTATTCTAGAGTGGCGTACTCTGTCGAAGGTCTTTTCATAATCAACGAAACAGATGACTTCTCGTGCTCCAAATGCATTCTTGACCCCCTTTTCAACATTATACAGATTGAACATCCATTTTTTCCTATCCTAGCGTGAATGACACCTAGAAATATCTTCAGTAAGTGGGACATCAGACTGATAATTCTATAATCTCCGCATATTCTTGGGCGTGACTCCTTAGGTGTCGTTATTAAAGTTGATGCTGACCATATTTCTGGTGTTATTCCGCTGTTATAGAATTCACCATACACTTTTGTTATTCTGCATATATTTCCATCTTTGATGAGCTTTATGATTTCAATAAGGATTCCATCTGGTCGAATTGCTTTTCTGCTTGGTGCAGTAGTTATTACATATGTAACAAAACTTTGTTAAGTATCTCTCAGGTCCTTCCAGTTGGCCGGTAGATCTGGCCTTTCCCCACTAATTAGTGTTTTTGAAATATTCTCATTTTTTATTTTGGATTTCCATCACGTTCACTATGGGCACATCTCTTGAGTCGTGTAGAATAGGAAGTTGCCGTTTTTGGTAGGTTCATTTTATCGCTTTAACCCTTTTTGGGAACCTGACATAAGTTTTTTGTTCCTCGAGCTCATCTATTTCTCTATCTCTCTCTCATCCATCGTTCTTCGGTAATTTTAGTTTTTGATTTTGTGTTTCTTTGCATTCTTCTACATTTCTGTTTGTTGTTTTTACCTAGTCTTTTCTCATTCATTAAATTTATGATTTCGACTATCATCCACCATTTCATTTTAATTTTGTTTTTGGTTTTATGTTGTTAATGCATGCCGTCGTGAAATACTTTTAGCTCTTCCAATAGTGGTTGCACCCCTTTATATATATTCTCATTTAGGTCCTTCTGTTTTATATTAAGCTTTACTTTAGTTTTGTATTTTACTTGTTGATTTTCTAATATCGACTTAACTAATTTTTCGCTTCCTGTGTTCTTTCTAATCATTTTCAGCGTTAGTCTAGTGTCTGCGACGAGACAGGGAATGATCGGAACCAATTTCTGCTCAAGAAAAAGTTGTCACCCTTGTAATAAATTTTTTGGAGCGCTTGTTGTCTAGGATAGGTCGATTGGATTTCTGCTATGTTCTTGACTGTTGTTTCAGCAGATGATATCCACGTCATCTCTTTGGAAGTTTCAATCATGTTTTTAATCGCAATTTCGTTTTCGTGTAAGAATTGAAAGAATCTGTCTCCTTTTCCAATACGAAATTACCCACCAAATATAATCTATGTCTTTGCCCGATTACCCGATTTACGTATTATCAATGAAACGTTCTCATTAGGTAGTTTTCTTATAATTTTATCGGGTGAATTATAAAGTGTTTCTACTTCCACATCACATCGTCGGTCTACTGTTGGAATATATATCTGCATCATATTAATCATAAATAATTGTGCCCTTGGAAAAGTGTCATTGTATCCGAAACATTGGTGAATAGTTGCTAATATACCTAATGTAAGCCGCAGAAACAAATAGGTCTAAGCCGCTTAAACGGGCATGTTCTCGAGGTAACCTGCTGAAGTAGTAGAATGTACTCTGTTCGTTTTGGAATATTCCCGAATCTGGCCATCGCAATTCACTAATTTTCAAGACGATTTTTAGCCTCTGCGTTTCCTTAATAACGCTGTCAAATTTACTAGTTGGATAAGGCTCCTACTATTCCATGTGGCAATGCGCAGTTTTGAATTTTCTAGGTCTGCCTGGTACTAGGAGGTATGTTCATCAGTCTTCTCTCCATAGTAACGTCCTGGGGGAAAATTCACTACGGTAATTTCCCGTTGTCGTCCCTTGCATCAGTATAGCCCCCTTTAGCATGGGATGCGACGGTATTAAGAGCCGCCCACTCTTGGTCAGCCGCTCTGTCTTAGTGCCTGACTCTGTTATCTTTGTATCTCACTTGGCTGGTACTTGTTTTTGTGGCACGTACTAATGATATGGAACTCTGTGGCTTACGGTCCCTCTCTGGCGTCCTGTTGTGCCCCTCAAACACACAACGGATATAAGGCAACTGCGCAAAATAATGTGAACAGATGTAATGGTACCACAATCAGATACCGTTATGTGGTAGTGCATACCAAATTGTATATAAGTGTCAAAGTTATGTTAGGAAATATCGTTGTCAAATGGAACATTTAGTAATGAAATATTTAGTAATACAAGTGTACATTACCTACTTCTGATGAGAAATGTTTTAAATCGATGCATTTTGTTTGTGGCGATGGATGTTTATACTTTACCGTTTAACCTGCACCGTTTGGAAAGTAAATTAGTGTGCCTCACACTAGAGCAAGACAGAAAATTGGAATGGGTATTTGCCTCTGTCTTACGCATAGAGGGACGCCGGAGTAAAGGATTCTTCTTCATCTTCCCCCAGCCTTGTACATGCGTTAGACTTAGATGCTCATTTCTGTTCTCTCTCGCTCTACTATGGGTACCTTCGCCAAACATCACCGGAAGCGCACTTGCGTGGGAGATATTAGTGCATGATAGATAAACAGATTTTCAACAAATTATTTAAGCACTTCTTGTACATACCTTACTTTTCTTTTCTTTCACCTTTCACATCTTAAATTATACTCAGTTTCTAAAAGTGTCGCATCTGAGAATTATTTTATTGTCAATCTAGTATCCCATAGAAACTGACTAATGTACTAATATCTGCTGGAAAACCTCAAAATAACAAGATTCCCACCTTCGTCGCCTTTTTGAAATATTTACACTGAAATTCGTCTCGACCCTGACTATTAGTGTCTAGAGGGGATGAACGGGGTAATGTCGCGCCATGTGACATTACCATATCATTGCGACAATACAATTTGCTATACACGGCCCAAAGAGCGAGTGTGTCAAACAACTAAACGTAAGAATATTTAGGTGATCATAAAAATCGGTTACCGTTACCAAGTGGAGCTCGCTCGCACACTGATAACAAGGACTTTTGGCAGAAGTCCAGTGCACTTAATAAGAAAGAAAAAGCTAAAAATCGATAGAATTAGTGTATGCGATTTTTTGTAAAAATATCTGGTAGGCGGTAATACAAGTCATCTCTAGATTACAAAAAATGCTTCCATTAAAAAATAGGAATATTGATTAACATAAATTAAGTGAGGTTTTAAATTTGAAAACGAACGTTGCTAAAATTATTTAATAACAAATGGCAACTCTAGAAGTGGTCAAAGTTGACAGTTTTCCACCCTAGTGGAATAAAAAGGTGCAATTTTAATTCTATTTTCATATTTATGAATGTATAATCTAGTGGAGATGTTTGAATAAATTTTTAACACTTTAATGCACTCCATGATACAAATCTGATGTGATATCGCTTTACTGGCTCGATTGAGTAACAATTAAAACATTTTTGATGTACCTACATTAGTTTCCAACGATTACTACCAAAATAAAGAAGCTTTTCTTTTTTCGTACTTTAAATAAATACGTACATACATACATAAATAGTTATTTAGTTAAAAAGATAGTGTTCCTTGCGGTTCGCGAATAAGCTTTATTATTGCCAATAAATAATTCGACATCGGATTTAAAGCGAAATGGCGAGATGTTCACATCGGTATTTCAGAATTTAAGAGCTGGATCATCGACATGTTCATATTTTCAAAAATATTGTCAGCGAGTATCCCCTGGTAGGCACTAAGGAAGCTTGCTTACATGGTTTCTTGAGATCCGGCAATGCCATTTTAAGCCCTACCATCTATCAGTGAGCTCCGACTCGACTCTTCAAATCTCTCGAGAGACAGGCTCGCTTTTGAGAACGAGTTAGTTAGTTAGGCTCCTTTTGTGACTGCGTTTTAAAACATTACGCTGACAGTCTATAATACATAAAGTGTCTTTGAAAGCACCTATTACTTTCACATCTGATTAATGTTCCAAGTACTGCCCTATCAAGAATACAGTCTAGCGTAATTCGATGTAGTTATATATCAGAGCACATTCTAATTATTCCAGACTACTCGTAGATTTAAAATTTTTGGTTTGGCACGTAGGGAAAAATCTTTTAATCGGAAGCTTTGCTCGCAATGGTAATCAATCGAGAAAAGTGTTAAAGTCCTATTAAGATAAGAGCACATGAGGAGATACACAAAGTCGTAAGCTTGTTGGAGATGGTGGCTCCCCACCCGAGTAGTGGTGAAATGGTGGGGATCTTACATAGAATAGAAAATAATTATTTAATGATTATATTCATATGTTAAAATATCATAATTATGTTACTTTAGTGTTCTTCTACCTCATACCAAATAAAAATAATTGATTATTGATGTGACACTTATAAAACCAGTGTCAGTGCGTTGTTCATGTTGGGAAAAATGTTGCATAAAATTTCATAAATTTGCAGAAATTTAAATACGGTTTAGGAGTAGTTGAGAAGTTACCTAGTACACATAGTATGTGCGTTCATAACCTCATTTTACCATTAAAAGAAATAGTTTGGACGTCAAACTTGCTGAGTGTTAAGAAGTTTGTTTAGAAGTACTGTTGATGACATCACACCACAATCAACCGGTTCCTGGGATAGCAGTAACAAGTTAATTAGTTATTGTTTAACTTTATAGAAGGCATAATCTCTCTTTCAGGTTTTACTTCATAAACGTTTCCAATTAATTTATTTAATGTATAGATTTCAGTCTCCTCTTCAGTCTCGTATATTTTAAATCACGGGGTGGTAGTTTCGTGTCGTAGTAGTCTGTATTTCTCATTTACCTACCATCTTTGGTCCTGAGCTAAAATGTAAATCCTCCAGACTCAGAGACCGCCTTTCTCTTGATTAATTTTTTTGCTCTTGCTCACGTTTTTCGTTTTACTTTAACTAAACGCTCCGTCGGACGCTCCTCCGTTATCCTTCACGTTTGAAAACTTTCTCACTTACACCTTCACGACATTATAGGGGTTTATTAATTCTGTCTTCCTCACTCTCTCCATCGCATCGGGGCGAATTTTCGTTCTTTGCCGACTTTTTCCTTTTTTTTTAAATTCTCGGTTGTTTCGTTTCTTTATCGTCGGAGTCTTTTGAATTGGGTCTTACCGTAATCGCAATTATTTATTCAGAACAGGCATACGAATCATTTTTAGATCCAAATGTCTCTCAACGCCTTTTACGATATTTTATTTATTACATGAGAGATTAATTTGAATTTTCAGTACACTTGTCATCCATTTTAGTTGGCAGGTACTTTTCAAGATTAGACCCACGGGAAACGAAAGCTTTCAGAGTTTAAATTAAGGCGTTTCAGTGCTCACGAAAATCTTTGTATACTTTCGAATAATTGAATATGAAATATTATTTCGCTTTGCTGCCAATCGACCTTTCTGCTGATTTATTCACAACGAGATTATCTCGGCAGTCGACATCGCCTTACGTGTCGGGATTAGAGGGGCTCGCAAATTTTTTTCTTGGTATGCAAAAAAAGAGTTATTATTGTAGAAGTGTGCAAAACTGAGACAAATTTCCCTAAACCCTCTCGCACGTCGTTTCTATGGAAATATTCAAAATAAAATCGCTATTGTACTTTGTATCATTTTTCAGAAGTTTATGCACCTATTTGTCTGAATATTTTACCATCATACCTACACATCTAATCTAATGAATGGTATGTCAAAAAAAATCTATATTTAGGTTATATTTGGGTGGGTTATATCTTTGTGCCACCGTTTTTCTGCTCTTAAAATGCGTGATTAAAACCAGTTAAGTATATTCTCGTGAGAGCTTTTACTGTTTCTGCATATTTACGTTGCTAAAGTCTCTTCAAATATGTTTTCCATTTCTGTTCTCAATGTTTTTCTTAAAGTTCTTGGTGGTTTTTTTAACAGCACCTCCACCGTGCGATGTTTAAGGCGGCCGTTTCTCCTTATGGGTCTACATTGACTTTCTATATTTTTGACTCCTCAATTTGACTCATAAATATAAATTACTAGCCGTGACCCGACCACGCTTCGCTGTGGCTCAGTTTGATATGAAATAAATGAGCAATTAAATAAAAATAGTTAATCTAGCGAATATAGATTTACCGAGAAAACAAATAATGTATTTCAATACCATGCATTGCATTGCTGACATTGCTGTGATTATGTTGTAGAATGTTATGAAAAGGGAAAAAATATTTTTTGTAATTATTTTTTATTACCGATGTAGGTATTCGGCTACTCGTCGAAGTTTAGCTTCGACTAAACCGGGTACTCGTCCGGTTTAGATAAAGATGCTTGAGCATTTCTTAATCTGAGAGTTTCTAGTCTATCTTCCCTTTGCTCGTCTGTTTCAGATAAACAGGCTTGAGCATTTCTTGATCTTAGGGTTTCTAGTCTATCTTCCCTTTGCTCGTCTCTTTCAAATAAACGGGCTTGAGCATTTTTTAATCTGAGGGTTTGTAATCTATCTTCCCTTTGCCCGTCATTTTCTGAAGCTCGTAAAGCCTTTTATTTATTTGCTTTACATATGGATCTGCCAATCGATTTCCTATTTGGAGGCATAATTCACAGCGAAAGTATAAAATAAATGCGCGTGTTTTCTATTGTCCAAAGTCCAAAGTTCACATATAACACCACTAACACTCACACACGTTCAAAAATATTTCTACTTTTAACAGAATGATTTTGAGCAATTCGATCCTCAAAGCGCTGTCAAACTGTTCGACATTTAAAAGATACCTTTTCGCCGCGAGATGGCGCCATCTGTCAGTCACTTGTCTGTCAAATGAAGATGACATATTAACTGTCTTGCATTTTATATTTTTTGGCCGTTTCTGCCCCCCTGGCTCTTTTTTCGACGCGGAACCATTTCAGGAACCTTCACGGACATGCGTCCTACAACTCACCAAAGTTTCGTTGCAATCGAAAGAAAGGTATAGGAGTCTATGCGGAACATACACACAAACATCCATTTTTATATATATAGATGGTGTGCAATTTTTCAATGAACGTAGTGAGCATCCTTGGAAATTCAATTTTGGGTAGAGTAGCACTTGATAGTCTTCGAGGAGTCTTCTTCCAGTAGTCTCAAAATGCATGCATACTTCCTTGATAAGGCTGAAATATGTTACATTCAACAGCTGAAGGAGGTGGGTGGAATGCGGGACAAGTGCAATAAATTTGACCTCATTTTTGCCATACAAACAGATGACATGAAGATCTAAATTGGAGCTGAGGCTGTGTCGAATGAGAACTTTTATTCTACATAACTCCTCAAAATTGGTAGTATTGCAAACTTAAACCAGCTTTGAAATAAAACCATGTTGAACCACCGACAATTAGATCTGTTCTATCCTATTTTTTGTGGCCCACCAAATATCCGTTCCAACTAAACATTCTCGTTCTTGTAAATGGCATGAATTGGTGCCGATTCCCCCCATCTTTATTCCACACATCATAATCGAGGTAGAGGTTTTTGAAGCGGTTTTTATTATTTCTGGGTATTTTACCCCCCTCTCACCATCACTCGAGCTGCTCCTAGATTATCGTTTAATTTAGTTTCTTCATAATTCAATATTCTTTCTGGGGGAATTCCGTCAAGTTCCACTTCGAAATTGTCAAAAAATTCATTAACTGTAGTTCTGTTTACTCCTGCTGGATAACGCGAAAGACTTCGTGACATTCTCACACTGAACTGCTTTTATGGCTTCCTAAAAATGGCTTTAGCCACTATTTTTCTAGCATGCTGTTTTCAGTTAGAAGAATATGCTAACACACTCATTATAGATAGGTCTGGTCCATGAGCTAGGTCTATGTATTGTGGTCATAAGGAATATTTAAATCGCCAGGGCTACGACATTTCTTCAACAGTAAGGACTACTTGCCTCCCTGTAATTCTCCATGTCTCAGAAATGGATTCTCCATCTTTCAACCTCTTAGGAACAGTAAGACAATTGAAGTATTATTGTTCAAATTATTGTTAAAAATTGTTCAAAGTCGCACCTACGAAAATTTTCTTTGGATGGGTGCAACTTTAAGACCTCTACTTAGAGTTAATATCCCCATCTTTGAGTATGGTCTTATTCAACAACAAAAAATGCATTTGAATTATGAACAATTCCATAAATCTTTTGCGGCTCTCGTAAAGAATTGTTCTTCTTCCGTCATCGTCCACCAATTTTTCTTCTATTTTTACTTGGCATTTCTGCAGCAATAGATCAAACATATGATTGCAATGCGTAGATTAAGAAAAAATTATGTGGCCTAAAGTTGTTAAACAGAATGCTCATTTGTGAAAACATGTTTTATCCAATATATTCCATACACCAATCCTTAGTAGATATGTACTATTGTAATGAACATAATGCAATTACCAGATCTGTCAGAATTGTTTGAAGAGTCGAATCAATGGAGACTCTTTCCACTTTATCACAGACAGCAAAATCTTGTGATTTGAATATTATTTTTTGATAAACAAACATAATTACATATTACCGTTATTATTATCACAGCTATTAAGTGTCGCTCTTTACCAGAATTTTTTAGAATTTCCACGTTCTCATCACTGGGCCACTAACATTCTTTGATGCCTGTAAATATGCGTTGCTCAATGTTGTAAACTTGGCACAAAACTGCACACTGCACCATTTTAAAATATGGAATATTCTAGTGGTATGTTAGTAAGGAATAAAAGCTTTGATAGCTTTAAATTTTCAGCAACTACGTGACATTTCCCTTATACATATTTACAAAATTCACAATATCAAATCAAAAAGTTTAAATTTTCTGTTATCTTGGAAGGGTTGACAGCAGATACATTTCACGCATACAGCACATCTATAAAGAGACAAATGCGACCATCAAAAAAAACAGAAGACAAAATTAATTCCAATAGAATTAGGACTCCGACAATGAAACCCATTCTCGCCCAAATTTTTTATAATGACACTTGAAGAATTATTTAAGAATTGAAACTAGAAAAGAGAGGCATAAATATAAACGGTCAGTACTTATCGAACTTAAAGTACGCAGGTGATGCAATCTTATTCGCCACAAATCAAGAATAATTATGGACAATGTTAATGGGACTGAACAAACAGTCAAAACATAGGCCTAAAGATAAACTCATCGAAAACGAAAATAATGACGAACACAGAAGAAAACACACAACTAGAAATAAACAGAGTCAAGCTAGAACCAATTCACAAATATACATACCTCGGCCAAACCTAACAAAGAAAACCAAGAAATATAAATAAACAGGAGAATAAAGTTAGTCTGGTCAGTTTTTGGAAGACTAAGTTATATACTTCGAAACAACAAAACGCCACAGTCCCTAATATCGTCGAAAGTCTTCAACACATGCATCCTACCAGTGTTGACATATACCTCTCAAACATGGACGTTCTTCTTCTTATGGTACCATCTTCTATCGAAGGTTGGCAATGATCTTGGTGAAATAATGTCTATTTTGTGCAGCTCGAAATAGTGTATAGTGTATTTTTTAACCATGAATGTTTGCGTCTCCCAAGTCCTCTTTTGCATTCTATTTTTCCTTCGATAATTGACCTCATCAGCTTTGTTCTACTATTTTGGGTAACATGGTCCAGGTATGCAGTAACCCTCAATAGTCTTCTATACTGCATATACACATTTCGAAGTCTTCCAACCGCCTTAAGTTGTTTACTTTGGGCGTCCAGATTTCACAGCCGTACAAGAGAACTGAGTAAATATAGCAGTTAAAGAAACGTGGACACAAGTTGATGTTGAGACGCAAGTTGATGTTGAGTCACAGGTTACATAATGGATTTCTCATTTTGTTAAACGCCGATCTGGCCTGTCCTATCACTCCTAAATCAGGATCTAAATCTCATGTTAGGCAAGATCCTAGGTATTTGAACCTGTTCACAGTTTCTACGTGTTGTCAGTTTATTTGTATGTATTGTGGTCGTTATTTCTCCTGCTAACAACCATTATCTTCGTTTTGGCTGTGTTTATTTTAAGACCCAATGGATCTCTTTATGAGGGATAATGAGATATATTACTATGCAGGTATGCCTGCAAATTTTCGGTTTTTCCGATGAAGTGACTGTTTAAGAAATGTAATAGTTTGTAGTTTCTGGAATTCTGACAGTTACAGTGTCTTCTGAGAAATAAATCAGGTCCGCCTTTCTGTTTAAAAACACGTAGTAAAGGTGTACAAACGATAAATGGTTTTTACGACATTTGCGGGTTCTTCAAGGTGCTTAACTAAAAACTGCATTCGCATAGGATTAACATAAAATTATAACCGAGGAGGTAGAGCACTACAAAGGGCCGTATTAGATTATTTCTACAGGTAAGTTCTTCGCACCCGAGCGATTATTGTGGAATAATAACGCTAATGGATAACGCCTCGTATCATCATAGTAGACTTAATAATAAAGTACCCAATACTGAAAAGATGAAATTCGGCATTTTTTAATAGAAAATTATTTATTTTTTGAGGAAAATTATACAAAATTACACCTTCTCGAAGTTTTAAAAACAAAAACATTTTCCAAAACGTACGTTATGGATGAAATGGCAAAACGATTGGAACATTCCATTTTGCGCTTACCACCGTACCATTGCATTTTTAATCCTATCGAAAAGATTTGGTCAATTTTAAAAGATAGAGTTAAAAAAAAAATTAAATCCCAATTTAAATGGTGTAGTCATTATTCTTATCAGAGAACAAAGTCTCACAATAACCAAAGATGATTGGTCTGCCTGCATCAAACATTATTTGTATATATTTATCTGATGTATTATCTAATGTATATGTATTATATTTATTATTAATTTGAGAATCATCTACTGTGATTTGCGGCGTTCTTCCTTAACTTTCTCCTCTATCTTTATTTCTGTGAAAATAAATAACGAACACGTGATTTAGAGTTTGTCAAATTAATAGTGACGTCAGTATTTAGTTTTATTATCAATTTAAGAATTTTGTTAGGTGGTATGAAAAATGTAAAACCGTAAAATTTAAAGTTGTGTGTTAATAAAATGGTGATTGATAATTAAGTACATGTGTAAAAATATCACTATTACTCATTTTTAACTTGTTTCGAATTATGTTAATTAATAATGAAGGGCTTTGTAAATAACATGCATATTAAATTATATTTCAATTTCTCTTAATACGACCCCGTATTCTCCTCTTCTCTGGTATCCGAGCGACAGCCGGCAGGTAAGACACCCGCAATATAAACATTAAGAGGACAATAGGATACTTCACTTCTTCTGATAACTGAAATCCGATGGTGGGTCATAAAAACCATTTATCGTTGGTACACCTATAAAAGAATATTAAAGAATCATTGTTCTTTGTGTGGCTCTATTACGATGAATTTATTGAATATTATTTTAATGTTACTCGGCTTTATTTATAACAAGTGATTTTAATTATTTTTCGGTTTTAATTTTTTAGAAGAGAGGGGGGGTTTTTATTACCTATTTTTTATTAGATAGAATGGGCGGTGTTGTAAATACCGTTAGGAACTTTACAGTTTACCTTACATACAAACGAAAAATCTGTTAAATTCTCGTACATTTAAGAGCGTAATTTTCAATCGCCTGCGAATTTGGTACTGAATAATTGTGCATATATTTCGATGTGAATGGTAAGATTTAGGTTATTCTGATTCAATACTACTGTTTCTTCAAGACTTTGGCCACTGTATTGATGGAGTGTGTCCAATTTTATTTTACGTCTTACTAATATACATTATTGACATTAAATGCTATATGATCTTGATAAATTGTATATTAATGTACAGGATATCTATTTTTTTTTATTCAATAAATTTACGACAACTGTATTAGTTTTAATTGTTGCTACCCCCAACGAAATTAAATTTGTCATATTTCCATTTAATCTAAATTAGTTAAAGAAATAAAATAAATGAATAAATTTTTTTATTATTGCTTGAGAGGATAGGGGACATGGCATCACGCGTCTTTAAGACTAATTCTCTTTATAAAACAAATACTATTAAGGATGTATCTGATCGCCTCCCAGCACTTCCAACTGATAAAAGGGAAGCACTTTCTATTACCAGTTTATTTAGTTTTTACGTCACAGCATCGTGATATCACAAAACTGGAGTCTTGTTCTGTGGACGTCATTGGCTCTATGTTTCTCTTTTAGAGATCTATAATATTTAAAACCACGCCAATATTACAACAATTTTAGAAATGGATCCCCTTTCAAAATTATTGAGAATTAAAATTAATTCTGTTTTGGTATATGCAGTCTTCACCCTTTGATGAAATGAAGTACGTAGGTTAGCAATTTTTCCATAGATATAACTTGATCAATTGCTAAAACAAACTCGAACATTTTATTATAAGTTTGCATTCACCGTCTCAAATTTCGCCACTAGAGCATCGATTGTGCTAGGTTATTATAGCCACCCTAAATATGATTACAGTGGAAAAGGGGAGACGGTTGAGATTTAATCCCGCAATTTTTCCCCCGGTCCGTGCCGCAATTGCCCCAAGCTTTCGCTCGGGTATGCTAATGCGAATGAAACGAGAATCCCAACATTAAAATTTGAAAATCTGATTATAAAAATGGTCCGCAAAATTAAAATTTTTTCGTTTTCTCCATGAGATAAAAAGACATGTAATTTCAGCTCTGAAAATGTGCTTTGATTGCCTCAAAGTTTTTAAGATGTTAGAGTTACGTTTCCGATTATCGTGAAATTGATATAAGTATAATAGACCGTGGGCCCATCACCGTATCGCCAAACGGTGATAGACAATGGTGATAGACCATGATTGAGGAAAGTATGCCATTTGGTGGAACGACTCCTTTCGACCCATTAGCCATATTCCGACATTTGCATACGATTCCGGAGAGGGCATCTCGATTTATGCCAGCATCAACAAGAAGTGGATGTCATAACAGGTGCTAGGACTGGTCACAGACGCTCGGAGTAACTTTTTCCCAGTTTCCCGGGCTGTCTGAGTATATTCCTAAAAGGGCATACGAACATAGATTATCGACACTTTTGGTGTCATGGGCCCACGGTCTATAAGCCTTTGTTTAGAAACATTCAAATAAATTTGTTAGTTCAATTATAACTTAAAAATGAAATTTCTGGAGGTCGACTCGATAAAAGAACATCCTTTACGACTTTTCTTAAGTCACTGAGTTAGATTTTCCTTACATAAAAAATTACTTAAATATTCAAATGGCTCTACTACCTGTGTGTTACAGGTACCATATAAAAGTTAAGTTTTGTCTAAGATAAAATACAAATCGGATAGAAAGGTCCAATTGGTCGTAACAATTCATATTTTTTTAACAGAATGCAGCTACCAAATTTCTTTGAATAATTTTGAATTAAAGACTATTCGGACTTTCGTCCGAATCGTAATAGTAACGCCAACTTTTAACAATTTTAAAATATCAAAGCTCACCATCGAAGCTGAAATTGTACCTAGTGTAAGTACTTGTGTCATGTCTTTTATTTTATTTTTTAGGAGCTCAAACAGCACATTCAACAGGCGATAATACCGTCGTCGTGTACGACGAAGACCCCAACGAAAACCACCAACCTTTCGTCTGATATATTTCAACTGTGGCTGGCTGCATCGCCAGCCAATACTAATCAGCAATCGCAGAATACCCGTCCCGATCGTGATTATGAGTCCATGGAGGTAAGCTAGAAAGCTCTAGAAAATCTAGAAAATTAATTTCTAGTCTTGATATTGGACGCAAATTTTTAGTAGCAATCTGAAAACAATATAAATCATAAAAAACAGTAATTACAAATAGAATTATATCAATTTCACACTGTAAGACTATTTAGGTTTTTGAAGTTATACTTCTTTAGGCGCACCCACCCCCTTAGATGGGGAGTTAATACAGAAAACGAGCAGCCAGTGTCCCACGGACCGTGGAGAGTAATTTGAAATTGGCATATAAATTTGAAATGTCGGCTACAATACTGGCATTTTCAAGAATTTTGACACACAATGTTGTGAAAATAATGGAGAAATCACAAATTGCTTTAAGCCAGGCAATTCCACTGAGTGATTGATTTGAGTGATACTGAAATGAAATTACTTTAACATCAGAGATAGTTTATTAAATATTAGTTTAATAACAGCGTCTCGCATCTCGCCTAGCATTTGGGTGGAACATTTAGAGGGCGATCCATATTATCAGATATTGGAAAGAATTACGTACCACGTTGGACTTTTAAATTTCTTAGTAAAACACGTGATTGATATTAATGATTTAGAATAAGATTTATTAGTTAGAATGCAAACAATTCTAACATTGAATAAATTAGAATAGTCAACAAACAAAAGAAAAACCGATAAAAATATAATTATTCCTTTGTAATACTAGTATATACATGTGAAGTGACTAATACATAACAAGAATAGTACACAACGTTGTATTCAATAACTGCGTCGGTAGGTTATTTGAAATGTAGGTAATAAAAATTAAATGCATTCGCAATACAAAAAGAAATTACAACAATTTTCCACAATACGACATGTACAACAAAATAAATCAATAACAAAATAAAATAATACAAAACATCCCACAATAATTATATAAAAACTAATAACAGAATCCTACATGGAAAAATAAAAATATTTAGAGCACGGATATGTTGAATGAAAATATAAGATTTTAAAGTTTTTTTAATATCTCAGGTAAAAATGATTTATTAAAAAAAGAGAATAACTTCGGTTCCATATTGTTTCTCCAGAATTCTTCGTCTCGTACAATTTTTTCCAAATGGATATCTTTCGGAGACCACACCACAAAATAGCAGAATTTTTTGTTCGCAATGTGTAATTGTCCCTGTATTTTAAAAAATTATGTATGATTTTTTTTCAAAGAAACCTGTCCATGGTCATCTATTTTTAGATATGGAATCTTTTTTTTTAATAATTCCTTGTGCGATGGTGCTGTCTTTCAATGTTAGTGGACATCTTACTTCAACAACAGAATTATTTTCTACTATTGAACCATCAGGGCTCCCTGCTAAGAAATATTCTTCATCTCTACCAACAAATAAACCGCATTTTGTAACTTTCACTCCATTCAAATTTTCGAATTGCTTGATAGCCACTTCCTCATGTTCCAGACCGTACCGTGTAGCTTTATTGCCTGAAAATGTTTTAAATATTATGTTATCTAGTAAATTTTTTGGGTTTGTTGTCGTTCTCAGTTGACAAATTCTCCCAAAATTTGAAGCAGTTATTCCGAACTCTCGTTCCTCATGCCACTTCGGATCAAGTTCTGAGCTCTGGTGTCGACTTCAATTTGCTTAATTTGTTTTGGGCTTAATTTGAACTTGCTCTCAAATAGTTTTTTTTAGTACAAATTCCTCAGAGGACATTCGGTCCTCTGATGAAGATTACGGCGATTCCGCCGTAATCTTCATCAGCATTATAGTTATTTAATGTTCCGCCCGTGTGTTTATGTTTCTTTTTCGACTTTTGTTTTATTGTTGCTAGGGTTGTTAGCTTTTGTCGATTTATATATTGTCTCGTGAAAGTTCCTGGTTCTGTGCCTAGTCCTTTTAAAGCTTCTTCTAAATAGTTTTCCCTGCAGTTGAACGAAATGGTCGCTATTTGGCATCGTGTTTGGTAAGATGCTTTACATGAATAATTTATCCTTTTTCCACCGACATAACGAGTTGAAATGTTCAGCGGGATTATTGTTCTTGTTTAACAAAAATGAAGACGACTACATTATTATACGTTGAAGGCAATTAAAAATTGCTTCTTTCATTCCACAACTAATGATTTGTGGTACCAAATTTTCTTCATGGGGCTTACTACAAAAATAACTTGCGCAATTTTCATGCTAACCAAAAATATGGTGAACGCTGTTTTAACGTCCCTTTGAAAATATTCCAACTTGTCGGCGTACGGCATTTTGGAATTTGCATGATATGCAGCAGCTTTCTTGATGGAAACTCGGAATCTTAAAATGCTTTTTTCCAATTTTTTTCTTAAGGAAATTGGAATTAATTTTTCTGAATAAGAGGTTCTGTTTTTTTATAGCTCTTTCAGTTTATTGCAGAAGTTTCTGAGAAGGTAGTTGACGCATTCCACTTTTTCAATTTTCGTTGTCCCATAAGGTTTTTCTTCTGTTAAACGTTTCGTTACGCTGCTATCACCGTCACCAATAAGTTTAACAAATTCAAATCCGTGCATTTCAACACTTTGTTTAAACCCCTCTACTATTATGGAAGATTCCATTGCGGTGGACGAGCCAGACTAATTCTTCGAACAAGAATGTTCAGGTGTCTTGGCAGGATGTGTTTCACAAATTGTGCAAAATTTGTTTTTGACGCCGACATACAATATTTTATTTGTTGCTTCCCCAATTATAACGGCAATTTCCGACAATGCGTTATAATTACTTTTATATGATCGCTTCGACCACGCACCATCAGCAATAACTGCTATGCAAGTAATTCCGTCCTCGCCTACGTCTCCCCTTTCTCTTGCAAGACGAGCTTCCCCTTCTCCTGCCAATGTAATTTGTTGAAGTAATACACCTTCAATAGTTTTCTCCAAAGATTCATGAACCTGTTTGTAGCGTAGTTTGCTGATATGTAGGATGTTCATAGTGGAAGTTATTTGCTCCAATTGTGAGTACCCGCTACCACTAGAAAGAGCCCCTGAAAAAATAGCAACAATTAAAATTAGATAAAGTAACTTACGCAAAATTTTCTTTTCATTTTGGCACAAATTACAGTTTATCAAAAAAAAAAATAGAAAGACCTTAATACATCAAAAACTCAACGATTCTTTTGAAATAAAAAATGACAAAATACAGTATTTACAGTTTTGAGACAATTTGATAAACGTTCATTTTTTCGGACAAACACACGCATGCACGCACGGACATCACTCCAAAAATCATTGGTTTGAAAAGTAATAATGTAGGAACCTACCTAAAACAACTGAAATATTGACATCCATCTTCTTTTCTAGTTTTTCTGTTGTTATTGTAGTCGACATGTGGTAAATTTTGCATTTCACTACAAAATGCGATATAAGTCCTTTCCGATACTCATCAATAATATCGCAATTCTCTATAGTGCAATCAAAAAAAATTAAAATGCTTCATATTTTGAATTTCGCTCCAAAAATGTGTGATATCTATTATTCGGTTGCCTTCTAAAGTGAACTCTTTCTTCGCTTGTTGTTCTCCCGAGGAAGCAGCAGACGACCTGTACTGCTACAATCTCATGGTTTTCCTCCAAGGATACAGAATCATCCCGTGGTACGGGAATATTAATATTTTCTGTAAGTGGCGATCTCCAACGGTTCAATGCTGTCCTTTTGAAGAAAGAAAAAACGAAAAAATTTGAATTTCAGATTTACTATGAAAAAATATGTACGTACACGACATTCTTTCGATATGAAAAAAACAACGATAGTTCTAGTAGCAATTTTTAGCAAGTTCTAGAGTTCCTGATAGAAAATAAAAAGAGTTCCGCATTCCTGATACCAAAAAATTAAAAATGAAATAATGTCGCGCTCATTTCGCGGATCTAGCACCACATTTTCTCCTCTAAACTATAAAAAACCAGGATGCACCGTACTGATGACGACCAACAATCAGAAACACGTGTCTACGGTTGCCCTTTCACATTCCCTACGGTTTTACCTATGATTTCCGTGTCCATTTATTTCGTGACCGTTAGACCGTGAAAGGTCTAGAAATGATAATAACTGAAATCCGAAAAATCGATATCGAAAAATTTCATTTGAGAAACTGCTGTAATCGTTGATAAAATAGGTTTTGTATATTACGACATTTCTTCACCACTTCTAAAAATGGAAAGGTTACAGTTCAGTAAACAATATATTTTTTCTGAAAATCTAATATTTTGTTACTTTTCAACGGTTTTTTGTAATTTTGGAATGTAAGCTAAAATAGGAACTTTACGTTAATATTTCGAAAGAGATCTTGATAGTGTATGCATTTGAATTATCTTTACTTCAAAGTTGAATTTTAGAAGGATATTAAGAACACGCTAAAATATCGAAAAAACCATTAGCGCCTAGCGGCGAAAACCAGGACTACGGGGCTTTATAAAACTTTATAAAACCAGAACTTTATAAAAAGGTTCTTATCACCTGAAACATGGCCGGCTCAGATTTTTTCAGAACTAAGCACACCTTTCACCATATAATCAAGATTTATCCTTTTCATAACAATTTAGAGTGGTTTAGTTGTGAAACTTTATACAATCACGTTTATTTTCATAACATTTCTAAGCTTTCCCCGATTACCATCAATTATTTATCTCGAACCGAGTATGAGCCGTTAACGCATATTTCCCCCAATTACCCCAGGCATGAGTAATGGCGAAAAAGCCGACCGGAATAGGGAGATAAATGCTAATGAGGTGTAAATTAGAGACTGTCTGGAAATTACGGAACCGTTCCCAGTTACTGCATACCGTATAATTCGGGTTCGTTATCGAGGAACGGCAAATCATACTTTTAGGGGCTAATTGAGACGGTGTAAGTTATGACTGTTTCGGATTGTAATGAGACGGTTTTGCTAAGTGAGAGGTAGTGAATGGGGAGTGTGGTATCTTATCAGAATATCGAAGCGTTTTCAGGTAAGTTAATAGATTTCCAAAAAGCCTCGCAGCTTCTATGGAGGTTAATGGACTAAAGGGCTGATTTAAATCGTTCTACAGGACTAGTGTCTAGTGACAATTGATTTAAATTCCTGAAGATATTACTAGTTTGAAAATATTTTAATGTGTTGAGAAACAATTTATCGAACGTGTGTTATTTTATTGAATATTTCTTCAATAAATATATTCCGAATGCACTTCGACGCCTTTTAATTTATTTTCTTTGGTTTCCAGGAAACAAGTATGTGCTCGGTTTCGTTTGTCGTTTGAGTCAACTCAAAGAGAATATCCGGAGAAGCAAGTGAAAAGCCTTAGCTCAAAAATTTAGGAATTTTCTTTAAAAAATAGTAGTTCTTAATTCAATTTTTCGCAGTCAACGTAGTTTTACGATATGGGCTTAGGATTGGGAATGGATTCATTTAGGATTCAGCGACTTTGTGTTTCTCATAAATTCAAAATTGCTGCTGAAATACATTACACGCGCACGTTTGACTAATTGTAAATAACTTACACTACACAAAGTGTCATAACGAATTGATTTACTCTAATAACTAACACTTATTAGTTATTACTTAATTTACATCTCGCAGTTTATTTTTCTTCCGCGCACGGCAGCTCAGGTCCTATAATCGACACGTTCCGCCGTTTTATGACTGCTCCTGTGTCGGTTCGGCGGTTTGCTTTCATTTTGCTGCATCCCGATTTACGAACATTATGGTTGTTCTTAGAGGGTCTCGTCGTTCTCGAACAATATAGAATTCTCTGGAATTCCACGAAAAATAATAGATTTGTCGGAACCGAATTTTGTGCTTATTTTGTGGCGAAACTTTTCGTTACATTGCCCCCGCCTTAAAAATATTTCGTCCCGAAACATGTCCCTGGTAGGCCCATGCAGGAACCTATAGTTGATCCCCTGCATGCAAGGTTGGGTGGAAATAGGTGGTTACGGTCTACTTGTGGAGACTCCCTTTGGGATTCCAACAACACAACGAAATGTCTACCACGGTGAAGCGAAATAACATGTCAAGCATATTCCTGACGACCCTTCAATCCATGGTGTCCAAGCCACACACCAGTTTCGGAATAGCTAATTTTGTTAGGTCTTCGCAAAGAAGGGCTTCCCTAAGGTCACATAGCGCGTCCCACAAGCCTAAATATTTAGGCTTCTCATAGAGCCTCCTCTTGGTATAGAAGTAAAGGAGCGACCGTTGTGATCCATCTTCCTTAATCCTCAGCGCTCGCCCGATCGCCGGTTCCTGCTGATGGAGTTCGCCCATTTTGCCAAACCTCGTCCGAAACTCCGCGGCAGTTCCTCGGGACATCCGCAGATCCTGCACCACGCAATGAGCCAGCGCATACTTAGCCGTTGTTTCGAAGAGATCCCTTTTTCTTCCCTGGTGACATCGAACCTTGCCTTCCCTGTCTCGCTATATATTCATATATCACTCATATATTCTTCAAGAAATGGCCCCTCTTATTGGGCCGTAATTGACGCACGTGTTAATCATGATCATGGTCCCTCTCGGAAGGTGCTAATCCATTGTAATGCACGACCCTTGGCTTTCCATTCGTAAGTTTGCCATTCCGATAGTTAACGTCATTAAACTTAGTCTTTACCGAATCCCAGGCTTTCTGAAGCTTCGGAGATAACCTGCGTCTTTTTTGCGGGTTGTACAGCCCCACCAGGTCCACTTCTTCATACATGCCACTGACTGCCCGAACATCATAGCCATCCTTCATGCGATCGCTGGCGACTTGGAGGTTTGTCCGTAACATCTCGTGAACCTGGACCATCTTTCTGCGCAGTTCGGTGACCTGCGCTCCTTTACCTCTGCACGACTGCAGCATTACGGTGGTTAGTTCCTAGTCTATGTCCTATGTCGAAATCATGTTCTTGAAGACGCTCAATCTACCGAGCTACCTGGCCTTCCGGTATTTTAAATTGTGGGAGCGATCTTATCGCCATGTGGTCCGTCCTCAACAGGAACTTTCTACCGTGTAAATACTTATACAAATGAGTAGAGAAGCAAAGCGGGTATCAGACCACTTGTCGTCGTAGAAGGCCCCCAGGTGGTCCGAGCGACCCCAAAGTGGAGGTGTGGGTTGTTGATGACGTACCGGTCTTGTAGACGTCCCCCAGGTCTCAGTAGGTGTCCGCGTACCCCACCGGGGGGCCTATGCGTGTTTCGGACCACTCCTCGTCGTAGAAGGCCCCCAGGTGGTCCGAGCGACCCGAAAGTGGAGGTGTGGGTTGTTGATGACGTACCGGTCTTGTAGACGTCCCCCGCGTACCCCCCCGGGGGGCCTATGCGTGTTTCGGACAACTCCTCCTCGGCCCCCAGGTGTTCCGAGCGACTCCAAAGTGGAGGTGGGGGGTTGTTGATGACGTACGGGGATTGCGTGCGGGTATCACACCTCGTTGTAGATGATCCCCCAGGTGGTTCGAGCGGAGGTCGGACGCCTATAGGTCCTCGAGGTACCGATCGCGCCATCTACGTTCGCGCTCGTGAACGTCACATGTTCGAGGTAAAGAAACCTGCGCGATTTGTACCATCTTGCCCCCCTCCCTATCAGACTACTTTACGATGAAGATCTCTAGGTATCGAAGAGGTTCGTGTGCCGAGCGAGAGGGGAGGAGAGAGAGAGAGAGAGAGTCCGATCGTCAGCCATTATTTCAGTATCAAAATTATGTATTACATTAAATATTTTTGCAATATTTAATGTAATACAGCTACCGAAACCGGGTCTCGATCCCGGGACACAAAGAGTTTCAATCTTCCGCTCTCCCAACTGAGCTATTTCGGTTATATCGAAATATGTTCTAATACACATTTTAAAGGTGAATGCACTTCATCTGCCCGCAAGAGGCACCAAATGATCGCGGTCCTAAGAGGGAGAGAGAGAGAGAGAGAGAGAGAGAGAGAGAGAGAGAGAAATAATAAAAAATGAATAACATTTCAAGAATAATTTTTATTTTCAGCTTTTGAAATGATGTACAAATACATATCGATAATCGACCTCACGTGTTTCTCGATTCTCTCACGTTCCCATCTCCAGGAAGTGCACGAGCAGGTATCTGGACCCTCTATGGTGGTGTCTCTGGACCAGGGGCAGCTCACAAAATGTTCACCATGCGTCGATTTTCGTTTTTCTTCTGCTTCTCTGGTTGCAACTTTAGTGTGTAGCTCTAGGAGTTCTTTCGTATGTGCAGGTGTTACATAGTAACCGAATTCAAACAAAAAACTTTTCACTTCCATATTTTACTGGTAGTAGATGTGAATAGTAGGAGCACTTTTAAGAGAATGAAGAAGAAGGTTCATGTGGTGATGGTGGCAATGGTGGTGGTAATAGAAGTCAGTGAACTGACTTGACCTGTCCTCATTCAAGTTTCGACAAGTTTGTCGGATGGAAATATTCGACCCAGCTGTTGGAACTTGTCGAAACTTGTAGTTTATACCATCAACGCTTTCACATCAAAATAAGTCAGTGAACTGACTTGACCTGTCGTCATTCAAGTGTCGACATGTTCGTTGGATAGAAATATTCAACTCAACAGTTGGAACTTGAAGGACGGTAGGTCAAGTCTTGACTTGACCTACCGTCATTCAAGTTTCAACAGGTTTGTGGGATAGGATTATTCGACTCAACCGTTGGAACTTGTCAGACAGTTTACATTAAAATAAAAAAAACAAAGTCAAAATTTAATTGCGTGTATTTCCATATAGGTCAACATACAATTTCATAATTTTTTGCATAGCCTTTTTAATATCGTCGCGGTGAAGTAGTCGATCTGTACACAAACAAGTATCCGGACCATCCGTGCTACAGTTCAATGCCCAAGGACAGCTCACGTAATGACGTCCGTGGATAGATGTCTGCATCTTTTCCAATTCTGCATTTAGGGATCGTTGTAAATAGTAAAGCTGAGCTTTATGTCTAGAAAGAAGTACATCGTCGTATTCGATTAAAAATTCTTTAAGATCCATGTTTGTAGCACAGGTAGACGAATGTTGATCCAGCTATGCTGAGCAGCACTGACACACTGACTGCGATGTACCAAGTCAAAAAATATATATTGTTCGAAACTGGAGTTGGGTGTACGTTAGTTAGATTCACCCATGTCGAATCTTCAAACGTGCGATTTTGGTAGACGACACGTATTTTGTAGCCTGTAGCATTACCAGGTAATTTCACCATTAAAGTTGATGTGTGTCGGTTGTATGTGAAGGATTCCATCTTCACCCAGTTTTCAGGCCAAGTGGCGTTCATCTCGAAACATATAAACACATCCTTTGCACTATGTGGTGGTGAAATGTATAGGATATTATTAAGTACTGTCGAGAGTAGTAATAAGTTTGACCCGAACGCAACCATGTTTGAATGAATACTGTGGAATGAAACTAATATTTTCAATATATTTATTTATTGTGGAACACAGTTTAAAAACCAAGCGTATAATGTATAACAATTTCGTATACTACACATATAAAAACAATTCGATTGATGATTCATACACAATGGAATGTCACATTGAAATTTGGATGTATCAGGACTGTCTGGAAGGTGTTCGATGTTGACGACGGCGATATTCGACATCTTCTTCTTCTTCTTCTTCTCATCCTCTCGATTGTATAGGTGAGCGTCGAGTAAATATTTCTTTTGATGTCCTCTTACGTAAACCATATCAGCATCATAAATGTCAGCCATGATTATGTCATTGAGTTTTTCGTATGGTACATAACCTGAAGTATATCGGAGTCCATGTATGTGTCTGGTACAATATTGAACTTGCTTCTTATCATAGCTAGATAAGTCATCGTAGGGTATAGGTTCCTCGAACAAGTAATGATTCATGCGGGTTCCATCATAAATTGCCATTTCTTTCACGAAAAATTCCGGTGAAGAATTCTTCGTGAGCGTAAAACCTTGAATGTCGACTAGGAGTACCTTAATGTTCGATGATCTGATTAAGACTAATAGATGCTTCTCACCATCTCACTAAGTGGTGTAGCTTCGTACATACTTTCGTAAATAATGATGCAATAAGCTTTTGTGTTGGCAGGGAATCCGGTCCTTGCCTGAAAATCGACGGAGACGTCCACGATCGATGATTTAATTTGCTCATCTTGACGTGAGCAATCGACCACGAAGAGTGTCATATCTTTAAATTTTTTCATATCGAGTAATGGTTTCTTCGAACCGAAATAGTCACCCTTGTAGGTATTATTAAAATCCACATAACTATCATGAATCTCACCGTAATCATTAGTTTCGAAATTTAAATTTAGAGGTTCGTATGGATATCGCTCTGACAAATTCACACATATATCTGATATGTTAAGATTATCGAATTTTGTAATGTCTGCCGTTTTCTTATCACGTCTATCTGTCTGGAATGCGATGATTGCGAATCGAGGTGGATGTTGGTTGTTCATCGTTTGGATCGACCAAACGGCATTAGTTGAACCCACATTGAGAGCTGGTAACTCGTGGAGTTGCCAAGTGCGAAATGCGATTATGAGCGGAGTATCATTTTTTATGGATTTCAACAGTTCCAGTTTCATTTCAACATTGGGAACGACGTGTGGGATTTTCAATAACATCTCAGTTATAGTAATGTCATAGGTAGTATTTGCTCCGGCAACCATAACACAATTGTCATCGTTACGAGCTCTAACTACTCGAATAGTGTGCCTTCCGAACATTACCTTTTTATGATCGTTGAATATGCTGAAAAAATGTGACAGTGGAATGATCCAAATGAAGGTTCCATCTGCGTTAACGGTAGGTTTTTCGGGAAAAACCCAACTACCTTTATCCAAATGTTTGCTATCATCGTCATTATAGCAGAGATAACCTCGAATCAAACTCACTAGACCTGGTTGTTTCACATGTTCCACTTCTATGCCGTTCAAGAGATATGACATGGAATCGAATAGAAACCCGACAGCGTTATTTACGAATGTCACCTCTCCATCGCCGGATTTCTTCTCCAATTTCCCATAGATTTTTAGTTTGGAATCGTAGAGGTTGAGAAAAGCGTCATTTCGCGTCACCGTAATTTCGAGTATATCATTCTTGAGATAGGATTTCACGAATGGATAGTACGTGTGACGTTTTATACTCGTGATCGTATCATCGTTTTGAAGTTTTGGATACAGGTCGAAAATCTGGCTGGACAACATATCCTATGGCTTTGAGGAAAGTAGCGTTTAATCGGGATAATCGACGTCGCTGCTGCTGCTGCTTCAACCGCCTCGAACGTTTTTTTCTTACTGTAGTTGTACTCTTCACACTACCTCTTTTATAGTAATCACTCAAGACTAAGACCATCTTTTATTTTTAATACAATCTTTTTAATTCCAATCTAATGAGAATCTCTTCACCACGAAAATTGACAAGTTCAAAATTTTGATCGAGAACCGATAATGTGAGGTTAGTTATCTCACTTGGAGTAACTTTTGAATAAACCAGATTTCGAGGAACTTCGTCGATAGCGAACCCAGGGTCTGCGCTAATGGGAAACTCGTATAAAGTGTGTGACGGTCGATCGTGGTAATAAGAACCACCGATAATATTACAATCGATGTGTATGGTTCGAACTTTCACAATGTCCACAGGTAAATCCGACTGGTGCACTTTTCCTGCTTCTAAAAGTCCAGGAGTGAATCCGAGAAGTTTGGCGATCCTGGTATACCCTGCTCGAAAATCGATATCGTAATCTCGCAGAAATATTTCACTCCTTAACGTATTATTGTTGGGTCTCAAAAAGAATATATCTTCGTCGTCGTCGCTGTCACCTACTCTATTCTCAGGTATCAGGAACTTTTTAAGGTAATTCTCGATATCGGCGATATCGTAAGTACCTGTCGGAATGGTAATGAAATGTGGTGTATCGACGTTCCCTTTGGAATAATACTTGAATTTCGTACCGTCCTCTATATTCGGAATGGTGTTATATGAATAGAATCCAAGTAAAGCTAATCCGTATGCGGAATGTTTCCCTAAGTAGATCGGCGTTTGGAAATCTATGGAGAGCGTTGATGTACGACTCTTTAACGTGAATGTCTCGGACATGATTAAATAGTGAACCGCTCCATACTCACGTTTTATAGAGAAATTCGAGACATAGACGACCGCAGTTACTCGCAGTAAATTTTTGATAACGGTCTCTGTTATAGAAAATTTCCACCGACTTCCTACCACCACCACTACCAAAGTATCGGACGAGTTCTTGTGGTGGTTTTAGATTACCGAAACTATCGAAATACTCGATGACATTTCCCCGTTTCTTGTACGCTACCCAATGTGTCCCAGAATGATTTTTTGTATCTAAATTGATGATGGCACTCTCGTTATGTCTAGATGTTTTTGGGAGAGAATCACGCATAAAAACTCCTCTAAAGTAGGGAATTTTTAATTTATTTGCATATTTAATGATTTCACGATCGTATAGTGCTCTATTGGGTAGCTTTAAAAGTTTTTTGTCTGCTTCTTCAAGTACAATCCGCGTCCATGCTGCTGCTGCTTTTTGATGTACAAACCGAATCCTCTGGTGGACTTGCGTATAAACAAGCCTGATCCGGTCTTGCCGATCTCCTCCATGGCTTTATTGTGACGTTGTTGCTCTTCCATTTTCTTTTGTGCGTTTTTCGCATCGATGGTGGTCTTCGCTACCGTTGCAGCGCCTCCGGCCAAACTTCCGAGTGCCCCCAATGCTGCGAAGATTGGTAGTAAAGGTAAAATTCCCCCAGATTTACTTTCATATGGTATAATGCGTGGAATACGAATTCGTTTCCGACCTCCCGCCTTTCTAACCGCCGCTCGAGCAGCTCGTAATGCGATCGAAGCAGACGGTTTCAAACCGGATGCGCTGATACGTGGGTTGGTTTTCATGGTTGTTTTTAAAATGCGTGTGATATGTTTCAGAACGTTTCGTCTAAACGAAACCGGACGGTGACCCATCCCTAGCTTCCTTTTCGCCTTCATGCCGGTCGTAACGAACCACGCTGCAGTCTTCTCACCCAAAGATGCGTCTTTGCTTTTCACGCGTTCCCAAGCACGATGCTCCAATTCTCGATCTGCCGTATGCCTGTCGTCCAAAGAAGAACTTTTCGAATAACTAATGTCGTGCGCTTTGCATGCAGAGTCGAGGGCATTGACACCAAGGTCACCTCTAGCCAATCGTTTGTCTAATTTTGTACCGGGTCCACAAAAGTTATAACCCGGTATGTGTAATTCGAAGGGTAACTTATTGATGAGAGTATTCAAAACACCATCACCTTTGTATACTAGCATCACAAGTGATAATAACTGCGATCGTGTCACCCTATTTATAGGTGGTGGTCATGTACCGCGCTGTCAGTTGCAAGAATGAGGGCAGTTCAACAAGCACACGCGCTACCAATAGACAACTTAGACTTTGTAGGAGAAGAAGATGAGCCACCGATAAAACATAGTGAACTACTTCCGAATTGTTTTCGAGCTATTTTCTCGGGTCCATCTGGTTGTGGCAAGACGAACGCCATTCTAACATTACTTTTCAATAAGAATGGTTTAAAGTTTCGTAACGTATACGTATATTCGAGATCATTGTATCAACCAAAATATCGGCTGTTACAGGAAGTGTTAAAGAAAGTTAAAGGTATGGGCTATTTCGCGTACAATGACAATGAAATTATCATGGATCCCGAGAAAGCACATCGAAATTCAATCTTTTTATTTGACGATGTGGCATGCGAAAAACAAGACAAGATACGTGCATATTTCTCTATGGGTAGACATCAGAATATTGATGTGGCATACCTCTGTCAAACATATTCAAAAGTTCCAAAACAACTTATACGGGACAATTGTAATGTTATAGTATTATTCAAACAGGATGATGTTAATTTGAGGCATGCTTTCGATGAGCACGTATCTCCAGATATGAGCTATGAGCACTTTAAACGATTGTGTTCTGAATGTTGGAGTAGAAAATTCACTCCTCTCGTTATCGTAAAAGATTTCGATTTGAATGCTGGTCGGTATCGCAGAGGGTTCGATCAATATATAAAGGTGGATGCTCATCATTAATCGATAGCAATCATGAGGCCACCGTTTAGCGATGCTGAGGCGGCGCGAGCGAAAAAAGTTCGGGAACTGTCTCGGTCCGTACGAAAAAAATTTTTGGCTATCAAACTAGGACGATCCGAAGATGATGCAACGTTGCGAAAATTGTTTGCCCCGATAACGAAACCTTTGACTGAACTAGTGGAAGCTACAAAAAAACCACCTGTTGAGTCTGTTAAGACAAAACTGGAGAAGTCGTCACCTCCACCACCACCACTATTACAACCTAAAAATGAATGGATAAGTCCCATGAAAACTTCAACTCCACACGTGATCCCAAGGAAACGCTTAAACTTTCGAGAGCTTCCTGTTGCGAACGTCGGTACACAGATGTCTGACAAAGAAGATGCTGATGCTGATGATGAAACAGATGATTTTACTGACGCTGAAGCAGAAGACACTACCATAGCGTCCAAGAAAGTTGCCAACAAGAAAGACTTAATCGACTCCACGAAAGGAGACTCTAAAAAAGTAAATAAACCGAGAGTTGCAGAAACGCCATATAATTTTCGTAAGAAACGTGGAGGTCTTTTACCTAAAATGCATTATAATACAAAGTCTACCGAATACGTCTACTTTGATAATTTTAATGAGTTAGTGGACAGGTTAAGACTTTTGTATGCATCCAAAGAAGCTGGTAATACCATATCACATGATAATGAAATTCTTTCGATCATCGAAGAACTCCGAGAGGCGAATGTTATATATTAAGCGTTCGTACGTGATCTGCGTCCCAGTTTTACGATGAGTTTGGATAAATTCGGTCGTCGCTCGGGAGGTGTGCACAATGTCACCCAGAGTAAAGCGGCATCGTTCTCCAGTCATTCGATTTTATCTCGTACGTCCGAGGGTGATATTAATATCGAACACGTTAAGATCAGTAATCTGAAAAGTCCTACGGAAGATACCGACGCTTGTACTAAAGGTTATGTGGATCGAATCATTGCCGAAAAAACTCATGATATCGATATACGAATCAATTTAACTAAAGCTGCCATCGCACATGGCGTCACCTCACATTCGAGGCTGAAAAAGTACGTGGATGACTCTATCAAAAATACCATCGCCCTACTTCGAAGCGAGATTCAACTCGTTGCGGATTCATTTTCTAAGAAATTAGAATCGGCTCAAAATAAATTTCTCACAACATTCGATACAACTCCTTATGCTGTCGAGATACACACTCTTAGCAAAAGAATCGATTTATTACAAGACAAGCTCAACATAGTACCGCTACCTACAACGTCACCTACTACTACTACTTCTACTAGTAGTAACGCTCCGAAGCGACCTGCGACTCCTCTACCATCTTCTCCTAGCAGTATCGATCCTAGTATTCAAGAATCAAGTTCGCAAGGTAAATCGGCAAAAAGAAAAAAAGGAGATCCGTTAACAACCTGATAATGTCAGCTGAAAAAATTCAATTAGTTAACGAGTTACACAAACCGGCCAGGAAACTGTATCCTCGACGTCGCACGATAATTAAAGGTTTACACGACTTGTGGCAAGCAGATCTCGGACAACTAGACATGCATGCGAAAGTAAATAAAAATTTCAAATATTTTTTACTAGTCATAGATTGCTTCTCTAAGTACGTGTGGGTTAGAGCACTAAAATCGAAATCTGGTGTGGAAGTGACTAAAGCTTTTCGAGATATTCTACAACGAGCGAAAATATCACCACGTAATCTACAATCTGATCAAGGAACTGATTTCTACAATGCCCATTTTCGAAGCTTGATGGAACGTTATGGAATCAATCATTACAATTCCTATACTCATATGAAGGCTGCGATGGCTGAACGAGCCATACGAACGATTAAAGAAAAACTGTTTAAATACTTTAGTTTAAATGGCACCTTCAAATGGATCGATATCATACCGACGATCGTGGAGACTTATAATAATCAAACACATTCCGTTACTAAAATGCGACCTTCCGACGCTCTGAACGCAAAAAATGAGAAACATCTATTGGAAACGGTGTATACACACCTCAAGGTCCCGACAGGCTCACGCAAGTTTAAGGTGGGTGACCTCGTACGTATTAGCAAGGCCAAGCATGTCTTTGAGAAGAGCTACACGCCGAACTGGACGAGTGAACTATTTAAAGTTAAAAAGGTTCAAATAACCAACCCTGTAACGTATTTGTTGGAGGATCTCCATGGACGACCCATCAAAGGTGGTTTCTATACGGAAGAATTGCAAAAAACTAAAACTCCAGACGTATATTTAGTTGAAAAAGTTTTAAGGCGAAAAGGTAACAAAGTACTCGTGCGTTGGCTCGGTTTCGATAATACACACGATTCTTGGATCGATGCTTCGAATCGCTTGTAGAATGTGTTCGTATTTTACATTCTCAACTTATGATGGGGGGACCCTAGTAGGTTACACCACCCCCACTCCTTCGAATTTCAACAACGTTCAGCTATGTTGACTTCAGTCTATGAGTGGTAATTGTCAAAGCATCAAGTGTACGACGACGACGACATGGAGAAATCAGCTGATTTAAGTGAATTAGTTGCTCTATATGAAAGTATTTCAAAAAGTGAACAAGAAGATGAATCGGTTGCGGTAACAGCAGCAGCAGCATCTGAACAAGTCGAAACCAGCCTCTTACTGAACACTTGTTTTTCATGTGTGAACAGTGGATTCAACGTGAACGTCGGTCTAAGTATTTCACAAGATTTCAATCCCACCATCAACATACAAATTAACGATGGGACCACTCTACAATTTAACGTTAATGAGTGGAAAATGTTTATTAATCAACTAGCTTGGCTTCTCGATGGATATTTCAGAAGTTCAGATGAAATTTCACATCTGAGATACATATGCGGTGAGAATATTGTAATTATGAATCAACAATATAACGAAGTGCGTATGATTGTTGTTTCTAAACATTCAATATCGTTGTATTTAACGGAAAACAATGTACGGGAATTGTGTGCTTTAGATCAAAAATTTATTAATAATCAAGTGGATAGTTTAAGAAAAATTAATTTTTTACAATATTATAAAAATGTTTTAAATTTAATTAGTAAGTTGAGGAAGATTTCGAATAGTGAAGATGCAATTATTGCATATTGTGATATAACTAGTAGTATAGAAAGTTTATGTATTAAGGAAACATTGTATTATAATAAGGTTAAAGTATTGAATGATTTAAATAAATTGTAAAATATTTATTTGTGTATTATTTTACTTTCTAAACTCTTGAAAGAGAGAGAGAGAGAGAGAGAGAGATTTCATAATGAGAGTCAGGTTTTGCAAATATGAATCGAAGTAAATTAAAAAAAAAAAAAAAAAACAGATATTCCAATATTTTATTTTCCATAATTGTTACAGTTTATTTTCAATTCATCCTCCTTCTCCTCGTCCTCCTCCTCCTCCTCCTCGTCCTCCTCCTCCTGCTCCTTATCCTCCTCCTGCAGCTGCTGCTCCGGGTTCATGATGACGTCTCCTACTCCTCCTCCTCTTCCAGCACTTCTCGGCAACTGTGTTGTGTCCAGGCTAATTGGGACAATTCTTCTACTACAAGTTACATTACACAAATTTTGAAATCTTTTACAATTCGTGAACACATGCTCAAATCTACTGCGAACCATTTTGATTTATAAAATACAGAAAAATGAATTCGCTATAGAACGTGTTTGTGGAACTCGAGATGAAACTTGTTGGAACTTGCATACGTCACTGTGGATAATATTCATGCTGAAACTTGATTATTACTCATCTCAAACTTGTACAAACATGTTTTTTCCTTAGATTTGCATAAAATTACATATTTATGTAGTTGAAACTTTCTTGAAATACACATAGAGTTACCCTGTAGGAAAACCACATTCAGTCACTCATACCGACTGTCAATTGAATTCTAGAGAGATTAATTTCATTTTTGGTATTGCTCGATCGCACACACACTTTAATCTATCTCCATAATGGAGTAGTGCCCCCACGGGATCGTGTCGTGAGAGTCAGGTAGAATGTACCGTTTATCATCGAACGCACTCAGTACAATTTTAGTTTGTTGTATTGAAAATATGTCATGAGCATACGATCGAATACACTGTTGTGTTTCGATTTTTCTACTAAAATTCTCCAAACAATCAATGTAATCTTGGAAAGTAATTTTTTGTTTAACTACATTCGGTCGGACCCCTTTTGATTTTTTTATACAAGTCTCACCTCCATCAGTCTGATATGAATACATTTTTGAGCGAAGTCCTATAAAGTGTGTTAAAATGTTACCATTACACTCATCCTTCCACAAACCCGCAACTTTCTTATTAACGAGTGGTATGCCATACCTATTGTCGGGACTATAGTCGCTAGTATCAAATTTACTTAGATCGACCTTAATCATCTCCTCATAGATGTCATTACAACATATTTCATATATTAGGCTATCAGTGTCAGTATAGAGTAATTTGCAACGGTTTTCATTAAATTTTTGCAACATGTATCCGTAGTGGAAATCATAAACACAAGTTTTTGATATATCTAAGATCACCATGCCAATGTACAAAGGTTTATCGAATATGAGATTTGTTTTATTTAATTCGATTGCAACTAGATTATCAGCAAAAATAGTTCTATTTTTGAAATTTGGTGAAGATAGTAAATTTTTAGCACCGTACCTCCCTCCCCATTTATTTACAAGTTTTACTATACGATATTTTCGAATGTTTTCCATGGTTTTACCGTAGACTGCGTTAATCATAAATTTGTAAATTTGTTTGCCAAAATCTGTTTTACTTTCCTTTCGCAATTTAGTGTTTAAATCAATGTATGATTTAAGCCATGAAGATTGTTGGAATGCTAATATTCGATGAATCTTTTTAAGTTTAATTCCATGCTTTAGGCACTGTTTTAAATTTTTATAATACAGGACATATTTTTCTTTGTTTTCCAATGTCGTTAATAACTTTGGTAATTTAGAATTTGGTGGGGTTTGATGTACCGGACACATTGGGAGATCACGATGGGCATCATGAATGTTTGTAGGGTATTCTAAATCTACCTCTAGACAATATCCGAGGGGTGAGTCATCGGGCACATTAGTAACATCAAAAGAATCTACGTCATTAATCCATTGAAAATCTTTGTATGGCAACTGCTGTGACATGGCCCAGCCATATAAGTTACAGACATCTAGATACATTATAAATTTTGATTGTTTTGAAGGATCGAAATTTGGCATATATTTATTGTTAGCGATCGATTGTCTATTACAACATTGACTTATGCCACCTCGTATACCTTTCTCGACAAACATTAGAATATCGACATCTTGTATAGTTTCCAATTGACATCCTGTATATTTCAACATCGCATCCCAAGTGTATCCAGGTAGTGTTATGTAATGACTCGGATCTAAACCATAGGTTTTGTGGGAAAGCTCACGAAAGTTTTCCATCACATCACATAGAAGCATGACATCAACTTTCATGTACAGATCTGAATATGAAAGCAAATTTTGGCAATCAAATTCTTTCCAAACTTTTTCGGCATGTTCATAATCGACATCATTCATAATTTCACAATTCAATTTACTGTAAAAACACTCGATAGGAGGTAATTTAGTTTCCAACAATTTCTCATAACTATCGATGTAGTCGTAGGGGAAAATGCCTTTTCTAGTCAATAATTTGAACTGTGTCTCGTTTACATTTTTAAATTCATCCTTTAAATGAATCAAATCGGAGACATTTAGAAAGGAAACTAACTTATCTAGAGAAAAACTTAAAAATCGTAGCGAATCTGTAAATCGAAATTTAATTTTGGTTTTTTCATCGTATTTAGTAAAACTAATGTACTTTTCATGATTGATTGGTAAAAGTGATACCCGACTATTTTTAGCTATGTCTTTTATTATGTGATGTGCGTCATATCCACTTAAATTATGAAAATAAATTGGTATGAGGAATGAGTTTTTGTATAGAAGGTTGCAGTTATTGTGAGAAAAGCCCCGGAAGTGACCAGTAAGGTGACAATGTTCCCTTATAATTTTATCAGTTTTAAGAAATTTTTTCTCACATATATGACAATGATCCGTAGCATCTTTTAAATTTACTATAGTGTTTAAAGGTTCCACATTTTTTAATTTCGAGTGTACAAATGCTGCAATTTCATCTAACTGATTAGTAAACCAAGTAATGCAGTCGAGACCTTGGTAACTTTTGTAAAAGGATAATGAATTATTAAAAGCACATTTAAAATAGTATCCGACACTAAACGCTTCATGTTTTTGATATTTTTTTGTTGCAGTTTTAGATTGTGAATCTACATATGGCTTTAATATCGATTCAAAATCTGCATATAGTACAAACGGAACCTTTTCTTTATATGCATGATGTTTAAATTCTATAAATTTTTCATGTGAAAATGAAATTTTGCAATGATTTTTGTTTTGACAATTAGTAGTGTGAAGGGTTAATTTTTCTTGTGTGCTGAAATAATTTAGACACCTGTCACATACAAACACTTTACCCTTATGCTTCCCTATTTGAGATGATATTAAACGTGATAGATCTTTAATCCAACAATAATGATATATAAGAGTATCACTTTCATCATCACCATCATCATCATCATCATCCTCACAATAATTTTGAGTTTTAGGGAAATATTTATTTTGAATAATTAACAAATTTACATGTCTATCTCGTTTTTCTTTCGTTAATCGTACGGGTACTACTTGAAAACTTTTCTTCACATCCAATTCCAAACCGAATATATTTACTGACAAACCATTTAATTTTTCGAATTTTGAAACATCACTAATTTTTATTGGAAACGAGATATCTCGCAAATTTAATACTTGACTAAAATGAGGATAAGATGTAGTTCGATCAGAGTGCTTCTCGACTGGGTATAGGGCTGAAATTAACGCCCAACAAAAACAAAAACTATCAAAATTTTTCACATTTACACAAGCTCGCTTTTTCTCAATTTTTTCAGGTAATTTGATGTATGACGAACCATTTCCTTGCTCAAACTTATTAATATTTATTTCTAGAGAGATTAGCCTCAAAAGCGACCAACCTGAATGCATTTCTGCAAATTCTTCTAATTTACGTAATAATTTTTCCACCACATTATCTTGAAACCATTCGCTGATATCAGTACCCACATCGACAACGACATTAGGTGTATTGAAATATTTTAAATCAATGAGTTGATCATCATCAACGGAATTTTTAATGAATTCACCACAAAAACAGACATTAATTTTAATGGTTTGATGTATTCTTAAAATTTTCTTCAATCTAGTCCTTAACAAAAACAATGAATCTCCTAAAAACTGCAATATATCTTTATGTTTTAAATTTATAATCAGACCTGAACGAATCCTACTTGAAAAAGCCGATTGTAAATCAACCCATCGAATTCTATCACTACGTTTATTTTTAATAATACCTCCACCTACATACCGTTTTCGTATGATTTCATTATTTAAAATAATTAAAAATCTTCTAAGGTGACCGATACTTGTAAACATTTTCCGTTTGAGGCCAACTGAATCAGCATTTTTCATATATTTTGTGAACAGACGTAAATTTAATTTCACATTTTTAACCCACTTTTCAATGTCTTGCAAATTTAAAAGGTTAACTTGACCACACACTTTTTCAAAAATTTTTATAATATTTTCACTTGTACTATCGAGTTCATTCATTTTGAATACTTTCTACCGTGGAGACTTTACTATGAAATCGAGCTACCTAGTAGTGTACATTAGACATAACTTAAAATAAAATGAACACTTAATATTAATAATAAAATATTGGAAATCTGCAAAAGAAACATTTGCTATGAAATCAACACGCACAACACACCTTTGAAATGCACTAACCTTTATTTATTGAGTTCCAGTAGTAGGCACGATGTTGAAATTCATCGTTTCATTCTTGCCGAAGATTTCCCTAGATTTGCATAAAATAGCATATTTATGCGGTTGAAACTTGTCGAGGTTTTCCTTGAAACATGCAGTTACCCGTGATGGCAGGAAGACGACATTTTCATCAAGTTCAGCTAATATGGTTTCCCCGAATTTTCCTTGCACCACTCGCACCGATAGGATTGGATACGGTCTGTCCAGTTCTAGAGAGATTAATTTCAATTTTGGTTTTTGGTCCACATTGGCGACTTTGTTCAAACTCTGCAGATCCATTTCTATAAAATACATTAACGATTTTAGAACATGTTCAGATTCTTTAAATAGATGCTTATAGAAATGTAGCAAAATTTAAAAACAATTAGTCTTCCTTAATTAAAAGTAAAAATTTATTGTGTGAAGTGTGATAATACTTTTGAAATATGTGGGATAATAATGTTTCAACTATACACCTCCCCTTTCCTTCAAAATGTTTAAAATTATTAAACAAATTAAAATATACTCACATGTATATAGGATGCTCGGGTTGGTCGAGATATACGATTGCAACTGAAATTGTAGAAATGACGTCAATAGAACATGTTCAGATTCTTTAAATAGAAATGCATCAAAATTTAAAAACAATCAATATTCTTTAATTAAAATTAAAAATTTATTAGGTAAAGTGTGATAATACTTTTGAAATATGTTGGGATAATAATGTTTCAACTATACACCTCCCCTTTCCTTCAAAATGTTTAAAATTATTAAACAAATTAAAATATACTCACATGTATATAGGATGCTCGGGTTGGTCGAGATATACGATTGCAACTGAAATTGTAGAAATGACGTCAATAGAACATGTTCAGATTCTTTAAATAGAAATGCATCAAAATTTAAAAACAATCAATATTCTTTAATTAAAATTAAAAATTTATTAGGTAAAGTGTGATAATACTTTTGAAATATGTGGGATAATAATGTTTCAACTATACACCTCCCCTTTCCTTCAAAATGTTTAAAATTATTAAACAAATTAAAATATACTCACATGTATATAGGATGCTCGGGTTGGTCGAGATATACGATTGCAACTGAAATTGTAGAAATGACGTCAATAGAACATGTTCAGATTCTTTAAATAGAAATGCATCAAAATTTAAAAACAATCAATATTCTTTAATTAAAATTAAAAATTTATTAGGTAAAGTGTGATAATACTTTTGAAATATGTTGGGATAATAATGTTTCAACTATACACCTCCCCTTTCCTTCAAAATATTTAAAATTATTAAACAAATTAAAATTTATTTGCATGTACGTACGTACGTATGTATGTATGTATGTCGATATGCGTATATGTACGTACGTATGTATGTATGTCGGTATGTATGTATGTATGTACAAAAATAAAACCTTGTATAAAATTATTTAACCAAAGTACTCACATGTCAAAGAGGAAGATCAATGTAGATGGCAAAAACGCTTGGAACTAAAATATATTCACCTGGAGTTACTTTTATAAGTCATACCCCAACCCCACCACATTCACTCACACGCATGCTCCCCCTTCCACTTACCTAGCAGAGCTGCCTTATCCTTCGACAAAAAACACGCATCGAGAGTACACGCATATATTATGAATTTACGTTTGAGGTACTTTTGTGTGACGTGAAAATATACAAAAGATAAAATTTTGAAATATTTGCAAATCACTTTTTCTCTGTACATTTCTCAAAGATATGTTTTATACAAGAGTTGTTCGTCTCTATAAGGGTAACAAAACATTTAACATTTTTCTCTCAGACGCGAAATATTTTTTTTTAATTTTTTGACAAAAATAACTTTGTACATTTCTAGAAAGAGTGTTTTATACAAAAGTTGTTCGCCTCTATAAGGTTAATAAAAAAACCTAAGTAACATTTATCTCTCAGACGTGAAATAAAAATGTTTTAATTTTTTTTAGAAAAAAACTTTTTTCTGTACATTTCTCGAAAAATGTTTCATTCAAATGTAATTCGCTTTTATAAGAGCAACAAAAAACCTAAGTAACATTTTTCTCTCAGACACGAAATAAAAGTTTTTTGATTTTTGAAAATAAATAAGCAACCATTTTGAAACCGCTAGACCGATTTGATACATTAATGAGCTAGACTGAGAGTTTGGGTCAACTGATCAAATTTCATTATGATTCTTTAAAAAATTTGAGCTAAATATCCTAAAACTCTTTTTACAACATAACTTACTTTAGAGTATTGGAGGATCAGAATGGGGTCCGGATAAGAAGATAGGTGCACTCGTTTATTCTTGAAATTTTCAGAAAATGCCCGAAGAAAGGGCCCTAATCGCGTAAGAGATAGTTTCCGGGGAGGAAAATGGGTATTTTTCGAGAAAAAAAATTTTTCATATTTTCCGAGGAAATGGTGTATGCGATACTATAATACTACACTATGCCTTATTTTTGGCGAATTCGCGGTATTTCGCTGCTGCTGGTACGGGGCGTGAAAAGAGAATATATGAGATTTGTTTTGTCGTGTAAAGCATGAATACTTGCGAGAGGGCAAGGAAAATATCATTGGGGGGATAGTTTTCGGTGAGGAAAATCGATATTTTCAGAGGAAATGTTATTTTAATAGTATAGTTGAATAATATAGTGTATATTGTTGTTTATAATTATAGGCAAGCCAAACCAAACAAACCTAACCTTCCCGACCGTAGTGGTAGGCTCAGAAACGTCCCAAATTAATAGATATATGTATATATAAAATTTATATATATATACACATATATATTGTTTATAATTATAGGCAAGCCAAACCAAACAAACCTAACCTTTCCGACCGCAGTGGTAGGCTCAGAAATATATATATATATATATATATATATATATATATATTTATATATATCTATATGGTACAACTGTGCGTCCGCCCATGTTAAATCTTAGGTTCACGCTGCCTCCAGTGTCACTGAGCGTCCGGATATACGGACGCTCAGTAACCCTACCCTAAAAATTTGTCTATGTGATCTCTAGGATGGTTAGAGTACCATGGCGCAAAAAAAAGCAGGAGGTGCTCTGACACCTAACAATGATCCCTGTATATAATCGTAGTTCAGGCTTTCACCAAGCGTAGCGTTGTCGGCGTCGAATTATATACGTGTATTTAAATGTTATATGGCGTAGGCTTACCAAGCTTCCGAATATATAAATCGTTATGGTGGATCATTTAGCGTCCGATTGTATATTGCGAATAGTGAAACGGTTCACTCAGCGTCATCTATTTTTAGCACATTTATACATATTTAGGTAGATTTAAACTGTCACTCTGCATCCTATGAAATATGTTTATTGAGTGGCTATTTACTAAGAATGAGACTTTCGGGTTTGGAGGAGAGTACTGATAAGTCGCGGAAAACGATCATTTTTCTGTTTTGTTGCTTAAACGGGTTAACGTATAAACAATGCCAGTTAATAATGATGTAACCCAATATTGCCCCTTAACTACTTCATTTTCTACAGATTGACAGTACTCAAATTAAAATTTGTTCTGTATAACAATTTACTTTTAAATTTTCGGGTTTTAAGTCGCGATTTAAAAAAAATTCAAATTCAATAAATAAGCAATAATTTAGTGAAAATTTAATTTTTGGGCTCTTTCCTTTGTGCGGATAAACTTTTAATTGATACTGAATAAATCTTGATGTCGAATACTAATTAAAGTCTCGTAGGTTCGTAGTTGAGAATTTTATTTGTTTTCAAATAATTAACAATTACGTAGCAAATAGATTTGATATAATTTGAAATTCATTACATTAATTAATAAAGGAATCTTTTTGTAAAAAAACGCGCGGAGTTATTAATGATTGGCAGTTTTTCAGGTGATTAGACACCTTGAATTTTTTTAAAATTTTTAGTAGTTTGTGCATTTTTTGTTACTAGTACTAACGATCAAAACTCGATCACAAAAAACATTTTTCGCAGTTGAAGAGACTCCTTACAAATTTTTTCTTCCATTTGTCCCAAGAACCTTTCCCTCGAAGATGTTAGTAAGATATTAAAGATGAATTATCGATAGTTCCCGATATTTGCCCCTTTAGACCAAGGAAATAAGATTTTCCCACTTTTCCCGCCCGAAAAACCCGCTGAGTCCATCCAAGATTTTTTTGTGTTAATTTAGTTATTGCTGATAAATGGCAAAAAACGGTGATTTTTTACTTCATTTTAATCCTACGTGAAATTGATGCATTTCATTAAAAACCATTAAAGGCAATCTTGTAAAGCGGGCCGCTTGCGGCCCTTTGCAACTTTTTGCGCGGCCCGCCAAATCACCAATATAATTTTAGGAAATATCAACAAACATAACACTACCAGGCAAAAGAAAGTTAATCAACTAGCTATTTACAGAAATCAAAAGTTTCCAGCTTAAAATAAAATTGTTTATTTCTTAACTTGAAAACAATAATTATTGTCATTTTCGTACTTTGCAATCGTTTTTAATAAAAAACAACAAACATTGTAACATTGTCATTCGAATATTTTTATTGAGTTACTAAAAGTAATGGATGAAAATTGTCGGCATCGGTTGCAAGATTTTTATGCAAAAGAAAAGAAATGGAATATTAATATTTGAAAATCTTTAAAATTTGATATTGTAAAAGCACCAGACAATTTACAACTATAGTTAATTGATTTGCAATGTAACTATGTATATAAAAATAATTTTGATAAAAATAATTTAATTGCATTTTAGTCAAAATCTACCAGAAAACAAATTTTCCAATTTAAGGAATTTTTGTTTTTTTTTTCAACCACCTATTTATGCAAATAAACATTTTCAAGAATGAATTTCATAAAGTCAAAATATAGAGCGAGGTTGAAGGACGAAAATTTACAAAACTCTTTGAGGATGTCAGTATCCCAAACACAACCGGACTTAAATGAATTATCAAACAATATTCAAGAACAAAAATCGCATCGAATTTTAATGAATGAGTAAAATGAAAGATAAACTATTTTCCTTAATATTGTATATATTTTATCTTTACATATTTATACAAGCATATATAATTGAAATTGTATTTTATTCTTTTTCCTTTTAAGAGTTGTAAAATTTTTATTCTCTGACATTATTGTTATTATAGCATGTCAATAAAAAATAACTATTTACTATACTTATTCATACTCGTATATGATATAAAAGCACTATTCAAGTTACATTTGAATGTGCGGCCCGCATATAAAAATTTGTTTTGAAAATGGCCCGCCGTTCGAAAAAGGTTGCCGACCCCTGTTGTAAAGCATAAAAAAAACCTTCAAAATTACCTATGGTACAAGTTTTTTGGTGTATTTGTTGCTTAATTATACAAGGAAAAAGGAAAAAAGACGGAATTTCTAAATTATTTATAAATACTGCAAAAAGGGCTCAACAGCTTTGATTTTTTGTGAAAAGTATGGTATTGTGGTGCTAAAGTTTCCATAAAAATTTCAAAGTGATTCGTCAAATAGGTATTGCAAAATTGAATTTGTTTATCCCAGACAACTTAATTTTGATATAAATTTCTACGTAAAAGAATAAAGTTAGGGAATTCTGAAGAGTGCTATTTGAACAATAGGAATTGCTCTATCAATGTACTATGTTGAAATTCATAAATTTTAATTTTAACAGTAATAAAACTTCTATGGCAAAATAATTCATTTCTTAGCTAATAAACAATTAGAATAACTCTTTTGTTTTCAACTCTAGAGAAATAGTCTTCTTTTATCCTAAAAGGTGTTATTTTCATACCTATTATAATTTAAAAAAAATTGCCCTACGACCAACAGGAACGGAGTTCAGAGACACGTTTGCCCTAAAAGATTAAGTTTTTTTTTTATATTTACATTCAAATAAAGTATACTTTTTTCTTATAAAATATTATCTATGTGGTGTGCATCATTTTTAACAACTTCTTAATGTTTAAAAATAAAAAAAAAATATTATAATCATTTCAATAATTAAAAAGAAAAAAGTTACATGTAGAAGTTTATAATAATTTGTGTAAATAATGATTTATTTAATTAAAATATTAGGTTTATTTATACATTTATTATATATCCCTATTGTTCACAAAAAAGTTATCATGAGATACAAAGAAACATTGATTATTATTATATAATAAAATGTTTTGAAAATCTTTAAATGTTTATAACAAATTATTTATTTAAAAATATGTATTAGGGGATTGTTAAAAATGAAACAAACCGTATCGTTAATATTTCATAAGAGCTAAATATACTGTATTTGAATATAAATATGAAAAAACTAAATTTTATTTGCTAACGTGTCTTTCTTCTACTTTATAAATAGATAAACATTTCTTATAATAACTTTTGATTTTTTTTTAAACGGGACTTTACTTTTATGCATTATGCAAATCGAAAATTTAAGAAAAGGAACAAAGAAATTATAATAAATTGTTTAACAAATTATTATGTTTATTTATGAAATTAACAAACAACAAATTGCTTATTCTTGATATACTAAACAAGCTAATACAAGCTAAGAAATAATCAATTGATGTTAATTAGTTTCGGAGAAATAACAACTTCCATCAGTTTGAAGATGCAACTTTACTTCAAATTGAGCATCCACATCACACGCTACTGGCTGGCTTGAAAAAACCTGATTTGAAACCCTGCTTGATAATTTTTTTAAATTGCTAGACCGAAAATTTAAAAGTTTATTTTTATACAGAACAAATTGCAATTTGAGTACCGTTAACCTCTAGAAAATAAAGTAGTTAAGTGGCATCATTAGGTTTCATTATTATTAACTGGCAGTTGCATTGTTTATACGTTAACCCAGTTAACCGATAAAACAGAAAAATGATCGTTTTTCGCGACTTAGCAGTACTCTGCCCCAAACCCGAAAGTCTCATTCACGGTAAATAGCAACTCATTAAACGTATTTTATAGGACGCAGACTGGCAGTTTAAATATATCTAAATATGTATAAATGTGCTAAAAATAGACGACGCTGAGTAAACCCATAGATAGACAAATATATATCAGGACGTTGAGTGACGCATTAAATATAAATAAATATGTATAAATGTGCTAAAAATAGACGACGCTCGGTGAACCTGTCTGTAGTCAAAGACGCAGAGTGACGCCGCCAACGTAACCGTTCATATACGCCTTATATACGCCGGACGCCGGGTAAGAACGTTCTTGGTCCGGACGCGGAGTGATACTGCATACAAGTATATATATATATATATGTAAATGTAGTAAAAACATAAACAGAATGTATATGTAATAGTATTTAATGGTACCTTGCTGATGCCACTGCATTGTATAATTGTCCCGTGATCCACTGCACCCCCTAACGCGCCTGCACAGGGTACCGTATGTATTAGACTAACTCCTGTACCTTATAGCGTGTTCGGATGGTCGCTCTAGAGCACTCTGGGAGCAATCTGAGAGCATAAATTGCGTTCGGGTGGGAATTCTCTCTCAGAAGTTGGCGTTTGATTGGGCGAGAGATCAGCTCTCAGTGTTCCGAGGTTACTTGACAGCTCCAGGGCAGATGAAATTTTCTCGTCCGAACACGCTATTACATTCAAACCCCAAATTTCCGTTGATTTGTGACGTTAGAACATCGTAAATTTCGTCATTATTGTGAAATTTAACGTTCCATACTTTTGTCGTACACGCTTTTCCTGTTCCATGTCGACTGTCATTCAATATAGATGCCGTCTATGCAATCTGTTTACATTTTAGAGCAATTTTAATAATTAAATTTCTCGGTTGTTAAATGGAATACGACAATATCCGCATTCAGGTAAGCTCTGCGTTGCATATAATCTCCACTGATATATCTCTTTTAGCAAATGGTATAAGGGATTTTGCACCTATCTTCTTATCCGGACCCTCAGAATGTACCGGTACGCCGTTCAGGAACTTTTTTGAGTAACCGGAACGTGTTCCATAACTATTTCTCTACTCACATCTGTAAAATTATTTTCTGTATTGTATTCGACACTTGTTACATATTCTTTTCCAGTAACGATCAGTTATTTCACAATTTTATTTATTCGGGAAATTTTAACAAGAAATGTTGCTTAGAATTTATCTTCCTGAAAGTGTTAAAACTGAAAAAGAGGGAGAGAGCAAAGATTGTGACTTTTTAAAATATTTATTACTCTATTACATTTCCATGGTTTCCCTACGAAATTAACTGAATTAGTTGAAATTTATTTTTAAATAAACACGCACTTACTAGTTTATCCATAGAGCAATAAACGGTTCAAAAACTTCATATAGGAGCTGCCTCCCCGCTAACGGGGGCAGCTCTTGCATATTTGGCGGTATGACATTTAGTAACACACCGCCAAAGAATAATATGATTGTTCTAGTCTAAAACCGTGGATTATTACAAATTTTGGTTATGGGGAAAATAAAATATAATTACTCACCCTTAAATGTACCGGTATATATTGCCGGGCGTGTGAAAAATATTCTAATTCTAAAAAAAAAAAAAAAACACACATACACACACAATGAAAAAACACAATTAACACACATACCAGTAGGAGAACTTTCGAAGGTGTTCGACGACATTTTGGCGATAGAATGACTTTGTGAAATTAGAAACTAAACTTATATCTGTAGGATCCTTTGTTTTCAAAATATATGCAAATTAAATAAATATACCTGCGATTTTTCGAACACAGAAAAATTCCATGGAAATTAATGGGATGGTAAGAGATTACGTGTATTTGTTTTAAAATACAACAGGTTAAATATATTACCTGCGATTTTGGGACATGCAAAAATTCCTTTATATGCCATCGAAATTAATGGCCTAGAGATTACAACTCGCAAAATGCAAATCACACCATTAGTATAAAGGATTGGGAACTGACATACACAAATGCATCGGCCTGCATTTTAATATACCTGCGATTTTGGGACATGCAAAAATTCCTTTATATGCCATCGAAATTAATGGCCTAGAGATTACAACTCGCAAAAAAATGCAAATCACACCATTAGTATAAAGGATTGGGAAAATGCATCTGCATTAAAACCCATATCAGATCCCAACATATGTCAATGAAATTAATGTCTCAGAGATTGGGACTCGCAAAAAAATGCAATCGAAATTAATTCAAAGGAATGCATCTACCTACCTGCATAAAATTTAGTATCCCATTACCTTAATTACCTGCATAAAATTTAGTATCCCATTACCTTAATTAACTTACATCAGACACCAAAAATTCCACGTTTAACTCACGACCGCACCTTGGTACCAGGTACAAAGCGAGGCGCGGTACCCCCACCGACCTCCGCTCGAACGCGGAGTGAGTACGCGTACGCCGTTCCCCCACCTACGAGTCACACCAAGACCTCTTCTACGTTGCGCGATCGGACTCTCTCTCTCTCTCTCTCTCTCTCTCTCTCACACACACACGCGGAGAACCTCTTCGATACCTAGAGATCTTCATCGTAAAGTAGTCTGATAGGGAGGGGGGCAAGATGGTACAAATCGCGCAGGTTTCTTTACCTCGAACATGTGACGTTCACGAGCGCGAACGTAGATGGCGCGATCGGTACCTCGAGGACCTATAGGCGTCCGACCTCCGCTCGAACCACCTGGGGGATCATCTACAACGAGGTGTGATACCCGCACGCAATCCCCGTACGTCATCAACAACCCCCCACCTCCACTTTGGAGTCGCTCGGAACACCTGGGGGCCGAGGAGGAGTTGTCCGAAACACGCATAGGCCCCCCGGGGGGGTACGCGGGGGACGTCTACAAGACCGGTACATCATCAACAACCCACACCTCCACTTTCGGGTCGCTCGGACCACCTGGGGGCCTTCTACGACGAGGAGTGGTCCGAAACACGCATAGGCCCCCCGGTGGGGTACGCGGACACCTACTGAGACCTGGGGGACGTCTACAAGACCGGTACGTCATCAACAACCCACACCTCCACTTTGGGGTCGCTCGGACCACCTGGGGGCCTTCTACGACGACAAGTGGTCTGATACCCGCTTTGCTTCTCTACTCAAATGTTCCACTCACTTCACGGCGGCTTACACTGCCTTACTACTGACATAGTTAATCCTTTCGGGCTTTGACAGGACCTTGCTGAAGTAGCCAACGACCCGCTCCTGCCCATCTTGAAGTTAGGGCAACACCCTTCCGATCCACTCATTGCTTGCATCTGCATCCGAGATGAAGCTTCCCTGTTTGGCTGGGAACCCGAGAACAGGGGCTGTGTCGTCAAGCACTTTTCAGTTCGTCGAAGGCTGCTTGGCAATCTTCATCCCAAAGGAAGGCACATTTTTCATCAGTTAGTCTTGTCAGCGGCTTTCCGATGCCAGAATAACATTCGGACGTAACGACGGTAGTAAGTGCAAAGCCCCAGGAAACTTCACAACTGATGCTTGTCCTTCGATGTTGGCCATTCTTGGAATGTCCGCACAGTGTATTCTTGTTCGTAACAGATGACATTTCTTTGGGTTGAATGTCTGGTTGGTGATTCGGAGACTCTTGAAGACTTCCTCCAAGTGTGACAGGTGTTCGTCAAACGTCCTCCCTACGACGATTATGTCATTCAAGAACACGAGGCATGTTTTGCAGGAGAGCCCTCTGAGTATGTTCTCCATGAGCCTCTCAAAAGTCGCAGGCGCATTACTAGACCAGGGAAATAAGATTTTTTCGTGACAATCAACCAACCAGGTAACCAAGCAGTTATTCATGTAAAAGGGGTTTACAGGAGTAAAACCTATACGTTAGCAACCAACAGTTTTGTGCTATTGTTGAATTATTAACAATTAAAGGTCGAAAAACATGATTTTTTTGCATTTTTGTGTCCCTGAAAAAATTTTAGAATTCCATGAATAATTCAAAGTTAGCATCTTGTAGGGAATAGAAAAATCTTCAAAATGACTGTTGATAAAACATGATGTAATATTTTGTTGCTTAGATAATTGTAAATAAAGGTAAAAATATGCATTATTTTTAATTAACAATAGCTATTGTAAAAATCAAAATACAACTTTGAAATTGCGTAAGGTGTTGTGTCTTATGGTACTTAATATGTAGTAAAAATTTCAAAAGGATTCATTGAATACTTTTTGCAAAATTGTAATTGTTTATCCCAGATGACTTCTTTTTGCGTTATCATTATGCGCACAATAATGATGATAAAATAATTCTACGGGTACCGAAAGAAAGAAGAAGAGTTATTTCATCAAACCTAATTATTTAATATCGGAAAAATTAATTACCACTATTGTTAAAAATCATCACAAAAACATGGTCATTTTTCGTGTATAAACAAATAGAATAACTTTATTGATGTTATTTACAGCGAAATTGTTTTTACATATTTGAAAAGATGGCATTTTTACCTTTATTTTAAAATTAAAAAAATTGTCCTAAATCAATTTGGGGCAAAGTTAGCAATTGTTTTTCTAAAATTCACAGCTAATTTGTTTATAATAATTAAGAAACCTAACTAACGCCATTTTAAAGATAAGGAGATGAACTATTTGTTAAATAAATTTGGAAAGTATTGAACTTCAACATCGAGTTTGCTGAAGCTTCAAATATGCAGCTCGACACAGACGAGCTGAGGAAACTTGAAAACTACGAGCTCAAAAAATGAAAAGGTAAATTCAAATCGAAGCAGAAAGTAATTAATAGATATCTCTGGCAATTATTAACGGATTTTGGTGATTCTTTTTTTAATTTGGGGTACCTCGTCGAGTACAATACAAATATGTAACCTGTTAATTAATCACCATTTAAATAAACAAAGTGATTTCTTTAAACATTTTTCCAATTTTGTTATTAATTATTTTCAGTATTTTTAATTGTATTACACTTATTACTAACGGAAAACAAAAATGTTTTATGTGCACCCCAAGAAACAAAAACAAAATTGCTATATAAATAAAGTAGTTTGTTTAAACATTTTCCCAAATTGATTTTATGAGGTTTTTCCCTTTCTTTTCTTCTTGGAGAAACGGAAATGAAATGGAAAAACGTCACGATCCGGAGGAGGAGAATAGCGAAGAAGAAAACTTAGAGTGTCATGAGAAAGTGAATTATTCTAATCCTCTTGAGTATTTTAATAGTTATGCGGTATGATTTATTTGTAACATAACTAAAAATAAAAATGTAGTACTTATAAATAGTAAAATTTTGATATTAAGCTAACCATACTTATCCAGTCTTTGCCAACAAAAATAACAAAAAATATTACTATTTTGTAATAAATGTTATTATTCAAATAGTACTTTTGTATATTTGAATTTAATTAATAAATAAATGAAGTTAATAAATAAATAAATTAATACGAAATTCCCAAACAGTAAATAATTTTGCTTCTTCAATAAATTTTAAAGTGTTATTAAATTTTTAAAGTAAAAGAAGACAAGTAAAATCATTAATATAAAAGACTAGGATGACTAGATTGTTTCGTATACTTAAAAGTCATTATTAATACTGTAATGCGAGAAGTAAACAAAGCGACACATGTTTACTCCTTCAAAAGAATAACTACGACGCGTACAAGACAGCTGCATGAATTTTCCCGGAATGTTGTTTACGAAAAGTAATTTGTGACCTTCTGAAGATTTCCTGCGTAGGCGTTGTTGAAGGAACAATCGTAGCTTCTAGAACGTTCTTTATCAGGGTTGGGGGTGTATATATAAGGGGGCTTGTGATCGAGGGAGTTAGTTAGAAGTAGAGAAGCAGACGTGAACGCGACATACGATGTGAAAGCGGAGCAGTACAAATAAATTATGTAGTGTCTAGTCTAGTGAACAAGTAGTTAAGTGTGTTAAATAAATTAGTGTTCAATTAATGTAAATAAATTATAAAATAAACGTTACATTGGTGTCAGAAGAGCGGATCATGAAGAAGTTACGCGAATTAAAAGTGGCCGAGTTAAAAAAAGAACTCGAAGAACGGGAATTGGAAACAGGAGGGAGGAAGACCGAACTCCAGGACCGACTCTCGGCATTTTTGAAAGAAAATGGCCAAGACCCGGAAGTTTTCGAGTTCGAAGACGATGACATCACGAAGAAATCGCCGCCCAGAGGGAAGAAATCGCCGACCAGAGGGAAGACATCACTGCTCAAATCGCCGCCCAGAGGAAAGAAAGCGCCGCCTAGAGGGAAGACATCACTGCTCAAATCGCCGCCCAGAGGGAAGAAATCGCTGCCCAGAGGGAAGAAATCGCCGCCCAGAGGGAAGAAATCGCCGACCAGAGGGAAGACATCACTGCTCAAATCGCCGCCCAGAGGGAAGACATCACTGCTCAAATCGCTGCCCAGAGGGAAGAAATCGCCGCCCAGAGGGAAGATATTTCTGCTCAAATCGCCGCCCAGAGGGAAGAGATAACCGACCAGATGGAGGCTCAGCGTAAGGAGATTGAAGAGAAGATCAAGCAGTTGGAAGAACGACTAGAACAAGTCAGTAGCGGCGAGGGGAAAGAAGACGAAATTAAACAGGAGACGAAGCAGTTGGAAGAACGACTAAGGCGAGTCAGTAGCGGCGAGACGAAGGAATAAATAAAGGCGGTCGTTCAACAGAACTCGATATGCACCAATCGAGTGACGCCCCCAACGTTCGACGGAAAAATTCCGTGGGCCAGTTACAAGAAGCAGTTTGAGGCGGCAGCGGAGGCTAATGCTTGGTCCCCTCACGAGAAAGCTGTTTCCCTAACGGTAGCCTTACGTGGAGAGGCGTTGGAAGTTCTTCAGACGCTATCCACCGAGGAAGCCGGGAATTACAATGAGCTCCTGAGGCGACTGGAAATGCGGTTCGGCCAAATACATCTGGAGCAAGTCCATCAATCCCAGATGTCCAATCGCCGTCAGAGATCGAACGAGACCCTGCAGGAGTTCGAAGCGGACGTAGCCAGACTAGTGAGGTTGGCGTATCCCACGGCACCGGAACAGATGATGGAGTGCCTCGCAGTGCAGACGTTCGTGAGCGGGCTGCGGGACCAGGAATTGCAGAGGGCTCTGAGACTAGCTCGACCGAAAACATTAATGGACGCGCTCGCCATCGCACTGGAGCATGATGCAGCCATGGAAGCCTCCCGTGGCCACGGCCGTGTTCGAGCGGTTACAGAGGAAGTAGACACTGAAAAACTCGTCGAAAGGGTCCTACAGCAGATCATGGAGGTGCTGTCGGCAAAGAAGAAGGTAGTTCGCTGTTGGAACTTTGGCGAAGTGGGCCATGTGAAGAATTCTTGCAAGCGGCCCAGAACAGCGGCGCCGGCAAAGTCCCGGAATAACTAATGCGGGTCGACAAGAAAGGGGGAACGTCGACCCGTAGCAGTGGAAACCCCCGGGCCAGTATAGCCTCGTTTTCCCACCAATTGGGGAGCGCGTACGTCGATGGCACTATCGACGGGAGATCCCACGCCATGCTTGTGGACACGGGAGCTACGAAGACGATCGTACGCTCGGAAGTTGTGAGGGACCGTAGGAAGATTAGGCCAAGTAGGTGGCAATTAAGAACTGCCACTGGGGAGAAGGCAGTAATACACGGTGAAGCGACGGTTAGCTTGACGTTGGGACGAGTAAAGTTTGACCATCCTGTTCTCATAGCCGAAATTGAGGAAGACGTCATACTGGGAATGGACGTCATGAGGAATCATGGATTCCAGTTGGATTTCGGACACCGAGTGTTGAGGATCGGTCAAGAAGAATTACTGCTACACAATCGTGACAACTTTGTGTTAGACGTAATAATGGCAGAAGATGTGATTCTCCCGGAACGAAGCGAAACGATTACCTCTACCTGTCTGAGGGGTGTTGTGGAAGAGGGAATTCCAGCCGTGATCGAACCAGAAAACGATGACAATCGACTGGCTCGGGGGGTACTGGTAGGAAAGGCGCTCGTTACTCTCTCAAGTGAAGTACCTGTGCGACTACTCAACATCAATCAGTACCCGGTTACCATCAAGAAGGGTACGAAGCTGGGCACGTGTAAAGCCGCTTCGGCCATCGTAAGGGGCGTTAGTGAGGAAGAAAGGTCCAGACACACTCCGCAGGACTTGAAACAAATCCTTTCCCAGACCAGTGCGTTTCTCTCACCCATACAGAAACAGAAGGCCAATGGATTAATAAATAAGTACCAGGACATATTTACCACCGAGAATGGAAAGCTGGGAAAGACCAAGGTCGTGACACATAAAATTGACACGGGCGAGACACGACCGATTCGACAAACAGCAAGACGACTACCCTTGGCCAAACGGGAAGAAGCCGAGAAAATCATCGGGGACCTAGAGCGGGACGGGGTGATCGAGCCGTCAAGCAGTCCATGGGCCTCGCCGGTAGTACTGGTAAAGAAAAAGGATGGGACTACTCGATTCTGTGTAGACTACCGGCAGGTGAACAGTGTCACCAAAAAGGACAGCTACCCGCTACCACGTATCGACGACACACTCGATACCCTTGCTGGATCCACGATATTTTCGACCTTGGATTTAAAAAGCGGCTATTGGCAAGTCGAAATGGACCCTGCCGATAAGGAAAAGACGGCATTTACCTTCGGTAACGGCCTGTGGCATTTTACAGTCATGCCATTCGGACTTTGTAATGCCCCAGCGACGTTTGAGAGGCTGATGGAGAGCGTGCTAATGGGTCTGACGTGGAAAACGTGCCTAGTCTATTTGGACGATGTCATCGTGATGGGCAAGACCTTCGAAGGACATCTGAAAAACTTAGAGGACGTCTTCCAGAGACTGCAGGGTGCGGGACTGAAACTGAACCCTAAGAAATGTCAGCTCTTCAGAAGGAAGGTCTCATACTTAGGGCACGTAGTGAGCAGAGAGGGCGTCGCCGTTGATCCGGACAAGACAAGTACGGTGAAGGAGTGGCCAATACCGGTAGATAAACACCAGTTGAGGAGTTTTCTGGGCCTCTGCACGTACTACCGACGATATGTCCGGATGTTCTCCGACGTCGCTAAGCCGTTGACAAGGCTCACGGAAGAAGGACGAAACTTCTGTTGGGATGAGGAATGCCAGTCTGCCTTCGACGAGCTGAAGAGGAAGTTGACCAGTGCCCCAGTGCTGAGTTTTCCTCTGCCAGAAGGACAGTTCATCCTGGACACCGACGCGAGCAATGTGGGAATTGGAAGTGTTCTGTCGCAGCGCCAGGAGGGACAAGAACGTGTCCTTGGATACTTCAGCAAGGTACTCTCCAAACCAGAAAGGAATTACTGCGTCACCCGGCGTGAATTATTGGCCATCGTCAAGTCCATCGAGCACTTCCATAAATATTTGTGTGGAAGGAGGTTTTCGATCAGGACCGATCATGCTGCTCTTAAATGGCTCCTCCAGTTTAAGAATCCCGAAGGACAAATCGCTCGCTGGATCGAGAGGCTCCAGGAGTATGACTATGTTATAGAACATCGGCCAGGACAGAGTCATGGAAACGCAGACGCACTCTCGAGAAGACCATGCCCTGATGAATGTCCTCATTGTCATAGAGCTGAGGAAAAGTCCGAGAAAGTCTACCGAACCACCGTGGTCGCCGAGGAATGGACACCATCCTCGTTACGACAAGAGCAAGAAAAAGACCCGGTTCTCAAAGAAATCCTGGTTTGGAAGGAGGGAGGAGAGCGTCCTGAGTGGCAAAAGGTATCACCTGGCTCGCCAAAACTCAAGAGCTATTGGGCACAGTGGGACTCGTTAGTGGTTGAGGATGGACTACTAAAACGCGTACTGGAGAGCCAAGACGGGACGGAGGAAAGACGGCAGTTGGTAATTCCCTCCAGTAAAATCCCGGAGGTCTTGCGGCACCTTCACGACGAGTCGTCTGGTGGACATTTAGGGATCAAGAAAACCCTGTAGAAAGTACGAGAGCGATTCTACTGGATCAATTGTTCAGACAACGTGAAGGACTGGTGCAAGAAATGTACTACATGTTTCGCAAGTAATGGGCCACAAAGACGACCGAAAGCTCCCATGAAACAATATAACGCCGGAAGCCCCTTCGAAAGGATCGCTATTGATATAGCAGGACCCTTCCCTGAGACCGAAAAGGGGAATAAATACATCCTGGTCGTAATGGACTATTTTACGAAGTGGGTAGAAGCGTACGCTCTCCCTAATCAGGAGGCAGAGACAGTGGCCGATGTGCTCGTGAAGGAGCTGATCTGCCGGTTTGGAGTACCCATGGAATTACACTCGGATCAAGGAAGAAACTTTGAGAGTGGCCTATTCCGGAGGATCTGCGAAAAGTTTGGGGTACGAAAAACAAGAACCACGGCCCTTCACCCTCAGTCTGACGGCATGGTAGAACGAATGAATCGCACCCTCAACCGCTATCTGGCGAAAATGGTCTCGTCACATCAACGAGACTGGGACGAACACGTGCCGTTCTTCCTGATGGCCTACCGCTCGGCCGTTCATCAGTCGACAGGACAAACTCCAGCCAAAGTCCTGTTCGGGCGAGAACTTAAACTGCCCTGTGATCTAATCTTTGGCGCTAGACCGGACCAGGACGTTTCGGGAGAAGATTACGTCTCCCGGATGCGGCAAAGGATGAACGAGATTCACGATCAAGTCCGGTACCAACTAAATATCGCCAGTGATCGCATCAAAGAGCGTTACGACATTAACGCTAAAGAGGGTGGCTACCAAATGGGAGATCGAGTTTGGCTGTACAACCCACAGAAGAAACGTGGTTTGTCCCCTAAGTTACAGACCAATTGGGAAGGTCCCTATGTTGTGAAGAAACGAATCAATGACGTGGTCTACCGGGTAAGCAAACTACCAAACGGCAAGCCGAGAGTGGTGCACTTTAATCGGTTGGCACCCTATGAGGGGTCGCACGATGAGGCGGAGGTTCCCCGAGTAAGAAACACGTTGGCGCAGGAGAACGAACTTTCGTTCGAAGAATTTATGAGCGCCTACGGGGGTACCGGAAAAGCACGGTATGGGGTAACCTGTGAAAAACAACAGGATTTGTTCAGCGTACCTGAAGAATACTCGTTGGCCCATTGTGTGTCCGCCGACCTGGTAATGTCACGAGGTATCGCCACGGTTTTCAAGAAGAAGTCCGGGCGCTTGGAACAACTCAGAGCGCAACTCCCGGAAATTGGCAAGGTTCTGGAACTACGTGACAACGTAAGACACATCTTTTATCTGGTTACGAAGGAGATCGGGTCCCTTAAACCATGTTATCACAATGTATGGCGAACCTTGCATAGGCTACGAGACCGACTGCTGGAGCTCGACATCAGGAAGCTAGCTGTCCCCAAGTTAGGTGCTGGACGAGATCAGCTGGACTGGAGGGTTGTCCGGAATATGCTGGAAGTAGTGTTGAAGAATACCGGAGTGGAAGTTTTAGTCTGCTGTTTTGGGCCTGCACCATGTCGACTCGGGAAGACGGTCCCCTGTTATTTTGACGCCACGTCTCGCTGTAAGCAGGGGGCTAACTGCAGGTTCCTGCATGGGCCTACCAGGGATACGTTCCGAGACGAAACGTCTCTAAGGCGGGGGCAGTGTAATGCGAGAAGTAAACAAAGCGACACATGTTTACTCCTTCAAAAGAATAACTACGACGCGTACAAGACAGCTGCATGAATTTTCCCGGAATGTTGTTTACGAAAAGTAATTTGTGACCTTCTGAAGATTTCCTGCGTAGGCGTTGTTGAAGGAACAATCGTAGCTTCTAGAACGTTCTTTATCAGGGTTGGGGGTGTATATATAAGGGGGCTTGTGATCGAGGGAGTTAGTTAGAAGTAGAGAAGCAGACGTGAACGCGACATACGATGCGAAAGCGGAGCAGTACAAATAAATTATGTAGTGTCTAGTCTAGTGAACAAGTAGTTAAGTGTGTTAAATAAATTAGTGTTCAATTAATGTAAATAAATTATAAAATAAACGTTACAATACATATAACATGAAAATTATTTATTAAAAAAGTCTTAACAACCTATTCTCTCGATATGGAAATAAAACCAAAAAAATTTAGATTTTTTGGGATTTTTTTAATTTAAAAAAATGACATTGTTTATTTATGAATATAATTATAAACAAATTGTATATTTGTGATGTACGCAAAGAGAACATACAAATCTATAATTCATAAAGTGTCATACTGATTCTCAATAGTTTTTTGTACTATGTTTATATGTAAATTTTATTGTAAATACTATTTATCAGTTTTTTATAACAATATGAATTTTTGTTTTGATATAAACCTTCGAACACTTTTACTAATAAATAAGCAAACAATAAATTTTTACTTAACGAAATAACTTTTATAAAAATGTTTAAATAAATTACTTTATTTATATAGCAATTTTGTTTCTTGGGGTGCACATAAAACGTTTTTATTTTCCGTTAGTAATTAGTGTAATACAATTCAAAAATACTAAAAATAATTAATAACAAAATTGGAAAAATGTTTAAAGAAATCACTTTGTCTATTTAAATGGTAATTAATTAACAGGTTACATATTTGTATTGTACTCGACGAGGTACCCCAAATTAAAAAAAGAATCACCAAAATCCGTTAATAATTGCCAGAGATATCTATTAATTACTTTCTGCTTCGATTTGAAGTTACCTTTTCATTTTTTGAGCTCGTAGTTTTCAAGTTTCCTCAGCTCGTCTTTGTCGAGCTGCATATTTGAAGCTTCAGCAAACTCGATGTTGAAGTTCAATACTTTCCAAATTTATTTAACAAATAGTTCAACTATTTATCTTTAAAATGGCGTTAGTCAGGTTTCTTAATTACTACAAACAAATTAGCTGTGAATTTTAGAAAAACAATTGCTAACTTTGCCCCAAATTGATTTAGGACAATTTTTTTAATTTTAAAATAAAGGTAAAAATGCCATCTTTCCAGATATGTAAAATTAATTTCGCTGTAAATAACATCAATAAAGTTATTCTATTGGTTTATACACGAAAAATGACCATGTTTTTGTGATGATTTTTAACAATAGTGGTAATTAATTTTTCCGATATTAAATAATTAGGTTTGATGAAATAACTCTTCTTCTTTCTTTCGGTACCCGTAGAATTATTGTATCATCATTATTGTGCGCCTAATGATAACGCAAAAAGAAGTCTTCTGGGATAAACAATTACAATTTTGCAAAAAGTATTCAATGAATCCTTTTGAAATTTTTACCACATATTAAGTACCATAAGACACAACACTTTACGTAATTTCAAAGTTGTATTTTGATTTTTACAATAGCTATTGTTAATTAAAAATAATGCATACTTTTACCTTTATTTACAATTATCTAAGCAACAAAATATTACATCATGTTTTATCAACCGTCATTTTGAAGATTTTTCTATTCCCTACAAGACGCTAACTTTGAATTATTCATGGGATTCTAAGATTTTTTCAGGGACACAAAAATGCAAAAAAATCATGTTTTTCGACCTTTAATTGTTAATAATTCAACAATAGCACAAAACTGTTGGTTGCTAACGTATAGGTTTTACTCTTGTAAACCCCTTTTACATGAATAACTGCTTGGTTACCTGGTTGGTGGAGTGTCCCCAACAGGGTACTTTTTTCCTTATTTCCCTGGTCTATACACAACCCGAATGGCATTATGCTGAATTACCACTGTCCAGATCCTATTGAGAAAGCTGTCTTTTCTTTGTCTGCAGGGTCCATTTCTACTTGTCAGTAGCCATCCTTCAGGTGCAGAGTGGGAAACAAATTCGATCCTGCCAGGGTATCCAGGGTACCTTCTATCTGGGGACGAGGATATCTGTCTTTCTTCCAGGGTATCTGATTCCATTTTATGGTGACGCCCTGAAGTCGGATAACTCTCTTCCCTCGAGTGTTCAGCAGCTCTGGTTTAAGGAACGTCTTGGATGCCCCGTTGTCTATCAGTGGGGTATACCACCTATCGTTAATTTCGCCATCCACGTTCAGGCCGCCAACTTCACCTCTCAGGGCCGCTATCTTTATGTCTGGGAGATCTCGGGACGGGTATCGGATGGGAGCTGCCTCCTTGGAGTTGACCCGTTTTCAATTCTTCATCGTGGGGCGCCTGCGATCTCTTTGGAGATAGCCTACCTCTTCACACCTACAGCACTTCGCAGGTTCGCTCTATCCCCCTTTAACAGGCCCTTGATAACCTCCACTAGCGTGACTTCTTTTGTTCAGCATCTACGCATACGTCGTACCCGACTACCATCCGGACCCGGCTGCACCTCCTCAACGCTTTCTGCTGCTTCATATTGCAGGGCCGTCGAGAGGGACGCAACCAACGTACCATCTTCACATCCCTCAAGCCGTCGAGAAATGCGGAGAACGTGAGACTCTCCGTCATGGACTTCGCGCCGTTTCCGGGTAGGCGAATTTAAGTAACTTCGCTATATCGGCTTCGAACTCCTGAAGGCTCTCTTCCTGCTTCTGTCCTCGGTTCTTCATTCGGGATTGTAGACCTGCCCCAGGAGTTCGTGCCCGTATCGCTTCTCCAGCCTCTGGACGAGTAGCTTGAAGTTGTTCATATCCCTCTCTGAAACAGTCTGCAGCACGTCGAGGGCGCTTCCCCGGTAAGCGTCCGTCAAAGCCACTGCCTTATCCCTTTGGGTCCAATGGTTAGCTTTCGCCGGTGCCTCGTACTGCCGGAGTTAATTTTCCCAAGTAATTTCCCGTTCGAAGGTTGGCGGCTTCACTCAATGGCTCGTCCGGGCTTCCAATTCTGCTATCCAGCTCACCGTGGAGTTTTCCTAGTTTGTTGTTCTACTCGCCATGCAGTTTTCCCATTTGTTCTTTTGTGTTGTCAAGGAGGCGCTCACCTTCCTCCTCGAAACCAAAGTTCCAGGGTCGTCCCATTGTTGATTAAATAATCCTCCAGACGTTTCTGTAGCACTGCTTTCGACCCTGACGTTTCGAGTTCTCGATCTTCTAACTCGTGCTTTAAGTCTGTAACTTTCAAATCGCGTAGTTTCCTCATTGTTCTGAATTTATGTGTCTAAATAATCTCACTTCTAACACCAACGTTAGCGTTTTACTCCTTGTCCTTGATGAAAGGTACTACCTCTACAGCACAACCCCAACACCCCAGAGGGCCATAGAGAGAAGAATACTGGGAATATCACTGAGAGACCACAAAACAAACCAGTGGATACGAGAAAGGACAAAAGTAACCGACATCATACAGAGAATCAGTTCCTTAAAGTGGCAATGGGCAGGACATGTTGCAAGACACAGAGAGAATTGGAGTGGACACATCACTAGATGGAGACCTTGAGGAGAACGAAGAAGTATTGGCAGACCACAACAGAGATGGTACGATGATCTGAAAAAATTCGCTGGGCTGAACTGGTACCAGAGAGCAGAAAATAGAAGTGTATTGTCAAACATGAGAGAGGCCTATATCCAATGGATAGAAGATGGCTGAAAGAAAGAAAGAAATTTCACACAGCTGTCAATGGTTTGTCGCCTCGATGTTTTATAACTGCCCCCTCTCGGTCGGAGGTGTCTGTTTCTATCTCACGCCTATCGTTTTGGGAATAATTCGTCGTTTCTTAGAAGGGTCCCGTGGTTTCTCGAGAGATATCGAACATTCAAGAGCGTCTCGATTTCCAAAATAACCATTGTTTCGCAGAACAGGCGGTTCCAGACTTGTGTTTATTTTAAGGTCAGACTTACCGTTACAAAAATTTACATAAATTGAAAAGGGATATAAAAGTAAATTTAAGCAAATATTTATGTCCCTGTCATATGATCGATCGGATGAAAGCTAGGTGATATTGTTATTCTTAGCTCTACGTTGTATATTATATGTGTATTATGTTAAATAATTATATCTATATAGTTGAATTGTACTCTCTTTTGTTATTCACTTTTTGAATAGTTTAGTAATAAATATGTTTTGTGTTATTTTGAATTGACTTCTCCTATGCCATCTTGTGGTCTGGGTGGATTAATATTCTATATATTAAATAGCCTTTCACAGTAGCAAGCAAATCCTTCTCTATTCATAGTTAACAAAAGAAGCTTTTGGTTTCTTTAGCGTCCCTTTCGCACCACACATATTTTTATTATATTTTGTAAAAATCGACATACTTTTTTCCCAATTGCCTACGAATTCTTTGCGAAGAAAACAATGATGATTCAGCCGATATTGATTAACGATGAAAGAAAAGCGTTTTACGAACGACTGAATTGGTGCAATAAGCCGTATAGAAGGTGGACAATAAATTCAGGATTGTGTTTAACATCCCTGGAATACGGGCCACCGTTACTGTTTAACGACGTCGTATCGGGGGAGTCAAAACGTGAAATATTTGTATGAATACATCGCATCACTTTTATGTCCTCGTGTAACAAAATTTTTACTTTAATGGAAAAATAGGGAGGAGAATTGAAAACCAAACCATTTAAAAACATTTCGGGTAATTAAATGGTAGGTACTTAACGGTTATGAAACAACAAAAACGAGAATTTAAATATGCTTTTGTTACCAAAAGCTCCTAAAAATAGTACTTAGAATCGTGTTGCGTGTTAATTGCAAAATTGCCAGATTAATTTTCAATTGCACTCATGGGAAAACGAATAATGCAGAATGTTCTATTGCATCTGCATCTACGTTATCATTTTTAGTCACCTGGTGATGACATTATCTGTTATATTTCGTTAAGTATGTAACGGCAAAGGTTAATATTTAGCTAATAATAGCTTGTTTTAAACTAATAAATTAGTTAAAGTGAGGGTCGAGAAAAATGACTATAATAATTTGCTGTTTTAAATTACATAAGATAAATAAAATAGCATATTATTGAATGCTCCGCATTATAAACAATCGCCTCGCACAGGAAATTTTAAGGTTCATTGGAAACACTTCATATTTAAATTATCAATAATAAATAAGGAACTGAAGCACTATTGCTCATATTGGAAACAGTAGTGTTAACAAAAAATAGGAGTAGTATTTGGATAAGTCCATATAAGGATATAAGAAAAATATAAGATTTCTTTTTATCACATTTTCTTCAATTAATTTTGTGTACACTATGTACATATAACTACTCAGATCATAAAATATGCATTAAATATTCTAATGTTTTTGGAAAATTATGGTTTTGTTGAAAAAACGGACTCTGATCGATAAGTAACGAATGTAGAAAGTTGTCGTATTTCTCAAAGTTGGCCTTTTTTATGAGAAAGAAATCTCAAAGTCTTGCCAGTACGTTTAATTGTGAATAAACTGCCGCAACCGGTATAGACTAAATAATAGTCATCTTCAGGTGGATTATATATTATATCTACAAGTGTTGATGTTGTCTTCATGTTGACTTCTCCATCAGTAAACAGATAGTTTCTAAAAATCAACACCAATTTTCTCCTGATCCAAGGCATGTTATAGCCCTTGAAGCGCCCACTGTTCACGGCTTAGTAATAGTTAACTAAAAACTCTAATATGATATATGTGTATTTTATTTTTCTTCAAAATATGTTTACATGTGTTTACTAATTGAAATGGAAATTTAACATTTACATACCACATTCACTTATACTTACATGCTATAAAATTTTTGTTTCCCCAAAAACAATACTCATATTAATTTCTGATCCAAAGGCATCCAAATATCATAAAAAATAATACCAAACGTAAAGATTTACATTTACATTTTTTTCGCTTTATTAATTTTATTGCTTTCTTTCACAAGTGAAAGTATTTGTGACAAATTAATTTCACTTTGGATAATAATCCGGTCAAATTAGACCACAAAATAGAAGTGAGGGTACAAAAATTCCCACCCAGCTGAAAATTGGTAGGATTGTTCAAAACACCATTATAAATGAAATCTAAAAAGTCCTCATCGATCCGGCACGTGGAAAGAAATTTACTAATTACACAATAAATTTAAATTAATAATAATTTTCTATAAAATTATTGAATAATTATATATTAATTATATTATGTTATAAAATTATAGCAAAATTTAGAACTATTACCCTCAACGCCACGGACCTACTCGTGAGTTTTGACGTCGTATCCTTGTTCACGCGGGTTCCGGTTAAGGAAACATTAAACTACATCTCGAAACTATTCCCAGAAGACATCACAGCCCTCTACGAACATTGTCTCACCACTACATACTTCCAGTGGAACAACGGGTTTTATGAACAAATTGATGGAGTAGCCATGGGGAGCCCATTAAGCCCGGTGGTGGCTAATTTCTTCATGGAAAAATTCGAAGAAAAGGCGATAACAACTGCAAGTAAAAAGCCAAAACATTGGTACAGGTGCGTTGACGATACATTTGTTATTTGGGAACATGGAGAAGAAGAACTACAAAAATTTCTGCGACATTTGAACATCATAAACCCAAAAATCCAGTTCACGATGGAAAAAGAAGAAAACAATTGTATTGCCTTCTTGGACGTTCTCGTCATTAATGTAGCAGATTGCGTAAGGCAATAACTTAATTATCAACATTAATCATTATCACCTACTTCCATTGTCACGACTCATCATTTCGCTCACCTTTGATTTAAACAATAAATAAGTATGTTGAGCTCACAATACGAATATCGCTGATGTCGTATTACTCCACCAGCGATACTTGTAATTGTTATTGTTCCAATTAGGTTTCTCGACAACAACGACACATAACTACAATTGTTCTCATTATTAAACGTTCATCAGAAGAGTCATGTATTCACATTCATTCAACTCACTTCACTTTTAGTTAAGGTAATTCGTGTAAATGGTTAACCAATAGAAGCATTTCGACCAGAACTCGTTTTACTCATTAGGACCTATGGGTAGACACCACATTAAACAGAAAAATGGAACATTAGAACACACAGTATATAGAAAACCAACACATACGGACAGATACCTGCACAAGAACTCCAACCACCATCCTAGCCAAAAAAGGGGAATGATTAAAACCTTAGCTACCAGAGCCACGCGCATCTGCCAAGGGGAATATCTTCAGGAGGAGAACAAACACTTAAAAAAGGTGTTACAGAGAAATGGATATACAAAACAAGAGATCAACAGGGCCCTACGAAAAAGCGAAAAAACTACGGGAGGCAGAGAAATGGAACAACGAGGAGTGGTATACCTACCTTACATAAAAAACATCACGGATAGAATAGGGAAAGAGATGACGAAGAAAGGAGTAAAACCGATATTTCACCCCACCCGAAGAATACAGGAGAGTCTAAGGGGCCCCAAGGACAAGAGGAACCAATTGTCAACACCAGGGGTATACAGAATACCATACAAATGCGGAAAAGTCTACCTTGGCACCACAAAACGCGATCCACCAACACAAGGATAAAAGAACACAAGAGGAACTGCTGCCTAGGACAAACAGAAAAATCTGCGGTAGCAGAACACACTTTAATGGAGCCTGGAGACCATCAAATCCTGTTTGAGGACACACAGATTTTGGCCAACACTCAACATTTCCACACACGACTACAGAGAGAGGCAATTGAAATTTTCAAACACAAGAACAATTTTAACCGGAAAGAAGAAACTTTAAAGGTAAACAGTTTTACATCGGGCGCCAGTTTTTTAAGGGTTTACTCCCTAAAGCAACGGGTGAGTTTAAACTCAGGAGAAATGCCAGGGCTGTCCATAAAAATATAACGAATAAACGGGAATTACTTAGGTTAATTTATTTTCAATCGGAACGGCAACATTGTATAAACAAAACAACATTTACCTCTCGGAGCGGAATGGAAAAACGATAAACAGCAAAGACTATTTGTTTACAGGTGTTTATCTTCCGGGCGAGAGATTTAAATTGAGAGTGGAACGAGTTGACATATATATAATATTCTAATTGTCACAAAATACGGAAAATGACTATTTATTCTAAATACCAACAATAAGGGAAATATAAAATTACTCTACGTATCGAAGATAAGGAAAATATAAAATTATTCTAATTGTCGAAAATACGGGAAATACAGCGCGATCGAATAAAAAAATAGTCAAAGCAGGTCATGAAAAAAAAGCCGCATGTCTTTACTTAGTTCCTAAATTTAAAAATACAGACAACGGAAAATACTAATTGACACTGACAAAGTCAAACTTGAAGTTAATTTTTGAAATAAAAAAAGTGACAAAACTAAAACAGCATTTAATTTAAAGAATAAGGTGTTGAAAGTGTTGTTCATTATTTTCCATACTGCCATTCACCGTTTTCCAACTTCACTCCGTTTCTAAAACAGGATTCTAAATGGAGTCAATGTACATCAACTTGATATTTGTAATTAATAACCTGAAGAAGAAGAGCAAGAATTTTAGGAAAAGACATGCGTATTTTAGTTCATGGCCTGCTTTGACTATTTTTTTATTCGATCGCACTGTATAAATTATTTACAAATACTTAAAATACGGAATTATTCTAAGTATGGAAAATACGGATACAAAATAATTTGAAAATAGTGAAAATACAAGAAATAATTAATATACCAGGCAAAGAGGGTAGCGAACAATAAAAGTAGCTAGGAAAACGTGCAGTTTATAGTTCCGGCAAAGCGGTCTAGTTAAGCGGATGCAAGAGAGCGGTATAAAGTGGTCTCTACGATTAGGTATACCTAGACTGATTCGCCAATGACGTAATCCTGCAGTAACTAGGTACCCCAAACGGATTTCCTCTACTGATCTCACGACGACCGAACGCCAACGCGAAATCGGGAAATGAAACGGATTCTTCAACGACGGAACGCTAATGAGGAATAAAACGGTCCCTACCACTAGGATATACCTAGACTGATACGCCAATGACGGGACGCCAATGACGCAATCCTGCAGTAACTAAATACCTTACACGGATTTCCCTTACGGATCTCACAACGACGGAACGCCAATGAGAAATCGGGAAATAAACGGTTTCCTCAACGACGAAACATCAGTGAGTAATTGAGTTTTTACCATTCGAGGACTCGTCTGGCCAGAGCTGATTTGATTTTCCCAATCGACCTGTACTTCGTGCTACCAGACGAACACCTCTTGGCGGGTTATATCTCTCGTCATCTTAAGAAAATTCGTTTAATCATAGATACCGGACAGCGAAGCTAACGCTCCTAGTAAGAGACCCCCTAAAGTTAATTATGAGAAAGCAGGTTTGGTTGCCTAGCCACGGATTTGCCTCGTTACAAGTTACGACACTGTTCTATGATTTAATCTAAAATTGTCTACTCTTAAGAATTAGTTTAATGATTTAAAATGAAATATCAGTAGATTAGTACCGTTACCTTTCGACACTAATAAACCCCTACAGGGAAATGTCCCTTAACACCAGGGAAACCTTTTAACAGTGTCTATGAGCTCTAATTTTTCGATTGCCCCCGTCAGCGCAGCCAATTCCGCTGGTGACCGAAAACTTTCTTCAGGTATACTTTAACCACTAGCAATTGGAACACTTAATAAAATCTGAATTTACCGAGGGCATTAGAAAAGAGCCCGTTGTCTTTATCCAAACCATGGGACTTATCTTTTTGCTTATTCAGAAACGCCCTGGTATTTTTAAAAATGCAAGTGATCAGTTGCCCAAGTGAATCATATATGTGAATGTATGGATATGTACAGATAAAGAACTAGAGGGTCCATTGGACCGCAAATTCTTTTTTACTGCGGCGGCATTTTGTTTGTTTCTTCATCTTCTTCTGAAGTGCAGGTGTACAGTCGATCAGTGAAATCGTGTACGAGGAAGTACGCGAGACTCTACTGATACTGGATACGGATCCACTGGACCATAACACAGCGAACACGTGTGCTTTCCTTGTGATCTCTTCTTCCGCAGTTATTATACTCGAGCAGTGGTGTGTGAATGTGTGTGCCATTTGTTTGTGCGATTTGGAAGTGAATTGGTTGTTAGAGTTATTATCCGTAATGATACGCCCATGGAGGACAAAGCGGCATCGCTCTTCACTACTTAAAAAGCCATTAACTGTTTTTATGGCCGTTCCAACTCGGACTGGACAAAGCTTACACACATCTGGTTGGGGTCCTAACTAAAGGCAGTTTTAAGCCGCTTACATAGGGCAAAATTACTTTTTCACTGCCATAATACCGCTACTGATTCTAAAGGAGCCTCAGCCGTCCAGCCTAATTCCTTTGAGGACTTCAGCTCCTTTTGTTGAAGCGGATAATAGCTTTGAAAGAGACCTTGCTTGAAGTTTGTCTGACGTCTCTGCGCCCCTCTCAGGTTCTCCTGAGAACGACCACGAGAGCGGCTTTTGAAGTTTAAATTTTTCTTAGGTGTTGCCTTTGGTTTAACATAGTACTGCTTAAGATCTTCATTGGATTTTTCTAAGAATTTATGCGCCTTAACAGGCTCTCCCAGATGCTACCCAAACAACCAGCCGTCCACTGCAGCAGCAGTGAGCGTCTCCTTCAGGCACAGAACTGCTATATCCCAGCGAGCTTACGATTGCGAATGGTACACATCCGAAGGAAGGGCTGCGTCACTGAGGGTCTAGATGTAGTGCCTACTTCCTCCTCCTTCCTCCTTTAAGAGGTAGGAAAGCACTTATCTAATAGGTACCAGTCTTGCCCCCACCTGGTACTGCATTCTAGCTTATCTTGAGACCCTGCGTGATATAACTTCCGAACAAGCCAGCACAACCTCCTAGTTCAGTTTGGGTCGCACAAGCAAGAAACAATTTCCTGGTGGATGGTATTTCCCCAGCAAATTCTTAAAGATAAAGGTTCGTCTTAGCAAACATAGACCATGTTGATTTTTTTTTTTAGTGAAGAGGGCACTATCAATATATTGGAAGAAGTGATAATAGCTTTATAAAATCTTTTCACTTTTCCGATTTCCGCCATGTCGGAATCCTTCTGACAGCTAAAATATACCTGGAAATAGTTGTTTGTAAACGACCGACATTACGGGACATCGAAAATTGCTAGGAAATGAATCGAATTTGACAAATGTACCGGGAATAAGTGAATAAAATTGTTAAAAATATGTTTGGAAATTAGTGAAAACAATGATTGAATTTTGCACCATCTCAATTTACACGAAAGTTGCAAAAGAGTTGTAAAAGATAAGCAAATGATACGATGAAATAATTGTACTTGCGAATTACAATTTACAATTTTTATTAAAAAACAGTACAAGAACACAGTTCAATTTGAGCATTTTCATAATAATTCTAATACGCTTAAGACATAATAAATAATAACACAGCCCCACAAAAAAAATAAAGTCCGGATCTGTAAGTCTGACATGTGTATCCATGTGTATTTTTGACCGCTGAATCCGAATCCGAGGTCAGAAAAAGACCTGCACCCCTGGAATTGGCCACAAAGGTCAATCGGGGGCCGGAAAGTCGAGATTCGCTGGTCGAGATCGCAGCACTCGGATTTTTATGTACTTTCAAACTTTAGCAACGCAGATGACGGTGAAACAACTCGAATCCCATTGGAATTCACGCCCTGGGTCCAGAAAATGGGCCCCCGGGCGCTGAAAAATCGAGTTTCGCAGGTCGGGATGGCAGCACTCGGATTTTCATGTACTTCCAAACTTGAACAACGCAGACGGTGGTGAAACAGTTCGAAGCCAATTGGAATTCACCCTCTGGGCACAGAGAACAGTTTCACCGTCGTCTGCGTTGCTAAAGTGTGAAAGTATATGAAAATCCAAGTACTGCGAATCTCGATTTATCGGCCTCCCAGGGCACAGTTTCCAACCCCCGAGGCCTTATTTTCCGACTTCAGAGGGTGAATCCCAGTCGGTTCTAAACTTTCTTGACCACGAATTCGGCTTTGGCTTGGGAATGAATCCACCTCGCCTGAGCATCCGTCATCCCGGAATTCACGTTTCACACCTTATGGCGGCCATTTTCGGCCTCTGGGACCAATTTTAGCAGTGCAGGCCTTTTTCTGACCCCGGATTCGGATTCAGCGGTGAAAAATGCATAAGGTTACACATGTCTGATCTACAGATCCGGATTTTATTATTTTTTTGTGGGGCTGTGTAATAAATAAGCTTATAACATTATAGCAAAAAATTGTCAAAGCTATGTTGATAACAGTACGGTGAAAAAATGGATGAATTTTTAAATTATCAATTTTTTAATTCTTAGATTATCTCCTTAATCAACTCACCTGACAAGGAAGGCTGAGGTAATATTTAACTCTATATCAAACAAAACCAAACCCTCAGTTGACATCTTTACAAACCCAAGCCCTTTACATAATGACATAATTCGAGTATAAATACTCGGCTACTTATATTGACATTTCACTAATATTTTAATGACTTTTTATTTAAATGCGCGCGCGTTTAAACCTATCGCTCGTTAAATGTTCATTTTATCCGTTTGTAAAATAAATAACTATTATCTACTTTGCGTTACTAATGATCTCATTATTACACCGAAAGTAGTGTAATAATATTCATATTATTACACTACTTTTGGTAACTTTTAGTTTTGTTAGATTGGTACGTCAGCCTGTCACGTAGACGTGCGTAGACGTCAAGGTTAAATTATTAGTACTTCAATAAATTTCTTGAGCAGCTTTGCGTATTTCTGGGGGTGTACAGGTCAATTCTACATTATTGTCTTCCATTTCGCGCACGTAAGTAAGTGGCTATTGAATTTGTCCTAGGATTACTAGATTTTCAAATTCAAATACGAAACGTCAATGTCAGTGACGTCAATGTAACCAACCCACGCAAAATTCCCTAGTGTAATACGAAAACTTGAGCAGCCAAAATTTAACGAATTAATAAAGCAAAGTAGATAAAATAGTATATTACACTCGTTTAATAACACGTATTGTCACACTCGTTCTATTAAAGCACTCGTCGCTTCGCTCGTCGTACTTTAAACTCTCGTGTGACAATACTCCGTCTTATTAAACTAGTACAGCGTGTTTCATAATGATTGTCATCTAGTCGGCTGTGGAACTCCCATGTAAAATAAAAAAAACCCGCCTTGCGATAATAGGAGTTTCTACTAGCCATACATAACCTCAAAATAACCTACTTAACCTCTTTTAACTTCTGGTTTTTCTTTGTCAAAAGAAAACGAATTCTGAGAATTTGTCTCTTTGTAGTATTTGTTTTGGGCCGTTAATTACCAGCAGTACTGATTGCCAGTTTCACAATAAATGTTCGAAGTGTCACTTGTTGTCAGAATTAAATAGGTTCAAATCGATAGAGCGCGGCACATAAAAAATTACATGCACAGAAATTCCAACGCCAACTAGATGACAATCATTTTGAAACACATTGTATAATAATATACTAATTTAGTAAAATTAAACCGTCAAAACTCATTGTCTGCTGAAACGAACCTCAGCCATTCTTTAGATCCTCTGCGTAAAGCTCGTCTATTGATTAAAATTGTGATCCACCTATCTGCCAGAAGCTTGAGGACTGGGGGACCCGTCGTCACCGCTAGTGGTACCTCCTTTCCTAGCAGCATGAGCACTTCCGGATCCAACACAAACTCTTGCAGCTAATTGATTAGAGTTTCCTCCACACCTGTTAATAGAAAACACAAAATATGTGATTTTCGTGATATCACATACAAATATTTATCCTTCTGATGAGTTGACTTGTTCATCATAATGAAAGAATTTTGCCTATTACCATGAACAGACTAGAAAGGGTGTCACTGCCAAAAAATTTCACATGGTTTCAAAAAATTACCCATCAAAAATTTCAGCGACGATATGGAAATCTGCGCGTGTTCTCTTCAGATTATAATCACAAAACCACATGCAGAGGTGTATGGGCTGCGCTGTAGAGGTAGCACCTTTTGTTTGGGACAGTCGCATCGAGAGTCATAGACTGGAGATGGTTCAAGCAACTGGTCCTCACAGGGCAGCCAGCTCTCAGTTATGGCCCCACGCGCCACACCCCGGAAACTGTATCGACTTGCAGGCTAAACTAAGTGAGGGTAGCCAGATATGGTGAAAACACAACCGCAGCGTCGGATCCAGAATGGGCGGCTGCAAACAGCGTCTGATCTCCATGTTAGGAGCGGCTGACATAAAACTAGGAAGGCAACGGGAAACCACCTAGTTTACCTTTCCCAAGAGAACCACATGAAACATGAACACGTTCAACTCAAAATTTTCCGGAGGTATAAATTAATAGTCCCCCGATCGGATCTCCGGGGGGGACTGATTTGAATGTTTCAGAAAAAAGAGAAAAAAGATGTAGCATCCGTAAACCTATAAGGATTGGAACCTGGAACACACGAAGCCTATTCCAAGCTGGAAAACTAACAAATCTTGACCAAGAAATGAGCAGACTCAAACTGGACATTCTGGGAGTCGCAGAAACTGGATTGCCAGACTCAGGAACTTGTACTGTCGAATACGGAATTTTTTACTACTCCGGAAATCAGGACAGAAATCATAGAAATGGTGTGGGACTGTTTATCTCGAAGAACCTGATGAAATCAGTGGTGGATTTCGTTCCTTATTCAGATCGTACTGCCATGATAAAAATTAAGGCTAAACCAGTTGATCTAAATATAATCCAGGTATATGCACCGACAGCGGACGCATTGGAACAAGATGTAGAACAGTTTTACAGCGATGTAAAAGAGCTACTGAGATTAACTAAGAAACATGAAGTTAATATAATAATGGGAGACCTGAATGCTAAACTAGGAAAATAAATTCGAAAACATCATTGGACCCTTTGGTCTAGGAACAAGAAATGAGAGAGGCCACAGACTCCTACAGTTCTGTCAAGAAGAAAACATGGTAGTTACATACGTGGTTCCAACATCATCCTCGCCGCCTGTATACCTGGAAATCACCAAAAGACCAGACAGGGAATATAATTCGTAACCAAATAGATTACATCCTTATAAATTCTAGATTTGCGTCTTCCATAAAAACGGCGCGTACATATCCTGGCGCTGATATATATAGCGATCATATATTACTAATGGCAGTACTGAAAATATCACTCTCACAACCTAAAAAAGAAGCACCAAGGCGTCAAATGGCATTAGATAAGCTACAGGATCCAGCCATTAAAAACGAATTAACAAATCAGTTAAAGGCGCAAATACAAACATTAACTCCCAAACTCGAAGAAGCTGACATACCTCAGTCATGGGGAAAAATAGCAAATGTCCTAAAAAAACACCTCACAAAATGTTCTAGGATGCAGATCTAAAAGTAAAAAACAAAAATGGATGACGGACGAAATTCTGCTACTCATGGAAGAACGCAGGAAATCCAAAAATGACAAAGAAATGTACAGAAATCTGCAAAAACGAATAAGAGCAGAAATCAGGATAGCAAAAAATGAATGGCTTAAAAGAGAATGTAGCGAAATAGAACAGCTACAACACAAACATAATAATTTTAACCTTCATAAAAGACTAAAGGAAACAGCTGGAATATTTAAAAAACGAAGCTTAGGCATATTAGTCAATGGAAATAACCAGTTAGTTATAAGCAATACCGAAAAATGCAATATATGGGAGGATTATGTAGAAAATCTCTTTCACGACACCAGATCGACTAAGGAACTAATAATAGGAAACGATCTAAGTGGACCCTCCATTACTAAAGACGAAATAAGAAAGGCTATACAAATCTCTAAAAATAATAAGGCAGCTGGACCAGATGAAATACCTTCAGAAATACTTAAACTTTTAGACGAGAGAGGGATTGCAATACTCCACAAGTTATTCAACCAAATATATGACACTGGCCAATACCCGGAACAGTGGTTATCTTCAAATTTTATTCCTGTGCCAAAGAAAGCAAGCGCAAGGAAATGCGAAGAACATAGACTTATCAGTCTCATGAGCCATTCCCTAAAAATATTCCTTAGAATAATACATCAACGAATATACAAAAAATGTGATAACGCCATAAGCGACTCGCAGTTTGGTTTCAGACAGGGGCTGGGCGCAAGAGAGGCACTAGTTGCAACATAAGTCTTAATACAGAACTGCTATGACCAGCAAAAAAACATATGTTTATACTTTATAGACTATGAAAAGGCATTTAATAGAGCCGACACCATACACTTATGCAGCTTCTCAGAAGACTTGATCTGGACCAAAAGACATTCGGTGCATTGAAAACCTATACTGGCACCAATCAGCACAAGTTAGAGTGGCTAACGGTTTAACAAATCAAATCAAGATTCGTAGAGGAGTGAGACAAAGGTGTATACTGTCGCCGCTTTTGTTTAATCTATATTCAGAAGCCATTTTCCAAGAGTCGCTTGAAGATAAGGAAATTGGAATCAAAGTCAATGGAGTATGGATAAATAACATACGCTACGCCGACGACACAGTGCTGATAGCGGACAACATGGATGATCTACAACAGCTGATTAATGTAGTGGGAGATTATAGTCAGGCAATGGGACTAAACATGAACACAAAAAAAAACTAAATTCATGGTTGTCACGAAGAAGAAGGATGCATTTAGAGATGCCAGCTTAACGTACAATGGAAAGCTTTTAGAACGAGTAGACAGATTTAAGTATTTAGGAACATGGCTTCATGAAGAATGGTCATCAGACAAAGAAATTGAAAGCAGAATCGAACAAGCTCGAGGCGCATTCCTGAAACTCCAAAGAAACTCCAAACTCCAGTTGTAGTGACTTGGGTCTTGGTCTCCGATTGAGATTTGTTGGGTGCTACGTTTGGTCCATACTACTGTATGGCGTGGAAGGATGGACTCTAAAAGTAAAGGCTATAAACAAATTAGAAGCATTTGAAATGTGGATATACCGTAAAATTCTCAAGATTCCATGGACAGCCAGAATAAGGAACGAAGACGTTCTCAGACGTATTAACAAGGAACACGAACTCTACACCATTATAAAAAAGAGGAAGACTGTATACTTGGGTCACATAATGCGCAACAGTAAATATCAACTCCTGCAATTGATTATCGAAGGCAAGATCGAGGGTAAAAGAGGAATAGGACGAAAGAGAATGTCATGGCTGAGGAACGTGAGACAGTGGACCGGCATTGGTGACATACAAACATTGATCCACACGGCAAGAGATAGAGAAGCCATGGAAAAAGTGGTCGCTAACATCCACTAGTGGATAGGCAGAAGAAGAAGAAGAGGGAGGAAATACCGTTCTCCTGATTTGTTTTGCTACCATCAGTTGCCGGGCGAACCACTTCCGTCCTGGCTCATAAACAAATGCGGCACGTTCTGAACCGCGATGACGTTCCTGACGTCCACAGGACATCTGTATTACTAGAAGTGCAAGGACAGTGTATTTTGAAGACAATAGTCTTGTCTTGTCTTATTAAGTTAACGTCTCTTTTTCGCTGCTGTGGCCAATTTGGACGGGACCTACAGTTTAACGTGGGCTCCGAACCACGGTCCTCGAGCACGGTTGTACCCCTTAAGGCTCTCACCCCAGTTGATCCACTCCGTGCTCTACCGACTCAGGGTGTGTGTATCCTAGTCCCGCCCTCCTACAGGATATCCGATCCTATCCGGCCTGGTTACCGGCGTGAATAGGAACGGGATTTTGGATACATTTTACACACTTCCCGCAACAATCACAACATCCATGGATTACGTGGGATTCGAACCCACGACGACAGTGATCGCCTGACTCAAAGCCAGCGCCTAAACCACACGACCACCGCCGCCCCTTTGAAGACAATACAAATGACAAATGATAATTCGCCCTGGGTGCAGTGCCTCTTACGGCATGTCGTGGTTCCTACGCGAAGTTGACAATTCCGACGTTTTTTTTTATTTGTAATCCTAAAATTTTCTAATTCTTTTAAACGCAATAGCAGCTTAAATTTCAATCTGTTAATACTCACCCTATAAAACGCCTTTGCTTGTAATATCCATGCTTGGTCCGTTTTTCCGATACTCTGTTTCTTCGTACAGTTACACACAAACTATTATACTTTCGAGTTCTTTTAAAGATTACTTCTAATATATGTACATGTGTGAGTAAATCTCAACGGGGAAAGCTTAATTTCTCATCCTATCGCACCTTAAGTTTATACCCTTTTAGTGTGACTTCATCAATTTTGCTGCTTGAGATTCAGAAGATTGTTTTTATAAGATTTAGGCTGTGACACTTCATTTGATTAAGATCGTTTACCAACTCATCGTAATACAAAAGAACGTAAGTAACAAACTGATTCCTATTTTAATTTCAAATTACGTACATATTTAATAGAAAATGTGAGTCATAATTTAAACCGTTGATGGAAGAGATCAACGGGGAAACGTTAGTAATAATCTCATCTATAGTTAATAAACAAGTTAATTTTCTTCACGATATCAAGTTATATTTTGGCTTCCGCACTTGCTTTTTATTACTACATAAATTTACACAGGTAATTTTTTTTTTCATTAACAGCAGTTTAGAAAACCAAAACCAATGAAGGCACCAGCAAATTTACCGAAAATGCAATCCAATTTTGGTTTAGACGAGCTTTTGACCACCAGATGAGATAAATTAAAAAGCACAAGTGAGTAGTCTCTTTCGAGAAAAATGGATGACCTATATTTAAAACCACTTCATTTCGGATTTATGATAGTATTAACTTAACCTCTCACTTTTAATTCGTTAGTCGTAACAACCAAAAGTTACCCATAATTCATACTTATTGAATGTCGCATTTTCTCGATATTTTATTCCAACATTAAATTTTATTAACTTTCAGGTGAACGTGTCAAGCTGGTGTGCATATACGAATAAAAATATTTAGTGTTACATACTGACATGTATGTTTATTAGGTTTAGCCTATGATAAGAAGGCGGTTACAGACGTGAGCGGAGCTGTCTGCGACAGGGAGCTATAGCCGATTGATCACCTTTGTTATAATGTAACCTCGCATGTGCTGGACTGTATACCAACCATTCTTACACCTTATGTCAATAAAACTACTTGTTTTAGTTAGCATAAACCGATTGTATTATTTTTAGAATATGATGCTAATAATGAAAATATAGAAAAAGATACTGCTAATAGCAGTATTAATAATCTATCAGATTTTAATAATGCATAGAATTTAAATTAATAAAAAAGTAAATATTAGATATTGTAATAATCAGGTTATAAAAATGGATTGCGTATTTCTTTACTCACCTTTTCCATTTTAAAAAACCATCTTGTTGAAATAATTTAAAGAAATCTATATAATTATTATTAAAAATATTTACAATTTTAAAAAATTATTTAAATCTATATTTTAAGATTATTTTAAATAAATTAAAAAAAAAACATAGAAATATAAGAAAAGGAATAACTATATGCATATGAATCTAAGCAGTCATGTATTAACTATAATTATATAACTATAAATGTATTTTGAGATTCAGCGAGATTTCTTATTTTCCTTAATATAAAAAAGTTTTCACGTCTGTCGGCACTCCCTCAAGTGAAACAATGTTTTTTTTATTCTTATTGTTTCCCACAGGAGTCGGAGCTGTTCATGGAGCTGATCCGCGACGTCGCCAATGAACTCGATATCGACGTGCTGTGTTATAAAATACTGAAGAACGTGAGCGTCCTGACTCACGCCGACAGGGGTTCACTCTTCCTAGCGAAGAGGTCGGACGAAGGACATCGTTACCTGGCGGCGAAGCTTTTCGACGTCCGACACGACACCTCCTTCGAGGAAGCGATCAAGCAGGCGAGGGCAGAGGACGTCAGGATACCGTTCGGGGTCGGCATCGCGGGGGCCGTCGCCAAAAACAAGACGCTCATCAACATCAGGGACGCCTATAAGGTACATAATATTCACGATTTTTTCTCCTTTAGTTCAGTAAATGAAGGCCGATAAACTCTCAAACCTGGGTGAAATTCTGAAAAAGGATGAAACCGGGGGTAATTGTAGGTCTCAACTGGGTCTTTCGAAATACAGAAAGTTGCCAATTCTCCGGGTACCGCGACATGGTCGAAAGTGGCCCTCAATTTCCACAAATCCGTTTTCCTCCAATATCTCCGAGAATATGGCATTTAGAGACTTTTTGTTTGAGTGCAAAAGGAAGAACAGTTCATTAGCTACAAAAATGGTCCTTATGACTTTTTCCGAAAACTCAACAGTTTTCGACATAACCACCCCGAAAGGAAACCACTACTTGTTGCTCCTGCTCTAAATCCAGGAGAGCAACTTCGAGAAATGGAGACAAAACGGACGGACAAATTGTTCAACAACTCGAGTAAAATGGATATTTTTTAATAATTCAAATTCACGTCAAAGAGAAAACCAATAGTATGGCATACTGGGTCTCGGGCTTCATTTTTATTTTTCTTGAATATTGGAAACCCAGGCTAATTTTTTTTCTTCGATATTTCCCGAATTTTATAAATTCATCCATATTGTAATGAATAATAGTAATTTAGTCGCGTCTTTCTTGATAACGGTTCTCCAAAACCCATCGAATGAGGTTGTTTTATGTTCTCTCTTTTGCGTCCTAATAAAAAGTAACTTTGTTTATGTTGATATTTGGTATTTCCGGAGTTTTGAAAATTGGTTAACAAGAATGTTGAAGATGGCAAAAAAACGAAGATACTATTGGAAAGAGGACATTTCAAGCATTCCAGTGATGTGCATTGTGAACCGATACGATGATATATAATTTTTTAATGCCCGATTGATGCCACAGATGTCAAATAATCAAAATAATCAAAGTTACTTTTTATTAGGATGCAAAAGAAACAAAATGAAACAACCTTTCGGGCTCGATCTATTCGTTTAGGGGACCCATTATCAAGAAAAACCCGACTTAATTACTATTATTCATTAAATATGGATCAGTTTTCTAAAAGTCGTGAAATATCGAGAAAAAAAAATTACTTTGGTTTCCAATATTCAAGAAAAATAAAAATGGTGCTCGAGACCCAGAATACCATAGCTATGGGTTTTTTCTTTGACGTGAATTTGGAATCATCACAAATTATCCATTTTTACTCGAGTTATTGCACAATTTGTCCACCCGCATTTGTCTCCATTTTTTTCAAATTTGTTCTCCTGGATTCAGAGCAGGATCAACAAGTAAAGGGCTCGTTTCGGGGCAGTTATCTCGAAAACTGTCGAGTTTTCGGGAAAAGTCATAAGGACCATTTTTCCCATATTCTCGGAGATATTGGAGGAAGACGGTTTTTTGTCACTTGAGGGCCATTTTCCAACATGTCGCGGTGTCCGGAGAATCGGCAACTTTCTGTATTTCGAAAGATCCAGTTGAGACGTACAATTGCCCTCGGTTTCACCCCCTTACAGAATTTGACCCAGGTTTTTTCCTTCATTTACTAGACTACTTCTTTTTATTATTGTTATTATTATTACTATCATCTTATATTTACACAATATGTTGTCTACTGATAACATTGCCACGGGTAACATAAATCATTCTTTATAGTGTAGAATAAAATATTTTATGTAAAAGCAGTGACGGATACGAATTATTCCATAATAAGTGAAATAATATTTTGAGATTTCTTTTTCTCTAGGAGAATGATTATATATTAATAACCAATTTTTTTAACCATTTACGCTGATAAAAAAATCTTAATAGTATTATTGCTAACATTATATATCTGGAATGGGATTTTCTAAGCAGTAAGCTACAACTTGAATCCCAACAGACTTCCGGGTTTCTTTTAATGACTCAACCTAAAATAAAATTATTTCTATACATCACGATTGTAAATATCAAACACGAATCTGACATTATATACATATACATATATATGCATATAAACATATATATATATATATATATATATATATATATATATACAAAAAAAATTCTACAGATTTTACTTCCTTTTTTGCCATCTACCGCATCTCAGTGGCTATTTCTTTCTATAATACTAGTCTCTATTCGTTAAAGCTCTGTTTTGCATTGCTTCTTCGACATTATTTCTCCAAGATTGACCTGTCCTTCCTCTTTTTCTCCTTGTTTGCAGCGTCCACTCTCATACGTTTTGGCCGTCTATTGTCTCTCATTTGCTTCAGATGTCATTACGTAAATTATATATAATTATTATTACATATTGTATAATATGTAATATTATATTCTATATTCTATATATATAAGAGGGGGTCCTACAGCCGCCGCCGTTTCCCGTATTTCGATCGCCATGTATTCCTGCCTCTCCAGGTGTCTTAATCTATTACTCTGACCTTCATTATTTCCATAATCCCATTTATACATAACTTTGCTGGACTTCCTCACGTCTTTCTATTCGTTGGGTTGTATGCTAGAGCTCGCCTTGGCCATCTATCCCCCCCCCCCCCATCCGTCGCATATGTCCGTACCATATAAGCTGCCTAGTGTCTATCCTTCCTGACGTTTCATGTATTCTGTTGGTTGTTCGTCTAATTTCAGTATTGGGTATATGTTCTGTTCTTGATATGCGACAGGCTTTTCTCAGGTAGTCCATTTCAACAGGGTCCACTTTTTTCTTTCCATTCTCAGTCATTTGTCAACACTCCGCTCTAAAGATAGTCTACAAAATGACTTTGTTGATTGTGATTTTGGTTTCCAGTGTAGGTCCGTTAGACCAAAGTATTGAATTCAGAATTTGGATACTATCCCTACCATGTTGCACTCTGCATTCAATACCGCGATCCGTTGTTCCTTTACTAGAGATAACACTTTCCAAATATTTGTAATCGTGTCATCTTATTATTAGTCCTCTTTCCAAATCTAGGCCTTCGTTTTCGGTACCTACTTGCATACATTCTGTTTTTGTCATGGTCATGCTCATCTACCATTTTTCGTACTCATCTCTGAGTTTCCTGAGCAAATAATCCGCATCTTCTTCGCAGCTTTCAGTTATTACCTGATTATCCGCGAAGAACAGAGTTGTAAAATCGTAGTCGGTTATCTTCAGTCCCATTCCCATGCATTTCTGTCTCCATTTGTATAGTGCTTCTTGGATATATAATTTAAATAAGATAGGAGAAAGACAACATTCTTGTTTCAGACCCTTCGTTGCTGTGAATGTCGCCGAGAGAGTATTTCCTATTTTAATTGTGCTCTGAGCACTTTTATAGATATTTAGTAGTGCTTTTACATATGTTTTACTAAGGTTCGTCTTCGTAAAAACATTAAATAAGAGTTTTGAAGGGGAACGTAAGGTAGGCCTTGTCCAGGTTTATAAATACAAGATGCGTTGTTACATTAAACGTTAAACGTTAAATAGATACACTGTTATTTGTCTAGTTGTTCTAGTTTGTCCCATTCTGGATCATCTTCTACTGCAACCAGAAATTCAATTTTCGATATTGTTTCAATATCATAGCTCTACATGTCATGACATGTAGAGCCATGAATATGTTCAGGATTCTGAGCGAAACGTCGGCATTGTAAACGATTAGTTATTGTTATTATTTGGGGATCATCGAGAACATTTTTGATTTCATCTCATCTCCCCGAGAACATTCTCCCAGTTCTACTTATAGTTTTACCACCTTTTCAGTCTTTACCACAAGACTATATTGGAAAAATCAAACAAAGAAAAACATGGAATTTGACTCAAGTACTTTATAACTAATTAATAACCAGAGCATTTGGAAAAACGCAGGATTTTGAAAATGGAAGTTCCATATCCAATTAGACGAAGTAAAACAAATGTTTACTGTAACTTCACTTTATAGTAATAACAAATAATCACTTAATAAAGTGAAGTTACAGTAAATATTTGTTTTACTTCGTCTAATTCTATCAAATCATGTAATCCATACATCTATCATTCTTGGAGGTGTATTAATAAGTTGAATAAACCCAACTCAATATAACATGCCCTACAAATATTTGCAAGCGCCGGAATTACTAGTTATGTTAGTGTTAACGACACCCTTCAAAATAATTTTATCAAATAACGGTACGATGTTGAAAACAGTATTTTTTTAATCTATATATCTATATATATATAAAAATGGATGTTTGTGTGTATGTTCCGCATAGGCTCCTATACCATTCGTTCGATTGTAACGAAACTTTGGTGAGTTGTTGAACGCATGTTCGTGAAGGTTCCTGAAATGGTTCCGCGTCGAAAAAAGAGCCAGGGGGGCAGAAACGGCCAAAAAATATAAAATGCATGACAGGCAATATGTCATCTTTATACAGACGAGTGACTGACAGATGGCGCCATCCCGCGGCGAAAAGGTAACTTTTAAATGTCGAACAGCAAACAGTTTGTAAGCGCTTTGAGGATCGAATTGCTCAAAAGCATTTTGTTATATACCATTCATCCGATTGCAACGAAACTTTGGTGAGTTGTAGGGCGCAGGTCCGTGAAGGTTCCTGAAATGTTTCCGCGTCGAAAAAACGGCTTAAAAATATGGCATGACAGGCAATATGTCATCTTTATTTGACAGACGAGTGACTGACAGATGGCGCCATCTCGCGGCGAAAAGGTATCTTTTAAATGTCAAACAGTTTGACAGCGCTTTGAGGATCGAATTGCTCAAAATCATTCTGTTAAAAGTAGAATAATATTTTTGAACGTGTGTGAGTGTTAGTGGTGTTATTTGTGAACTTTGGACATTGGACAATAGAAAACACGCGCATTTATTTTATATTTTCGCTGTGAATTATGCCTCCAAAAAGGAAATCGATTGGCAGATCCATATGTAAAGCAAATAAATAAAAGGCTTTACGAGCTTCAGAAAATGACGGGCAAAGGGAAGATAGATTAGAAACTCTCAGATTAAAAAATGTTCAAGCCCGTTTATTTGAAAAAGACGAGCAAAGGGAAGATAGACTAGAAACCCTAAGATCAAAAAATGCTCAAGCCCGTTTATTTGAAACAGAGGAGCAAAAGGAAGATAGATTAGAAACCTTCAGATTAAGAAATGCTCAAGCCCGTTTATCTGAAACAGACGAGCAAAGAGAAGCAAGATTGGAAATCGAAGGAGTACGCATTGCTCGATCAAGACAAATAACGCACGCTGATTGAAATCATTTTCATGGAGTGTGGAAAAAGGGATGAGACAGGGTCGCCCCCGAGCGAAGCCGAGTACCTACATCGGTTATAAAAAATAATTACAAAAAAATATTTTTTCCCTTTTCATAACATTTTACAACATAATCACAGCAATGTCAGCAATGCAATGCATGGTATTGAAATAAATTATTTGTTTTCTCGGTAAATCTATATTCGCTAGATTAACTATTTTTATTTAATTGCTCATTTATTTTATATCAAACTAAGCCACAGCGAAGCGTGGTCGGGTCACGGCTAGTTCATCAATAAAAATTTAATAAGTGATCTGTAGATTATCCACATCGCAAATTAATTTTTTAACGAGAGTGAAAACCATAATTGCTAAGTTTAATCATACATTGATTATTTTAAAGTTATATTCTTTAGAAATGGAAAAAGCTAAGAAAATTAATTTCTTTAGAAATGAAAAAAGCTATGCTACCGCCCCAAGCATCTCTATTTTTAGGTAGGTACCCATTCAAAATTCGCGATATCGAGTCCATTATATTGTCATAGCAGGTGTACGCCAGCTGTCAAGCTGTCGCTGGTGCCTTGGTACAGAAAATTTAAATTTATTACATGAAGAAACCACCAACACCAGGTGGTTCCTTCATCTAATATCATTCAACTACTATCATATCTAAATCATTCAGAAGTTACGTAATACTATGGCGATATTTTACGTATCATTTGGAAATCGTTTCTGGTGAGGAAAATCGATATCTTTCAGAAAATTTTATTTTAATAATTTGGATGAAATGGTGTGTGCGCCGTGGCAGTCTCATGACTGACTCTAGGTTTTGGCGAAATCGCCAAGGACCGAGTTGTCAAACATTTGGCGAACTTGTATAAAAGGGAATTTGAGGAGGAAAATATGATATTAGGCGTTGAATTTGGAATTAGTTTTAAATAAAAGAAATGATTGAAAATAAGCATTTTACTTTTTTTTATTTTAATATTTATTTCCAAGTTAGTTTAACACAGAGAGGGGAGGAGGGAAGACAGAGAGAGAGAGAAAGAGAGAGAGAGAGAGAGAGAGAGAGAGAGAGAGAGAGAGAGAGAGAGAGAGAGAGAGAGAGACAGAGAGAGAGAGAGGGGGGGGGGAATGGAGAGAAAGGAAAGAGAGTAAGAGGGAAGGAGAGAGAGTCGTGACTGAGCCGCAAGCCCAGAAACGTGGAAAAAAGATTTATTCCTCTACACAAACCAAACCGAACAAGCCAAACCTTCCCGACTGAGTCGTAGGCCCAGAAACGTGCAAATAAGTTTTATTCTTCTATACACGTCATACCAAACGAAACCCTAACCTTCCTGACTGAGTCGTAGGCCCAGAAACGCGGAAATAAGTTTTATTCTTCTATACACGCCATACCAAACAAAACCCTAACCTTCCCGACCGAGTTGTAAGCCCAAAAACGTGCAAATAAGTTTTATTCTTTTATCCAAGCCAAACCAAACAAACTTAACCTTCCCGACTGAATCGTAGGCCCACAAACGTGCAAATAAGTTTTATTCCTCTATACGTCTATACAAACCAAACAAGCATAAACTTTCCGACTGAGTCGCAGGCCCAGAAACGCCCCAATAAGTTTTTCCTCTATTCAAACCAAACCAAACAAAACATGCAACAATTTAACTATATTGTTATGAAATCTTACAAAATTGTTAAAGCAAAACCAATAGAACACAACAAATTAAAATTGCTATTCTTACAAAGCTCTACAAGCAGAACTATAAAACTTAGAAACCATATTGAACCCGACAAAGTAAGCTTAGCAATTCTTAAATTCAGAGAAAGCATGCAGAACTCAACTAACTACTTTCTAAGTGCTACAATCATTAAATTCTTATAAAGAAAACATGTTGCAAAAAATCAATCTGACCAATTTGTCTCGCCAAATAGTTGTTCGTTCTTTTGCAAGTTGTACTCATCTCGAGGGTGCACAGTGTACAATGAACTCATATTCCAAAAGAACCGTGAAATAATGAACTTTGACAGTATTCTCATTATTCACCCTCCGACTACATCTAAACTGAAAAGGTAACGGAATGTTTAGTATTAAATTTTAGTTATATAAACATATAGAGTATTACCTTTATCCCGTCTAAATATCGCCATAGTATTATGTAACTCGTAACTTCGCTTCGTCACACCAACAAGTCCTAATACATCGCATGAACCATTGAGTAATGTACTTCGACAATCCTCTCCTTGTTCTTTCTCCAATTATATATAAATGGAACGTAAAGTGTTAAATTTTAATTAAACAAATAAGTATATAAAATCCACCGCATTCCAAAGCTACCAGACCTTACTTCAAGTAAATTGAAACAATCTGGTAAACAAAGAATAGACTCTTACCTGAAAATAATGCCAATGAGTTTAAAGAAATGAAGCGATCACAAACGGGAGAATAATCACACGGCCTAGCAGCTCAGGACGTTGTCATAAATAGTATTGGCCAAGAATTCATATTCCTGTAGATGATGAATTGTTTAACTAAATTGAAACAATCTAATAAACAAAGAATAGGCTCTTACCTTAAAATTATACTAGCGAGTTTGAAGAAATAAAGCTAATCCATTGCTTATTTTCGGACTGAAAATGAATGAGTTCTTAAATCAACATTATTCATAAACAAAAAAATATATTTTATATTGCCTTCTTGGTTGTGCCATATACTAATACCCGTGACCCCTACATCCCTAATCCGCCTAAACGGGGTATCGTTGGGACATGTGCTGCAAAAAATACGTTAATCGTTCTTGCGGACACGAACCATAACGCTCCCAATATAGGAAAATGTAAAATATAGGAAATTTCAATGAGAGGAAAATGGTTACGTGTAGTACTTGGCGCTGAGACAGAGTTCGGGAATTCGGCAAACGGTTTTAAAGGCGGTTTACCTCGGGCGGCAGAATTTTAAGGGTTTAATCCCTAAAGCCACGGGTGAGTTTAAACTCAACAGAAATGCCAGGGCTGTCCTTAAAAATAAAACGAACAATCGGAAATTACTTAGATTAATTTATTTTAAATCGGAACGGCAACGTTGTACAAACAAAACGATATTTACCTCTCGGAGCGGAATGGAAAGAACGATAAACGGCAAAAACCATTTGTTTACAGGTGTTTATCTTCCGGGCGAGAGATTCTAATTGAGAGTGAAACGAGTTGACAAAAATTCCAAAATACGAAAAGTATACAATATTCTAATTGTAACAAAATACGGAATATGCCTATTTATTCTAAGTACCAAAAATAAGGAAACCATAACATTCGGTCCCTATTACTAGGATCCTAGATTGATACGTCATTGACGGGACGCCAATGACGCAATCCTGCAGTAACTAGGAACCCTGCACGGATTTCCCATACGGATCTCACAATGACGGAACTCCAATGCGAAATCGGGAAATATACCGTTTCCTCAATGACGGAACGCCAGAGAGGAATATGAGTTCTTACCATTCAAGGACTCGTCTGGCCAGAGCTAAATTTATTTTCTGAATCAACCTGTACTTCTTTCTGCCTGACGAACACCTCTTGGCCGGTTATATCTCTCGCATCTTAAGAAAATTCGTCTAATCTTAAATACCGGACAGCGAAGCTACCGCTCCTAGTGAGAGACTCCTGAGTTAATTATACGGAAGTAGGTTTGGTTGCCTAGCCACGGATTTGCCTCGTTACATCTGGTCAACATATTCGTGGAGATGGCGAGATCCCTTTTCTCCAAGTTGTCTTAGAAAACCTTTCAATCTTGACCAGTAAGGGAGAGTGGGGGAATTGTGCGCAGCGGGCAATTGTGCGCATTGCAATCCTGGCTTAAATATTAAATATTACGGAATCTAACAAGTGCTGCCACTTAGCAGTCGATGTATCAAATACAGCATATAGTCGTAGTCGTAATCGATTCTAATGCAGTTAGTTTGAAAACGTTTTTGGTCGAACGCACATGTTGGTGTTTGGTTATAATTTTGGCGGTATCTGATTTTAGAAGGTAAGCTGTCTGTTTATTCTTAATGAATTTTTAGCATATGTGGTCATAATTAGTAAACGTTTAGGTATCTTTTAATGTAAATTCAATTATGATGGACCGATTTTTTGTTTCTGTTTTGACAAGTTTTTGATAATGACGCGCTGTGGGTAAATTGTGCGCGGTTCTGCGCACAATTACCCCACATAGAATTAAATGAGAATTTTTTCCTTCCTTTACAGATGCCACGAAATTACAAACGGAAGACAGAAAAGAATTCCTGGGATCCAGAAAATTTGAAGAAAGCTTTAAGGGAAATTACAAATGGCAAAAAAATAAGAGAAGTTATTAACATTAACAACATTAAGAAAGCAAATGAAAAAGGAAAATCCTGTATCATCGCGCCTTGGTCGTAAAGCAGTATTTACCCCGAGATTGAGGCACAACTAATGGAGTACGTGCTTACACTTGTCAAACTTTTTTATGGTTTGACGCCCATAGAACTTCGTCGGTTAGCATTTAAATATGCTAAAGAACATGATATAGGACATGTTTTCTCATCCGAAAAGCAAATAGCTGGTAAAGACTGGTTATATGGGTTCCTGAAAAGAAATCCTGAAATAAAACTTCGGCAACCAGAAGGCACTAGCATAAATAGAATTTCTTCCTTTAACTCTGACTCAACCAAGAAGTTTTTCGAAAATCTGAAAGTGGTAATGGACAAACATAAGCTTCCTCCAAACAGGATTTTTAACATGGACGAGACAGGGGTCACTGTGGTGCAAAAAAAGTGTCCAAAAGTTTATGGACCCAAGGGTGCTAAAAAAGTTGGAGCTGTTATTTCGGCGGAGCGTGGACGAACAATAACAGCAGTATTTGCAGTTAGCGCTGGAGGTAACTATTGTCCACCTATGATGATATATCCAAGGAAGCGAATGTCCCCAGCCCTACAAAAAAAATGGGCCAATTGGAGCTCTTTACGCCTGCTCTTAAATGGATGGATCAATTCGGAGCTATTCGTTGAATGGTTGAAACATTTTGAAAAAAACGTCAATCCTACAGAAAACGATCCTGTTCTCCTAGTTTTAGACAATCATTCCAGTCATATCTCGCTAGAAGCTTATTTATTCTGTAAAAGCAAATTTATTCACACGATCTCTCTGCCACCTCATACTTCTGACCACCTTCAGCCACTGGACCTAACATTTTTTAGTCCTTTCAAAAACCAACTCTCTAGGGAAATTGATCTACAGCTTACCAATACGGGACATGAAAGAATTTCAGAATACGACTTGGCTGAACTTTTAAATAGAGCATTTTTAAAAGTAGCTACTATGGAGAAAGCTATTTCTGGCTTTAGAACTGCTAGAATATATCCGTTAAACCCGGATAAATTCACCGAGGATGATTTTGCACCTGCAAATCAAATAAGACCCCTGATAGTCGAAGCTCCTACACCCGATATTGAGAGACCTTCAACACCCGTTGCTGGGCCTTCTATATCACGGGAATCTCCAGTAAATCAGTATAAAGCAGTTAATTCATCGCAACAAGATCTTTCCACATCAGACAACTCGTTTTTCAGCTTTGCTCCGATTCCAAAAAAGAAATCAAATCTTGAAGACCCTAAAAGAAAGTCTCGTAGTAAACAGTGCTCCGAAATACTAACATCGACCCCTATGAAAGAACTATTAGAAAAAGCTGAGGAAAAAAGAAGAACAACAGCAGCCAAGAAAATTAAGACTGTTAAAAGGAACTTAACAGATAACAAGAAGAAAGAAGACAATATAAAAAAAAAGAAATTGATAACGAAGAAAAAGAGAAGATTGTCGGAAACAAGTAGTGAATCTGATGTTAGCAAAGCTGTTTGCGATGACGACGACCAAGAGGATTCTGAAAATTTTGACGATGTTGAACGTAGAGATGATCCTAATGAAGTATGTGGCATTTGTGGTGAGTTCGGTCGCAATAGGGAGCTGATACAGATGTGTTATCAACAAGATTTTTAAAACTTTGCTCAAGCATATTACAAATTATTCAAGTAAATCAAACATATGAAAACTATCACATTTTCAACACAAATATTACAGATTTTATCCGTCATCTTTTCATTTTTTGACAATAGTTTAGCACTCACAATTTTGAAGGTTTCTATTATTTATAAAGGCCTTCTAATAAATTTTTTAAAACAATCGATATACAGTTATGCCAAACATGTCAAATTTTCTATCTTGATAACATGTCGTGTAAGTGATACTTTTTTTAGTTATATAAGAGATACTTAACGTATATATAATTTTAGAGCTATGATTATGTTCATAATGATAAACGAAACGTCGGCAATTTGATATATCTCAATAATTAGTTGTTTTTATAATTGGGGATTATCAAGAGCGTTCCTGACTATTCATCTCTGCTCCCCGAGAACATTCTCCCATTAATTGAAAAGTTATTAACAATAAATTTAACGCTAATAATTATTAATAATAACTAAAATTCTTAATATTACTTTAGTTATGTGCGGTTCAAGTTAACAACGATTATAAATTAAATTGGAAGCACTACTTTTTTGTTAATTAATTAAATACAGTGCAATTTTTTGTATATAAAAAGATTTTATTATTAATCAACATAAATAGTAATACATATTTATTATCGCAGAAATTTTTCCGTGCATACCGTTGTTAAATAGGTTCGATTGAAAAAATCGAAGCGCTCATGTTTGATCTTGGGAGTGGATGTAAGGAACAGGTCCGTGAAATAACTGCACTCTCGATTATTAACAAAACTAAATGATTATTTATTCACCAGCAAAATTGATTTGAGGTGGGGGTTAACGTGTGTGGTCGAGACGATCCGACGAGAGAGACTGAAACACCTGCAGCCTGACGCGATAGAGGCGCTCGGCCTAACAGCAAAAAGTGTATGTGTGTGAGTGAGCGATATGGTAACTGTACAGTGTGTGAGATTACATAGATGTATGATGTATTAACACTAACATGATCATAACATATAACTAACATTACCGCCCACCTCATTTTAAACATTTTAAAATGATATAATTTCAAAAAAAACATAAGCAAGGTTAGGATCAAGCTGAAATGCAAAATTTAAATTTTTTACGTGAATTATGTGAGTTGATCTCAACCTTATAAAATTTATCAAAACTTTAACGTTATTAATGAATCACGCATCACGAAATATATTTGAATCTAAATAATTTCATGGCGTAGAATTCAGTCTTCTTTTCTTCAATCTTCCAACGTCGCGCTGTCGAGAAGTTTCACTAATTTGGTGATTGGACGTCGAAGCTTCGTAGTAGCGGTTTGGACATCTACCACTCGCACCAGATCGTCATCACCGGGAAAGGTCTTGGTAACTCGACCTAGTGGCCATCGAGTAGGAGCAGTCGTCTCGCTTCTAATCAAGACTAAGTCGCCGACGTGAAAATCGGGCTGACGATCGTTCCATTTACTGCGGCGCTGAAGTTGATGAAGGTAATCATATGACCAGTGTTTCCAAAATTGTTGGACGAACTGAATCATGCGGAGCATGTAAGGACCTGCGTAGTCGACTCCGGAGTTGGAGAAAGGTCGAGCAGGTTGAACACGACTGGCTGGAAGATCGCCCATCATCTGGTATGAACTTGACGCTTGGTACCGCTTGCACATGACACAATTTCGGACATATTTCGTTATTCGGAGCTTGGCTTTGATAACCCAGAATTGACGTCGGATGTGGGCCAAACACAACTGAGTCCCTCCGTGTATCGTAGTCTTGTGTGCGTCCGCGATTACCAGATCCGTGAACCGGGAGTTCGTAGGAAGGATGATCGGGTACTTCTCGTCGTAAGAGAGAAGGGCGTGTTTTAGTCGACCGCCCACCCTGATGACTCCATCGTTAGCGACAGCGTTAAGCGTTTTTAGGTAATGAGTCTTACCTAGCTCCCCTCCCTGTTGAAGAATGCTCAACTCGTCGGGCATGTGAGAGAGCTGCGTCAGTCTGCCCCACGGTGTAGCAGATGAGCGAAGTTCGAGCTGTGTGAGCTTCGAGTCAGCAGAAAGTGGTCGGTTGGTGAGAAATGGAGACACTTTATTGAGAAGCTCTGCTCTTCCGAACAAATTTCTTATGAACTTGAGGATGTACGTGGTTACACGTAGCATGCGACCTAAATCTGAGTACTGGTTGATGAGATCCCAGACCGGCAGTTTGGTTGCCGTTGAGCTAATTTGAAGTGAGATCACCGGCGGTTGCTCTGGCTCTTTGACTGGAGTTTTCACTCGAGATTTATCGGACGCAATGTCGTGTGTTTGGGACCATGTCAACGAGCTCTCAGACAATCTCTTGGGACCGTGACACCAAAGTTCATTGTTTTTGAAGTTCCAAGCCTCTGACCCAACAGGAACTTGATTAGCCTGAGTGGCAGGATCAGCCGAACGGCCTGGAGTTTGAGCCTGAAGCTCAGTGAGGTAATCCTTGAACTGCCCATTAATAGTCAAATAGGCTTCTTCTGTTACATCGTAAATATTCTCCCTGAAGTATGGATGCGTGGGGTCAATGTCCTCGCTATCGAGGAGCTCCTGATGATTTTCGTCAAATTTGACCCAAAGCTCACGCAACATCTCCATCCTCGACACACAAGCTCCAGCTGTCATCTTGGCTTGACCGAGCTTTCTAAAGTTAGCAAAAGCACGGCTAATGCGCCCTTGCAGCACAATCTGTTTGTCAGGTGTAGCCATTGTGTCAACACGAGACAGGGGATTTGTGTAAGAAGAGGAAAAACAAAAAAATGAGAAAAAACACGAAAAAGTAAATTCAATATTTCTCAGTAGCCACTAAAATCGCAGTTGTGCCCTCAGGTGGCTTCGTGTATAGCTTACACCAAAGCCAAAAACTAAATGAAAGTTGATTGAAAATAAGTGATAAAACAAATCAAGCAAAACCAATCAATTCTCTACAAATGTTATGGCGGGAAGAGATTTTCCACTAAGCCAAGCAATGTAATGCGTGCAGGAGAAAAAAAAGAAATGCTCAAAGTTTAAACTAAATTTACACTACCAAGTATTGAAATGCATGAAAAGATGAAAAAAGAAATGATAATTCGTTATTGTAAACGACCAAAGGAAAAAAGAAATGGTATTTTGTACTAATCCTAGATAAGCTCCATGAAAATAACCAAACCAAATGTAAAGCGAATACTTGACACTTTGACAGGCACCAATCTCAAAACTTGATGCGAGTCCCAGTATTCGAATGAGAAAAAAAAAATCAAAAACAACACACAAGTTCAAATGATGTAAGTCTGTGATTTTAGATCCTTCACACGAGTCAAATGCACAACCCACTGTTGTGTATGACAAGAAAAGCAATTGAAAAACAATCTTGATGCTATGCGATACTCTCTCCAATGTGAAACTCAATTTTCCAATGATTCTGCAAAAATAGTATCGACCAAACTCAAAAGCACTGTTTGTTATGAGTTATGATAAAGCCAATCTTTACCAAAACTCTGTTTTAAATCTCTGTTGGATGAAAGAATCTAGTAGCGTTACCAAATCACCTCAGCAGTAGACATACCCAATATATGTCAACAGATATCCTTGCAAAACTCCAATTTTTCATCGTTGAATTTGGAAAAAATTATATGTCAAGTTTCCAAAAAACTTGATTAAACTATTTTTTTGTTTTTTAAAAAACATGTGATTATTTAAAGTTGATGTTTACCAAAATAAATAGCGTTGATTTCTCATATGCCTGTGATCAACATACATCAACAAATATATTGCTAAATTTTATAGTATTTATTTTGAAAATTTGAAATAAATTGCATAACCAGTCTCTACTAGTTGCTTTCTAACTTTTTATCACTTGATTGAAAAAGGGAGTGCAAAATGATATGTGGAAAGTAGCAGTCCAAGCTAACTCTGTGCTCGAGTCCAGCATGCAAAGGCCAAAGAAAACAAAAAATTGAAACGACTTTACCAAAGCAGCGCAGATAGAGTGTGTATGCAGGTGAAAACACTCTTCTCCAGTCTCATTGCCAAATCTCACTTGACTTTCTTGATTGTGGCAACGTCGCGGGTGAACAGCGCTCTGCTGTGCCGACTTCTCGCTGCGATACTAAATGCTGTTGCTGGCTCTCTCCGCTGACCGCTCTCGTCCGCGAAGTGGACTCGTCCTCTCTCGTTGGCGGGATGGATGGATGAACTCGTCTGCTTACTTTATGTGGTTGTTGAGCAACCAATTTGCTCCTTGACGCCGCCAAATGACGTCACTCGTGGTTGTTGAGCAACCAATTTGCTCCTTGACGCCGCCAAATGACGTCACTCGTAGTTGTTGAGCAACCAATTTGCTCCTTGACGCCGTCAAATGACGTCACTCGTAGTTGTTGAGCAACCAATTTGCTCCTTGACGCCGCCAAATGACGTCACTCGTAGTTGTTGAGCAACCAATTTGCTCCTTGACGCCGCCAAATGACGTCACTCGTAGTTGTTGAGCAACCAATTTGCTCCTTGACGCCGCCAAATGACGTCACTCGTAGTTGTTGAGCAACCAATTTGCTCCTTGACGCCGCCAAATGACGTCACTCCGAATCCTCTCGTCCTCGTTTGAAGTTGGATCGCCTGTTGTAGTCAACCCGCGAGATCGTGATCTCCGATTCCGACTACCTTGGAAGTTTGCGTGTGTACGGCTGGCCTTGAGAACTTCGCTCCGAAATTCTCTGTGTTCTCTCTTGAAGAGAAAACCGTCAGCACACACAAACACCACACACTATCACAACGATGCAACACACTGTCCAGTGCACAGGAAACTCTTTTTTCTTGTAGCTCCAAAACCAAAGGTCGCGATTTGTTGCGATGGCTGCGATCGACGTTGCACGACGTTTTCCTCCTCTTCACTCGATTTTGCTTTTCTCTTGGCCGCTGATCCGGCGTTCGGAGGACCAAATGTTTGATCTTGGGAGTGGATGTAAGGAACAGGTCCGTGAAATAACTGCACTTTCGATTATTAACAAAACTAAATGATTATTTATTCACCAGCAAAATTGATTTGAGGTGGGGGTTAACGTGTGTGGTCGAGACGATCCGACGAGAGAGACTGAAACACCTGCAGCCTGACGCGATAGAGGCGCTCGGCCTAACAGCAAAAAGTGTATGTGTGTGAGTGAGCGATATGGTAACTGTACAGTGTGTGAGATTACATAGATGTATGATGTATTAACACTAACATGATCATAACATATAACTAACAGCTCAAAAGACAATGCCTTTAATTGATAGTTGATTACACGGATTATACGCCGCAATACGTCTACCGCGTCTGTCTTGATCGGACTGTCCCCCCACCCGGCCGTCCACCTGTACGTCACGACTCGCCGAGCTAGGCGCTCTCCGATCTTACTATGTGTCCGCTGGTAGCGCAAGGAAACATCGGGTAATACTTTATTCGGCTACGCTCGGCTTCTTTAAATTAACACGGACACGCGGTAATAGTTGTGAGTGTGACGTCTCTGCGTTGCTTGGCGGGGGAAACATTTCTCCTCGATTTGGCGATCGGCTCAGTTCGCGGGCGCGATGGACGAGGTACACTTTGCGCGCATTCTGGCAACACCGCCTTTTTCTCATCAGGCGTGACGCGGTTTGTCGACCAACACCCCATCCCAATGTATACAACGTGCGCAAAGAAGTTTCATTTCAAAAACAGTAAATATGAAATTTTAATGCGAATTTGTCGTCGTCCGCGGCAAGATGAAGACAAGGAGGGTTGATTATGTCAAGAATCGGCGCTTGGTTCTGATCTCGGAATAAAGTACTTCTTGGTCCCTGCTCGAGTACCAAATTTTGTAGTACCGTTTTAATCCTTGTCCACGGCAAGACGAGAGTAAAAAGGTCCAGTATTAGTGGCGCTTTGCTGATTTAAGGATATCTAGTTTACCTCTTTATGTGTCAGATGACTCGGACGCCAGAATTGAGGGATGTTCTCCTTATAATTCCCTTTCCATGTTTAGAAAAATGACATGTTATTTTTAAAAATTGAACAGACCTTATGGAATTATTATTTTTTGGCAATACTATCGGCAACATTGTATAAAGTGGGGCTATATTGTAAAGAAACAAAAACCATTTGTTTACAAATTCGGTATTAAGCGGCGGAGGTTGTCAAAGCAGGGTAGGTAACGGCAAGAGAGCGGGCCAAGCAGGAGAGACGTGGTAGTTAATTCCGTCATTTGCAATGGGAAATGGGGAAATATTTATATGAAACTATTAGCGGTCGGTAAAGGGTGCCATTACATTACTCACGAAGTCAAACGGCGCGGCGAATTTCCGGGGGTAGTGAATTTTCGGTTGTGATTTGCGGCTTTTGCTCGATTGCGTGGCGCGGTTTTGTAATGAAACAATAATGGCCTCGAAAAACGGGAGAAAATCGGAAACTGAATTAAATGCGAGGATCGATGGCGAGATTCATTTACTTGAAAAACGATTGGATTATTCCACAGGATTGAAAGGTCGGCGGTTGCGAATTAACAACTGTGTTTCAGCATAAAACCTCATCCATTTTCGTTTTAAACCGATGAATTGCCGAGGAATAAACCGAAAATTTAATAAACAACACAAATAAAACTAGAAATAGAAGAACGAGCTTAAAAAACAAACATGACTTATTTTTACAAGAAGAGCTGTTATGACATTTTGAATTACATTTTATATTTAATTTGATGCACCTACATGCCTTCGTTTGACATCCTTTCAGGAAATTACGTTGGTCATTTTTTACGAAAATTAACCTTTTGGGAGGGGTGTGTCTGGCATGTGGGGGGTGTTACACAAATTTTCCACTCTCGACACCCCGATTTTCGAAATCAGCGACCAAAAAATACGAAACACCCCTATTTAGGGGCGTTTTTTGCAATTTTAGGGGTGTTCCAACCATTGCTGCAAGTTTCAACCCCCATTTTCGTAATCAGCGCTCCAAAATACATAGAAGTCAAGTGGTTTCGTCAAGTCCAGCTTTTCCCGACCTTTTCCCGTTAGTTTAAATGTACTATAAGATCGAATTTAACGAATTTAACATTCCCCTTTTTAAAAAAATATGTGGATGACATAATCTGTTTCATCCCTTCAGGAAAGCAGGATGAGATTCTGGCTATTTTCAATAGCTATAGTAGTCATCTGCAGTTCACTATTGAAGCAGAAAAGGAGAGGAGTGTTTCTTTTCTCGATACTAAGTTGATTCGAAATGAAGTATAATCTTGGATTGGTATAGGGAACCCCCAAGTTCTGGGAGATATATTAATTATTATTCCTACCACACCATGAAAACCAAGTTGAACCTAGCTCAGGGACTAAAACACAGGATAGACAGAACATCTCATCCTTCGCTAAGAACAAAGAATCTCCAAATTCTTGCCCACCTATTAAAAGATAATTCATATCCTCATAAATTGATTAACAGGATATTATATAAGTTCCGTAGCAGAGATGACCGGGTTGACAGATCAATTAATGAATCACACCCAATAGTAAGAAATTTGACATCAGCCAATGAAGAGTCGACACCAAAAATCAGTTGCACAGATATAGAGGTTTCCCCTACATAAGTGATATCACACCCAAGATAGCGAGAATACTCAAAAATGAGAATATAATTTTCGCAAACTGAACAGTGAAAAAAGTACAATCACTTCACCCTCAGTTGAAGGACCAAACTGACACCTTGGATAAAATAAATGTGGCATACAAAATTGGCTGCTCTGTTTGTGAAATATCATACATTGGGATGACGTCCAGAAACTTAAGATCTAGAATAGCGTCACATAAAAGCGACATTAAAGTTAGGAAAGATGCTTGTGCACTATCACAACATGTAAAACAACTGGACATCCATCCAATTTTTAAGAAGTTAGCATACTTGACACAGAGAGAAACTTATTTAAGAGATCTTTCCTCGAAATGACTCACATTCATAACAACGATAATTTACTCAATAAAAAAACTGATGTAACCAATTTAAACATCATTTATTCAAATATTTTATACCCGATACCAAGAACGTACCTATTACATTATGAATCTGGTTGAATTATTTTTCGTTTAAAGTGAAATGTAAAAAAAACATGTTTGGGGAATGACAATTTATTAGGTTAACCACACATAGGTGGTATGTTATTTTTTTGGTTAGTAATTCGTTGTATCATAAATACAAACATTAAACAGCATGTGGCATAGTCTATGAAATTAAAAAAACTCCCAATGGAAAGTTGACATAGTTTTCACACATATAATCTGCATTGTATTTGTACAAATATCACGTTGATTATTATTTACGTGACGATTTTATATGCGCTTACTATATACTGACAATATTGAAATGTATACATAAAAACAGAAAAAAAATTAAATAATGCACTTTTAGTAAACAATACGAACATAACGTTTTATAAAATACAACTTCTTCATCGTCAGAATTTTCTTTAAAATAAATACTTACTGGAACCAAACATGGAATTTTCATGAAACGTCGAAAACAACGTGCTACTGTGAATTTGTGACAGATGCTAACAGAAGAAAATGTAAAAAAAAATATAGTTTCCTTAAATGAATATTCCTGTCCTAATATAGTAGGGTTATTTTAGTAAAAATTTTGTCTAAATAGGATATAAAAAGAAATAATCGACTTATTATGTGATTTCTCATCAAAATGAATTGTTTCTGATTTGTGAACAGTGGACACATTTTAGACGGAAATTGGTTTAGAAGTTTGCCTAGATTCACTTCTCGTAGCAAGTGAACTCATTAATTCAAAGTGGAAATCCCCTCACCCTCTTCCCTGTCTTTCTTTTCCATTCTCGTTCCTTTTCGTGCGACGAATATTTAGGGAATATTAAACGGCGGGGATGACGCGAGACGCTTTAATTGAATCTTCTCTTTCGATTTCAGTCACGACAAGATTGATACTCTTAATTGCCGGTTTTCGAAAATTGAGTCTACCTACATTCCGATTAAGAAAAGAGAAAGATGACGATTAGACGACGGATATATCATTCCTAATATATTTCCACAAACAAATTTTACGAACGTATAATTTTTCAAAACAAGCACCCGCCAAAGTGTCTTTATCAAAAGTCTTTATCGGAAATTGCGACACATTGATTACACAATTTTCTGGTCAGATCAGACCACAGTTAGTTTTCTTTTAAGGGCAATTGTATCAAAATTAACCGGAAGAGCGTTACGTTTAGTAGGTTCACGAACAGAATTAAACACTTGGACATACATTAAAAATGCCTTAAATTTATCTTTTGGTGATCAAAGAAATTTAGATTGCTTGGTACAAAATCGAATCACTTTAAATCCTTCGAAAGGTGAATCTCCTTATAACTTTGGAATGAGATGTCAAGATGCTCGTGGTTTAATTGCTTCAAAATTAAACTCAACACCTGAGAAAGAATTAACCAAAGAGGAAAAACGACTATGTTAAAAAGTTACGAGAATTTATCACTAAAAACTTTTATTCGAGGACTACAAGGTCATTTGCAAAATAACATCAGACTTAGAAACCCGAAAAACTTAGAAGAAGCAATGTCATTTTTTATCGAGGAAGAAAATTATCTCGTACACACTTGCCTCGAATGGTAAAACGTCTTTACATTCCTTGTGGCTTAATAGTTATTTAAGCCACAAGGAATGTAAAGACGTTTTACCATTCGAGGCAAGTGTATACTAGCCGAGGCGAAGCCGAGGCTTGTAACTTGCCGAGAATGTTAATAGTCGATACATTCCGTGTGGCTTATTAGATTTTTCACGCTGCCATTGAAGATTTTCTCAAAATTCTTAAAAAAAATGAAATGTATGCTTTAGTTTGGACGGTCGTCACTGTCATCTAGTTGACTGTATTTGCGTAACTAGGTTACCAGATGCGACAAATTTAAACAAACCGAAACGTGTCAAGAAAAATTCAGAAATGGATATTGATGAATCTGCAGTGTTTGTTGCCGAAAAAAATCCAGGACGAGGTTTGAATTCACGTACGAAACCTTTAAGAAGTGGTGTTTGAAGAAAAATGTGGTATGTGTGTCGGAAAACGTGATGCTACTGGGTTTTTGAAGCGGAAACATCAAGGCTATCAACCCAAAAAGTCGCAAGTGTTAACACGAGAGCAAATTACGAAATTAATAGACGAGGCTGTAGATGAGAAATATCTTTTAATCAACGTAATGCATTTGTTAATTTCTTTTAATGACATAAAATGTATACCCCAATTTCTTCCAGACTGTTATAATAGTAGGAATCGCAGGAGCGTGCCGAACCGACGAGTTCTGCAGAATGGAAATGCTTCATCTTGTTGACCAATTTCAGAAGGAAACAAAAGAAGTATTAGAACATGAAGGTATTGTGAAAAATAGATGTTTTTTAAATTGTTTCTTTATATTTAATTTTAACCAATAACTTGTAATTGTTAATCTGTTTTGTACAATCCTGTTATAATAAATCAATTTGATTTACTCTTTTTATTTTCCTAGGAATGTAAATGACAGTATTTACATTCCGTCGTCAAGGAAAAATAATACACGAATGTTATTTGCCATTTTCATGCTACGTATCTATGCATATAAGAGCGATTTACGATAGGGGCAGCGTGAAAATAACTATTAATCCGCTGCCTAAATAAACAAAATAAACATTGACTTTATAGGTTCGATTTTACGTCAATAAACGTCAGTTTATAGGGCAAAATTAAATAAAATAAATTTAACGGATACAAGCCCAATTTTCACTAAAACTTATCAATATCCCAAAATTCATGAAACAGAAGTTCAATGTCAAATACAAAAAATGTTACAACAAGGTATTATTGAACCATCAAGCAGTCTATACTGTAGCCCAATATGGATAGTACCGAAAAAAACCTGATGCTTCTGGAAAAAAGAAATGGCGTTTAGTAGTAGATTATAGGAAATTAAATGAACGAACAACAGACGATAAATATCCACTTCCAAATATTTCCGATATTTTAGATAAACTCGAAAAAGCACAATATTTCACAACGTTAGATTTAGCGAACGGTTTCCACCAAATCGAAATGCACTCTGATAGCGTACCCTTAACAGCTTTCAAATCAGAAAATGGTTTATGGCAATACAAATGAATGCCTTTTGGATTAAAGAACGCCCCTAGTACCTTTCAACGAGTAATGGATAATGTATTACTCGGATTACAAAACGAAATTTGTTTAGTTTAGCTTGATGACATAGTAATATTTAGTACATCCCTTCAGGAACATATTGAACGATTGAAATCAATTTTTGAAAGGCTAAGAAAATCGAAATTGAAAACACAATTAGATAAAAGTGAATTTCTTAGGAAGGAAGTAAACTATCTTGGACATGTAATTACCCCTAACGGAGTCAAACCAAATCCCGACAACAAAAATGCTATAAAGAAATTTCCGTTACCGAAAACTCAAAAAGAAATCCAAATTTTCCTCGGATTAATTGGATACTATAGAAAATTCATAAAAAACTGCCAAAATTACAAAACTGTTAACTCAATGTCCAAAGAAAAACGCAAAAATTACTCATGACGAATACTTTATTTCTGCATTCAATGTTTGTAAAAATCTTTTGATAAATGCTCCGATCTTGACCTATCCCAATTTCAAAGAAAAGTTTATTCTCACAACAGATGCCTCTGGTGTAGCCTTAGGTGCAGTATTATCACAAGGACCAATAGGATCAGATAAGCCAGTAGCATACGCTTCACGTACATTAAACGAATCAAAACAAAAGAGAGAGAGAGAGAGAGAGAGAGAGAGAGAGAGAGAGAGAGAAGCTTTCTATAGTATGGGCATGTAAATACTTTCGCCCCTATCATTTTTGAAGAAAATTTACTATTTACACAGATCATAGACCGCTAATATTGCTTTTCGCTCTCAAGGAACCCAATTCAAAATTAGTGAGATTACGATTAAAAGAATTTGATTACGACATTGTTTATAAGAAAGGCAAATTAAACACTAATGCTGATGCCCTTTCACGTATAAAAATTAATGCTCTTGAAACCGAATCGACAGTAAATAACCCCGCAGAGATAAATACAGAATCAGTCGAATATCTAAAACAACTTTGTGAGTCAATGGTTTTTGACGAAACTCAATTAGCTAACGAAAATCCCGTACCAACCACTTCAAAGCCGAATCAAGAAAATATCAAAATTCATCAAGATATTTTTATACTACCAGAACCCGAATCTGAAAGTAGTATTCAAGATACCCAACACTCAAATTTTCGTGAAACTACTAACACAGGAATTAAAATATTAGATGAATTAATAAACAATAAAGTCAATCAAATTTTAGTTTTCTCCCACGTTTACCCCATTTCTAAAGTAAGTCAGGAAAATTATCAACATCATAAAATAACTACTCTCAAAATACCTTCTGAAAATAACGATAACCTTATTTTGCAATTTTTAAAAGAGTATACTTCTGCTGGAAAAACATACTGCGTATACTTCCATAATGATAAACTGTTCGAACAATTTAACAGGTCGAAACCTTTTCAAATTGTACATATCGATATTTTCACTTACGATAACAAATTTTACTTAACTCTCGTCGATGCTTTTACCAAATTTGCACAAGCGATATTAATAAAAGGAAAAACTGAAATACATGTTAGCGAGGCGCTAATAAGATACCTCAGTTGTTTTGGAATACCAGAAAAAAATATAGTTGACAACGGATCGGAATTTCAAAATGATACCGTAAAACAAATTTTAAATCTATACAAAATCAAAATTCACTTTTGTACCCCCCATCACCATGAGTCCAATTCTATAGTTGAAAGATTTCATTCGACCATAATCGAACACCTCAGAATTCTTAAAGAAATTTATCCTATCGATGAAAACTTGATGAATTATGCCCTCATTGGATATAATAGCACAATTCAGAGCGAGACTAAATTTACCCCATTTGAATTAACCTTCGGACACACAAATACAAGAAACCCTAATGAAATAAGTATTTTTACCTAGCTTATTTTATGCCGATTACGCCGAAAATCACAAATATAAATTAGAACAAGTGTACAAAACCGTTAGACAAACTCAAGAAGCTCAAAAGAAAAAAATCGTTTCAAAATTAAATACAGAAGGAGATAAAAGTAAAGAATTTTATATAGGACAAACCGTTTACAAACAGAATCCAAAAGTAAGAAACAAAAAGTTTAACAAATTTTTAGGACCTTATGAGATAATACAATTATTAGAGAAGAATTGAGTCGAAATCGCAAAAAAACGAAATCCAAAAATTTCAGAAGATATTCATATAGAAGAACTAAGGAAACCAATTGTTTCAGATTCACCGCCTGCGCGACAACCATCTCCTACCCCAAGTTCCACGATTTAAATGATAATCCTAGTTTACTACCTCTTAGATTAGGAAATGCCCAAAACAAAACTGAGTTTTGGTCTTTTGTACAAATATTTGACATTTCCAAAGTCGTTGACGAATTCTACAATATAAAAACTTCATTTCAAAATATTCAGAATATTTTCGATCATAATCAAATGAAAGACAGTTATAAGAAATAATTTTATAATTCATATCACCTAATCTCTATTTTAGGAACAAAAATACATATTCTGTAACGCCGCACCGTATTGTCATACAGGGACGTACTAAGAAATGGTAGCGTCCGCCACCAGCCCAGAAATTATTTATTGAAAATGTCGCTCTGAACGGACGACACTGTTGTTGGCCAAGCGGAGACAAGGTTTCTGACCAACCTCTACAGGAACTCGAGCCCCAGGGCTTCGCAAATGCCTGTCGATTTCAGGTCGATTTCAGTGGGGGGGGGGTTCGGTGTCAAAAGAATACTCAAGTGTTACGTTTAAATAAAATTAAAAGTTTATATTGACTAATTAAAATCTATGACTACAGTGAACGAAAAATGAACACAACCAAACGAAAGAGATTAAAATAATCCAATAACCGTTCAAAAAAAAAAACCATAATTATACAAACAAAATTTCGCGTTTCACTCTTACAATAGTGCGTACAAGACATTTCTCCAACGATCTAAATCAAATAAATTTAACCCTATTTGAGAAAATCCTTTACCCTGTATCTAGGTCAATATTTGATTCTACACTATTCTTATTCTCAAAGCTCTAGTTTATATTCGTGACTGAAACTAATTAAAATTACCCAACTGTGAAATTACCAAGAAGTTTACGTAGCTGCGCGTTCAAATTTCAGAGTTTAAACCTGGATACGCCTCTGTCCCGGGTCGTCGAAATTCGAACGGAACTCACACACACGAAACCTAGTCAAAGAGATAAATATACTAACGAAACAACAACAAAAAATGATCGCTTCGTCTGTTCTCCGTCTTCTGGAAAAGTTAGTAAAATCCCGTAACTTATTCTCGACTCACCACCTTGGAGTTCTGCGCTGACTTCCACCCTAAGATTCGTCACTTTGTCTCTGGTACGACACTCGGAAACGTGACTCTACACTCGATGCGCCCAAAAATAGCAAGAAAAATTTGGAATCAACCCCAAAACCAATGATACGAAAAATATCAATATAAAACGTAAGCAAACTCGAATCGAACTGATTGACGTTAAAGCAAATTCCCAACCTGAATTTCTAAGCTTTACACCCTCGATACCAATAAGTACCGAAAACAAAACACTGACTCAAAATCGCGCTCCCAACGCGTAGCAACCCTGTTGCTAAGACCTCGTCTGAACACCTCTGTTCCCCGGACCGAAGTGAAGTTTTTTTCGTCCTCAATGGCTCAATGCGAGCTGTGTATTTTCACAGTCATCAATTTTCCCGCAGTTACGAACTGCAGCGGAAGATTTATTTCGTCACCCATGGCCTAGAATAATGTCGAGAACCCTCAAAAAAGAATTTTTCCATAGCAAGCCCCTTCCATATGAAACTTGTGCTTTAGGTTGCATTTCCCTGGACGCTTATTTCTGATTACGCCGGGGTTTTCATCTCTGTCGTCGCGTAACTTATTTGTAATTTCGGGCATTTGACCTTTTGTTATAATTTCAATTAGAAAACATTTTTTTTTTCGTTTCAAAACAAATTTTATTATAGTTCCAATCATTTCTGCTTCGAAACCAATTATACAGGGTGGAGCCTTTTCCCATTTTCTTTAATCACTTTTTTCGAATATCCCTAAAATAAATTAGTAACATCCCCAGGATGTTACAATTCAGCTTAGCCAATTGAATCCAAATTTATTAACCAGAACAAAAAGAGGATTGATTACTGGATTAGGATCAATAATAAAATCGATAACTGGAAATCTGGACCAAAACGATGAAAGAATATGAAAATATGAAAATGCAATAAATATACTTTCCAATGACGAAATAAAAATTAAAACATTATTAAAAGAAAAAATTACATTGCTTGAAAGATCTATTCATACCTTTATAATAGTATTCAATCAATTGCACATAACCAAAAAGCCCTTGGAGCTAGAATGATACAAATAAAAAAACCCATGGCATGCCAGGCTGAAAGGTAGATTTATGGGTAGGATATATAGTAATGTAACACACGATGTGTCAAAAAAATGCATACGAGGTGTTAAAAAATACAAACGACAAAATTTTAAAATATTTGCAAATAACTTTTTCTCTGTACATTTCTCAAAGATATGTTTTATACAAAAGTTGTTAGCCTCTATAAGGGCAACAAAAAATCTAAGTAACATTTTTCTCTCAGACGCGAAATAAAAGTTTTTATTTTTTTATTTCTTTTTGACAAAAATAACTTTATTTTTGTACGTTTCTCGACAGATTGTTTTATATAAAAGTTGTTCACCTCCATAAGAGCAACAAAATACCTTAGTAACATTTTTCTCTCAGACGCGAAATAAAAGTTTTTCTTATTTTTATTTACTTTTGAAAAAATCACTTTTTTTCTGTACGTTTCTCGAAAGAGTGTTTTATACAAAAGTTGTTCGCCTCTATACGATAAATAAAAAACCTAAGTAACATTTTTCTCCCAGACGCGAAATAAAAGTGTTTTGATTTTTTTTAATAACTTTTTTTCTGTACATTTCTCGAAAAAATGTTTTATACAAATGTGGTTCGCTTCTATAAGTGCAACAAAAAACCTAAGCAACATTTTTCTCTCAGACGCGAAATAAAAGTTTTTTAATTTTTTTTTTTTAAATAACAAGCCGCCCTTTTGAAACCGCTACACCGATTTGGCCCATTAACGAACTCGACCGAGATTTTCGGCCAACTGATTTTTGTACCAAATTTCGTTGTGATTCTTTAAAAAAATGCGACCTGTAGCCTGCCGACAAATTTCTAGATACCAAAAAACTGAAAACCGCATTTTAATTCCTATATTTTCGACTTCGTTAACGAATGCAATACTAGATAAATCTACCAAAATGAATTGAAAAACAACGAACTATCTGTTGTAGACACTCATTTTTATTTTTTAATTCATGTGATTCTCTCTCAGATTCAGAGTTTCTATCAAGTAATTTATGGTATTTTGGAAAAAATTGCTATTGCCATAACCTTTTCAAAAATTAACCCTTTTCATAATTCACTAGTCGAACCCAGCGATTTACTAGAAAATCTATTAAACTTTGAAAATATTGAAAATATACTTATTTTCATTTGTATCCTCTCCCAGTTTTCCACGGCAATTTCTTTGACATAATAACACCTGAAAATAAATACCTTATCCTAAATGAGCAGGATCCTAAGAATCTTAAGAATTGGACGAATCTTAGATCCTAAGATTCGTCCAATTTGATCAACCGTGTCAGAAGATCTATGAAAAAGAATACCTCTGCCACGAAAATGATCCAATTCGCATCGACCAGACGACATCTTGTGAAGTTCAACTCCTGACTTTTTCAAGAAATTCTTCGTGTTTGCCCGTTTCAACACAAATCATTGAAGTGAAAGTGCAAAAGATTGAAAATATTAACTGGATTGTAATATTACCAAACATGTAACCGTTATTCAAAAGTGTTCCTCTGAAAAAGACACTTTCTTAAAGAAAGGAACATTTGTCTTGGAATTGAGCCCAAAATGTGAAATTACATTTGATAACATACATGTTAGACATTTTCAAAATACTAGAAATAATTTCAAATTAATTGAACTCCCAAAATTACATATAAATTTGGAACAAAATAAAATTAAAGACCATAATTCTAAACCACTAAAATTAGATTCTGTTAACTTAGATGAAATCAAAAATCTTAAACAAATGTTGAATTCCCAACTAGATCGCATTGTACCTATACAATGAATAGAAGTATTCACTTACTTCACGGACTAGGGTTTCACGAGACCGCTCTCGCGAGACCGAAATTTGCCCACTCTCGTCTCGGTATCGCCGAGAGTAAAGTAAAATTACTCTCGTCTCGGTCTCGCTATCGTCTCGGTCTCCTCTTACTCTGGCCCATTTTGTGTTTTTTTTTAATGAAATCTGAAAAAAATTGTCATGAAAATGAAATAACCAAAAGACATATTAAAACTTTGGTATTTCCTTTTCTGACTTATTAAAAACATATGAAATTTAACAAACTTGCAAAATAAAATAATATGTAAGAAATAAGGTAGTATATATGAATATATTAAGATATAGAAATTTACCTAAAATTATTATAATAATAATTCATGATATAATTATTAACATATTATTATTATGATATTATAAATTGTTATTATTATTACATTACCTTGATACTAAACACTGAAATATAATAAATAGATAATATACCCACATTATGTATATACAATCACAATTTTCTGTTACTTATACCTACTGATATTTTTACTCAAAACAAAAGTGCTTAAGTATTAAGTAATTATTTATCTAATATTTTCGATATCAATTTCACAAGTTTCCATTGCCAAATAACTATTGACCAAAGATGTGATACAAAGAAAAGATTTAATTTGCATCATCTTTTAGTACCTGTCTGTGTTTTGTTAAAATTTGACCTGCCTTTGAAAAAAGCCTTTCGACAGGTACTGTTGTAGCAACAATTGCTAAAATATCTTTAGCCATTTTAGAGTCTTCATTTAATAAGTCTTCGTCCGATAAGTAAGTAGTTATAATAATGTTAATAATAATTTAAATTTTGGACAAACCCTTTCTCTGTTATTCATCTTTTCATCTATTATCTACCTATATACCTGCCTATTGTTAGCCACAAATAAGGTTGCTAAACGAGGGTGGATGCATTTATGACATCCGGAATGTATTTATTATACCTGTACAATAAAGTTGAAATTTCCGATAATTATACGCGTATAGGAAAATATCTGTCGAATAGCCGAGGAAAAATTTTCAACGAGACCGAGACTCGTAAAGATTTAATATCGTCTCGACGAGACTCTCGGTTATTTTACTCTCGTTTCGGTCTCGGTATTTTTTGAACACTCTCGTCTCGGTATCGTGAAACCCTAGTGACGGACACAAATGTGCTTTAGAGATAAAAATGATGAAGTCGTGAAAGTGGGAGCAAATAAAACAAAAGTCAAAAACGAAACAAAACCAGGAAAGGGCACTAATACTTAACTAGTTTTATAAAAATCTGGAAGTTCCTTTTTTCTAGAATATAATCTAGTACCATATTAAGTGCACTACATAATCTGGAGATATGTAATGCAATATTATCTGAAGCTGACCACTATTAGGCAGAAATCAGCATTTACCTAAAAATAAATCACAATTGTATCTGAGATCTTCGTCGATAAAAATGAATATCCTGAACACTTGTTTTATTAGAGAAAAACAAGAAAAGGATATTCAAGCATTACACCTGCACCATGGTAACATATACACTTCGTCATAATTAATTTTTTTATCTTACTAAGGAGAGGGCCCTAGAGTAATGCTTGAGTAATCCCTTAAAATCCTCAGTCGCTCTTTAGGTATCGGCGTCCACTAATTTCACGCCAAAAGCTTGGAGAAGAAACTGTACTATCCAGCAATGACCAACGAGGTACACTAAGGCTGGCTAGTATAATAGAGAAAAATCAGCAAAAAAACTTGTTATAGACAGTGATTCTGGCAGTGGTCTGAACGATTTTTTGGTGCTTTAAGTGTAGAACAAAAATGACAGACAAAAAGTTGTTTGCATTTTCTTATTAATTAACATCAAAATAAAAAATGTATGATTTTTATGTTTTGTCTATTAATAAAATTTTTATGCTCTACCAAAAAAACTGAAATAATCAACTTATACAAATAAATTGAACAACCTTTAAAACGAGATGTAGTACTAATTAATTGGCGCATTTACTGCTTAATAAAACCTTAAATAAACGTATGGGGTTTATGGCGTATGGTGAGGTGAAAACATCAACATCTAGGATTTCGACCATCCATTCCTATATGTCTTCCTTCACCTAAAAAGTAACATGAGTATGCTCGCAATTGCGAGCGGAACGTCGTTAAATAAAAACAGAAAAAATTAAAAGACATCTTCCACCGTCATTCGTCTTTTCATTGGGGCTCCTAGAGAAACCTTTCAAGCTATCGGCTACACAACCCCGAGAACATTCACAACAACGTTTAACATGAAGTTTAATTTGATGATGAGGGCCAGGTAAAATCAACGGTGGAACCGAGGTGCGTCCCGCGGTCAGTAAAATGACCGAGGTGCGTCCCGGCAATAAAATTTCACAGCCCAGATCCGTCCGGCGGTTCAAAAAGGGATGGCTGAGGTGCGCCCGGCGCGGCGGTTCAAAGAAGGACGGCGTCGGTGTCGAGTTAGGCATAATATTTGTATCATGATTGATTTTCCTTGCCGTCTTGCCCTTTAATATTATCGTGGTAAACATGGGATTTCCCGTAATTTTCGTATTCCTTTACCTAACTATTTTTATCCTAGACTCAGCATTTTAATGCGGGGCTCAGTTGTCGTTTGGCCTTGGGGTATACCGGGGCTCAATCGTAAGGTAGGATTAGGGTTACCGTTCGAATTTTCTGACCGCGGGGCTCAGTTGTCGTGTGCCCGGCTGTTTTGACCGCGGGACACACCTCGGCTATGGCCGTTTTGACCGCAGGACGCACCTATGCAAGCAAAGGGTCGCGTTTATGACCGCGGGACGCACCTCGGCTGCAGCCAAAATCAAGCCGGACGGCAGTTGAGCATAGGATAGAATCCCTTTAACCATTCAAAAATTTCGGACGGCAGTTAAAGCAAGGGATTAGGAGAGACCTGACCGCGGACGGCAATCGAATAGCACCGGTCGATAGAGCTGAGAAGGGATCTGTTTTTGGTCTGTTTACAGCTTCCTCGCGGCGTTTCCGCTTGGTCGAGTCCCATATAGCATTCCGGGTCGCCATTCGGGAGACATCCTCCAAACAATATACCGCCACCACCACAGATTATTATTCTTCGCAAATATCATTCTTTTGGGAACATAGAGAGCATTAGAATAATTAGCCTCTGAAGCCCCTTACCTCACTAATATTTATTAACACATTAAATAATATGAGTTTCTTTTGGTCTGGTTGGCTTTCTCTTTGGGTATTTACAAACATTTGTTTACGTTTTTGTTAAAATTTTTCCTCATATAATGAAAATTGCCACCTCAGATTTCATGTTAATAATTAAAACCAATCATTTTTCTTAATAAAATTAAGTTTAAATATTTGTCGTCTAATATAGCGGCGTAACGATGCACTTTTGGATAGAGTTAAATTGGGTTAAATCCTCATATTTTTAGAAGGAAAAGAAGAAATCGTTAACATATTGAAAACTATTCAGTAAGTGTTTATAAACATAAAAGATTGCAATGGAATGTAAGGAGGCTACAACAATAATCAAACGCAAATCAAAATCAATGAACAAATACAACATTAATGCTAAACAAGAACAGACTAGATTTAAAGAACTATAGAACAATTCCTCTTTTTCCTCCCACAAACATAAAATACTATCAAGAATACTGATAAAAAGACTGATAAAATATCCTGATTAATAGGATTTAGAAAATATTTTTTTAGAAAAATGTAAACTATTCATATTAAATACATTGCAATCAACTTTCAGGATCCGAGATTCAACAACGAGATCGACCTCCGTACCGGCTACAGGTCAAACCTAATCCTGTGCATGCCGATATGTAACTATGAGGGTGACGTTATAGGAGTCGCTCAGATCATAAACAAGACGAACGACTCCCAGGAGTTCACCCCGCACGACGTGGAAGTCTTCCAAAGGTATCTCACCTTCTGCGGGATAGGGATCCAGAACGCGCAGCTCTTCGAAGTCTCCGTACTCGAGTATAAGAGAAACCAGGTGATTGTTTTAGATTGTAATTTAAAGAGATCTTCAACATCACCAACAATATAATAATCCATAGTTTTATTATAACAAGATGTTGAACGCATGTTGATAATATTAACCAAACGAGATATTTGATTTAACATTTTTGACTTGAAAGTACAGTGCAATTACTATAAATAAAATGGAATTTTTCACTAATCATTTTTGGTTAGCAAATTCTTTCACCGCCCCAAAATGAAATCTCGATATGCGCCATTTTATAATAATCCAGTAAACGAAGGTGCAAACATATCAAAAATTAGTTACCATTTTTATTTGCTATTTAATGGGTGGCATTTGGCATTCCCTTTAAAATGACACAAACTTTGCGTAAAAATATTGCGTGACAAGGGGAGAAAATGGCCCCAAAAGACCCGAAAAATCGGTTTTCCGCGAATATCTCCCAAAATATGGCAGTTGGAGATTTCTTGTTTAGACGAAAATTGAAGACCAGTTAATTCTCTAAAAAAATAGTCCTTGTGATTTTTTTTCGAAAATATGACCGTTTTCGAGATAAACGGGCCCAAGCGCACCCAGAATATTGAGTTTTCTTGTTGTATGCTTGAGAGCACAGTCCGCACATTTACACATGAGCGGGCGAACAAATTATTCAATAAGTTTGTTGAAGATACGAATTTTATCATTATTCAAGGTTCCTCTGGAAGGGAAAATCTACCGCTACCATATCCGGTGACTCGAGTCACGTTTTTAATCTTTGGCCGTATCGAAAAAAGGGGCTAAATGTTGTTTTTCCATGCATTTTTAGCCTGCAAGGAATTTGTTCCTATTTTTTTTTGTATTATACAAATTTGCTCCAATTTTTCTTGATTATGGGTCCTCAGAAGGTTCTTTGTTATCTGTGAAATTTGGATAATCTAATTTTCTTGCATTTTGATTAAAACTTTGTTGGTTGAATCTAAATTTTTTGCTGTTTTTGGAGTGTGCTAAAATTTTGTAAACAACCACCCATAAAAAAATTATGCATTATCGGATTGGTCTCTAAGACATATCATTTGAAAGCTGAGAAGGTCTACTTTTCGGTTGTGTAATTAGTTTTTTTCGCAAAATCGTCAATTGTTCAATAAATTCGGAAAATGCATATTCAAGGAGGAAAAAGCGCACTTTTCCTTTTTGTGGCTTTTTTCTCCCTGCTCTTCATTTCTGACATTTTAACACCTTCACTAGTGTAAAGGACGAATTCTCACCTTTCCATAAAGTCATCTCATTTGTACGTGGGGAAAAATCCGAGTCTTTAAATGTAATGCTACAATTTCATTACTGTCATTTTTTCTGTCGTTCGTCGCGTATGTGCTGTTTTGCGGTACTCGTGTCGTCTGCTATAGTCCATGCGGCCACGGTAGCATTTTGTTGGTTACCAGAAAAATGGGGATGGAAACGTGTAGGGGAAATACTCATGCCGGTCCAAACCACTAGATCCAGCGGTTCCGGGTGCCAAAATTGTAGAAAATTTGATGTCAAGCAACTTTAGTTCTAACAATTTTTTTCGTAAAATTAACAATAAACGTGACAATACAATGGTAAGATTTTACCCCCACCTCTTCCCAGGTATAAATTGAAAAATATCGATTTTACTGCAAAATTGATAAGGGCCAAAATTGTGGGAAATTTTATTTCAAACAACTTTGTTAATCACAATTTTTTTGGGTAAAATTGATAATATACTGTAGTGACACCCGCAAAATATTAACTCAAATTACTTAACAACATAAGTTCATTCACATTTTAATTAAGGTCACCAAATTCATATGCAATAATTTAAATTAATAGTACAACGAACGTATGCGACCCGGAGGGAATTGCTTACACTCATTTTTACTACTACAGTTACTTGTACGCGGCTACCTCAGGTACGCATCGTTCTACATACAAACAAATGCTGACTTGACATATTGTTATTTACATCGTTGTAATATATCATTTTCCATCATTCGATAAATAATCATCGAAGGTAAAACATCTTTAATTTACCACCTGATACCAAGAACGTATTACATGGCGATCCTGCGAACAACTTAACAAGTGCACCCCAGGCTCGAGATGCTATCGATTCCAGCAATCCAAGTTTCCAGCGAGTTTCCATGTTACCAGCAATAGATAGATACAACTAGACAATGAGCAACTCCAAATCTCACCAGCATGAACGTAGTGAAAACGGCGTCGTGAACTCCAACTTTATCATAGAAGAACAGGAATACAATGTCACCAAGGACGTCACAGCGCTATTCTACATAATATTGGTTCTACTATTAGCATTGTTGTTGACAAAATGGTTTCAACAATACAGAAGAAACATGGAAATTAGAATGAGAAGGGACATTTCGATGTCTACTATCTCCATGAGTCAACCTATGTTCCACCCAACGCCCCTAGCTGCCAATCAACCCCAGCAACCAGCCGTACCCCCCAGGCTTCAACCCGAGTTGTAATTGTGGAAAAAAAATCGTATAGTGCTCAGTGTTAGTGACAAATATTCAACGAAGAAAAACCAAATAAGTCCTCAAGCGCTCAAAAACGTAAGTTTTGTTTCACTAGACTAGACCTATTCTTTTCAAATTAATTTATTATGCCTAAACTTGCGACCTAAGACTGCTAAGACACTGACTAACGTAAATGACAAACACGTATATTTAGTTACGTATATTTCACACATCAACTCTTCTATCACTTTAATTCCTACGCGCCGATTCCCAAATAACATTTAAACTCATGTCAGTCACTTGGACACAAATAAGAACAAAATTATTAGAATATAAAGAGGAAACAAGAAACAATTAAACAAGCTAAAAGAGCGGTAAAAAAAGAAGTTCCTAAATCTGAGGCAGAAACTAAATACGAGATAATCTAATAGTTCTCTTTAATAAAGTCATTAAGATCCTTGTTACGTATTCGAGTCAATTGAATGATACGCAACAAAGTGAAGTTAAGGAAATATTTTTTTCTATTAGAGATAAAGTAGTACTAGCCTTTTAATATTTAAAAGTTGTCCCAGCTAGTGAAGTACAGCAGATAGATCCATCTAGCTCTAGTAAAGAAGAATTTGACTCAGACGAAGAACGGTTGAACGCGGGAAATATGACGTCTGCGATGGAATTTTTCAATTTCGCTAGCAAAGTTATCCCTAACGAATTCGACGGATCACTACCTAAATTCGAATCATTTTTGGATGCCTTACAATTACTTAAGCAAAATTCCGCCGAGCAAGATGCTAATGCCGTCGCATTTGTAAAAACGCGTCTAGTCGGGAAAGATCGAAGTCTCATTACTAACCAAGACACTTTGCAGAAAATAATAGACGCATTAAAAACAGGAATTAAATGTGAAAGCTCACAATTATTAACGAAGAAACTTTTAAATTATAAATAAAATAATAAAGATGCTAGCACGTTTGCAGCTAACATCGAGGCCCTCTCTGAGGAATTCAAGAGATCGTACATTTCCGAAGGTGTACCGAGTGAAGTTGCCAGTAAATATTCCACTGAACAAGCTGTCAAAGCTCTTAGCAAAAATTCTAATTCAGAAAGAGCCAGCGTGATCATGGAAGTAGGCACCTTCACATCGCTACAGGAGGCTATAGTAAAATTTATAAATGCCAATTCTACACAGACAACGTCTAGTGTATTCTACACACGATTCAATAAGAATCATAAACGCATGAACTATAATAATAGTATCAGTGATAATGGACTCCGCCTGTGGCCAAATAACCGCCGTGGACGCGGGAGAGGACGCGGAAGCTATAACAATTATAACAGAAATTTTAATTATAATAACCATACTAGCAACTCCCATGCTAGAAATACTTATAATCCACAAAGAGAACGACCCAACCGTGGTCAACATTCACAATCTGTTAGAACAGTCCAGGCTGAAACCCTACAGGGAAACGAACTTGACCCCCAACAACAACGGTTGGGGGACATAATATAAAAAATATATAATGTAGATCTCACTTGGGCTAATTTTGTGATGCTTTACACGGGAATGTCAAATTCAACGTGTCCCTTTTTGGTTGATACAGGAGCCGATATATCGATTTTTAAACGAACAACTATAGATCCGGATCAGATGCTCGATATATCGGAACCAACTACCATAACAGGTGTTACCGAAGGTAGTGTTAGATCTCTAGGCACGGTAGAAACTGACATTCACCTGAAAGATCACGTACTTCACCATAAATTTCACGTAGTAGACACTAATTTTCCAATACCATCCGATGCAATTTTAGGCAGAGATTTTATCACAAAATATAAGTGTAAACTAGATTACGGAAAATTACTTTAAAATACATTACAAATCTTTAATAAACAAAAGTTCACCCTTAAATTCAAGATGGCGGATGACGCAAGGGGTCTGGTACCCCGGCAATCTAAATTTAGACCCCAGTGACCCCCTCTAAACAATTCCGAAGGAAAATTGCTGTCAAAATTTTTTGCAACGTTTGCCCCTTTTTGGAGCTAATTCGATTGGGCTAGTTTTCGTTAGAAAAAACCTCATGGACTTCAATACTTTGCCACATGTGCAAAACTGATTGTCGCTAGTTTCGGGCCAATTGGTGTGGTCCATCCTGCTGTGATTAATCTCATGGTCTGGTGCCCTAATAGGTAGATATAGCTTGAGCCCTCATCTCCGAGAAAAACAAGACGCTCGGAAACATAAAAATCCTTGAAAATTATATGGTTTACGGCGTTTCTCATTTATGGCCCCGAGAATTTTGCCAGTGGATAAAATATGGAGGCGCCATCTACAATTGGTTTCCACAGTCCACAACATTGAAAATAATGTATTTCTAACACCCCCCATCTCAAATTTAGTAAAAAACGCATTTTTTATAAGTCTCAAAATTTTGGATTTTTCAACCCGACTTTATGCAATAAATATTAATGTTGCGAAAAAAATCATAAGGACTATTTTTATAGAGAATTAACTGATCTTCAATTTTTATCTGAACAAAGAATCTTTAACGGCCATATTTTGGGAGATATTCGCGGAAAAACCGATTTTCTAGGTCTTTGGGGGACATTTTCTCCCCTGTCACACAATATTTTTACGCAAACTTTGTGTCAGTTTAAAGGAGGTGCTAAATGCCAACCATTAAATAGCAAATAAAAATGGTAACTAATTTTTAATAGGTTGGCCTTTTCTTCCCCCTTCATTTACTGGGCTATAAGGAATAGCAAACAAATCTGACTGACGTGTGTCACAATATAATGTTCTTATCATCCCTCAAGAAAGACTTAAAATCCCATATAAAATGCCATATTTACAGAATATTCTGGAATTTTAGGCTAAGTTCTGAGCAAACAAAAGCTAGAAAGAAGAAGAACGAGGTTCATTTTTGGAAAAGCGATAAAGGTCAAAATGTGTTTATTGTGTTTCCTCTAAAAATAAATTTATTTCCTAATCGATTGTTAGTTAACACAATGTTCCAGATTTTTATTTATAATAAATTAGTCACTAGTTCGACCATTATTTATATATAGTATATATATATATATATACTATATATATTACTAATATTCATTAACAATTAGAAGTCAAAAATGTATAATTTTGCGCATTTAGGTTTTTAAGTAAAAGTGTTATCACCCATCAATAAACGCGAAACAATTATCTTGCAGCCTTAAAAAAATCGCCAAATGAGCTGCGGTAAAATCTCAAATAAATTTAATAACAGTGTTATTTGACTTCGTTATATTTTTTATTCAAAATGTTGTTATTTTTACGAATAAACTGCTAGGGTCACCTATTAGGGAGTAGGTGACCTTTAAAAATTTGGGAAAACGTATCACCATAATTTTATAAGACCAGATGTTACACATATTTTACATACTGGTGAATATAGTTGTCCCTATTCTAAAATCCTCAGTGTACATTTTCCATTCATCCATTCATATTATCAACAACAAATGCCAATTTACATTAAAACGAAATACGAGTTCCCTTTATTGCAACATATAAATTGGTTATAATATAGATTGTCATATTTAGTATTATTAATTTCTTTGGAAGTTTTTATTTACGATTGTTAATGTTAATACTAGTTTATTTATTTACAATAACTACGATGCTGTTAAACATTAAAAAAACATTTTGTATATAGAGCATAAGCCAAAATGTCTCTTAATGTGAATAAATCAATTCTGAAGAATTTGAAAGTAAAACCAGAGGGATAAAATTACCAAAAAGTATAGTAATTGTTTAAACAGATTACGCATTTAATCTTAGGTGGTTTAGTGAAGCAGTATTTTGGTCAAAATTCAAACAAACCTTTCTATCATATACTGTGCGATCGAATAAAAAAATAGTCAAAGCAGGCCATGAGCTAAAATACGCATGTCTTTTCCTAAAATTCTTCTTCTTCTTCTTGTCTTGTCTTATTGTCTTATTAAGTTAACGTCTCTTTTTCGCTGCTGTGGCTAATTTGGACGGGACCTACAGTTTAACGTGGGCTCCGAACCACGGTCCTCGAGCACGGTTGTACCCCTTAAGGCTCTCACCCCAGTTGATCCACTCCGTGCTCTACCGACTCAGGGTGTGTGTATCCTAGTCCCGCCCTCCTACAGGATATCCGATCCTATCCGGCCTGGTTACCGGCGTGAATAGGAACGGGATTTTGGATACATTTTACACACTTCCCGCAACAATCACAACATCCATGGATTACGTGGGATTCGAACCCACGACGACAGTGATCGCCTGACTCAAAGCCAGCGCCTAAACCACACGACCACCGCCGCCCCACTTCTTCTTCTTCAGGTTATTAATTACAAATGTCAAGTTGACGTACATTGACAAGAGACGATATTATCGAAGCAAATCAAAAGTGTTTTTAGAATCCTAATTTAGAAATGGAGTCAAGATGGAAACGGTGAAGGGCAATATCAGATATTATATTTCTTTAAATAAAATGCTCTCTTAGTTTTGTCACTTCTTTTATTTTAAAAATTAACTTCAAGTTTGACTTTGTCAGTGTCAACTAGTACGTTTTGTTGTCTGTATTTTTAAATTTAGGAACTAAGTAAAGACATGCGGCTTTTTTTTCATGTCCCGCTTTGACTATTTTTTTATTCGATCGCACTGTATATCTGTTCGCTTTCGGGGGGCATTTGGGGGTATAGTGATTTATTTGGAAGTTTTCTTCAGTTACCTTAAAGTTGCTTGAGCTTAGATAATTTTGAGATAGCTGGTTACAACTTCGGAAAAGGCAACTAAAAGGCAACTAAATGCAACTGAACACAACTTAAAGAAAACTTAGGGATAGTTGGTGACGTCTCCAAAACAACTCTCTACATCCCCGAACGCTCTGGATGTCCAACATCCCTCGAATACGCGTCAACAAAAGTGAGATTTCGTTAAAATTTTGAAATAGCTGGAACCTGCTTTCTACACAAAGATTCTACACAGTATAACAATCTAAAGAACTAACCAATTGAAGATCGGTCATAAATTGTATCCCCTATCTTCTTGCATTCGTCAATAAATATGTCAATACTAAAATGTATCAATAATTTGTTATTTTTTAAATCAAATTTGGTTGACTATGACGTTTTTCTCCAGATCCTGCTAAACCTCGCTAGGAGCATCTTCGAGGAGCAGAATAACCTGGAATGTCTCGTAACGAAGATAATGCGTGAAGCTCAAGATTTGCTCAAGTGCGAGAGGTGCGCGGTTTATCTCTTGGATCTGGATTGCTGCGAGGCGGTAAGTTAGATTTTGAAATTAGTTTTTAAAAAAGTTCATCCAACTTAGGTGGTCGCACGATTCTTGTCATGTCCAGAATTTAATAAACCTGGACGTGCGTTTAGGGGTTTTAGTAAGAGTTGGGGGTACAGCAAGACGAGAAACAATTCTCAAAATAATATAATATTTTTTTGCCACACTTTTGCCAACTGGTGGTATTACGAGCGACAAATATCTGATTGGAAAAACTAAAAATTGCAATTTGCTTCGGTTTATTCCAAAACATGGATAATGAGTAGATAATGAGGGAAGACATGACTTCCAGGAAAAAGAAAAATTTGTCTCGGTACATCCTTATATATCTTCTTTCTTGTTGGAACAAATATAACTTGTAGTAGATTTTCGATGGCACCAATTAATATACCGTGTGTATGCAACGACCGTTGTTGAATGTTTTAGATTCAGAAATATTTAACTCATTTCGTTATCTACAAGACACCGCAGCGAAATCAACTGACATAAATTTTTCTCCAACTAGCTTTGTTAAATTAATATTTCGTTGAAAACGGAACCATTTTTAAACGGAACATTTCAACCCTTATTTTTTTTAAATTCTAAATATTGGTGTGAGATGAGGTGAAGGTAATTCAATTGTCATCTTAATAGTTATTCTAAGACCAAAAGCGCTCTGTGGAAATTTCAGATCTTTGTTCTTCCTCCTTCACGTTCAATAACTGCTCTCCTATTGACTGTAGGAAGATAAGAAGGGGACAAATCAGAACGAAATAAAATGAGCATCCAAGTGGGCTCCAAAAAGCAATGTATCAAGGTGTGAGAGTCGCGCCAATAGCTTTCGTTTCTCTGAAAGCTTGGCTATTTCGTTATCGCTCCATTTAGCGTATTTACGATGCAAACTCTCTCTTCTCTGTCTCTTTCTCTCCTTCCCTCTCTCTCTCGCCCCCACCCCGCTCTCTCTCTCTCTCTCTCTCTCTCTCTCTCTCTCTCTCTCTCTCTCTCTCTCTCTCTCTCTCGTCCTTTAAAATCGTCCCTTCGATCGAAGCTCCTTGTGAATGCACAAAGTTTCCATTTAGGTAAAATTTCTGCGGACGGCTTTGAAACCATAGAAATGATCGACGGTTTTGTTCCGTCTGTTACGTAATCTCGTTCATTTACAGACGAAAGGGAAAGAAGGGAGAAGAGATGACATGGAATTTTCCATCTGCTTCGGTATGGGTATGGAGGGTGATTTATATATCGCTCCTTGGGATATTTACGTCGTCGATTTTCAAACCAATAAAAATTTATCACAGAGATTTGTGAGGTTTGATTTATTTTACCCAAATTTAAGCAGATTTTGTAGTATCGAGGGTGGTTTTTTTGATTAATCGTGTGCTACTGTCATAGAAAAGTATTCTTCCATTTGTCAATTTACTTGATGCATATTTGATATAAGACGTACCCCAGTTGTACTAACTACTCTGATCAAGATGCTAAATATACTTAACTTACTGCACCTCTATCTGACGACAACAGTTTTTACCTGTCTCTTGTTCAATTGGACTCGAACGATGACGTTCTCTACATAATAAACCTACTATACAACAGATATCGATACGTGTTCCTTTTGTACAATGAATATATATAAATTTACAGTGATGATAACTTGAACTTTTAATTAATTAAGCGGGTCAAAATGTACTAGATACAAAGGCGGGATGCTGATACCCCATAAAAAGTAACAGTTACTCATAGCATGTTGGATGATTTATTAACTGTATAACCTAACCTGTTTTTGTTTTATGTGAAGACGTCAGAGAAATTGGTGAGTGAACATTTTGTTAAATTTAACTTGCTAGACGCATACTGTTGGAAGCCTATTAAACGCGTCTGACGTTCCATAATATTTTTAATATTATCACTGCATCTTCAATTCATCATTCAGTCTATTTTTTAGTGAACAGGACTACTAGTAGAGAGTTCTCATGCCGCAGTCACATACTCTTAGCTTTTCTCATCACGGCCCACCTGAGACCCGACTAACGTCTTCTCGAAACGACATTAACAATTCCGGTCCACATGTGCCGAATACACCATACAGACCAAAGATACAAGAATATTAGGAGCAGCTACGAGCTAATTTTGTAGGATGATCTTAGTAGTTCTCCTGTTTCTTAGAGCGGATTGTCTAAGAAAACGCTCATTTATTGGATTAGTACATCGTTTCCACCCTTGTTCCGGCCTTTGTAAATGAGAACCTGTCTCGTTAAATCGTCTAACCATGCAACTTATGCTGAAATGGTGTTAGTTATATTTTATGTTCATGTTAGTGTTACATCTATGTAATCTCACACGCACTCTACAGCTACTATATCGCTCACTAACACACATACACTTTTTGCTGTTCGGCCGAGCGCCTCTAGCGCGCCGGGCTGCAGGTGTTTCAGTCTCGTCGGATCGTCTCGACCGCACACGCCTAACCCCCACCTCAAAATTATTTTGCCAGTGAATAAATAATCACCAGTTTGTTAATAATCGAGAGTGCAGTTATTTCACGGACCTGTTCCTTACATCCACTCCCAAGATCAAACATTTGGTCCTTCGAACGTCGGATCAGCGACCAAGAGAAAATCAAAATCGAGTGAGGAGGAGAAATCTTCGTGCAACGTCGATCGCAGCCATCGCAACAAATCGTGACCTTTGGTTTTGGAGCTGCAAGGAAAAAGAGTTTCCTGTGCACTGGACAGTGTGTTGCATCGTTGTGGTGTAGTGGTAGTGTGGTAGTGTGTGGTGTTTGTGTGTGCTGACGGTTTTCTCTTCAAGAGAGAACACAGAGAATTTCGGAGCGAAGTTCTCAAGGGCAGCCGTACACACGCAAACTTCCAAGGTAGTCGGAATCGGAGATCACGATCTCGCGGGTTCACTACAACAGGCGATCCACCTTCAAACGAGGACGAGAGGATTCGGAGTGACGTCATTTGGCGGCGTCAAGGAGCAAATTGGTTGCTCAACAACCACATAAAGTAGGCAGACGAGTCCATCAATCCATCCCGCCAACGAGAGAGGACAAGTCCACTTCGCGGACGAGAGCGGTCAGCGGAGAGAGCCAGCAACAGCATTTAGTGTCGCAGCGAGAAGTCGGCACAGCAGAGCGCTGTTCACCCGCGACGTTGCCACAGTCAAGAAAGTCAAGTGAAATTTGGCAATGAGACTGGAGAAGAGTGTTTTCACCTGCATACACACTCTATCTGCGCTGCTTTGGTAAAGTCTAATTCAGACGCTACCTACGAATTCCATGGGTTTTCCGACGCTTCTAAGTTCGCTTACGCGGCTGTCGTTTATTTAAGAGTGATTAGAGAAAACTCCGAGGTCTATCTGTTGGGTGCAAAAAGCAAAGTGGCACCAACCAAAACCCTGTCTATTCCGCGACTCGAGTTATGTGGTGCTCTTCTTCTCGCCAAGTTGACCATGCATTTTGTCAATACTCTCAAAATAGAACACGACGGCATTCATCTATGGTCGGATTCAAAAGATGTTCTGTATTAGCTACATGACATTCCAGCCAAATGGCCAACTTTCATCGCCAACAGGTACTCAGAAATTCTGACGCTTTTGCCTGAAGCCTTTTGGCACCACATCAACTCCTCGGACAACTCAGCTGATGTTGCTTCTCGTGGGTGCACCGCTATGGAGCTCAAAAACAATGAACTTTGGTGGCACGGTCCCAAGAGATTGTCTGAGAGCTCGTTGACATGGTCCCAAATACACTACATTGCGTCCGATAAATCTCGAGTGAAAACTCCAGTCAAAGAGCCAGAGCAACCGCCGGTGATCTCACTTCAAGTTAGCTCAACGGCAACCAAATCGCCGGTCTGGGATCTCATCAACCAGTACTCAGATTTAGGTCGCATACTACGTGTAACCACGTACATCCTGAAGTTCATAAGAAATTTGATCGGAAGAGCAGAGCTTCTCAATAAAGTGTCTCCATTTCTTGCCAACCGACCACTTTCTGCTGACTCGAAGCTCACACAGCTCGAACTTCGCTCATCTGCTGCACTGTGGGGCAGACTGACACAGCTCTTTCACATGCCCGACGAGTTGAGAATTCTTCAACAGGGGGGGAGCTAGGTAAAACTCATTACCTTAAAACGCTTAACGCTGTCGCTAATGATGGAGTCATCAGGGTGGGCGGTCGACTAAAACACGCCCTTCTCTCTTACGACGAGAAATAACCGATCATCCTTCCTACGAACTCCCGGTTCACGGATCTGGTAATCGCGGACGCACACAAGACTACGATACACGGAGGGACTCAGTTGTGTTTGGCACACATCCGACGTCAATTTTGGGTTATCAAAGCCAAGCTCCGAATAAAGACATATGTCCGAAATTGTGGCACGTGCAAGCGGTACCAAGCGTCAAGTTCATACCAGATGATGGGCGATCTTCCAGCTAGTCGTGTTCAACCTGCTCGACCTTGTTCCAACTCCGGAGTCGACTACGCGGGTCCTTACATGCTCCGTATGTCCAGACATCGAGGCGCTAAGTTGTACAAGGGTTACTTCGCCGTTTTCGTTTGTCTCAGCACAAAAGCCGTGCATCTAGAGGCAGTTTCATCCTATGACACCGAGTCATTTCTTGCCGCTTTCAGACGCTTTATTGCGCGACGAGGTCCCTGCCTTAGCTTGAAGAGTGACCAAGGCACCAACTTTATAGGTGCAGACGCAGAACTTCGGAGATTGCACAAGAAGGGGTCCAAGCACGTCCAAACCATTCGATCGGCGCTGAGTACCTATGGTACCACTTGGTCCTTCAACCCACCGTCAGCTCCTCACTTTGGTGGTATTTGGGAAGCTGCAGTCAAATCCGTGAAGCGTCATCTGAAACGAGTCGTTGGTGACACGATGATGACTTTTGAATAATTCTCCACTCTTCTTTGTCAGATCGAAGCTTGCCTCAATTCCCGACCATTACTGCCTCTCTCGGAAGATGCGTCAGAGCTGTTTGTCCTCACACCGGCACACTTTCTGATCGGCGAGTCTTCGATGCTAATCGCTGAGCCCGACATTAGCGAGGAAAAATTGGGACCACTCCAGAGATGGCGTCGCATGACTCAGTTCGTCCAACAATTTTGGAAGCACTGGTCACATGATTACCTTCATCAACTTCAGCGCCGCAGTAAATGGAACGATCGTCAGCCCGATTTTCACGTCGGCGACTTAGTCTTGATTCGAAGCGAGACGACTGCTCCTATTCGATGGCCACTAGGTCGAATTACCAAGACCTTCCCCGGTGATGACGATTTGGTGCGAGTGGTAGATGTCCAAACCGCTACTACGAAGCTTCGACGTCCAATCACCAAATTGAAAGAAGAAACTTCTCGACAGCGCGCTGGAAGATTAAAGAAAAGAAGACTGAATTCTACGCCATTAAATTATTTAGATTCAAATATATTTCGTGATGCTTGATTCATTAATAAAGTTAAAGTTTTGATAAATTTTATAAGGTTGAGATCAAGTCACATAATTCACATAAAAAATTTAAATTTTACATTTCAGCTTGATCCTAACCTTGCTAATGTTTTTTTTTTGGCAATTATATCATTTTAAACATTTTAAGGTGGGCGGTAATGTTAGTTATATGTTATGTTCATGTTAGTGTTACATCTATGTAATCTCACACGCACTCTACAGCTACTATATCGCTCACTCACACACATACACTTTTTGCTGTTCGGCCGAGCGCCTCTACCGCGCCGGGCTGCAGGTGTTTCAGTCTCGTCGGATCGTCTCGACCGCACACGCCTAACCCCCACCTCAAAATTATTTTGCCAGTGAATAAATAATCACCAGTTTGTTAATAATCGAGAGTGCAGTTATTTCACGGACCTGTTCCTTACATCCACTCCCAAGATCAAACAAATGGTTTCGTCCTATCGCATTAGCAACATAACGCATCGAATATTCCTCATTCAGCAAAGCTGATGGTCTTATTGCTTCTTCCACTGACAAATTTCTTCTGCGATTCATTACTAAACTGGAGTACACCCGCACTTACACTATCAATAACAAAAAAACTTGGTTCAAAACAATTAGTCTCAATAAGCATAATTTCTGATCAGATTTTAAATTTGCTTGAACTGTCAAAGTGTACCTATTCAGAGCCTACTAGTAATAGTTAGCTAAACAACTAAAAATCATTATTATTTTGCATTAACACAAAATATATGTGGTGGTGCGTTAATTTTGTCTATCTATAGATATATCTACGGTCTTTACCGTTTCTCGCATCTCAACTTCTTATATTTCCTCTCTTGCAAGTCATCTTTTTGAGTCCTCTGGCTGCCTAATTTTGTTTAAATCCGTATTCCAGCTTATAGGTGGTCTCCCTAATTCCTTTCGTTCTGTTGGAACCCATTTCCAGACTTTCTTAGGCCATCTGTGGTCACCCATACTTTGAAGGTGCCCATACCACATTAGGCGTTCGTTTTCAATTGTATCTATGATGTCATGTTTGACGTTCATGAGTTCGCGTATCCTATCGTTCCTAATATGGTCAAGTTTGGAGATTCTGGGACTTCTTCGCCAAAAATCTATCTCAAAGCAAACAATTTTCATCGAGCTCTTTTTCTTAATTCCCATGTTTTGGACCCGTACGTGTAAATGCCCTGGACAATAAATTTATGAAAGGTGGTTTTTGCTTTAGTATGAATTGTTTCACTCCATAGTAGTGAATTCAATAAGATGGATCTTCTTCCTTGTTCTATCTTATTTGAAATGTCTTTACAACTTCGTCCGTTTGAAGAAGGGTTAAACCTAAATATTTAAAAGATGAGCAGTGTTTAATTGTATAGCTGTCTATCTTCAAGTAGCTAGTATCAGTTTCTGTATCATGTATCCTGTTTATTTGTGTTGTTGTCAAGACCCCACTATTCGTACTCCTTCAACTTTTGAAGCATATAGCTGATGTCATCTCTATCGATGACTAGTAAGACTTGGTCATCTGCAAACATCAGTGTATAGTATAGAGAATGTCAGAAGATGCCTCAGATTGAAGGCGAAACGTTGACGCATATAAATAAATAAATCTTTTATGAAAAGGGCTTGTTTGAGACAACCTTCCTTCAGTATAGAGAATGTCGTTACCGATGGGTACCCTCATATCACAACATTTTCTCTTCCAATATTTTAACTTAAAAAACTTTCTTAAAATTGACGTTTTCTAAACTGCAATCGTTTATTCATCTATCGAAAATGTGTAAAATAAGTTTATTAACATTTTTCGATAAATCTCCTCCAAAGACACCTGAAAGGTGTTCTATTTTTGTGGCTTTTCGGTTCTTCAACATTTTCTCGAAATCCGTCTGGAGACTTGTTTAAATATAACAACAATATAATAACAACTATACGAGTTTAATTCAAAACGTATGTTCCATTTGAGCTACACAATTTATTACTTATGAGAGACTCTTATATCCGTTTAAATAACTCAGTAATATGAAAAGGATATAAAATCAATAAGTATGATCGCTACAGGGGATACAGTGGATACGTATACAGTGGATGCAAAAAATTCAAGGTAGAACCCCTAACTGGCCGTGTCAGCAATATTATTAAATTTGATGGGGGTCCACATCGAACACTACGGCTCCATGTAATTTTTCGCCGTGACGTCTTTTCCCATCTTCCCTCCCTTTTCCTGATAAAATTTCCCATTCATGTATTCAAAAAATAAATGGCATAGACTTCCACGGTGCTCGTTAGGGCACGATTTGTTCGCCTCTCTCTTCGCCCTCCGGGCCTTCCTGGGAGTCCCCAGGTAAATATATCCATTGTGGCCCGAAGGGCGTCTGGAATCGAGGTTATATTTTTAATAACCCTGGGCGGTATTTATTACGCACTAATTGCAAACAAAAAATGAACAAGTTTGAGCTTAAAATTGCACGAGAAGTACCAAGTTGGTAATTCAATTACGTAATACCCATATTAGTGAAATGAAATGATGCTAGTAGTTGTAGGTAACTTGGCTACACAGTTGTCAGTTTAGCATGTGACGGTATCACAATGCTTTCGGATAAGACAGACTGGCGTGAAATTCCAACAGTTATTGAAAGGTAGCACATACAACAAAAAACAAAATTGTAGTATGTGTCATGCCCATCGCTGATGAAATTCAATTAAGAAACAGTATAGCTGAGGGATGCGGTACGATTAGAAACAGGCCAGAAATATTTCGCCGCGAGTTTTAATTAGAGAGGAAGAGCACTAGCTTGTTTAGAAATGAATGGTGGCGATATAGAACGCCTGAAGTAATATATTTATTTTGGCTATTAAATTAATTATTACAATCAAGCAATGGTTAGGTAATACTTATCACTGTTCTGTATTATGTAAAACAGTAGATGCCGGCGAATATTTATCCAAATAGCCCTCAAGCAACTAAACGGTGTGCAATAATAAAAACATGAAACAGATATAACAGTTAGATAACAAAGAGCTGAACTTGATATTCTGAATTAATTGGTATAATTGGTGTACTTTGGAAAAGTTATATGGGGTATATTGAAGTACAACTGCGAAAAAAGTAGTACTTACTCTATAAATATATTCAAGATTTGAAATGTGATTTTTAAAGATACTTTCTATTATAGTAAGACATCTACCGAATGTCATCGACAAAAATATAGTACGTATGGTCATTAATTTCATTTAAAAATAAAAATTCAACGCCTTGCATCTCATAAACTAAGCGTTTCTTGATTAACACATTCGCTGCCAGCCCTGAGTTACTACTAGGGCGTAAGGGCCAACTACGTAATTTTTAGTTAATCGTAGGTATATTTCGTGAAAATAAGATATTTTCTTGGATTATAGGTATGATTAAGGGTAAAATTTCTTAAAATCAAAGAAAGTAAATATTGGCTCCGATCGGAGCCGGCGGCATATTTGGGGAATACGTTTAGAGAGTGCCACTGACTCCGTTCGGAGTCACCGATAAATTAGTGTTTTTAAAGGTTTTTTTATTACTGAATGTTATGAAAAATATAAAATCGAAAATTAAAAAAACCTATTTACTTTAAAAAGTATAAAATAAATCATTTGGAATAATTAATACATATACCCGGGTGTCGATTCAATTCGGAGTAAATTCCTGGAATCAATTAGTCCTCCGCGGCATGAAGAAGTGAGGGGAAAGTAGAAACAGGGGCGTGTATGTTTCATTTTGTCTTCGAAATATAAATAATCGAAGTTATATCATTTAATGGAATGAAACAATGTTAGTTTGCAACTATAATATTGAAATACCTAATTATAGCGCTATTACAGAAATCAGATGACTGGAAGAAATATTGCCTAATGAAAAATAAAAACGAATATCACACGTGTACTGACTAGCGCGTATTTCGCCGGGCACCGACACTGTGCCCCGACCACGTGTTCACTGTGTAAACAAGTTTCTCGATATTGCCATTTTACGGGTTGCGACCAATGTTTTATAGAGCGGATTTTTAAATTTTGGCAACTACGCTTTTCTCTGTCTCTCTCTTTACGTTGGAAATTTGCTAAAGCGGCAAATCGCGCTAACTAGGTATGTGACTTTATGAGTTTTGCGTGTGCCACTCGCAACTTGGTGTGAAAAACGGATTTTGGTTAGTAGTTGTAAGGGTATAAGCAAAGACTATGTATATTACTAATATACATAGTCTTTGGTATAAGGTATTTTAACTTTTTATCTATCATATTAAAAACAAAACATATTCTACAATAAACTTAAAAATGATTAAAATAAAACACGAACGGAATAAAAAACTAGGTTTACAAAGTTTCATGGTGTATTTCAAAACACTGTACGCACAAGCCTGGCTTGTCTTCACAATCTTTGCATTCATAGGTTGTTTGTTTCCTTTCTCGACCTTCTTTCGAACATAAGCGGCACCTCTTTCTTTTAATTCTTTCCTTTTCTCCCTTATCTGGACATTTTTCAGTAATAAGAGAAATTGTGTGTTTCTTTTTAACATCCCTTACCGGCTGAACTAGTGGATCTATTGGCAAAAGACTATTTATGACAGAAAGTTTAAAGTCATAAAATGTCATTTTGCTCTTATCCGAATATGCATGGTATAATTTCAGTAAATTCAACATAAGAAGTTGTAAAACGCGAATGAAAAGCTTTTTATACCATCTAATGGTCTTATGTTCACAGGGATAATAAGATAGTAGTTGATCCTGGTGATCAACTCCAGACATATATTTATTATATTCCAAGAAGTGGCTTTTGAATTTCATGTCCCCTTTCATTGACGAATATGCCCATTTCGCATTCGTACTCAGTTGTAATGTACATGACCTCGCGCTTGTCTTTCCATTTTCCTACGTGCATTCCATTTTTAAATACTGAAATATTCTCTCCTTTTTTTAATTTTTTCTTTGACACTTCTTTGGGGTTTTCTCTTAGATTTGATCTTAGTGTCCCGGTGCAGTAAGTATTTCTGTGAAGAAGTTTTTGGGATAAGTCACAACTGTTATAGTAATTATCCATATAGAGACTATGATCATGGTTCAGAAGATCGTCTATTAGTTTCATCACTACTTTACCAGCGTGGCCTGTACCACTCAGTTCAGCATCATTGGCACCTGTATAAACGTGGAACCGGAGGATTGTTCCGTCAGGCTCAGTCAGCATATATAATTTGATGCCATATTTATGTCTCTTGTTCTTAATATACTGACGAAAACCTGAACGTCCCCGCCACAACATCATGCTTCCGTCCAAGGGAAGCTCCTTTCCGGGATAGTATATGGATTGCATTTTATTATGAAAGTAATCTGCTACTTTTCTTATTTTCCTCAAAACGTCTCTCTTTCCTTCATCATCATTTTCGTCGGAGTAAAAATGAGGGCATCTTAAAATTAAAAGGAATCTATTCCTGCTCATGTACTTCCGAAATATTTGTAAGTTAAATAATCTATCAGTTTTCCAGTAGTCTTGGATCCTGGGAAATTGGCAGATATCCATATGAAAGAGCAAACCATCAATTAAAACCCGTCAATTGTAAGGTCTTTCCAAGTTGTGATCCTTGAATTTTCAGATACACTTTGAGATAAAACAGTGACAGCATTTTTATTTGCCTCTTCCACAATAAATTTTATGACGTCTGTATCAAACAATAGAAAAAAAAATCTATTGGACTATCACCTGGCTTTGGTACCAAAAATTCACGTTTCTTTGTGAAAAGAATTTTTTTCAGCTAGTTGGGCGATTGCGAATCTATCATCCAACCAGCTTGTGTACCAGGTGTTCCTGGTTGGGGAGTACCAGCTCTTGGTAAAGTTGGCGTAGTCCCAGAATCTAGCACTGGTGAAATTCTAGTTGCTGTTACTGATGCTTTAAGAGTTTGCAGCTCCTCGTCTTCAGAATCCGAATCTGTATTTGATGGATAATAATCGGACTCACTTGACAAATGAATTTACTTTTGTATTAGTTTTTCGAAATATTAATTGATTTTCTTATTTTTTATGCATAACGTAATTCGTAGAAAGTCAAGTTTGTAATGAAGCATATTTTTCCCGTAACTAGAACCCTTGTCTCCCTCTGTTACCGATTTCGGAAAACCCGCAAATTCAAATTAATAATCATCTTCTCTCCGTCGTGACATCTGCAAATTTCCAAGGCCGAGTTTAAATGAAAGGCTGACAGTTGTCTCCGTAATTGCAAGCAGCAAACTACCCCTCCCTGTTTATACGAGAGCTCTAAATCTGAACAAGTACATCTGATAGTCACCGCTCTTGTGAGTAATCCCAGAGTGTCTCAACAGTGCTAACCTTCCGTCTTTCGCGAGTAGTCCGAAAGTTTCTCCGCCGAACCTAGTGCCCGTTCCGTCGTTTTCTTTTTCGCGATACGAAAGAATTTCCGCCGCCCAACCGCCCGTCTTTCGCGAGTTACACGAGAGGATTCTCCGCAGTGTCGTGTGTTCGTCTCTCGCGAAGTGAGTCTCCGAGTGTCTCCGCCGACGATTCCATCTACCAGTGTGAGTACTCAAAATCCGCTTCTATTGTCTCTTTTTGGCTTAGGCTTTTCTTTCTCTCGCATAAAGTAGTTCGTAGTAAAACGTTCTCGGTGAAGTATTCCCAGGACGTCTTTATTACGATAATTAACCGCCATTCCGCAAGGCCTAATTCTAACTACGAGCCGCACGCTAGTTTTCCGCTTCCGCCCTAGAGCCAGCCCTATAGGGCCTGCACTTCACCCTCGCTTGTTTGCTCCGCTCTCACCTTCGCTTACTCTCCCGTCCGCTTGCATCTAACCACTTCTACCGACTCTGCACGCTTAATTATCTATTATCTCTTAGTAACTACATTTTCCCGATTTGTAAATAGATTATTAGTATTGTAAATAGAAACGTTTAATTCTCGTATTCCCTCAGTACGTATTTCCTCTCCGTTTGTAAAGTAGTTATTCATATTTCACTTCATTTATTCGATTTTGTATTTTCCGTAATACCAAATAATAAATAAACCGTTTTTATCGTACCACCTGTTCTCCGCACGCTCCCGTCCGACAGAGGAGCGCAACGTTACCGGTTTCTCTGCGAAATCCGACTTTCCGGATTTCGCACAGTTGCCAAAACTTCCGAACGTTTAGTAACCGGCAAATCGTTGTCTCCGCTGCCGAAACGGCCCTAACTATTGTATATATTGTAATAACGACCTTCCGCTTGTTACTAATGCTCCAATATCCGAATTCTTGCTTACTTTAAATCCTTTTCTGTAAATGACTTAAATAGAAGTAATATAGATTAACCGTATTTTTCCCCGTACTGTGTGTTTTATTTTCACGGACCCCCTGGCATTCTCCTGAGTTTAAACTCACCCGTGGCTATAGGGAGTTAACCCTTAAAAATCTGGCGCCCGAGGTAAACCGACTCTAAACTGTTTTCCGTAATCCCGAACTCCGCCATCCTGCGCCAATTCAAATAAGTGACGTAACTTCCCGCCAGAGTCGTTGTGCCGCCAGCGACTCTGCCCTACCGACCAAAGTGCGTTACAAGTTCCTGCAATAATAGCAAATATGTATAAAAATTGGATTATTTCGACATATTTTGTATTAGGTAGTGATAAAGTGTCATGAAACATGTAACTTTAAAAATTGGACAATTGGTATATAAATAGCAAAACTTTCGCGATTTCGTTAACGTAAATTTTATTTTAAAAGAAAGAAAATGAAAGACAATAACTATTCAAAAGTTGTTTTGATAAAATTGTTTATTCGTGATGGTCATTGTGATCGTAAGACCGAGAGATCGGCCTCTTTGAAACCTCTTTATATTACATATTTTTATACAAATTTTACAATCCTTAAATCTTAAACTATTCCTACGATCTACGTTTTATAGTTTGATATAAAATATTACATATAGTCCTTAACTTAATTGCTTAATCCTAATATCTACATATTAGCAGGAAAAAGTTTGCAGCAAGTGCCGTCAAAAAACCTGTTGGGTTGAGTTGTTTGGTGGTGTTATGAATGTGTATGTAGGTGTTGTCTGTTGAGTCTTTGTTATGGTGTGTTTCGGTTTAGTAGTATGTGGTGCGTGAGTTTTCCTTTGAGTTTCATTGGTGCGTTGTCGTGTGTTAGTTCTCCTAGCTGTTTCGATTTTGTTATCGTTGTGTAGAATTTGTATGTCATGTCCTGTATGTGTTCTCTCCGTAATTTGAGATTGGTGTCTCGGTGTAATTCTTGTGTTGTCGCTGTCCGTGATTCATTGTTATTAATCGGATTTTAGGATAGGTCTGAGTGTGTGTATTGTGTGTTTGGTTTTGTTTTTAATCGTTCGTATGTGCTCGTTTTAGTTAAGTCTCGCGTCTAGCTGTAAACCTATGTTTTTTGAGCTAGGCCAATCGCCGATGAAGTGTCCGTTAGTTGTGAGGTTTTTTTAGGTCTGTCTTCCTTTTTCGTAAAGTGTGTCAGTTGGTTATGTCTGCGTTTATCTTAATTTTTGATTTGTGGTAGTAGTGTTGTAATAAGTCTATGTGTCGTTGTAGGTATTTAATGTTTTTATTTTTTGCCATGATGTGGCGATGAGTGCTGTGTCGTCTGTGAATGGGGTTATTTTGGATGGAGCTATTTAGCGATGTCGTTGATGTTTAGTGAAAAGAGTGTTGGGGATAGTACCGCTTCTTGTGGTACTCCGGCTGGTATTACTGTGGGAATGGATGTTGTGTCGTTTACTCGGAGTTGGAAGTATCGAGTTTTAGTCGGCATTTACCTTGTCATTTATTTTGTTGAGTAGTCCAGGTAAGTTGTAACACAGCGTCTTTATGGAACGTCTAGTGTATTCTTCCCACTTCACCCTTATGTTATAGAGCTCTTTGATTTGTTCGATATCCTGTATACGTGTTCCTGCCGGGAACTGTAATAGGAAAATGACGGTGTCCCCGGTGGTCCGTATCCTCGCGCAGCTCTGTGGTATCACTTCCTTGTCTTATGCTGTCATATGTCATATGCTCGTTTTCCAGGAAATGTGCCGCCTTCAGGACGATTTTCGTCTGTCTGCTGTGTTTCGGGGTGTTGGTATGGTACTTGATTCCCTGGTTTGCTAGTAGTTGTCTAGCCTGCCTGAACATTTGGTCGTTGTCAGTCAGAATTTTTCTCGTCCGCCTTAGAAAGTAAAACCTCACTCCCGGCAGATCAGTAGTGAGGTTCTGGTGGAATTTCTGGTAGTTCTTGATCCTTTCCCTAATTATTACTGGCGGTGGCTTCTTCGTTTTCGACCGGATTGTGGTCTTGTCCTTCTGTTCTCTTACTGGATTCGGGTGTTTTCCATTTTGGTCTGGTCTGACTCCGTGAAAGCCCCGTATCCGTTAGTAGTTGTAACGTGGTATGTAGTGGTCATTGTTCTTGATCGGGCTCTTGAGAGCAGACCCTTCTTAACTCTTGTAGGGGTGGCGCGAGAGGGGTTCGTAACGCTAAATCCGCAGCTATATCACGCCCTGCGCGCAAATGGTTTAAACATGTCCAATAGCCGACGATTCCCGAAACGATAGCCTGAGAGCCACCTTCGTAAATTGTTACCGTAATACCTATAACTAGATTGGATTTTTCGGTAAGTTCTAAAATTATTGGAAATTCTTGGACCTGATCATTACGAGCCTTTAACGATTATAGCGTCTCAACAGATCATACATGCTTTGTTTGGGTGTTTTACTTTTCGTTTAGGAAGAAGCGAAAAATCTGTGTACACTGATTGTAATGATAGTTTAGATAATGCAGAACACATCATTATTGATTATCTAGGATAGTCAACTAAACGGCTACATATTAATTTGAAATTAAACACAACTATTTCGGCAACCAACAGTAAATTTAATAATTATGAATAGAAGAAATTACATTCGAATTTATAAATTTCTTCAGGAAATAATTTTTGAAAAAGAATCGAATGAAAGAAATATCCAGAATATGAAAAATTCGCAATAAAATCTACAAGAATACTATTAAATAATTAAAATCATTTAAATTTCCACAATTGATATTATGTCAAAGACATACTCTTCTTCTAATGACGAGTTTACCTGTCACTGATCAATGGATATATATCGGGATCATTTAGTTGGGAAACCGCTGTAATGTAGCCGTTCCCACAGTATCAGATGCGATAAACGATCCAATCAGAGATGGAATTTACTTTGTTCGTCTCTGAAATATCTTTAATCGGACCATTTTTAATCAATAAAACCCGAAAACACTTTTAAATATGAACATTTAAAAAAATCTGGAATTAGTTTAGAATACAAACGGAAAATATTTCGGTAAGTGATAGCTCATGTCTGTATGTCTATCTGTAGATTAAACGGGCGCAAGATGTAATTCATTGCATTAATAATGTTATCATATTAACGTATAGAAATTTGGGTAGTATCTTGCAAAATGTACCATATTAGCTGTAGTTAATCGATTTTAGTTTATCAAACGGATTCTGAACGTTAGAAATCAGAAAATAATTTTTTTACTGCAATTATACAAAAAATATCAATCCGATAAATTTCATTTTTGCAAAATCATTTTCAAATTTCTTGTACTCGTTTAAAGTAGACATAATAAGCTATAATTATTTCGCGAAATATCTTCCGTTTGTATTAAAAATTAACATGATTATGAATTTTTTGAAGCTAGTCATTTTTCATTGTTTTCCAGCTTTTCTCGGTTAAGAATGGTCAGTTCAAGGTGTAGTATATAATAGGATTATGGAGGCTTTTCAATTCTCTACAAATGTACTAGTAACAGTAATTCGATTTATTCAAAACTTTTCATTATATAAGCAAATAAAACCAAGAATTCACTTTTTGGTCATTTTTGTTTATAACACATTACCCAAAAAGCAATTTTTGGCGAAATATCCAAAAAATCATTCACTATTGATCTTATATTTTCGAAATATTTCTTACAATTTTACGGTTCATCGTAAGTGGAAAATCTTATTCATTTCTCTTTCAGAAGGCAAAATAGGTTAAAACTAAACTTTTCCTGAAATCCCATTTCCTTGACAATATATGGATTCTTGTTAACCTAGAAATGTTTGTTCCATCTAATAAAAATGACTTCCCTGCAAACTTTAGCCCCATTTATCCGAACTATGCAACCTCGTGAGGGGCTGCAAGGTCTCCGATCTGGTGCCTCCCCGAGTGACCGATAGAGGAATGCCTCCCAGATATGGGTGGTACCGAGGAAATCAGATACTCGAGGCAGAACAAAACTTGCATTAGTGAAAGGCATCAGCTTCGTCAAAATCAGGCTAGAGCGCAAAAGGATTTACTTTGAAATGGTATAGTACTGAAAACGATAAGTGCAGCTGAATTAACAATAACGGTTTTTCCACTGCGGTACAGAAAAGGAACGGAAGCCTTACTCTAAAATATTTTCCAAAAATTCGAATAACTGACGAAAACAATAAATTAGCCCTCATTTCGGGGCATCCCTTAAGTGGGGGAGGGGGTGCGAATAATACCCCCGAATTGTGCATCACGAATAAACCAACCAATTAAATTTTATTTGCTTTTTTATCGCACTTTGGGACCCTCAATTTCGGGTGACAGTGTGCCCCGATTTAACGCCCCACTTCAGAGCTGCCAGACTTGTACATTTTGGTTATTCTAGTAAAGGACAATCTATGTTTAAAATTTGAAGTGGTTTCCTATGAGACACTTTTCTAAGCTCGGCTCACGGTCTATTTGGTTTACTTTTCAAATTCACATAATCGACATGGGGTTACAGTTTGTGAATAGTGAAAAAGGACATCGAATGTACAAAATGTAATTTATTGGAAATGTCAAAACTCCTACAAATCAAATGTCGTGCTCGTGTTATCATCAAAGGTAAAGCTGTAATTGAAGAATCTGTGGAACAGCTTCCGTAGAAGTAGCGGCAGCAATAAACACAATTCGAATTGATGCCACCGACACTGAAGAAGTACCTCATGTGATAATCTCAAAAGCTGCAATGAACCTTTGTCAAGCCGCACTAGGAGCATTTCCGAAAATATCATCAGTGAAAAGAACAGTAAGACGTACCAAACAGCAGCTTGTACTGCTGCGGCGTTACCCCATTCCTTAAGATATCTGGAGCATCCTTGAGGAATACACAAAAGCTTCAAGAGGTAAATTTTTTTTATTGTTTGACTGTGGTCATGAAGATAACGGGATTTTAATATTTGGTACCAATCGATTCTTTAATCGACTAGCCATATCAAAGCATTGATGAGCATTCAAGACGGTACCTTCGTTATTTTATCCACTATATAGTACCTATACATGGCTTAGAATATAATACGGCTGTTCCATTACTATATGCTTTATGACCCAGCAAAACACAGTTCCCCTATAATGCACTTTTGAGTCAACTGAAGTCGCTTGAAGCTTCAGTGGCACTTGAATCAATTGTAATTGACTGACCTGCAATGATAACGCAACGCAATAACAAATCAATTTCCATCTACCATAGTACTTGGTTGATTTTTCCATTTGGCTAAGTGTATATACTGACAAATTCAAAAAAGTAGCGTGCAACAGTGATATCATTAAGACGAAAATTTTGCCATCAAAATGAGATACTTTTCATCCTTGGCCTTTGTTCCGACTCATTTAATTGAATTACTTTTAGAACAATATTTTTCCCTCGGAGGCCAAAGATATCGTGAACTATTTTTAATACACCTGGATAGGTCTACCAGCTAAAAATAGTCGTCGTAAAGCTTCGCGCTTTACATTGAATGTGGAATTGCTATGAAAGTGTTTTAACGGGTCTGCCTAAAACAAATAACGCTGCTGAAGGCTGGCATCGATGCTTTGAAGCGCAAATATCCTGTAGTCATCCCAACATTTGGAAGTTTATAGAAGGAATTCAGAATAAACAAGACATAAGTAAATTGAAAATAGAACAATTCTTACCTGGAGAAGTAGAACCAAAAATGAAAAAATATAAAAACCTCCACGAACGATTAACACGACTAGTACAAGCATTTGATGAAAACAATTTAATATATATTTAATAGTATTTAATTGGTATCACTCAGAATATTTCTGTTAATTTAACTTTCATCAATAAATCTAAAAACTAACGTTTATTTCAAATCGAATCTATAGTCATTGTATATTTTGTTTATTTAGGCAGCGGATTAAAATATTTTAATCCGCTGCCTATTCAATTTTGCCGTATAAAGGGACGTTTTATATGTTTAATAATTGTTTTCGTCGTTGTCAAGGTTGCGGCACAGAAGTTGTGATCTTTTCAAATTTTCTCTTTAAAATTGAACTTACTACGCTAAACGTCAATTTCTATATGGCAAAATTGAATAAAACGTTGTAATACACTCGCGGATAAAATTAACGTTTAACTCGGATATTAACGTGTTTGCAGCAGCGCCGCGCGCGCGCTTAAACCTATCCCTCGTTCAACGTTCATTTTATCCGTTTGTATAATAAATAACTATTATTTGTCTACGTGTTAAAAGCTATACGTTAAAAAAATATTTTTTTTGTATATTTGTTGTTTGTATGTATTATTTGACTAATGAATAAATTACTATTTATCGAATAATTGTTTATCATTTACCCCTAACTAACATTCCATAATATTCAATATTTAAAATACTACTTAAATAAAATGTCTACATTTTAAATAGTCTTATTGTTTGTTAATCAGACAGATAATCTAATTTTTTATCTTCATATTTTCATCAATCTGGGAACATTCGAGATACTGATAATTCCGACTGTTCGACTATTTGTTTATTCGACAAATTGTTTTTCGGCGAATTGTTTTCGGCGAATTAACCTAGACTCCTCCGTTGCCTACTATTAGGAATAATGGAAACAAAGAGTAATTCAAAATACATGACAGAACAGTACTTATAGTACAAGGAACGTACGTAGATTATTGTTGCCTGAAAAACTTGCGAACACCGAAGGTGAGATGAGTAGACTATCGATATCCTGGGGCTAAGTGAAAGAAGATAGACTAGTTCTCGAAAACAAAAATCAAGCAAAGGATACATTTGAGAAGGATTGGATACAAAGGGGAAACTGATCCAATACATATTATATGGAACAAGTGTACCGAAGCCGATTTTAGAGAGGCGAGGGTAGACCACCCACCATACAGTTAGTCGCGAAATCAAACCTATCTCGGATAGATGGCGGCCGATAAGGCACTGTTCAATCTATCATCGCTTAAATATCCAGACTAAATTTAGATAAGCCAACCACCCCCTCCAGTTTTCTCTGCCCCAGTTAATCCAAGGTGAGAACCACTACTTATTTTCAAACAAATGTAAGAGAATTTGAAAATGAAATTTGTGGCTCAGCCGGGATACGAACCCGGATCTCCCAATATCGCGTCAGGTGCTCTGCCAATTGAACTACCGAGACACCTATCAATTTCATTTTCGATGTTCGTGTTAAACGTTTTTGACAGGATGATACGGAGGACGTATTGGTTGTACGCAACACACCGTATCCTCTCACGTTAATAATGTGGTGCCTTACGTGTTCTCTGATATACAAATGAAACAGATGGAAATATGTTCTCGAAATTAATTCAAAGTGATGGTGTATATGAAACAAATGTAAGAGAATTTGAAAATGAAATTTGTGGCTCAGCCGGGATACGAACCCGGATCTCCCAATATCGCGTCAGGTGTTCTGCCAATTGAACTACCGAGACACCTATCAATTTCATTTTCGATGTTCGTGTTAAACGTTTTTGACAGGATGATACGGAGGACGTATTGGTTGTACGCAACACACCGTATCCCTCTCACGTTAATAATGTGGTGTCTTACGTGTTCTCTGATATACAAATGAAACAGATTGAAATATGTTCTCGAAATTAATTCAAAGTGATGGTGTATATGAAACAAATGTAAGAGAATTTGAAAATGAAATTTGTGGCTCAGCCGGGAGTGCTGTCTTGTGCTTCAAGTGCTGTCTCCTATCGAAGGTTAGATATCATCCGGGCTATCTTTACTCTGTCTACTGCTGCTCTAAATAATTCTATTGAACTGCATCGGTACCATTCCCTCAGGTTTGTCAACCACGATATTTTTCTTCTTCCAATACTCCGTTTTCCTTTTATTTTTCCCTGCATTATTACACGTAGCAACTAATACTTCTCCCCTCTCATTATATGTCCTAAGTATTGAAGTTTTCTTGTCTTTATAGTTGTTATCAGTTCACAATCCTTTCCCATTTTTCTCATTACCTCAATGTTTGTTCTTTTTTCAGTCCATGATATTCTCAACATCTTTCTATAACATCACATTTCGAAAGATTGTAATTTATTTTTATGTACTTGATTGAGTGTCCAACTTTCCATTCCATATAGTAATGTTGAGAATACATAGCATCTGAGTATCATACACTGATATACTTAAAGTAATTGCAGAAAATGAAAGAAAAGGTTTAAATTTAATAACATCACTGTTTAATAAAATCTACAGTTCAGACAAGATACTGGTTAAGATCAACATTTATAACAATGCCAAAAAAGCCGAACTATTCATATTCATAGTGAGATGTTTATAGAATGATAAGTCTCATGTCCCACGTTCTCAAAACTTTTTTAAGAATCATTCATACATGAATTTACAGAAAATGCGAATACCAAATGGACAACACTCAGTTTCAATCTCGTAATGGATTGGGAACGCACGCAGCTCTATTCTTCCTTAATGTACTAACACAACGATGCAAATACATGAACGTAAACGTGTCTATACATGTTTTATAGTTATAGAGTACATAAAAGCATTCGACTGTGTTAAAGATCAAAAGATGCTCAGAACTTTATTGGCATTAAACAGTGGTGATAAACAAACTACATCGGAAGAGATATTGATTACAAAAGGTGTTCGGCAAGGTTGCGTCTTGTCCCCACTGCTTTTCACTCTATATCAGAGGCTATCTTTAAAGAGGCACCAGACAGGGTTCAAAGAGAAATTAAGATCAATGAAACTACAGTGAACAATATTAGATACGATGATGATACATTTATAATAGCACACAATTAACAAGACCTACAAAACCTAAAAAAAGAAAAGAGAAGAACCTTTATCCCAAATTCTTTATCACTAACATAATTCGAAAAGGAATAGAACTTTTGTTACAAAGAAGTCAAATTCCATCGACAAATGATAGCTCATCACGCAATAATGACAATACCTTTTATATTAAGTTGCCGTACCACGAGGCCTTGTATAATACCACTAACGTTTTATTTCGTAGTCTCAAGATAACTCCTGCGTGGTTTTCCTTCAAAACTCTTCAGGATATAATTTTTTCGAAGGTCAAAGACATAAAAGATATCAATAAAACCAGCTGCGTAGTATATCAAATTTCTTGCTCAGATTGCAGTAACAATACATCTTACATAGGAGAAACTAAACAGTATGTTAAAAAAAGAATATATCAACACCAATTACATATCAACAAAGATAACAATGACTATTCTGGTTTGGTGGATCATTCCCTGACTATGAATCATTCCTTTGATTTTGATAATGTGGTTATACTAGAAAGAGAGCCTAATTTTTATAAATGGTTAATTTTGGAAGCAATACATATTATGAAGACACCCAATAACGTTAATAGACAACATGACTTCCATAACATTGCTAAACAGTATAAATTCTTAATTGATCAATAAGAGTTTACGTTTTCTTCAACAACTAGGGAGTTACCAAGACATCTATCAACCCCTGGTGAATCTTGCATTTTTTGTTAATAATAACAATTGGTGTTCCAATTGACAATTTGACAAGTGTCAAATTCTTTCACCATTTATTGATTTGTCCATCGCAAATTTAAGGATTTTAATGTTGAAGACCTTTAAAATAGTCTTTTGAATTTGTTGTATCACATACTTATCTAAACAATTGTAGCGCCATGATTATGTCCAGGGTCTTGGACGAAACGTCGGCTAGATTAAAAATTGATTTTTGAAACAATTGTTTCATTGGGGGTTCCCTCGAGAAAAATCACCTGACCTTATCATTAAGTTCTTAAAGAACTTATAAGTAACTATATTCTATTAAGTAATTATTAAATTATTAGTAATTAATAGAAATTAATATTAAGTAACGAATTTCTATTTTTGATTAGATCATGAATAATGGCCCCATGGTTTTACTATTGACATGGTTACACTACCTATCTGTATACGTTGTAACAAAATCGCATAGTGTCTACCGTTAATCGCTCTCCATTAACATGTTATGGTTCATCGACCACCATCCTACAAATGTAAGTTAACAGTTACATCACTCATACTCACCCATTACTCTTTTGTACTGTAACAGTTTCCATGATTATGCTTGTGAGCACAAGCGAAACGTCGGAACTATTAAAAATACGACAGAAGTGAACTGCGTTTCATCTCTACTTTGGGAATAACTTGAGAATTTGGTCTAGCTATAGCAGCTTTCGATATGTACCTATATGGACGAATGCTGAAAATTTCGTGGGTACCACGGATCAACAATATCCACAATTACCATTTGGATCGCCAACCATCGCATGAATAGGGCGTGGAACGGAAGAAAATTTAAACTATTTGCTTTAAATAAATGGAATCTTAATAGCTGCGAATCAGAATGACTTCACAAAATTGTATTCTAGTTTGATGACCTTCTAGTTTAAGGGCTTACGTAAGCTTGTAGGGGAGTATGTCATAATTACGATGGATCTATTGAACAGAAGCATGAGTTAACCCTTAATCGCCTTCTGCACTTTTGAGGGAAGCTAGAGGTATGCGTAAAAATAGGTTAACACATTTATGATGTTACGTTCTTGTTCTTTGGAAGTTAGAGGCTTAAGTAAATCTCGTTTCGTTTCCGGGTTTTGGCCCAGAACTGTTGAAATAATTTTGTAAATGTACAAATTTGCTGCGGTTGTAAATGTTTGTAAATCTGGATATATTTCATGGAAGCTTCTACATGTGCTTGTTATAATTTGATCATACTGACCATGAAGAGTAAACAGTTTCGCCAAAACTTCATATGAATAGCTATTGCTTTCCATTTTCATTCCTTCCAATTCAAATTGTCGTTACTGAACGCGTTAACGTTTTATTATCGATGCATCAACGATGCATATTATCGATGCAACCAACGATGCATGTTTATAATAACATGTTCGATGGTATTTCATGGCTATCTAAAACAAAATGTGGTAAAATAATCCCATTTTTACAGTAACATTTCATTTTCCGAGAACCTGACAACGCCATATACATGTGTATCAGGTACAATATGTACATAATTTAGGATGAGTTATACAAGAGGCGGTGGATAGTTATGCACTGAATTGCTAACTAGGTTCTGAATAACTTCTCGGATGTTCCAGTTATAATTTCCATTTCGGCGTTCTAAGAGTTTCTGCTTTCTTAAAAATTTTTTTTATTAAAGGTTGACATTACTCATTAATATACATCCTTTCAAACTAACATTCGACTTATCGACCGTACCACTGACTCCAAGTGAAAAAAATCCAATTATTTCTCGCGCCAAGTGAATACTTCACCCTTCCAATTTAACTTCCTTAAACATAAACAACGTACGTTATACGCGTCGAGTGTTCGAATGGAATAAATATTACACTAATTTAAACCGTAATACGTCCAGAGTTCACGAAGTTGTGACGCAGGAGGATTAACATCGGGGTATACATTAGACTCCCGTTAACGTCACCGATCCAACCGGGTGGAAATCCCGTAACGAGAATGGGATCGCCGAGGGATGATGTTTCATTTTGTAGATTATAACGGAGCCGTCGATATAGGTTCTTATAGGAAAATAATTCGAAAGGGTGAGTAAGCTTTTAACGTTGTATGTCATATCTGTTGATTTTTCTAAAGTGTTTGAAAAAATTAACCACGAGCTTCTTCAAGTGAAAGTTCAATACTTTGGATTCACTGTTTAAAATGTACAATTTTATATAAATTTGTTGAACTGTCACAAATTAACACGTTATTTCTGAACGTTATCTACTAAGTTTTATAAGTTTAATTACATTCGCTAGCTGCATAGGATTAGTTTTAATTGCCATCGGAGGCAGCGCACACAAAATGCACTGTAATTTCTTTGCAATGACAACCTATAACACTATATATAACATATAACACTCAATAAAATCTGAATTTACCGAGGACAATCGAAAAGAGCCCGTTGTCTCTATACAAAAGCATGGGACTTATCTTTTTGCTTATTCAGAAACGCCCTGGTATTTTTAAAATGCAGGTGTTCAGTTGCCCAAGTGAAATCATATATGTGAATGTATGGATATGTACAGATAAAGAACTAGAGGGTCCATTGGACCGCAACATTTTTTTTACGGCGGCGGCACTTCGTTTGTATTTTCATCTTTTTCTAAGGTGCAGGTGTACGGTCGATCAGTGAAATCGTGTACGAGGAAGTACGCGAGACTCTACGGATACTGGATGGTCCACTGGACCATAAGTGGACCATAACACAGCGGCCACGTGTGCTTCCCTTGTGATCTCTTCTTCTGCACTTATACTCCAGAAAGCAGTGGTGTGTGAATGTGTGTGCCATTAGTTTGTGCGATTTGGAAGTGAATTCATTGTTAGAGTTATTATCCGTAATGATACGCCCATGGAGGACCGGGCGGCATGGCTTTTCACCACTTAAAAAGCCATTAAGTGTTTTTTTTTGCTGTTCCAGTTGAGACTGGACAAAGTACACCGTATATGTGGGGCAACTACGTTGGGACGACCACTATTGTGCCGGCCAGCAAATGGTGACGTGCAGAATGCGGGTTAATAATGTAGTTTATTAAAACACAACATTCACTAAGAGTATGCCAGTGGACCCCGTACTATTGAACACAAGGACATTCAGATTTATATTTTATATAATATCTTCGTCAAATCTCAAACACAAGTAAAAATGTCTTCTGAGCTGTAAGTGGTCCAAAATAATTTGAAATACCCAAAATAGGCAAAGGAAAGGGGTTATAGTGGCAAGTGAAAAATTTCGCAGACAAAATTAAAGTTGATAACGCTTATGTCTACTTTGACATCCCTAAAAATAATAATAATGTCTAGTATCATTTCACATTATTTTCAAATTTATGCTCACGCCCGTTTATCTGAAACAGACGAGCAAAGGGAAGATAGACTGGAAACTCTCAGATTAAGAAATGCTCAAGCCCGTTTATCTGAAACAGACGAGCAAAGAGAAGCAAGATTGGAAATCGAAGGAGTACGCATTGCTCCATGAAGACAAATAACGCACGCTGATTGAAATCATTTTCATGGAGTGTGGAAAAGGGATGAGACAGGGTCGCCCCCGAGCGAAGGCGAGTACCTACATCGGTTATAAAAAATAACTACAAAAAAAATATTTTTTCCCTTTTCATAACATTCTACAACATAATCACAGCAATGCAATGCATGGGATTGAAATAAATTATTTGTTTTCTGGGTAAATCTATATTCGCTAGCTTTACTATTTTTATTTGCTCATTGCTCATTTATTTCATATCAAACTGAGCCACAGCGAAGCGTGGTCGGGTCACGGCTAGTTTTTAATGAAAACGCATACATTCTTCTGTATCCTATTACCTAAAAACAAACTTTTGAACGTTATTTTAAAGCACAGCTGTGGTAAAAATTATGGAAAACATCTTGCCTATTTAATTGAAGTAATAATACAGTAAAACCTTCTAAGAGAACAACTACATTAAAATAGCGACTTCACAATCAGCTTTAAAAATTAGAATAACCCGATTGCGAATATTGAAAACCTAATGACGTAGTAGCATCGTTTTAAACAGACAAAAACAATTAAATAAACAAAAGTAATACCGTACGTGATATCAAAAATTATCTTGGTCAAGGGTTGCCATGGAATGTAAAACGGTTGTTTTAGCTTAAATCATCCTTTTGAAATAATTCTGTTATTGTCAAGCTACACTCACATCATCAATAACTTTAGCACAACGACGTGACAGATTTTGACACTCAAAAAATGATTGACAAATGTAGGATGGGAGCTAATACAATCATTTTAAAATCCATGACCACCCTTGACCACGGTAATTTTTGATATCACGGTACAAGCTTCGACGCACGTGACCAAGTGACGTCATATATACTAACTGCAGCGGGTGGTAGATATACAACTAATTTACTATTAAAATTCGAAATAAAATCGCGCACCTATTTTAATTTGAGCAAAATTGCATGATGTTGTCTTCCGGTCCTAGGTTCGGTCCCATTCACCGATCAGCTGATTTTATTTACTTCTTCTTTCGTCGATATTAAATTTATGAGTTGCATTAGATCCAAATCGGAAATATGAATTAATTACGAAATATGCATTTATTTCCATGTGAAAAATAAGAATTGGGTTCATTCTCGTGTCCGGTGTCGTGAAGCTCAGTGCTAAATTGAAGTTTAAACAAATAGTCGACGATTATTCATACATTATGCGTCCCTATGAAATTAGGCCAGGTAAATATAGTAACTGAAAACTAGGTTTATCTATTCAGTGATATATTTGAGGGGATTTTAGTTAAAATTAGTAGTTATATAGGTTTGTAAGATGTGCAAGGCGGACGTGGGCCTGGTTCCCCTCATAGCTATATATATATATATATAGACGAGTTATTTACAGCTCTGGTGGCCGTTTCTCGCATCCTAATTTCCAAGCCTTTTTGTCGCGCCAGTCGCCTTCTTTTAACCCTTTTCTGTCCATGGCTTCTTTCACTTCTGTTTCCCAGGCGCGTTTTGGTCTACCTCTTTTCCTTCTGTTGGGCGGAGACCACTCTAATATTCTTTTTGGCCATCTATCGTTGGACATCCGATTGACGTGCCCATACCATTTCAGTTTTTTTATTTCAATAGTTTCCAATGTACTTATGTCTATGCCCATTTCCTCTCTGATATCAGTGTTTCTAACTTTGTCTAATCTTGTTTTCCGGCAGCATCTTCTCCAGAAGTCCATTTCCATGGCGTTTATGCGTGAGCTATTACGATTCGAGATTTCCCAAAGCTCAGCTCCATAGGTAGCTATACTTTCCACTATGGTTTTGTAAATCCTAATCTTATTTGCTTTTGATATTTTCTCGTTCCATAGGGTGCTGTGTAGCTGACGGATAGCTGTCCTACCTTGTCCGACTCTGCTGATTATTTCCGCATTGCTTCCTCCTGTGTCCGTCAATTTTACCCCCAGATATTTAAATATTCGTGTGTTTCTGATTGTGCCGTTTCCCAAGATAAGATCAGATCCTGTTCCTCCCACTATTAAATATTCTGTCTTTGTGCTGTTGATTGGCAGACCCCACTCCTTGTATTCTTCATATAGCTTTCTAACCATATAGTGGATGTCCATCTCGTCTTCCGCCAACACAACTTGGTCGTCTGCGAAATGTAAGCTGAACAGTCTCTTATGTCCTATCGGTACTCCGAGATTTGAGCACTTCTTACTCCAGCTTTCTAAAGCTCCTTTCACGAATATTTTAAACAGTGTTGGGGCTATGCAACAGCCTTGTTTAAGACCTTTCGTAACGCGGAATTCTCGTGATATTTTACTACCCATTTTTACTCTGGCGGTCATATTTTTATATAGCTTCTGGACTGCTTTAATATAGTTCGATTTTATTCCCTGTCTCTCCATGGTTTCCCACAGTCTGCTTAGGGGAACGTTATCGTAGGCTTTAGTTAGATCTATAAAGACTGCGTGGGTTTCCATATTATGCGCAAGTCTTTTTTCTACTGTCTGTTTGAATGTAAAGATGTTATCCACACATGACCTACCGGCTCTAAACCCGCATTGTTCTTCGTTGTCCTTAAACTGGCTTTCTATTTTCTCCTTTAAGATTTTCCCATACACTTTTGAAATGGAGTTGATAACACTGATTCCGCGATAATTTGAGCACGATCGTCTGTCGCCCTTCTTATAAATATTACTGATATAAGCGATGTTCCATTCTTCTGGTGGGTCTTCTCCACGGATAAATTGATTAAATACATATGCTAAGAGTTCGTACAAAATATCTGGTGCATACTTCAGTAGCTCAGCCGGTATACCTCCAGGGCCAGGAGCCTTCCCGTTTTTTAACTCAGAAACAGCTTTTTTTTACTTCAGTCGGTGTTAATTCGTCCTCTTCGTGCAGCAGACTGTCTTCCAGTTGGGTGGTCTCAGAGTCTTCTGTTGTGTTAGGTAAGAAATTTGGTCTGTTTTCCGTTAGTAGATCCTCATAGTATCGTACCCATTTGTCTAATTGGATGTTGTTTGGAGTTACTTTTTCTTTACTATTAGTCCTGAGGCTTTTCAACACTTTCCACGCTTCCCTTGACTTAGTCGACCCTATGTAGTTGTCTAAGTGTCCACATGTTCGATTCCACGCTTCGTTCTTTTCTTTTGTTACAAGTTTTTTGACCTCTCTATTTGCTGTCACATATCGTTTTCTATCATCTGGGTCTTTTGTGTTGAGCCATGTTTGGTATAGCCTTTTTTTCTGGCTAACAGCTGATTCTACTTCTGGACTCCACCATTGGGGGTAGTTTTCTTTTTTGTGATTGTCTAATTCTCCGATGGCTTCCGACGCTGCTTCGTGAATGATCCTAGTTATTTCATTATACATATCTACAGCAGATGAATAGTACACTTCTTTTAGTTTTGCACACAGGCGCCACTTATAGAGGAAAACGGTTGATTCACTGTTAAAGCTTTGTAAGTTATACCTTGGGACATTTAGGTCCATAGCGTATTCTTGATGTTGTCGGTCGCCTCTTTTTAATGTATTGTAGTAGGGCAAATATATTTTTGCACGAACCAGGAAGTGGTCAGACCCGCATTCAGCTCCTCTATGCACTTTCACATCTTGAACTTCTAGATTTGTATTGTGTCTGCACACTACATAGTCAATTATAGATTTGAGCCGACGTGTGGGTTGAGTCCAAGTGTACTTATGGATGTCACGGTGTTCGTAGAATCCATTTAGTATTCTTAGGTGAAGTTGTTCACACATCTCGATCATTCTTTCCCCGTTATCATTTATTACATCTTCCCCGTACTTGCCCACCACAGTGTCATCATCTTTCCTGCCAGTTCTCGCGTTCATGTCGCCCAACAATATGATTTCGTTTCTTTGGCTTATATTTCCGATAAGCTCCGTCAAGGTTTCATAAAACTCATCTTTCACATCGCTTGGTGAATCGTCTGTTGGGGCGTATACTCCTATTACCATCAAGTTGCGCCCTTTCCACAACATATGAAGCTTCACTATTCGTTCATTAACCTGTTCCCAGTTTTTTATATATTTAGAGAGGTTCTTTTTCACTAAAATGGATACTCCAGCTCTAGCTCTCTTTCCTTTCTCTACCCCACTGTATATATGTATATAATCGTCGATTTCTTCAGAGCCTTTTCCCTTTTTCTTGGTTTCTGTTAGAACTGTGATATCAGAGTTAAATTTAGCAAATCATTATCCTTTTCCGTTTGCCTTGTCGTCTTCGTGAGCAGTCCGGCTTTTTCTCTTTAGGACGTTTAGCATTGTATATTTTTTCTAAGGGTAGAGGAGCTGGCCCTACGCCTAAACCCCCTGCCAGGAGGACCGGAATTTTCTTTTAGGGTTTATTCCCTTAGCCAATCGGTTCCAGTTTTCAGGCGCCAGAAACTCGCCTAACACCCTCTCTCGTTTGCTACATCACGTACATCCATTGTACGCCATGTACCCGGTGGTTACGCGACGCATTGTCTTCGGGGACGTGAGAGTAGGATTTGTTGGCAGAGCTGAGTTCTATTCCTAGAACCTCTGACTCATTCGTCAGAAATCAGCGGACATTACTCAGAGTTTTTGTGCTGTACAAGCATTGGCATCTTGTACTGCCTCTGAGGTCCTGTACCAACCTTCAACCACCTCATAGCTATGTCAAGTCGAATTAAACAAGCCATATTATTGTTGATTCAGATAAAAATGCACTAATATCGCCTGTTAAAGTGTTAAAGGATATTGATCATTCCAAGACTGAAACAATACAATACTAGTGTAGTAAAGCTGATAAGGGACCACATGAAGTATTTATAAGTAGTAGCCATGGTCATAAAGTCATAATATAGGGATTTACTGTGCACTAAGCATAGTCAAAAATATACCAAAACCTAAATTAGAAAATATGATCAAATTAGATCGTAAAGGGAGGAACAGAATATGTGGTATATTTTCGGATTATATGTCAACTAATAAGCTTACATAGGATGGGGGTCGTGGTAAATTAAGGTATGTGGCATTTACACCGGCCAATAGAGTCACTTGTAAATTCCTAATTAGACAGGTCGATCCTTCCGAATAAGAGGAAGAGTTAATGAAAAGTATCTTAACCGGATCAAAGAATAATATGAAGTTACTACGGGTTAGACGCCTAACGGCCAGGGATAGAAAATCACGAGGTGAACTTCATACCGACATCATTCGCTTAAGCAAACTCAGATACCTCCATTTCAATGGAAGTTAACATTTATGGGTTGGGTCCCTATAGAACTTTTCGTTTCATCAGTCCAGTCATTCAGTGTGCGAACCGTTTCAAGTTCGCACACTGAACATCGGTTCTTGTTCATCCATCCGACACATGGATGTCCAATATAGAGGCAAGGAAATTTGTTCCACTTGCACCAAAGGACTTCATGAAGAGGGGCGCGAAAATTGTATATTTTGTAAATGCTCTGATTGGTGTAGTACCTGCAAAAGTTGTCGTGAGGCAAAAAAATATAAGCTTAGTTATAGCAGTAGAAAATAAAAGTTTTTCTGAAGCAAATGGAATATATATTCTAATCCAAGATTGAGAAATAGCAACGGCTTTGGTATTGTTTCCTATCAGCAAGAATTTCCCAAGCTAAATCACTTATTTATCCCTATTCAACAAAAAAAACATGTTTGATATTTCCCCGGATAAGCTGACCTAGGCACAAGCCCCATATAGAGGTAAAAGCAAAAAAAGAAAATCCGCATTTCAGTGCTAATATATTACAAATTTCTTATCTTCCTACATAAATTAAAGGAGCAGTAGAACAATTTGATTTAGTATTACTCATCGATGGGGAAGAAACTAGGATTAGTTATCCTTTAAGGAATTCAGTTTCAGATCTAAAATATAACATCTAAAAACATATCAAAGTGGAAGGAAAGAACAAGCCTTGGGTCCATCACATGGGCGGTCGTCCGGGGGTCTTTTTCCTGTTGGTCGTCCGTTCATGCAAATTCTGGCTTATCTTTCTTCTGTCATCCTCTTCACGTATTCTTTCCACTTTTGCTTTCCTTCTTTACTCCATTTTATAACATCCTGGATATTACATCGTTCTCATACAGAAATGTTCCTTTGTCTATCTCGCAGATCTTCATTTAATATTGACCTCATTATCTTCATTTCCGTCGTCTTATTTTTATTTTGTTTGGCTTTTTCCGTTTCTGCCCTTGTCTCGGTGGCATATGTAAATATTGGTATTATCATAGCCTTTATACACTGCTGTTTTCGCATTTATTCTTATATATTTGTTTCTTCATATGAAGTCTCTCTGGCATCCCGCCACTTGTGTTGTTTTTGCGTATTGTATTTTTACCTCTTCAAACGTATTGCGATGATTTGTGTGAATTCGTTTTCCAGGTATTTAAAGTGCATCACTTGTTCTATTATTTAATTCTTTGTTTGTAACTTACAGCGTCTTGGTCTCTGGCTGTAACCACACACTTCGTTTTTCGTGTTGATGTCTGCATGTTGTATTCCTTGGCTGTCAAGTTAAATTGGTGCACTAATCTTTAATAGTTGTCCTCGTTATCTGCTATTAACACTGCGTCGTCTGCATAGCACCTTATATTAATATTGTGGGTACCCATTCGATTGCCTCGTTTGGGTCTAATAGGCTGTTTAATTATATCCATTACGAGGTGAAGCAAGAAGGGGCTGAGTGAGTCTCCTTGTTTTATGCCTTCATTTAATGAAAGTGAATTCTTCTATCATGCCTTAGGACGTTCTTACTCTAGTTGTAGTATTTGTGTACATGTCGTTTATTAGGTTTATAATTTGCATCGGTATATCTTTTACCTCCAATATATCGAGTATATCTTGCTTTTTTACGCGATCAAATGTTAATGTTAGGTCAACAAAACAGAAAAATACTGGGTGGATGTAATCGATTGACTTTTCCATTATTTGGAGTACCTACTATGAAGATCGCATTTGTTGTGCCTCTGCTCTTCCGTAATCCTTGTGGATCTTCCGCTATTTCGATTCTTCTCTGCATCCAATCAAGAATAACTGTCGTCAATAATTTTAGAATAGAATAAAGAATAGAATAGATAATAGAACTATTGAGAATAGTGATTCTTCGATAATTGTCCATCGTCTGGCGATTACCTTTTTTGTGAATTGGTATCGTAATACTGTTTTTCCATGGGATTGATATTTCAGAAATTTGTAAAATTTTTTCAAGGAGTGGATGTAGCTGTTCTATCAGTATAGGACCACCATACTTTATCATGACGTTTGATATTGAGCCAGGTTCTGGGCTTTTCTTGTTTTTTAGTTTATTTACGCATTCTCTTATTATTTCTAACGGTATTCTTACTTCGCTGTTTCTTGAATTGGCAGTTTTGTTAGTTAGCTATCTGGTTTGTAGTTTATTCGAAATGTTTTCCCTGACGCTTTGTTAATGTTATTGATGTTAATATACTCATTAACAGGTTTCTTTTGTTTCTGTAGCTTCTCCAGGCGCGCTTCTGTGTGCCATATAGGTCGTGCTCCATGTCTTTTGTGTAACGTTCCCAGTAGTCTTCTTTTTGTTCCCCAATTTCCTGGTTTATTTTATTTTAAAAATATATTCTATAAATCTAGTCATGAAGCTTTATAGGACCATAAAATAACCGACCAGTTGCCCACAATGTACTCATTCTATAAAGGAGACCATCGGGGGAGAGAAGCGGTAAAGGGAAAGAGATATAACTTTAATAAGGCCAGATGGGAGGAATATTCCAATGTGATTGAAAGGGTACTAAAGGCTGAGAAGGTTGTGGAATATAACTCATTAATAAACATATTCAGAAAGGCAAGGGACCGTTCAATACCTTTGTATAATGCAAAATTTTCCAATTCTGGAAAAATAGCATCTTGGTGCGATGATGAGCGTAAGGAATTAATTAAGGATCGGAAAAGGGTACTTTAGGAGTATTATCAGAATTCTAACTTCGAATGTAAAGAGGATAGGCAAAACTTAGAAGGGTATTCGAAGGGAAGGAAAATGAAAAGTTTAATTTTTTTTATACCCCTTAAAAGGGAATGACCCATATCCTCTATATAGACAACGATGAAACAGTTGGCCTTCAGGTTAGCAATTAATGATACCAAAAGCTTCCCCACGTAATTTTTAGCTTCTCAACGTGGTGGAGGGGATAGCAGATCGTTTTGAAACCGAAATTTCAAATTGGACGCGCAAAATTTTTTTCGATATCTCGGCTTCTAAGCAACGTAGAACCTTCATTTTTTTTTTAATTCTGGGGTAACTCGACAAAATATTAACATCTTAACTTATTTTCATCGCCGTGGAAAATTGGAAAATCGCGGAAAATTGAACAAACACAATTATACGAGGAAGAAGGGGATTCAAAGTCGTAACCACAAAACGTATATAATTGTATCCAGAAGGTTACCGGTTTCGGCTATGCCATCATCAGACCTTATAGTACTAAAACAAATGTTGGAACTAACTAAACAAAGTAAAAGAAAAAGAAATAGAAATGCATTACTTACAAGAATAAAAATAAAACAGCACATAAACAAAACACGCAATCACGGTCAAACGGTCACGAACGTTCCGCTAGGCAATGTCAAGTAAAAGGTCAAGAGAAAACCCAAACTCAGTGACAACTGATCTCATCATAAAACCGAACATAAACAATAAACACAAAACCCAAGACAGTCAGGAAACAATAAACAGTGAAATTAAAACTTAAAGCGGTAAATATAAAACTATTAAATGACGATACGTTACCGAATAAGACTAGCACTTAGAGGGAGAAATTTAAAGTATTAATGATAGTGTGGGTCGGGAAGTAAGTCTGATCATTCAAACAATTTATATTAGGGTCTTTTACCGCTCTAGTGATTTCCAAGATTTCAAGTGCATTTAATCTAGGACCTTTATCACAGATGTGTAAAGCAGAAAAATTTTTATCAACACTAAAATCATGTAAGGTGGAAATCACATGATTAGCAAAAGAAGAATTAGTATTCGATATATCTGTTCCTTTATAAGTGTTGATTAATTTAGAATGGTCTCTGATTCTGATTTCAAACGTTCTACCTGTCTGTCCAATGTAAGAAGACTTGCAATTAGCACAATCAAGTCTGTATATGCCAGATTTCTGTAATATTGGAATTTCATCTTTAACATTTACTAAAAATTTTTTAATATTGTTGGAAGTTTTAAATGAAATTAAAATGTTTTGCTTTCTAAAAATTTTTGCTATTTCAAATGACGGGTTACCAAAAAAATGAAGAGATCTATAAGTTATGTCTGTTTTATGGGGATCTGAAATTATGTGTTGCGTTAACCTAAATCTATAGAAAAATTTGTAAAAAATCTTTTGTAAAATAGCCAAAGGAAAATCATTATAAACCGCTAATTGTTTAATAATATCTAATTCTTTCTTGAAACTATCATCATTTAAAGGTATGGTAAACGCTCTGTGAACCAATGAATTGAACGCTGCTGATTTATGTGAAAAAGGATGTGAGGACTTATAAGAGATCAAACAATCTGTAGCTGTCGGTTTCCTGAAAATCTCAAAGTCAAAACGATTGAAAGTAAGGTTTTTAATCAAGCGGAGATCTAAAAACGCTAAGCTGTTATCTTTTTCTAATTCCATAGTAAACTTAATGTTAGGGTGGAGCGAGTTTACAAAATTTAAGAAAGAATCTATTAAAACTAAGTTACCGTTGAACAACAATAAACAATCATCAACATAACGAAAGTAAAAAATTATTTTAGAAGCCAATGGATGGGTAAAAAACTTTGTTTCCAAATTGTGCATGAAAATCTCAGATAAAAGTGGAGAAAGGCAACTTCCCATTGCCAAACCCGTTTTTTGCCAGACCCTAATATAAATTGTTTGAATGATCAGACTTACTTCCCGACCCACACTATCATTAATACTTTAAATTTCTCCCTCTAAGTGCTAGTCTTATTCGGTAACGTATCGTCATTTAATAGTTTTATATTTACCGCTTTAAGTTTTAATTTCACTGTTTATTGTTTCCTGACTGTCTTGGGTTTTGTGTTTATTGTTTATGTTCGGTTTTATGATGAGATCAGTTGTCACTGAGTTTGGGTTTTCTCTTGACCTTTTACTTGACATTGCCTAGCGGAACGTTCGTGACCGTTTGACCGTGATTGCGTGTTTTGTTTATGTGCTGTTTTATTTTTATTCTTGTAAGTAATGCATTTCTATTTCTTTTTCTTTTACTTTGTTTAGTTAGTTCCAACATTTGTTTTAGTACTATAAGGTCTGATGATGGCATAGCCGAAACCGGTAACCTTCTGGATACAATTATATACGTTTTGTGGTTACGACTTTGAATCCCCTTCTTCCTCGTACAAAGATGAGCCACTTTGGGAAAGCAGACAACCTTCGTAGTTTAAACACAATTATCTTTCTATTTTATATTTTTATTTAATTAATACTTTTTCATCGCCTTCGAAAATCCCGGATAAATTAAATACATACAATGATCACAATTTTTTTACAATTTAAATGATAATTTTTTGCAGCAGTCTTTGTTTGCTCTAGATCTATTTTTGCAAAAAAAAAACAATAAGACAACAAAATAAAACAAACATTTATTTAAAACCAAAATAAACAATTATCGAGATATTAATTAAACAGATTCAGAGGTAACAGTAAATGTTCAAAATATGAATCCTCACTTAACAGTTCAACTATTCATTTTTCAAAACCTCTCTTACATAACATCTCTGCATTTTGGATGATCACATAGGCAACTCGTTAATAAATCTAAAGTAACGAGAATGGTAATTTCCCTTAAAAAATAGAATTAACACATAACGAATTAATTTGCCTAAAATATATGCCGATGGTACATTTAAGTATTGTGCAAAGTTTTTTTTTCAAATGAACAAATAACACAGGAATTTTTACAGGAATTTAAAAAAAAAAGAAAAATTGTTCTAAGTCAATTTGCACCAAAGTTAGCATTTCTTTTTAATTAATAAATAATTTATTAGTAACTATTCAGAAATTAAGCCTCGGCATTTTACACTCAAAAAATCACATTTTCACAAAACATCACTAGTTGGAGAATGTGATGGGGAAACTTAACAATTTGAGACATCAAAAGATGGAAAAGCCACTTCAAATTCTATCACTACTCTATATATTTAGATCTAGTTGACGGAATTTAATATTTTTTTAATTGGTATGTACTCTATGGGTACATTACAAGTATATAATTCGTTCATCATTTTATTAATAAATAAACAGCGTAATTTAAGCAAACAAAATTTCTTTCTTCAAAGCATTAATATTTTGCTCTGATTTTTTCTTTTCGTTATCCTAAGAATAGATTATTACCACTTCCATCAGTAACTACTTTTCATAAACAATGTTTTGTTAAAAGTAAGCTAATCTATTCTATTTCTATTTTCAATAGAATTTTTTTATTTTAAAAATTTAATATTACCTCAAAATTTATCTAAGAGGTAATATTAGTTATATATACTAATTAAAACTTAAGTTATATGTTATTGAATTTTTTTAGTATATGACACTTTTGTTTGTATAAAAACATGTATTTGTTAAATAAATATTGTGAAAACTGAAATGAAATATTAATATTTTGTATAATGAAGTTTCAATATTATTTTTACCAATTATGTAATTATGTAATATATGAATGATGTGGTGTGTTACATAAAATTAAAGGTACAGGATATTGATCGAGTTGGAAGGGGCTTCCTCATTTTTGTTCAATTTTTAAGTTCCCCCTCCACACTCTCCGACTAGTGATGATCTGTGAAACTGTGAACCTTTGACTTTAAAATGGCGCTAGTAAGATATTGTAACGTTTATTTTCTAATTTATTTACATTGATTGTACACTAATTTATTTAACACACTTCGCTACTTGTATACTAGACTAGACACTACTTAATTTATTTGTACTGCTCCGCTTTCGGATCGTATGTCGCGTTCACGTCTGCTTCTCTACTTCTAATCGTTCTCCTTGATCACAAGCCCGCTTATATATACACCTTGATTCTGATCTAGAACCTTCTCGTATATTCTTTCATAGTTCTGGATTGTTCTTTTAATAATGTTTACGTAGGAAATATTCAGGTCTTAAATTACTTTCCGTAAACAACAATCCGGGAGGATTCATGGAGCTGTCTTCTACGCGTCGTGGTAATTCTTTTGAAGTAGCCGCTTCACTCGGAGCGAGTAAACATGTGTCGCGTTGTTTACTTCTCGCATTACACTGCCCCCGCCTTAGAGACGTTTCGTCTCGGAACGTATCCCTGGTAGGCTCATGCAGGAACCTGCAGTTAGCCCCCCGCTTACAGCGAGACGTGGCGTCAAAATAACAGGGGACCGTCTTCCCGAGTCGACATAGTGCAGGCCCAAAACAGCAGACTAAAACTTCCACTCCGGTATTCTTCAACACTACTTCCAGCATATTCCGGACAACCCTCCAGTCCAGCTGATCTCGTCCAGCACCTAACTTGGGGACAGCTAGCTTCCTGATGTCGAGCTCCAGCAGTCGGTCTCGTAGCCTATGCAAGGTTCGCCATACATCGTGATAACATGGTTTAAGGGACCCGATCTTCTTCGTAACCAGATAAAAGATGTGTCTCACGTTGTCACGTAGTTCCAGAACCTTGCCAATTTCCGGGAGTTGCGCTCTGAGTTGTTCCAAGCGCCCGTACTTCTTCTTGAAAACCGTGGCGATACCTCGTGACATTACCAGGTCGGCGGACACACAATGGGCCAACGAGTATTCTTCAGGTACGCTGAACAAATCCTGTTGTTTTTCACAGGTTACCCCATACCGTGCTTTTCCGGTACCCCCGTAGGCGCTCATAAATTCTTCGAACGAAAGTTCGTTCTCCTGCGCCAACGTGTTTCTTACTCGGGGAACCTCCGCCTCATCGTGCGACCCCTCATAGGGTGCCAACCGATTGAAGTGCACCACTCTCGGCTGCCGTTTGGTAGTTTGCTTACCCGGTAGACCACGTCATTGATTCGTTTCTTCACAACATAGGGACCGAAACGTCCTCGTCCGGTCTAGCGCCAAAGATTAGATCACAGGGCAGTTTAAGTTCTCGCCCCAACAGGACTTTGGCTGGAGTTTGTCCTGTCGACTCACTAACGGCCGAGCGGTAGGCCATCAGGAAGAACGGCACGTGTTCGTCCCAGTCTCGTTGATGTGACGAGACCATTTTCGCCAGATAGCGGTTGAGGGTGCGATTCATCCGTTCGACCATGCCGTCAGACTGAGGGTGAAGGGCCGTGGTTCTTGTTTTTCGTACCCCAAACTTCTCACAGATCCTCTGGAATAGACCACTCTCGAAGTTTCTTCCTTGATCCGAGTGTAATTCCATGGGTACTCCAAACCGGCAGATCATCTCCTTCACTAGCACATCGGCCACTGTTTCTGCTTCCTGATTAGGGAGAGCGTACGCTCCATCACGACCAAGATGTATTTATTCCCCTTTTGGGTCTCAGGGAAGGGTCCTGCTATATCAATAGCGATCCTTTCGAAGGGGCTTCCGACGTTATATTGTTTCATGGGAGCTTTCGGTCGTCTTTGTGGCCCATTACTTGCGAAGCATGTAGTACATTTCTTGCACCAGTCCTTCACGTCGTCTGAACAATTGATCCAGTAGAATCGCTCCCGTACCTTCTGCAGCGTTTTCTTGATCCCTAAATGTCCACCAGACGATTCGTCGTGAAGGTGCCGCAAGACCTCCGGGATTTTACTGTAGGGAATTACCAACTGCCGTCTTTCCTCCGTCCCGTCTTGGCTCTCCAGTACGCGTTTTAGTAGTCCATCCTCAACCACTAACGAGTCCCAATGTGCCCAATAGCTCTTGAGTTTTGGCGAGCCAGGTGATACCTTTTGCCACTCAGGACGCTCTCCTCCCTCTTTCCAAACCAGGATTTCTTTGAGAACCGGGTCTTTTTCTTGCTCTTGTCGTAACGAGGATGGTGTCCATTCCTCGGCGACCACGGTTGTTCGATAGACTTTCTCGGACTTTTCCTCAGCTCTATGACAATGAGGACACTCATCATGGCATGGTCTTCTCGAGAGTGCGTCTGCGTTTCCATGACTCTGTCCTGGCCGATGTTCTATGACAAAGTCATACTCCTGGAGCCTCTCGATCCAGCGAGCGATCTGTCCTTCGGGATTCTTAAACTGGAGGAGCCATTTAAGAGCGGCATGATCGGTCCGGATCAAAAACCTCCTTCCACACAAATATTTATGGAAGTGCTCGATGGACTTGACGATGGCCAATAATTCACGTCGGGTGACGCAGTAATTCCTCTCTGGTTTGGAGAGTACCTTGCTGAAGTATCCAAGGACACGTTCTTTTCCCTCCTGACGATGCGACAGAACACTTCCAATTCCCACATTGCTCGCGTCGGTGTCCAGGATGAACTGTCCTTCTGGCAGAGGAAAACTAAGCACTGGGGCACTGGTCAACTTCCTCTTCAGCTCGTCGAAGGCAGACTGGCATTCCTCACCACAACAGAAGTTTCGTCCTTCTTCCGTGAGCCTTGTTAACGGCTTAGCGACGTCGGAGAACATCCGGACATAGCGTCGGTAGTACGTGCAGAGTCCCAGAAAACTCCTCAACTGGTGTTTATCTGCCGGTATTGGCTACTCCTTCACCGTACTTGTCTTGTCCGGATCAACGGCGACGCCCTCTCTACTCACTACGTGCCCTAAGTAAGAGACCTTCCTTCTGAAGAGCTGACATTTCTTCGGGTTCAGTTTCAGCCCCGCACCCCGCAGTCTCTGGAAGACGTCCTCTAAGCTTTTCAGATGTCCTTCGAAGGTCTTGCCCATCACGATGACATCGTCCAAATAGACTAGGCACGTTTTCCACGTCAAACCCATTAGCACGCTCTCCATCAGCCTCTCAAACGTCGCTGGGGCATTACAAAGTCCGAATGGCATGACTGTAAAATGCCACAGGCCGTTACCGAAGGTAAATGCCGTCTTTTCCTTATCGGCAGGGTCCATTTCGACTTGCCAATAGCCGCTTTTTAAATCCAAGGTCGAAAATATCGTGGATCCAGCAAGGGTATCGAGTGTGTCGTCGATACGTGGTAGCGGGTAGCTGTCCTTTTTGGTGACACTGTTCACCTGCCGGTAGTCTACACAGAATCGAGTAGTCCCATCCTTTTTCTTCACCAGTACTACCCGCGAGGCCCATGGACTGCTTGACGGCTCGATGACCCCGTCCCGCTCTAGGTCCCTGATGATTTTCTCGGCTTCCTCCCGATTGGCCAAGGGTATTCGTCTTGCTGTTTGTCGAATCGGTCGTGTCTCGCCCGTGTCAATTTTATGTGTCACGACCTTGGTCTTTCCCAGCTTTCCATTCTCGGTGGTAAATATGTCCTGGTACTTATTTATTAATTCATTGGCCTTCTGTTTCTTTATGGGCGAGAGAAACGCACTGGTCTGGGAAAGAATTTGTTTCAAGTCCTGCGGAGTGTGTCTGGACCTTTCTTCCTCACTAACGCCCCTTACGATGGCCGAAGCGGCTATACACGTGCCCAGCTTCGTACCCTGCTTGATGGTAACCGGGTACTGATTGATGTTGAGTAGCCGCACAGGCACTTCGCTTGAGAGAGTAACGAGCGCCTTTAATACCAGTACCCCCGAGCCAGTCGATTGTCATCGTTTTCTGGTTCGATCACGGCTGGAATTCCCTCTTCCACAACACCCCTCAGACAGGTAGAGGTGATCGTTTCGCTTCGTTCCGGGAGAATCACATCTTCTGCCATTATTACGTCTAACACAAAGTTGTCACGATTGTGTAGTAGTAATTCTTCTTGACCGATCCTCAACACTCGGTGTCCGAAATCCAACTGGTTTCCATGATTCCTCATGACGTCCATCCCCAGTATGTCGTCTTCCTCAATTTCGGCTATGAGGACAGGATGGTCAAACTTTACTCGTCCCAACGTCATGCTAACCGTTGCTTCACCGTGTATTACTGCCTTGTCCCCAGTGGAAGTTCTCAATTGCCACCTACTTGGCCTAATCTTCCTACGGTCCCTCACAACTTCCGGGCGTACGATCGTCTTCGTAGCTCCCGTGTCCACAAGCATGGCGTGGGATCTCCCGTCGATAGTTCCATCGACGTACGCGCTCCCCAATTGGTGGGAAAACGAGGCTATACTGGCCCGGGGGTTTCCACTGCTACGGGTCGACGTTCTCCCTTTCTTATCGACCCGCATTAGTTTTCCTGGGCCTTTGCCGGCACCGCTGTTCTGGGCCGCTTGCAAGAGCTCTTCACATGGCCCACTTCGCCACAGTTCCAACAGCGAACTACCTTCTTCTTCGCCGACAGCACCTCCATGATCTGCTCTAGGACCCTTTCCACGAGTTTTTCAGTGTCTACTTCCTCTGTAACCGCTCGAACACGGCCGTGACCACGGGAGGCTTCCATGGCTGCATCATGCTCCAGTGCGATGGCGAGCGCGTTCATTAATGTTTTCGGTCGAGCTAGTCTCAGTCTAACCGCATTTCCAGTCGCCTCAGCAGCTCATTGTAATTCCCGGCTTCCTCGGTGGATAGCGTCTGAAGAACTTCCAACGCCTCTCCACGTAAGGCTACCGTTAGGGAAACAGCTTTCTCGTGAGGGGACCAAGCATTAGCCTCCGCTGCCGCCTCAAACTGCTTCTTGTAGCTGGCCCACGGAATTTTTCCATCGAACGTTGGGGGCGTCACTCGATTGGTGGATATCGAGTTCTGTTGAACGACCACCTTTATTTCTTCCTTCGTCTCGCCGCTACTGACTCGCTTTAGTCGTTCTTCCAACTGCTTCGTCTTCTGTTCAATTTCGTCTTCTTTCCCCTCGCCGCTACTGAGTTGTTCTAGTCGTTCTTCCAACTGCTTGATCTTCTGTTCAATCTCCTTACGCTGAGCCTTAATCTAGTCGGTTATCTCTTCCCTCTGTGCGGCGATTTGAGCAGTGATGACTTCCCTCTGGGCGGCGCTTTCTTCCCTCTGGGCGGCGATTTCTTCCCTCTGGGCGGCGATTTGAGAGGTAATATCTTCCTTCTGGGCGGCGATTTCTTCCCTCTGGGCGGCGAATTGCTTCGTGATGTCATCGTCTTCGAACTCGAAAACTTCCGGGTCCTGGCCATTTTCTTTCAAAAATGCCGAGAGTCGGTCCTGGAGTTCGGTATTCTTCCCTCCTGTTTCCTGTCGCTACATTCAACACAAAATGATTACATTAAATTAATACAATATGCCGATGATTGAACACTAATGGTACACGGTTCCAACTTGGAAAGTCTCTTTTTTAAATAAATAGTTATCTTCAGAAATGCCACAGTGAACTAATTAAATTAAATTTTAGTATATGAAGGAAAAAAATAAATACATAGTGTTCAGGAAAGGGAGAAACAGGAATTCTCATCCAGAACTCAGGATTAATAGATACTATAACTATTAACGAAACCAAAGAAGTCAAATATTCCGGAATTAACTTAATTTTTAATATAAAGTGGAACTTTGACTTTAGGCAGCTGGAGAACAATTTTCTTAAAAGAATGAATATTTTTAGGGCAGTTAGCAGCATATTTTGGGGGTCGATCCACATATAATTAATAACTTAATATAATTACATTTTGTATAAAAGTATCACAAGGTCTCGCCTTGACTATATCAGCATGCTATTTGACGCATGCAGCATATAAGCCTTACAAAGCTAGAAACCATATAAAACGAGACTTTAAGAATTATTACTGGTTGCATGAAGTGAACTTAGGCATTAAGAGAAATCACACATAAGCTGGAAGTTACTTGCTACGGGTTTTGTTATCAAGTCCTTATTCATAGAATGATCCTGATCCACTGTTGAGAAATTGCTTGAAGAGATTTATGCAGAAAGTAATGTAGTTAGGGCCATTAAACAAAGACCAACGTTGCGTGAAGAGCAAATTATTGCCTACCTATACCTTGAAGAGCAAACCTATGCGACATTTATAAATTCTTTTACCCTGGTTATAGGTCCACGCCTATAATCTATTGTGGCATATGACCGCAATGTTCTCAAAAAAATTTACTGCATATATAAGAAAATACACGGTTATGTAATATAAATTCTTTTAAAATTGTTTCATATATGATATACCATTCTCAGATTCACAAAGTGCGATATGGAAAATTCAGAATCTCACCAATTGCAGTACGCAGAATGCAAATGTCACTTTAAAGATACGAAGATCAATTTTATATCGAACGCATGACAAAAGAGTCTCAGTATTAATTGTTTAGATTTCAGGACATAGGGGATTCTATGGTTAAGCTATCCTACACTTTGGCCAAGTCAGCTTGCAATTTTAATCAACAGGACAATTTTTTGCCAACAGCATTAAACATATTCCCGTATATCAGACATCAAAGAACATAGAACAGTTCACTTACATAATGCTTAAAGAATAAACTAAGTCAATTCATTAACTTCGTGGAAAAGATTATTCGATAAGTTACCACAGAAGCCCTGATATAAGATATAAAGCATCAAATATGGGCAGAGATATGATTACCGTTTTAAACAGGATTTTCCAAGGCATACAGGATATCCGTTACACATCTTCCAGATTGGAAAAAGACCCGTTTTGTGATTGCTGTTCAGTAAGGACATTAACGCACGTTCTACTCGAATGCCTATAAAAAGTCTGAAGTTCTTATCAATAATAATAAAATAAAATCAATAATAAAAGAACAGATCTCCTACGAGCACATTATAAATCACAACAAACCAAACTTATACGACGGTGAACTTATATTGATGGGCTGATTTAATGAGATGCAATAACAGGTTCACATTACACTTCGGCTCTGGTTGTCGACCGCGTTGTCTAAACTAATAAGTGAAGAAGAAGAACAGGACGAAAATTAGGGTTATTTATATCCTATTTCATTGTTACTTGAAAACTTTGGATAACAGTGTCTGTCTCTTCATTGATGACGTGCATTGAAACTTGTTTTACTTGACATTTAGATATTTTCCGATCAGAATCAAAAGTGAATTATCGGTGATATGTAGACTAAAACTTCTGGTGGATTAAGCAGGCTAACGAACTATTGTACATTAAAATCAGTAGAGACGTTCATCTCATGTGTTCACTTCGAGTGATATGTAGCCTACACTACTTTTGGTGAAGTACTCAATCCGATGAACCAGTGCACATCAGAATCGGTATAACCCCCATGAGGTCATTGTGGAAGAAACATACATACTTCACGGCTGAATACACATATACTTTATATTTAGCAGTCCTGCAAAAAGAAGAACGTTAAATAAGGTATAATCAACGAAACATGTTACTTAGTTAACAACAGCGTACAATGGGGGAGAATATGAGTCACACCTAAGGAGCCCTTTTACTAAAAAAAATTAAATTTTTATTAGTTACTGGAACGGTGTTCCAGAACTTGTTGAATTAGTTTGTAATTATCGACAAATTTGATTTTACACATAGCCAATACAGAGTACATCATTTTAAATTTGTTTTATTATGTGTTTCTTTTTTTTATTTTGAAGTAGTTAGCAACACTAATATCATTCAACAGATCGAGAAATTTTCGATTTTAAGTATTTTATTAAAGTATTCCGCATTTATTTAACGGTATTTGTCTTCAAGTTTCTTTACTTTTTAATACATTCAATTCAGTTTACGAATTAAGTGCTTTTTAAAATATTATACCGTTCCTTCTATACATATTCCAATTCTACTAGATTATTCTCTGTAAGTCACTCCATTTTCTTTCATTACTATGTCTATTGTTCTCTTGATTTCTTGTTTACTTCCTTTATCCATATCGGTGATTCCTTTCAGTACAATATTTTCATCCATAGTTCTAGTTCTACTATTATTTTGTGGTAGGTTGAGCGTTTTCGTTCTTCTCACCATTAAAATTAATTGCAATAGTTATCACACTTATCACTTTATCTTTTGCCGTAATAAGCTTGATATAGTGTCCTTGTGTAAGGAGCTCGACCTCAGTTAACTTGGAAGACCAAAGATTTCCTCCAACATTAAGTAGTCATACTTTAGTATTTTTTCTTTAACTATTTAGGAATAACGTTTATAATATTTTTATAATCCTTTTACTATTCTTCAACTTTGCGATAGCTCTACATTAATTATAAAATTGATAATAGATTACTGGCATAGATAAGCCTGATAAAATATAAATTCACGTAAATCTCCTCTAAGGAGCTTATTATTATCCTGTATATGTTCCCAAAAGCCTTATTTAATTGCTTCATACCTTAACTCGACAACTTTTGAGGAAGCGGATTACCTTTAGGGATATCTTTATTTTAAATGTCTAAATTCCCAATGCTTCTGAGAAGTACGAATGATTTCAAAAATCCCAAGAAGTTGTATAATTTTTTAATCGTGCCAACTTTTTTGCCAAGACATTTGAAAACTTTGTGACAAAATTAGTTTCCAAAATTATAATGGGTTCAGGCTTAACAACATTCAATCTTCTCCAAGTATTGTTTTATATTATCAATCACCATAGAAAGGTAAACTCATTAATACGAGTATCATTGTTTTCTCTTTTATTCTAATGTCAGCAACGCCATCTAGTTTTCAACGAAGTATTAGAAACAACAGGCTTTGTAGTTTTTCATACAAGTATTTTCATTCTATCAACATGTAATAAGTATACAAACTCTACTCATTAAATAAATTTAAGAGGATTGGTAAAATATAAAATAAAATAAAAGTCAATTCTCTTAAAATTACACCAAAGAGCTATTTCATTATTTCGTTCAGATTAAATCAAAACAATAATTCAGCAATCATTGAGCAACATCAAAATGTTCCCGAATTCGTTTATTTCATCTTTCTCATTTTCCAAAAGCTTCTGGAAATCTTTAGAAATCTATAAAATTTTATTATTTTTCAATATAGCTAATTACAAATCATTTTTAATGTCGTTATAAAGTTTATCAAATTTTGAAAATGTGACAAAATGTCTTAAAATATGTTTCCATAGTTTCAAAGGTATAATGGATCTAAAAGTCTGACAAAAAAATAAAACAGACATATAAATGAAGGGGAATATTGAACCTCATGAATGGATACCATAAGCTGAATCATTATCTAGATATCGCTTTATTAAGCGAAATGTTTGTTTCTGTTTTAAAATTGTTAAGATATAGGCATTGATAATAGAACTTTTAACTCTCAGCAAAAGTATATCCACCTTCCTGCAAAATGGTGAATAGTGAAATAAAATGGCGAATGCCTGCCATAAAGTAAATTCTGTTCTAGGGCTTCCCTAGCTACGGGGTATTCCCACATTTTAATACCAAACCATAGCTCAGTCGCGAAATTACGTTCAATGGCCGAATCCATTCCAGGCATATAAATAGAAAAAAAAAGGAAAGGGAGAGAACGAGAGAGTTAAGCATTCGCTTTGCGGATTTACGGCATGGCAGGGAGAGACCTATTAAATTGAAGCCCCGGCATTAAATCTAACCGTTAATAGCCCATCTGCGGAGTATAATGTACGGCAGGATGTTTCACAGGAGAGAGAATAAAGAAATGAAAATGGAAAAGTGGCGACAAAGGAAAAAGTCGTTCTGGTAATGTCAATTTGGAACAAATACAAAATATGATGCTTATAGTGATTAGTGATTTTGGAGAACAGTGTTTCCAATAAGTAAAAAATGCATAACACTAATTTCAAATTGAAAAGAATATTTTGAATCGAATATTAGAGGTAACAACGAGAAACATCTATTTTCGGCCCGTATTCATCCACTCCTGGATGTAGGCCTCTTCCATATTTTTCTACAGCTTTCTGTTTTGGGCTTTTTGTATCCAGTTCTTTCCTTCGAGTTTCTGGACATCGTCTCGCCATCTTTTCTGGGGTCTTCCAATACTTTTTTTGTTTCTCTTGGACGCCATACTATTAATCTGTTGGTCCATCTATCCTTTTGTCATACTATATGGCCAGCCCATCGCTATTTCAACTGTGCTGTTCTTTGCACAACATCCGCCACTCTTTTTCTTCTCCTGATTTCGTCATTTGGTACTCGATCTCTCAAACTAATCACAAGCATGATCCTTTCCATTGCACGCTGTGTTACCTGGAGGGTGTGTATAGATCTTCGGATTAAGGATATTGCTTCCAAACCATATGTAAGAACCGGAAAAGAAACATGAATCATAGACTTTTCGTTTGAGATTTATAGGTATATTACCCGACACCACATCGGCCAAAACTGTGGGCCCCGGAATTTTCAGACACACTGTCGAAGGATCCAATGGATCCTTCTAGCCACTGAAATTCATCTGAGACTTTTTAGAACTGTCGAAGTATATACAGGATTTATCACGTTTTGGCCGAAATAAGTCATTTTAGATTTTGTAGCTCCACAGGCCCGCAGTCTTAGGCGAATTCCAGTGGCTAGAAGGATCCATTGGATCCTTCGACATTGTGTCTGAAAATTCCGGGGCCCACAGTTTAGAACTGTCGAAGTATATACAGAATTTAGCACGTTTTGGACAAAATAAGTCATTTTAGAATTTGTAGCTCCACAGGTCCGCAGTCTCGGGGGAATTCCAGTGGTTAGAAGGATCCATTGGATCCTTCGACAGTGTGTCTGAAAATTCCGGGGCGCACATTTTCGAACTGTGGAAGTATGTACAGGCTTTATCACGTTTTGGCCGAAATAAGTCATTTTAGATTTTGTAGCTCCACAGACCCGCAGTCTCGAGTGAATTCCAGTGGCTAGGAGGATCCATTGGTTCGTTGGACAGTATGTCTGAAAATTCCGGGACCCACATTTTCGAACTGTTGAAGTATATAGGTACACCATTTAGCACGTTTTATCCGAAATAAGTCATTTTACAATTTTTGGCCATTTCTGGATATTTTTTATTGACCCCCTGCTAGCGTTTCTGAGCTCTCTGTGTACCACATGTTCGACCTGTCGACGTATATACAGGATGTCCCATGTTTTGTCTGAAATAAGTAATTTTCGGATTTTTTTGTTATTTCTAGCCATTTTGCCCGCTTTTTCGGCCAATTAACAGAAGGTTTTCAGTGCCAAATGATTTTTAAGATCGCTACTATATCATGAAATTGAACCGCGAGTGATGATTGAACATCTTGTCATTTTTGGCCAAAATTGGCCAAATGTGGCCAAAAAATTTTTTGACCCCGTGACTTTTAAGTACTTCTAAAGACACAAATTCCTGTGCAAACCAGAGCACCCCATTACATTCCGTGTATGAGTTATAGCGGTGGCCGCTAACTTAAGTTTAAGTTAGCCCACCTTTTGTAGTTCCGGCTATTCAAAAGCTAAAAATTCGTTTTCTCGCTACAAAAAAGCTACGAAAAAGACACAAAATCTCCACTATTTTGTTTTGCTGGCCTGTGGAGGGTGGTCCGCCAGCTTTATATACATTTATAGGTTGTTCATTTCCATATTTATTAGGTTCTCTCTGTCTTCCAATTTTCTGCTCATTCGGTCTCGGAACTTTTCTTCATTTTCTCTCAATATCTCGATTGTTTGGCACTTCGGTGTTTTTATCATTTTCGTTCTTTCATACATAGTATTAATATTTAATATTGCTCTGATTAATCGGTGATCGCTATTGGCATCAAATCTGTTTAAAACTGTGACGTCTCGACACATACTTAGCTTTATCGTTTGTTATTACATAGTCAATTTCGTTTTTTACTGCTCCGTTTGGGCTTTGCCAGGTCCATCGTCTCTTCAATGATTTCTGGAAGAAGGAACTCATGCAAAATAGATTTTCACTTTTACAATAGACAACAAGTCAACAAACAATAGAAACAAGAACGTTTCTGTCTCCCAATCCGTATTTACCTATATGTGGAAGGTCGTTATTGTTACTATTTTCACCCATTTTAGCGTTGAAATCACCTATGATGGTTACGAATTTAGCGTTTTCATTTTTCTTTGCTGTTGATATATCTTCGTAAAGTTGCTCAATATCTTCTTCCTCGGAGGCACTGGTTGAGGCATACCTATACCTGTATAACTTGCAGATTTTATCTTTTATTTAATTTAAGTATGCAGTATATGACTGTCTGACACAGCTTGCATTTTCGTTACTAAGTGTTTCAAACTTTTATTTATTAATATTGCGACTCCTCCTTCATGTCCCCGTACTCCCCGTACCTCAGTGTCTTTCTGGTAAAGCAAGTGTCCGAATTTCAAGGAACTGGCTTTCTCTCCTTCTAGTCTGGTTTCGCTTAGTCCCAGTATGTCCCATTTAATGTAACGCAACTCTTCTTCTAATCGTTTCCAATGTTCTGGCGACCTTAGTGTTCTACTATTATAAGAAGCGATCCAAAATTGTTCGTTGTGTTATTTTTTATTTTTGATTTAGAGAAGTCAGAACGAAATTGAACGAGAAACTATTATTTGTAATTTCGGCCCATGAGTTGGAAGCTTGTTGCGTTACTGAAAAGTTATTTATTTTGAATAATATTTTTGTGTGAGTAGATTTATTTGTAATATATATATATTTGTTTGTTTTGTTTATATATTTTGTTATATATATATATATATATATATATATATATAAACTAAATAGTAACGGGGATGCAGCCTTATCTTGGGACTTTTTTAAAAGAACACTCTTATTCCTTTAATACAGGAGCTTTCGACAATGTTTATTGTCTTTATCAACTGCAACTGTGAACATGGTATGTTTGTTAAAAATTATACAAAGATGAAAATTATATACTTACAGAAAACGAGATTGCTGTTAAAACTATATAACACATCAGATCCAGAAAAAAATTCAATATTGGAGTGGAAGAGGCAGGTTATTTGTTCAGAGACGTTACAAAGATATTTCAAAAATTATTTGACAAAACCCATGGAAACAAATAATTGATAAGTGATACAGGAACAATCACTTATCAATTATTTGTTTCCATGGGTTTTGTCAAATAATTTTTGAAATATCTTTGTAACGTCTCTGAACAAATAACCTGCCTCTTCCACTCCAATATTGAATTTTTTTCTGGATCTGATGTGTTATATAGTTTTAACAGCAATCTCGTTTTCTGTAAGTATATAATTTTCATCTTTGTATAATTTTTAACAAACATACCATGTTCACAGTTGCAGTTGATAAAGACAATAAACATTGTCGAAAGCTCCTGTATTAAAGGAATAAGAGTGTTCTTTTAAAAAAGTCCCAAGATAAGGCTGCATCCCCGTTACTATTTAGTTTATTAACTAATTCAGCCGTGACTACAAAGTTATATATATATATATATATATTAACTTATATATATATATATATATATATATATAACAAATATTTGGAACCCCTATGGGTTCTAAAGTATCACCTATCATTGCTCAGTGGGTCATGGATGACTTATTCAAGGAAGTGATACCTAAGTTACCTTTTAAATTACCCTTCATCAAAAAATACGTAGATGATCTAATATGTGCAATCCCTACTGGACAGGAACAAGTTATATTAGATATATTTAATTCATATTATAATAACAACATACAATTCACTATAGAGAAAAAGTCGGAGAATAGTGTCCCGTTTCTAGATTCTAAGTTGATTAGAAACAAAGAGAATTAAATAATATTAGATTGGTATTCTAGACCTTCCGGTTCTGGGAGGTACATAAATTATTTCTCCGACCATACGTTTAAAACGAAAGTGAATTTGATTTTTGGGTTAAAAAACCGCATCAATTGTATATCGCATCCTTCTTTGAGGGAGGGTAATTTAAAAAAGTTATACAACCTTTTATTGGATAACTCTTACCCGTCAAAAATGTTAAAGAAGCTCATCTTTACAAATCCAGACTTACATAGATCCAATAATCCAAGCATGACTCCTTTTGGGAGAGGAAACTCAAATAATAACCCAAATATTTCTTTGCACATTGAACCAAAAAAGTACAGGTTTATAAGGGATGTCACCCCCAAGATCATTAATGTTCTTAAACAAGAACGTGACATTGTAATAGCCACTAGATCATTAAAGAATGTAGGTAATCTGTTTAGCAAAGTTAAGGACCCTACAAACGTCTTAGATAAAGCTAACGTGGTCTATAAAATCTAATGCAATAATTGTGATAAGGCATATATTGGAATGACGTCCAGAAACCTCAAAGTGAGAGTGACCTCACATAAAAGCGACATTTCTAGACGTAAAGATACTTGCGCACTTTCCTCTCATGTTGACGTAACTGGACACCGACCCAATTTCAATGATATCAAAGTCTTAACTACAGAAACGAATACGTTTAAAAGGTCATTCCTGGAGATGGCTTATATTCACAATGGAGAAAATTTAATGAGCAAAAAAACAGATGTTCAAAATTTAAACATCATTTATTCAAATGTACTATACCTCGACTACATCTACCACCATAGGAGAAACCCAAACCAAGACGAACCGGGGAGAGTTTCTGTTAACAGTTAGTGGCAGTAACTAGTAACAAAAATCTTCCCTAGCTTTTTCGATATGGTCTGTTTGGTTGTGGACTAAGAGTTTCTTTTTTCCGTGTTTGAAACAAATGAAAGTTACATCCATTCTGTCATTTTGTCACTTGGCACGATATACTTCAATCATTAGTGCGAAAAAAGACCTTTCTGTAATGTTGTTTTGGCTAGTTTTATAATTTTCTCGCACACTGTGAGTATTATTTATTCTTTAGTTTCAAATAATGTTTAACCACCTTTTGTACCTTTGTAGTAAGATTGACAAAGCCGACAATAAATTGGCGAAAGCTATGAAAGTTTAAAGAGATTCGTCTTCTTAGTGCCCCCCAATTAAGGCTGCTTCCCGCTAAATTTAACTTTTGTATATATATATATATATATGTACATTTTTATTACTTTTAATGCATTTCAGCTCTTTTTGTAATATTAGTTCTTCATAACGCACGTTTAACTAGAAGGTATAAAAGCGAGGTGCTAATGAGGTTTACTAATCTGTGACGTCACTTGACTGTGTTAGGTCTTTCTGCGTCCTTTTTCATTGTCATCATTTTCATTGTCCTCCTATATATAGTTTTGCTTTGCTGCTTCTTTCAGTAGTAATTTTTGCCCTCTCTGGCGGCTAAACAAATGACATGGAGCTGCCATTTTAAAAACCGAACACGACGATTTTAACGTATATACTTATAAGAATAAAACGTAGCTAAATCGGAGGCCCAATTATATAATAAGTAAAAGAGAATAGTAATATCCCAAACGAAAATTATCATAAATATTCTTATAGAAGTGTCAAGGGTTGTTGTAAGTCTCCCGTTATTCCTCTGAGGAAAATCGCGTGGGCGAGCACGGACTTGGGAGCGCTTAGGGGCTGTGTGGGTCAGCGTTTGGTAGATAGAATTTTATAGTCCCGTTCGGGTCATTCACATGAAAAATTTACGATAGAAATTTGCGATTAGTTATTAACACCCGACCTAAGATCGTGGAGATTTGCACCAGTAATCAGCATTTATTATTCCTCCGCTTCCGGTTTAAAAAAAGATGATGTTAATTCAAAATTTAAAAAATATGACTAACTATTTTTTGTTTATTTTGAAATTATACTTAAGGTGAGTGTATTGCTGAATTAAAAATTGCAATATTTACATTGTAAAATGGCAAAAACCACTTAAAAATAAATTTTCAGTTAGAGACGCAATAACCAAAGCAAATATTAATAATTATTTATGACAATGCGGATTTTAGTAGACACATGTCTCACGAATGCTTGTGCACGATCCGGTGACAGTGCGACCAATAGTTTTCCCTAGCTGAATTAATTAACTAAACTAAACACGAAAATTTCGATCTAATAATATAACTTTTGTAAAAAAGATCTCAGATAATACCTGAATTTTTGGCATACTTATCAAGACCGCACAAATGACTATGTACAAATGTACTATGTTTACATTTTTTCTCCTAAAATTATGTATTCTAAAATTTAACGAAAATAGGTAAAACTTCAATAACCCTTAATACCACGATTGTTTTGGTCCTGTCGGCATATTACCAGGGAAGATTTTCAATTCAGAGAAATAATGTTAAAATTCGTTTTAAGTTATAAGGTTTTATAGATGGTGTTCGTAATTATTTGTCAAAAACGAGTTGATATTTGTTTTGAATAATATATCTACATCCCTAGTTATATTTCTACTACTACTGGTTTCTTAATTTTTTCTTTCTTCTGTTCCAGAATCATCTGGAGCGTATCGTCGAACGTCCTGGCAAGATCGTACAACGTCGCGCCCCTCTGGCTCGCGTAGAGAGCGGTACCCTTACCGCTGAAGATATGAGAGAAAACGGCCTCAAAAAACCTACTGTCTTCACCACCGTCTTCGAATTGAGGGATTGTGGTACCAAAACTCTCGTATCCAGGTAACGAAGTAAAATTCTTGAAATGGTGATGTTATTTCACCAAAATTATTCATCACATTAGTAGAATAAATGCTGAAGCGAATTGACTTTGGAGATAAAGGTGTAAACATTGCCGGTAAAAAACCATATCATCTAAAATTCGTCGATGACATGGTATTGATAGCAAACTGTATCTCCGAAGCAAAAGATATGCTCGAGAGACTTAATGCGGCATCTGTAAATGTAGGTCTAAAAATAAACAGATATAAGTTCCAGTTTACGATGAACATAGAATGAACGAGGGTACCATACATTGAGGAAGAGACTGTTGAACAAATGAGTTCCAACCAATATCTGTGGCACAAAATACGTGTTGGAAGAAACAATCAAACCTGCGAGATCAATAGAAGAATAGGCTGAACCTGGCCTACCTTCGGTAAATTAAGACGCCTTCAAGACTGATATCTCAGCTTATCTAAAAAACGAGGTATATAACCAGTGCGTTCTACCGGTATTGGCATATGGTGCTGTAACTCTAACCTTAACAAAAATAATAGCGCCAACAAAATAATAGTAGCGCAATGGGGAATTGAACGAGAAAGGCCTGTCACTTCGAGATCAATTACCGAATATTAAAGAATACGTAGGAGGACTGGGTTGTGAGATGCGGTAGAAAGAATAACTGATTTGAAATAGAGCTGGTCCAGACACTTGGCAAGGTGAACAGATAACGAGTAGACATAAATGAAAAATATATATGGACAAATAAATGGAAACATAATTGAACTGAAGAATAATTGAAATACGCTGGTCCAACGATATTAAGAGGATTGTGACAAACTGAATGAATGCTGCGAGAGATTGCGAAGAATGGCCGAGATTAAGGGAGGCCTATGGCCAGCAATGGACGCGAGAGGCTGTGTGATAATGTTGATGACGGCCGGTTATGTATAAATTAATTATAAATACTTAAGCAAAATTATTAATTGGGCACCTAATTCAATTAACTATCAAAATGTAATCTATTCTAGATACTCAACTCAGAAATCCACATGCCTCTCGCAATGTGAAGGAAATAAGACACTACATCTAGACCCTCAATGATTCAGCTCGACTTCTTTCGAATGTGCACTAGTCGCATCCTTTCCGATACAACCGAACTTAGTATTTTGTTTTGGATTCTAACTTATTGACAACTGAAACATCAAAATTGCGAAATGGGGAGTATTAGAAACAGACCTTCGTATTTTATCCTAGATGATATAGCAGATATGAGATAGCTCGAGTACATCATCCCAACTACAAAACGGTAGTTATCACAACCCCTTGCCGTTCTTGCTCAAGACTTCAATTGCAAATATTGTTTGAATGAGTAGAAAACATATAGTATTTGTGTTTCTACTATATTTTTTTAACATGTTTCTCCCAGAATTGTCATAAAATCAAGACCAAAGTTGTTGCATAGCTTTGTTGTTAGTGTTTGCTATTAGGCTGTGATGTGCCCAGGTCGCACAAAAAGGTGGTGATTTTTCTTTTTCCTTCCCAGGCCTTCCTCCTTCGACCTGGCGGGATCCACGCTCGCCCAGATCGCTGGTTACGCGGCGTCGACAGGTCAAATTCTGAACATAGGCGACGTCCGCGCTTGGTTAAAGGAGAAGCACAGCGAAGGCGACGCAGAGTCAGCAAGAACGATACTGTGCATGCCAATCATCAACGGACAACGTACCTTAATAGGTGAGAGTAGTGTAACACCCTGCAGGTGGTTAAGAGATTTTGTTTGGTTATTATCTGTAGATTTTATTAACATTTTAACACCCTGCAGAGGTTACGGGGATTTTAACTGTTTATTACTTATGTATTCTATCCTTAGTATAATACTCTGTAGGAGGTTATGGGCTTTTATTTAATGTTGTTGATTAAGTTGGTGATTTTGTAACATTTATAAAAAGACCCTGTATAGGAAAATTATTTATCAGAGTACGATGAAACATAATTTGGTTAATTCATTTCAAGCAAGCGTCTTCGTCGTTACCAGAGAGACTGGTATGAAATTCAACACCGGACGTAACATTTTAATTAAAAGTAGAATGCAACTAGGTGAATCGCGCTGAAGGCGGAAGAACGACTTTATCGTCGTAATCGGGACCACGAACTTGGCACTCTGCTGAGTCAGTAAAGGCACAGTAGTAAAGGGGCGTTTTTTGATTGAGTCGCGAAGACGCGAAAAATCAGGAGTTGATAATTAATTAATCAGAAAAAGGCGGGACTTATGAAGTTCAAGGGATAATCATAGGTCGAGTGGGTAAAATATGACCAATTAGAGAATTGGAAGAATAATTTCGTAAGCAACTTAGGGTTGTGGAAAGGGTAAGCGAGGTTTCCACTATAGAAAAAAATGTGCAGAAATCAGTCGTTTGGGGTCCAGGATCCCGAGCGGTAGAGTTTTCGAGTCGGGAGTGTTTTTCTTAGTGTTCATTTTTTGAGAAGGTTCTGTATTGTGAGACTTAGAGTTTTAAGTTACAATTTTACTTTATATTCGCGGGGCGACGTAAAGTCTTTGAAGTAATACGAGGGAGTCGTAATTTGGGAGAGTTAAGTTAGAGGAAAGTAATTTCGTTGAGTTCAGAGTTCAAGGGAGGATAGTGCTTGAAATTGAGTTAGAGTTTTGCTTTACATTCGCGGGGCGAGGTAAAGTCTTTGAAGTAATATGAGAGAGTCGTAGTTTGGAAGAGTTAATTTAGAGGAAGGTAATTTCGTTGAGTTCAGAATTTTCAAGGGAGAATAGTGCTTGAAATTTAAGTTTACCTAGAGATTGAGTTCAGGGGAATTTAGAGTCACTCACGAGGGAGTACTAATTTTCTGGGTTGAGTTCCTAGTTTGATTAGAGTTTTGTTGAAAGCGCTTTACGCCAGAACCTTTTGAAGGTAGAGTCGTTAGAGTGAGTAGAGTCAATCGTTCCGTTCTCCGTGTGAGCGAAACGCGTTTTCGATACACCCCTGCTGAGCTCCAACGTTGCGGGTTTCCACACCAAAGCCTGGTAGTAAGCAGAGTTCACTACGTGGCCATTTGGTGAGTCGGTTCTGATTTGTGAGGGTTGAACCACCCTTAACCTTAATTTCTTTGAGTTGGTTTTGGTACGTCGTACGTCGCTATAATCTCGATACACCGATTAGTAAATTCGTAAAAAGTCACGTCCTGGTATCATACTGCATTAAAGTTCCATATACAGGGGTATTAAGATATGAAAAGGGGAACCTTTCCAATTATTAGACTTATAAGATTTGAGTTATTTTTCTGTGGGTTTTAGTTTCCTGATCATTGTCTTATTTTGGGGATAATTGTCTTATTTTATTGTCTTAAGGGAATAATTTTCTTATTTTATTTTATTGCCTTATTTTGGGGATAATTTTCGTGTTTTATTTTATTGTCTTATTTTGGTGATAATTTTATTATTTTTATTTCTTCGTCTTATTTTGGGGATATTTTGTGATTTCAATTATTTTGTTCTATTCGACCGTGTTGGGGTCAAACGATTTTTTTTGTTTTTTTAATAGAGATATTTTTTTTAAATTCAGTTGTTTAATTTTAAATCGAGTAAAGTAGGCATCCGAGAAGCCCCGCGCCTACGCTCTCTTGGAATATCAGTTTTAAAGTCAATTTCATTAATTAAGTCAACCCCACCCAAGTAATATCGGTCCTTATTCACAGTTGAGTTTTCGATTAACCTTCTAGTATTTTATTTATTATTCTCAAAGGACCGGTCATTACAGCAGTAATCCAAAAGTTGTAATAAATCTTATATCTCCTGCTATTCTACAAAGTGAATTAATAATAATTAACTAATCTTTGTTGTTCCAGTCTCGTCTGAATATGCTGACTTTCGAATTTGTACGTAACATCGTGCGTGAATGCAATGAAATATAGTTGACTTCAAAGAGATACATCCTCAGAATTTCATCATTTACTTCTATATAGTCTAATTATTCTACTATATATCTAGATTCTCCCTATATACATTCCATTCCAATAGGCCAAAATATAATAAATTAGGTAATTGGCGTTATTATTCAACAGCTGATCTCTCATCTTTTACCTTTTCGCCGGTTTCTTTTTTCCACCACCGGATTTGTTTATGTTGCGCCTAAATGAAGATTGATGCTTGCTCCCCGTTATTTTTAGCAACTTTGTTTTTACGTGGGAAATGAGAAAATAACCTCTCTAACTAAAGTCACACAAAGCATATTTATGCTTCGAGTAAAGGGTCTTTTCGCAACCAGGTAATTTCTTTAGAAAAAATCTTATTATTGTAAATTCACTACCGACTTTCCGTTTTTCCTACTATCCATCAATCTACTTCTTTATATCAAATTTCAATTCAATTCCTCGCTCGCAAATAAACGATATATCATTTTATGCAAACGCACGCATTTTACGTATACCTAACAACTGTTTTTCTTCTCACTAAATCAAACATTACACGGCGTTACGATTTAGTTAAATAGTACGAAACAATTACCGGAGTAAATCACAATGATTTAATATTACATTTCGGTGAGATGATTCAAAATGATTGATAACTAACAACTAGAGGTGCAAAAGAGCGCAATGTTGAGAATAAAATACAGAGGGAAATTAAATGATGGCATAAATTACATGAGTCTGGAGTGCCCTTGAGTGCAAGTAAAGTGCACTTTAGAGAAGATTTAGCCAAAAATGTTATTAAACAATTGTGTATATTCGACAGTGGAACATACATCAAATGTTTAAACAAATTCCTTCAGCAAATTTTGCGGAAATTACAGAACGCGGTAGGTAATAAAAGTAAACTGTCTTTATCCCGGCCGATTTTAATAAAAAACTTATTGCATTGCACTGCACTGAAACTTGATTTAATTGACTTATGCATGTATACATGCATACACACATACACACCGACATTTTTTAAAAAATATGTTTTTTGTAGTCAGAGGAGTCGCATATGTAAAGTTATATACTTTAATATACTCCTCCAAACAATAACTGCTATTGATGACTCGAGCTGCATGGTCAGGGGGCTGTGAAACCCTTTGAAAAGCGCCTCCGGCGTCAGATAAGGAGCACGCTTCCCGATGACGTTTACATTTCGCGTTACAATACATAATTATAAGATTAAGCATTTCATTTAATTTTAGTTTTTTTACAAACCCAGTGGTGATAGTAATTTTTATTGGTTTCTTAAAGATTTAAATTTCTACCTAGATTCGGTACACACTCCACCAGATTGTGGAATTCCCCATCTGTAACGTCGGGACACGCTTTACCAGGACGCTAAGTTAACCTTTTCGTTTGGATTCCAGGCGTCGCCCAATTGATAAACAAAGAGAACAACACCCCGTTCACCGACTGCGACGTCTCCCTTTTCGAGGCTTTCGCGATATTCTGCGGCCTCGGCATCCACAACACCCAGATGTACGAGAACGCCTGTAAGTTGATGGCTAAGCAAAAGGTCGCCCTCGAGTGTCTCTCCTACCACGCGACGGCGAGCAACGAGGTAACGGGGAAGCTCCTCAGAGAGTCGATCCCATCGGCCCAACATTACAACCTCTACAGTTTCACGTTTATTGATTTCGAGCTCTCCGACGACGACACATGCAAGGCGACTATCAGGATGTTCCTTGAGTGCAACCTCGTGCAGCAATTCCATATACCATATGAGGTGGGTATATTCTTTCCAGGGTCAATTTTACACATACAAAACAAAGCATTGTAACGCAGTCCATTATTCTTGTTTTTATTAATACTAATACCTTTTTTAAGAATTTTCATATAAAGACCTTAAACTGAAATAATTTTTCTCCTGTAGGTTCTATGTAGGTGGGTGCTAAGCGTGAAGAAGAACTACCGGCCAGTGAAGTACCACAACTGGAGGCACGCCTTGAATGTTGCCCAAACGATGTTTGCGATGTTCAAAACGGGGAAAATGGAAAGGTGAACACATAAACCAGACTTGGACACATGCTGAGTCCCGATTTTTAGGTTCATGAGCGATTTAGAGATACTCGGCCTCATAGTCGCCTGTCTATGCCACGATTTGGACCATCGGGGCACTAACAACGCTTTCCAGATGAAAACCGACTCACCGTTGGCGGTACTATACTCCACGAGTACGATGGAGCACCACCATTTCGATCAGTGCGTCATGATCCTGAACACCGATAGTAACAATATATTCCAAGTAGGTGGGTTAGTACATTAAGAAATAGATGAGTCATGAGTAAATTAGATCCTTAATTACTACTTAATATATTAGACTAGACTAGATAAAAACATAAATCAATTTTTTTATGGAAATATCAACGACATGACCATGTTGTATGGCGACCTGATGGTGACCTTAGAATTCTCAATATAACTCAATATAAAGTTCATATGTCATCAAATTGGTATCAAAAATGTCCTTCATTTGCTACTGAAAATCTAAAATATAAAATCGATCCATTTTTTCAACAATCGCAAGATGGGAGACTTCTATAAAATAAAATAGTTAATCACTTTTGCTCAGAAAGTTCCCAGATCATTATAGAACGTTTGTTTGTTCTACCTTGAAACATCTCAAACCGTCTTAATTTCTTTTGACTCGATTGCGCCTTCTTATTCGAAAATTTCGTTTTATTGTTTATACACTTTTATATCAATTTGAATATAAAGAAGATTAGATGAATAGTGCAATCAATCTAATAAGAAAAGTACATACTTTCTACGAGGATGGCAGTGTTTTCTAAAACAAAGACTGTCTTCCCAAAAAGAAAGTGAGCTTCTAAAAATATAGTCCCCATGAAATTTCATATGTTCGCGAAATCCACGCCGGTGGAAAAATCTATTGTAATTTACCTGACACGTAATAGAAGATCCTAAATTTTTACCCATAACTTCAATAGATGTAGAACGGTCAATTTCTGCCTATAAGAATATACACTACAAGGGTGGGCATAAATCTGACGCCCGATATTGTTAATTTTGAGAAAATTATATTTTTTCTTTAGATTATAAGTTTCCATTTTATTATATATTATATATACAGCTATTTATAAATGAAAAGCATTGATATTTTTTATTATATTTTTTGAGCCCTTTGATTGCTCTTAAAGTTATTTCTTTATATGTCGTCATCATATACGTGTGGATGCTTCAGCCTTCATAATTTAAAAATTATTTTCCAGGCTCTATCCCCCGAGGACTACAGAAGGGTGATGAAGCTGGTCGAAGTCGCGATCCTCTCAACTGACCTCGCGATGTACTTCAAGAAAAAGAACAAATTCCTTGAGCTGATAGACGACGGCGAATTCGACTGGCAAAGTGACGACAAGAAGGAACGTAAGTATAATTATTATACTCAGGTTCCACTCGTGTGCGAAACGTGTTGTTCTTTTCCAGTGCTGTCCGGGATGATGATGACTGCATGCGACGTCAGCGCAATAGCAAAGCCATGGGAGGTGCAGCACCGGGTTGCTAAATTAGTAGCCGACGAGTTCTTCGATCAGGGAGACTTGGAAAAGATGCAACTGAAGGAACAACCTATTGTGAGTATATAGTAGTTAACCCCCTGGATTATAAATTGGTGGTGAAGACTTGATGTTTTCTTATGGTTTAACCCTCTGGATGTTTACTCACTTTTTAAACAACGCGAATTTTGGCGAAAAATAATGCAGAAAAAGTTGTTGCCTTGCATATTACATTCATATAATTTATGAACGACAATTCATTTGTAAACCGCTTCAGAGAATTGAGTAAAAAGCGCGACCATAAAAACCTTCTCGAACGTTCCGGAAACGTCCAATTAGGGAGAGAATTCTAGAATCTAGACCGTTCTGGAAAACACCTGCGGCAAAATAAATAGCCGGCCGGAAAGCGAGACGGAGTAGGCCAGAAGGAGCCGTCGTGTGTCAAAAGCGCGATAAGCCGACTAGTGTACAAAAAAATAGCGCGTTAAGTGTGTATAGTTTTTACGAGGCCAGTGTAACAACGGGCTGCCGACGAGAAAGAAGAACATAAACGAGCCGCGTCCATAGGCGCGCGCGGAATATTTTTTACTCACTTAGTCAGTAAAATTTCATAGAAAAATTTTACATGAATTATTGTAAAATAAATGAGTTTAAACATTAAATAATTAATCGTAATCTTCAGAAGAATATTCGGAGCCGGGACGAATGACAATGGGGTTAATAGGTGGTAAAACGTGATATTCTTCCTCTTTTTTAATTACATGCGGAACGCATTTTGCCAAATTTGTTTGTAAGAATCATCCCTAAAGACGGTTTCAATGTTCTCAAAAACAATGTTAGTGAAAGTAGGACTGTGGTTTGTTTCCCGCAAGCGATCCTTGACGTTAGCCCAAATTAATTCTATGGGATTAAAAATACAGTAGTAGGGAGGTGGTCGAAGAACACATTGACCTTTATCCTCAGCAAGCTCATCAACAGCATACTCCTTTTTGAAAGTACCCGATTTAACAATTTCAAGAAGCTGTTTTTTTGTACGGATGTTTGAAGCTATAGGAATATTTTTGCTGTGAAGAAATTCGATGATAAGTGATTTCCTGGAACTACTATTAGGAATTTTATTAATTTGATGAGAATGATATGAAGCGTTATCAAGAACTATAACTGTATTATTAGGAATATTGGGCAGAAGTCGATCTTTAAACCACTTTTCAAACAATTCGGCATCCATATCCTGATGATAATCGCATAATCGGCGAAACTCTTATCGATATTCTTGGCGGAAATAAGCAAAGCATTAGGCACAGAACCGTTTTCGTTTCCTGCATGTAAAATTACCACCCGATTTCCCCTAGAACTGGGTGTATTTAATTTACAGTTGTTGCTGTCATCAACCCAACCACGTTGAATTACTTCATGGGTGTCAAACCATGTTTCGTCTAAATATACAATGTTGCTCCCTGATTCCCGAAATGACCTAATTTGTCTCAAATAATCCTGACGCAAAGCAACAATACGAGGTGACTCCATGATGACCATTCGAGAATCTAATTTTTTGTGTATAAATCAGCAACTTAACAGAATTGACCTTTAAGTGTCTAAAGATTTATATTTATATTCCTCAAAAGACTGTAATTTTTGAAAAATTTATAGCAAAGTGGGCACCTTGTTTCTAGCATAAAAATCGTAAACGGTTCTGCGTATAACGTCTTTAGCAGCGTCATCTAATGCTTTGAACTTCTTTTGTTTACCTAATCTATTTTGATGATGATCTACAATTCCTCGCTGAATTATTATATAAATTGAAGAATATGGAATTAATGTCATGTCTGAAATTTCTAAAATTAAGCAGCGAACCGATTATTCGGGGTGTCTTTGTTGGAGGCGCCTAAACATATTTAAAATTGCTGTTTGTAATTGAGGATGTAGATCCTTATTTGCAAACTCCGAAGAAGGAGACAAGGAAGAGCAAGAGAGTTGAGTAGTCACGTTTTCCACATCAATTCGCACTGTTTCTGTAGCCCACGGTCTCCAAAACGCCATTCCGATTACAATTAATTATTATTATACATATAAAAACGTACGGCAAATTATATGATTATGACATTTACTTAAAAACAAACAAAATACCTCTATAACCTGTCTCGCTGATGTAAACCGTGCCAACACTGGTAAAAGACTGAAGACACGTGTTCGAGACATTCTAGGAAGGATCCAGTCGTCCAAAACGTTTATGAATCCGCTACAGCACAAGCGAGAAAAGTAAACTATTGACAATATTTAGGCGTGTGACTTGCTCGGCGTGGAACTGGAATGGGAGGATTCTACAGGACGAGTTCGCTAAATAATCATGTATCATGTATCATGTATCGAGCATGCCGTATATGTTGTTATTGATCGATACCCGTATAAGCTTGGTTGTTACACTGGCTTCGTACAGACTATAATATAAATTAATTAGTTAAGGAATAGTCTAAATAAATTAAGTAATGTTAAGAACTGTGTAAATAAATTTGAGTAAACGTTACATTGGTGTCAGAAGTTCGGATCTTGCGGAAGTTACCCGAATTAAAAGTAGCGGAGTTAAGAAAAGAACTCGAGGAACGAGATTTGAAAACGGGAGGAAAGAGAAGGAACTCCAGGAAGAAATCGCCACCCAGGCGGCAGAGGGCCCTGAGACTAGCTTGACCGAAGACGTTGATGGATGCGCTCGCCATCGCATTGGAACATGACGCAGCATTGGAAGCCTCCCGCAGTCACGGCCGTGATCGAGCTCTTACCGAGGAAGTAGACCCGGAAAAACTCATGGAGAAGGTTCTTCAGCAGATCTTGGAGGTGCTGTCGGCAAAGAAGAAGGTAGTTCGCTGCTGGAAGTGTGGCGAAGTGGATCATGCTAAGCCCTTGTAAGCGGCCTAAAACAGCGGTACCGGCAAAGGCCCAGGAAAACTAATGTGAGTCAATAAGAGTAGGGGGGACGTCGACCCGTAGCAGTGGAGACTCCCTGGCCCGTATAGCCTTGTTTTCCCACCAACTGGGGAGCGCGTACGTCTATGGCACCATTGACGGGAGACCCCACGTCATGCTTGTCGACACGGGAACCATGAAAACGATCGTACGCCCAGAAGTTGTGAGGGACCGTAGGAAGATTGGGCCAAGTAGGTGGCAATTGAGAACTGCCACAAGGAAGAAGGCAGTAATACACGGTGAAGCAACAGTTAGCATGACGTTGGGACGAGTGAAATTTGACCATCCAGTTATCATAGCCGAAATTGAAGAAGACGTCATACTGGGGATGGACGTTATGAGAAGTTGTGGATTCCAAATGAATTTCGGACAGCGGGTTTTGAGGATCGGTCAAGAATTGCTGCTGCATAGTCGCGACAACTTTGTGCTGGATGTAATACTGGCGAAAGAAGTGATTCTCCTAGAACGAAACGAAATGATCACCTATACATGTCTGAGGGGCGTCGTGGAAGAGGGAGTTCCAGCTGTATTTAAACCGGAAAACGATAACGTCGATAACAATCGACTGGCTCGGTGGTTAATGGTAGGGAAGGCGCTCGTCACTCTCTCAAGCGAGGTACCTGTGCGGTTACTCAACATAAATTAATACCCGGTTACTATCAAGAAGGGTACGAAGCTGGGCACGTGTATAGCTGCCTCGGCCATCGTAAGGGGCGTTAGTGATGAAGAAAGGTTCAGGCACATACCGCGGGACTTGGAACAAATTCTTTCCCATACCAGTGCGTTTCTCTCGACCACACAAAAAGAAAAGGCCAACGAATTAATAGATAAGTATACTTTGTCCAGTCCGAGTTGGAACGGCCATAAAAACACTTAATGGCTTTTTAAGTAGTGAAGAGCGATGCCGCTTTGTCCTCCATGGGCGTATCATTACGGATAATAACTCTAACAACCAATTCATTTCCAAATCGCACAAACAAATGGCACACATTCACACACCACTGCTCGAGTATAATAAGTGCGGAAGAAGAGATCACAAGGAAAGCACACGTGTTCGCTGTGTTATGGTCCAGTGGATCCGTATCCAGTATCAGTAGAGTCTCGCGTACTTCCTCGTACACGATTTCACTGATCGACTGTACACCTGCACTTCAGAAGAAGATGAAGAAACAAACAAAATGCCGCCGCAGTAAAAAAGAATTTGCGGTCCAATGGACCCTCTAGTTCTTTATCTGTACATATCCATACATTCACATTATGATTTCACTTGGGCAACTGAACACCTGCATTTTTAAAAATACCAGGGCGTTTCTGAATATGCAAAAAGATAAGTCCCATGGTTTGGATAAAGACAACGGGCTCTTTTCGAATGCCCTCGGTAAATTCAGATTTTATTAAGTGTTCCAATTGCTAGTGGTTAAAGTATACCAGGCTATATTTACGACTGAGAATAGGAAGCTGGGAAAGACCAAGGTCGTGACACATAAAATCGACACGGGCGAGGCGCGACCATTTAGACAAACATCAAGACGACTACTCTTGACCAAACCGGAGGAAGCTGAGAAAATTATCAGGGGCCTAGAACGGGACGGGGTCATCGAGCCGTCAAACAGTCAGTAAGCCTCGTCGGTAGTACTAGTGAGGAAAAAGGATGGGACCACGCGATTCTGCGTAGACTACAGGCAGGTAAACAGTGTCACTAAAAAGGACAGCTACCAGTTACCACGTATCGATGACACACTCGATACCTACCCTTGCTGGATCCACGATATGGTCGACCCTTGATTTAAAAAGCGAGTACTGGCAAGTGGAAATGGACTCTGCTGATAAGGAAAAGACAGCATTTACCTTCGGTAACGGCCTGTGCCACTTTACAGTAATGCCATTCGGACTCTGTAATGCCCCAGCGACACTGATGGAGAGCGTGTTAATGGGCTTGTCCTGGAAAACGTGCCTAGTCTATTTGGACGATGTCATCGTGATGAGCAAGACCTTCGAAGGACATCTGAAAAACTTAGAGGACGTCTTTCAGAGACTACGAGGTACGGGTCTAAAATTGAACCATAAGAAATGTCAGTTCTTCAGAAGGAAGGTCTCTTACTTAGGGCACCTAGTGAGCAGAGAAAGAGTTGCCGTTGATCCGGGCAAGATAAGTGCGGTGAAGAAGTGGCCGATATCGGCAGACAAACACCAGTTGAGTGTTCTGGGACTCTGAACGTACTACCGACGCTATGTCCGGATATTTTCCGATGTCGCCAAGCCGCTGACGAGGCTCACAGAAGAAGGCCGAAACTTCTGTTTTGGCCGGATGAGGAGTGCCAGTCTGCCTTCGACGAGTTGAAGAAAAAGTTGACCAGTGCTCCAGTGATGAGTTTTCCTTTGCCGGAATGACAGTTCATCGTGGACACCGACGCGAGTAAAATGTGGGAATTGAAAGTGTTCTGTCGCAGGATCAGAAAGTACAAGGACGTGTCCTTGGATACTTTAATTAGCAAGGTACTCTCCAAACCGGAGAGGAATTACTGCGTCACACGGCGTCAGTTATTGGCCATCGTCAAGTCCATCGAACACTTTCATAAATGTTTGTGTGGAAGGAGGTTTCTGATTCGGACCGATCATGCTGCACTTAAATGGCTCCTCCAGTTCAAGAATCCCGAGGGACAGATAGCTCGCTGGCTCGAAAGGCTTCAGGAGTATGACTTTGTCATAGAACATCTGCCTGGACGGAGTCATGGAAACGCAGACGCACTCTCGAGATGAAGACCATGCCCTGATGAGTGTTCTCATTCCCATAGAGCCGAGGAAAAATCAGAGAAAATCTACCGAACTACCGTGGTCGCCGAGAAATGGACGCAATCTTCGTTATGACGGGAACAAGAAAAGGACCCGGCCCTGAAAGGAATTCTGGCATGAAAACAGGGAGGACAGCGTCCGGAGTGGCAAAAGGTTTCACCTGGCTCGCCAAAACTCAAGAGTTATTGGGCGCAGTGGGACTCGTTAGTACTTGAGGATGGGATAATAAAACGTGTACTGGAGAGCCAGGACGGAACGGAGGAAAGACGGCAGTTGGTAATTCCCTCCAGTGAAATCTCGGAGGTGTTGCGGCACCTTCATAACGAATCATCTGGTGGACATTTGGGGGTCAAGAAAACACTGCAAAAAGTAGCGGAGCGATTCTACTGGATAAATTGTTTAGACAACGTAAAGGAGTGGTGTAGGAAATGTACTACATGCTTTGCAAGTAATGGGCCACAAAGACGACCTAAAGCTCCCATGAAACAGTATAACTTCGGAAGTCCCTTCGAAATAATTGCTTTTGGTATAGCAGGGCCTTTCCCTGAGACCGAAAAAGGGAATAAATACATCCTGGTGGTAATGGACTACTTTACAAAGTGGGTAGAGGCGTATGCTCTCCCTAATCAGGAGACAGAGACAGTAGCCGATGTGCTCTTGAAGGAGATGATCTGCCGGTTTGGAGTACCCATGAAATAACACTCGGATCAAGGAAGAAATTTCGAGAGTGGTCTCTTCCGGAGGATCTGTGAGAAGTTTGGGGAACGAAAAACAAGAACCACGGCCCTTCACCCTCAGTCTGACGGGATGGTAGAACGAATGAATCGCACCCTCAACCGCTATGTGGCGAAAATTGTCTCGTCACATCAACGAGACTGGGACGAACACGTGCCGTTCTTCCTGATGGCCTACCGTTCGGCCGTTCACGAGTCGACAGCACAAACTCCAGCAAAAGTTCTGTTCAAGCGAAAAGTTAAACTGCCCTGTGATCCAATCTTTGGCGCTAGATCAGGCGAAGACGTTTCGAGGGAAGATTACGTCTCCAGGATACAGAAAAGGATGAAGGACATTCACGATCAAATCCGGTACCAACTAAATATAGCCAGTGATCGCATCAAAGAGCGTTACGGCATCAACGCTAAAGAGGGTGGGTACCAAATGCGAGATCAAGTTTGGCTGCACAACGTACAGAAGAAATTGGGAAGGCCCCTATGCCGTAAAGAAACGGATTAACGACGTTGTCTACCGGGTAGGCAAACTGCTACACGGCAAGCCGAGAATGATGCATTTCAATTTTTTGGCACCCTATGAGGGGTGGCACGATGAGGCGGAGGTTCCCCTGGTAAGAAACACGGTGGCACGGGAGAACGACCTTTCGTTCGAAGAATTTATGAGCGCTTACGGGGGCACCGGCAAGGCACGGTATGGGATAACCTGTGAAAAACAACAGGATTTGTTCAGCGTACCTGAAGAATACTAGTTAGCCCATTGTGTTTCCGCTGACCTGGTAATGTCACGAAGTATCGCCACAGTTTTTAAAAAAGAAGTACGGGCGTTTGGAACAAATCAGAGAACAACTCCCGGAAATTGGCAAGGTTCTGGAACTACTGAACCAAACACCTCTTATCTCTAGTTACAAAATAGTCAGGGTTCCATAAACCATGTTATCAGGGTGTATGGCAAACATTCCATAGGCTACGAGACCGATTGCTGGAGCTTGACATCAGGAAGCTAGCTATCCCCAACTTAGGTGCTGGACGGGATCGGTTGGACTGGAGCCTGTGTTTTGGATCTGTTGTTTTGGGCCTGCACCATGTCAACTCACGAAGACGGTCCTCTGTTATTTTGACGCTACGTCCCGCTGTAAGCGGGGGACTAATTGCAGGTTCCTGCATAGACCTACCAGGGATGCATTCCGAGACGAAACGTTTGTAAGGCGGGGGCAGTGTAATGCGAAATACAAACACCAGCGTGAAGCGTGCTCCTTCTTATCGGCCGAGGGAGGCCCACTTCAAAGAAGAGACCACTTCGGAGAATTGAGTAAAAAGCGCGGCCATAAAAACCTTCTCGAACGTTACGGAAACGTCCAATTAGGGAGAGAATTATCTAGACCGTCCTGGAAGTCACCTGCGGCAAAATAAATAGCCGGCCGGAAAGCGAGACGGGGTAGACCAGACGGAGGCGTCGTATGTGAAAAGCGTGATAAGCCCACTAGTGTACAAAATAAATTAGCGCGTTAAGTGTGTAATATAAATTAATTAGTTAAGGAATAGTCTTAATAAATTAAGTAGTGTTAAGAACTGTTTACCTAAATAAATTAGAATAAACGTTACAATAACAACCGAAACATTATCTGTAATGTAAAGCATAATCTAGAAGTTTTAAAAAAGGGCCCTCATGTATTAATGGGTGCGTATGTAATAAAAATGCATTAAAATAATTATTTGAGGATTGGTGACAAATAAATTATTGAATTTCTTTTTACATGGAGATTCACTCTAGATTGCATTTAAGATTTATTTCCAGTAGTCATATGAAAATTGGTAATAAGGTTACTCCCGATTGTGTGAAATTTCGCTATAATTTACTCTCGAATATAGTCAGTCAATATAAGCAACCTTCTATAGACAGTAATAGTGAAGTTGGCGTTTCCAAATTTCTTTTATAAATACAAGAAATGAGAAACCTGGTTGAAATCAAAGTACCAGTACAAGTGTCTTATAATCAATGCGATAATAACATCGACATATTATATGAGTTAGCTGAAAAAAAATTATAGGTTTATGTTTTGAGCTGTGTTTGCAGCGAATTGCCACATGAGACTTATAGAAATAAATTATACAATGGAAATAACGTTAATTTCCTAGCCAAATTCTTAAACTAAATGAAAAAAATATACACTATTGTAACGTTTTTACCTACACGACACGAGTAGTCTTACTTAATTCATTTTGACCACTTAATACAAATTTATTTGTTCACTTACACTTAGCACTTATCTACTAATACTTACTAATCTAATTTATATTATCGCACTTACATCTAATTTATACGGCCGACATCCGTCGACCAGTCTACCGGCGACTGTCCTCGTATCGCCTTCCGTCTGCTATTTATTTAGCTGCATGGGACCTACAGAAACATCTCTCCCTTTCCGAATGTAAATACGGCTTGAAAGGAAATCCATCCGTTCGCTGAATTCCAAAAAGATCTCGTTCTAACTCGAAGATTCGGCGACTTCGGGGAAATCCATCAGTTCCCCGAATCTATCTTGTTAGGAGTTCCCTTGAAGAGATTCATTCCGATGTGTTTATCTTTATGGTATGCTATTTCGTTACACTATTTTCACGACTTTTTTCTTACCTCCACGAGAAAGATTGTTTCAGAAATTGAGTAATTGTTTCAAAAATTTGATTGATATCATATATCTTGAACAAAAGGTTCGTATGTGAAGTCGAGTTTAATATTAAATTGTGTAACTAATAAACTAATGTTAAACACAAAATGAAAATATATGTTGCTAAATCGCTTCAAGCACTTTATTTTTATCACTGAACTATCTACAAGAACTAATATTTACAAGTCAATTAAAAGTCCTGAATTAATGTGGCGGCGTTTGATTTTCGCTCCCTACTAGTCTTTCTCCGTGAGAGCCAGATTGACTCCTTGACTTAGTATCAATACCGATCCTTGGGGTGCTCTAGCTTCCATCCTCCTGCTACTCGGTGTCGTCCCTTTGTCCTTGATCCTAAAGGTTCCCTCTCGAGTACCATGCAAGTCGTCCTCTTCTCGTTGATGTCCCGTCAAGTGTCCTTCCCTGAATCCACTTTGTTCGTCCGGTATGATTTGTAGTTTCTCCTCTTCTTCCTTGACCCTTCTCAGTAGTGTTCTCTCCAGTAGTTTTTCTAGGTTGCTCAGTAGACTTATGGACAAGTAGTTTTGTGGAAATCTCCTATCCTGGCTTAGTTTCGGGAATATGATGACATCCGCCTCTTTCCGTATTTGTGGGTAGTCTTTTCTTTTCATCGCCGCGTTGTAGAGTTCCTGGATCCTCTTCTTAGTCTCCTCCGGTAGTTTCTTAATCACCGTATTTATTATGGTGTCCCGTCCTGGTGTGTTCTATGTTGGTAGGTCCTAATGATTTCCTCTATATCTTTCATCATCGTGGGTTATAGTTCATCGTCGCATTTTCTCCTTCTGACCTTGGTCGCCCTCCTATCATTGCCTTCTTAAAAATGTCGTTCTCTTGGTCTTCGTTCATCCTGAAATGGTCCTCCATGGTATCTGCGAATGCCTCTGCCTTGTCTTCGTCCCTGATACATAAACCAAATTTACCGTGTGTATAGCGTTGTTCGTAGTTGAAAGTTTGTTCTTCTTTAGCCTCCTCATGATTTTCCATTGCGCTCCTGCATGTGTCCTCGTCCATTTTTTTCAAAAAATGTGTTCCATTTGTTGCGCCTATGCTCCGCAAGTTCTTCCTTGACCTCCTTATTCTTCCGGTTGATGGTCCTCTTTATGTCCAGGTCGTAGTTAATCCTGTATCTTCTGTTCAGCCTGTTGCTTTCCCTGATTTTATCCTTGATGGTCCTCGGTATATCCTCCTATCACTCACCTCTACTTCAATTACTCCAGGTGGAGGAGGGGTCTAGGTCCCAGTCATTGTTAAGGTCCAGGGTGGCATCTAGACAGGTGCGGGGAGGGGTCAAAACCGACTCCAATGAGACATCTGTAATTGAGCAAACTTTAAATTTCGTATTTCTAGGGATGCGGTAATTGCGGAATTTCCAAATAGGCAGGTAGACGTACCTCATCTTGTGTTTTACCGCATGATTTTAATGTTTTAAAAGGAAAGTACCTACTGGTTACTAGTTATCACAAGTATTACGACTTTCATCGGTGTCTCAGTGCTTGTGCTTATCAAAAACAACTGTGAGCAAGAGTAAAAGCTGGTTGAATATATCTCCAATTTTGATAATGTGCTTGCAGAACACATTGCCCGTATCCAAAACTCTGAGTCACGTCTAACTCATTATCTTGGTCATAATATACAGAATGAAATCATACAATTATTAGGAGACAGAATAAAAAAAAACTATTGTTTTGGAATTGAAACAATCCAAATATTTTTCAATTATTTTAGATTGTACCTCGGACATTGTACACGAGGGACAAATATCGGTTGTCGTTCGCTACGTTTTTTTTAAATACAAGCAATAACATTGCTGAAATAAAAAAACACTGTCTAGGATTTTTTTCCTATTACAAATACTACTGATCAGGGCATAACACAATTTTTGTTAGATTTTTTAATCTCTAATGATATTGACATACAAGGTATGCATGGTCAAGGCTACGATAATGGCGCAAATATGAAAGGGAAAAATATAGGTCTACAAAAAAGAATTTTAGACCTAAAACCTCGCGCATTTTATGTCCCTTGTGCGGCCACACAGCCTAAACTTAGTACCTAGTAAATGACACTGCTAAAAGTTCGTTAGAAATTGTCAATTTCTTTTCAATTGCGCAAGAAATTTATGTTTTCTTTTCAGCGTTAACAGCACGTTGGCAAATACTTTCCAATGAAGTGCCAACTTTAACTTTAAAACCGCTCTCAAATACTCGATGGGAGAGCAGGGTTGAAGCGATAAAAACCCTACGTTTTAATTTAGGAAAAGTGTATGATGCGTTGTTTACCATATATTCCGATAGGAGCAAGATTCAAAGAATGAATTTATTTCAATCACGTAATGAGTCTGCTTTTGAGGAGTTACTTAATAGCGCGAAAACTGTAGCGGAAGAAGTCGATACAATAGCAGAATTTTCTGCACCTGCCCGCCCTCACGCTCGTAGAAAGTTTTATAATTATGAGGCGGAGGATGAACCAATAACAAACGCAGAAACTCATTTATAAAAAATAAACACTGGACTACGAAAAACTGTTTTTAAAGATGTTTCGAAAATACTTTACTTTGTCCAGGGGATCTTCTTAAGTTTATTGTTTGTTTTCAAACTTTTCAATAACTTCCTGTAGCCTGTAGAAATAGCAAAGCTATGTAAACAGTAATTATGAGTATGTGGCGTATATTTAGAATGATGTCTAGAAGTAAGCTCTGAGGTTGCCCTTACGCCTTATGTTAAGTTGACAAAGGTTTTAATGTATCTATATATTTCATTCATAGGTACCTATTTTGTACTGTGATTTAGTTACTGAACTAAATAATTTTGAATTAACGATAAGGTTGTGCTATATTATTCCTAGAGGGCGCCGGGGTATTGCTTGCACACGGGCGCTACATGGGCTAGAGCCGGCCCTGCTCGTGAGAGCCTAATGTGTCGAGTTACTTTTTCTGCACTTTCTGCGGTTGCTTATTATGTCAATTTAGATATACTACTATCTCTATCATGCTCTTAGCATTTTAGCAGCGATATAGATACAGAGTTTTCACTTTTCCCACCTTAATACTTCCTCTGCACCCAATAATTCCAATTTACATATATACAGATTAGTTTGAGCTATCACGTATGTATAACTAAAACCCAATACAGTAACGTCGTAATGTCAAAATTTCTTCAAAAATGTCCTAAAATGTGCCAAAAAATAGCTAACCCACTGAAATTGATTTTATATTAGGTTCCTAAATATGTATGTAGGTATCAAACATCTGAACACGACTGTTCACACATTAGTCAGACTACAGAGATGGGCTCATAAGTCTCCAAGGAAGAGATGTCTCGTTACATAGTTGCGATGATAAACTGTGAATTGTAATGAACACGATTTCTTTATTTCCAGTAATTGTTCTCCAAATTTCTGAAAATATTGGATATGCATAGTAATATTCTTTGTAATAATTCACAATCTTTTAATTCACATTATATTGACATTTAATTTCATTACATATTTCATAGGTACCTAACTGAAAATCAGACCGACAATTATGAATGAAAGTAAAAATTATTCATAAATGTTTCTATTTTTGGGCCCCTTAACATGAAATTTAAATTATCTTTCCTCTAGCCCTATATTATTTCCACTAATTCTCTTTGCAGGCGATGATGGACAGAGAAAGAAAGGATGAGCTTCCCCAGATGCAAGTGGGTTTCATAGATGTGATATGCCTCCCTCTCTACAGAGTCTTGTCAGAAACCTTCCCATGGGTGAAGCCGCTGTACCAAGGCACTCTGGAAAACAGGCAGCATTGGCAGGATCTGGCAGAGAAGGTCGAAATGGGTCTGACATGGATCGATCATGATACTATCGATAAACCAGTCGAAGCTTTCACTGGTCAGTAAAAACACAAAATTTTATAGAATCAACACACATACAAATACAATAATAACTGCACATACATATAGTGAAATCAAGTACATTTGTTTATTTTCAGATCCAGAAGAGACGAAAGACATTGAACTAACAGTCCAAACCCTCCACACGGTCTCATCAGCTCCACCCTTAGAGCTCAAGAAAAGAAACAAACATAAATTCTGTTGCATATTGTGACAAAAAATCCAATTGATTTCTTTCTTCGTGCACTTAGGTTGTCGTTTTACCAGGAACTTAGATCAAAACTATTTGTAAACACCTTTAAAATGCTGCTCACTACTTAAAAAAATCAACGTAATAATCTTGATACTCTTCATAGACGTGGTTTTATACAAAAACTTTACTCAAATCATGCTTAGTTTGGTAACAACAAATAAAAAGACATTTTGTAAGTATAGGATTTGTAAAATGTATATAGTGAATATTATTAATAAATAAGATAACCGATGACTGCTGTTGTAATTTGCAATGAAACTACAATTGAAATAAAATGCTTGTTAACTGGTTAAGATATGGTACAAATACAATAAATAAGGTTATTACATAATTTAATAAGATAATATACCCTAAGGAACAAGTAAAATGTCAATAATCAATTACAGTCTAAAATATTTGGAAGACTAAGGAAATAAAAAATATAATGAAATTAATTCATTTTACACTTACATGTGCTTTTCAAATATTGCGTAAGACCTAAGAAAAATGGAAAAAATATGAAATGGAAAATATATACAAATAATAGTAACGGCAATAATTAATTGCTCAAAGGAAAATGTTTCATTAAAACTCTCACTTCCAATGTAAGTTATTTTTAAATATAATTTACTTTTTGAAACGTATTTGATAATGGTAAAATTTCCCCATTCGTCCGAGATGTGGCGGTCTGCGCACCATTATTTGTAACCTCGTTATAGGTATAACATATCGTATGAGCTCACATGAAAAACTCCTGAGTGGAGTGAGAGAGCGTAAGTCATGCGTTGGGAGGCCTGTCCAGACAGCTTATCTCTAGTACTCTTAGGCCCCTCGTTATCGGATCCGTCAATTTCAAACCCCTTGGTTCGTACACCCTTTCGTTTTGTTCTGCGATGAACTTTGATACTTTCTTCAGACACTGAAAAAAAATAATTACCAGGTGAGGTGAGGTGAGAACAATCGAAGAGATATTGTATTTCAACTATGTCAATGTGGATTACAAACACTTGGGTGTAGCCCTTAATTGTAACACATTTATGTGATAAGCCCCTTGGGCAATGTTGCCAGACGAGAATTTGAAAGCCTTCTTTGAAAACGTCACTTTCAGAACTCTAGATTTCCTTGTCGAAAAATGAATGTATCTCATGTGAACATGTTACAAGAAGTTTTATGTTCTTAAAAATTTTAATGTTACCCTACAAAGCTTTAAGACAGACCAACTTCCAATCATTCTGGTTGATAGCCTCACCCATTAATTAACTAAAAAGTGAGTGAGTGAGTGCGCGTGTGCCTGTGCATGGTGTATATATACACGACAATGTAATAAGTATAAATGTTCAAAAAAATTCTTGGAACTCTTCAAAAACCGAAAAATGACAAAAGTAAACTACCTACCCCTTTAACCCAGTCGATTTTAATGAACAGCTGTGGGGTCCTGGTGTAGAATTAAGTCTAAATCCAAAGTTGGAACCATTTGCGATAGTTATTTTCCGAGAAAAACGTACCACAATCGCAAATACATACATATGCGGACCTATTCTATTGAAATGCAGGGTCCGAAATCAACAAGACCGAAAGAGAAACTAATAGTAGTTCGTTAGTATGACAGAGAAGGAAGTTTTGCAACGTTACCAGCCGGCCAGTCCGTAACCCATTCCAAATATTCCCGTCGGAGGCTATACAGGGAATGATCCGGTAGTGTGGTGATGACTGTGATGTTTCGCGAGCTAGCAACGTCGCAAAAGTTCTTTCTCTGTATAGCCAACGAGAAATATTATGACCTTTCTTTCGCTCTTATGTTTAGACTCTGTAGAAACGGTCTGTATACTACACGCATACACAGAAACTTTTTTAAAAACATGTTTTGTGGATTCGGGGGACCCTAAAATGTCTAGAAATGTCAATAACTCAAATTCGAAAAATCGACCTGATTACGATATTTCTCATATATTGCTTGTTCAAAATGTGATGAGATAAAATTCCAAGAAAACGCGTAGCTATCTTTGTCGGTATCCGACAATCGACGAAGTATAAGCAGCCTTAGAAAGTCATTGACTTAGTCGTAGCACTTACCATATTAGCTTTTGCGTGCATTCGACATTGATAATAAGGTCGAAATTTTTAAGGCACGCCTCTGTCGCGGTATATTGTTATAGTAGTTCCGATAAGAAGAAACATGAAAACAAGAAGATACATGCCTCATATGAGGAAGCAATGAATACATATTTTCAAAGTAGGGAAGTTACTTGGTGATAAAAAACAATAACATGGAAAATTACCGAATAGCTCAGTAGTCCAATTGCATTTAAAAAAAAAAGTGAAATAGAACGTTTCGGGGCGAGATAAACAGCATGTTGGCGGGCCACAGGGCCTTCTTGGTGGTGGGCCCTGGCCCTGGTGCCTTCCCATAATCGAGGAGTTCTTCTCAGAGCGAAGATTTCTATTCCTCTTGAGATTGTTTGGGAACACTCCCGAAGCTCAATGAACATAAACAATTAGAGGTAAAAAGCCAGCTGGCGGTAGCAAACCCACACAGTCGAAATATGAGCAGTGTGACCACCAAACCCCAGAGTGGAGATAAATAAACAGTAAAATAAATTAAGTATTAATTTAAATTAAGGGGTAATAGCATTAGGTAGATGACAAACTTTAAATAAATCTTAATAAAAAATAGCAAAAAGGACTTCTTTATTTACTTTCCGATTGTTATAATTACCTAAATACCCTGTATGACAATACATTTTAACTTTAATTAGTGTTTTTGGAATAGTATAACCATCAATTTTAAAATGTTTAAAATGTATTTAAGGATCTCGATTAAGAGTATAGGGGAATGAAGGTTCTTATTAATGGGATTATTCTGGAAAACTTCACTACAAAGCTGCAACCTTATAGTGTTGTAGACTTACATATGATGTAAGAGCAAGGTTTAAATCGGTAGCATTTTTTGTATTCTGGATATTCTGGTGTGAATATATTTTGTTACATTCTTATAGAAATATTACATTGAAAGTGTAAGTCTCTATTCGCTGTAGAGCGATCTGAATAACATTTCTCCTATATCGCTGTAACATTGATAACTACAACCTTTACACCCTGCTTACATCGCTGTAAAAATTTTCAGAAGAACCGCATTAACTGATTCTGAGAAATAGTCCAATGTTATTTATCTCACCCTTCACCAAGAGTCATCAAAGTTTCTTACGAGGAGTACTTCCTCTGTTATTCCTTAATGAAACAAAAGAAATTCGAAGTAAGTATTTGTTTTTTGTTACATATCTAAGTTTCGTCCCAAATCTTGAATGTAATCATAGCTGAACCATTTACTAATAATAAAATATGGGTAAATATATGTTCACAATTAGAATTGACTTACATTTTGTAGTGTTCATAATTGATTAATTGTGTAGATTTCTTTCTTTTTGTTGGAGTCTTAAACAAACAGATAAGTTGGAAACCACAATACTGGTAACATCAAAATAATGAAAAGTCCACTGCATACAATTGTTCATTGTTTTGCAATCATTTTTAGATGAAGAGGCCATAGTTATTTGTAAATAGATGAAAAAAATAAACTCAAATTTGTATGTAATTAAGAGTAGAAGTTCTAGGTATATAGTGATCGAAGCTCACTTGGATGTATAGTTTCCAATATTTTTCATCTCACCCTTCAGCAGGAGTAGCACAAGTTTCTGCATTGTTTATTTCAGATAGTATGTATGTTGTCAATAAGCATGTTGTAACCGACTGGCCCGGTGGTTCAAACTACTTTAGCGTGCATTATGTAAAATAAGTACTATAGTCTGTCAAAATAACCCATGGAGTAATAAAACGATTATTTCGCCGGGGACCAGAGGCGTTCTTAAAGAAATGAACGAAAATTAATAAATGAGTTATAATGGTACACACACACACGCACACAATTTTTCCAGTTACCGACTATGGCGTATTTATTCCTATTCCCCGAGCGTATAACCGAGAGTGGTTATTCCCAGTATCTTAACAATGGCCCGACACACGTGTTTCGGGCGAGTCACTCAAAATACGAAACGATTCCGTAAGACATTATAAAACTTCCAAAATTTAGAGGATGCCACCTTGTATCGATTTTGCATTTATAATGAGATTTTATTACTCCACATGTTATTTTGACAGATTATAATAAAAGTCACAGTCGTACTTTAATACAATAGCCGCCCGGTTATCCGGAATCGGGTTATCCAAAATTCGGATTATCCGAAACGGAATTAAATAGCGATTTCGCCGGATTTATCCCAAATGGTTGCAACTTGTCGCCGCATTATCCGAAATTGCACGTGTTTCTTCCTTATGCTTTCTTAGAAACCTTATGCTTTCTTAAATAAAAATAAAAAATGATTTTGTTTTGATCTCCGAATACAGTCGAGATTTTGCCAGTGTCAACTTGATTCTATCAATGGAACGATTTGGCCGTAAACATAAACCATAAAATATATTTATAAGTTATAAACCAATAAACCATATGCAAAAAAAGGTTTATATATTTTAATATGATGAATTCAGGAATATAATAATTAACCTCCGCATTATCCGAACTTTCAGTTATCCGAAATGGTTTGGGTCCACATTATTTCGGATAATCGAGCGGCTACTGTATAATGAAATCTATTTATTGATGAGGCTACCATACTTACTTTTTCATAATGGGTCTCCTTGCATATGTAAATCAGATATGCCGTCAAACAGGCCAGACATCCCTCACAGTATGTGGAACAGGTCGCCTTCTCTGCTTCAGCAAAGTACGAGTTCAGCTTATTTACAGTATGTTCGAAGGCTTGCCTTTCCAACTGCACAAAAATGAAAGATTAAAAACAATTTTTCATAACTAGACTTCAGGACGACTCACTCTTCCTTCGAGCTCATGTGGGAATCGACTCTGGAATTTGACGAGGGTACCCTCGCTGTAGTCCCTCTGGACGAACACTTTTAGACACTGTGGCTGTGCCATTTGCTCCGTCTCGCCAGTGCGCGCACCATTATGGTGATTGCTCATCTTTATTTGACCAATTTTTTACCGATCCGTTTCTCGCGCTGACAAAGGGACATAGAGATTATAAACGTAAAGGGTAAGGTAAGCCAAGGGTAAAACCAAACTAATTTTTGAGTCAATAACAAATACAAATCAAATCAAAGTAAAAATCTGCCTAGGCTGTCAAATGGCTGTCAATATAACTGTCAATCACCTGTCAATATATTGTCTAGCTGTCAGCAGTCAAGATTGTGACACGGTGGAATGGGTAAGTGGGATTCATAGAGATAAAAGAGAGAGGAGGTAACAAATAGGGAGAGGGGTAATAAATTTTGTAGACGGAACCGGCCATATTGAGAAGCCACTCTTCGAACTCGTGCTTGCGATTGTCATTGCTGAATTGCGCAGTGGCGGATCTATGGGGGGAGCTACAGCAGTGCCGTTTTTACCTATAGGCGTAGTGGGCGTACGCCCAGGGCCTCGCACCGAGGGGGGCCTCACTCACTAATAAAATATTTTTTCCCACTTCACCATTTTCAAGTTATTCAAAATAGATATATAGAAAATTTTCAATTTCGGGGTAGTCGAAAAATAACCATCTTTCAACGAGCGAATTTTATAGAGGTCATTCAAAAACGAATATCTTTCTTTATTAGCCACATTTTTGTTTTAAATGTTTTGTCCCATAAATTGAAAGTTTTTCAAGTTATTGGTGAAAAACGGTTAAAAAACGTTCATTTTTTCAATGAACAATGTGCGGTTTCAATTGTGAATAATTCGAAAAATATCAACTTTACAAAACTTAACAAAACCATAGAACAAAAGTTGCTTAGAATTGGTCAATTTATTTCCGGGTTTATGTTGATTTAAACTTTTTTTACCCAATAGAAGGGGTAAACCACCCCTAGGGAAAAAGCACACTTCGACACAAGTCCAACTTTGAAGAGGGTTATAGATATACTACCTATATCCCAATTTTCAAAGAAACCGACTTTGTTTCCCAAAATTCCACAGTTTTATGGTTTTTTACCGCTGATGATTGGACCAAACGCCTTTCAAATGTTAGAACCAGAGAATAAGGAAAAAGTGAGAATGATTACCATTTTGTAATGAAAAAAAATAAATGTAAAGACTGCTTACAAATACTTCGATGAAAATGGGCTCCTTACCGCTTTTCCAAATATTGAAATTTATTTAAGAATAATTTTTTGTGTATGATGGTATCTAAGGCTTCAGCTGAAAGGTCATTTTCTAAATTAAAACCAATAAAAAGTGTAAAAAAAAACAGTATGAAACAAGAGCTATTAAATTCTTTAAGCATCCTTAATATTGAAAATAATATTGTAAGTAAACTAAATTTTGACGATGTAATTGATGAATCGCAAACAAGAAAAGTAGGAAAAAGGAATTCTAAATATTTCTAAAATAAGAAAATTTATTGTATTTTATAAGATTTTAGCGAAGATTTTACTTTATATATAACAGTTTTCACTTTGAAATGCATAAAATGTGATTTACCTATTTCATGGCTTTTGTAAGTACACTGTTGAAGCATTTAAACTATTTTCTTTTGAAATATGTATTATTCAAATTATGTATATAGTGTCATATGTGTCATAGTGTATATATGTGTCATAAAGTTTATTAGCAGGTAGCAACATTAAACCAATGTTGGTATACAGAGGGCCTCATTTTTATATACGCCCGGGGCCTCAGCATTGGTAAAAACGGCACTGAGCTACAGTCTACCACTGGGAACCAAAGTTTAACAATTAATAATAAATACATACATATTTTTAATATAATATACCCACTACATAACTGAATCAGCTCTTCCTGGTTTCCTGCTCGTTCTTTGTCTTTCTGGTATACCTGGAGCACATTTCTTTTTTGGTAATTTTTCTTCTATTAACTGATTAATCTCAAAATCGGAAATTTTTTGTTTGTTTCCGTTTTCCAAAGAATGAACAACAGCGTAAGGTTTTAAAAACTGATGTAGGTAATTTCGTTATGAACTATTAGTATATATGAGTTAAATTAATCAAAAAAAAAATTAAAAATTAAATTCTTTATTTAATTCGTACTGAGCAACCTTCGTATTGTTTCATATGTTAGCATTTTGTGACATTTTATGGAAAATAAAACTGCTTCATACAAATTATTATTTTATAATTTTAGTTAATGTAATGCTACGCCATTGGAGAGAAAGATTTCTTACAGGAAGTCGGCCATATGCAGAAGCCACTTTGGTCTGTGCTTTGGTCTATTTGTTCCAACCACATTTGTTACCTCCTCTCTCTTTTATCTCTATGATTGGATTGAAGGTGGGATTGCTCCATAGAGATAAAAGAGAGAGGAGGTAACAAATGTGGTTGGAACAAATAGACCAAAGAACAGATCAAAGTGGCTTCTGCATATGGCCGACTTCCTGTAAGAAATCTTTCTCTCCAATGGCGTAGCATTACATTAACTAAAATGATGAAATAATAATTTGTATGAAGCAGTTTTATTTTCCATAATATTTCATAAAATACTAACATATGAAACAATACGAAGGATGTTTAATACGAATTAAATAACGAATGTTTTTTTTTTATTTTCTTGATTATTTTAACGCATATTTATACTAATAGTTCATAACAAAATTACCTACATCAGTTTTTAAAACCTTACGCTGTTGTTCATTCTTTGGAAAACTGAAACAAACAAAAAATTTCCGATTTTGGGATTAATCAGTTAATAAAAGGAAAATTACCAAAAAAGAACTGTGCTCCAGGTAATAGCAAGACAAAGAACGAGCAGGAAACCAGGAAGGAGAGGAAGAGCTGATTCAGTTATGTAGTGGGTATATTATATTGGGTGTTGTTTTTTTTTTAATTTCACCTCATAGTAGGCTGTGGATAGTGTTTGTGAATGTGCCTTACTAAAAAATGGCAAAATTGACATAACCTCACTTTTTTAATAAAAATTGAAATTGCTCCAATCGGTTAATAGTGTCTTGAAAAAGACAGTTCACTCATCTACGCCTAATTAATAGAGCCAAACTGTCTTTTTCAAGACAGTAGTAACTGATTGGAGCAGTTTCAATTTTTATTAAAAAAGTGAGGTTATGTCAATTTTGGCATTTTTTAGTAAGGCGCATTCACAAACACTATCCACAGCCTACTATGAGGTGAAATTTAAAAAAAACACCCGATATTAAAAATATGTACCTATGTATTTATTATTAACTAGCCGTGACCCGGCCACGCTTCGCTGTGGCTCATTTTTATATGAAATAAATGAACAATTAAATAAAAATAGGTAATCTAGCGAATATAGATTTACCGAGAAAACACATAATTTATTTCAATACCATGCATTGCAGTGATTATATTGTAGAATGTTATGAAAAGGGAAAAAAATATTGCTTTGCAATTATTTTTTATAACCGATGTAGGTACTCGGCTTCGCTCGGGGGCGACCCTGTCTCATCCCTTGTTGGCCGTCATGTATATACGGCCAATCGAACTGTAGCATTTTATATATTTAAGCCGTTTCGGCCCCCTGGCTCGTTTTTCCAAGGTGTATTAACTTTAAATAGGTTACCTCATTGAACAGCTTCCGGGCGAGGGGGTCGCGCGGGGGGATGCGGAGTTCGTGACGTAGACTGGCGACCTAGGTCTTCGTTTTATTACCTGTATTTAATCTAACTCTGTGGTTTAATCTATGTTCTGTATTACTCTGACAGTTTGGCGTTTGGCTGGCGTTTTCGTTTGTAATTGACAACAGTTTTGAGTTTTTCAAAGTACATATTTTTTGCATCGCCGGTCGCCGTGTGACTTAGATCGGTCTCGCGCTGTTGGGGTAGGTCACGATCGCTAGAGGCAACCTATTAATGTTGATAAACCTTGTCTTTTTTCGACGCGGAACCATTTCAGGAACCTTCACGGACATGCGCCCTACAACTCACCAAAGTTTAGTGTCAATCGGATGAATGGTATAGAAGCCCATGCGTAACATACAAACAAACATACATCCATTTATATATATATATATATATATATATATATATATATAACAGAATGCTTTTGAGCAATTCGATGCTCAAAGCGCTGACAAACTGTTCGACATTTAAAAGTTACCTTTTCGCCGCGAGATGGCGCCATCTGTTAGTCACTCGTCTGTCAAATAAAGATGACATATTGCCTGTCATGCATATATTTTTAAGCCGTTTCGGCCCCCTGGGTCCTTTTTCGACGCGGAACCATTTCAGGAACCTTCAAGGACATGCGCCCTACAACTCACCAAAATTTCGTTGCAATCGGACGAATGGTATAGGACCCTTTATTATATAAATATTATATAGCCTTTTTATATATATAGATTGTTAAACTTTGGTTCCCAATGGTAGACTGTGATCGCCATAGATCCGCCACTGCACAATTCGGCAATAATAATTGCAAGCACGCGTTCGAAAAGTGGCTTCTCAATATAGCCGGTTCCGTCTACAAAATTCATTACCCCCTCTCCTTAAATGTTACCTCCTTTCTGTTTTATCTCTATGGATTGCTCACTTACATTTGACCAATGTTAATGTTGGGCAGTTTTGTGACGTCACCACCGGTGCTGAAGTACCTCATGGTGGCGTGGAAACCTTGACAAAACATGAATATGTATTATTCTTATTGATTTGTATTTGTATCTTCTACAAGCCGTACCCGGCATGCGTCGCAATGCCACGTAAAGTTTAAAGAAAAAAGATAAATAAAAATTATAGATTACCCGGTGAAATTCCTATCATCTACATATATTTTTGAAAAATAATGTCAAAACAATACAAAATTTTTATCTACATTAAATTAAATGCAACACAGTTATACACATAATCAATTTAAGGCTTTCTGATCTACTATATTTTCCGTCTTTTTTTGCGGTGCGTAAATTTATAAAGATGATGGTTTTACGACTCGCGAACACGCGACGTATAATTGTCCATGCGCGAAACCGGGAAACTCCAAGTTTATTCCGCAAACTGTCCTTGTATTAGCAATTGTATATTATTTTTTTAAATTTTCAATAAATAATTTATGAAAAACTACCCTGAAATTAGGTATGAAATTTTCCTGTACAATATGCGTTGCACCAAACGACGTCATTTAAAAGCAATTATTATACGTTTGGATGTTGGCCAAGAAATATTTAGAGTCATTTCCCACCCCAGAAACTAAAGAAGGTAATGGATCTGGTGGTGGGAACAATTACGGCAATTTTACTTTACCACCAGCACAACATAATCCAGTAGCTTCACCGCTGCATTTTAACGCTTAACAATATTGACAAACGATTGTCATTTCTCCAATCGTTACGGATTCTTCGGCACAATAATCTATTTCCGGGTCGTAGTGGAATGCTACTCGTTCCAAGTTTACAGGAACACTGCGTCTGCGGAATCGCTCTATTTCATTGTGTCTTGAAGTGCGCTCCATGTTTTGGGCATTTGTTGCTCGTAGTACGTGCATGACCATCTTGGTGTTGATTCTGCCATGTCTTTTTCAGCTTGTCTAAGTAGTTTTTTGTTTGTTTGTTATTTTTACCTTTAGTTCGATTCGTCGGTAATTCTGTCCGGTCTGTTATTTGGGTTTCTTCACTTCCTGTTTTGGGTCTTGTATTTGTACCTCATAGACTTGTTTCTTGGGTGTTTTATTCGTTTGACGTCAGGTACAGTCGAATTGTCTTGTAGTTTTCCTCGATCCTTTTGAAATAGTGTAATCTTATATAATTGTGTTGATCGTCAAACCCAAGTTCATTGAACACCTCGTTGTTCTCTTGGGCTTTCCCCCATAGTGCTTCTAGGTGATCAATCCTTTTTTGTAAGTATTCCTTGGTTTTTCTTGCACTTCCGTTTTTCTTGCAATTATTTTGTAGTTATATGATTTCTTGGGCTATTTTTTCTTGTTCTTGAATCAACTCATCTGCTTGTTATATCTTGTCGTAGTTGAAATTGTGAATTTTTTAACTTAATTCTCTGGAAAAGGTGGTTGTGACTTACTCAGGACTTTGCTTGTCTTCTTGACTTTCCGCCGTTGTGTTGGCGTCGAAGTTCTTGAAGTTTTGGAGTTGTAATCACTGGCGGCTTTTCCTCCGGCTGCAGTGACTGGATATGTCCGTCGTTTCAAATTTGTAGAATTTGTAGACTTGGTGTCCTGGTGAAGTTGCTTTGACTTACTCAGGACTCTTCTTGGTTTCTTGACTTTCCGCTTTTGTGTTGGCGTCGTGTAGACTTTGTAGACTCGGTGCCCTGTCGATCTACATGCTGTTGTATAAGATGTGCCCGAACTCGTTCGATTCCATTATATACTGTTGAACGTAATTCTGTCATACCAATACGAATGTTATCTGTCTCTCACCGGTCGTCAGTCGTCAGTGCGATTTGGACGTGAGTCTGAGTGACACTATACTTTCATTTGTTTGATTATAAATGTCAAATTACAAAACGTACCTTTTTCAGTATTTCCCTTACTTATTATTTATGTTTCTCACCGAAAAACCTTCCCTTAACTTCCACAAATATTTCAAGATCAAAATTAGCAAAATCCGTCCAGCCGTTCTCGAGTTCAAGCTAGACAAACGAACAGCAATCCATTTTTATATATATAGAGATTTGGAAAAATGTTTTAGTAATTTTTTTTACAAATTCCTTTCTTCTTCTTCTTCTTCTTTGGTTGTGGCCTTAGTCTCCTGAGACTATTAGCCAGGACAATCTACTCGTGATACTTGCAGGTCACCTTAACGTGAGTCTAAGCTTGAGCTTATACCTGTTTTATTCTTTTAGTGCAGACATGTTATGAGACACTACAACAAAGGAAATTTGTACTTTTCTCGATCTGGGGCAGTGGCAGATCATTACACAAAACCCAGGGCTGCCTCGGAAGGGTACCCTTTGGTTTGGGGGAAGGATTGAACAAAGTATATATTTTCTTTGATTATATATTGATTTGGTTTTTCTTGAGGTAGTAATTGATTTTTAGAATTGACTTTTTATTAGGGTTACTTAATATGGTTTGTAAGTTTAAAGGTCCAGGTTCGTTTTCTTTTTGTAATTTTCTGTATAGGTCAAAGTCAGTTAGTTCATTTATTGGGCATTGAAACAAGATATGATGGATGTTATCTTTTTGTCCACATTCGCAATAGGGTGATTCTGCAATACCGATCTTATGAAGATGTTCTTTCGTAAGACAATGTCCCGTTCTCATTCTAATTATGTTTGTTATGTGTCTTCTGCTTAGGGGTTCAATGATTTTATACCAGGTGTTAAAGTTAAAGGTGTTTTGGATTTCGTTGTACCATTTCCCTGTAGTTTTGAAGTTTTCTTTCCATTTTTTTTTTTGAATTGGTTAATGGTGTTCGCTATCATTACTGCCGCTATTTCTTTCGTTTCTATGTTAAATATCATTGGGGAGTTTAGGTTCCTTCCTACATTTGCTAGTTGGTCGGCAATGACGTTCCCTGGGATTCCGTTATGCCCTGGGATCCATGCGAATTTGATTTGTTTGTTTTTGTTTTTCAATTCTTTGATCTTTTTTTTTAATTTCAAGGGTCAAATTGTCATTTTTGTTGGTGATTTTTGTATTGTTGATCCTTTCTATTGTGCTTGATGAGTCTGTGAAGATTATGCTCTTATTCAAGTTTAATTTTTCTATGAACTCCGTGGCTTTATAAATGGCTAATCTTTCTGCTGTGAATATGGATGCTTCGTTGGGGATCCTTTCTGAGTAGTTGATTTTGTGTTTTGGGATATGGAGTCCATATCCTGTAGTTTGATCATTTTTTGATCCGTCTGTATATATAACTGTGTGATCGTTTCGGTATTTTTGTGTTTCCATAATGAATTTTATGTTGTTAAATTGTTAATTTTTTCCAGATTTAGTTTTATTATGTTTATGTTTTCGATTTGTTCCTGGAAGTTGTACTTGAAGCATGGTAGGGTCTTGTTTGCTTGAAAATTGATTTGGTTATTTTCCATTTCAATTAAGGCTTTTATCAGAGGTGGGGGCTTTTTATTTTGCCAATATTTGTGGTTGGATAAAATTTGGTTTTTGATGAGGTTCAGTTTTTCTAGGATTGGGTGATTGGTTATTTTTTTCCACTTTGTGATGGTTTTGATGCTCTTTATTTCCCTTCTTGTTTCTAAATCCAATTCACCAGCCTCACTTAGGAGGGCGTTAATTGGTGTAGATTTCATGGAGTCTGTTATTACTCTAAGTGCTTGGTGTTGGATGTAATCTAATTTCTTGATGTTTCTTTGAGAGGTTGGGAGAAAGTTGATCGAGTTATCTTCCAGGAGTGTTCTTATTTTTCCGTTATATATTAGTTTGAGGGTTAATGGATCTGATCCCCACCATGTTCCACAAAGAGCTTTGATTATGTTAATGTTATCGTTTCCTTTTTTTTTCATTATTTCTATTTGACTGTCCCATTTTAAATTTTGGTTGAATGTGATTCCAAGGTATTTAATTTGTTTTTTGAAGGGGATGGAGTGGTTTTCGATTTTGAGGTCAAACGGTATTCTGTTTCGGTTTTTTCCTTTGGAGAAAATTATTGCTTCGCATTTGTTTAACGATAGTTCTAGTTCATGTTTTTTTAGCCAGGTGTGGATGTTGTTTAACATTATGTTCGTGTTGTGTATCATTGTCTGAATGTCTTCCCCTGAATGTAGTAAGATTAGATCGTCTGCATATGAGAGTAATTCGAAGTTTTGTGGAATTATTTTGAACATTGAATGTAGGTATATGTTAAATAACAAAGGGCTTAATGGAGATCCCTGGGGGATTCCTTTAGAGGTTATGTATGGTCCGTGCGTATTGTGTTCATTGTCAGTAATTGTTATGGTTCTGTTTTCTAGTATTTTTTGGATGGTATTTGTTATATATTGCGGGATGATTTTGGTGTTGGTCATTATGTTGTATAGTTTATAAATGTTGACATTGTCGTAGGCCGCTTTAATGTCAAGCAAGACCGCGATTGTTTTTTTATTTTTTGCAAATGCCAGTTGATTGTATGTGGTAAGGTGTGTTATGTTGTCTATTGTACCTCTTTCTTTTCTAAAGCCTGTTTGGTGTTTGTGTAATATTTGCTTATTTTCAATTATCCATTCCAGCCTATTTTTTATCATACTTTCAAGGGTTTTTGTGAGACAGGGGATTAGTGTTATGGATCTGTAATTTTCCGGTTTATCTGGGTCCTTGTTCGGTTTTAGGAAGGCGAAGATATTATGTTGTTTCCATTTGTTTGGTATGTTTTTTCCCGCTAGTATTTGATTATATATATTCACAAGGTATCTTTTTGCTAAGGGGGGTAGGTTGTTGATCACTGAGTATGAGATGTTGTCCGGTCCCGTGGCCGTATCTTTGTTTTTGGATGTGTTGATGAGTTCATTGTACGTGAATTTCTCTATTTTTTCGTTATTCTGTAAAAATGTGAAGTCCGGGGGATAGTTTATGGTTGTCATGTTGTTTATGATTTCTTTGGATGTCTTTTTATCCGGAATTTTATGGCAGAAGTTTCTGAAGCTCGTCTTTTTTTTGTTTTTTGGGAATCTTCTAGTTATTGCGCTGGTATGTTGAAGTTGTATGTAATTTTCAGTTGTTGGGTTTTCTAGGTATCGTTTAAGTTGGTTTTTTCGTTCTGTAATTTTTTTTCGTGCATTCCGCGTCCCACCAAATATGTCCGGTTCTGATTTCTTGGCTTGTTTTCGGTTTCGAGTTAGGGATATGTATGTTTGCTGCTTCTTCCATGATGTCCATTAGGTGATTTGGATTGGCTTGTTGTTTGGTATTTAGGTTATTTTCTGTGTTTATAGTATTGTTCCCAATTGGCTTTTTTGAAATTTCTTCTTATGTAATGTGTATTTTTGTTTTGTTGTGTGTTTTGTAGTTGGTTAAGTGTTATTTTTATTTTGGTCGGGTAGTGGTCGCTGTTACCGTTGTCAGGGATTCTTTCCCAGTCGGTTTTAAGTATAAGCTTTTCTGATATAATTGTGAGATCTATGATGCTTTTATTATTGTTGGGTGGGGGGGATATTCTGGTGCTTATAGGTTCATTCAATATGATACAGTTATGTTTCTCTAATATTTTGTTTAATTCGTGTCCGTTTTTATTTGTTTTTGAACTTCCCCAATTGGTGTTATTAGCGTTGAGGTCACCCATCATCACATAGTCGCCTTCGAGTGTGTTGATAATGTTGTCAATCTGTTTGGCGTCTAAGTTGTTTTGAGTTATGTATAGGTTTATTATGTTTAGGTTGTTTATTTTTATTACTAAGTATTGGAATTTATCCTTGTTTTTTGTGTTGTTATCCATATGTATATGTTTATAAGTGATATTGTCTTTGATAATGGTAGCTATTCCCCCTCCCGGTGTGTTTCTATCCATTCTTAGTATTTGATAGTTTTTGATATTGAAGTAGTGTTTGTCTTGTAGCCAAGTTTCATTTAGTAGTATGACGTCTGGATTTTCTTTATATATTATATTAATTAGTTCTATTCTGTTTGAATTTACACTTCTGATATTCCATTGTATGATTTTTAGGTTCCTTTGTTTATTCATTTCTGTTAAGTTATTTGTTCAATATGTTGTGTATTGATTGATAGTTAGTATTCCATTTCGCTTTCGGATGTATTACTGAGTCGCGGTTGTCTATGTTCATTCTTTTGGAGTTTTTGTTCCCCTCTTGTATTTTTTCCATCATTTTGTTATAATCTTTTAGGTTAACTGTGATTGTATTTTCTTCGGCACTGTCAGGCTCTGGGTATTGATTTAGGGTATCAGTTCTGTTTGTGTATTTGTAGTTTGGATTGTTTTTGTTGTGTGGTAGTGGTTTTGTGTATTGATCTGGGCGTGGATGAGTTGCTGTGGGTATTATTTCATATGTTTCTGTGGTTTTAGGTTTTTTCTTTTGTGATTGTTGGCTAGTTGTCTCTGCGTACGTTCTTTTTGACACTTGAGGAAGTTCGTTAATTATAGTTCTTCTTTGATTTATCGTTATTAGGGGTTTTTCTTGTCGAATCGGTAGTGGGGGGAAATCCCGAGGATGGTTATCTATCTGCTGATTGATCATAGTGGTTTTTGGGTACTTTAAGGATGCGTCATAGTTGTTAAGATTGTCCGTTGCCATGGTTTTTTGATATTTTTTTGTCTAATGTATTCGGGGCATATTTTAGATGTAGATTTGTGATCGTTGGATTTGCAGTGAATACATCTTTGTTCACATTCCCCGTGGTATTGATTATTTTCTTCGTTTTCTTCTTTATGATTTCCGCAGTTGAAGCATTTTGCTTTTCCTCTGCATTGCTTTCTTGTATGTCCATATACAATAGGCATTTGTAGCATTGAGTCACTGGGGCGATAAATAATGTAATTGGAAATGGGAGGTCACACAAGTGTACATATCTCGGGAGTTCTTTTCCTCGGAATGTTATAACTACTGATTTTGTAGGTGTGTATTTGATTTGATCGTCTATTTTCGTTCTTCTATTTAGTCTCATTATATTGGTTATTTGTCTGGGGCTTGTCGCCATTTCTAATATTTCTTCGTTTGTTATGTCTGTATCTATATGCCTGAGAATTCCTCGGCAGGTTACCTGGTTCAATGGTATATATAGTTTGTACCCTTTGTTAGTAAGAAATTCATTTTTACTGAAATTGTTTGCTGCTACGAAATTATTGAATTCTATTCCTAATCTGTTTATACCTTTATTCCTAATTTTAGTTATATCTTTAAGTTTAAGGTTATGTATGTCTTTAGCTATTTTCAGGTGGTTATATTTTCCAATATTGTTGCCGGATTTTTCAGTGGATTCGATCATGACGATATACGGTGCGCTGTCAGTGTTTTGGTATTGTATGTGATTTTTTGTAGTGTCGGTTGTAAGTAAGTTTTTGGGTTTGAGAGAGTCGTCAGGGGGGAGTTTACCTCCCCCCTCTTTTTCGGTCATGTTCGTTTGGGTTTTTGTCAATTCTTGGTGTCTCTTTTAATATTAAATCGGGAGGGAAAAGGTTAATTCACAAAGGAAAAGTTAGTGAGGTGCACTTACGTTTTTTTGTGTCGCTCTCGTGATGTTGCCTACTCAGGGTTTCGCACGAGAATGAAAGTACAAATTCCTTTAGTCACGACTTTATTTCTACGCACGTCTATGGAATCCATATAAGTCCCCACGAAACATCAAAATCGAACTGTCAGTCACTCCTATTATTTCCAAACGCGGTATAGGTCTGAATTTGTTGAATAAAATGTTCTAAGTCTGTGTTAGCTTTCTGTCGACGACATGTTTTGAGTTTTATCATTTACGATTTACGTGACGTTTCGTACATCTGTTTAATAATACGATGTTCTGTGATGCGAGATTCGACCTATGCCGCCTATGCATGCGACATCTAACGTCGTTGCATTGAGATGTAGAATGTAGATTTTATATTAATTATAACTACACCCTTTATAACAATCAGATTTACAACTAATTACATTGGCACTTTGATATTGATAATATCCCAATTCTGAATATAATTATGAGTCGTAACGGCTTGTATTATTAGAAGAAAGAAACGAATTCATAAAAAAAGTCGCAGAAGTGTATCGTGCGCACGCGCACGATGGCGTCCCTTTATTTTACACGATTGAAAATTCTTTGTGAAATAGTCAAATTCTGGCAGGACACCTTAATGGTCTCCGTTGGACAAACGCGCGATCATCTAATGAGAGCAGTTCGGAGGTGTTGCGGCCATCCGAGGGACGACTAGCCGTCGACACCGTTTTGAGGTTGTCCCCGCTGCCTTGGTGAGCGAATGTGGAGGAGCGCCATTTTAGTTGTCTCCGAGGAAAGGCGGGTCGAGATGTGCGTGCGTGTGTCGAAAATGTGAGCGCCAGCAGACGAAAAGTAGAAACGTAGACATAACATAACGTTATAATACAATAAGGACAGAGGTGAGTAAAATAAGATTTATTTAAAAGAAAAGCCATCGGCAATTTATTTAATACTATTGGCATTATGCTCCTTTTCGTCACATTGATGTGGCGAGATGTTATGAAATTAACGAGATGAGATGAGCGTTTTGTGGTGTAAACATTAGAATTGACATTTGAGAACTTAACCACCGCTCGACTTATAAGTTTAAAATTGTATTTGCCTCAAACTCTCCCAAGAGGTATCTATGCGATTCCCGACACTTTGTTCAATTTCGTTTCTGTCTCCATAGGAACCTCTCCTGTGCAAATGTTAAATTTTGCTGTAACCGATTTTTATAACTTTTCAATCCAAAAGATGTTCCAAAGGGGAAAACTAAATATTGTTACAATTGCATCCTCTTCTGTGATGTGTTCCGATACATACTATACAACTCTTAGTGCACTTTGTCAAATTAGATCTTTATTTCTTTACCAAGTGTGATCGCAGTATAAAGCTTCGGTCCCCTATTTACAGCCTCATAATCCAATCCACTATGGAGCACTTGCATTTACAAATGACTACATAAAATAGTGCTTAAATCTAGTTCAGTGGATCTTTTATTACCTGAACTAAAATTAACAGGGGCCTTTTGTCTATATTTAAATATGGTACTAATACAATTTAAGTGCCATTTAGGAATTATAAATTTTTAGGTCTTTCAGACTAACTACTGTTGTACTACTATTAAGGAAGAAATTTTTGGCCAAAAACTTTGGTTTAAACATTTTTTTAGAATTATGATTTAAATGTTCAGTGTTTTTTTTTAACATAGGTATGTCTTGTTTTGTAATTTTTCAAGACATTAACATTTGTTGTGGATGCCATATAAACGAAATTTCAAGATTTCAAATACCATCTAAGTACACAAGAAAAACAAAAAAATGAAGGGACTGCACTATTATTCTACTAAATTGAAATTGGTTTGTTATTAAACAATTTAATTAATTCATGATTAAAATATAAACTTTATTTTTTACAAACACAATTTTGATATCATGATGTTCCATCGAACAAAATTCGCCTGGAGTTCATATTTTCCCCTATACTATGTATAAAAAGTTGGCGACCCGCATTTAGCGGCCGGCAAAACAAAATACCGGGTAATTTGTGTCTTTTTTGTGCCTTTCCTGTACCGCAAGAAAGAATTTTGTAGCTCTCACCATCGACGAGCTACAAAAAAAAACTGCTAGCTTAAACTTAACCCAGCGGCCATTGCGATAGCGTGCGAGTGGATTTACCAAAAAAAAAAAAAAAAAGATTTTCAACTAGAAATTTGTGTCTTAAAGGGTACTAAAAGGACATGGGGTCAGAATTTTAATTTGGCCAATTTTTGACCAAGTTGGCTCAATTGGGCTAGATGGGGCTGCGAATCGACCAAGATGTGGAAGAACTGTGCTCTTCTGTCTCCGATTCGTTTTGGAATAAGATTTGGAAAACATAGTCCTATTTTCAAATTGGTCAATTTTCGGCCGAATTAGGTATTTTCACATTTTTTGAAAACTGGTTAAATGGGAGATTATGTGCCGATAGATCTTAGGTTAATGTTAAAAACAAGAAATTATAAGCATTCAAGCAAAAAAAGTCATTTGAAATTAAAACGCTAGGAATTGGCGCCAAAACGCCCTCTGACGTCACACCATATGTAAACAGTGTAGTGAAATAGTATATTAAAGTATGAGTGGATATTGAGCTCTTTCAAACACGCGCGAGTTTTCGAAGCCGGAGTGCTAGAAATAGAGCAAGTGTTTGAAACTGCAGTTATCCACGAATACTTTACGCGATTTTTTTTATTGGTACCATTTTTTATACCAAAACCAAATGCATACCCAATATCATTAATTTGAATGACACTCGTGACGCTTCGTGACGGCCCGTCGCCCGTCGTGCCACCAATCGGCTCGTCCCGCTACGGCCAAAAACGCTCTGATATTGGTTGATTTGGCCGTTGTTGATACGTTTCCATAGCGACTTTAAAAAACGCACATGCAAAAAAGCCCGATTTACGCACGCCAAAGCATGTTTGAAATAGGCAAAATAGCGTACCAATAAAAAAACACCATTTTACGACGCGAATAATACAAATTACTAGATTTGGTCGCAATTTTACTCCTACACTCCAGCGGAAACAAGAACAAAGTCCAAAATACTCGAATAAAGCTATTTGTGGACTGCAGAACGAACCCGTGTTTACACGCGAAGTGACGTCACGTGAGCGGTCGTTTCGCTGGTCCTCTAACTTTTAACGCACATTTACTGCTTTTTATATCTGAAATACTTGGTGCTGGAACTATTAAATGATTTTTTATGATTATAAAATTTGTCTGAGGGTTCGTCCCTATGAATTTAGATATATTTCGTTTAATTTAAAATATATGGCAAATACCTAATTGGCTAATGGAAAAAAAAAACGTGTCGTTCAGAATTCAAGAACCCGCGACTTTAGTGGAAAATGTTGCATCTCGGAATCTTTCGGTATTCTGAGGCCTCGGTAATGGCCTAGACCCGGGACACAAAGGCCCAGGACACGGCCCAAGACCCCTCCGACGAGTTCCAGTCAAAATACCGACTCTCCAGTGCCGGCCGCTCTAGTTACAAATTCGAGAACCCCCGACTTTAGTGGAAAATGTTGGATCTTGGAATCGTATGGTGTTCTGGGGCCCTGGTACTGGCCCAGACCCTAGACACAAATGCCCAAGGGACACCCCAAGACCCCTTGGGCCACTTCCAGTCAAAATACAAACTCTCCAGTGCCGGCCATTGTAGTTACAAATTCCAGAACCCCCGACTTTAGTGGGAAATGTTGCATCTTGGAATCTTTTGGTGTTCTGGGGCTTCTATACTGGCCCAGACCCTGGACACAAATGCCCACGAGACTCCCCAAGACCCCACAATCCACTTCCATTCAAAATACCGACACTGCAGTCCCGTCCTCTGTAGATACAAATTCGTGAACCCTCGACTTCAGTGGAAAATTTTGATTCTTGGAATCTTTTGGTTATGGCCCAGACACTGGACACCAAGGCCCAGGGGATGGTCCAAGATACCTCTGGCGACCCGCGGCCAAAATATCGACTCCCGAGTGCCTTCCGCTGTAGCTACAACTACAAAAGATTCCAAGATGCAACATTTTTCACTAAAGTCGGGGGTTCTCGAATTTGTAACTACAGCGGCCGGCACTGAAGAGTCGGTATTTTGACTGGAAGTGGCCGAAGGGGTCTTGGGACGTCCCCTTGGACTTTTGTGTATAGGTCCCAGGCCACCACCGAGGCCCCAGAACACCAAAAGATTCCAAAATGCAACATTTTCCACTAAAGTCGGGGGTTTTCGAATTAATAACTACAGCGGCCGGGACTGGAGTGTCGGGATTTTAACTGGAAGTGGACAAAGGTGTCTTGGGGCGTCCCCTGGGCATTTGTCTCCAGGGTCTGGGCCAGTACCAGGACTCCAGAACACCAAATGATTCCAAGATCCAACATTTTCCTCTCATGTCGGGGGTTCTCGAATTTGTAACTACAGCGGCCGGCACTGGAGAGTCGATATTTTGACTGGAACTCGGCGGAGGGGTCTTGGGCCGTCTTCTGGGCATTTGTGTCCAGGGGTCGAGGCCTTAGAACACCGAAAGATTCCGAGATGCAACGTTTCCCACTAAAGTCGCGGGTTCTTGAATTCTGGATGACACGTTTTGTCCATTAGCCAATTTGGCCGAAAATTGACCAATTTGAAAATAGGACTATGTTCTCTAAATTTCATTCCAAAACGAATTGGAGATAAAAGACCACATTTCTTCCACATCTTGGCCGATTTGCAGCCCCATCCAGCCCACTTGACCCAACTTGGCCAAAAATTGGCCAAATGTTAAGTTTAAGCTAGCAGTTTTTTTTTGTAGCTCGTCGATGGTGAGAGCTACAAAATTCTTTCTTGCGGTACAAAAAAGGCACAAATTACCTGGTATTTTGTTTTGCCGGCCGCTAGGTGCGGGTCGCCAACTTTTTATGGTTGAATTTTTTTCTGCTATCAAATTAAAATACTGACTGCTGTGCTTTTTGTATTAACAGCATTATAAAACACCCAAGTAATCTTATGAAAACTTGTGTAATTGTTTCAGTTCATTGATACATCTTTTTAGTGATGAAATATTTAGTCGCCCAATACCTATTATATCTACTAACACTATATTGACCACAATGACAAATATCAGGCAAATATTGCCGTAATGAGTTTACTTATTTGGAAATTAATTAGGACTATGTTGACAAATTTTCATTTTCTTCTATCAACCGGACTAATTTTGTGAAAGAACCGAGCGGAAATCATTTGCGATTTCAGATTTCGAATCGAGATTTGACACAGATTAACAGTGTCCACTATATGAGAGTTTAGCAGCACCCTGTATACTACAGTAATGTAAAACCAAAAAATAAGCTACAAGTTATTATATTTATTTAATTTATTATTGATTAACTATTTGGATGATATCATGAAACGTATACCTATTTATCCATTTTCGGCTACTTTTGTTACTTGGGAGGTGGCTTTGGAGAAAAAGGGTTTTAAAAAGTACAGTGTAGTTCTTGTGGTAGTTACAAAATAGCTAAAAATTTTGTCACCTCAAAGAATTTGATATCTCCAACAGTTCCAGAGATAAGAAGTGTGGCTATTATAGGTGTAGACTAAAGTTGCATTAGCCATTGTTTCTCGAAACGAGCAGAACTATAAAATTAATTTTGATGCTACAAATTATTCCACTATTCTTGTGGTGATCGTTTCTATTTTTGCTCTTGTAAAATAGGAATAAAACTTAACTGTCGTTTCTTCAGCAAATATCTTTTAACCAAATTAGATTGTCGCTTTCTTACATCACTATTGGCTAGCATATAATAATAATGTTATGTTATGAAGAGCCTATTTCATTTTCTTGTCGAACATTTTTGTACCTCACTTGTAAAACGTCTGCTTCCTCTAAAGAATTTCCGTCAAGTCGAAATTCCACAATTCCTATTTAGTCCGCAGTTTTTCTCACATTAACAGGTGGTCTTTGTGTATGCGGTTTTACATGCACTGGGCAGGTCGACCCGTTTCAATAGTACTGCCATTTACACTAGACGGAATGAAAGTCTGATGATCTTCAATTTCTCAAAAATTTGCAAAATCGATAGATAGAACTTATCCAGTTTCTTGAATTTAGTAAAGTAAATTTGGCGGGAATTTTGAGAACTTTGGCATATTTTAGAGAAACGAGTAATTGTTAATAAACCTGTATGGTTTATGGGTAGTCCTAGATGTAATAAACCTGAGAACCTTCATTTTAAACCTAAAAGTTTTTCACTTCATTTGTCAGAGTTGGGGCCATGAAAGATCCTCAATTTCTATGAAGCCTATATTTGTATATAGCCTTTGGCAATTTGTAGAATCTGATAAAATCTGAAGAAGTTTTTGAAATGTTCAAGGCAACCTCAGATCAATAAATTGAAGAAACATTCGAGATTTCTTTAGCGGCAACCTGTAGAGGGTATTAATAAAATATTTCGATTTTAAACAGTCGTCTCTTGTTTTAAGTACATGCTGAAATTTCTAATATATAGATAACAATTTCGCTTGTTTAGTCAACCCTCAATAAAAAGGTATTTTTTTTTTTTGCTTTGAAACTACTGCTATGCATTTTTCTACCATTGGGCATTTGGATATTGGACTAAAAATTGGTAATCACTGCAGTACCTTATTATATGATTGACATATTTGTTAGAAATAGGAGTGTGATATTTATCAACTGGGTTATTAATTTTCAGTTACCATTGGAGTTTGCCATATCGAGACCCACAAAGAGGTCCCATATGCAATGTAATACGCTCTACTTACATAGCCTTCTCCTTTGTTATCATAATTATTATAAACAGGATAGTCATGGTATAAATCAATTACATTAATAGCTGTACACCTTATCCACTACTATATAGTCAACAAAGGTGAAAATAATAGGCAAACAACTCATAGTTAGTTTAAATCACAACTAATGCTACCTGATGCCAATTAGTACATCCTCAATGATATTCTGATTATCTTTGTTTGAAAGAGACTAATTCTCTTATAGATTCCAATAGGCATGGCAATTGTTTCGACTTGCCAAATGTCATACCATAGCACAATGTGGACACGATTTTCTATAAAACCGTGGAAAATACACAGATTTTATAAAACTGTGAGAAAAATACACAGATAGGGACTAGTTATATGTACTATACCAAGAGCAAAAATGGTGCATACCAGCAAAAAAAATGATAGGACATATGAGGCACAAAGAAAATATATATATATATATATATATATATGTCGTCGACAGTATGGATTAAGGGCGCGAAACACGACGTAAACGATGCGACAATTGTTTATTAAAAACAAACTCTGTGATTTACATGTATAAAATTAATAATCATGAACACGCTTGGCAATCCCAAGACCGACCCGACTTCTTCGCTCGAGAGCTAATTATCGTCTCCCTCTTTTAAACATCGAACTACGCCGAGTTTTTTAAACACTCATTACTAAAAATGCATTTCAGCGTCTCGAGAAGCCGTTCTTGGTTCCGCCCGCACACGTCTAATGTGCTGCGTATTCATTCGTTAACATAAACAACTTAAATTATTACAAAGTATACAAAAAAATAAAAAATAATAAGTCGAGAGCGTGATCCCCGACACGGCCATTCTGACATATCGCACGACCCTGTGCGATCAAGCTAGAAAAACAAAACATAAATTACTCATCAAGTCATATCGTAAAGTCTTTTTCAGTCAGAGCTAGCGGTTCTGCGCTTCGGCTCTTCCTGACTCTAACAATTCACTCGAAATTCATTCCAAATTCATTCCACTCAGGTAAGTCCACCTAGCAGACTTCCCAAGCCCAACAACATCAAATCACTGACTTTTATTAAAGCCCAAATTCTAACATCACCGAATAGCTACTCACTAGTTATTCTACACAAGTTGTCACCAACACTTCTGGCTTCACACCACGAAGTCGTCTAGTGCACAACCCTACTCCGTGATCCTCACTGATCAACCCTACTCCGTGATCCTCACTGATCACACAGGTCACAACACCAGATAAGCCTCCGGTCCCTCGGTTAACTCAACCTTCACCCCTGACTTTCGTCCAGTGCTGACCTCATACATCATCATTCAACAATGTCTTCACAATCATAAATCATATTAATACACTCATCATCCTCTGTCGGCATTGACCTTAAACGATCATGAGCGTATTTTAAAACACGGTTACCTCTCATCGGTTTCAATTCATATCGATCTCCACTTAGAACCTTTACAACTCTCAAAGGTCCTCGGTACTTCTGGTCAAGCTTGGTTTGATTTCGTTCTTCATTTTTCAACAAAACAAGATCATTTACTTTAAACGGCTGAACTTTAGCCTTTCCCTTATCAAACCTCACTTTTTCCACAGATGAAGCATTTTTCATCGCTGCAGCAGCACGTTCTCTCAAGTTCTCAAGGTCTATTTCCTCAATATTATCATTAGCAACTAAACCAAATGGTCTTGCAACTTTTCCAATTAAAAGCTCAAGAGGGCTACATTTAGTGACTCTGTTGGTTGTTGAATTTATTGCTAACTGTACTTCTTCGATATAATCTTGCCAAGATTTATCCTTATCTAATTCCACGGCAGTAAAAAGTGATTTCAGGACAGACATGATTCGTTCTACTTGACCGTTTGCACGACTACTACCAGTAGCAATGAAATGTACCTCCACAATTTGACTTTGACAGTAACCCTTAAATTGCTTATTATCAAAACATCCACCTTGGTCGACAATGAGTCTAGTAGGAGTTCCAAATAAAGAAATATTTTTCTTAAGAGCTCTAATACTGTTAACTGTATCTATTTTCGAAGTATAAGTCAAAATAACATATTTTGTAAAAGCATCAATAGAAATAAAAACGTACTCCTTTTGTTTATTTTTGCCACTCAATTTTCCTGTAATATCCATATGAATAGTATGCCATGGAATATTAAATTTGGGTATAGGATGAAGTTCAACTTGTACTTTACCGGAAGGGGTTTTGGCTAATTTACACGTTACACACTTGTCAACAAATTTTCGAACCCATTTAGACATTTTTGGAAACCAATAAAAATCATAAATTTTGTCAAGAGTTTTTTCCCAACCTAAATGCATGACTGATTCATGAACATTATTGATTACGGACCATCTGAATGCTCGTGGAATAATAATCAACTTTCTGGCTCGTCCATTTCGTTGAATTTTACGATAAAGTAACCCTTGCGATAATTCGTATGTTTCTAATATGTCAGGGGACAAATTTTGGCAATCTGTTAATTCGGAGATAATTTTAGAAAGTTCAGGATCTCGTGATTGTTCCGCAATGAGCCAATCTTTAGTAATTTCTACAATATGAATTTCCTTTTCAAGAACTTTTTGAATTTTTCCAATAGTTTCTGTATTTTTGCTTCTTGGTTGAATACGATTGCGGGAAAAAAATCAACGTGACTCATCCTTTTGCCCTGTTGGTAGATAATATCGAACTCATAAATTTGTAAAAACATCCACCAACGGTGAACGCGAGGGGTCAATTCTAATTTCGTTCGAGATGCTTTTAACGCATTACAATCAGTAACTACAAGAAATTTACGTCCATACAAATAGTGTCGAAAATGTTTTACTGCGTTTACAACGGCTAGAGTTTCCAGTTCATACGAGTGATATTTAGATTCTGTTTCCGATGTCCTTCTACTGAAATATTCTATAGGGTGGAGTTTGTTAGAAATACGATGAAAGAGAATCGCTCCATATCCTTCGCTACTTGCATCAGTATGTAATTCGACTGGATGTTCTGGATTAAAAATGGTCAAGACTGGTTCGTTCGTTAATTTCTCTAGTAATTGTTGTCGAATTTTCTCATGTTGAGAAGTCCAAATAAATTTTCCCTTTGTGGTTGTTAGTCGATACAATGGTGCGGCAATTACGGAAAATTTCGGTATAAATTTTCGGAAATAAGAACTGAGTCCAATAAATTGTCTAATTTGCGTGATCGTTTCAGGTGGGGGTAAAGCAATTAGTGCTTTTATTTTGCCAGCATTAGGTCTAATTTTACCTGCACATATTTCATAACCCAAATAGTCAATTTTAGTTTGTAAGAAGGAACACTTGCGTACATTTAACGAAAAGCCAGCTTGAACAAGGGCGTTTAGTACGTCCTTTAATTTAAAAAGACCTTCCGAAATACTTTTCGAATAAATCATGACATCGTCCATGTAGACGACGACATGTGTGTTTACTAATTTACCTAAAGCTGTCACGATAGCTCTTTGGTAGACGGCTGGGGCCGTTTTTAACCCAAAAGGCATTGACAAATATTCGTATTGACCTTCGGAAGTAATAAAAGCTGTTTTCTCGATGGAATCTTCGTCGACAGGGATTTGATGAAAACCACTGGCCATATCTAATTTTGTAAAATAATTTGCGGCACCTAATCTAGCAATTACCTCAGAAATGATCGGCAATGGATACCTATCACAAACTGTATTAGAATTTAATTCACGGTAGTCGACACACAATCTACTAGTCCCGTCGTTTTTTTCCAACTAAAATAATAGGACTTGAAAAAGGCGAATTACTGGGTCTGATTATTTTTGCAGCTAATAATTCTTGAATTTTATTGCGTACTATTTCTTTTTCATATTCACTCATACGGTAGGGTCGCCTCTGAACAATTTTGTTTGGATCTTTTAATCGAATCTCTAGTTTACCAGTAGTTACTCGTCTTTTAGGATTATCCGTAATAAAGGAGTCTTTGAAAGTTTCCAACAATGAAAGCAATTGAGTAAGCTCATCATTAGCTACTTCGGTTTTTATTGTTTTTGACCAAGTTAACATTTAGTTGTTACTCCTATTGGTGATGCAACAGGCAGTTTTAGTTTTATTCAAACAAATCTTATCATGGGTCAAGTAAATCGAATAACCAATTCCCAAAATTTCTCTCCCAATCAGAATATTATGAATTAAACAATCGTCCTTAACGATGTAAAAAGTTATTTCAAGCAAATAACCGTCAATTTCTACTTTAGACAAGATCTGCAGTGTACTAAAGACAGTGTCTTTTCCAATACCAACCAAAGAAACTGTATTGTGTTTTCTTTGCCCACTAAATTTTAATGAAATAGATTCCTTCAAAAGAGAACATTCTGCTCCAGAATCGAAAACAAATGGAAAGATCTCACCTAAGTGTTTCAGATGCCCAGTAGGTGATGCAACAGTACAGATATCCACTCTTTTCGTTCCATTTTCTTTCCTCATCTGGCAGTCATTGGCGTAGTGTCCGAGTTGGTTGCATTTGTAACAGCGTGATTGTTGTTCCCGAGGCTTGTTGGAAGTTCCACTGAAGTTGGATTTCACCAGGGAGGCCCGGCATTCCCGGTGACGATGTCCAACCTTTCCGCACTTGAAGCATGTCATCGGCCGCTGTAGTTTTGGACGCTTTCCCTGTTGTTGATCTGCTGAATCCTCCAGTTTACGTTTCGAGACAGCACGCAATTCACGTTGTAATTGATTGCGATTTGTCATTTCGATGGTGTAAGCAAGTTGTTTTAGTCGGTTATCAAATCGAGACAAATGTGCCATAGCTAGTGCAACGCCAATTTCTTCGGGATCGGATTTTTGCCAACGTGTTAGGAATGTGGTTAGGAATTGACTTGCATACACTGAGTATGGTTCGTTGTCCTTTGGTTTTCCGTATAGAAGTTTGAGTAGCGATGCTGCACCAGTTTCAGATTCATCATACCTGGCTAGAAATAGCTCCTTAAACTGTTCCCAAGTCATTCCATCAAAAGAAATTTGAGAAAGCCAGGTCGATGCAGAACCTTGCATGGCTTTGCTCAAAATAATCATGAGAGCACTGCCACTTGCTGGTTTTTCTCGCATGCACAGGTCAGCAGTTGTACACCATCCTTTGACGGTTTGACCCGTTTTGTCTGGATCGAAGATTGGTAGAGTAATAGATTCATTCGTCGATGGCTGACCAATCTTTTTCACCAATTCGTCCAAAATTTTACGCCACTGATGTTCAGAGCCGCTGTTCGCTTGGTTTTGAAGCACTTGCTCCTCTTCAACATCTCAGTGTTCACTCATCGTAAATCCTTCAGGTTCAGGTTCAAGTCAGAGCACTCCACTTATCCACGGGGTGAGCACACGATTTAACCACGGGGTGAGGAACACTATATGTCCCGGGGGTGAGAACATTATCCCACTTCTGATGTCGTCGACAGTATGGATTAAGGGCGCGAAACACGACGTAAACGATGCGACAATTGTTTATTAAAAACAAACTCTGTGATTTACATGTATAAAATTAATAATCATGAACACGCTTGGCAATCCCAAGACCGACCCGACTTCTTCGCTCGAGAGCTAATTATCGTCTCCCTCTTTTAAACATCGAACTACGCCGAGTTTTTTAAACACTCATTACTAAAAATGCATTTCAGCGTCTCGAGAAGCCGTTCTTGGTTCCGCCCGCACACGTCTAATGTGCTGCGTATTCATTCGTTAACATAAACAACTTAAATTATTACAAAGTATACAAAAAAATAAAAAATAATAAGTCGAGAGCGTGATCCCCGACATATATATATATATATATATATATATATATATATATATATATATTATATAACTTTTAAATATATCAGGGCTGCAGCCTGAGGGCAGAGAAAGTAAACTTTTTCGTTATATTCGATTTCCGATTATAACAAAAATATATAATTATATATTATATATTATAATACATAATAATAATATATAATAATAATTATATATTATAATATATAACGAATATATTATCGAAATTTTTTCGATTATATTCTAATCATCATCGGTCACTCTACAATAAGAAGAATGGGGGTTTACATACAGTTTTGAATAGTAATGAACAGTAGGAATATAACTTTTGAATATATCGGGGCTGCAGCCTGAGGGCAGAGAAAGAAAACTCTTTTCTCGTGAAATGTTTCGATTGTATTCTTGTTAGATATCCACCGATTTTAATGATTGGTAGGTGGTAAATAATGCACGGAGTAACTTTTTATGGGGGACCCTTTCAAGTGGTTTGTTTAGGTTATCGCAGAGGAGACCATGGATTCCTACCCTGGCGAGGTTGCCTAATTGACTTCTGCTCTCGAAGCAGAGATCATTGTTGTCTGATCTAAGATGCACGTATCTAACGTGTATAAATATATATAAATATACTATATACATATATAAATATATGGTACATTCCACGCCGAATTTTTTTTTTTTTTAGATGTGGCCCAAAATTAGGTAAAATGGTCTTTTTGGGCCCCCGAAACTCCCCCTTAATGTTTAGGGCCCCAAGTGGAATAGAACTCAAGTTATGGACAATTGAAAATCGAAATTTTCAGGTTCGGCTCCAAAACAAAAAATTTCCAACCATCCATAACTTGTAAAAATACCCATTTTTATGAAAAAAGTTTCAAACAAAAGTTGTTTGCAATGCTTTAAACTTTTGGAAACTGCTAAAAAAACGTTCATCCGACATGGTTCACTGTTGACGAGTCTGGGCGCCATTAGTCGTCAGGCCGCCAAGAAAAAACATCATCAGCTTTCCTGACCAAAAAAAAAAATCAGCAGCGTAGTTGGATTCGATACAAAACTTTTCAGCGATACAAAACTTTTGAGCTCAAACAGAAGTTCGCCAGACCTAAGGGCTCCGAGAAAAAAAAGGTAAATTCCGGCAAAAATCCCTTGATACCAAAAAAATTTCATTGAGCTCCCAGAAATCCATTGTTTGCTAGTCAATATCAAACCATGAGCGACATTTTTTCTTGAAGTTGACTGGGGATCGATGTCACTAAGGTTGGCATGCTATTTTCATATAAGCAGAGCATTTCCCAAGTCCCGGCGGCTCAAAAACTCAAAATTCCTCAAAATACTTGAATTTTGAGCCCAGACGACTTCGCTTGACGCATATTTTTTATCCAAGAAGCGACTCTCGCCCAAATTATTGTTTTTGTTTGTTTTTGAACGTACACAACGGTTGAAGACAACGCTGAAGCAACCTTCCACAAGAATTGTGCTGGAAATTTGAATTTTCAACACAAATCTTCAAATTTGAGACTGGTTAGGTCTGGCGAACTTCTGTTTGGACTCAAAAGTTTTGTATCGAATCCTGCTACGCTCCTGATTTTTTTGGTTAGAAACGCTGAATATATTTTTTTTTGGCGGCCTGACGAATAATGGCGCCCAGAGTAGTCAACAGTGAACCGTGCTGGATGAACTTTTTTTAGCAGTTTCCAAAAGTTAAAAGCATTACAAACAACTTTTGTTTGAAACTTTTTTCATAAAAATGGGTATTTTTACAAGTTATGAATGGTTGAAAATTTTTGGTTTCGGAGCCGAACCTGAAAATTTCAATTTTCAATTGTCCATAACTTGAGTTCTATTCAACTTGGGGAGCTAAAAATTTAGGGGGAGTTTCGGGGGCCCAAAAGGACCGTTTTCCTTCATTTTGGGCCACATCTAAAAAAAAATCAAATTCGGCGTGGAACATATCATATATATATATTTTTTTAATTCCTCGTCATTTTCAATCATTCCTCTTATTCCAGATTATGTAATTTACCCGATCTCGGCATGGAAGATGGTTCAGATGGCCCCCTGTCTGACGTCGAGGTGCCGGATACCGCGAAGAACGGCTTGGCCCCGCTGATTATGGCCAAGTTCCCGGAGACCGCCGCCGAAGAAGAGCAGACGAAAGTGAACGGAGAGACGATCCCCGAGAACAATTTGTACGACGACGACGACGACGAGGACTCTTTCAGCTCAGAGAGTGACGCCCTGATCATAGACGAGAGCGTCCCGAAGAAGCAGAAGGGTAAGAGGGGCAAGCAGCAGAGAAAAATCCTTGAGAATTCGAGTAACGCTCCTGACGAACACGAAACTCTAGAGGAAGAACAACAGCTCCTAGAAGAACAACAAAAACAGCAACAACAATCACAGGAATTGTCACCCAGTTGTCTCTTCGCGCAGGCGTATACTAGCCCCCCTGCATTGATCCATTCAAATCCTTATTTCAACGAATCTCTATTTGAACTATCGCAGTTGCATCACAACCCCCAACCAGAGGATAACCAAACGAACGCAAAATCTAAATCGAAGAAGGGCAAAGCGAAACCGAAACCAAGGCTAAGGGAGTATGCGCAATACCTCGGGCTGCAACCAGCGGTGCAATTTAAGTGCTCCAAGTGCGGTCGCGCCGGATTCGAGTCCTTCGCTACCTTGCAAGAGCACCGTCTACAATGCAACTCCGAGAACATACAGGAGTGTACCGAGAACTCTTCGTCCGGTTTCAAACTCACCCGTAAAGTGTTCCTGTGCTCCGCATGTGGCACCTACTATGAGAACTGGAACTTGTACATGCACATGTTAGAGTTTCACAAACGTTTTATATGCTTATACTGTTTAGGGATGTTCTCAGTCCTCGAAGATCTGTGCCAACACATCCAGTCGCGGCATAATTTCGAACCCGGGTACAAGAACTCGTTAGACGAATTCTTTAATGTGTTCAATGAACCTTGTTACGTCGTGTGCTGTGAGTGTAACAAACTTTTTAGCGAGCAGGACAACTTCTTTTACCACAACTGCAGCAAGAGCAATGTCAAAGGGAAGAAACCCACAGCGACGAAAACTCAGATAACCCCCGAGAATCATGTGACCGGCGAAAGCGAGACAGTGGACGAACGGACAACTTTAGATAAAGAAGTCGAAGATATCAATAGCCTCGATGATAACCGAGTCGATGAAAAACCCAATGACGATGACCTAATGGAGAATAACAAAGGATCCAGCGACATTTTGACGCATGATGACGATTTCTGTCAAAACCTGACAGAGAATAACAGTGACAAGACTGACGAAAATAAGGATTTAGCTGAAAATTCGAATAACGATGGAGATGAAGATGTTCAAAATGAACCAAACAATGATTGCATAGACACTGTCGATGCCCACATAGACGAACCCAGGGACGAATTAATGGAAACTGAAGATTCCATGGACCATCTCGTGGAGACGAGGAAGGTCCCGAAACTGTCTCTGAAGCTGCCGAAGCCCAGTCCGATGCTCGAAGAAGATAGCGATGACAGTGAGAAACTCACGATGGAAATGGAACCCATAGAAAGCGATAATGAAAATGAGATTGTCGAAAACAGAGAAATGAAAGGGTGCACTCATGAACAACCAGATGGTGCTTGCATCGATGAAAATGAACGTGGGGAGCAGAAAGACATCAATAATACTGGTGAAGAGCATCATGAGGAGATGAAAACTGAAGAAGTACCACAGGTGAGATAACTTTCAATTATCATTACAGATTCGACTATAAAATATGGTTATAGTCTGTCTAGGGGTATACAGGGGCTCTTCTGTAGAGGTGATTTTACTTTAATAGAATTACTTTCATTCATTTCTATTGCACCCTGCTTGAAGGAACTGAAAATGCACAAGAATTGGTAATGTTATTGACTTATAATTTTCTTCAACAAATATTGACCCATGTAGAATGCCAGTTTTTAATGGATTGTTTGAAATAGCTCAGTTGCGCGAAGTGGCGTAAAGATAGTGTAACGTTTATTTTATAATTTATTTACATTAATTGAACACTAATTTATTTAACACACTAAACTACTTGTACACTAGACTAGACACTACATAATTTATTTGTACTGCTCCGCATTCGGATCGTATGTCGCGTTCACGTCTGCTTCTCAACTTCTAACTAACTCCCTCGATCACAAGCCCCCTTATATATACACCCCCAACCCTGATCGAGAATGTTCTAGAAGCTACGATTGTTTCTTTAACAACGCCTACGCAGGAAACGCCCAGAACGTCACAAATTACTTTTCGTAAACAACATTCAGGGAAAATTCATGCAGCTGTCTTGTACGCGTTGTAGTTATTCTTTTGAAGGAGTAAACATGTGTCGCTTTGTTTACTTCTCGCATTACACTGCCCCCGCCTTAGAGACGTTTCGTCTCGGAACGTATCCCTGGTAGGCCCATGCAGGAACCTGCAGTTAGCCCCCCGCTTACAGCGAGACGTGGCGTCAAAATAACAGGGGACCATCTTCCCGAGTCGACATGGTGCAGGCCCAAAACAGCAGACTAAAACTTCCACTCCGGTATTCTTCAACACTACTTCCAGCATATTCCGGACAACCCTCCAGTCCAGCTGATCTCGTCCAGCACCTAACTTGGGGACAGCTAGCTTCCTGATGTCGAGCTCCAGCAGTCGGTCTCGTAGCCTATGCAAGGTTCGCCATACATTGTGATAACATGGTTTAAGGGACCCGATCTCCTTCGTAACCAGATAAAAGATGTGTCTTACGTTGTCACGTAGTTCCAGAACCTTGCCAATTTCCGGGAGTTGCGCTCCGAGTTGTTCCAAGCGCCCGTACTTCTTCTTGAAAACCGTGGCGATACCTCGTGACATTACCAGGTCGGCGGACACACAATGGGCCAACGAGTATTCTTCAGGTACGCTGAACAAATCCTGTTGTTTTTCACAGGTTACCTCATACCGCGCTTTTCCGGTACCCCCGTAGGCGCTCATAAATTCTTCGAAGGAAAGTTCGTTCTCCTGCGCCAATGTGTTTCTTACTCGGGGAACCTCCGCCTCATCGTGCGACCCCTCATAGGGTGCCAACCGATTAAAGTGCACCACTCTCGGCTTGCCGTTTGGTAGTTTGCTTACCCGGTAGACCACGTCATTGATTCGTTTCTTCACAACATAGGGACCTTCCCAATTGGTCTGTAACTTAGGGGACAAACCACGTTTCTTCTGTGGGTTGTACAGCCAAACTCGATCTCCCATTTGGTAGCCACCCTCTTTAGCGTTGATGTCGTAACGCTCTTTGATGCGATCACTGGCGATATTTAGTTGGTACCGGACTTGATCGTGAATTTCGTTCATCCTTTGCCGCAACCGGGAAACGTAATCTTCCCCCGAAACGTCCTCGTCCGGTCTAGCGCCAAAGATTAGATCACAGGGCAGTTTAAGTTCTCGCCCGAACAGGACTTTGGCTGGAGTTTGTCCTGTCGACTCATGAACGGCCGAGCGGTAGGCCATCAGGAAGAACGGCACGTGTTCGTCCCAGTCTCGTTGATGTGACGAGACCATTTTCGCCAGATAGCGGTTGAGGGTGCGATTCATCCGTTCTACCATGCCGTCAGACTGAGGGTGAAGGGCCGTGGTTCTTGTTTTTCGTACCCCAAACTTCTCACATATCCTCCGGAATAGGCCACTCTCAAAGTTTCTTCCTTGATCCGAGTGTAATTCCATGGGTACTCCAAACCGGCAGATCAGCTCCTTCACGAGCACATCGGCCACTGTCTCTGCCTCCTGATTAGGGAGAGCGTACGCTTCTACCCACTTCGTAAAATAGTCCATTACGACCAGGATGTATTTATTCCCCTTTTCGGTCTCAGGGAAGGGTCCTGCTATATCAATAGCGATCCTTTCGAAGGGGCTTCCGACGTTATATTGTTTCATGGGAGCTTTCGGTCGTCTTTGTGGCCCATTACTTGCGAAACATGTAGTACATTTCTTGCACCAGTCCTTCACGTCGTCTGAACAATTGATCCAGTAGAATCGCTCTCGTACTTTCTGCAGGGTTTTCTTGATCCCTAAATGTCCACCAGACGACTCGTCGTGAAGGTGCCGCAAGACCTCCGGGATTTTACTGGAGGGAATTACCAACTGCCGTCTTTCCTCCGTCCCGTCTTGGCTCTCCAGTACGCGTTTTAGTAGTCCATCCTCAACCACTAACGAGTCCCACTGTGCCCAATAGCTCTTGAGTTTTGGCGAGCCATGTGATACCTTTTACCACTCAGGACGCTCTCCTCCATCCTTCCAAACCAGGATTTCTTTGAGAACCGGGTCTTTTTCTTGCTCTTGTCGTAACGAGGATGGTGTCCATTCCTCGGCGACCACGGTGGTTCGGTAGACTTTCTCGGACTTTTCCTCAGCTCTATGACAATGAGGACATTCATCAGGGCATGGTCTTCTCGAGAGTGCGTCTGCGTTTCCATGACTCTGTCCTGGCCGATGTTCTATAACAAAGTCATACTCCTGGAGCCTCTCGATCCAGCGAGCGACTTGTCCTTCGGGATTCTTAAACTGGAGGAGCCATTTAAGAGCAGCATGATCGGTCCGGATCAAAAACCTCCTTCCACATAAATATTTATGGAAGTGCTCGATGGACTTGACGATGGCCAATAATTCACGTCGGGTGACGCAGTAATTCCTTTCTGGTTTGGAGAGTACCTTGCTGAAGTATCCAAGGACACGTTCTTGTCCCTCCTGACGCTGCGACAGTACACTTCCAATTCCCACATTGCTCGCGTCGGTGTCCAGGATGAACTGTCCTTCTGGCAGAGGAAAACTCAGCACTGGGGCACTGGTCAACTTCCTCTTCAGCTCGTCGAAGGCAGACTGGCATTCCTCATCCCAACAGAAGTTTCGTCCTTCTTCCGTGAGCCTTGTCAACGGCTTAGCGACGTCGGAGAACATCCGGACATAGCGTCGGTAGTACGTGCAGAGGCCCAGAAAACTCCTCAACTGGTGTTTATCTACCGGTATTGGCCACTCCTTCACCGTACTTGTCTTGTCCGGATCAACGGCGACGCCCTCTCTGCTCACTACGTGCCCTAAGTAAGAGACCTTCCTTCTGAAGAGCTGACATTTCTTCGGGTTCAGTTTCAGCCCCGCACCTCGCAGTCTCTGGAAGACGTCCTCTAAGTTTTTCAGATGTCCTTCGAAGGTCTTGCCCATCACGATGACATCGTCCAAATAGACTAGGCACGTTTTCCACGTCAAACCCATTAGCACGCTCTCCATCAGCCTCTCAAACGTCGCTGGGGCATTACAAAGTCCGAATGGCATGACTGTAAAATGCCACAGGCCGTTACCGAAGGTAAATGCCGTCTTTTCCTTATCGGCAGGGTCCATTTCGACTTGCCAATAGCCGCTTTTTAAATCCAAGGTCGAAAATATCGTGAATCCAGCAAGGGTATCGAGTGTGTCGTCGATACGTGGTAGCGGGTAGCTGTCCTTTTTGGTGACACTGTTCACCTGCCGGTAGTCTACACAGAATCGAGTAGTCCCATCCTTTTTCTTCACCAGTACTACCGGCGAGGCCCATGGACTGCTTGACGGCTTGATGACCCCGTCCCGCTCTAGGTCCTTGATGATTTTCTCGGCTTCCTCCCGTTTGGCCAAGGGTAGTCGTCTTGCTGTTTGTCGAATCGGTCGTGTCTCGCCCGTGTCAATTTTATGTGTCACGACCTTGGTCTTTCCCAGCTTTCCATTCTCGGTGGTAAATATGTCCTGGTACTTATTTATTAATTCATTGGCCTTCTGTTTCTGTATGGGCGAGAGAAACGCACTGGTCTGGGAAAGAATTTGTTTCAAGTCCTGCGGAGTGTGTCTGGACCTTTCTTCCTCACTAACGCCCCTTACGATGGCCGAAGCGGCTATACATGTGCCCAGCTTCGTACCCTTCTTGATGGTGACCGGGTACTGATTGATGTTGAGTAGTCGCACAGTCACTTCACTTGAGAGAGTAACGAGCGCCTTTCCTACCAGTACCCCCCGAGCCAGTCGATTGTCATCGTTTTCTGGTTCGATCACGGCTGGAATTTCCCCTTCCACAACACCCCTCAGACAGGTAGAGGTGATCGTTTCGCTTCGTTCCGGGAGAATCACATCTTCTGCCATTATTACGTCTAACACAAAGTTGTCACGATTGTGTAGCAGTAATTCTTCTTGACCGATCCTCAACACTCGGTGTCCGAAATCCAACTGGAATCCATGATTCCTCATGACGTCCATCCCCAGTATGACGTCTTCCTCAATTTCGGCTATGAGAACAGGATGGTCAAACTTTACTCGTCCCAACGTCATGCTAACCGTCGCTTCACCGTGTATTACTGCCTTCTGCCCAGTGGCAGTTCTTAATTGCCACCTACTCGGCCGAATCTTCCTACGGTCCCTCACAACTTCCGAGCGTACGATCGTCTTCGTAGCTCCCGTGTCCACAAGCATGGCGTGGGATCTCCCGTCGATAGTGCCATCGACGTACGCGCTCCCCAATTGGTGGGAAAACGAGGCTATACTGGCCCGGGGGTTTCCACTGCTACGGGTCGACATTCCCCCTTTCTTGTCGACCTGCATTAGTTTTCCTGGGCCTTTGCCGGCGCCGCTGTTCTGGGCCGCTTGCAAGAACTCTTCACATGGCCCACTTCGCCACAGTTCCAACAGCGAACTACCTTCTTCTTCGCCGACAGCACCTCCATGATCTGCTGTAGGACCCTTTCCACAAGTTTCTCAGTGTCTACTTCCTCTGTAACCGCTCGAACACGGCCGTGACCGCGGGAGGCTTCCATGGTTGCATCATGCTCCAGTGCGATGGCGAGCGCGTCCATTAATGTTTTCGGTCGAGCTAGTCTCAGGGCCCTCTGCAGTTCCTGGTCCCGCAGCCCGCTCACGAACGTCTGCACTGCGAGGCACTCCATCATCTGTTCCGGCGCCGTGGGATACGCCAACCTCACTAGTCTGGCTACGTCCGCTTCGAACTCCTGCAGGGTCTCGTTCGATCTCTGACGGCGATTCGACATCTGGGATTGATGGACTTGCTCCAGATGTGTTTGGCCGAACCGAATTTCCAGTCGCCTCAGCAGCTCATTGTAATTCCCGGCTTCCTCGGTGGATAGCGTCTGAAGAACTTCCAACGCCTCTCCACGTAAGGCTACCGTTAGGGAAACAGCTTTCTCGTGAGGGGACCAAGCGTTAGCCTCCGCTGCTGCCTCAAACTGCTTCTTGTAGCTGGCCCACGGAATTTTTCCATCGAACGTTGGGGGCGTCACTCGATTGATGGATATCGAGTTCTGTTGAACGACCGCCTTTATTTCTTCCTTCGTCTCGCCGCTACTGACTCGCTTTAGTCGTTCTTCCAACTGCTTCGTCTTCTGATCAATTTCGTCTTCTTTCCCCTCGCCGCTACTGAGTTGTTCTAGCCGTTCTTCCAACTGTTTGATCTTCTCTTCAATCTCCTTACGCTGAGCCTCAATCTGGTCGGTTATCTGCGCAGTAATATCTTCCCTCTGGGCGGCGATTTGAGCAGTAATATCTTCCCTCTGGGCGGCGATTTCTTCCCTCTGGGCAGCGATTTGGGCAGTGATGTCTTCCCTCTGGGCAGCGATTTGAGCAGTGATGTCTTACCTCTGATCGTCGATTTCTTCCCTCTGGGCAGCGATTTGAGCAGTGATGTCTTCCCTCTGGGCGGCGATTTGAGCAGTGATGTCTTCCCTCTGGGCGGCGCTTTCTTCCCTCTGGGCGGCGATTTCTTCCCTCTGGGCGGCGATTTGAGCAGTGATGTCTTCCCTCTGGGCGGCGCTTTCTTCCCTCTGGGCGGCGATTTGCTTCGTGATGTCATCGTCTTCGAACTCGAAAACTTCCGGGTCCTGGCCATTTTCTTTAAAAAATGCCGAGAGTCGGTCCTGGAGTTCGGTCTTCCTCCCTCCTGTTTCCAATTCCCGTTCCTCGAGTCCTTTTTTTAACTCGGCCACTTTTAGTTCGCGTAACTTCTTCATGATCCGCTCTTCTGACACCAATGTAACGTTTATTTTATAATTTATTTACATTAATTGAACACTAATTTATTTAACACACTAAACTACTTGTACACTAGACTAGACACTACATAATTTATTTGTACTGCTCCGCATTCGGATCGTATGTCGCGTTCACGTCTGCTTCTCAACTTCTAACTAACTCCCTCGATCACAAGCCCCCTTATATATACACCCCCAACCCTGATCGAGAATGTTCTAGAAGCTACGATTGTTTCTTTAACAACGCCTACGCAGGAAACGCCCAGAACGTCACAAATTACTTTTCGTAAACAACATTCAGGGAAAATTCATGCAGCTGTCTTGTACGCGTTGTAGTTATTCTTTTGAAGGAGTAAACATGTGTCGCTTTGTTTACTTCTCGCATTACAATAGCATTACTTATCGTTATATATATATATATATATATATATATATATATATATATATATATATATTTAGATAAAGTAGCTGTAACCTGTCGTGGCTCCACTCACTCACTTATTTGAAAAGTTCCATCTGAAATGTACAATAAGTACGTAATATTCACGCAATAATTTTTTAATCAGCTTTAATTACAATTTTAACAATAATCATCCCTCCGCATACGTTCCAGTGTTTGAAACATTTTTTAATATTCTTTATATGTAAAATTTTTATACTCAATATATACGTTTATTTACATTGTTAGGATTATTACAATAATATACTAATTTTTTTATAAGTATCACAAATTTATATTGTTAATTTCGGAGGTCTGTCAAGCTGGCACCCCCACCACCACGAAAACGAAATTTGATTGCGCAGCAATTATGTCCTCTTTATGTGCTAATTATGTGCGGTAATGGCGATTTTTGTGCTCAAAGGGATCTTTGAAAAAATCAAATTTGAAGAGTGGGGATACTGACGATATTAAGCTAGCACCCACCCATTTGTAAAAGTAGGAAACAAAGACTGGTAAACGCTATAATTATGTGATATTTATGTGCTTTTCAATTACCCTGAAGCAAACTTGAAAAATCAACCCCTTCTTTGAAAACGAACCCCTGACAGCGAAACCCCAATGAGGTTAATTCTATAGTAGACGAGCCCGAAAATTTTAACCTATACTAAAACGTGGCAATACTTATGTACCTAAAATAATAAATTAAAAAACCACTTTTTTGGGCCGATTTTTTTTGTTTATTGCTATTTTGCAAAACCGCTAATAAATTTTTGAATTTCCAACCTATGCTATATTATGTAAAAAGCGATTCTGCAACTTTTTTCTCTCTTCAACTTTCTTCTAAATTCAATACTTAAAAAGTTAGAAGCAAAACAAGTAGGAAAAAACGCGTTTTTTCAAAAATTTTTAAATTGTTGCATTTTAAACAATGTTTCCGACCTCTGCGCTTTGGAGGATAAGTCAATCGTTATTCTAGGCATTATTCCCGAGGTATTCATGTAAAAACATTGCGGCTACCTCTTACATCCCCGTCAAAACAGTTGGGTCCTGGACTAAATACCAATTAACTGGTTTTAGCTGTTGACATGAAATTTCTCAGTTTTAATTTTTATTATATGAGGAAACATTTCACATAACCTTTTTGTAAAAAGGGGGGTGTAAAAACCTCGCCATAAACACCTCAAGAAACTGATATTTTTTAAGGGGTTAATAAAAATGTTTGAAGTTTTTTCTAATAGTAATCGCCACTCAATAGGCGATTTTATTTGACAAAAATGCGAACAGGTTACTTCACAGTGTGTTATATGTGTATGTATGTATGTAGGTCTAGAAAAATCCAAAAACACCAAATTTGCCTTTCCGATGGGCTGAAAAATAGAAATGAAATTTATTTTTGTCAGATACATTCTGAAATACATGTCGAGTAGTTAGGAAACATAAACTGTGCAGTGTTATAGTTTAGGCCCTGGAGTAGTCAGAAAAATATTACACTCCTATTGTCACCTACCAAAACGATAGAAAATGGCATAAAATTTGTTTAACGGGTCCAAATAGCTAGAATTTTAAACTTGACAATATAGCTGGTAATTATCTAGAAACAAGAGTCTTGGTATATAGATTGGGTTTACAGATGGTTTGGGAAATTCAAATTATCCTAAATTTCATCTCCTGAGGGGGTAACATTTATTTTTGTGTTTTTCTTATGAGGTACCTGCCTAATGTTTAGAAAATTTAAGCTTGGGACAGTTACAGCTTTTACCCCCCGAGTGACCAAGAACCTAGGGGGTGGAGATGATATTTATTTAACAGTGCCTGAATAGCTATAAACTTTAGATTATAGCTTATAGATTATAGAACTTTGATTAGAGCATGGCTCAAAAAATTTGGTTGTCTGTTTACGGACGATAATTTTACGTGATAACGTCATAAGAAAACCTTGATGAAAAATTGCATACGTTTATGAATTGAATTGAATTATTATCACTAAATTATCATTATTTTGAATAATACAAAGAAGTTAATTGAAAATTAAAATTTTTCGATAATTTAACATTTGTTTGCACTCGTTAATTCAAAATATTTTTGTACTTCAATTATGCAGATGAATTGCAAATAACAATGCGCTATTAACAAATTAATAACGTTTTGTATACATGTGTGATATTTAAGAACTTCCAATCTGCGTTATTTTGTTAAGGACAGGAGGGTGATAGGGAAAGTAGGAAATCAATGGGAGTGTTTCAAGTGTAATGTGCCTTGAGAAAGTCAAATCGATGGTTGTTCCTCTCAGCGTTGTTGACTGATTAACAACTGAGACGCATTCAAGATTGTACGTATTTTTCGTGTATTTGAGGAATGTGTCATCATTTTTCACGTTAGTGTTGAAGTGACCGCAAAGAAGAATTGGTACATCGGCATCAATATCCGTCAATTACTGCACTCGCTGACCGATGCTACTGTTTTACAATGTTTTCTGGTGAGTGTAGCCGGCGAAAATCGATTTATAAGACGTGTTACCACGTCAAAAAATTCTGTAGCTCCGAGTTTCCGTGGGGGTGAAATTTAATTTCATCGTTTTTATTCCGAGATAATTTTCGAGTAGTTGGAAACTTGAAACCTGCACAGGTATAGGCCTAGGCACTAAAGTGACATTAAAACGATAAATTTCACTTAGCGAGGGGTTAAGAGGGTTAAATGTATTTATTACTTACAATTAGCTAGAAATTATAAACTAAGTCGTAGATATAGGTATAGGTTATAGATAAGGCTCCCAGATGGTTCCAAACTACTGATTACCCTTGAGAGTCCTTTTGAGATGTGGGAAAAAGTGGAAGTCGGATGAAGCTCCCGGTGCTAGACTGGTCCAAAATTCATCTTACGATAGTATCAATCATATACAAATTTTGTGGCAACCCAATGACTGGATAATATGTCATAGTTCATAGTCATTCTTCAGATATACCACATTTAATAGAGATGAGTTGCCTTTCAATGTTTCTCTTCAGTTACAGAAAGTGGTACTCCGCTGCTAGATATGTTTTCAATTGTCGCCTTACCAGTCTCATTTTTGCGGAATTTTTACACTTTCTGTTTCCTTCGTTTGGCAGTTTGACTACCGTTAACCCCCTTTAAACGACGAAAAATATTTTAAGTTTTATATTTTTGGCTGTTAAAAATTTGATCAATGTGCGTTGCTGTAAATGTGCACATACTATACTGGCTGTACCCAACTCCATTTTCACTACTACTGAACATGAACCAGTAAACGCACTTCAATACATTATTGTAAGGAAACGGCTGGCCATAAAGATAAGCACCCCTGGGAAAATTTCGCTTCTGGGAACTTTCTAACGATTAGAATTTGACGTGCTGATTGATTTCCCGGAAGTCGTGAAATATTCGAGAAAGGACCAGAGCCTCGTCGATCCTTCTGGAATTCCCATGCGGCAAAATAAATAGCAGACCGCAGAAAGAGATGCAGACAGTCGCCGGGAGTCGTAAAAACCGGCCGACGGATGTCCGCAATTTTCAGCTTCTATATCAAGCTTCATCTTTCCTTGATTGACTTGCTCTAAAAGTCTTGAAAAATTTCACATTTCGTGTGGAAATCTTAAAGCTTCGGAATCATTGATCATCAGCAACTAGCATTTTAAATTTTTGAACTGAAGGTGATAATTAAATGTTAGGCAATAATGTCCATAATGTGAGTAGGGAATAATTGTCGCTACCAAACAATTGTTTCTGTCGGACAATTGTGTTTTTTTTTTTTGGTATTGATTAATTAGTGATTGTGATGTTATGAAATGGATCATCTGGCTGAAACCCTGTCTGATTTACTTTATTTGTTTTCCAGGTGGCAGGATCTGACATTCCAATCATAGAGCTCCAGCTCGAACAGCCCCTCGACAAGTTCGATCCGCGAGTACTTTTACAAAAATGTCTGAAAACTACCGTCCCAACCTGTATATTCTGCAACCATGCGAGGAAAATATCCGTTAACGGCAAACAGCTCGCGCTACATTGCATAGCGGAACATAGATTCTCGGCCGTGGTCAACAGCATCACCGCAGAGGAATTGATCCCTGAGAACTTCGTCAACAGGTTGACAGAGAGTCTGGACGATTTAGAGAAGTCATTTTTCAATCTGGAATGCAGCTTTTCAGACGAGGCTATCACTTTCTCTCACGTCTTCGAGTGTTTCCAGTGTTATTTCAGTACGTCTGTCCATAAGGAGCTGTACCTGCACAATCGAAAGTTCCATTCCAAAAATTTGTTGCTGTGCATAATGTGCAAGTCAAACTTCTACAGCTACAGCGAACTGGTATGTCATCTGTGCCCCGGGCAGTATGTGCTCGACTATGATCTTGAGTTCAGGTGTTGTATGTGCGTTAACGACGACCTGCCCTCCTCTTTTCGTCTAATGGTGCACCTGAGGAAAAAACACAACGTCTGCGACGTATGCCTGGAGATGTGCCACACCCAGTATCGACTGTCCAACCACGTTTGGAAGCATAAGTTGCATCATTTCTGCTACCGCTGCGGCATCGCCTATCGGAACAAACCTGATATCACCAGGCACCTGTTCTGGAAGCATGGCACCGAAAGTGTTCTTTGCAAAAGGTGTCTGCAGAAAAAGTGGCCTCACGTTTACCACTTCTGCGTACCTCCAGTCAATTTCACTTGCGAGGAATGTAATTTGAACTTTACCAGGGCGGTTTCGCTCAAAGTTCACAAAAGAGTGCACACGGACGAAAAGAAGCACGAATGTACTTTGGAGAATTGTCAGGAGAAATTCATCTCGAAGAAGTTGCTGATGAAGCACGAGAAGTGGCACCTTGAACCGCCTGAGGAGGAGAAGCCTGAGCTGAAAGCAGATGATGTACAAGAAAAAGATCAACAGGTAAGTTAATCGTTTGGTATATCAATGTGTTTAATCACAATCTCCCTTTAATTAATGATACAATTGAACATACTCCAATCGAAAAAAAAAAACATTTTTTCTTAATCACTTATAATAATAATATGCAAAAATATTCAAATTCCAACATAAGCTATCGGTTATATGATCATATTCTTCCTCAGTTACATTTTTCATTACTTTACTATGTAGTATTGAGTTAGCCAGATATCACTTTGACAACATCTATAGATGTTGCACACAGTTATCCTTCTTGTGGATCGAAGTTATAGTGTCTGAAGCTACATGTCTGTTCTCTATTAATAGAAACGTTAATAGAGTGGCTAGAATTTTTTTCAGTTCGATGGTTAATTTTTTGAGATGAACGGATTGCTGAATTGTGAAGTTTCCATTTTTTATCCATAATTTCAAGACATTGTGGATATGCATTGTCAATTCGATTGCACATTTAGCTTTTCGCCAAAATGCCATATTTATATGGTTCAGTATGTGTTACAGGGTGCAGTAGTACCCCATAATAAAGTTTTAAGTTTATAAATTACAGGAAAGTGGGGTTGGTAGTTTAATGCAATCAATGATACAACTTTTGAAGTTCTAAGGTTAGAAAATTCTAAGTTCAACAAAGAAAAACTCCCCAAAGTTCTCTAAAATGTCGAACCAGATGGAGTTAAAGGTAACCTGGTGATGCTTTTATTGATTCAAAAATAATTGAAAAACTGGTGTGTTAAATAAGGAATGACCAACCTAAAAAAACTTCGGGGTTTAGTACCTTATAATCGGATGTTTTTGTGTTTTGTATACACAAATTAAAAAAAAAACATAAATAATTTGCAAATTGGCGCTGCATGGACTCTTTAAAGCATTTATTCCACCATATTTTCTCTCGTATTCACGAATTCTCATGTTTATTGAATTTCCATTCGAACTATATATTCCCTGTTATGTATCTGGTGACATTGGAACTGATTTTCATGCAGTTCACTTTTGTTTAGTGTTCATGGATTTTTTTATAGTAATGCAGAATGTGTGCTTATTTTTTTTCCCATACATCTTCTGTTTCCAGTTATACTAATGTGGCAATTACTTTTAGCTCTTTCTTAAATTGTTGGCTTATTCTTATTTGATGCGATATAATTCGTTGTTTTTAAACTTCTCTCTACATCTATTTGTTTTTTTTTTTTTTATAACGGAGTTGTAATCGCTGTTTACATCTGTTCCAGGATTAATTTTTACTGATTTCACATACTTTTTTTTATTTCGAAGTAGGTCAGTATGTAACCTATTTTATTCCATATTATTCTCTCCTAGTTAACTGCAGGCATATAATCGTTTGGAGTAATGTTTAAAAAAAATATTGGAGATGAAAAGTTTATGTTGAATTTCAGCACCCTAGTGAGTTGCATCACTTCATCCATTTTGCTATAACATTTTTCTATGTTTGCCTCTGACTTATCATTGGTTAGTGCATATAGTTGAACGATGTTCATAAGAAAAATGAGATATTTGAAACTTTAGCAATATGACTCATTCATCGAGAGAGGTACATAATCCATAAAGATATTTTCAGTCTTGTCCATAATGAGTATAACTGTTCCATATCTGTGCGCATTATAAAATGATTTTGCCAATCTCTGGAAAACGCGGCGAAGAGTATAACTTTCAATAAACGCGGCGAAAACTATTATTTCTAATTGTATGTCAGGGAAAAGTGTAACTCTTAATAATGCGGCAGCGAATAGAATTACTCTTTGCCGTGTGTCAGCTAATAAAGTCATTTCTATTCATGCGTCCCCGAAAACAATTATTATTAAAATGTATTCGGTGAAAAAAATTACTATTCAATTAGTGTATTTGCTTCTAATTCTGAGTCCGCGAAAAGTGTAACTCCTAATAATACGCGGAGAAAAAAGAATTGCTTAATAAGTATCGACGAAGAAAGGAAATAAATTTTTTTTCGCTACAAATCTTTTAGGAGGTATACTCTTCGCAGCATGTAGAGAAAAATAATTTTTTTCGTCGAATCTTATCGAAGGATCATTTTTTCGCCCAGTTTTTTTGGGAGTTATACTCTTCGCCGGCATGTAAAGGACTCTTACCCGAAAGTTATATTTTTTTTTTTTCGTTGACAATTTATTGGGAATCATACTCTTCGTAGACACCAGCGATTTATTGTATTTTTACTTATACTTATTCTACAACTACTTTCAAAGGTTGACGAAGAGCTTCAAGGGGAAGCGAAAGGTGAGGACAAGTTGGAAGAAAAACTGAAGCCGAAAATAGACGTACTGGATCTTCCGGCATTGAACCTATCGGAAAGTGACAGTAGTGACTCGGAACCAGAATCGACCAACAAACCCAGTATCACTCCTGAAAACACGATGAATACCGAGGATGAGTCTCACAAAGAAGAAGTCGAACCAAAACCTGAACCGGAATCCGATCTCCCTAAACCGGAAAACGAAGAAGATGATAAACTCGCAGAACCGCCCTCTGTCAATGATATGGACAGTTCTAACTCGGTTATCCAGAATATCTGGGATAATTTTAAAAATTATCAGGCCAGTAAGGAGAAAATAGATAGCTTGTTTTCCACGGAAGAGAAATCAGAGGAAAAACCATCAGAGGAAGAGAAGCCTCCAGAGGAGTTTCTTTCTGGCAGTAGTCCTTCAGAGGTGGTGCTCTTAGACCATGATTACTGCGTCAACCCTGAGAAAACGACGGACTCCAGTATCATCGAGGTAAATAATCTAATTCAATGCGGAATTGGTTGTAATTATATAATAAGTTGTTACACCCACGACATTAGGATACACTGTCCCTAATATAGAGCAAATCCATGTAATTGTTGGACATAGAAAAAGTTTCAACAAAGTTATGGATGTGTTTTTAAATTTAAAGAATTTATGGGCTTTATTTTTTTTGTATTTTTGGCTTTGTTTTATAACTTTCGATTCAACTGTTTCTAAGACAAGGATGGATATCCAATTTTTCACTTTGACATATACAAAAATGATGCTTCCAAAATTAAAAATTTAAGAAGTTAAAAGAAGAAATGTTTATGTGTATTAAATCTACAACTCGGGATCTTCCAAACAAATCTCAGTTATCAATATAAGCTCATTAGAGTTTTCTTGTTGTGATTGTGGGTATACAGGTTCCATACTGTTTTTTTTTTCAAAATTGCATCATCAATATTGATTTCAATTCCGTTTAAAGATCCCATGAATTCTACAACTTACAAAATTTGTACCTTTAGGTTCTTTTGAAAAACGCTTAGGTTTACTGAACGATTGAGTTACCCGGTGTAGTTGACATAAATTATGTGAAAAAAATGTCTCGGAATATTATTTAAACATGGCAGAACGTTCACATTTTTGCAATAGCTGCAGAACTTTAATGTATGTGCTGTTCGACAGGCACTTAACCCATTTTGTTTATAACTTTGGCTAGTAACAATTGGAAATAGATCTCTAAGGTTGAATTTTGTAATTTTTCATTGTGACCCAAATTGGCTTAGTTATGAAGAGTTAACAATTGTAAACGCTAATAATTGTGGTAAAAGACAAAAACAAACAGATTAAATGAGTTCTCTATATTAATTAAGTCAGCTAAATATCGACCGTGCGCGACACGTCAACAATCAGAAGTGTCCTCCTTTTTCCCGTTTTGCCGAATCTCCGTGACGATTCCTCCGGGCCTTCCCATTTCGCGGGGGTTCCCACGAAACCCAACGACTGGACGAAATCCGGAGACCTTCGTTCGGCACGTAGTCCGTCGTCCCCGAAAATCGCTGGCCCAGCGAGATCGCTTACAGATTCGGCCAAACCTGACAATTCTTCACGCCCTCGTGAAGGTCGGTTTCGTAACACCTGAAACATACAAAAATAATTAGGGAAGATGCTAATGCGTTCAAACGAGTAAGTCTTCTGCATCAACGTCTGAATCAGAAGAACTTACAACCGTTTTGAAAAGTTTCATCTTATCAGAGGGACATATTCCCTTATATGAGGTTCGCGAACGTTTCGCCCCCTCCAAATCTTCAACGACGTATCGATCGTTATCTAATACTGCCGTTATCGTGAATGGGCCGTGATATCGTGGCTCGAGCTTCTTACTTTGCCCATCGTTCGAACACGTTGTTCGTCTGACAACTACTAGTTGTCCTAGTTCGTAAACTCGTGGTTTGGCATGCCTCTTATCGTACGATTCTTTCTGTTTAGCCTGCTTTTCGGCTATTCTTTGAGCTACGTTAGCTCGGAGCTCCATTACATCCAGAGGTTCGTCGTCACGAACTTCCGTCGTCAAGAATGAGTCATTAACTCCTCGTGGGCGATATCCGAAAAACACCTCGTATGGCGTCTTCCCCGTCACGGAACTCGCCGTTGAGTTAATTCCCCATCTAATCATGCTTACCTTTTCATCCCAACGTCTTTCATCTTCAACACTAGCTGTTAAGGAAGATAAAATTACTCTATTAATTCGTTCCACTTGCCCGTTGGCACGTGGCGTAGCCGTTGCACAGAGGACTCGTTTTATCCCTAACTCTTTACAGAAATTCGTAAATCTGTTACTCGTAAAGGCAGTCCCACGGTCACATATGACCCTTCGTGGAACTCCAAATGTGTCAATAATTTCGTTCAAAAATTTTATAACTGGCTCACTTTTCGTATTTGGGACAGCTTTTAGGAATACAAACTTAGTGTAGCCGTCGACGGCGACAATCAAATAACTGTTTTTCCGTGGACTTCTCACAAAAGGGCCTAAATGATCTAAGTGGACGGTGTCCATTGGTATAGACTTCTTTTCGATGCTATGTAAACTACCAGGGACTTTTCCCGAGGGAGTCTTGTTATACATACACCCTAGGCAAGATGATATGTAGTTCTTTACATAATTCCTCATGGAAGGAAACCAGTACGTCTTACTGATAACTTCCATGGTTTTATCAACCGAAAAGTGTCCAGCTCCGTCGTGATAATACAGGAGAATGTTCTTACGTGACGTCCTTGGTACTACCCATCTCCGACCATTTGGTGTCTTTCTGTATAGGCGGTTTTCTTTTAAGCAGTACTCTTTGTGCACCTGAACTTCTTCCTTAGTGACAGGTGTTCGCTTGAGAATATCATGTAACCTTTTACATTTGTCATCTTGTAACTGGGCGGCCAAAATCCAGTCATCTTCAGTTACATTAACACGTAACATGTTCAAATCGACGTTCGATTCGACGGGATTTCGACTGAGAGCGTCAACGTGAGCCATTTTCGTTCCTATTCGATATTCAATATCGAAATCGTATTCCAAAGTGGTCAGCCACCATCGCCCTATACGTGGAATTAAATCACGCTTCGTCAGCGTAGTACGAAGTGCGTTGCAATCAGTGATTAACTTGAATCGCTTTCCGATGAGGTAAACCCGAAATTTCTTTAAAGAACATACTGCCGCTAACGTCTCCAGTTCATATGAATGGTACAGCTGTTCCTCTTTCGAAGTCGCCCTGCTAAAATACTGAACCGGATGCAGTTCTCCATTTGGCTGTTTTTGCAACAAAATACCGCCAATTCCCCATTTGCTAGCGTCAGTATGTACTTCAGTTTCCAAATCTCGGTTGTAAATAGCCAAAGTCGGTCGTGACGTAAGTTTTGTCTGTAAACATTCGAAGGCTCGCTGCTGTTCATCTTTCCAATCGAACTCAGCATTTTTCTTCGTTAAATTAGTCAGCGGTTTGGCGATTAATGCAAAGTTTTTCACAAATTTTCTAAAATAACTCGCCAAGCCAAGAAATTGTCTAAGAGAATGAATATTTGTAGGCCGTGGAAATTCACTAACGGCTTTGATCTTCTCAAAACCCGGTTTGATTCCTCCCATACTTATTTCGTGTCCCAAATAATGAATAACTCTCTGTAAATATTTACATTTGTCGAAACGTAATGTTAAGTGAGCACTTTTTAGCCGATTTAGAACGTTTTCTAAATTCGTCAAACCGTCGTCAATGTCGACGGAGGGAATCAGTATATCATCTAGGTAAGCCATCGCCGTCGTATAGCGAAGGTTACCCAAAATTTGATTTATTGCACATTGAAAAACAGCTGGTGCGTTCACCAAGCCGAACGGCATCGTACGGTACTCGTAATGACCGTCTGGGGTTACAAATGCCGTCTTCTCTATCGAGTCTTCCGCCATGGGTATTTGATGATATCCCGACGCAAGGTCAAGACACGTAAAATATTGACACCCCCGTAACCCATCAAGCAAATCGTCTATACGTGGCAAGGGATACTTGTTTTTAATGGTTTTACGGTTAAGTGCACGATAATCGACACACATTCGGGATTCCCCGTTTTTCTTCCGAACTAATAAGATGGGACTTGCGTACGGAGACGTTGACTCTTGAATTATGTTTTTATCAAGCAATTCTTGCACAATACCTCTTACAATTTCTTTTTCTTGAAATGCTAGACGATATGGTCGATAAGTTACAGGCGTCTCATCTGATAATTTAATTGACATCTTGACTACCTGCGTCTGCCCTAATTCCTGTAAATTCGTTGCAAAACATTCTCGATAATTATTAATAAGTTTAAGTAGTCTCTCGCGATCCACCTGACTGAGACTTTCGTCGACACAGTCATCCAGATCAGAAATGGAAAAATGTTTGAAACACTCCTGTCGCACAGTAAAACAGTGAACTGCATCAGCGTCCTCTGCAATACATTCCACTGCTCTGGCAACTACCCTGTTCTGTTCATAATGAATAGGTTCATCAGAAGTGTTCATAACAGGTAAAAACCCACCTGTAGATAAATTCGTGATGCACCGAGGTATGACATGAAATCGGTTAGGCCAATTCCGATATTGCAAATCAACGAATATATCACCGCAGGTTTCGTTTGTATGCAGGGGGATATGACCAATGTGATGAGGTGGTATCACAGTCGCTTCTTTTGCCCATAGGGTGATTTTCTTAGCAGGTAAAGTCTCAACTTCGTTAAGTGAAAGTTCCGATCGGTTGAATAATCTGACTTGACCCTCACGAACGACCATTACTACTGAACTGTCGGTAATAAAAGGCTGACCTACAATAAGGGCTACTTCTTGTACCGAATCAGGTACGACAAGGGCGTTGACTTTAGCTATTGCGAGATCAACCGTCAAAGTGATAGAAACCTGAGTACTTACGACTACCGTTCCTCCTGCAAATCCACTCAGCTGAATTTGCACAGGATGCAATTGTAGGTTTAGTGCTTTGGCAACATCTTCTCTTATCGTGACAGCATTACTACCGGTATCAACGTATCCTCTCAACGGAATATTATTTATAGAACAGTCAATAAAATAACATACGTTTAAATCAGTAGTCGGTTTCGCATTTAAGTTGAAAATAAGTTCGGACTCACCTGGGTGACCGCTCTTGGACGTAGAGACCACGTTCTTTGGGCAGGTGCTCGCCTCATGCCCCAGAAGTCTGCATTTTCGGCATTCAATCCGTGGTTTTGGGCACTTATTGGCCATATGTCCACGATCTCCACAGTTGAAACATTTACCCGCCGTTGGTCGACTTCTTCCTCCCTGGTCGATGCGGGTTCGTAGATCAGGAGTTCTCTGTAGATGCCTTTGTCCACCTCGTTGCGTAGACGCTCCTAGCATCCTCGGGGTCATTGGCTCGCACCTGAGCGCGGAAAGGTATTCTTCATACAGCGACTCGGGCGTCTCGTATCTTCCCGCTCGGGCTCCGTTCTGAGTAACTGTATCCTGCAGACCGTCTATAATACAGGAAACCGCATGTTTTCCTACAATACTGCACCCCCGAATTAAATCCATCTTTTGGAAGTAATATTGGGTCATGCTCTCGTCGGGTTGCTTTTCCCGATTCAGCATCTGGCGCAGTAAAGTGGCATAATCTCCATGATCGGGGAAAGTCTTGGCTATCAACGCTTTCCACTCATCCCACGTGAAGTTGTAGTTTTGGAGGCTATGGTACCAATTCCTCGCCATCCCAACAAGCCGCGTCTGCATGTGGTAAATGGTCGTTATTTCGTCCCACTGATTAAGCTCCTTGAGCTGATCAATTTTTCGTAACCAGTTTTGAGCCGTCAGTTGCGCATTCTCCGGCGAAAACTCGGGGATACACTCGCTACGTATAGCGAATCGGGACGGTTCGGGGCGTTGTTCCCGATTTGCGTTCCGTTCCTGCAACTTGGTTACCGTATCCTCCAGGCGTCTGAGTTCATCTAATATTTCCTGTGATTGCGCGGTCGAAATCGGTGACAAGCGTTCTCGTCTCAGGGGTGTAGCGGATTCAGAGGCTGACAAGCGTTCTTGTCTCGGCGGTGTAGCTGGAGAAGGTACCGACAAGCGTTCTTGTCTTCGTTGTGCTCTTTCAACTCGTGAAGGAAGACGTCTCTTGCCTTTACGACTTCTAGACTCATGTGTTGTCTGCTCACCTTTATTTCTGTACCTCTCGACGTCGCTATCCACCGACCTCTCACTGGATGATCCAGATCTTCTAGAACGTTTTCTAGAGTCTTTCGGCATTGTGGAAACCACAAGCACTCACTCACAAGCACTAACTCAACACGTGCGTTACCCCACACCTGAACTGTAAACGCTAATAATTGTGGTAAAAGACAAAAACAAACAGATTAAATGAGTTCTCTATATTAATTAAGTCAGCTAAATATCGACCGTGCGCGACACGTCAACAATCAGAAGTGTCCTCCTTTTTCCCGTTTTGCCGAATCTCCGTGACGATTCCTCCGGGCCTTCCCATTTCGCGGGGGTTCCCACGAAACCCAACGACTGGACGAAATCCGGAGACCTTCGTTCGGCACGTAGTCCGTCGTCCCCGAAAATCGCTGGCCCAGCGAGATCGCTTACACAATTTCTAACGTTTTATCGTTTTTGCGGTTAGGTCTCTATATTTGAGGATCTTCATCATTTTTAATGGGGATCATAACTACTTGATATTACCTGATCCACTTTTGACCATCTTATGTTACCTACTTTAGGACTATAGATGATAGCTTTTATTGACTTAACTTTTAATTTAGTCCCGGATTCTATAATCAATTAAACAACTTTTAATATTATTATGCTTTATTCAGCAAGTACGCCTGGACGCTTCAAGGCTTATTTGTCGACTGTCCCCTTTTTATGTCTCTTCCATAAGAATGCTGATTTCAGCTAAAGTCAGGTTCCGCGGTCGTGCGCAGCTGGCGATGATCTTTATGGATTATCCCAAAGGAAATCGGATATGTCGCTCACATAGATATATATATCTTTTTTTATACACATCTTTATGCAGGTAAAACCAGCCCTAACGCTCTCAGATAGCGTTGATCACGACTACTGCTCCCCGAAACCACAAAACAGCGTGACCCCTTCTGAGAAACTGGAAATGTCTACGGCTCAGCCCAAGGTGTTGCAGGAGATCCAGCTGCAGCAGCAACTTCAGAAACCTGAAAACAAAAAGGTCGACAGCTCGTCGAGCTCCTCGAGCGATACTGACTCCTCGTGTTCATGCGGATCGAACTGTAGCTGCAGCTCCAGTTCCGGTAGTTCGAGCTCATCCTCCGACAGTTCCAATTCGGATAGCTCGACGGAGGAAGGCCGAAAGAGGCAGCTAGCCAGAAGGCAAAAGAGGAGGGAGAGGGCGAAGAAGATGAAGGAAGGAGAGGGGAGAGGAACAGGTGAGGGAGGTTAAACCGAACATGTTATTTTTTACCCAAGATGGTATGCACAAAAAGATAGTATATTGTTTAAAGATGAATAAACTCAATTTATGTCATTTACATACATACAAATACACAAAGATAGTCTGAAAAGCTCTCAACCTGACAACGGAAAAAAATATTGTGGCATGGAATATGATTTATTTTGCAATATGATCACCTTCAACTTCAATAATATTTATTCCGCAATTCATTATACTTCAATGTTTTTCCAATAATTCAATATTTTGCTCAAATCGATCCAGACACTTTTCAGAAACACACGTTCGAATGCGTTTTTAATTAATTGTTGGTAAATGCGGCATTCACTTCCTCGAAATTACTTTCTCATATGTATTCCTTCATGCAATATAAAAAATTTCCAATTCATGCTTTTGAGATACCATTTATTTCGTGCACTATCACTCGTCAATCATCAACCAGCATTATCATGGACTTGTTCAATGATATATAGTGTAGCAGTTTTTAGCGACTTTCATGGATGATCTTCAAGGTTTACGCTACCAATTTTGAAAATAGCAACCCATTTTTCACACTATTAAGTGTAGGTAACGCTTTTAACAATTTCCAGTGAATTTCTACTGGTGTTAAACCATCGAAAACGAATGATTTAATCATACACAGTATTAAATCCTTTCCGTTTTAAAACTCTCAATGATACGATAATGAATACAATAAATTGACAAATTGAAATAAAATTAAGTGTGTTTACGTGAAGCATGACACTTTTCAGTACAATTATGTTCCGCGGTTTCTATGTCACGCCGAGAACTTTTCAGACAGCGCCAGTAGTCACAGTCTTCAATTCTTCCTATTTTCAGTCAAAAAGAAGCCAGACCCTGTCATACCGACTGACCCAACTCGGTCCCTCGCGGACGCCCCGATCCGTGAATCTGACCTGGAGACGACAGAAAGCGAGACGGACGAAGAGTTCTATGACAGGGCTCCCCAGAAGTTGGCTAAGAAGATCCTCGAGGAAAAACGGCAGCAGCTTCTCGCGACAGTCGGACCACATAGCTTCCCTAACGGTTCCTTCATAGAAAGCACGAGCCGACCGCCAACGCCCCCCGCGGGCCTCGTCGAAGAGGCCGACGGGGGAGAAGAGAGAAAGAAATCGAAGAAGTCCAAGTCAAAGAAAAGGAAGAAGAAGAAAAGCGACCGGACAAAGGAGGTCGTCGAGGAGCCATGCAATATACTCACCCCCGACGTGCCAATACCACCTTATTATCAGCAGTTCCACCACCAGCAGCAACAGCTGCTGCAACCGCCAATGATGACAGCGCTGACTTCACTGCTAAGGGACTCTCCAGCACACTCTCCGCCGATGACGCCCGCCGCTGTCGCGCAGGCGTACTCGAAGATGGAGAATCTGGTCAGACAGGAATCGAGCGATACGAGCCTCAGGGCCTCGAAGAGGAGACGGGTGCCGAATAAGTTTTACGGTTATTCGAGCGACGAGGACGCCGACAAACCTTCTACGCCTAAATGGAGGAAAACTGAAGTATGTTCAATTATATTAATCTTTTCAAGTGGAGTAAAGGTGACTCGTAAAAAGCCAGTGTCTGGAATAATTAGAAACCGAATAAACTGACCTAAAACCTCTTAATTTCTCTTTGAAATAGCTTATGTTGCCTTAATCAGAAATTTAAAGCTTCGGCGATTTCCTTCTATCAGAAAAATAGTTCTATAATCTACATCAATCATTAAACTGTATATTGACATACCTGGAACGGCTGCATTCCACACATCCGAATAGTATTGTGTCAGGGACGAGCAACGGTAACGATAGTGTATGTTACTGTAACTTGTCTTTGGCATACTCATTTATACTGACATACTTGAAAGGGATCTATCAATTGCTACAAATGAGGCAAATCGAAGTTACGCACGTATTGCAGTTGTGATAGCGCCATATATCGCAATAACATAGAAAGATACAAATATCCATCACATCTACTGGTCCTCTAATTTCATACTTGCCATATTTGCAGCAATTGACGCTTCAGCTTTCCAGGGACAGTTCAATTAAAATAATGTCCACTTTTGTTATTTCCCGAGTAGGACGAAAAAAATGTTTTCTATCTAAATCGATGTAAAATTTTCCAAGGAATCCATTCCCGCTCTCAGAATTACCCTAAGATTTTTCCATTTTCGAGAAATCCCAAAAAAATAATTTTTTTTAACTTGCTCCAACTCGCGTGAATAAATTTTTGTATTTTTTTGTAGGAGCGCAGAATTTTTGTTTTTTAGTGCACTTTTGGGGAATTTTAACTTTCCCTTGTGTATTGTGGTTTTAAGTGCCAAAAGACGCGAAAAATGGTAAAAAATGGACAAATCATCCTAAAACGGTGAATTAAGCATGCGAAAAGAGTGACAAAAGTTGGAAATATTCGTGTGGGCCTCAAGCTCAAGTCTCACCGATGAATTCGGATCATCCTCATTGAATACCAGACCATCTGGAGGTCCAGTATTGTGAAATTCGTGCAAAAATTGAATTTTAACGAAATATTTTCGTCAAGGTTCCAAACATTCCTGATAAAGATTTCAAGATGTCTTGGAATTTTATAAATCTGGCGTCATATTTGTGATCAGCGATCTCGAAAACCCTGGAGTACCAAATTCCACTTCAATGAGTCTAAACTACATGGGTTTCCCCAAAAGCGCAAAAGATGGTGGGGCGCCATCTTGGAATTTTGTAAATCTGATGTCATATTTGTGATCAGAGACCCCAAAAACTTCTATATACTGAATGTGGTGTGAATCGGTTGATTTTTCAAAAACCCATTTTTTTACATGGTTTGGGTCGCCATATTGAATTTCGTCTCACTATCGCGCCTATCTTTCAGAGGAACGAAATATGCTACGAAATTCAGAGATTCAGCACCCTACATCATCGCCTTCATGTTCAAATTCATGATTTGGTTTGGAAAAAAGGGTTTCATTTTACACTTTTTGGTCTTTTCAAATTACGACGGGATGTGGAGTTGGAGCCAAATTGGAAAATTATAGTCATTGAACATTGAATACAAGATGAAATTTATGTCATTTCAGGCCTTTAAGGGTTAAGCAAATTCTATATTCCCCATAACTCCCTCAAAAGTTTGGAAAGTATAAGACAGGGTTGGTATGCTAATATCTTGTTGTAAAATACTGGTGAAATACACTGTTAAAAAAATGCATAGTAAATTTGTCAGAGTAGTTGGTCACTTCATCAAAATAGTTGGTAAATTTACCAAAAAAGTTGGTTTTATCGGATAGGTGATTTATCAGATAACACCGAAGTGAGTACTGTAGAAAGAACTTTGAATTCGTGTGACGTGAGAATTTTAAGTGTTTTTTTCAAAAGAAGCTAGGCAGCTTACATGTTCCAAATACTGTACAATGTTTTTAAAACTTCATTGAAAGTCATTTCCCCGTGTTTTTCGTCACATGCAGGGGTATGCGGAAAACTTGAAATTTGTTGAACCTATTCTTCATAGTACCTCACCGCCAACCTCATGTCAGTTGACATGGAATCGCCCATATACATAGTGTATCAATACAGATACCTACGTTTAATTCTAAATATGAAAATCGGATAGTTGTCCCGTCTCTACAGCTTTCATTTCCAATTTCACCTATGTATTGAAAAGTTATAGGTAACATCAAAAGTGACTTGTTGTCCATTAATTAACTATTATTTTCGTGCGTTAACCGATTCTGATGGCAATAGTTTTGATTTGAAAAATTGTACTTCAAGAGATTTCTCCAAAAAGGTATTTTGCAACAGATTTGTTTGGAATGGAAGCATGGAGTGCTAATTTGATATAGAGTGAGTAATTTATATCTTATTCACGATAATATGCTCCTCATGATACATGGTACATAATACCACTCAAATAACAAGCTGTCAAAGTTTATAAGCAATTGATAATACAAATTGTTATTTTTCAACGCTGTAAAAGCGCATATTTCTATTTACAATATGTACGAGCGATTTATTCTTCGAAAATTTATGGATCGGTTAGATATGACAATAGCGAGAGCACACGAGAGCCAAAAGTGAGGGAGCGAATGCGGCGCGCAAGCTTCAACCACATTACCTCATTCGTCATTAGTCATTACCTTTGTCTTGCAAATTACGAGTGTTTTAGCCTATAGCTCTGGCCCTAATAAACACTTTTTTAATGAACTCTGCTCAGAGTTCTGTCAGATCCCTTGTTAACACGTGTGCGCGATTTTTGTTCCTTTAAAACACCTTCGTGGATCGACGCACTTCCTTTTGTTGTTTTAAGAACAAAGGAATAGTTCAAAGGATACCAGCACTAATAGTTTGTGATTTTCAACTATTTAATTTGAACTAATTAACTTATTACAAATAACGGAAACTTATCTCTCTTCTCGCGTATCGATTTTACAATAATAATATTTGTCGTCGAGATTTCTCCCTCTTTTATCCCTTAATTTTGGAGGGGAAAAGGTATGATTCAGCCTTCAGGGGTTACTCGGGTTTTTCCCAAGCAATAACAATATTATTTAGGTAAAATTTCGGTGAATACACGGCCTTTCAAACCCTATAGCACATCTTGCAAATTTTGGCTCTGTCTCGCCCCAGATGTAAGTTATACTAATAATTGAAGTTTATGGTATGGTAGTTAAATTTGCATACCATAGGATTTGAAAAGTGACAAACAAAAATGTTAAGAAACTGATTTCTTTGTTATGATGTAACTTTATTCAGCATTACATTTTGAAAGCTGTAATATTGGCAGTTTTTCATTTAAGTATTAAATGAGATCAAAAACTTTTTCTAACCTATATTACTTTTTAAAAATTTTCGTAAACTTTGGTGCATAATGGAATTACTGCTGGACTAATTACGTGATTAATAGCCAATAGTTTTTAATGATAGTGTCCTATTCCTTAAAATACCTCAATTTCGTCACATTCATTTATTAATAAAAAGTTTAGCATTGTTTTTAAGTCAGAAGTAAAAAAAATTTCTTATTCCAAATAATACTTGAGACCTATTAACTAAACAAAACTCAGCTTCCTACACGCAATGTCACTTTTTGAAGATTTTCGTGTTATCTCGCCTACACTACTATGTAGGCGATACATTAATATTCATTCAACTGGCAGCATGGCTTATATCGCCACACACCAAAGAATGGAATTAATTTATTGCGATTGTCGTAATTCCTATAAAAGGTACCCTTTTAAAAGATTTAACCGTAATATAATGCTAGTAAAGGTTCATGTCTTCCCTCACTTTTTGGTAAAAATACCTTCAGTGCCTTTCGCAGTGAACGAAAGGCAAGGCACTTATGCATTTTGACACTTCTTTTCCTGCCTTAAAAGTAGCCCCTGAACGCACCAGTTAAATTAATAAACGGTAGTTTTAATTGTTTAGCGGAATGAATAAATTCGGTTGGAATGGATATTTTTAACAATCAAAATGACAAAATAATTGTGTTCAAAGCGAGAAGGATGTTTAAGTTTTTCATGCTATCATAATACTAAGTACTTCCATAGCCATCTCCTTTTTCCCAAATTTTCAGCATGAACAAACCGGAATTCTCATCAACCTGACTTCATTTATTGCCTAGCGAGAGGTACCTATTCTGTGTTGCTAATTCAGCACATAAACCGGAACACCCAGTTAAATACGCTGTTGGTTCACCCAAAAGAGCAGTGCACTATGTTGCGCCTTTACACTTTTAACTTAAACGATTAATTGGGTTGAAGTCAATCACCTATTATCGTAATACATTATATTAATATTCCACTACAGGGTCTATAAGAAAGTGACATTTGTTAACAATGCAAAGGGTTTTTCACTTTAAGGACACCTCTAAGTCACAAACAAACCTTGAAAATCATAATTATTAACACTACAAATTTCAAAAATTCCAGTCTACAGTTATTTACACCATACCAATTGAATATTGTTTGGTTGTTCTTTAACACTTATCAGTTTCAGGCATCGCACACGCCTCGGTCCCCGCTAACCGTACCCCCCATAACGATAAAGACGACTCCTCAACCCCAATTGCCTCCGCAGCAAGTGGTTGAACCCATCTCTATACGTACGGGCGCTCACCTGAGCGATTTCAGGGTACGGAGACCTAAGCCGAGACCGTCAGCTGTGCCCCCCCTGAAACTTCTGCAAGGGAGCCCTAACGACGGGAGGGACAGCGCCACGGAGTCCAACGACAGCAGCTCGGAGGAACAGACCTTGCCCCCGAAGCCTGTTCAACCGCAACTTTATTGTTATTGCAGGTAACTGCTTGTACTGAACTACTCATTCTGCAATATTTCTAATGTTCCAATTACGTGAATGCGCAATATAACTCATTTAAATTGTATGTGAAAAATACAATTTGAACAAATATATGTACAACGTGATCAAGAATGACTTTGAGTTGGCAGTACTGAATTTCATTTTTAAATGGTACAACTGGAGTAACATCCGGTTGGTGACACTGACAGCGTCATTGCCAGATGCCATTTGCTATTTCAAATTCAAATTTCCGGTATTCTTTTCAAATTTATTTATTTAAAATGGTTTTCATGTTACAACACGATATTTTCATTGGAATCGGGTACTTTCGAAACGGGATTTATAACCCAATTACTGGTTGGCAGTACTCTCTCGAAGCGACATACCAGCAATTTGAGGAAATGTTTCCGGAGACTTTGGTCACTTTTGCTGTCTTTCAGCAACATTGCATGCGAGTAGTTGAACGTTATTTAAACACAGGGAGCGTAAGCAAACAAAAATCAACTGGGAGACCTTCTACTCTAAACGAGGAAGTTGTCGAGGATATGAGAACTCGAACGCAAAGAAGTCCTCCAAAATCCTTAACAAAGCTCTCCCTTCAAACAGGTTTGGTCCTTATGCCTCCTATTCAACCAATTTTCATTCTTACCCATAAGACTTCCACTTTTCCATGTTGTTCTAATTCACGGTTTTACAGGTTTATCATATGGAAGTTGCTCCACTGTGCTTAAAAAGAAATTGAAGTACCACCCTTTCAAAATTTCCATCGTCCAGTCATTAACCCCTCCTGATCACTCGCAGAAAGTTTTATTTTGCAATTGGTTCAATGACATATTAAATAATAATGATATCCTTGACAATACCTTCTTTTCCGACGAAGCCTGGTTTCATCTCAACGGCTATGTGAATAAACAAAATTACAGAATGTAATGTCAGGTGAAAATCCTTACGCTATCAGAGAGACACATTTGCACCCGATTAAAGTTGGTGTTTGGTTGGCAGTCTCAAGGGCGCGGGTGTAGGAGCCAATATTTTTTAATTTTACCATCAATTCGAAGAGATATATCCAGCGCCTTTTGAGGCCTTTTATAAACCAAATAACAGACGAAGAGCGTCAAATTGGATATTTCCAACAAGACTGCAAGGGCACATACGGCTCGTGCTACCATGGGATATTTAAGAGAGAATTTTGGCGACAGAGTAAAATTAGTCAGGGCATTTGGCCAAGCAGGTCAACAGATCTCGCTCCATTAGATTTTTCGTTATTTGGGCTCTTGAAGTACAATGTCTTTAGGAACATATTGCATACTGAAGAAGAGCTGCAAGAGGCAATAGTTCAGGAAGTGGCAAACATTACCCCCAATATGCTGGTAAATATCTTCGAGAGCCTAAAAAGGAGTGTTAATTTATGTCTGGACCAAAATGGGGGGGCATTTTGAGCATTACCTTTAGCTGTTTAATTAAATTATTGTTCTTTATTTCGAGTTTCTTTTTTAAGCGTTAATTTTTATTCACATAACCTACAATCTTATCGCTGACTGTTATGTCAAATTTTTGTCAAATAAACATATCCGGTTGCAGGGTTGTCAAAAGAACAAGTAAAAAATTCTCTAAAAAGTGTTGCCAACTCAAACAGTCATTCTTGATCACCGAGTATAATAGGAATGTATACATGAATATAATAAACTCGATTCAGCTGCACAGCCTTACATATTTACATTCAAAAATGTTATGAAAACGAAGCCTCGGACGACTTATTTCATATTTCATTCCCGCAGGTGTCCCTACGACGAGGTCTCGGAAATGATTGGCTGTGATGCGAGCGATTGTGCCATCGAGTGGTTCCACTTCGAATGTGTGGGCATCATGGTGCCGCCGAAGGGCCAGTGGTTCTGCCCTGATTGTCGCAAGAAGAAGCAACAAAGACGCGAGATGTTATTGCAGCAACAACAGGCTGCAAACAAGGCTTTCGAACAGTTCTAATCACGCTTACGAGAACAGTAAACACTATACAAACAAAAAATGTTACAAAGTTAAAGATTGCTTGATTTGAGATTGGAAGGACGAAGGATTTTGTTTAATCGCGTTGATATTGTTTTCGTATATTAAAGGTGCGTTTTAATAGTTTTTTCCAGATTGTTGCGGCGTCGTTCCATATCGAAAAAGTTACAATTGCGATCTTGATCAATTTTTTTTAGTATTATTTAGTAATTAATTATGTAATCTTAACATTTATTTGAAAATGATGCAAAGGAGTAGCCATTTATTCAGTTATTTCGCTATAACAAATTTTTGTTGTATACAATGTTTATTTTTTTTTTAAGCATCATTGAATATAATTCATATGGGTTGTACATCTTCAAACATTTTCATTCTCAAATCAAGCCCAATAAACTCTTCATATTTAGATTTGTCTTTTTTCGCGAGTCTCATAATTGTGATTGATGCTTTTCTGAGCGATCCCGCGTATTTGATAGTAATTTTTTCTAGTGTTTTATTCTTGTTTCATTCATCCACAATTGTATTATATTCGCCAAATTATTCATTTGTAAATGTGTACATATATTTTTTAAAATGTAGCTCTCTCTCAATTTTCTGGAGGGATTTTTCCAATTCCTTTAAATGTTAGTTCGTGCTGAAATCCTCGATTTCAACACAAATATTCAATGTACATTTACCTGTAAACAAAAAAAAAATTATAAATAAATGATTTTGGAAATCCAAAAAGACTACATTCCATTGCAATAATAACTTTTTACAATACGTAATCTCGTAATCAATGTATGATGACGATTGGCTTCGAAATTGTAGCCTTGAAATGTATCTCAGATCAGAAGTTTGCTGAGATTCTCACACCCATAGGTATCTGTATTGAAAATCTGTGCATCATCACTCAGCTGTATTCAAATAAAAGCGTCGAAAGCAGATAAAAGCAACATTTAAAGAAATATAAATTCGGAAAGACGACAGTTATGCCACGCCCCAATATCTCTTCCAAGGTGGTGTTCCATAAGGCACTCGAGAATTAAGGTATTAGGATCAAGGGCATCCTCATTAACAACAGATGTTTCGCTGATCATAACTAAAAAACAAATTCTGTCAAGGATTGAACACGCTAGGCGGACATTCATCTCCATAAAGACCTTCTTCACCAATCGACACCTAAGCCCACAGCTTCGTATGCACATATTGCGCGGTTACATCTTCCTAGTCCCACTTGATGATTCCGAAAGCTTAACACTCAATTATTGGAGAAGCGCATTAAGAAGTATTTATATAGTCGCATTTTGCGAATGTGCTTAGTGGACACAATACATAATGATGAAATGCTTAGGCTGGTGGGTAAATGTAAGGAGCTCTTAAGAAGGTACTATTAAAAAATATAAGCTCCAATACATCAGACATATCATGGAAAAGCGATATGAGATTCTTCAACTTATCATCGGGGAAAGTCATGGGAAAAAATCGGCAAGAACTCGTGGTATCATCGAGTCATTTTTGAAACCAATGATGTAAGAGATAGGGTGGATGGTCCTTCACAACGTTTAACACGCTATAACTCGGTTAACATAAGAAATAATAGAGAGGTATCCTATCTTGAAAATGATTATGTTTCGATAATTCGAATGATAAATACTGCAATTCGAACCTTTTTCAATTTTTTGATGGATGGATGGACACTCGCATTATAAGGTTTCATCGAGGTACTGTTGCCAACAAAACCTAAAAATAGGCGAAAACAAAATATATTTGCATAGCAATTTGTTGTAAAGGCTACCAAATCGAGACCTTTTTTGTATATAAAGCGCTCTTGGAGTAATTATTCTCGCCAGAAACTCATTAGATCATCTCGTACCAAAATCTTTAAAATCTAACATGGTTGATATTCTGGGGAAGTAGGTATAACATTTGAAATATATTATTTTTGAAAAGTAGTACTTGTTTTCTTACTTTCTCAGTTATCGTCAAATTTCTATTTTCTAGGTTGAATAGTTTTCGATAGTCTTTTTTTGTGAAAAACCTAAACTTACAGGAAATCTAGAAACATTACTAACTTCGTCGCAAAAATAACTTTTATTTACAATATATAACTTAAAGTAACGAGTCATTGAAACTTAAATTAAAATACATTTTCTAACATCAGATAAATACTATTTCGAGTAAAAATAAATAGGTAGTTAAAGGAGTACATACATTAATTGGTAAAAGGACAAGACGTATGACTGTTTTACCAAGCACACATGGATAAAGTAAGGGCAATTTGTGTCCGTTCTATTTTCATCAACACACAGAAAAAGGGCGACACTAGAGTGGAAGACATGGCAATTAAACTTCCCACAAAACCCAGGAGTCAGCAACAGATTTTTGTGACATCATTGCATTTATATGCGTCCTTAATGATCCACAATGAAGTCTCACTCATGCACCATGTTGACCATCAGCTGCAGTACCATACGTGAGTTAAGAGGATGGCAGACTCCCACGCATGTTAAAAAAGTAAATTGAAAATATGCAACAAAAATTTACTCTAATGTGTCAATATATTGGCTCTATGTGCGCTAGCATAATCATCATTCACCCACGTTACACCAACAGACTATTTTATTTTATAAAACATACTTAATCACTAAGTAAATTTTCGGCCAGAGTAGTTTCGCATATTTATTTAATATTTTCACGCACATGTGAAGCTGCCATTAGCCAACCCATCTCTACTGTCTCTACTGGACCAGCTGACGTGCACAAGGCTTCATAGCAACAACATATTATTGAATCATCATAATTACATAGCTCAAGTGAAATATCTGACCAAAATGTCACTGGATCCCGAATTATATGTAAAGGAGGTACTGAAAACACAAAAATTGCCATTGCTTTCCCCATGTGTCTACTTGCCTGATACAATCAGTATATTTGCTTTTTAGTTGTTAAGTAACAAATGTAGGAACATGTCCCCTTAGGGCAAATTTCGTGAAAAAAATGTCCTATCTGGATAACTTTCTTTGTTTTATTAAACGAACGTGTTATCCTAAAGAGTGTTATGTTCTCATATTGAAGTAAACAAATGACACTGCTTAAAAAACTTAACTTCAAGGGACTGGGCGACTGATTAGAGACTAACCATGAGTATTAATGTGAGAGGTAACTGTAAATTACCATCTAGAGAGTATTTATGTAAATTGGAAAGTAGTTGTCATTTATACCTTTCAATCAATTTAATATTCGTTTCAACATTCAGGAAACCTCTCAAAAAAGTTTAAAAATAAATATTTTTATTAGGTATGACACTAAATAGGAAAAAAGTACCAAAATCGAGATTATAAATGAAGATTTCAAAATATACAAGCAGCGAGAGGAAGAGAAGAAAAAAAAACAAAAGTTTTCCTTATGACTATAACATATCTTTGGCACAGTATCTTCGAATTGACTTCTCCTTAACAAAAAATTGCAAATCTGCAGCAATATCACTACCCATATCGTAATGCTTCAGTTTCAAATTATACTATTTGTGCTTGTGATTATCAGGTATCCAAGATGGTTGAAGCAGCCAGTTCGACGTTCCAGTTAGTCTTGTGGAGAGCTGCTTCACAACGCGTTTTATCCGCCAAACCTAACCTGAAAACAAATATTAAAATCTGAATTAGTTTTTATTACATTAAATACTCAAATAAATTTAAATTTAATACAGAACGATCTATATCATTGCTGTTGATTGCGTCCCAATGCCCTTTTGGTCCATTTGTAAGTTTAGCAAAGTAGTCATGAGCATTTGATTATGTCAAAGTAGAAAGATGATGTAGAGTAGGGTGGTAGAGACAGACCAAAAATCGCATTTTTAAACTTTACTTGCAAGTGTCATTTTTATAAATGCGTTACAACCTTCAGACATCTTTACCATAACATCCTTACATGAGGGACTAGTCTTTTTGTTTGACCCAAATAACCAAAAATTCTATATTTTACTGAGGCTAAAAAAAGTATTAGTCGACTTAAGTACACCCTATTCACAATTATAGTGCCTTCATTATACAAAGGGTGACTATAAAATCAATAAAACCAGAGTGATTATAATTCGGTAAGATTTTTGGTTTCAAAGAATCATAATTTGAATTACTTCATAATATTGCTCAAACCGTTATTGATCCTGTTAAATAGATAGACACATATGAAAGTGATTGTTGTGAAAGTGACAATTGTGATGAGAGCTAATAATATTGTTAAACAAGTTGTAGTTATCTTCACGACAACCTAAAGTTTAAAATGTACAATGTTGATGTGAAGTTGAGAATATGTTACTGATGACGATTGTAGATGCTCCATGACATTTTTAAAGAAGTTATAGTTATCTTAAACCAGATCTAATGTTTCAATGAAAGTTAAGGAGTTTCTGAAGATTTCACGACGATTGAAATGAATTTCATATGACTTAAAATAAAGTTTGAAAAGTAACTTATGAAGATTTTCTATCGGTTTTAGTGCTAAATAAAATTTAAAAAACGTTTAGGCAAATTTCAAACTTGTAATCGGCCAACGCCATTTTCAAAAGAATAACATTCCTGTGGTTAAAGTGTAACTCGAGTGGTGAAGAAGTTGTCCCGACGCCTATGACAACAATGGCGAATAGCATCTGAATCTAATAATACAATATACACAATAATATACTAAACGTGATGGTAAAATTTGCTCATCATCACCATTATTCTGCTTTTAGGTTGATCTGGTACAGAATATGACCATTAAGTATAGAGACAGACATAAAATAACGCAATCCAATGTTAGAAATACAAACGAGTTGCTACCGAGATAATCTGACGTCACCTGGTTAGAAGAAACAAAAATTTCCGGAACGCAAGAAATGGATTCAGTAATTACCTTAGCGACACAGCGTTGTTGCCAGTAATGAAAAACTATATAAATTCACGGGCACAGACCATGTAATAGACTCACTAATAAATACATTGAGTGAAGAGACACAGACGTAAGCATTATATAAGTCTCCTTACTCAACGCTAGATACAAGCCATACCCGGCATGTGTTGCAATGCCACGTAAAGTTTAAAGAAAAAAGATAAATAAAAATTATAGATGACCCGGTGAACTTCCTATGTCTAACTCTAGTTTTACTGTGATGAAACAAAATTTGTCGAGAAAGAAGACATAAGTTTCACTTCAAGTCAATCTTTGGTTTGGATATATGTTTTTATGGATAATTTATATAATATAATATGTCATATTTATTTGACAGACGAGTGACTGACAGATGGCGCCATCTCGCGGCGAAAAGGTATCTTTTAAATGTCGAACAGTTTGACAGCGCTTTGAGGATCGAATTGCTTAAAATCATTCTGTTAAAAGTAGAAATATTTCTGAACGTGTGTGAGTGTTAGTGGTGTTATTTGTGAACTTTGGACATTGGACAACAGAAAACAAGCCCATTTATTTTATACTTTCGCTGTGAATTATGCCTCCAAAAGAAAAGCGATTGGCAGATCCATATGTAAAGCAAAAAAATAAAAAACTATGAGCTTCGGAAAATGACGGGCAAAGGGAAGATAGACTAAGGGGCAAATTCAGAAACGCCACTCACCCTACACCTACACTCAATTTTTAAGTAAAATCTTCACTACACTCAATTTGGAATTCATAGACTTTCCTCAATTGAAATGTCCCTTAAATTGAGTATTAGATTGAGTGAGATTTGAGTGGTTGAAATTCACCACTTAAAATAATTCCACACCATACTTTTACGAGTTTTGACTTTCGTGCAGATGGTCATTAGCGTCGTTAGTGACAGTTTTTTGTGCATTTCTGTTAATGTTAGATGGTGTTAGCAATATGGATATCATGGCTAATGAGTTCAACGAATTTGTAGAGTTCATACAATATATTGAGGATGAAAGATATTTACCAGTTCCTACCTATGATAAAATTGTAGGTAGCACTCTAAGATGTAAATGAGTACCGAGGGAAAAGTATGATTTGTTTAATAAGGCAATTAATTGTTTCAAAAATTATATCAGAGATTACAACAATCCCCTTCAGCACTTAACCAACTTGGAGATCTTACAGAGGTATAGATTTGTTGGAGACACTATTCGACATATTATTTTTCCAGTGGTATATAGCAGGCATAGAGGTTGAGACTCTTTTAATTGGAACTTTTTTCCTTGAACACATACTTTTTTCGAATGCTCTTTGCTCATTGTTTCAACGTAAACGATTTTGCAAAACGTGATTCCAAATTAGGTGACGCCTGACATGCGCCTGACAGTCGCTGCCACAAAACACATGATATATGCACAGAACACCAAATTGAGGAGGCGCACTCACCCTCATTTTGAGATATAATTGAGTGTAGGTAGAAATGAGTGTGAGTGGCGTTTCTGAATTTGCCCCTAAGAAGCCCTTAGTTTAAGAAATGCTCAAGCCCGCTTATTTGAAAAAGACGACTAAAGGGAAAATAGACTAGAAACCCTAAGATTAATAAATGCTCAAGCCTATTTATCTGAAACAGAGGAGCAAAAGGAAGATAGATTAGAAATGCCCAAGCCCCCTTATCTGAAACAGACGAGCAAAGAGGAGCAAGATTGGAAATCGAAGGAGTACGAATTGCTCGAGCCCGTTCGTCTGAAATAGACGAGCAAAGGGAAGCAAGATTGGAAATAGCCCAAGTACGTATTGCTCGATCAAGACGAATAACGCACGCTGATTGAAACCATTTTCATGGAGTGTGGAAAAAGGAATGAGACAGGGTCGTCCCCGGCGAAGCCGAGTACCTACATCGGTTATAAAAAATAATTGCAAAGCAATATTTTTTCCCTTTTCATAACATTCTACAACATAATCACAGCAATGCAATGCATGGTATTGAAATGAATTATGTGTTTCTCGGTAAATCTATATTCGCTAGATTACCTATTTTTATTTAATTGTTCATTTATTTTATATCAAACTGAGCCACAGCGAAGCGTGGCCGGGTCACGGCTAGTCATAAATAAATCGGAAAATGGTGGTGTACTACTGAAGGACAAATGATAAACTTGGATGTATTGACTCACCAGTTTTGGAGTGAGTTGGTGGGTAATTGGAGTTTGATTGGTTAAATAAGATGTTTGAATTTACATCCCGATTGTTTTTTATCATACAACTAGCATTTTCTATAACTCGAACATTTCTTGGGGGACCATGAAGATTTCACTGCAATATCTAATATATGTGTTTTTACCTGAAGAGCCTTTCTATCTTCATGGTTTTTATCGTTAAGTCTACATCCCATCCATGTGCCTGTAAAGCGGAAAGGCATTCGTCATTATTGGCATCGGGTACACAGTCCCTCACTTGGCTTATTTTATTGTTGCGATACTCCGAAGTCATCAGGCGTTCCGCATCCGCACTCAACTAAAAAATTAAAATTAAAATATTAAATTCTGTCTATATTAGAAATAGAATATTATGTATAGTATACATAATTAGAAATGTCTTATGAAGATTCCAATGAAAAACAATGCACACCATTATCAATAATGTACTTTTAGCTGCAATCTATGGAACTGGAAGAAAACACTGTATATGCGTATAAAAAGCCTATATATTTCTGTTAAATAATGTAGTATTAAATTTAATTCTCAATTATAGTTTAGATGAATCAAAGCCACATTAATTTCATTCATCTCATTCATTATTTTCTATTTACTTCAAAGTCAGCAATGACCAGTTGAAATACAACACATTAAAAAAAAAGAAAAATTTTGCTCTTCGTTATCGAGATTCAGGAATATTAGGTACTCAAATGTTATTTAGGAAACATGACCCACTGAGTAAGTATGGGTGTGTATCCAACCCTTTATCATAGCATCTTAATAGATGCTCTGTGACCTATATTACTGAGGCTCGATACTGTAGATTGCTCCTATGGCTGTGTATCATCATTGATCTCGACTGGCGGACTCGAACCACGTATGTGCTCACTTCGATTATTACGTCTGAAGAAGGCAAGAAATCGACAGTAGACGATACAAGACAAGTATTTTGACCCGCGTATTTTAGGTTCAATTGAAACATTTGTATTATGCGAGTATCCTCAGCATGCGTCTCCCCATCCACATCTCAAGGCCAATGAATAGGCGATTTTGACAAAGCAATGAATAGGCAGAGAGTGGCTCCAGTGTTATATGTGTAAAAAGTAAGCTGTATACATACTGATATCAAGTAGCAGCGTGGTCTGCAAAACTATACAAGTGTTTGCCTATCGAGGAAAAACGAGTTAAAAAACAAGCCATGAGGATGGATGGTTCGCACAGATAATTTTAGAATTATTTGGAAGCGTTCTATGTTTGAATTATTAGCAGTGTATAAGAGAGAAGCACTTTAAATTACATTGAATAAGATAATAAAATTTTTTAAAATGTAACTAATGGATATGTTACATTTGTAAATACTTATATAAATCTTAAACAAATACAGAAAAAAATATTTTTAAGGAAACTTGAAAGATGAAATGGAACATTGCTAAATTGAAATCAGGAATGAGGCATAAAATAATTTTGAATTGTATGCGATTTGTCAGAAAGCAAACCCTGAATAGTGACGATAAAATTTTCATAGTTTATTAAAAAAAAAAAAAAAAAATTGTTGTCTGTAAAGTCGGTTTATGGATGATAATTTTACGTGATAACGTCATAAGAAACAATTGATGAAAAATGGTATTCGTTTTTGAATTGAATAGAATTATTATCACTAAATTATCATTAGAAGGTTTTTTTCGCACTGCGGTTGGCCGGTCCAACTGGTCATTTTAGACACATATATTGTTATGACATGTGTGAAGTTGAACATTAATATTGATCCTTACATATATGAATTGCTGCGCAAGATAATTGTTTTCATGGAATACTAGATGAAAAAATGAAAGCAGTCGACTTTTTACACGATCATTTGTATCATCCATCATAATTTTTTAGTCGAAATCGTAACATAACCTATTATCAGTGCACTCGTTGACCGATGCAAGAACAAGTAACAAGGTCTGGCGTAATGTTACAATGTTTTCTAGGTCGTGTAGGTAGCCCGCACACCGATTTATAAGACGTATATCACGTCAAAAATGTGAGGTTGGGATTTAATGTTAAATAAAATCCGAAATCAGTTGTCAACAAGTAAAAAATATTTGAAACAGCCGACACTTGCAAAATACTCTGCTGGAGTGCATATTTACCAAAATGAATACACTTACTTCACTGCACACTGAGGTAAAATATAAATTTAAAATATGCACTGTTAGGGTATATTGGGTTACCAAAGCAGAACGTTTCTGTAGAGAAATTTTATTAAATCCAGTTCTTTTTTAGTTCAATCCTCACCTGTCCCTGTTGGATCTTCCTCTGAATCTGCTGCATGCTCAATGGTTGCGGCGGGGCTGGCCTGTGGGGTCTTAGAACTTCATTAGAGATTTTGTGATATGTGTCCTCTGGGATCTCGTGATACAAACTTTCGGCGACTTGACTGTATTGCCTTCCATTTGAAAGGACTTCATAATTTCCCACTGCCGACTGAGAGACTTGATAAATAGGAGTGTTGTTGTATATACTTTGAGAAATGGGATTGTAGATTGTTTGAGCGAAACCTGTAAAAAAAACGAATAGGTCACCAAAAACATCTTTAACACAGAGGGTCTGCTTCGCGAAGGTAGGTGAAATGTTCTCGTTCGAAAATATTCAAAAAATTTGGGTAGTTTAATGCCATTATAAAAATGAAATTTTTTTGCGAGTAATTGAATCTCACCAAAAAACATTTTGAAATATTCAGTTCTACAAAAAAAAATTGTAATCACTCGAAGTACTATTTTTAGACAAAAGTTGCCGTTTTCTGGAAAATACGATAAAAAGGGAACATCAAAATGATTGTCGCTTTTTTAATTAAAACCCAAAAGGACGATTTTTAGCATAGACATGCTTTATAGGTGATCTCTGCCAATCGCTGTGGGACAAAGAATATGGTCGTACGTCACACATGTGGTCACGGGCCCAATATGGTGCATTAACAGCTCCAGTTGGTCTCAAAATTTTTCGTACTTGTACAGTAGAATTAGTCAATATAATTAGAAAGTAGTCTCTAAATCTACTTGGATAACTCTTAACAGGTGCGTCCACGCCACGATGGTGGGCCCGCATCAACAACATGGTGGCTAAGTTCAGTTAAGGACACAGCGTTATGTGGTATAACGCTTCACCCTTGTCCAGGATTATGGACAAATACCTCAATGGCAGAGATGGTAGAGAAAAGAGACTTCTGCACTGGCAGATCTGGCGGACGAGGCAACTCATCTTTATAAGGTAAAATATAAAGCAAATGGCAATCGGCAGCAGCACTACCATCAGATAATGACAGTGAGTAATAAGAGAATGCTCCCCATGTCATCTATCACATCTACAAGCGTAGCTGGAACAGCTTAACACAGTTGTGGAACTGCGCCTCATACTGTGTGTACACTGTCCCCAGAAAACTTTTCATAGAAATGGGTTCTAATATGATTGATCTGACGCCATGCGACCCGAGAGGCAATCGGCGCTCAGGTACCAGGTACTCGAATGTGAAATTGACTACTGGCTATTTTGGCTATTGGTTGACTACTGGGGAAGGTAGGCTTCCCATAAAAAGCATGGTATTCGAAAAAGACACAAAAATAAACCTGCATTGCACAGGATATGCATCTGGAATGTTCAGGGTCTAAACAAAGCTGGAAAATTGGCCATTGTTGAAAAATCCCTTGAAAAGATGGATATTACTGGCATACCGGAAACACACTGGAAAAACAGCAGGCATTTATATATCTTCTTCTTCCTTATGTGCCATCTTCGCTGCGGAGGTTGGCAATCATCATTGCAATACGAATCTTTGATACTGCAGCCCGATACTGGCATTATATATCACATAACGGCAATCTCACACTTTGCCCAAATAATGAAGCTAACTTGTCCAACAGAGTTGCATTTGTTATCCGTAAATAGATATCCTTCAAAATGAGATCGATAACTTCTATGGGGCTCTTTCTAACGCTATTTCTAAAATCTTGAATAGGGAACTTCTGATTGTCTTTGGTGATTTTAACGCTAAAAAATGACAAACAAGAAGCGATGCTCATCTGATATCAGTGGTAGGAAAATATGCTATGGGCGAGAGAAATGAACGTGGCGAAATGCTGATAAAATTTTGTGTAGAATATGGTCTATACATAGCAAATTCTTACTTATAACATCACATTTGGGGAAAATACACGTGGCGGTCTACAGATGGATATACATGCAACCAAATAAACTACATACTAATTGGAGAAAGATGGAGGAAAGGTCCATCACAGATGGAAAAACCTATCCAGGCTTGGATTACGGCAGGGACCATAATGCATTGGTTACCAGTCGAGGCATCCAGAAATAGGACACTCCAATATTAAATGCTGAGGTGGAGGCAACTCTTCACAGACTAAGTAATCGGAAATCTCCCGGGCCGGACAATATTGTTAATGAAATGCTAAAGAACATTGGTGACAAAAGAATTCAATCACTTCACCAAATATGTCTTAAAGTATGGGAGACTGGCGAGTGGTCAGAAGAATGGAGAAAATCAACCTATATTCTTATTTACAAAAAAAAGGCATAAGGATGAATGTGGTAACTACAGAACCATCGCCCTCATTAGCCACGCCAACAAAGTGTTATTGTATGTCATACAAGAGAGGTTGAAAAACTACCTACTGCCCCAAATACCCCCAGAACAAGCTGGATTTGTACAAGGAAGAGGAACATGAGACCAACTAATGAATGTTCGACAAATAATAGAAAAACTTTAAAAACATAACGATCCTGCGATGTTTTGTTTCCTGAATTACAAGATTTGATTTGTTCATTGATGACATGCCTTGAAGTTTACAGATCAACTAAAATAACTTTCCATGCCCGTCACAAATGAAGAGATGGACACTGTTGGCCAAAGTTTTTAAATAATGAGATCGAATCTAACTTTAGCCTTACTTTTCACATGCAAATAGATGCACACATATTCAATTTCATAGGTGAACTGAAACACAATTCATAATCAATTCACAGGCGATTCACGAATATGTTCTTAAGAAACAGTTGGTAAACTTAACAGGTTTCCTAATTGTATTTAAAGTAAACTATGAAGTTACAATCGACGAAATATGTCTATAACAAAATCAGCTGTTCGGTGAATGTGACCACAACCAATTCTAGGACAGTTAAAGCAACACTGCTCGTCGTTAAAAATGAAAACAAAATTTAAACATGAAATAAGTATGCATGCAAATCTGGGACTTCATACAACAGTTGTATATTTAATGCTTTTCAGTTGGCCATGTGCATCGAAAGTTGTTTTACTTTTCCTAAATTTTACTTATCCTGTAGAAAGTTCACAGAATATGCATTTGCCTGAAACTAAATTTGTTTGCCACCTCATACGTTGCTAACATAAGTGACAACACTAGTGAAATTTGTATTTTATTTTAGTAAATGTACTTTCAGGCAATAATTTACCAACCATACTTACTTGTAGCATTGCATACACTTGTTGCTGTATCATAATGAGTGCTAGAAGTGGAACTGTATACAGGATCATACCTCCTGTTGCTTTTAAACTGGCCAAACTCCGTGTTAAGAGCATAGACATCATTTTTTAAAAAACCATCCAACTGGACATTCCTGTTGTTCTGCTTTAGATTGCAATTGTCGTTACTGTCACACCACATTTTGTTTATAATAGATACTGTGTCGTTTTGGTGGAGATTCTCGGTCGTGTTCTTACAAATATTTGAGTAATAACCTAAAATTATATTCAGGTAATAATTTAGTTGCTACTTCTACTAGTTACATGCAATCTACTTACTATTATTTACTTTTGGTAAACCATTTTCTTTCTTCTGTTGGGGTGGTGGATCTAACATTGGCACTTGACAGGTACCATCTTTTTCCAACAAATAATTCTCCAAGTCCGCTAGAAATTTCCCATCGACGGGTTGCTTTTTAACAGGGGAATCGTCAAGTTTGATCATCGAGACGCTGTTCGTTAATCCGTTTTCATTACTAGTGTTTTCCACTACAGCTCTTGCGACGTCTTTCTCTACAGTCGGAACGATCTTCGACGATACGACGTCAAGAGGAAAGTTGAAACTGCGATTCGAGATATCACCTTTTACGTAACTTGCGACAGGCCTACTTTTTCCAGGACTGGATTTAATTTGTGCGATATACTGTGAATTAGAGGTAGGATCAGAGAGCCGGTGCAGGTCTATGTTCGATGAAATGGCCGAAGGTATGAGATTATATGCAGATTGTGCAGTGTACACGCTGGAGGTGTCGAATGGATCATTTTCAAAAGCAGAAGAGTTATAGTAAGACGGCGGCGGTTGGTATGGGGGAGGACCGTTCTCTTGGAGCCATGGTTCATCATTGACTTCTTGTGGTACGTCGATTGGTTCATCAATAATTGAAGCAACTCTTGACTCTGTTTTGGACGACTTTTTTCTCAAAACAGGCTTGTCCTCAGGGGAAATATCTACCAGGACACCTTCTCTGGTAGTGTCGAATTTTGGTTGGGGAGGTCGGTGGGGTTTCGATTTAAAACTGTCTTGGTTCGTCAGTTTTTTGTAATTGAACTGCTTGTCCTGTGGTTTTTTTAGAGAGCCATTTACTGAAAATAAACAACGTAATTAATTAAGTAAACAAGAGAAATTAATATATTGTAAGGGAATGGCTGGCCATAAAGATAAGCACCCGTCGGAATGTGTTGTTGGAACGATCTATAGTAAATCCACGAAGAGAAGAAAACATCCCCGAAACGACAAAAGGTAGTAAAGTTAGACAACACCTAATACATGTCGTTTGCTATCGGTGGAAAAGTCATAAAACTTTTGTATTGAATTGTTGATGTACAGAGTCGATTCAGTAAAATTAAAAAGTTTAGTTGTCTGATCTATGGTTGTCTGTTTACAAGCGTTCAGGTAAGTCGTTGATGGTGATAGTGGACTTTTAGTTGATGGTTTATTTTAACATATCGCTATTGCTATTCAGATTTTTGATATAAATTTGTATAAACATATTTCTGTGATCTATTGCAATTATGGAAAGACACCTTCCGTGCTCGCCTCCCAAAAAGAGACCTGGAACATACTTAAGCTGTGGGGAGAAAACCATTATTTTAAATGTATACAGAAAAGAAAGAAATGAACATCCTTAGTAAAAGATAAATTATAGTCAAGGCGATCATTCTTAATGCGACCCTGTACTTATTCGCTAGCTGGTCACGGGCTTTGAATTTCGACGTTTGTGTTTCATGGAAGTTTTCTTCTAGATGGATTTACTATAGTCGTTTCGACGTGCTTCTGGAATCCCCATTAGGCAATATAAATAGCAGGCGGCGAGCGAGACAGAGTAGTCTTCCAATCCATAACCACACACGAAAACCCACTCATCCGTAAAGCCTCTGACTACGACCCGGACCCAGACATCATTCGACCTCACAAACGACCAAAACTGGTATTAATCACCTAATCATTCCACGCAAACCCACATACACATACACACACAATGTTTTCTTTCAGATATAGCTTAACAACGGCCCGATCCTACAACCACATCCTGCCTCACGGCGCCAAGTCCGAACACTTCCCGATCGAGTGTCAGCCCTCGGGCGGATACACTCGTCCCCTTCCACCCCGGAGAGGAGGTTTTAGTTAGGGTAAGAATCCCACACTGTTGAGCCCGGCGCACCTACCGGGCTCTTCGCCTTTTGAAGGTTTCCCCTCTCTCGAAAAAAAAAGAAGGAAAAAAAAAGAGAGAGTAGGAGAGGAAGAGAGTCGTATGTCGACCAGTGAAACAGTCAGTGAACAGATATAAATAAATGGTGTTAATATAAATAATAATTATTAATATAAATAAAATATTAAGACAATTCGTGTAGTTTAGTGATTTTCAAACTATCAAAACGTTACAATATTTCAAATACTTAAGTATATTTGAAATGAGTAAGATTCCAAAGTGTGGACCGCCGAAAAAGCACAAAAGACGGAGCTGGCGTTGGGCTGTCTTAGAGAGAAAAGGAGAAAGTTTCTAGGTGTAGGTGTATGCAGTAGTTATGCTGTACATGGTATCAGCGTGGAAGTGGTTTCGAAGAACGACAGAAGTGTGGGAAAATTGGCAAGGGTGCAGCGGATGATAACCTTGAGGTTTTGAGAGTATACCTTGAGAGTAGACGGGTAGGTGAAGCGACATAAGATGCCTCTTGGATGAGGAGGGGTTCGTCTTAAAGTGTGAGGTATGGTTGGATGAGAGTGGCCATGGAGAGAGAAGTGGGGTACCCAGTAATGTCCGGCAACTTTATCATAACAAGCTATAAAACACAGATTTGCTCCAAAATACATATACTTTGGCGGAGAGTGAAAGTAAACAGTATCTCAGTTCTTATTCTATAGCATCTCTCCAGTTTTATATCACCTTCTCATTCTTTGACTCGACTTCCCTCACTCCTTCGACTAGACTCAGCCCGAAAATACGCTTTGTTTATAAGACTCACAATTCTTGGTATTTTTAATTGCAGAAATGTAGTCGCAAAATTTGACTTGTCTTCTAAAAGCTTTGTAAATTTCAGCCCCTAATGTTGTTAATTAAGGTAGCAGTGATTAAAAAAATGGCTATCTTTCCTCTTAACGATTCTAGCACCTTTTTTTCGTGTTTTTGATCAGTTTCCCAAAAAATTATTTGCATCAAATTTGAACGAAATCCAGGGAAGATGTTTATTAGCTAAAATGTGCTGTCTTGTTAAGCCATTTTCCATATATAAGCTCTTGAAGTCTTTGCAAAGAGAATAAGCAAAGGATTATTAAAATCTGTTTAGTCAAATTAACTGGACCAAACACAGAAATTTTAGATTTTCGTAAACACCGCGGTAAATAATTAGAATTCTGCGAAAACTTCAACCGGACGGATCCACCTTTTGCACACTTTTCATCAATATTAAAACTCACAACTTCATAAACATTTCAACTAACTTTAACACATAATTAAAACGTAATTAACGATGTTAAAAAACGCTACGTCATTTTTTGGCATAACTATTTTTATAAATCCATTTTAAAGGAGTGGGTTTCATTTTGGATTTAATTTTTGTATTAAAAAATGATCTATTGAATGACAACGTGAAAAATCAAGTCTTTGAGTTGTAACTAAAAAAGTAATTTCGATACTTTGTTTATTTAATGATACTTCCACTAAATCATCTATGAATCACTAGATAACAGTCTTCTCGTCATATCTTAAACAACACTTTCCAACTGTCGAACCCGTCTATACACTTTTCATGAAAAATATCAGATTTTTTGACAACCTAACTCGCCTAAAATGCGAAATTATAAGCGTCGGACACTATTCTAGTCTAAACACTATTATTTATTTAACGCAAACATAATGGACACTACAGTAATAATGGTCAGTAGTTAAAAATTAACGAAAACAAGACATAAACGTGGATAAAAGTGGTGCAGAATTCGTTTAAAACATATATGAATATTTAAAAAATAATCTCTTATTACCGAGTGATTTTACATTTTATACACCACTAAAATTGGTTTGGCGGTTGTTTCATTGATACTGCATGATGATTGGTTAGTTAACTGCAGTGGGTATCAACAAAGATTCAGGTATAATTGCTCACATTTCTGTTTATCTCGATTTCCGGCAAAACTGCAAGTCCTATGAAAAAAAGTTAAATGGCAAAGTTGTAGGTAATAAAAAGATCTACAACTTTTGTATCGACACTTTTTTCACATAATCTCAAAATTTATGTGAAATTCAAATAACCAAGTGTTTGGTTTTTTATTTTTACCTTTTGCAAAAAAAATATTTTTTTACCTTTTGCAAAAAAAAATATTTTTTTCAAGAAATTTGGTTAAAACTTACCTTTTTATGTCCCAAACATCCAGTAATTTTTTTGATTTAAAATATTCATTTTTTCACCTTATTTTGATTTAATATCGAAAAAGCACCCTAATTTTCAATCGAAAATTCTCACGTCAAAATATCTGCTTTTTTAAAAAACCCCATGGCATGCCAGGCTGAAAGGTAGATTTATGGGTAGGATATATAGTAATATAACACACGATGTGTCAAAAAATGCATACGAGGTGTGAAAAAATACAAACGACAAAATTTTAAAATATTTGCAAATAACTTTTTCTCTGTACATTTCTCAAAGATATGTTTTATACAAAAGTTGTTCGTCTCTATAAGGGCAACAAAAAACCTGAGTAAATTTTTTCTCTCAGACGCGAAATAAAAGTTTTTCTTATTTTTTATTTTTTTGACAAAAATAACTTTATTTTTGTACGTTTCTAGACAGATTGTTTTATACAAAAGTTGTTCAAAACACAAAGCCACAAAACACATTAGTAACATTTTTCTCTCAGACGCGAAATAAAAGTTTTTTTTATTGTTATTTATTTTTTGAAAAAAATAACTTTTTTTCTTTTTTATACAAAAGTCGTTCGCTTCTATAAGAGCAACAAAAAAGTCAAGTAAGATTTTTCTCTCAGACGCGAAATAAAAGTTTTTTGATTTTTTTTTGAAAATAACAAGCCGCCATTTTGAAACCGCTTGACCGATTTGGCCCATTAACGAACTCGACCGAGATTTTCGGCCAACTGATTTTTGTACGAAATTTTGTTGTGATTGTTTAAAAAATGCGACCTGTAGCCTGCCGACAAATTTCGTTATATCCTATATATATATATATATATATATATATATATATATATATATATATATATATATATGTATAAGTGCTACGTTGTCTCCTCAAAAATAGGTATAGATATAAGCGTTGTCTCCTCATATATAACGTTGTCTCCTCCGAAATCGGAAGCGACAACGTTTCCCTATTGAAACTTCGTCAGTTATGAACAGATGGCATCAGGAGTCCATATTCAAAATTTTTGTTGGAGGAGACTTGAGTGTCCCTACAGCTGTGCTTATATAAAATAGTTCAAGCCCCTGCCGGTGGCGCTGCTGTCATCTTTCATATTATATGCCCAACGCGTTGTCTCCTCCAGTATGTGTATCGCATCATGTCTCCTCCGAAATTTGGCAACGTGGAATCTCAGTATCCTGAACTTTTCTCAAATGAACACGTAATAAATTGTGGTTTCAGAATATGAATCGCTTGCTATTTATTAATAACAGAATGGGTGCTTTCAAAACCTTAGTTGAATTTAATACTTTATGTATGAATTTATGTATTTATGTATGTATGTATGAATTTTATAAAATTATTCATTATTTTTTATTCTTCCCTGTTCAATCAATGTAATGTACGTATTTCCTGATAAAGAGTAGGTCGGTAATTGCAAAGGATTGTTTGTTAGGAACTATCTGAAACGTCACAGAAAATCCTGCTATCTACAGAAGAATTCTGACAACAAATTTGATGTAATATCACAATCTCAAACTATAGTTAGCCTGTGCAATATATCCCACTAGAATAAATGTAAAAGTGGATATTAAGGACCAAGATAGTGTAATTAAATTAGTTAACCATGGATTGAAATTTATCCGTTTTACTATCTTGTAAATTGGAAAAAGTTAATGTAGTTATTCATTTAAACCTAAACAAAATATGTTAGTTTGTTTCAAATTGGATTTCATTTGCCATAAACATACATTTCATTTCTTGTGATTTCACTTTATTAGTTACAGTGGAAAAATTCATAGAATATAAAGGTGTATTGATAATAAATACATACCTCCTAATTTATATTTTTAACCAAATTTAAATTAAAATTTAACGTGCCAACTAGAAAAATTCGAAAAGATCGTATTTAATTTGAATTGTACATACAATTTTAAAAAAAAATATTTGCAAAATAATTATTTTCATCACCTATGCCATATTTAAAATCTTTATAAGATATTTGATACTTTATTAGTATTATTTGTAGGTATACAGCTTAATGAAGGGTGATGACATCGCGTTTGAAGCAAAGAAAGAGTTGCTTATAGCTCATATTAGTGAATCTTTATCTAAAAAGCATCGAAAGGAACGAATGGCCTATGCTTGCAGCAATAGAATAAGAGAACTATTCGGTTATTAATAAATTACCGAGTAATTACAAATGAGAACAAAATTTCTCTACAGGATATTTTTTGATAATGTAATAATTGCTGTCAAAAACATTTCTGGTTATGACTGTCTTAAATAAAACTATTACTGCTCCAAGTTTAGCGATGCATTTAGGAACGTCTCTTAAAGTACTGTGTGGCAAGTTAATACACTTAATATTAAAGGGTGCTGTTGGTTTTCAACACTCATCTAATGAACAACGGGAGGCAAGAATGAAGGAAATAATATAACTTGAGGGATTGACTACTGGCTTAATAAAACAATTAAACCGATAGAAATCAGCAACTTTTTCACACCTCTGGATATCAAAACACCCGAAAATAAAGACGGGTCAACACCTGAAAATGGAAACGTGGAAAAAAACGAACCCGTTCTCCCCAAAGTTATCAAATCGCCGCCAATTTATGTTACTGGCGTGGAAAACATAGTTCCCCTCAAAAACCTATTGGACGAAATTGCAAAAGGAAAAATATACGATCAAAGTGCTGAGTCATGATCAAGTCAAAATCCAGCCATTGATCTCGGAATTTTACTCTCCTATAATGAACGCCCTGAAAGCAAAACAAACACAGTGCTTCACATACCAGTGTAAACAAGACAAGAATTACAGGGTGGTTTTAAAAGGAATCCACCAGTCAACCGACATAACGGAAATAAAAGAAGCATTGAAAAATGAAGGCCACGTAGTGAAACATATTTCGAACATATTCCATCCTAAATCGAAAAATCCAATGCCCATGTTTTATGTCGAGCTAGAGCCAAAAGAAAACAACAAGGAAATCTACTCCATAAAAGCTATTCTGAACACAATAGTACATTTTGAGTTTCCCCACAAAAAACGGGAAATTCCCCAATGCACGAAATGTCAAGGCTTCGGGCATACGAAAAACTACTGTTACAGAGCTCCCAGATGCGTTAAGTGTGCGCAAGCACATCTGACAAAAGATTGCTCCTGGAAAACAAAACGAGATGACGTAAAATGCTGCAACTGCGATGGTGCCCATCCAGCAAGCTATAAAGGTTGCCTAGTGAGGAAACAATTAGTTCAAAAATTATTGCCGGCACTGAGGAAAAAAAAGTTGAACGAATCAAATAACTTGCTCCAAAACACAAAAATACAAAATAGTCTAACAAGGCCAGGCGTGCTTTACTCTGAAATGGCGAACAAAAATCCGCAAAATAATGCACCGCAAGATGTAAACGGCGGCGAGGATCACGGAAAAATCAACAAGCTAGAAGAAATGATGGTTAAGCTAATTGAAAGAATGGACACAATGCTAAACCTCATCACTGCTATGTTGTCAAAATTAAACTAACCGGCCCCTCACTCAAGATTGGTATATGGAACGCAAATGGTCTGGCACAAAGAAGCCAAGAGCTCAAATTATTTCTATTAAACAATAATATCGATGTCATGCTTATATCTGAAACACATTTCACGCAAAGAAACTTCTGCAAAATTCCGAAATACAATCTATACCATACCCAACACCCTAGTGGGAAGGCACACGGTGGTACAGCTGTGATAGTCAAAAATACTGTTGAACATTTTGAAAACAACAAGTACTCCACAGATTTCCTACAAGCAACAAGCATCACAGTGAAAGATCATTTTGGCCCAATTACGTTGGCTGCCATATACTGCCCACCAAAACACAACATAAATAAAGGGAAATACACAGACTTCTTTAGCACACTAGGCCACAGATTTATAGTAGGTGGTGATTTCAACGCCAAACACCCTTGGTGGGGCTCTAGATCACATATTCCCACACCTAAGGGTAGGCAATTGTACGAATCAATGGTAGAGAATAATCTGATACCATTATCAGCTGGAGAACCGACATATTGGCCAACAGACATGAGAAAAACGCCGGATGTAATTGATTTCTGCATTGTTAAGGGAATACCTGAAAAAAATATGAAAATTGAATCAAGTCTTGATCTCTCCTCAGACCACTCGCCCCTTATTGCTACAATAAGCTCACATCTCTGTCAAAAGAATAAAAACAATCAAATACTGCATAACAAAAGAACCAACTGGACACTGTTTCGCAGTCTTGTAAAGGACAAAATAAATTGCAATATTTTGCTTAAAACTCCAGAAGACCTGGAGCTAGCAATCGACTCATTGAACGTAACGATACAACAAGCAGCTTGGGCGGCCACTCCACCAGACTCTCAAAACGATACTCAGGGTAGGTGTTCGGCAGAGATAATGCGGAAAATTCAACAAAAACGTAAGATCAGGAAAAAATGGCAAATTACTCGTTCCCCTGAAGATAAGAGCAAACTAAATAAACTAGTTAAGGAATTGAAGGAACAAATTCAAGCCGAAAGGAATCATGAAGTAGCAGAATACTTGACCAACCTATCACCCACAGAAAATACTGATTACTCCCTATGGAAAGCAACAAAATCTTTAAAACAACCCGTACAAAATGTCCCACCTATAAAATTTGAGAATGGGCAATGGGCAAGAAGCGATAAAGAAAAGTGCGAAGTTTTTGCTGAACACCTATGCAAGGTTTTCGAACCATTTCCCAGTGAATCATCGGCTGAGGAGGAAAATGAAATTGACTTGTATCTACAAGAACCATTACAAGTGGAGGCAGCTCTGAAGCCCTTTTCGGTAAGAGAGGTTAAGGGCATAATTCGCAAAGGACTAAAAACAAAAAAAAACCCAGGCTATGATTTAATCACCGGAAAAATCATAAAAGAACTGCCAGAAAAGGTAATAAGACTTTTGACCATCATCTACAACGCAACTATAAGAATTGGCTATTTCCCATCGCTCTGGAAGGTCTCTCAAATTATACTTCTACAAAAGCCAGGAAAGGACCCGTCTATTCCAACCTCATATCGGCCTATAAGTTTATTGCCAGTACTATCCAAAATACTGGAGAAGCTTCTTGCTACAAGAATACACCCAGAACTGAAAAACATATTACCTCACCATCAATTTGGGTTTCGTGAACGACACACCACTATCGAACAAGTTCATAGAATAGTCAGGAAAATAAATAATGATCTGGAAAGTAAGAATTACTGTTCGGCTGTTTTCCTAGACGTCTCACAAGCGTTTGACAAAGTCTGGCACAAAGGGCTACTCTACAAAATTAGGAAGTTCCTTCCTTCCAATTTTTTTCAGATCCTGAAATTATATCTCAGCGACAGATATTTTCTGGTAAGACATCATGGGCAACAAGTAGGCCTTTACCAGATAAGATCAGGGGTTCCACAAGGAAGCGTCTTGGGGCCACTACTCTACTTGTTATACACATGCGACCTGCCAACAAACAACGAAACCCAGATATCAACTTTTGCTGATGATACGGCAATTCTGGCCTCACATAAAGATCCAGTGATTGCCTCCGCTCAAGTACAAAAGAACCTGAATGTGATTCAAGAATGGCTTAAAAAGTGGCGTATTAAGGTTAATGAACAAAAATCTACTCATGTCACATTTACGCTACGACGGAAAACATGTCCGGCTCTGACGCTAAACGGGAAGCAAATACCGCAGGCCGAATCTGTAAAATACCTAGGCATGCACTTGGATCGCAGGCTGACTTGGAAGACACACGTCTGGACTAAGAGAAAGCAACTGGGACATAAAGTCCAAAAAATGTACTGGCTTATTGGTCGAAACTCACAGCTGTCTCTAGAAAACAAATTGCGAGTATATAAAGCAATTTTGAAACCTGTCTGGACCTACGGGATACAGCTCTGGGGGTCCACAGCAAACTCAAACATTGAGATCCTAGAAAGATGGCAAGCAAAAATACTGCGAATGATTACCGATGCTCCCTGGTTTGTACCAAATAAAGTAATATCCGACGATCTACAGATGCAATCAGTCAAGAAAGAGATAGCCAACTATGGGGCTAAATATAAAAACAAGCTCGCCATACATCCAAATCATCTGGCAGAACAACTTCTGAGTGAAGAGAGAGACCAAAGAAGACTGAAACGACACAGACCACTTGATTCTTCGAGATTTCGATAAAGTGTATAAATCTGAAATGTATATAGATTAAAAAGATATATTTATTAATGTAAATATTTACCTCAAACAGGTGAATGCCAATGGGCATGAACCTACATGTTAAATTAGACGATAGATCACATACTTATTGCCCACGGGCAGATTGTATAGATATGGGATAATAATAATAAAAAAAAACTTGAGGGATTAATAGAAACTCGCTGGAATACCGAATTGTCTTCTATTGCCAATAAAGATATGCTTGAAAAACGTTGGAAGAAACCTCTTTTGCTGCCACTTGCGTCTGACGTACAACAGTTTCGTGACGGAACGCTTAAACTTGCTAAAGAAAAGTGTCGCCAAAATTTAATTATAGATGATAATGATGTTTCCTATCCTTCCTTTCCTATAAAATGATTGTGCAGGTCGTTCTGTCATTATTAATTATATTTAATCGCAGAAGAATAGGTGACGGTTAACATCTTTAAATGAAAGGCTATCAAGATGACAAAAGAAGTCACCTTAAAGATTTCGAAAGTGCCCCAACCAAAACGGAAAATATTCTAAGAACAAAATATAAGAGAGTTGTAAACAGTGGTAAAGGCAGCAGAGCTGTAGTAATTTTAATTCCAGAAGTAGGTACTTAAAGGTTTAATTGACTTTTTCTGCTAACGCAACGATCAAAATATATTTCTGATATAACAAATGAATATGTATTCGCAGTGCCAGGCAGCAAAATCAAATTGGGAAAAGGTGATGTTGCACTGAGAAATATATGTAATAAACTGAATACAGAAACGCAGCAGCCATTACAAGTAATAAATTAAAAAGCAAGTAGTGACAATTATACAAGTAATGAATATAACCAAAGATGAGGTGAAACAGTTTGGCAATTCCATTGGACATACTAAGAAAACTCACAATAAATTTTACGAGTGGACATTTTTTTCTTTCTTTAAAAAAGTTAATACAAAAGCCAAAATAAAGAGGTTCCTAATAATCAATACACATATACGATTGCAGACTGCTGGTGGACATTTATCAGACAGCAAAAGTGTCGAAAATGTTGTTGATGTTAATGATGGAGAACAGTTCGATTCCAATAGAATACAGAGGCAAATCATTATCAGAAATATATATAGACCCCACTATTGAATATGCTGAAGTAGATGCTGGTTTAGATCATTTATTTCCAATTATTTAATATTTTCTAAGCAGCTATTAGAAAAAGAATTTTAAAAAATAAAAATATGTTGAAATGACAGGTTGTTTGCTTCCGCATTTTAAAACTATTTTACTCACCAAAAAGCCTTTTAATTTTATTGCTTTCAGTCATGTATTTCTGGGTTATAATGGCTGTAAAAGTGTGACTACATAACAGCACAATAAATTAATATTTATTTTATTGTTAAGAATTTTCGACGAAAAAAACTGCTTATGATAATTTGTCATATTAGAGTGTCAATTTAAAATAAAATTAGTAATTAATGTTACCTACTTTAAAAAATTGAAATGATAATCCATAAAAAGTCAAAACTCATTTCAATGTGTTTAAAAATATCAAATTTAAATCTAACACGCTCTTCACTTTCTTTGAAGGCACGCTGCTATTAAATATATTTTATTTACGAACGTTGGTATTTTTCATATGCTATATAACTTTATAACACTAATACGTTGATCCCTCCGAAAATTTGGCAACGTTTTCGGAGGAAACAACTACTACTTAATATATAACGTATATAAATATTGGAGGAGACTACGTATCTTCCTTAGTTTCATATATATGCCATATATAGCTTTTTTAAAACTAAAAAATCTTTTCCCCTCTTTTGAGATCTGAATAGCTTAGCTTCCCCTTTACACAAATATATAATTTTTTTATCAGTAAGATTATCCCTTAACATGGAGGAGAGGTCGCCTGTTTAACATACCGGAGGCGACAACTTAACACATACGCATATATATATATATATGTATAAGTGCTACGTTGTCTCCTCAAAAATAGGTATAGATATAAGCGTTGTCTCCTCATATATAACGTTGTCTCCTCCGAAATCGGAAGCGACAACGTTTCCCTATTGAAACTTCGCCAGTTATGAACAGATGGCATTAGAAGTCCATATTCAAAATTTTTGTTGGAGGAGACTTGGGTGTTCCTTCAGCTGTGCGTATATAAAATAGTTCAAGCCTCTACCGGTGGCGCTGCTGTCATCTTTCATTTTATATGCCCAACGCGTTGTCTCCTCCAGTATGTGCATCGCATCATGTCTCCTCCGAAATTTGGCAACATGGAATCTCAGATATCCTGAACTTTTCTCAAATGAACAAGTAATAAATTGTGGGCTCAGAATATGAATCGCTTGCTATTTATTAATAACAGAATGGGTGCTTTTAAAACCTTGGTTGAAATTAATACTTTATGTATGAATTTATGTATTTATGTATGTATCTATGAATTTTATAAAATTATTCATTATTTTTTATTCTTCCCTGTTCAATCAATGTAATGTACGTATTTCCCGATAAAGAGTAGGTCGGTAATTGCAAAGTATTGTTTGTTAGGAACTATCTGAAACGTCACAGAAAATCCTGCTATCTACAGAAGAATTCTGACCACAAATTTGATGTAATATCACATTCTCAAACTATAGTAGCCTGTGCAATATATCCCACTGGAGTAAATGCAAAAGTGGATATTAAGGACCAAGATAGTGTAATTAAATTAGTTAACCATGGATTGAAATTTGCCCGTTTTACTATCTTGTAAATTGGAAAAAAGTTAATGTAGTTATTCATTTAAACCTAAACAAAATATGTTAGTTTGTTTCAAATTGGATTTCATTTGCCATAAACATACATTTCATTTCTTGTGATTTCACTTTATTAGTTACAGTGGAAAAATTCATAGAATATGAAGGTGTATTGATAATAAATACATAACTCCTAATTTATATTTTTAACCAAAAAGATATTTGATACTTTATTAGTATTATTTGTAGGTATACTGCTTAATGAAGGGTGATGACATCGCGTTTGAAGCAAAGAAAGAGTTGCTTATATCTCATATTAGTGAATCTTTATCTAAAAAGCATCGAAAGGAACGAATGGCCTATGCTTGCAGCAATAGAATGAAAGAACTATTCGGTTATTAATAAATTACTGAATAATTACAAATGACAACAAAATTTCTCTACAGGATATTTCTTGATAATGTAATAATTGCTGTCAAAAACATTTCTGGTTATGATGCTGTCTTAATAAAACTATTACTGCTCCAAGTTTAGCAATGCATTTAGGAACGTCTCATAAAGTACTGTGTGGCAAGTTAATACACTTAATATTAAAGGGTGCTGTTAGTTTTCAATACTCATCTAATGAACAACGGGAGGCAAGAATGAAGGAAATAAAATAACTTGAGGGATTAATAGAAACTCGCTGGAATACAGAATTGTCTTCTATTGCCAATAAAGATATGCTATAAAAACGTTGGAAGAAACCTCTTTTGCTGCCACTTGCGTCTGACGTACAACAGTTTCGTGACGGAACGCTTAAACTTGCTAAAGAAGAGTGTCGCCAAAATTTAATTATAGATGATAATGATGTTTCCTATCCTTCCTTTCCTATAAAATGATTGGGCAGGTCGTTCTGTCATTATTAATTATATTTAATCGCAGAAGAATAGGTGACGGTTAATATCTTCAAATGAAAGGCTATCAAGATGACAAAAGAAGTCACCTTAAATATTTCGAAAGTGCCCCAACCGAAACGGAAAATATTCTAAGAACAAAATATAAGAGAGTTGTAAACAGTGGTAAAGGCAGCAGAGCTGTAGTAATTTTAATTCCAGAAGTAGGTACTTAAAGATTTAATTGACTTTCTGCTAACGCAACGATCAAAATATATTTCTGATATAACAAATGAATATGTATTCGCAGTGCCAGGCAGCAAAATCAAATTGGGAAAAGGTGATGTTGTACTGAGAAATATATGTAATAAACTGAATACAGAAACGCAGCAGCCATTACAAGTAATAAATTAAAAAGCAAGTAGTGACAATTATACAAGTAATGAATATAACCAAAGATGAGGTGAAACAGTTTGGCAATTCCATTGGACATACTAAGAAAACTCACAATGAATTTTACGAGTGGACATTTTTTCTTTCTTTAAAAAAGTTAAGACAAAAGCCAAAATAATAATTTTGTGCTTCTGAAATTCGTTTCAAATATGCTGTTAGGTTCCTAATAATCAATATACATATACGATTGCAGACTGCTGGTGGACATTTATCAGACAGCAAAAGTGTCGAAAATGTTGTTGATGTTAATGATGGAGAACAGTTCGATTCCAATAGAATACAGAGGCAAATCATTATCAGAAATATATATAGACCCCACTATTGAATATGCTGAAGTAGATGCTGGTTTAGATCATTTATTTCCAATTATTTAATATTTTCTAAGCAGCTATTAGAAAAAGAAATTTAAAAAATAAAAATATGTTGAAATGACAGGTTGTTTGCTTCCGCATTTTAAAACTATTTTACTCACCAAAAAGCCTTTTAATTTTATTGCTTTCAATCATGTATTTCTGGGTTATAATGGCTGTAAAAGTGTGACTACATAACAGCACAATAAATTAATATTTATTTTATTGTAAAGAATTTTCGACGAAAAAAAACTGCTTATGATAATTTGTCATATTAGAGTTTCAATTTAAAATAAAATTAGTAATTAATGTTAGCTATTTTAAAAAATTGAAATGATAATCCATAAAAAGTTGTCAAAACTTATTTCAATGTGTTTAAAAATAGCAAATTTAAATCTAATACGCTCTTAACATTCTTTGAAGGCACGCTGCTATTAAATATATTTTATTTACGAACGTTGGTATTTTTCATATGCTATATAACTTTATAACACTAATACGTTGATCCCTCCGAAAATTTGGCAACGTTTTCGGAGGAAACAACTACTACTTAATATATAACGTATATAAATATTGGAGGAGACTACGTATCTTCCGTAGTTTCATATATATGCCATATATAGCTTTTTTAAAACTAAAAAATCTTTTCCCCTCTTTTGAGATCTGAATTGCTTAGCTTCCCCTTTACACAAATATATAATTTTTTTATCAGTAAGATTATCCCTTAACATGGAGGAGAGGTCGCCTGTTTAACATACCGGAGGCGACAACTTAACACATACGCATATATATATATATATATATGTATATATATATATATATAAATTTTTGGGAAATGATTATGTAAGATCTCTAGATACCAAAAAACTGAAAACCGCATTTTAATTCCTATTTTTTCGACTTCGTTAACGAATGCAATACTAGATATAAATCTACCAAAAGTCGGTGTGTTTTTTGTTCGTTGAAATCTCTCATTCCTGATAGTATAAAAAAATTATACATTACTATGGTAAATGTTCTCAGAAAATGCAAATAATGAAAAAAACGAATCCGAATTTTTTTTTGAATAATTATGTATAATTTTGAGCTATTTATTAAAACTTACACTTTAATTACTCGAAACGTAAGATTTCATGTTACATTGATAAACAAAAAAATTACAAATCCATAAGACATCAAGATTGCAAAAAACATGAGAAAATAGCAGTTCTAAATATTAAAAATCGGATTTAAAGGGGATTTCATCTAAAAAATGTGACTGCTGCAATTGTTTTCAGTAATAAAGTTGGTTATTTGAGTTTTTCACATAAATTTTGAGGTTATGTGAAAAAAGTATCGATACAAAAGTTGTAGATCTTTTTATTACCTACAACTTTGCTATTTAACTTTTTTTCATAGGACTTGCGGTTTTGCCGGAAATCCAGATAAACCGTTTTTTACCCTTAAAAACTCACCCCCTCCCCCTTCCCGACCTCAGAGCGCCCGTAATTTATTTTTTCTTTCATTTTTGTTATATTCTTCACCTTTTCCAATGGGTTTTATCCTACTATAATTTTTTTTCACTTTTTACCATATTCAATATTATCCACCTTGGTCTATTATAGCCAAATGGCTAGAAACTTGACATTCGACCCATAAGATTTATTTCAATTTATTTGTGCTAGTTGTCAAACCAAAATACATTGATTATAACGGAGAAATTTCGAACTGTTTTAAAAAGTCTGTAATAAAGAACACTGAATCGCACTTACAAGTATACAAATGGTTTAGTGGTTGTTAATTACTAGGATGCCAGATGACCAAAATCATCTGCTGTTATTGAAATACATGACAAAATGTATTACGGGGTTAGTCTACTGTCAAAATATTTTTTTCAATTTTTTGCATATTTCGATAGATATGCGTTAGGAAACCTATATTACCGGAGTCCGTTTGGTTGCTCCGGACCTGGTTGCCGACCTTCAGCGCGGGATAAAACAATCTGCTGAGGTGGCTATGGCTCGGGGAATAACCGGGGGAATTACCGGACCGCGGAGAGAGAACCCGGAACCCGGAGATTCACGGAGACGAGAGGAACCAGCTCGGGGGAAGGAACGAGAGGTCATTGGTTGCCGCGAAAAGAGAACGGAAAGGACGTATTTCTGTGTTTCGGAATACAGGGTGTTTTTCTGGAAATCTTACGTATTATTCTTAACATCAGAAATGGGATAAAGAACTCAGTGTTGTGTTTACATTGTGTTGTGCATCTTAGAATGCCGAACTATTTGCAGCAGTCGTTCCATTCCCAAGAGTCTAGCCCGCGGTCATCACCATCGAGCGTGCGAAGGTGAGGCTCCTTTTCTTAGCCGGAGAGGACGGGGATGAGGCGTCAAGCCACTGAGGGTCGGAAACGAGGTAGGAGTTCAAGACGCCGAACTTCTAGTCCAGCAGCCCGTAGAGATCGTCGGGGTTCCAGCGGTAATAGGAAGTCTAATGACTCGATTTCTGAACTGGGGAAGATACTACTGAAAGGTATGAGTTGATTAGCTCTAAGTAGTAAAGTGACTGGCCCAATCGTAAGTGTATCTTTGATTAATAACAGCCTCGTCGAGGAGTTCGATCCGATTCATCAGAATATTACAGACTATAGTTGGATGCTTTTGATGAAATTGCATTCATGTATGGCTGGAATGATAAAACTATTTGTTAAAGTTAATTTAATAATGGAGGGAATTCACGCCGAACAAATAGAAATTCTAATTCCTAATGAAGGATCCTAATATATTAGCTAGTCACTTTAAAACTTTGGACGAAAATAGGGGAATTCTCGTCTCACAAAGAAACGGAAGTCCTAATGAAAATAATCTTTCAAAAGTGTTTTAAATGTAATCAACTTGGTCATTTTCGGAAAAATTGCCCGCAAAAGAGCAAACAACTTGCCATTTCTATAGATTTGGGCAGTGAATGCTCGCTAATTACTCTCAATGCGGTTGAGAGGTTATCTCTGAGTGTATTACCTGTTCAAAATGTTATTGTGTTGTCAACTTTTGGCAAATTTGAACCAAAGCCAAAGTTCTTTGTTCGAGCTGAAATTAACTTACATGGAATACAAAAATATTTAGAATTCCATGCGGAAGTTTGCGTCACGCAAGTCGAGGTATTGTTGAGTCAAAATTTCACTGAGCAATATGATATTAATTACTTAATAGTTCACAATCGGTTAAGCTTCACACATACAGATAATTTTCAGGAAGTCAATTGCAATACAATCCCAAGGTTAGATATTAATGTTAGGAAAAATAATCCTGTTTAAAATCACAATAACATCTGATAAACCTATTGTACATAGGCCTAGACAGTATGATTACGAGAGGTCCCAAATTCGAGACCTTGTATATGACCTTTTGCAAAACGGAATTATTAGGGAGGTGAGTTTTCCTTAAGCGAATACAGTATTGTTAGTTACCAAGAAAGATGAGTCCAAACGATTGTGCGTGGATTATCGTGTACTCAATAAAATCACGGTAAAAGATAAATATCCTTTGCCCCAAATTGAAGAGCAGTTATGGCGTTTAGCTGGGTTCAAATGCTATAGTAGTTTAGATTTGTTCTCAGAGTATTATCAGGTACCGATATCACCAGAATCTATACATAAGACTACATTTGTCACACGGTATAGTCACTTATAATTTTTACGTATTCCTTTTGGCTTTAACTACTGCTCCCGCAGTTTTTCAAAGGGCGCCCAATATGGCTCTGGGGCAGCTGAGATTCGATAAGGTGTTAGTATATTTGGATTATGTACGCATACCAGCCAAAAGCTCCCCAGAAACATTATTGGTGTTAAAAGAAATTCTAGAAAATTTAAAAAAAAACGGGTTTACGCTGAATTTGAAGGAATATTTCTTTTTAAAACCAGATATCGAATATTTGGGGTATAACATCATTGGGACTACTATTCGACCAACTACCAATAAAATAACGGCAGTTTAAGGTTTTAGTATTAAGTTGGGAACAAAACTATCGGAGGAATTTCCAATATCCAAAGGTTTACAACAGGGCTGCGCAATTGCTCCAAACTTATTCAAGATATACCTACTTGAACTCTACGTTAAAACATTGGAGGCGCAGCTGCCGAAATATGGGAATTACAGTTGGAAATGATACAACTTTTTACGTTACAGATGGATTTTTTTTTTTCATGGACTGTGTTGTAGACTGATACTGCTAGATAGAATAGTGAGTAACAGTGAGATAAAGCAAAAAAATGAAGATAGACACCACTATCGTTGATACTGTTGAAGCAAAACGTGGCCACGTATGTCGAGTGCCGGATGATAGATGATAGATGGCCAAAGAAAATGATGACATGGGTTCCTCCAGAGCGGAGGAAAAGAGGACGTCCTAGAAAAACGTGGAGAGATGGTATGAGAAGCGCAATGAGCCAAAGAAATCGACAAGAAGACTGGAGAGATAGAAAGCGCTGACGACTGGAATACGAGAAACGACTCTAAGTTGTATATAAATCGCAGATATATATAAGGTTTTCCAAACCTAAAGGCGTACATCAAGTGCGTCAATATTTACGTTTGACTGGGTATTTTTGCAAATTTATCAAAAATTATGCTATTATATCAAAACCTTTAACCGTCCTTTTATTATTGTCATGTTGTTTCGCAGGGGAAGATTCGATTTGGAAGATCGGGAGAAGTCAACGTAACAGATGTTCGTGAGAGAATAAAGGAACATGTTGGCAAGTATCAAGCGGATCAAAAGCGGCGTTTTGATCAAAGGCGTTCAAGGGCTCGACCTTATAACATTGGCGACATGGTGCTCATCAAAATTACCAGTTCCCCTCCTCAAGGAGCAAGTCAGAAGTTACTAGCAAAATGGCGGGGTCCATTCAGAGTCGTGGAGAAGTTAGGCAATGAGCGGTACAGACTGGCTGAAATTCTTGGTGCAGACAGGTCCCGAAAAAATTATAATGGAGTGGCTGGGATAGAAAATACGAGGCCATGGATCCATTATGATGAACCTTAAAGTGGCTCGTGAGAGGTTCACGAGGTTTGGTATGGGATTCGACGATACTGGGCAATCTGTCGCCGAGTGGTGGAGCCTGTTTGGCGTACCCCTGATAAGGCGTGTGAAGCCGGTAACAGTATCGGAATACCTGAGCGATCACTGGGAGAAATGTGGGCCCACGCTTGGTGATCATAATTAAGTATTTGTACATGTACAACTATGGATACCCTAATACATATTTGCGTAATCCCATAATTTCGTTTTTTTCCTCTTGAATATGCTTGGCCAAGTATGTTCTGTTTTTTTAAATCTTAGGTTAGTTGGGTCTGGAGTATGCAAACCAGTTAATTATACTTAAATTTCAGTTTGTACATTGGATGAGTGAGGCCACTCAATGTTGTCAGGAAGGGTTGACTGTTAGGAAATCTGTCTTCCTGGAGTCCGTTTCGTTGCTGGAGCCGGACCTGGTTGCAGCCCTTCAGCGCGGGATAATACAATCTGCTGAGGTGGTTACGGCTCGGGGAATCACTTGGGGAACTACCCGACCGCGGAGAGAGAACCCGGGGATTCACGGAAACGAGAGGAACCAGCTCGGGGAATGAACGAGAGGTCAGTGGATGCCACGAAGAGAGAATGGAGAGGACGTATTCAAATGGGACAGCCGCCATTTTGTTTTTTGATTTTTTTTATCATGATAATTGTGAAATATAAAGCTCTTTAAAGATGTTTACAAAATTTCAAACTATTATATCTTTTATATTTTTCTTTTAATGCATTAAAAAAATCGATTTTCAGTATTTTAACAGTAGACTAACCCCTTAACCTGGCGCCTGTGTGGTGGGGTGAAAATCACCCAAGCAAAATTTGAATCGTGGATTACTCTGTGACGTTTGTCCTTATAGTCCTCATTTTTTTAGTAACTGGAGCTGCAAGCATCTAGATTTGGATGACATTTGTTGTTTTGCTCTGAGAGAGTGCGTATGTTAGTTACGTGCAATAAAACAGCGGCGTTGGTGAAAATAACCACATAAATTTTTTTTCTGGACCCATTTTACGATTCTGTTTTTTCTATAATGATTTGACTACATTTGTTAACGTAACCAAAAAGTATAGGATTTGTTTTAAGCTTCCATCCAACTAGGAATGTATTTTTAGTAAAATGTGTTTTTATCTAGAAATAAACAGCCTGAATATGTTCTCCTTTTTTGTATTATTTTTTTAAATGAAAAAATTATATTGATGTGTTTTTTCTGCATAAAAATGTTTAAAGAAAAGGGTATAAAGTGAAGTTTAGAAATAAAATACGAAAATAGCAAACTATAGGCTTTTTACTTGTGAGGTGATTCTGACCCCAGCACACACACACGAAGTAACAAAATCTCACCACACACGCGCCGGGTTGATAATTCAATTATGTATATTATTAGTGAATTACTAAGACTCAAAGTAAAATCCATAGCATTACTATAGAAACTAAATGTTAAATATAGTAACTATATGAGTTTTTATGGATTGGGTATTAAAAGTCGGTCAGTTCTACTAACAGGTAAATGCGTTTATCTCTTTTTTTTAGCTTACTTTTGGGAGAAGATTTCTTTCTATCACAGAGTTGAGGTGACGCTTTCAGTTGTCTCTGCACACCAATCAGGTCTGGTGGATCCATCGGGTTTTTCAGATACATTTCATCAATGTGAGAAGGGCTGCCCCAAGATTCGCCAAATGCAGAACCATGCCCAGTGTGGATGAAGGAATTCTGCAGGGGTTTACTGAAGAGAATAAACGCCAAATGTAAAGCAGAAAAGCAATAAACAACAACAACCTTAATTAACCCCAATTACTAACCTGATGTCTTCAGGCTGCTTAGGCCTCATAGGGTTAACTAAACATCTAGGGAAGACGCCAATTTCGAAAGTTCTCTGATGCTGTCCTTTCCACCAGTACAACTCGGCGCTTCCATCTATTATAGCAATCTCATCCCCTTCATTAATCCTAAAATAAACATTCATTGTATGTAAAGCAATTTTACAGCTAGATCAAATTTCTTAATTTGTCCCCCAAAATGAAACCAAATATTGAAAGATTTAATTATATATGCCAATATTTCGTCCAAGATAGTGAACTATGGTTCTGTAATTATTCTATGGTATGAATAGTCATTGCTACTTATGGTGTTCTGTTCGGCTAAAATGGTCTGAGATATGAAAGAATCTGTTCTTAGAGATGGGACAGTAGTTTTTATAATTGGCCACGAATCAAAAGAGAAACACTTTGACAATAGTTAAGCTTTCAGAAATGTTTATTTTCTTTTCATCGGACAGTGTACAACACTACCAATTTTTAGGAAAGAAATCTGAAATTTCAGTTTAGGAAGACTTAAGTTTATGTCCAACAATAGTTAACAATTAAGTAGTAAGAGATTTAATAGCTAAGAATTAACACGAAATATGATTGTTCATGCTCCAAAACGGTTAATAGAAATAACTGACAACATTCGTAGTAAGCTCGCGATTTGTTTATAGCTATTTATGATACAAGTGTGAAAAGTGCATGGTTAAGGCACGCGTTTGAAAGTTTACAGAACGAGCGTAGCGAGTTCTGTAATAGACATGATGACTAATTTTGAAAAACTACCGTGTTGTATTCTTTATGTACCGTTCACAAAAAAATACCAATCTCAGCATAAAACAAATATTTAGTAGCTAAAATGTGACTTTTATGAACACTTTTAAATTTCGTGCCAAAACACTCGTAGGTGTCATGCCGTCGCTTTACATAGGTGTGACGTCACGCACCACAGCATCACCTCAACTTGTAAAGTGCATGTCAACGTTCAGTAACATCAGAGTTCAGTATAATAATAATATTAACAATAAATACCGAACAGAAATAATCGGTAAAAGCGCTAACACCAGAAATTCGAATGAAAAAAAAAGATGTTTGCATAGGAGTGACGTCATTCGCCGTTTCACATTGCATGACGGGTTGCTATAATCTATGTTTTAATTTTAACAAAATACAGTTTATCCCGCTTAAAATATTGACATTAATATAATTTTTTAGAATTATTTCATTATTTAATTTATTATCATTATTTCAGTAATTCTTTGTTACTGCCATCATGCCTATTCAAACAAGTTTGTGTAAATCTGAATCTGGAAAAAATGCACTTAATACGTAAGGGATTTTAAAAATTTATGTTTGTGTGATTGGCTAGCATTTAAATTAAGATGTTCAATTTTCGACAAAAATGACATTATGTGTTAATAAATAATGTTCAGATTAATTTAATGAAAATCTTGTAAGTATTTCACCTCAAAATGTCATTTCAAAGATATTATAATGTTTATTTTATTTTATTTGAACACTTCTAATTACACACTACGCTACCTAATTTATCTAGACTATTAGTGCCTTATTACACTAGGCCGCCAGGCGGCGCAGCCGGCTGCGCCACCGGTGGTTTAGTCGGCGACACGTATAGCGCAGCCGGTGGCGCCGCCAGTCGCTCTCTGCTCTCCGCCAGGCGAGCAGTCTGGAGGATTAACATTGATTAACGATAATAGTTCAAAGAAAGACGATTTTGACATCCTTAAATAATTAAAAAACTTGTTGTCATCTGCACAGAGTTCGTCAAAAAGAGTATGGCACAACCCATTAGATTCCTTTAATGATAGTATAGGGTGTACATGCATCTTTTTCTCCCGTAGTCTTCTCATTTTGATTAACAGCACAAGGAGGAGGATATCCGTGTCCAAATTGTTTCCTTTTCAATAGAGCAGAATAGGCTGCGTAGACGTAGAATGGCAATATGATTGCAAAACAGAAAGTACGCGAGAGTGGCTGCGTCGCCTGGCGGCCCAGTGTACTAGGCTCGGTATGATACAACGCCCCGACACGACTCTCCGCCACCACTGGCTGCCAACGTGGTCGCGGGGCACAGCAGCCAGTCGGCAGCCAGTTTGTGGCGACGCAACCGGCTGCCCTAATGTAATAGGCTCCATAACAATCAATACCCAGTGACGAGCAGCGTCACCGGTGGCGCAGCCGGCTGCGCCGCCTGGCGGCCTAGTGTAATAAGGCACTAACTTAACTAATTAATTTTTATTACACACTTAACGCTCTAATTTATTTGTACAATTTCGCTAAGTTTTCGCGATCCTCAAAATCCGTAGTACTGGCCAAAATGAATATAATCATTATATTTAGGTACCTTCCTATGCATTTGCTATGAGGAATGGTTATTAAAAATAACCGGACTAAATTTTTACCTATATTTAAAGCGAGGGATGTAATTTGTCTTTATCTTTCTTATGAAGAATTGTATCCTCTTTCTCTCTTACTTTGTTTAAGTTATTTCTCCCTGTTTTCATGTACACATTTGAAATCGAGACATCAGAGTGGTACTGTTGGGTTTCTCCATTTAAAGAACAAAAGTAACCAGTAATTAATTATTTAAGTATTTTTAACATACAGTGCCTAAATAGAAGTGAATAAATTAATACATGCTATTACAAAATTTAATTGAAATGAAAAGCAAGTGTTGTACAGTGAACGAGTTTTGATTTGTGGTGGTTCTGAAATGAACCATTTTACCAAGACTTGGTTTTCATTATTGTGTATCGGTCAAATATCCCGAAGAACTCTCTGCATGCGGATCACTTGCGATGATGATCACAGGTTCTACAGTCCGATCAATCATATGGTCCAACTCCCAGAATCTGTTTTTCTCTTTTATGGAAAGTTCGACGTATTTCCGCCAGTCTTCTGCTAATAATTTTTTAATCGACGCATCCAAAAGGATTTTGACGTCTTTTAACTTAAATGTGATGTTGCGGGCAACGTCACCTTTCGCCTGAGCCCATATAAGTTCAATGTTCAATGGGGTTCAACTCGCAGTGGCAGGGCGAAAGACGAAGAACACTTATATTTCGACTATTTGCCGCTTCATAGACTACATACTTTTTATTTGGCGGCTTGTTATGTTTGACAAGAGAAAGCAGTTCTGCTTTTATATCGTCTTCTCTTCTTCATAAACCGTAATTCCTCCACTGCTGGAGGTAGGTCTCTTCAAGTTTTTTCCAGATATCTCTATCTTGCGCTTTTTGTATCCAGTTTCTTCCTGCTGTGGTTTTAATATCGTCAACCCATCTCTTCATTGGCCTACCCAATCTTCGTTTGTTTTCCCAGGGCCTCCATTTCAATACTCTAGATGTCCATCTACTGCTATCCATCCTGGCCAGGTGTCCTGCCCACTGCCACTTCAACCTAGCTATTCTCTCGGTTATACATGTTATTCTGGTTCTTCCTCTGATCTCTTCGTTCCTTATATGATCTCTCAAACTGACACCCGTGCCCTTATATCGTGCTGATAGCTAATACCTCTTCCGTTTAGCCATTGAATTATTTCCGTTTTCCCCCAGGAACTAACTGGACTTGTCTACCTGTCTGGAGTGGTAGCTTGCATTATCCATTACATTTACATATCCAGGGGGTATAAGATCAGACATTTGAACAAAATATTCCTCGAAAACATCTGCGTTCATAAAAAGGCTTGTGAGTATTGGTTACACTTTTGTCCTGCCATACTTTTGATATGGTGTGTCCCTCGTTGATCCATGTTTCATCGACGTAAAATGTTTATCGTCCTTCTTCTCGGAATTGTCTAATTGTCCTTAGGTAACTAAGTTTTTGTTTGTTTCTTTTTCACGAAAAATTCAATTTTCTCAATGTTCCCCACAGTGTAGTCCGTTTAACTTGAAAGTCTTCATTCGACAGCATCCTTCAATAGTTTATCCAATGTTTGTATTTCTCGATTGGAATAGAAAGAATGAACTTTTCTCCGAATAATTCTTTTGTCATCTTCATCAAGATTCTAGAGAAACTATCGGACGCTCTGGAGAAGATTTTGGACCAATCACCGTATGGTACATGGTACCCAGTTGCCTTTCCAAATCCCGTCACTTTGGAGCACATAGAAACACGATCGTCTACACTGGCTCTTGGATGTTGGTGTTTAATTGCATTGTGGACGTTTAAAACTATGAGTTTTTCACGTTGTGATAATGCTTGCAATTTCGGAAACTTTACCGGAGTAAAATTCTGGAGACTTTCCCCTTATTATGTCCCTGTATTATTAGTACCTAATTATGGCATTCAAATGACATTCCTTCGAATAATTGTAACGATTGGATTATACAGTGTTTCAAAATGATTGTCATCCAGTCGGCTGTGGAATTCCCATGTAAAATAAAAAAAACCGCCTTGCGAAAATAGGAGTTTCTATATAGACCATTCCAGAACACGTGACTTTGACAGGTCGGCCATGTTTGCTGGAGGACACACACTGATCATCAGTTACGGTTTAACCTCTCGTGTTTTTAGGTACGTTTGTTCAAAAAGATAGTTTTTCGTCGTTATTTTGTTGATTTTTCGTTGGTACTTTGTTAATATGCTGTTATTATTATATTTTCGACGTATATTTGATCCGCGGACTAATCTACAGTACATAGTACATATACAGGATATACAGACTCCTGGTAAAAAGGTTAAGATGCCATCGTTTTGTTGTGTTGTTAAGTGTGGAATGCGGGGAGAAAGAGATCAGGTATCTTTCTTTCGTTTGCCAGCTGCTTTAAAGACTACAGGGGATTTCTTAAATTCCTTATCAGCACAGCGTCAGAAAGTGTGGATTGACGCTTTAAAACGAGGTTCTCCAAATGAATCTCAGCTGAAATATTGGAGAGTGTGTTCTCGACATTTCATTGAAGGTTAGTATCTTGGTTCCGAGAGATTTAGACTGAGAACCCAAAATATTAAACACGGAATTATTTCATGGACATTTATTGTATTCGAAACAAGAGTTCATTTATCTAAAACTATACTATATTAGGGAAACCTTCTGCCCTAAAGGAAAATTTACATCCTGGCTGGGTTCCTAGCCAGAATATGGGGTATGTGTCAAGCGTACAACCTAAGGAGTGCTCAACTTCGAGATATGAGAGAAGAAAACGGCAAAAGATTGCGACAGAAGCACAGTTTACAGAAGTATGTTATTAGAACTTTTAAACAATGTGACTGGTTTTATAAATCCTAAATATGTATAAATCCATGTTTGTACCAGATTATTCTGATAAATTGATAAATGATTCTGATAAATCTGAATATTTTTTAAAGGCGGTACGGGCCATGATGCCAATTGAGAAGTGCATGATACTGTGTTTTCATTCACGGTATTTGGCCGGGCATACAAACAAAACAATACTGTTGCCACATGAGAACAGACTTCTAAGCCAGCCATGCATGTGCAATGGGCACTTGATATGCTTCTATCTTTTAAAATTAATACCCACATTTTAAGTTGTGTTTCCTTAGTCTTTTGGGAATGCCGAACCTAAAACAACGAGACAATTTTTTAAGAACAATGATCCATTGAGACTTCATATTTAACAGTTGTAAGTAAATACTAAATGAAGTCCTACCTTGCTTAAAACCAAAAAACCCCATGGCATGCCAGGCTGAAAGGTAGATTTATGGGTAGGATATATAGTAATATAACACACGATGTGTCAAAAAAATGCATACGAGGTGTGAAAAAATACAAACGACAAAATTTTAAAATATTTTCAAATAACTTTTTCTCTGTACATTTCTCAAAGATATGTTTTATACAAAAGTTGTTCGTCTCTATAAGGGCAACAAAAAATCTAAGTAACAATTTTCTCTCAGACGCGAAATAAAAGTTTTTTATTTTTTTTATTCTTTGACAAAAATAACATTATTTTTGTACGTTTCTCGACAGATTGTTTTATACAAAAGTTGTTCACCTCCATAAGAGCAACAAAATACCTTAGTAACATTTTTCTCTCAGACGCGAAATAAAAGTTTTTCTTATTTTTATTTATTTTTGAAAAAAATAACTTTTTTTCTGTACGTTTCTCGAAAGAGTGTTTTATACAAAAGTTGTTCGCATCTATAAGGTAAATAAAAAACCTAAGTAACATTTTTCTCCCAGACGCGAAATAAAAGTGTTTTAATTTTTTCTTTGTTTTTTAAAAAATAACTTTTTTCTGTACATTTCTCGAAAAAATGTTTTATACAAATGTGGTTCGCTTCTATAATAGCAACAAAAAACCTAAGTAACATTTTTCTCTCAGACGCGTAATAAAAGTTTTTTGATTTTTTTTTTTAAATAACAAGCCGCCATTTTGAAACTGCTCGACCGATTTGGCCCATTAACGAACTTGACCGAGATTTTTAGCCAACTGATTTTTGTACTAAATTTCGTTGTGATTCTTTAAAAAATGCGACCTGTAGCCTGCCGACAAATTTCGTTATATCCGATATATATATATATATATATATATATATATATATATATATATATATATATATATATATATATATATATATATATACATATATATATATATATATATATAAACTTTTGGGAAATGATTAAGTATGATCTCTAGATAACAAAAAACTGAAAACCGCATTTTAATTCCTATTTTTTCGATTTCGTTAACGAATGCAATACTAGAAATAAATCTACCAAAAAGCAACATCATTGATTAACTTTGCCAAAATTTCCAAGACAACCAAATTCATAATATTTGAAGGCTTGTAAGCCTTTATTGTAAGCCCATATAAAAACTATGGATTAATATTAAATAATTCACCAAATCGATCATCCCTTATACATTCCGTTCGGTCCAAAGAAAGTTCTGCAGTTGTAAGTGCATAAGGATCCAAATTGTCTATAACCAGAATTTTCTGATCATACCGACGCTTGATATCACCACTGAGAGTGAAATAATACTCACTTCTTTGCGTTTTTAAAAACAATAACAAAAGAACGACAGCAAATCAACAAAATAAAGCAGAATTAAGGTTAAACGACACGGAACGAGGGAACTGTGTGTGTCCTCCAGCAAACATGGCCGACAGGCTGTGACGTCATTCCGGAATTTTATTAGCTATACATAACCTCAAAATAACATACTTAACCTCTTTTAAGTTTTGGTTTTTCTCTGTCAAAAGAAAACGATTTCTGAGTATTTGTTTATTTGTAGTATTTGTTTTGGCCTTGAAAAGGGCCGTTAATTACCAGCAGTACTGATTGCCAGTTTCACAATAAATGTTCGAAGTGGCACTTGTCAGAATTAGATAGGTTCAAATCAATAGAGCGCGGCACATCAAAAATTACATGCACAGAAATTCTAACGCCAACTAGATGACAATCATTTTGAAACACGTAGTTCTCTACCTTTATTGCTAACTGTGCTAAATACACGTAGGTACCTGGGGCGGTGCTAATCCCCGGACCCATAATTCCTTAAATAGTTTAGGATTCCTCATATTCTGGGAAATGATTTCCTCTTCACCATTACCTATTACTTTTCTAGGAAGCATCCTCCAAGGTAACTCCTAATCATTTTCTAAATAAGTAACACGTTAATAATTTAAATACGTAAGTACTCGTATAAATTAGAAAACGGTCTTTACACCATAACATATAAAATTTTCACACAAAAAATCACTAAGTATGTTCACACCTGTAAATCTTGATATGTGTATGTGAAAAGTATAAATTTTAATTTCCCGAAAATATCAAAATAAGTGGTGTGCGCACCCGCACGCTTATGGTACCGCCGGATTTGTCCAAAATTTTCTGATTTAGCACTATGTATCTCCCTTTTAGAAATACAGTATAGTCGGCGGCTTCTCGTCTAATCTCCCTTTGGACCACAATTATATATCCCAATCTTTTTCGAGGAGGTTCCGGCTTCATTATTCTGTGGTTCCGGTTTGTTCTTTTCCTAATAATGTTTGTTCTAGAAAGTAATAGATCATTCTTTTTTTAATTAAATGTTCGCAATTATTTTCGAAGAGTTTTTATGGTTCAATTTAGCCGAGCGGCCTTCTTCTTTGAACTATTCCGCCTGGGTAAGATAAGAAACACGCTTCGCGGTGTTGTTTACATTTTGCGTTACAATATTGAAGATGTTATAAGTTCAAATAAAAAGAATGGAAGTTTTTCAAGCTATGAGGCGTGCCGGTTTAAATATCATGTTTGGAGAAAACGCGTTTAAAGAATCAAAATGTGTTATTGATACGAAAAAGATCAAAAATTCTACTGTTTTAATTTTTTTTACTCTAAATCTGCCATCCCAGCAAAATAATGCTGCCTTACATGTTTAAATATTTCTCCCCATCCTCTTTTTTCAAAAATATTACGCTGGAGCATGCCTTTTTGCTGTATCTGTTAAAGATAGCTCTGCATGCTTGATCTGCTTAGCATCGGATTCCAGAAATAAATTGTATGACTTGACGCTAATATCCATCTTCAAAACTTTCAGATTCATAGAATATTAGTCGGACCGCCATTAAAATTGCACACGGCAATATCAGTCGCTATATCAATAATTTTTGCCACTCGAATAATATTTTAAAGTACACTTCTGTACCTGTACTGTCTTTAACACTTTTGCGTCACTCATTATGACTTATAAGCACTTTGATATTACAAAAAACCTGTAAAAATCAGCACTACACACAAAAAAACCGTGATTTCAAGCAAAGGAAATTACATATATCCTTTTTGTAAATGAAATGACGATACTTTTACGAACCTTTTAAGGAAATGCTTATAACTTGATCTAACTTCCTAACGACTTCTGATAATGTATAATGAAATTAGAAAGCACAAAGTAAAACATTAGGCTGTATCTTTCTAGCAAGGACTTTCGGAGATGTCTGACGCGCTTGGGAAAGAGCTCGAAATTTCAGGGAAAAAAGTTTCTTTCGGGAAGTAATATTTTCACGTCATATTCCAAAAGGTTTAAAGCATCCATTAGGTCAACAAACAACGATTTTCTAAAAAAAAATACAATGGCGTTACCTCATAACTTTGTAGTTTGCATTAAATACAATCAGAAAAACCTGTTAAGACCAACTGTTCTTTAAGAACGTATTTGTGAATCCCTTGTGAATTGATTACTAAATAAGCGTGCATTTGTTTCCATGTGAAAAGTATGGTTAAGGTTACTTATATTTGATTTCATTATTTTTTGAAAAGCTTGGCAACAGTGTCAGTCTCTTCATTGGCGAGGTGAATCGAACGTTATTTTATTTGACCTGTATATGTATGTATTTTTCTTAGAAGTACCTCAATTTGTCTGGATCATCCTGTTTACCTAAGGCCTTCATCACAGGAGTAACATTCCTCCTAAAAAAGTCCTTTAAAGCAGTGAAGGTCGGCCTATCTTGTGGGTTTTTGGCCCAGCACTGTAAAAGCGTAGCATAAATTTTAGGGGGACAGGCTTCAGGCTTCGCAAGACGCTCTCCATCCTTCTCAATTCTCCTCAGAATTTCAGATCCTAAAAAAAATAATTAAAAATCTGATTTTATTTTTAAAAGGTAACCTTCATTTTTACCTATTAAACCCATCCAAGGGTCCTCCCCAAAGCTAAACATTTCCCACACAGTAACAGCGAACATCCAGGTATCTGACGCATGACTGAACTGTCTGTACCTAAGGGACTCCGGTGCACACCATGGGAATGGTACCTTTTTGTGTTCTGTCATTACATAGCAGTCTTCTTGTTGAGGAAGTGCTCGCATTAGTCCGAAATCTCCTATCTTCACCTTAAAAGATATGAAAACAGTTAATGTTAATATATCATTGACATATTAAACAATTTATTATAAATGGAGGGAAATGCACAGAATACTGCTGAAATTGGTAGTCCTAGGAATAGTCTTAGGCTTTCGATGAGTACAGATGGTAAGTACCGGATGACTTAAGACAAGGTACACTGTAGAAGTAAATCGACCTACTTGTTGCATGAAATTAAATATTTTCTCAGTCTAAGAAAGGGCATCTAAACTAGCTTTTTTTTTTAAAAAATCACGGTTTTCCAAAACCGTGAATTTAGCCCATGTAAATTTAAACCCACTGATCGATTACGCCAGTTATGTAATCCAACGGTTTACCGATCGCTAACAGCCATTAAAAATACTTCCAGAAATAACATGGTAGGTTCGGTGATTATGTGATTAACTGAAGATTGACAACTCTAACAAGAACAAATTCCGATTCTCCAAGAAAACCTGAATAAATACATTTTTCTCTTATAAGATTACTCGACCTCTGCCCAAAACAATACATCAATACCGCACCATATATAAATGGCTTTTGCTTGTTTTCGATGTAAATATTGCTCCACTTTGTACAATGTCGCCGATATTTCCACGAAATAAAATAATTAATTAACAGTATTTTTCCGAAGTTCTGTTTTATTCTCAAAAACTCCCCGACTTCCTCCTGAGTAACTATTTAGGGCTTTGGGAGTAAATCCCACAAAACTGGTACCCAAGATACCACAACTAATAACACCTAAACCGGTCAAACCTGATATGAACTCTGTAAAAGTTTCGAACTCAGGGGACCTCAAAACGTCCAGAAATGTCAATATCTCAAATTCGAAAATCATCACGATTGCAATACTTTTTTTTATTATATGGGTATCCCATATGAGAAAGTAAAAAAATAATTTGGCGACATTTAGGAACCATTGGTTCAATCAACATTCTTTCAAAGCCACAAGTTAGAACAGCCATCCATTATGAATAGCAATCTGAAATGGTAAAATGTTTAAGTTCGTAGATACGACCAGCACATTTAATTTTTAAACCATGAGAGTTGCTTATTTAAACTTTAATTCTTTATACCTTGTCAACTGACGCCAGGAGTATATTCCTGCAAGCCAAGTCCCTGTGCAGGAACCTTTTGTTCTCCAAGTACGCCATACCATTAGCGATTTGGATTGCATATTCACAAAGCATTGGCACGGGTGTGTGTTGGCACTGTTTTCGTAAAAAATCTAAAAGGGAACCCAATGGCGCTAATTCTGTCACCATCATCGGTGGGGAGAGAACTACTCCATACAATCTGGAAAGGTTAGGTTTCATTACAAGTTTTAGCAAATTAAATTTGCGCTTACCTTATTAAATTGGGATGGCTCAGGACATGCATGGCTTGTACTTCTTTCATGAAATCTTCGAAAATTCCTGGATGACTTAGAGCATCAGCTTTCAATACCTTTACTGCAACTGGTATTGATTTACCATTCGGACTAGACCATTCACCTAAGAACCCAAAAATTTTAATAAACACAAAATACTATGTTCTTGGATATAACACTAAAGTTGATTTTTGACAATATGACATTTGAGCATCTTTAATAAACAATATATATACATATTAAGTTTTAAAAAGTTGTAAGTTTATATATATATACATTGAAACCTCTATATAGCGGACAGTCACGGCAACCACAATTTTGTCCGTTATAAGGAGGTGTCCGCTATTAAATAAAAAAATATGTATATGTGCACAAATGTAATTCAAAATAACTACATTTTCAAATTGCAATTTATTTCTTATTGAAAAATTTGTCAATAGTAGTTTGTTTAACAGAAACCACCGAATCAACATAAGACACCTGTTTATTCTGAAATATACCTGGATTTTCTGAATAGGGTGATTGCAAATTTAAACAATTTTATTATTTAAGAGACATAAGGGATTTATGGATGCAATTATGAAAGGTGTCCGTTATTTAAACTGCTTAGTAAAACGGATTCCAGGGGATGATGATTAAAATTTGAATTCCTATTTAATTAATAATTAATAAAAGGTATATTTCTTACACATCTGATTTCAAAAGTTATTGTCCGTTGTTAAGAGGTTTATTAATATGTAATTATATAGGAAATGGTAGTTTTTAACTGTTCGTGTCCGTTATTTGGTGGGTCCGCTATTGAGAGGTGGGGATATGTATAAATCCCTATTAAGAAATTCGGGATATATAAAACTGTCCGTTATGTAGAGGGGTCCGCTATTGGGAGGTGTCCGTTATTAGAGGTTTTACTGTATACATATATATAACAATATTTTCTGCAAAAAAAATAATTTCGTTTAAAATGTGAGCTGGCAATATAGGGTCACTTTGATTGTTTTATAAAAGGGTTTATTTTTGTCAAAACTTGCTAAAATAAGAAGTCACGCGCTACAAACACTGCAGCTCGAACACAATAACAAATAAAATGAATAAAATTGCATGCTGTAACTTTAAGGAATATGTAATTACAATAATTACCATAAACTTGCCTTTAAATTCATTGTCTTTAAAGTTGTGTCAATTAAAGAAATTTTTTAGAGCAAATCCATTAGAATAAAACGAACTAAAATGTGTGTGTGTGTGTGTGTGTGTGTGTGCGTGCGCGCGCGCGCGTGTGTGTGTGTGCGCGCGCGCGTGTGTGTGTGTGTGCGCGCGTGCACGTGCGTGTGTATACACTGTCTGCAGCACAACAGATTGCAATAACATAAAACAGATCTAAAACAATTAAATACTAAATAAATAAGTATTTTGAAAATGGTAACATCATTATTACTATAATTATCATCATTGTAATTGTAATTTGAATGAAATAACTTTATTTATTTTATTAACAGAAAGTGAAGTCTACGCTTTTAACTTTTTGAACAAATTTGTCTCTATTAACTTTTGTTCTATTTTACTTTTCTTTGCATTTTTTTAATTATAACTTTCTAGAAAAATGTTTTTCGTCGAAAATCATTTTAAATTTGTAATTAGCTAGTTGCCATTAAGAGAAGTTAATAACAATTTAATACATATACTAAAAGGAGGCGGGGTTTCTAAAAATGATCCTGGGTTTTATAAAAAAGGGCGAGAATTATAAAAATGGGAGAGATTAATTAACACAAGCGCAGTTTCCTGAAAAAGAAGCGGAGTTAAATGGTGGAAGAATATAGTGTAATCGATTGAGCCAAAATGCCAACTTCGGGGGAATGCTCTTAAAGCATACTGTGGTGTACATGGGGTTCAAAAGAAGAAAATCTAAGTTATTCCACCTGAGATTTTGCCAAGTTTGTGAGAGAGGGGGGGTTTGAAGGAGACAAAAACGACTTTTCGAACACAGAAGTTGCGGCATTGTTTTTGCAGAAAAACACTGGAATTAAAAGTTATAGACAATTAGAAAACTTTTGAGTTTAAACCGGCGTATAAGTTAATTGATTCATTAGTTATTGCAAAAATGCTAAGAAACCATTGAAATTGGCCATCTTTTGTTTGTTTATCAAATAACTGCAATACCAAATCAAAATTATCATCAAATCAAATTATCAAATAATTGCAATATCAATCGTTTTTAATTAAGATTCCCGGAAAACGTTGCTCTTATAATTGTATATCTAACCTTTTTTGAAACAGCGGTCTCACTTGGTAGTGGACCATTTTACTTTTCTTAAAAATGTGCCCAATGAAGTCAGCTTTCGATGTATCAGATTAGAGACTCGTAGGATTAATATCCAAGGATGTAGCTACATTTGTTTGTATAAAAAAATACCTCCATTTTCTGCTTGATAAATTATGTACTTTTTTAATTTTCCAATTTTTCATTACAGAATTTTTGAAATCACTCAAAACTGTTGCCCAAAGACAGCAACTTTTGACCCAAAAAATCTCTCGTTAATAGAATTTTTAAATGTACCAAGTAAATTTATCAGTATGTTAATAATGAAGAGTATTTATCGTTTAATTCATGATAAATTCAACAATTTAAAATGTAACTCCAAAAATATATGACACATATGTAATAGTAATAAGATAAAGATTCAACATGCATTTCATATCTGTAGTGAAATTAATTTGAAAGAGAAGAATTGTAATTGCAAATTTATTTGTACCCTGTGTCTCGATTTTAAAGACACCTCACGGTAAAAATCATTGTTTTTAGGTCTCACTATGAGGATCGGGAGGTACAATCAGTGTAAAAAAGTTTCGTTCTTAGAGAAGATAAAATGATCAATCTTATTTGAAAATATTAAAACAAGAGCAGTTCACCTATCTGAACGGAAGGTATTCTTTGCACCTATAACTTCGATAGACATAGAAAGGTCGTTTTCTGCCTATTAGGAAATCACTACAAGCAAAACAAATATAAGGTCCGATAGTATTAAAAAATTGTTTCATTTTTCTTGGAGAAATAACAATTTATACAAGAAATTGTGCGTTTTATATAGGTGAAAAGAAACAAAAGAAAACAAACTTTTTCCAACTTTTTTCAACCATTACAGACTCTCTTTTACAGTTTCACATTTTATTTTACCTACAATCCGGCCTACAATAATTAGCATGCAGGCGACCAGCAAATTATTTCATACAAAGCTCTCATTTTTTTTTTACAATTACCTCTTCGCACCACTCCAAAGCTGCCATCTCCTAACTTAACGGTTAACGTTATGTTATTTTTAGATATCAAACAGGAAGTAAAGTCGCTAATGTCTACACCATCTTCATTCTTCTTCGCAGATGATTTATTCGAGGTCGGCATGAGTATATTAAAGATATTCCTTTTCTTTTGTTGCAACCGTTTTTTCTTAATAGTTTCTAACAGTCTTCTGGCTCCTAAAAATCAGGTCGTAAATAAATAGAAATCTGAAACAGGACAGTGAATATGTAACTATTATTACCTGGTTTACCCAAACCGATATTCTCAAGATCTTCAGGTTTGACATAGTCGAAGTGCTCCAACCTAGTCACTTGAAGATCATCTCGGATTGGGACGAGGAATTGACTTAGTTGTATTTCTGCTAGGACTTGAGCTAAGCATTCTACTCCTTCATCCGACATCTTTTAACCTACAAATGCAAAAAAAATCAGTGTAGCTATTGAAGCTTCCAGGTTATTTCAGAATTTTTCCCAAAAATTCTGGAATTATTAGTTAAAAATTGTACAATTTTTAAGAAAAAGCTGGGGGCGATTTCGAACTCTCTCAATCTACAGGAAACTTTCTGGTAATCAAAATAAACCTTGAATACACTAATGAAAATATGATATTTCGAAGTATTTCGAATCTTTTTATAAATATTTCAATTTTGGAAATGTGAAAACTTTCCTGAATATTGTGAATTCCTAGTCCAAAATAGTAGGTACAATTTACAAGAGGGTAAAATACTCTCAAAAATTATCATCTTAGGAGTCTTAAATTCATTTTCTACAGAACTACATGCAACATTCATAAAAATTCTTTACTGATCCTTCACAGGCACTCACAAAAATCATAAATTTAAGCTCGAACCATATAGTGAATGTTTAAGTACAAAACTAGTAATGTCTGTTTAAAGTGTGTTTAAATGACTATTATTAATTCAACAGGATAGATTTCTGGAGAAAAAATCAGGGAAGCTATCAAGGCAATGAGTGACTTAACTAGACATTCACATTTGACAATGGTAAAGTAACAAGCTTCGCTACTAATGGTAACTCCCCGAAGTCCACATCTGTTTTTGATTGATAAATTGGTGATAATTTTTTTTGTGTAATCAATTGACTATTAATATTGTCATGTGATTAAAGTAATAAATACATTTTGAGTAATACTGGTGGGGTGAATGATGAGAGAAAATGGGGAAGATTTTTTAAACAGGGTTCCTACACTGTTCGTCAATAATTAACTAGCAATAAAATGTGCAACAAAGTTCATTGTTATAGTTCCATTTGTTCCACTGTGGCTATAGCTTAATACCTAAGCGTCGGTGACCTAAGCTGAAGCAGCTGTATCCTTTTTATTTGTGTATATAGTATTTGTTTTATTATAATAAGTATGTTTGTTTGTATTTATGCTTTTTTACCATCCTGAACAAACTTTCTACAATACTGATCTGCCATAAATGGTGCAGCATTAAGTACATGATTAAACAACAAAATTGACATGTAGGAACATGCGTGGAATGATAGTTCCATCTTTCATAAATTGGCCCAAGAATCCTTTCAAGAGCCATAAGAAAACCTGGTCATAAATTTGAACATTAAGAAAATTGGATAATGATGATTTTGAGCTGTCAAAAATAGCCAAATGATAGTATTGCTTGGTTATATTTGTTTGCTTGTCAGAAAAACTATGACATTAAAAAATAAAAGTTAATTACCCCCGAAATCTTAATGAATTCACTTGCGTTAGACTTTCTTTAATTAACATTAACTTGTAAATTGAAACTCCAAATATTGATTAGCTATGTTGGCATTGACAGGGTCATAAATTCTTAATAGGTTTCAAAATAACCTGACTTTTAGGTAACTTAAATAATTTATCATATTTACCTCTTTCCTGTTAACAATAAAGGTAGGTATTATGTACATAAATTAAATGTACACACGCACACAAACAATACAAATATATATTACATCAGAAGAGTGAAAGTGATTGCTAAGGAGTTAAAAATTTCTCACGTGCCAGACTTATTAGGATAGATTTACCTTACCTAATACGACTATTCGATTCAATAAACTAATTTGCCTTTCATGAAGATTTAATTAAGGGTATCACAAGGAGAGTTTCAGGAAGTGGCTCTTCCGTTTCAAATTTAAAGGGACATGGTTCAAAAATATTTCTTACCTTAATTGAATTAACGTAGAAACGGTGCCACTTATACATTAACGTAAAGTGCTATTTATTATTACCTCACAAACGATGAGAAAACAATATTACATTCACACCATAACAAATAAAAACATAAATGCACAGAATCACAGATTTAGATTACTTAACTTGCACAAGACAGGAAACGACAAAAAACAAACGAAGACGGAACAAGAAAATATGGATGGATTCTGTAAAAATAGAGTCGTGACTAAAGGAATTTTTTAAAAAATTACTAAAACATTTTTACAAATAAGAAGATACAAATACAAATCAATAAGAATAATACATATTCATGTTTTGTCAAGGTTTCCACGCTACCATGAGGTACTTGACCAGCGCGTTACCCTTTTGGTTGATTATTAATACTATTATTGACTTACAGCATCTACGTTCATGGAAGGAACCTTGGCGAAAGGATTGGTGCATTGTTGCCGTTGTAAGCAATCTTCAGCAATATACTTCTATGGTGTATTTCTGGTTGCTGCCATCACCAACAATACTCTTTTCGTGGCTCGCTTAAAACCACACGTTGAACCATTATAGTTTTTCTTTAGTTTTATTAGAGTGTAAAGCTCAGTTGACCGACTGGAAAATGCATTTCAACAGATGATTTTTAAATGTTTTGAACCAACTTTATGATTCAAGGTAACGAAAGGTCGGTATTTGACAACGCCGGATGGCTTGTGCATAGAGATAAAAGATAGAGGAGGTAACAAATGTGGTTGGAACAAATAGACCAAAGCACAGACCAGAGTGGCTTCTGCATATGGCCGACTTCCTGTAAGAAATCTTTCTCTCCAATGGCGTAGCATTACATTAAGTAAATTTTAAAATAATAATTTGTATGAAGCAGTTTTATTTTCCATAAAATGCCACAAAATGCTAACATATGAAACAATACGAAGGTTGCTCAGTACGAATTAAATAAAGAATTTCATTTTTAATTTTTTTTAATTAATTTAACTCATATTTATACTAATAGTTCATAACAAAATTACCTACATCAGTTTTTAAAACCTTACGCTGTTGTTCATTCTTTGGAAAACGGAAACAAACAAAAAAATTCCGATTTTGGGATTAATCAGTTAATAGAAGAAAAATTACCAAAAAAGAAATGTGCTCCAGGTATACCAGAAAGACAAAGAACGAGCAGGAAACCAGGAAGAGCTGATTCAGTTATGTAGTGGGTATATTATATTAAAAATATGTATGTATTTATTATTAATTGTTAAACTTTGGTTCCCAGTGGTAGACTGTAGCTCCCCCCACAGATCCGCCACTGCACAATTCAGCAATGACAATCGCAAGCACGAGTTTGAAGAGTGGCTTCTCAATATGGCCGGTTCCGTCTATAAAATTTATTACCCCCTCTCCCTATTTGTTACCTCCTCTCTTTTTTATCTCTATGGGCTTGTGCGATAAGTTCACGATCTGTATGTGCGGCACAGGAATTTATGCGTTTGTTCCACACAAAACGCTCTACAGTTTCTTCAAAAAAGGGATCCATCGCCAAATGTCATTACTCCTATTATTTCCAAACGCGGTATAGTTTAAAGTATAAGTTGCAGAAGCGTCATATTCCAAGCCCGAGTCCCAGATTTTAAAACGAGCCGCTTGCTGTTGGCAACGAGTACTTTACAACATTTTCTATGTTCCGGCTTCCATTTCATTTTTATTTGTGTTTAAATAATTTAAAATTTCTTATCTGGGTTTTTTTTATCATGACATTTAAGTTGGTATTACTGCTGTTTCCTTGACATCTGTCAATTTTCACACTATTTTCAAATTAATAAAATCAAAATCATGTCTCAAGAATCCGAATCGCATCAAGTACAAGAGGGTGTTTCTTTAACTCCACCGGAACTACAGGAAGTGGCTTCAAATGCAGTAAGTAATTTGTTACCTGATAAGTCTAGATATTGATATATTTATTTTTAATTTTGTTTTGACAGACATCAGGTAGCATTAGGGAATATCTTTTCACCAACCCAACAAAAAAATTACCAAAAACAATGCCTTAATAAGCCTCATTAAAGCACTGTTTTCGGCCGTTTTCGTGCTAGAATAGCTGTCATTTTATTGCCGCAACATAGAAAGTTATTTGTTTACATGCCAACTAAAGTCACTAGATATACAAAGTACCGCAATCCATTGACCCCACGTGTAAGAGAGAGATAGAACCATTCCGAACCAAAATGGCGGCTATTTTTAGGGATTTTAGTAGGAATTTTATTTTTACACTAAACAGTTGTCAAATTTGTGACAATTATTGACAAATGACATCATAACAATAATATCATTTTTCCAGGCGGTAACGTGTGGTGAGTGGTGACGCGGTAATTTCTAATAGAGGAGACATTTTTTATTTTTCGATTGGGATTTGCTTATAAAAATGGTGTGGTGTTGTGAAATCTTTGTGATATTTTAAATACAATCCATAAACAATGTCCAGCTCCTAAACATGTTTTAAGTTGCCACAATATTTGTAACAAAATAGTCAAGATATTTCTAAGGAGCCGTTTATATTTTTTATTAAAAAACATTAGTACAAATAATACGAATACGGATGTTCAAAGTAGCCGTAGTATTGTCATGCGTGCATTATTGAATAATATATATTTGTAACGCATACACTTCATTTTATTTGAGTGTTTAGGGTATAACTGTGCAAATTCTTTTGAATATAGGCAAGTAAGAAAATGATAGGTTTGTTCCAGTAAATAGAAAAATATGTTATGAACATGTTTCTATCATACTCACTCACATTTAAAAAAAATAGTGTTAATTCTTTACTGTTTTTGATTCTCTCTACCTAAGCATATTACCTACTCTATTTCAATTTTATTTACTTTTATCACTTGTTTTTGTTCTTTAAATTGAAAACATGGGTAGATGAAGGAGAATGCAACAAATTTTCATATATTTAGCTTTCAAGTTTTCATTGTAAGTACTGGTAATAATAGAATAATATTACATATCATTTATTAGTAATGATAATATTCACGGAGTGCTGTTGGCAGTTTCATAAAATAGGCCAACATAACCTTCATTTATAACAATTTAATTTTTGTAGGAAATATCACCTACGTAACTTTTCCATTCATTCACTTCACCCCTTCAAGAATTATTCAAGTTCGCATACTTGAATAACGCGCTATTTCCCCCACCACAAACCGAACCAATATGGCGGACGATTGCGGTACTTTGTATATCTAGTGACTTTAATGCCAACATAGGTGATGGGCTTTCGACTATATATTATAATAACGGTTTTTTTTTTAATTTCACCACATAAGGCTGTCGATAGTGTTTGTAAATGCACCTTACTTAAAAATTTCATATTGAAGTAGGTGACAACCTACTTCAAGCGAGGTTTCCTCCATAACGTATCATGTATTCTTTTATATACAAGAAAAGTACATACTTCAGTGTTTCTTATTTTTCACAGGTGATAGTTAAGAAATTTCCTTTACGTACTTTACCAGCCACTTGAAAATTTTCCCATGTTAATCGCCCATAAGAAAAAAATTGTGTTGAAACAATTGCTATCAGTTGCCATGGTTACCATCCCCTCTCCCACATGTGCTACGTCATTACTTTCCTCGTGTATTTCCAAACGTGGTATACTTAAGGCGGAAACAGACTATCGTCACGTCACGTGAGTTCACGTGCTGTCACGTTAACTCACGTCACTTTGACGTAACCTCAGTCTGGTTCTAATACATTTAAATACCATGTGAAATATTACTCCGCACTTTTTATCCGTGACGTGAGGTAACGTGACAGCACGTGAGCTCACGTGACGTGACGATAGTCTGTTTCCGCCTTTACGTACATAGAAGTGTAAGTGAAAATAAATTAGTTTAGGAACAGTATTAGATTAGTTCTTTGGGAACCCACAAAAACTTTACACTATAAATTTATTCGTATATGGTTGCAAATAAAGAAATATTCAAAGTGTATTAAGTGAATACTTACCTAAAATATGTATTACGTATATTGCACAATGACCATTATAGTAATATAAAGCAAATAACAATAATCATTTATATAATCACTAGCTGTGACCGGACCACGCTTCGCTGTGGCTCAGTTTGATATGAAATAAATGAGCAATTAAATAAAAATAGTTAATCTAGCGAATATAGATTTACCGAGAAAACAAATAATTTATTTCAATACCATGCATTGCCTTGCTGTGATTGTGTTGTAGAATGTTATGAAAAGGGAAAAAAACATTGTTTTGTAATCATTTTTTATAACCGATGTAGGTACTCAGCTTCGCTCGGAGGCGACCCTGTCTCGTCCCTTTTTCCACACTCCATGAAAATGATTTCAATCAGCGTGCGTTATTTGTCTTGATCGAGCAATGCGTACTCCTTCGATTTCCAATCTTGCTTCTCTTTGCTCGTCTGTTTAGATAAAGGGGCTTGAGCATTTTTCTTAATCTGAGAGTTTCTAGTCTATCTTCCCTTTGCTCGTCTGTTTCAGATAAACGGGCTTGAGCATTTCTTAATCTGAGGGTTTCTAATCTATCTTTCTTTTGCTCCTCTGTTTCAAATAAACGGGCTTGAGTATTTCTTAATCTGAGGGTTTCTAGTCTATTTTCCTTTTGCTCCTCTGTTTCAGATAAACGGGCTTGAGCATTTCTTTATCTTAGGGTTTCTAGTCTATCTTCCATTTGCTCGTCTTTTTCAAATAAACTGGCTTGAGCATTTTTTAATCTGAGGGTTTCTAATCTATCTTCCTTTTGCCCGTCATTTTCTGAAGCTCATAAAGCCTTTTATTTATTTGCTTTACATATGGATCTGCCAACCGATTTCCTTTTTGGAGGCATAATTCACAGCGAAAGTATAAAATAAATGCGCGTGTTTTCTATTGTCCAATGTCCAAAGTTCACAAATAACACCACTAACACTCACACACGTTCAAAAATATTTCTACTTTTAACAGAATGATTTTGAGCAATTCGATCCTCAAAGCGCTGTCAAACTGTTCGACATTTAAAAGATACCTTTTCGCCGCGAGATGGCGCCATTTGTCAGTCACTCGTCTGTCAAATAAAGATGACATATTGCCTGTCATGCATATATTTTCACGGACATGCGCCCTACAACTCACCAAAGTTTCGTTGCAATCGGACGAATGGTATAGGAGCCTATGCGGAACATACAAACAAACAAACATACATCCATTTTTATATACAGACCGTTTCTAAAGAGTCGCAGTATAGGATAAGCACGAGAGCGAAGGAAAGGCCATATATTTCTCGCAAGTTAAACAGAGAACGACCTTTTGCGATGTTGCTAGCTCGCGAAACATTACAGTCATCCGCTCCGCACACTGTACCGCACACATCCGAAAGTGTGAAGCGATACACGCGTTGACTTGGACTGCGTGCTCGGCCGGCAACGTTGCAAAACTTCTCTCTCTGTCGTGCTAACGAACTACTGCTGGTTTCTCTTTTGCTCTTGTTGGTTTCCCACCAAGCGTTTCGATAGAAAAGCTCCGTATATAGATTAAGAATTCGCATTACTGATCAGTCAACCTTTTATCAATACATTAAGAACGATTTTGTTACAATTATTGTCATTACTTTTATCATTTATTTCTTTATTAGTTTCTTATTTGAATCTCTACTTGTAATAAAGTGTTCATATGCATTTCATTTTGTTAATTTAAGTGGAAAAAAAATTTATTTTATTTAAAGTAAATTGCTTTTCCAAATATATTTTCAATATTTTTTTTTTGTTAAGATTAAAGATAAACAATCGACACATATTTTACTGTCAATTAGTTTCTTTGTGAGTGCCGCATTTTAAAAACCAGCGGTACGCCTATGGGCAGTGTGTATGGGAGATGATGGGAGCAACATTTTTCAATGTTACGAATATAGGCTAGGCATATCTATGTATTTTAGAACATTATATTGGTCGAAGTCGAAGGTGATGGCACCGTGCAAAGGGAGAAGCAAATATGGCCGCCGTTAACGGATTGTGGTAGGCAAAACAGTTGTCCATTGACGTATCAATAATAAGGGTAAAAAAGAAAAACTAAGAAACTAAAAAATTTTATTGAAACTAAAAACTTCCTGTCGTTTTATGGTATATTTTTATAGTGAAATACTTTTTTAAAATTTTCTTTTGAAGTTTTGGTAATTTAGTTTCATTAAAAAAATATAAAGTATTTCATATCCATTTGATATGAAATGGTCATATTGGTAAAATGATCATATTCATTTTATATATTGTAACGAAACAGCCTGCGATAAAGATAAGCAACCGTCGGAATTAGTCGCTTTTGAGAATTTCCTAGTGAGGAAGAGTCGGCCAACTGATGGATTTCCTGGGAAGCCGTAGAATATTCGGGAAGGGACGAGATTGTTCTGGAATTCCCATGCGGCAAAATAAATAGCCGGCCGGAGAGCAAGGCGAGAAGAGTAGCCGGGAGTCGTAAACAGTCGGCCGACGGTTCATAAGTAAAGATAAATAAACGTTGTTAATGTAAATTAGATACTAAGTTAGATAATATTGTAACCAAACGGCTCGCCGCGGCATAAACACGCCGGGAGCTACACAAGTTCGCCGAATCGCGATCCCGGGAAGGACGGGACAAAGCCCACGGGTCGGAGCCGACGGCTCGAGAAGCTTCGATGCGATAACAAGTTCCGCGAATTCTAGAATGATCTCCAGAAAGTTCGGGAAGCCTTCTACCTGCCATAAAAAGGGAATGTCGGACCCGAGGAGGACAGTTGAAGAACCGGTGCGTAAACATTCGAGCGAGAGATCGGGCGCGTTAAGTAAATAAACATCTGTGTATGCGAATATAAATTAAATTAAGGGATTGTTAAGTTAGGTTTATAAGTGTAGTGTAAGAAATAAATTAATTAGGATAATCGCGTAGTGTTTTAGTTTTAGTAGACAGTAAAAACGTTACAATATAAATTAGATTAAGTATTAGTAGTTAAATGTTGGTGTAAGTGTACAAATAAATTAGCGCGTTAAGTGGTTAAAACATATTAATTAAGATTATTCGTGTAGTGTAGTAATTTTCGTGTAGTCAAAACGTTACAATATTTATATCCGAAACAGTGACGTCCTCTTTAAAAGAACTGCCATTATCGACCTAAGCTGACATGTTACCTAGTCGGTTGATTTTTTGAATTAAAATGTTATTCCAAGATTCCAACTCAATTTATGAACTCAATATTTTTTGAGACAATAATTTGTTTTCCGTTAAGACTAACATAACTTAGTTGATTATTTCAATCTTTTGAAAGGAATTAAATACTTGTGTTTTTATTAAGTCAGTAACAATTGACATCAATCATTTTGATAGCTTTTAAATTGTTTTTAAGAAATTTAAATCAAAGTTTTCCTTCAAGAGTAATTTCTTAAAACATAAATGTATGGAATTATATACTACAAATGAATTATTGAACTGAATTTTATTAAAATAATGGTTTTTAGAAAGCTAGCTTTCTTTATCCGAGGTTACTCAAATACTCAATACGCAAAATTTTCAACCGTCAGATGAGATGATGCCGTGACTGTCACGTGACGATGATGTCACGGCTGCCGCTACTACTTATATTTTAAAATCGTGTTTTCGAGGTTCTTTTGAATTATTACACTAATATTTCTTTTCTGAAAAATCGGATTTCGCGTAAAAGGATAGCATAAGGGCCAGGAGGTATGGAGATGTATCGGTTCCTGTGTCTAATAATGTTTCTTATATCGACGTTCCGTGTCATAAAACCAATGTGTCCCGTGAAATTACCCTGGCAGCAAATAGGGAGGTTTAACTTGTGGTTTAACCGTGGTTCGAAGCCGACGTTAAACTGTAGGTCCCGTCCCGATTAGCCTTGCAGCAAGTAGGATATTGTAACGTTTATTTTATAATTTATTTACATTAATTGAACACTAATTTATTTAACACACTTAACTACTTGTTCACTAGACTAGACACTAGATAATTTATTTGTACTGCTCCGCTTTCGCATCGTATGTCGCGTTCACGTCTGCTTCTCTACTTCTAACTAACTCCCTCGATCACAAGCCCCCTTATATATACACCCCAACCATGATCGAGATTCTTCTAAAAGGTACGATTGTTTCTTTAACAACGCCTACGCAGGAAATGCCCAGAAGGTCACAAATTACTTTTCGTAAACAACATTCCGGGAAAATTCATGCAGCTGTCTTTTATGCATCGTAGTAGTTCTTTTGAAGTAGAGTTTCACTCGGAGCGAGTAAACATGTGTCGCTTTGTTTACTTCTCGCATTACAATATGTTAATTTCTGTTCTGTAACTGTTCTTATCGAAATACTTTAAAAAATGACCGGACGGACACTGACGACGATGACGTGGCTAATGAAAAGGCGCATGCAAAAGATTCGAAACAGACCTCCCAAGGAAGGGAGAGGGGCCGTACTCCGTGAAAGAAAAGCAACATGACGGTCTAGTACTGCTGAAGGTAAACCGAAAAAGAAAGAAGCAGAGAAAGACAAAGATGACAAACCGCCGTTCCCAACCCGAAGTAGTCTGCTGATACGGACCCCACCACCGGGCTCACCTCAAGCTGAGATCAACGAGAAATCACAGCCCGAGACACCATATATCGACGAGGACCCGACTAGCCTGTCTTACAAACTGGGCACATTAATAAATGAGGAGGAGGCTGAAGCGTACAGGAGAGAGAAAAAAAGGAGGCGGGAATCGCCTAACTCACCTCTCCTGGTCACACCGAGAGGATGTGGCATGGAAGCGGTCACCAATACCTGGGGAAGAGTAAGCGAGATGATAAGTAAAATTTTTGACACAGTAGTATCCGATAGCGCAACGAGCCACGACTTGGAAAATTGCCTTATGGGACTCAGGGAAGCTGACTCACGGAAAATTGATGTAGATTTAGTAGTTAACATGTTTTCCAAATTGAAACCTCAACGCCTAGAAATTGAAAATTGGAGTAACTAATGTTTTTTTTGTAATTTCATATTTTTTTGACGTGATATACGTCTTATAAATCGGTGTGCGGGCTACCTACACGTACCAGAAAATATTTTAACGTTACGGCAGACCCATGCGTGCGAGCGAGAGCGAGAGCAAGAACAATATGCAGAGATCGACCTTAGCGTTTGCCATGCGACGCATCTATCTCTCTTCCGCTACTACAGCGTCCGAAAGAGAGACCAGCACCACACAACGAATGTGAGCCATGCGGGAGTGAGATATATGATATGACGCATCTATCTCACACAGCTGGACGTTAGCGGTACTGCCGACTATTATTTATAAAGTTTTCTGAATATTTACTGTGCATACCATTGCTTATTACTATTACAATAACAATTGCGGCAATAAGGTATTTAATTCTTGCATTCTAAGAGTTTAATTAGCCATACCTATAATCTCATATATTTGTTCTTGCATCGGTCAACGAGTGCAGTAATAATAGGTTATGTTACGATTTCGACTAAAAAATTATGATGAATGATATAAATAATCGTGTAAAAAGTCGACTGCTTTCATTTAGTATTCAATGAAAACAATTGTCCTGCGCAGCAATTCATGTAAGGTTCAAGATTAATGTTCAAATTCACACATGTCATAACAATGTGTCTAAAATGACCAGTTGGACCGGCCAACCGCAGTGCGAAAAAAACCTTCTACTGATAATTTAGTGATAATAATTCTATTCAATTGATAAACGTATGCCATTTTCATCAATGTTTTCTTATGACGTTATCAAGTAAAATTATCGTCCGTAAACCGACTTTACAGACAACCAATTTTTATTTATCATTTTGGTTTGTTATTTTTTATTATGAACTGAAAGCAATAAAAATAATATTTTTTGATTGGCATTATTATTACTGTTTTTATAAACATTTTACAAAAAGGCTTAGTCCCCTCCCCCCTTGATGTAATTCTAGATCCGCCACTGGAATTGTGGTATCTTCAAACAGATTGTTGTTTTTTAGACCATGGGCCCATGACACCAAAAGTGTCGATAATCTATGTTCGTATGCCCTTTTAGGGACATACTCAGACAGCCCGGGAAACTGGGAAAAAGTAACTCCGAGCGTCTGTGACCAGTCCTAGCACCTGTTATGGCCTCCACTTTTTGTTGATGCTGGCGTAAATCGAGTTACGCCGTACGCTAATTTTTTGTTTATTTCAGTTTTCCAAAGAATGAACAACAGCGTAAGGTTGTAAAAACTGATGTAGGTAATTTTGTTATGAACTATTATTATAAATATGCATTAAATTAATCAAGAAAATAAAAAAAAATCTTTAGTTAATTCGTATTGAGCAACCTTCGTATTGTTTTATATGTTACCATTTTGTGACATTTTATGGAAAACAAAACTGCTTCATACAAATTGGAATTATTATTTCATAACTTTAGTTAATGTATTTTAAATGCTACGCCACTGGAGAAAAGGATTTCTGCTATGGATTTCTGACAGGCATCTGACAGGAAGTCGGCCATATGCAAAAGCCACTTTGGTCTGTGCTTTGGCCTATTGTTTGAACCACATTTGTTACCTCCTCGTCCTCCTATCTCTTTCCCCTTCTACTAAAGTCCAAAGTCCTTCTCTTCTACGTCAAATTGTAGACATGACATGACATGTCACATGTCAGGCATGTTGACATTGACAACTGACAACACCAACGCGACAGTTCGTATTTCGCAGGGGGCTGATTTTTAGGTTTAGGTCTATTTAAAATGTAAAATTACTATTTGAATGTAGACTAATTTATCAAACGCAAAATGTACTGTCTGCCAAGACAAAATGTGATCGTCGCTCCTAAATAAGGTACGAATTAAAACTGATCCCTCGACTCTAAGATTTATCAGTGGGTGTTCACCTAGTTTCAAAGAAGAATATAATTTTGGTTAATTAACAAAGTTTTCTCTGTTAATTTTCGCTTAATTACAATATGAATTAGTTGTACAGTCGTAAAGTCTCATCGTTCGAGTTATCTTTAAACTGTTCTGTTCAAAATCTCTTTCATAAACAGATCCCAGTATTGTTTATTTTTGGGCCCTGTAATTCTAAAGTACACATTCCCACGACTATTATTTATTTTCTTTCGCTTATGTATTAAATATTAACATCTGTTATTAGCGAAGGACATTCAACAAAATGCGCTTCAACAAGCAAGAGCTGGCCACTCTGGCTACGCAGCCCTCTACGAAATTCGAAAAGGAAGGCGTCCTGTACATCCGGGAGAGGCAGGAGGGGTTCTTCAGGAAGTCAGAAAGTAAGTGTTTATAACAGAAGTGATTAAGGGAGGTTTTATTATTTTTTTAAATGCTTCCTTTTACCTGTGTAACATCAGATTTGTTGCATGTAGGAGATTTTCGTGATAACAGGAAATATTCACAATTCTATAATATAACGTATATATATACTATTGTATATATAATTTCTAACTCACTCAGAAAAACAATGTGATATACTGGAAATTGGAATGCTGAGTTATTTAACAAACTGTTGCATGTACTAATTTTTACGGCATGTCGTGTAGATGTTTGGCTCATTCCAATTTCATTTCATTAAAAAAAAATCATAATTATCTCCCAATGTGTTCCATAAAATTCCCACATGTTAAATATAAATAACTAGGAAGATGAGGTAATCTTGAGAAGCATTTACACATTTAAATTGTTAGAGATTAAATTTACACTACCGTCTTGATTCATAAAACAACAAACAATAAATCATACTCCTTGTACAATGAATGATATCCTGTATTTAAAAAACTGATCTATGAATTGCGATGGTAATAATAATTGTAAATTACAGGAAAGGATAACAAAAATAAGAAACATGAAAAGCGTCTTCGAAATCTCAGCTGTGTAGGGGTCGTAAGCAAAGGTACTTCAAGACATTGCACCAGAGTGTTTTTACTAGGTTAACTTGAGAATATTCCCCTGACAACTGGTTACATAACTTGTTTACTAAAATTGGCTGTTTCTTCCTTTACTAATTCAAATAAAATGAACTAAATTGTACTAATTCTTAAGTATAACCTAGGGATTAGGTAAATTTTTTGTTTTCAAGATAACCTAGTCAGTTTATTAACTCACAAAGCTAACACATTATTTCACATCGCTAACTCACTAACAATGCTTCAGGTGGAATGTTTTATAATTTTTTATGATCACTGGTGGTGGATGTGTCACAAATAATAATACCTCAATAACAACTAATACAACAGAGGAACATACAAGTAATTTATAATAACTTATTGATTGTAACAATTATTGCGAATGATGTTAGTTACTGCAACAATTGCGAATAATGTTAATTGAATGAAATGAAAACGGAGAGCTTGTCAAGGTGCTTCCTAATTAAGATAGTTTATTAATAAGATTAATGATTCACTGACTGACTTAATTTTAGAATATCGGACAGTTTCATATAGCATTTTTGATGCATTACTGGTTTTATCTCAGAAATTTCATGGGAGTTAGTTTACTGTTATCTGATCTAAATGATGAATATTCAATCTTTACTATAGATTATAGTTTACTAAATAGATTTTCCATAGTAAATCATGCTTTGATGTTATTAAACTATGGAACTGGAACTTATATAATTAAATTAAAAATAGGACCATTTTATGTAAAAGTGGTTGTTATAACTATTTAGACTGTCTTTATGGGGTTCAGTGTTTTTTACTACATATAAATCTGTTCTAAATTAATTAGTGGTGGCAGTTCTGCTTTGCTTGCCTTAAGGCTCAGCAACCCCGTCACGCCTTTTGGGTTTCTTTGCAGTAAGCCTAGAGCGTTGGTGTCGTCTGAGAGGGAACCTGCTGTTCTACTTCAAGAACCGCGACCCATGGTCCGAACCGTTGGGAGTGATAGTCCTCGAACAGTGCCAGGTCCGGATCGATCCGCCGATGGCATCGCCGCCTCTCACGGCAGACGGGCACTACCCATTTTATCTCGGTAGAATGAAAGCAAACCGTCAGGAAGATCTATGTGTGCACCTTGCGTTTGTTTTTAGTGTTTGACGGCGGACTGTGTCAAGCCTTGGCTTCGATCTCCGACGTGGAACGCTCCAGCTGGATCGACGCCATCAGACAGGCCAGTTACGAGGGAGTCAGGGCAGAGTTGAATGCGTTAAGGCAGTGCATAGAGAGGCGCAGGAGTTATAGGCCCAGCATAGATTTGCACACGTGGAGGCTACAGCAAACCCATAATTTCGGTAGGTAAACCAAATTTTGTCCTGGCCCACAAAATAATGTTAAAATTACAGTGATTAATATATCTAGGCCCATTTATTTACAAAATAATATAGTGTAAAGAGCATAGTTCATTCTAGTCGTTTTTTTTACATTGATGCATGAATGAAGTTGATTCTGTTGAGTGCTGTTGAATTTTCTCTTACTATTTACATGTAAACAGCAATCCGTGCTTTGTTGTATGTAAATTTGCAATAATATTGACTTTCTTTAGGAGTGACAACATCGATTTGTATGCTTTCAACTTGACATTCGTTTGTTTATATAGCACTCCCTGAAGTATTTTGGATCAAATTAAAAAAGGACTGGTTAATAGATACATGATGTGCAAGTGTTTACCATTGAAGAAAACGCATGCGAAATATTCTTTCATAACTAAATATGACATTAATAAGGAAATTTATAGATGGTAGGTAGGTTAGGTATTGTGTCAGTGACGTTCTATCGGTTTTCTTATTTTAGGTTGCTAGCATATCCCCTTAAAATAAATAGTTGTATTTCAGTTTTGGGAGGCAATGAAACTAATAAAATAACAAATCCCGTGTATATTCGCTCTAAATTAAACAAAGTGATTTTGAGTATAAGTAGGGAGAGCCGAATATTAAAAAAATGTAAACAATATTTTTGAACTTGTAAGTAGTACTTACAACGTAATTAATTTTTACAAAATGTTTAATGTCACTGTAATACCGTAACACCATAGCTCTTGTCAATTTATCATTTAATATCAAGCCTTAAGTTTCTTAAAATAAAATAAAAAAAACAAATGTGGAACTCTGGAAGTTACCGACAGAAGCGGAGCTTGTAACATTAGTTTTATCGAAGAGGAGCAATCAGAAGAAAAGTAATACAGAATTCGAATTAACCACAACAAAATACTGCTTTTAATTTTTCTATTATCTAAACTTTTGTATTAAAGTATACATATTAATAATCTATTCTAATCTAGAATTTTCACGTTCTATTCTATTAATATTCTGAAGAAAAGTATATATGCAGGTTGCGAATAGATCAAAAAAGAGAGAGTGGGAGAACTTCCATTCTCTCTGCAGTGTCGCTAAGCAGCATCGGTCGGTCGGTTGCATTTTTCTGTCATTTTTTTTTTTTCATTCACTTCTCTCCTACACTTCTCTTGAAGTTGGCTAACATCAAAAGCTTCTCTTCAAAAAAATAATTATTTTGTAAATATGTAAATAACATGATACAAAATATAGGTCATATTGATTTAATTAATTGTTATAAATACTTTAAATACCTACGTTTTCAAAGTATTTGATTCCTTGGAAAGCCAGTTTTGAATGACTAATCATGCCCGATTTAAATATTTTTGTGTGACAAGCCACATATTTTTAGAAGAAATTCATGCTATATAACTATACTCATATAGTGGGTGAATTTATTTTGAAAGAGGAAAAGATAAAAAACTATAAAGTATTAGTTTGGTATAATTCAGTTCAATAATTTGCTTGTAGCATATGATTTTATAAACTTATTATATTGTAACGAAACGGCTCGCCACGATATAAACACGCCGGGAGCTACACAAGTTCGCCGAATTGCGATCCCGAGAAGGACGGGTCGAAGCCGACGGTCGAAGAGCCGAGAAGGTTCGATGCGATAACGGGTTCCGCGAAAATCGAACTTTCTAGCAATTATCGCGTAAGTTCCAGAAGGCTTATACCTGGTATATAAGGAATGCCGGACCCAAGGCGGGACAGTTGAAGAATCGTTGTGTAAACATTCGGGCGAGAGACCGCGCGCGTTAAATAAATAAACATCTCTGTGTGAAATAAATCATAAGTGTTAGAAATAAATTAAGTAGGACAAATAGTGTAGTTTTAGTAAATTATAAAAACGTTACAATATGTTTTAATAAATCACTCTTGAAGAAAAACTTTGATTTAATTTCTTGTTGACTTATTAAAAACATTAGTATTTAAATCTTTTCAAAATGAAATAAACAATTTACTTATTTCAGTCTTAACAGAAAAAAAAATCTTCTCAAGAAAGTTTAAATTCATTAATTAAGTTGTAATAATGCTTTGATTAAAGAAAGGCAGCCTATTAAAAGGTGTGGCAGCTTAGGTCGATAATGGTAGTTTTATTAAAGAAAATGTCAATGTAATATATGTAATAATGTAATTTCAGATGTAATAAAGTCTGTTATATGTAAAAATGGGTGAGAAATACTTAAAATTTTTTAATAAAACTATAATTATATTTTATCGAAATGAAGGTATCAGAAGCGGTATCATTATGGAATACCACTTTAAGAATTTGGAGCATTTGGATGGTTTTATAGGAATGTTAACAATCTTGTTGATTTCAAATCAATTCAGGATACAATATCTCAAACATGAGTATGTTCACTTGTGATATATTTAGCATTTTAATTATTTTATGTATGATGGCTGTTTTGTCAGCCACATTTCTTTTTCAGTAGTTAATTTAAAAAAAAAAAAATATTTCAAGATTAAAATATACCATGGAACGACAAAAAAGTTGAATATGTCGTAACAAAATAGGATAAGATGCTGATGGACCAAATTAATTTTATTTCGTAATGAACAGAGACCAAATTTTTTAGGTTCTCAATTTTGCTTCTTTTTGGCCCTTATTATTGATACGCCTATGAACAGTTGTTTTGTTTCCTATCACAATTCGTCAGTGGCGGCCATGTTTGCTTCCCCATTTGCACCACGCCTATATCTCCCATGTTTGCATGTAAACAAATAATACTTTTTTATTAGAATGACGGGTCTAGTTGTATTAATCTTCTATGGTTAAAATCAATTAAGAGGGCTCACGACAGGCAAGCGGAGCGGGCTAGTGAAATTAATAACATGACGTTCTCTACACTTCTTCGACTTTTTTCGACTTTGACGTTCCGTTCGAATGCAGAGGTGACGTTTAGGAATTGAGCCGCGTGAGGGCGACTCTTCGCGGATGAAAAAAATGCATTCTCTATTTTGCACTTTACATGCCTATTAACGCATTTTTGTAACAGACATTCGCATATTTAAGTGCATGATTAATATGCGCAAATGGTTAATTGCATTTCATTGTATAAACTGTTATGATAACTACAGTTTACTCTTGACCAAAACTTAAATTTTCAGTTAACCCTAAAGAGAACAATTTTCCTAGTAGTTCAGTGAAAACCGCATCAAAATTAGTCGATTCTTAAAGGAATTGCGTGCAAAGACGTTTCCGACTGGGACGTGAGCCCTCTTAAGTGAAGTTTGTAGCTTGTTTGATATATAAAACTATTGATGGGACATTATAATCTATATTTGAAGTGAAAACTCTGAACGCAAGTTTAACTTAATAAGTGAGGTTTACCTTATATGGACTACCTAAAAGCTACCATTATTTAGCTTCACAGGATTAAATGTGTAGAAATGAGACAATATTTTTTTTCATCTTGCAGATATTACTGAAGTACCATTGTGCGAAATCTCCCTCGCATGTGATAATTTATTATGTGATGGTCACGGCAGACCACCGAACCCTTCCCTTGTGATAGACGTTTACATGCCCTCTTCTAAATGTTGGGTACAGTACGGAAGAACCGAAATTATAGAGGTAAATGGAATATTATATACACATATATATTAGGTACATAAAATAAAATCATTCTTTAGAGATCTAGCAATCCAGGTTTTCTCAGCACAGTGAGTTTCCGAGCGTCTGACGGCCTCTCCGGAGATTCCAGGGTGAGGTTCACTGTGTTTGATGTAAGAGAGAGGGTGTCTCACACCGCCATACCCCTCGGTTCAGCGTGCGTGCTTCTGAGTGCCATACAGGTAAACAGAAACAGTTGTAACACACTATCTGCATAACAATCCTACCATCCAACATATTCCTATCTTACAATTACAGTATTCACAGCCATTACAAGTTGTTTTTTGTGTCAAAACAATTAAAGAAACTATCCTTTGAACAGAGTGGTTTACCACATTTAGTTTATTTTGTTATAAAGGATTCGACTAGACTTCGAATCCCACTTCTGTCGAGGAGTCAAACAACGGCTGGTTTCCTCACTATCAGCGCATGGTCTTTGGAAGCCGAAGATCGAGGCAGTAGTACTGAACATACTCCTTGTAGGATGGCTCCGCACAATAATACCCAGGTGACAAACTTAATTTAATTTTTGAAGATGATTAGGTCTATATTTATTTTTTAGTTATTTGAACGAAAAATAAAAATACTGTAAAGTATGTACCCTTAACCCTTACCCCTTAACATAGTGTTTAAGGTGTTTGCAATAAACAACCAAATTTGCCACGGACAAATGTCCCGACGTCCAAACGACCTGATGGCCAAACGTCCCTATGTCCAAACGGCGACGGCCAAGCGGCGCCAGCCAAACGTCCCGTCCCCAATATTTATAACATATAATTTGGTCACATTCTTTTTAATTGTCTAATGCCCGGTTTGTGGTACATTCCCTTATCGGTTCAATAACTATAGGTTCCGTAAAGTTATTGAACACATAAAGTCTAGTGCCGTTTCTGAAAGCATTCGTTCTGTAAGTTATATCGGGTGTTTTTTTAAATTTCACCTCATAGTAGGCTGTGGATAGTGTTTGTGAATGCGCCTTACTAAAAAATGTCAAAATTGACATAACCTCACTTTTTTAATAAAAATTGAAACTGCTCCAATCAGTTACAGTCTTTCCATAGTCAGTTTGCAACGAGAAATCTTCCGACTGCACCTGCGACAAAGAGACCGACTCCATAGGCGTGCCGTTTAAAAGTTCTTTAGAGAAATTAGTAATAATTCTAATAAATCATATACTTCCTTAGACAATGAAATTTATGAAAATAATTTTACTGCGATAAATTTATTAATTTTTCATAGATTTCATCGTCCAGCAAAGACCAACGAGGAAGTGTGAGTACTCGTTGCCAGAATATGGATAGGGACGGGATTGTTGGGAATCGGATTGGGATCAGAAATAGAAAAGTAATTAAATGAATCTAGGGATATCACGAGTTAATGCTCTGAATCTGAATTATCCGAGGAGGAATCGTTCATACCGTTTATATTAATAATTAGCGGATTAACAGATGGTGTAACATGATTTCGATGCTCTATAGAAATGACGTTACGGACACAATTTTTCCATATCTCGGTATTAGAAACGTCATTACACAAGTTTCGTATATTCTGTAACACGATGTTTGAGAGCGTTGGAGAAAAATTGCCCCGCCTTAGTCTCTTCTTCACTGAAGACCAAACCTCTTCTATTTGATTAAAAATGCAATGATAAGGTGGCAACCTAAGGCCACTCGTTTCTGCTAATGAATCAATGAAATATTGAGGAGTGAAATGATGTTCTTTGACGATTTTAATTAAATGAGCCTTTGTCTTAGCTGTAGCAGGGATATCAATATTATTGGTATGTAGAAATTGCAAAATTTCCGGTTTCTTGGAATTTGAAGTCAGCGATTTATTAATTCTTCGGGAATGATACGGCGCGTTGTCCTCTACTATTACAGAATTTGATGGTATGTTCGGTATAAGTTGTTTGGAAAACCAAGTCTCAAATAAAGATGATGACATGTCTTCATGATAATCTGCAAAACTTTGCTTGATATTATTCGCCGAAAGAAGTAACTCCCCTTGAACAAAGCCGTTTTCATTCCCCGCGTGCAAAAAAATAGTCGTTTCCCCCTCGAACACGGAGTTTTCAAGGCACAATTTTTGGAATCGTCTGCTCAACCTTGCTGAACCACATCGTGGGTGTCAATTAAACCACGTTTCGTCTAAATAAACTAATGTTTTTGAATTTTTTTTCTAAAACAATATCGCCTCGTTTTAATAGAATAAATCGTGGAAGTTGGAATATTCGTCAATTTATTAATACGCTTACCAACATCGTGTTGTGTTTTATACAATTTTTCACTTTTTAAACGGCTATAAATATTTAAAATGACTCTTTGAGTTTCTACAGGTAAATCTTTATTTGTAAATTCCCAAATTTGTGCCTTGTTTTCTTCTAAATTCGGTTGTTGCACAGGCGACAGATCGAAAACGGGAGTTTTCATCATAAATTCCATAAATTCATTTCAATATAAGGATTAAACAATACCGATATGCACTTCACTGACCCAACGTGGTAGGGAACGAAATGAAACGTACGCGGAGAGAAGAGAAAGAGATACATGCGGCACCTGCATGAGAGAAAGAGATGGAATTACGACAGTTGCCCATATTTCGCGTTGTTGCCAAAATGTGAATAAATACATTTATCTCGCAAGGTTGACGATAATTTGCCGTTGTATGTTTAGCTAATGTTGGTATTTGTTGTTCGGAAACTCTGAATAATACCGTTTGTATTGTAGATTTTAATACTAGGATACAATTCCAATATAATTGCTAACATAGGAATACCAAAAATTAGTTGTAATAATTGTTAAATATATCTCTGTGATCAATATGACAACAGAGCCGTTGCAAACTGACTATGGAAAGACTGTACTAGTGTCTTGAAAAAGACAGCATGGCTCTATTAATTAGGCGTAGATGAGTGAGCTGTCTTTTTCAAGACACTATTAACCGATTGGAGCAGTTTCAATTTTAATTAAAAAAGTGAGGTTATGTCAATTTTGACATTTTTTAGTAAGGCGCATTCACAAACACTATGCACAGCCTACTATGAGGTGAAATTTAAAAAAAACACCCGATAGATTCAATATGTATTGGTTCGACAAGCAATTTTTCTATTGTAACACAGATGGCGATAATTTCGGAACGTCATATTTGAGTAGAAATGCGCGTTTTTTGAATGACAGAAAAGACGGTTACTGTCAAAAAGTGATGGCGGTGTCTCAAAGTTTAAAGCGTTCTCGCAATTTTACGGAAAACAAAAAACACCCACTGTTTGAATTAATCGCTGGAAGATTTTT